>OY829915.1:48194030-49594332 GCA_963691935.1 Nephrotoma guestfalica | reverse complement strand
CAGAAAAACTATATATATATATATATATATATATATATATATATATATATATATATATATATATATATATATATATATATATATATATATATATATATATATATATATATATATATATATATATATATATATATATATATATATATATATATATATATATATATATATATATATATATATATATATATATATATATATATATATATATATATATATATATATATATATATATATATATATATATATATATATATATATATATATATATATATATATATATATATATATATATATATATTAATCATTCTGGGGAGACATACTTTCGTGCTAAAATTAGTACCCCTCCTTCGCTTCTTGTAATGAAATTGAAATAGGAACCCTTATTTTTTATTGCAGATTCGGATCCTACGTAGAGAAAGTTCGCAGGATTTCTTTGAAATATCGATTCATGATAGATGGCGCTGCAATAACGATATTAAAATTTTCAAATAAATGATTTTTTTTGTATTTTGTTTGAAAACAATCTGAATAAAACCCAGGAACAACAACGTGGACGTAGTATCTTTTTGTTCCCTTCGGTGTGCTTAATTAACATGAGCCCCCTCGCCTCTCACGTACCATGGTGCTTGATTTTCATGGGTCCCCTCGCCTCATCATCTAATAATTTCTATGAAGTGCTTAAAATGATGGCCTTCGACTTCAATGCACTTATTAATCCGCAGTTTAAACGAATGTACACAACTGAGCAGCGTGCCTGCTAGAATTTCGGCACAAGCATTTCTGATTCGCTCAATCATATTCTCACGTGTTGTTGGTTCTTGTTTGTAAACCTTGCCTTTGAGGTAGCCCCACAAAAAGAAATCTGGCGAAATAAGATCTGGTGATCTGGCAGGCCAATTTACCGGACCAGCTCTGCCGATCCAGTGACCATTGAAATCACGATCAAGTACTTCACGTGCTACCGACGAATAGTGTGCTGGACAACCATCATGTTGAAATCATATGTTATGTCGCAATTCTAAGCTCAAGTCTTCAAATAATGTTGGTAGTTCATTTTCTAAAATGTCTCGATACATTTGACCATTCAAGTTGCCTTCAATAAAGTGGGGGCCGTTGAGTTTGTTGCCAATTATTACACACTACACGTTGACAATCCATGGGCGCTGATGTTCAACTTGGCGAAGCCAGTACGGATTTTCAACACTCCAGTAATGCATGTTGTGTCGATTAACCATTCCAAAGTTTTCATAGTCCCGTGGGTCAAAAGTTTAATTTAATGGGTTGGATCCCTCCTGGGTTTTTGGATATCTCTTCTTTCTGGGCTGATTTGTTTATAAATAACGTTCTTCTCTGGTTCCACACTCTTGTTGTATTGATGAAAAATATGATGACTAAGCATACGATGACGGTTATTATGCTTAAATCGATGAGAGCTGCTTCTTTATGCTCGCTGAATAGTTGGTGGAGTTTTTCAATATTGTCTAGATACAAATTATGTAAGTATCCCAAGTCGATTTTGATGCTTCCATCAGTAAGGTTTGTTTGTAATATCGGTGGCAGTACTTGGGATGTTCTTACTTCTTCGGTCGTGAAAGTTGCACCGTTAATGTTTATCGTTTCGTTGTGATACTGTATCAGGAAATTTCCCTCCAAACTCTCACTTGTGTTATTACCGACGTTCCCATTGAAGTTACTCAGACAAATTATGTTGCCGTTTAGGGTTTCGATAACTTGATTGCTATTGAATTGGTGATCACATCTAGAATTTAATCCTTTTATTAGTTGACAACTGCAGTGGTTTTCATTTTATTCTTTCAGTTTATTCATTTCGCAGATTTGTATGTCTCGAAAAAGGTTGCAAACCCTTGTAATTCCCTAAACTTCGCTTTGGTTGGGCAAAAGTTGGTTGAACTCCAGATAGATCTGTTTGTTTTGGTTATTTGTTTATCTTATGATTATATGATTGTAGTTCTGCTTGCTGGATTGTAGAGTCTTTAACCATCAACATTGGTTCTGCATACTCTAATGCTTCTATTTCATTAGAATATGGCAAGGTCTCTATCTCTGTGATCACTCGGTTGATTTCCCCTTTACCCAATAGGTTGGCGTTGACAATTTTTCCTTTTGCTAACTGCGCAGCACGAACTATTTCTCTCACTTCTTCTTTGATAAGTATCAGGCGATTAAACAGTATTTGTTCGGTTCGATCATCCCGCTCCGTATTCAGATGTTTGCATATTTTGCTGTATTCGCTGAGCATTCGCGTGGGATCGAGTGAACCTAATATCCACTTCCATGCACTACCAATCCAATCTATTGATCTTTTGTTTTTTGATTTTTGGTCTTTGAGCTCCAAAATTAATTGCGATATTCTTTGCGTTTGGTAGATTAGTTGCGGTCGGAGTTTATTTCCTTGACTAATGCTGTTAATTATTGGGGAATTAATTCTTCGTAATTATGTAGATTAGTGATATGAACTAATTTGAAATTTCCATTGATTATCCGTCCATTGCCCTGCTTCAGGGTTACTACTGGGGCATCGTCCTCATAGACGTTTAAGGTTGATGTTAGGCCCCACACTCATGATCTAGAAGAAAGAGTTCGTAGTAACTATAAAATTGTTGTTCTTTGCTACTGTTTCCTTCTGAAATTTTGGTTTGTGTTTAGGTTGGATTTGAAGATCGTGAAGATCGTGTCACCAGGCTCGTAAGTTTTTGGCTTTGATCTTTTTGTATTTTACCTCGTGATCTCGGTTCCTTGTGCTTTTCTGATTCTGTTGGTTATATCTTCATTTAGCTTGAAGTTTAGAAGTTAGCTAGTTTTGAAATTGGTTAAATTTTGATAGTTTAACCTCTGAATCCTTCCGAAAAATATATCGCTGGGCTTTTGTTGGATGACCGAGTGTATGAAATTGTTATACCGGTCTACCGCGATGTTGATTATTTCTTTAGCTGTCAATTCTTTATATTAATTCTGTAGACATCTAAAAATGTCGATCACCGTTGAATCCTAAGGGTTTTAGGTAGTCATTATTATTGGACTTATGAAACTCCTCTCATTATCCATTACCAGTATTTTCGGAACGGTAAAATAGTGCAACACTTTTTTTAATTTGTCGCGTACGTGTGGGATTGATTTAAATTTTATTCGGAAACATTTCGCAAATTTCGAGAATTTATCCACACATGAAATAAACTTCTCGTTCTTGATCTCCATTATATCAACGTGGAGTATTTCTGTTGGATACGTTAGGATAGGTGTTTCTTGAATTTGCACATGATTTGGATGTCTATCATATTTGTTTATGTTACATGTGTCGCAGGTGTGTTACAGGTTTGCGTATATTTCTTCACTAAACTGGCCATTTGAGGGAAATAGTACTTTTCTCCATGTGATTGTGGTGTGCTCTCTTGTGTTCTTCTTTTATAATCGCAAATTTATTTTCTTCATTAGCAATGTCCGTGACTCTGGGTTAGGCGAATTTTGTAGGTTGAGAAATGTTCCTTAAAGACTTCCGTTATGTAGTAATGGAATGAATTCCTCAGGTATCTTCATCCCATTGATCAAATTCGGGTTTAACTTATCTCGTAAGATTTTACTTAGGATTGCCATATTTAAACCTGGAAGGCTGATATAGTGTCTTTGGTATGATGGGTACGGTTCTTCATGGACATACACTTTTTGCCCTACAGGTCCTTCTCAGCACTATGGGTTGTTCCATCGGTGACAACGTGTCCAAATTATTGACTTGAGGTGCCTGCTTCTCGTAAAGTGGAACTTTTATGTTCGAATTAAGCGTCAGGATCTTGTTCCTCCGATCGATAATTGCACCTAGTTCTTTTAAAGTGTCGTTCCCGATGATGCCATCGAATGTTTTTACTCCTGGCAGAACGAAAAACTCTATGATTTTGTAGATACCGATGTTTTTAAAAAAATTCCTGCTAATTTCGATCTGTCCCCCAGCCGATCTAATTTTGAATTTATTATTGGTAGCTGAAGAATTTTTGGCTAACTGGTCACAAATGAAATTCTTGTTCGCACCAATATCGATCAGGAATTTGAGGGTATCGCTGGTTCGGGTTTGGTACTTTATGTATGGTATGTTAGAGACGCATCCAGCATAAAATTTAGTTCGGCATTCTCCTCACTCTCTCCATATTCCATAGTTTCTTCGATTTCCGCGTTTTCATTCACCATTTGTGTATATTGATCTTCTTCTTCTTGTGCTACCTGTGTTTCTATGTGGTAAATCCTCTGCTGTTGCCGTGGTTCGTAGAGTATATATGTAGTTATATGTAGTTTACCTGTCTGCTTAGCGGGGGATCAAGATCCATTGGCTCTTATGGCTTGGGATTTGTTGGCCTGAGTGGTGCTCTGGTGTTCTGGTTGTGATTCCGGAACAATTGACGGAAAATTGATTGGTAAATGGGCCAACGTCAGATCAACGGGGAAGTCTATCTAAGTTTTCTACAAAATGGCTTGGATGATTTATTTGATGACGTTTCTCTAGAAACACGTGGAAATATGTGGCTGCAGTATGATGGAGCTCTACCTCGCTATGCGCAAGTAGTGAGACAACACCTAACCGTAAATTATCCATTGCATGGCCACCGCGGTCTCCTGATTTAATAAATGCTTTTGACTTTTTTCTGTGAGGTTATTATAAAGAGCTGGTTTATGAAAGAGGAAAGCAGACCGATCAGGAGATGTGGCAACGCATATATTCGGCGCGTGGAATATTGTTAAAAGTAACGAACGTGCGTTTCGACGGATTAAGCTTACTTGGTGCAAAAATTGATAAAAAACATTCTGTTGTGAAGAGCCCGGTGTGTGATATCACTTTAAAATCCGCATTAGTCTCACATATTTTTCTGATGATGGCTCAACTTTCTGTAGTACATTGTTTTCCCGCTGGCGTCACTTAAACACCAACAGTAATTTTTGAGAAACAAAGAGTTTTAACATAATCATTATTTTTATTTGACAGAGGATAATGCAGCTAATAAAAATGATTTTATTGGACAGGCACACTCTTCTAAATCTTAATTAAAAAAGTTAAACAAAAGAACTCTTGGTTTTTTTAAATTAATTTTTTTGTGGGTGCGCATGCGTATTCACTAAAAACACTAAAAGTGTTTTTGTTAGAAATGAGCTCCCCTATCACCCTGCTTCGTTTGATTGTCCAATTTTAGGACACCCTGTATATATAGTTCTGCGTATTCAATCGCCTCTATTTCATTTGCATATGGAACGGTTTCAATTTCTGCAAGGAGGTGCCCGATTTCCATTTTGTTCAGTAGATTTGTGATGATTATTTTTCTTTTTGCCAATTGTGCAGCTCTAATTATCTCTTTTAATTCCTCTATGATGATTCTGAGTTTGTTGAATAGAATTTACTGTGTTCTCCCACCTAAATTGTCATGCAATGGATCGACAATTTGGTTGTATTCACCAAGGATTTTGTTTGCCATGTTCATCAAGACAGTGTTGATTTGGTATTGTTGGTTATTATTACTGATGATCTTGTTCTGAGTATCGAAAATTTGGTCCCAATCGGTGGCATCTGGTGTTCCTCTACCTATTTCCATGCCATTTCAATCTAGTTGATGTATCGCTTAGTTCGTGTATTTTGACCTTTTAGTTCAATTTGATGAATCAATTGAGATCTAAAAATGTTTCCCTGTTCGTTGTGATTGATTTCGGGTGAAATTTTGTCGACTACGTCTTCGTAAATAGTTAGATTGATGACGTGAACAATCTTGAATTTTCCATTTTGATTCGTTCGGGTCCTGATTTAATTATTATCAGCGGATTGTTGTAATCGTAGATGTTCAGTGGTGTTTTTTTGCTACTGTTTCCTTTCTAAATTTTGCTTTGTTTTTTTCTCGAATTTGTTTTATGGCTACGTGTATCGTCCCCAACTTCATATGTTTTGGGCTTTACTTTCTTTAATTTTCTCTTCGTATAGGTTGGTTTGTTGAGAGTTTTGGATTTTTTGCATTACGTCTTCGTTCAAATGTAATAGGCCTTGATAGTTAATACAAAGAATAAGAATTAAGAATTGGCTACTGGGTTCCTTTTAGTAACTGAATGTATGGTATTGTTGTATCTATCCACAGCAATACAGACTAGATCCTTTATAGGGAGATGTTTACATTCATGCATTAGACATCTTGGGATCTCGATGATTGTTGAGTGAGCCCTGTATTGGGGCTTGTATTCCAAGTGTTTTTATTTAGTCAGATATCATTGGGCTAACGAAACTCAATTCATTATCCATTACCATTATTTTTGGTGCGGTGAAATAGTGTAGAATTTTAATGATTTTGCTTCTTAGATGAACAGCTGATCCATCCTTGATATGGCGAAGCTTCGTGAATTTCTCTAGGCACGCGAATTTTTCCTTCTTAAGGTTGATTATATCCATGTGGATGATCTCTGATGGGTAGGTGGGGATTGGTATTTGTTCTAATTTAACTATTATGCTCTGCCTGAATGACATTAAATTTGTTCTCTTGTTCTTTGTTCTCTTATTTGTTCTCCATTGTATTTTATGTCTTGTACAATTCTTTGTGTTAATCGAATTTTATATCCGCTAAGATGTTCCGCGAATATTTCTTGTAACATTGATTGTAGTTGACCTAAGCCTTTCTTTTAGAACCTTCGTCAGTGTTTTCTTGTTTATCTGACTTAGGCGGATGAAATGCCTCTGGTAATTTCTATGATAATGAGTTGATTTTTGAATGCGTTTATGGGTGCATCACCGTATGATCCGCAATCGTCCCATCTGTTTATAACATATTGGTTTCTAATTCTAGCCGTGATAAGGCATCTGCTACTTTGTTAGTGCAACCGGATTTGCATCGTTTTAATTTTGCGTTGTTGTTTCGTTCCGAACCTTTTTTGCGCCGTATAGCTAGTTCCGTAAGCATAATGACCTGGAGATGAATGTAATAGGTCTATCCTTACCCAGTTCGCCCTGTAACAATACTGCTCCAATTGCAGGGTCCAACGCGTCCATTGTTAATACGAGTATGGACGGCTTCTTGAAATTAGGTAAGATGAATATTTATGTTGATGACAATAAGTCCTTGACGTTCGTTTTGATTTGCACGTTCTCTCCTCTCTGGTGAGATTTGTGATTGGTTTGATTAATTTGGCGAAGTCTTTTATAAAGCGTAGTAAGACGTGAGCCCGAGAAATGATTTTAAGTCTTTTAATTTCTCTGGAATCTTTATTTTTTGAATTGCACAAACTGTCCTTTCATCGGGTTTGATGTCTTCATTGGTTATAATGTAACCAAGGAATTCTGTTTCGTTCTCGAGAAACTCTGTTTTATTAAGATTTACCCGCAGATTTACTTTCTCCAGATTTGAAAATATTTTTCTGATGTTGTCCAAATGCCCTTGGAATTTCTTTTCGTCTATGAAGACATAACATATTTTCCCGTTGAACTCTTTTAGCACTGTCATGTCAGTTGCATATCATTATCTGAATTCCTCGTTGAAAATGAATACGGACATAAACACCGTTTCTTTCATTTTAATTTGATGAAAGCCGAAGATGAGGTCGATTGTAGTGAACAGTTTCGATTTTCCAAAATTTGCCAGGGTGTTTGATGTAACCGGAATCGAGTAAGCTTCTGATGTTTTTACTGTATTTAGTCTTTTAATATCAATGGCCATCCTGTAGTTTTTATGCTGGTAACAGCTAACTTTTTCCCACTACCCAGATTGGAGAGTTATATGGGGTCCGGGAAGGTCCTCATGCTAACTGGGTACGCATAGGATTTGGAATAAATAGGGTTTTCCATAGTAGTCCTAATTTCTACTTTTACGAACGTCCGAATAATTTTTCGAATTTTGATAACATATTCAGGAGTTTTTGCTTATATTCTGGCGAGAAATGATTGTCTCAGATTTCTAGACTGTTGACTTGTGATGACTGCTTTTCCTTTAGTGGTATTTTCATGTTTGGTGGGTTATTACTGCGTTATTTTTCCTATCGATTATGGCTCCTAGTTCTTTTAGGATATCGTCCTGGTAATATGAAGAATTCCTGTTTTTGGCTGTACCAGGAATTAGAATTGGGATCTATCACTTTCTGGCTGAATAAATTTCGACGGGAGTCATATATTTTCTCCGTAGATCAACTCTGCGGACGTGTTGAGAGACTTTGTCTAATGCACTTCAGCGGCACACATAATTGGGCTTTTCAAGCTGCGATGAATATGTTCGATCATAGCATTACAGGCTTTTGATAGCCCTTCATAAATAGCAGACACGAACAGCCCGCTTCTATTCGTGACGATGGCCGATGTAATTCTGAATCCACTAGCCCAAGTTTTTGTATGAGCGCCCACGACTCTTTTCGCCTTCATATTTGGAATAGGTGGGGCCTCTGGCAAACGCGTGTATTAAGAATATATTCATGGGCTGTTTTTAACATGTCGTGATATTTTGCATTTCTGACACCGCAAACAACATTTGGCCCAACTTCTCATCTCTTTGTTCATCGATGGCCGTGCTGTTTCGGTCGAAATATCGCATGATTTGTTTATCAGTTCCGAACATCGGAAATTTCCGGTATTTTAGAGTGTGTTATGAACGAGTAAGTTTGGCGAATTCCCCATCATTCATCTGGAATTGTAACGGATATCGAAAGTATTATATTGTGCTATTAAATTCAAATGACTGCGTTCTTTGGGCGAATGCTTTTCGGGATTTAAAAATATTCAAAATTTTTCACCGCCGCATAAATCGCCAAGAGCTTCCGATCGTATGTCTTTATTAAATAAAATGGCTGCCAACCATTTCAGGAATATTGCTGTAACACCACGACTATTGCCGCCATAGAAGTGTCGATCGATCATAATAGCGAATTCCCCGTTTGGTCAGGGATACGCTTGCTGTATCGCTTCGACGAGTTGTAATTTACACGTTTTGAAACGCCTTATTCATTTTTCCAAATTAGTGGCGCGTTGTCCTTCTTTTGAGGCCTTCTAGGAAAGCGTATAAATTTGCTTAATCGTGTGCCGTTTTAGGCAGAAAAGTTCGGTAGCAATTGATCATGTCCAAAAAACGCTGTAGACCTTTGGACGTAGATATGATATTGGAAAACTTGTAATCGTTACAATGCGGGACTTATCTTAAGGAATTGCTTTTGCCGATATACCGAATCCGAGAAAACTTATTCCTTTGGCTGCGAAAACGCACTTATTGAGGATGATTACCAAACCCGCGTCGCTTAGCCTTTGGAAAACTAATCTTAAATGCTTGACATGATCGGCATTTGTTTTCGACTTCTAATTTGTAGTGCTAATCTTGAACAATATTTCCACTACCACTACCCTTGAGATAACCAATTCGGCACCATAAAAACATTTCATAATTTGTGTACAATTGAACGGTTCCGTAATTATTGACGGTCAACAAATATTTTACAATATATCCTGAAGATGTCCACAGACTCTTATTCATATTTTAAGATAGCTGAGGACCATTTGAGCATAGCGATCGGAAGTAGAGTTTAATGGACTTTGCTATGTGTTCTACAATTTGGAAGTTAATAATTTTTTCTTTCCGCGTTACGTGATTTTTCTGAATACTGACGTTCTGTGTTTGATGTACGTGACTAAAGTGATTCATTTCTAATGACCTCTATTGTTTCTCGATAATTTTAACGGTTTCGATTACCTTAATAAGTAAAACATTAAATTCCAGATAAAATGCTTTATTCGTATTAAGTGCAGTGTAGCAGACTAGCTGATTCATTAATTACCAATGAGCGTTGATTGCAGTGGGATTTTAGTAGCTGTTTTACTTCCAACTTGGCATAAAGAATATCCAATTAATATTGGGGGTCAATATGATATGTTCAATAGGTGTTTCCATTGCAAATAGAAGTTATTGCGGTTGTTTGGACATTTGTTAGTTTTAAATATTTTGCCGAACTATTGAGAGCATATAGGTGATGGAAACCGAGTCAATTCTATAATTTCCATAATCCTTGTCAATCTAAGCGGCATCGTCCTAACTTAAGAACGGGCTAAAACGCAAAAAAGAGTGTCAACATAGCAGTTGAATTTAAATCAAATATGACAGAACTTCGTACTCATATTTTGCCAAGGTACAATATAAAAGTTTCATAAACCTTTGCCTTGTGGCCTGCCATTTTATTCATAGATACACAAATAGTACATTTTGACATCGACAAACATTTTTTATAATAACAATACTGCAACCTTACTTACTACTGGCGCTACATGCCATACAGAGATTTGGTACCTCAACGATATTTCTCCAGATATTGCGATTTACAACAAAGGGGCGCCATACCAAGATGGCCGAGTGTGTGCAGATCCTTTTCCATGTCGTCCATCCATCGAATAGGCGGTCTTCCACGAGGGCACATTTTCGTTGGTTCCGACTCGAGAGTGTGCTTAGTGGTCCGAATTTGTGTTTGTAAAACATGTCCTAGCCACCTCAGTGTAGATGGTTTTATGAACCCTTTAATATCTATTTTACGAAGATAATTTCGTATCTCATGATTCATTCACAAATGCTCGTTTTTTGATGTTATGTCTACACAAACTGAATTGTACTCCACTGCTACCGACTCCAAATATTTAAACTCTTTCACTTTCTCTTCCAGCGTGTTTCCCATTTGATTAACATTTCGTTGATTTGAACGCCAATTTGATGATCTGATGGTATCTATTCTAGTGATTAGCTAAAAAGTATTTGGGTGATAGGATCACCTTGCCGTGCCAATTGGCCTTCGATTTTCACCTCGCCCATTTCAATCGCCCATCAATAATTTGCACATAAATATAAGCTTTGACTAGGTACGCCTAGATAGGACAGAAATTCTCGATAATCGATATCTCGATAATTTTATTGTTGACCAACATTTTATATCCAGTGTTACTCTCTATCTTTTTTTATGTAGTGTATGAATCAGTATCGTCTTCCACTCTTCTGGGATTTCCTAAGTTCGTATACATTCGCCGTTGTTGCTTGTATAATTTCGCCACACTTGAACGACGTTGTTGGTATCCAGAACAAACTTTCCAGATTCGTTGCGATTAGTGGTTGGAAATCCGCAGCTTTTTCTTTTATGTTGCGATATCTATCTCTAAGACTCGAATTTTCAATGTTAATCACAAGTTGATTATGTCATTCGCAGGTTTTCCGTTTGCAGAGCCTAGTGGAGAACTTCCTCGCGGTCATATAGTTGTTACGATTTTCTTGAATTTTAAAGATGATATAAGATGATATTCGAAAGCATCTTTTGTTTATTCGTTAGTGTTCTTAAAGGGAGCGAGAACGCTTACGACCGAAATTTAAATGAAACCTGAGAAAACAGATACGATTATTGGCATGTAAGAAATCAGTCACGAAATTACGATGTCAGTTGTTTATTCCAAATTCCTCTGACTTGATGACTTGACAAGGCAAATATCCAAGGCGATTATAATCAACGATGTTATTGCTGACTAGTCGTGTTTCTTGTAGCGCTGAGAAATCTAGCTCACATTGCGATGCGTGTTCGAAGAGCTGATGGAGGTTCTTCGTGCGATTCAGGCTGAGTACATTCCACGTTTCGAGTTTTCAAGCATAGTCCTTAATTCGTGCCTGAAATCGCTGTTGAAATTTTGAATTAATCTGAGGCTTGTGTTAGTGTGAACACTTTTCGTATTTGTAGCAGATCCGGCACAAGAAGCCAGTTCTGATTGTATCCCTCGCTTACACTACCACCGGACCACTAAATCAGTTCTTAACCATCATAATGGAATTATATGGTGTATCGAAATGGGATTCTGAAAAGATTTTTGGGAGATGTTCTGGAGTTCCGCTAAGTGGGGCGGATCTAAACCATTTCTTAACTGATCATAATGAAATTTGGTATGGTGGCTGAAAATCCTGGATTCAAAATTGATTTTGGAAAAGAAACCTGGATAAAGGCAGTTTTGTTTCAGGCTAAAGTATAACTAATATTACAAACCAAAAAACCTTGGTTATTTATGCCCGGTATTCACTCGCCTAATTTTGTCATGACACTAGAATGGCTAGTGTAAAGCTAGAACTTTACTCAAAAAATTTTGTCACGATTAAAAAATATCACGACAAAGTTGTATGTAAAACAATTGTATGCTCTCTATTTTGTTCAATTGAGAGTAAAATACAATTTCCTACTCATTTTGTCACAATGACAAAAGCATCAGCAATTTTAATAAATTTTCTCTTGGTTAAGGTGTAATGCGCATGAGCGGATTCAATTCAAATTTAATACAAATACAATTTTTTCATGACATTGTTTTGTCGTGACGAAATTTTTTTCAGTGAAGATCGAACATTAGTTTATACGAGAAATTTAACCAACAAAAATATTAAAATTATTTCGAGCATTGATACCTTCAATCCATTACGAATCCATATCGAAAGCATTTGATATGGATGGGGCGATATGGATATTGAGTGGAATTTTGCAGTAACAGCGGTGGTTTTAACCATACATAACTATACATCCCTTTGAAAGTGAGCTTATCAACAAACATAATCAGTTAAGGATGATCATTGGTTAAAGTGAGGGAACTGCATTGCGATTTGCTAGTCGAAAATAACACCATTCGCTCACTTTACAACGATCTTCCAAAATAACAGTTGGATGTCGCAGTAGAGGTACTGGAATGATTAGCCGATGTATTTGCTTTTAATGATGGCTTCTAAAATGGAACATGATAGAGTGATAATGCAGTGTAGCTGTCCGGGGAGTTCGCTTGTAGTTCTTGCTCAGATCAGAAAAACGAATGAAGGACAATTTTCCGTTACCGCGCATTTATGTCACGTTAGATACGCTGTCAGGCGACATTATTTACAGTTCATTGGATCTTAAAAGCTTAATTGGCTTCGCCAATTTACTACATTTCAGAGATTGATTCATTAATTCGGGACAGGCTCTAAGAGTATACTCGATTAGAATTGGGCAATGCTACACTTTCAAGAGTGTACTCCGGCTAGGTATGTTGCACAATAATTCAAATGTATTGTCAATGGAACTAAAAAACTGTTTCACAGATATTACACAAGTCCAGTTTGAAGCAGAAAATAGATGGGATTCATTCTATTTGCAAGCAGACAAGAAAGCTGATGAGTCAATTGTGCTAAGAAGGAAATTGAGAATAGGAGGCAGACAAACTCGTTGACATGAAATTCCATCTCAAGATGACGGTATGCTAGTAAGGATTAGGGAATCGGCTAACGGTGACAACAGTAAACAGCAAATTGTGCTGCCATCCAATCGGATACGAGAAGTTGTATGTGAAGAAACACATGTGTCGATTGCCGCAAAGGTATTGAAAATTGCGGTAGTGTGAAGTGTGTGCTGCTAGTAGAATGTTGCAGCACCATTTGTCCGAATAGTAATGGATGTCGCCGGCCTATTCCTTTAAACAAAGAATGGTAATCGATACAGCAGCGAAAAAAATACTAGCAGCATCGTCGTATCTTCCATATCAGTGTGCTGGTTGACATGGAGCTTTCAACATGCATATGGTATTGTAATTGTGTGAGTAACTGACGGAGCGGGAGGAGGGTGGCGCAGTTGTGTGAATGAATGAAAAATTATATTAAATGGAATTCAAAGGATGCGAAATCTTTACCTAATTATTACTTTCCTTTTTATAAAACGAATCTACACACAAATCGTGCACATTCCCCCTGGCATAAATAAAAATCCAATGCAAAGAATTGTGAACGATTCACAAAAATTAAAAAGTGCTGAATCTGTAAATATTATAAGTGAAGATAACATTATTTTACCACGCGAAATCGCTATTACGAGAAAGCGAAATCCCAAGTCTGCAGTGCAAACGCTGTCTCAAATAGTAGCTGCACTTAAAACTGAAACAGGTGGAGCGTTTTATTCGCTCCAAATTATAAGGCAATATTTGTGAAACCAAAATTCAAGAGCATTAAAGCCAGAAGCAGGTAATAAATATTTTTACACATACATAATGCGAGAATTCAAGAGGCGTTAGGATCATTATTAACCGTGGAAAATCCCTCAATCAATGTTTAAAGGTAAAGTGCAACCTGAAGCTGTAAAAACCAAACGGACAAACGAAATGACCACACAAGATATATGTTGTATATAGAACAGTGGTTATGGAAGAACCACAGAAACGTAAGTCAGTCTTACAATGATCCAATTCCTAAGAATTCGGGCATTCCCAAAAAAAAAATTTTTACAGAACACATTGATCCATAAACCAGGTATAGATCAAACAGAAGTATAGGCTCGCATTGTCCGATCAGTTCACTGCCAACTGTGTCAAAATTCTATGAAAAAAATTCTTCTTAAAAATTTAAACCAATTCTGCAAGTGCAAAGTATTATCAAGATCACCAGTTTGAATTTACAGAAGATCATGAAACCATAGAGATCATACATCAAGGTCGCTTTCGGGTTCGATTCCCGGTGGTAACCAGACAAAAAATTACGACTGAGTGTTTTTAAGGTGTCCTGTGTTATATGTATGTGTTTCGAAATATTGCAAGCCATAGTTGTAAGCTTTTTCTCTGCATATGATTTTATCGGGAACTCATTTGAACAAACAAAGTACTGGCGATCATTAAAAATTACTTGCTAAACCGGAAACTCTTCAAACAAGCATAAATCGGCACAAATCACATTCACTCTCTGTAAACAAATCTGTCCTCCGGTTAAAAGGGTTGGAATAAATTGGCTACTCGTAAAACATTATAAATTAGGTGTTTTCGGAAATAGCCCGTGGTAACATATACCATGGGCACAACATCGAAACAGTAGCAGATACAATTCAGCAGTACAGTAAAAAATACCATACTAAGTTAAAACAACCTCCCAACTCATTAGCTTGGACAATATTATGCAGCCAAGATATCGACACTTTAAAAGAAAAGATCCTTTGGATCTAGCTAGTTTTAACTTGGTTCATATCAGTTATTAATAGATGGCGTATAACACAATACACTCAAATTTTATTCTATTTCGCAAATTTAATTTGAAGTTTATCAATTGTTGAAGTATTTGTTAACGATGGTGATGAATTAACAATTTAGGACGCCATTTAGGATTAAATCTTCTACACAACATTATTATAAAGGGTGATTTTTTTGTGGTTAGGATTTTCATGCATTAGTATTTGACAGATCACGCGGGATTTCAGACAAGGTGTCAAAGAGAAAGATGCTCAGTATGCTTTGACATTTCATAATGAATAGACTTACTAACGAGCAACGCTTGCAAATAATTGAATTATATTACAAAAATCAGTGTTCGGTTCGAAAAGTGTTTCGCGATTTACGTCCGATTTATGGTCTACATAATCGACCAAGTGAGCAAACAATTAATGCGATTGTGACCAAGTTTCGCACTCAGTTTACTTTATTGGACATTAAACCAACCACACGAATGCGTACAGTGCGTACAGAAGAGAATATTGCGTCTGTTTCTGAGAGTGTTGCTGAAGACCGTGAAATGTCGATTCGTCGCCGTTCGCAGCAATTGGGTTTGTGTTATTCGACGACATGGAAGATTTTACGCAAAGATCTTGGTGTAAAACCGTATAAAATACAGCTCCTGCAAGAACTGAAGCCGAACGATCTGCCACAACGTCGAATTTTCAGTGAATGGGCCCTAGAAAAGTTGGCAGAAAATCCGCTTTTTTATCGACAAATTTTGTTCAGCGATGAGGCTCATTTCTGGTTGAATGGCTACGTAAATAAGCAAAATTGCCGCATTTGGAGTGAAGAGCAACCAGAAGCCGTTCAAGAACTGCCCATGCATCCCGAAAAATGCACTGTTTGGTGTGGTTTGTACGCTGGTGGAATCATTGGACCGTATTTTTTCAAAGATGCTGTTGGACGCAACGTTACGGTGAATGGCGATCGCTATCGTTCGATGCTAACAAACTTTTTGTTGCCAAAAATGGAAGAACTGAACTTAGTTGACATGTGGTTTCAACAAGATGGCGCTAAATGCCACACAGCTCGCGATTCTATGGCCATTTTGAGGGAAAACTTCGGAGAACAATTCATCTCAAGAAATGGCCCGGTAAGTTGAGCACCAAGATCATGCGATTTGACGCCTTTAGACTATTTTTTGTGGGGCTACGTCAAGTCTAAAGTCTACAGAAATAAGCCAGCAACTATTCCAGTTTTGGAAGACAACATTTCCGAAGAAATTCGGGCTATTCCGGCCGAAATGCTCGAAAAAGTTGCCCAAAATTGGACTTTCCGAATGGACCACCTAAGACGCAGCCGCGGTCAATATTTAAATGAAATTATCTTCAAAAAGTAAATGTCATGGACCAATCTAACGTTTCAAATAAAGAACCGATGAGATTTTGCAAATTTTATGCGTTTTTTTTTAAAAAAAAGTTCTCAAGCTCTTAAAAAATCACCCGTTAATTGGCCAAGTACGTTTTATGGATTCAGTGACAAAAACTCAGTGTGAGACACACAATGTAGGTTACTTGGAAATATATTTTATAGCAATAATAACTTCCATTAGCTTAAACCGCCGGAAACAAAAGTCCAAAATATGTGATCATACAATCACTACTGGCTTGAATTACAAGTAATTGTCAATTTATCCACGAGTTGTCGACACGATCACGTACAAATTAGTAGATGACGCGTAAACGCCCATCTCTGGAAATGCTATCTGAATTTGAAAATTTGCAATGTATGGTACATGGTTGTACAAGGTAGCGAAATTAATTTAGTCGGAACAGCTAGCAAGCTATTTGTGGTTTCTGTGGATGTTCGTGTGTTATTTTATTTACTACCAACGCTTTTATGGGCAGTTCGAATTTCGAATTGAAGTGTGGCATTATTGATAATGTTGTATCATTTGCTTTTCACTTTCGCCAATTCCCATAATCCTCAGCTCTGCTTTAGTTGTCTTTAATTTTAAGCTGTCAGCTGCTTGAAGGGATAACGCTCTCTTGTGAGCATGGATCAATAATTGCACGTGGATAGCGCCGTTGGTAATAGTATGTAGCTTTACCTTTCTCATCTGCGACAGAATATAGCGATGTGCTTCTTGCATACATTTCATGAGGTTTTTACATTTTATGTCAACAGTGTTGTTCCTGGTGTAGATTTACGAATGTTGATGAGTTTTTCGCGAAAAACCATTTCCAAGGCTGTGAATCGTTTTTCAAGAAACTTCATAAAACTTTCGAAGCTTTGAATCTATTTGAATTTTCTAATGACTTCTCGTATAATCTCACTGATTGTTGGTCAAGTTTGTTTGATATCGTGTAGATAATAATTGGACCCTAATTCTCGAAAGTTTATTCTCATGTTTTTACAGCTTTTTACAGTTTTATTGAGCTCATGGTTTATGCCGATTCGTTATTAATAGTGGGTTGTGTCGTCAATATGGATGTATCTGGTCACGTCGATTATCGTAACTATCGTTGACAATTGTCCATGTAGTTTTGTGGTTCACGCCAGCGGCATAAAAATAGTTGATTAATTTGGCTGCCTGGCCACCAGTTTATGTTTTCAGATAACTCATTTCATGTGTATCTGTTAGTGTTTTGTTGTTGTGAACTACCTTGTGGAAGAAATCAATTAATCCCATCCATTGTCCATCCATATGTTTCCCATTGCCGATTTTTGGAAGTCTAACCTGTAATAAATCCTCCGTACTATGCCTTACACGCTCCAGTGATGTTTGGGCAGCTATCACTGGTTTGTCATACGACTCTCGAATATCGTCGTAACTTCCTCCAGGGAAATATGGAGGAATATATTTTCATGGAGATCTGTGATTTGGTTCACTAATCTCTCCATGTGAGTGAGCGCTAATCTTAAAGCGTCAGATTTCTTTTTGATAAGTTTGTGGTGAGTAAGAGTTTTTCATCTCTTTCCATAGATTCTGCATCTTAATGTTTTGTTGACGAACGAAACGGTTGATTGGTTTATTATGTGTCGTATCATCTTCTTAGTTATTTTGTGGAAATCATCGATGGGTGTTTGTTCTGCACCAGTATTGCACCAAATGAAAATCGAATTTTTAAAAAGAAATTATTTTCAACTGGTGTATTTGGGGCTGTATACTAAATCATCATTCGTTAGAAACTGAAGATTGTACTGTTGTTTCCAGAGTGAAGGGGTGCTCGAAATTATAATATTGACGTACCCCAGTGGAGGTGTGATTAAAGAAATGTTTTAGAATGAGCTACCTGAAATATGTATGTAAAACATGAATGCATAGACGAGAACAGTTGGAACGAAAGTTTGGATATTAATCATGAGCCTCGCACCTTAAACGAATGAGCTTCTTGCTCAATTGGGGTGTGGGGTTCAAGAAATGTATGTTTGTGAAATAAATAAATAAATAATATTAGAAAAAAAAGTGGTGTATGTGTCGACCACTTCTTTTCTTTCATCGTGGTAATGAGCTTGTCGAATACCACAGCGTCAACAAGCATACAAAATTTCCAGAAAATATTGGGCTTAGCTTGATGTTGATGGAGTGTCTGTAAACGCCAGCCTTATTCCCACCTACGCCAGGCCTAGTGACGTTGGTTTTTCTTTTGTTTACATTCAATAGGTGAGCGGCCTTTGATGATATTAAGGTGGCTTGGGACCCTGAGTCTATCAAGGCCCTTAAAGTAGCGACCTGTCCTTGACCTCTTTTATGTGGTACAAAGGTTGCATTCATTTACTTTACTAGTCTTGCTCTGTCTAACGTTGGCATTTTCCAGAATTGCTTGCATTGCTCTAGTCCATTACGTTCTCTACACGTATTAACCCATCAATGAGGGCTGAGCATGGCGGCATATATACGCTTTAGTGATGGCACGAATGGTGCTACGTTAGATGTTCGCCTTGCGGCTGTTTTTGTGCTGCCCATTGCTTCTAGTGACTGGAACCTTCTCCATTAAATTCTCCCCATGAAATCGAAATATTCTGATATTTTTGGTATTTCCCTTGGATTGGATATCGTTGTTTCGTAGAGCCTGGCAGATTCTGGATCAAATTTTTTGATCAGGATGAATGTTACAAATGACTCAAATGAAGAGGTCAAATTTAGCCGCTCTATGTTGTGTAACATTTCCTTCGTGGAGTCGTGGAGATTTTGTAACGCCCCGGTAGTTCCAACTTGTATCGTTGGAAGTGACAGCAATGAATTGAAATATTTGGCAGCCAGCAGTCATGGGTTGTTGTATCTCGACTGTAGCAGGTTCCAAGCCATTCCATAATTTTCGCCTCTTGCTGTTAGGTGGCTGATAAGTTGCGCTGCACTTTTCTGTAAGTGGGACTTAAGATATGACATTTTTACTGTATCCGAAATGTTGTTGTTTCGATGAATGAGTTCAGTAAATATGTCGTTGAATGAACTCCAATTTTCGAGCGAAATTTGGCACGTCCAATGTCGGTAATTTTATTTTTTACATCCTGTTGTTGTCGATGTTCCCCTCTGGAGCTGTTGTAATCTGATAACCGTCCACTTTGACCTGCAAGGTGCCGTGGAAGTCATTTTTAAAATACGAGGTTCCTCGTTCATCTTCATCGCTTTCTACCATGATTTCTAAGTGTAGCAGGTCGATTACATCCATGTGTTTTTGAAACTGGTTGGTCTTTAGCTGCAAATATTCTTTTGAACACTCTGCGGTGTCTAATGAGTACTCCATAGAAGCGATATTTTTGTACAACTGACGCACTAAGATGTCTTGTTTCTTAAATAACTTATTGTTGGCATTTCCATCGTCCGTTGCTCATCTGATTTTGAGTTCATTTCGTTGTTTTTTGGAAAATTAAAATCATGACTGACGAGTGATGATGGTTGTGACCGGTCGGGCGTTGATATCGTCGGAGTACTAGACGGTCCCTTATTCAACCGTTGACGCACAACCTCTAGGAATAGATCGTACCTCTCCACAAGTTGTCTTCTGGAACCCCAGTTTTAATTTGGTGGTCTATTGCCACATAATCTTTTTATAGCGACTTTACGTTCTGTATGCGACCTTCTAAATACATTTTGGTTTTACGTATATCGCCATCCTTGTTGTAGTTGCGAAGCAAGATAATTATTTTGTCTGCATTTTTGCCGAAAGAATTTTCTGCGTGGATGTTAATTACTTCTGTATACTCTGTTGTTGTACACTTTAATGTGTTGTTGAGTGTGTACGCCGGGCTATACAGCTCGAAGGACCAATGAAAAATCAGGCCTTTGCTCTGATTTTGATTAATACTGATTATTTAAATTACCACCAAAAGTGTTTATATTAAAGTACCAACAGTGTTTATATTAAAATTAAGTTATATCCGGTAGTGTACGGTAGTATCCGGATGTGGAGCAGACTGATTTTTTGCATATTGTGTTTTCGATATATTCCCGGGCTTTTACGATGTCGCACATCCGCTAAATGCTGGTTCCTTCTGGTCGCGCTAATGGAGACTGGGGCCTGTGAGTGGCGATACATTTCCCCCTTAATTTGTTTACAAGTTAAATGACTCCTATTACTACGACGCTCCAAAATACGATGTGGATCATCGCGTAATGGTGAATGTAATGAACGTTTTGGAGATGAAAAGTAACGTCCTCATCGTCTTTCAACGTATCTAATTGTTTGTCCAATCCTGTTGTTTCTGGAGTGGTTAAAAACTTCATTTCGTCATCTCCCCTTGTCTTATTCTTGACAAACGCACTAAAGGTTCGTAAATTGTTGGCACCATGCATTAGCTGATTGGTATGGCGCGAAAATGTGTTGACGTTATGTTTAGTTATACACAACGTGAGCACACAGCCGGCCTTGAGCCCCTTCCTTTTGTTGTTCTCAACTGGATGGGACCGGCATAACCGATTCTTGTTTTGGCAAATGCTCTTCCTAGTTGTACTTTGGCAGCTGGCAAAGTTCCCATTAGTTTTTCTGACATATGTTGCTTGTGGCGGAAACATTTTAGTCATTTTTAAATCACGCTTCGTACCGCCCGCTTACCGTCAATAATCCAGTATTTGTTTCTTAAATGTGACAAGGTTAATTGAATGCCACCGTGCAAAGTGCTATGGTGAGCATCTTCGATTATTCGCAGCGTTAATGTGCTTGTCCAAGATTATTGGGCTTCGGCTGGCAGGCGTAATGTTTGAGTTTTGTGGCCATTCACTCTTAGTATTCCATTATTATCTATAAATGGATTCAAAGATAAGAGTCTATTTCTTTTTTCTAAATGCCTAAAGGATTTGAGGCACTGAATTTCGGTATGGATGTCTTGTTCCTGGATGATTTTCAGAATCGTAATTTCTGTATCTTGAAGTTCTTTATTCGATGGTATACCTGACTTGTTCTGCAATACGCGACGATGCGTTTTAGTTTGTTGAAGCTTGAATGCCGCTCAAATAATTGTAAGAACGAGTTGATTTCTTTTATGCCAGCCAAATTGACTATTAAGTTTTCTTTTAATTTCTCCAGATGTACGTCATTAGGAATGTTGTTTGGTGTGAGTACATCAAAACCCAACTGTAATTCCTCATGGAGAAAATCTGGACCCTTCCACCATAAGTTGCTGTTAGCGAGAGCTAAAGGGGTTGTTCCACGTGACGCTATGTCTGCCGGATTTTCAATTGACCTTACATGATGCCATGTAGTTGTTGGCAGCATACTTTTTATTGCAGAAATCCTTTTGTCCACAATCGTTTTAAATCGGTTTGGCTCCCCTCCAATCCAACAAAATGTAATGTTGAGTCAGTCCAGGCGTAGGTCTTGATGTCATTGAGTTTCAGGGCACATTGAGTATGGATTATGAGTTTCGCTAGTAGCAAGGCTGCGTTAAGCTCCAGACGTGGGATTGATAATTTAGTTTTGATAGGAGCGACTCGTGTCTTTGCTGTGAGTAGGTGTGTTGTAATGTGGTCCATATTGTCAGTTGTTCGACAGTATACCACCGCAGCATACGCAGACTCGCATGCGTCGGAAAATCCATGCAGCTCAATTGATGATTCTGCTGTTGTGTCTATCACCGAGTAATCATTATCTGCTTCATTATAGACATTTCTTCCTTGTAGTTCATCCATCTAGCGTTTAGTGTCGCTTTTAGGCAATCATCCCATCCTATTCCAATTGTCTATGATGCTTCTTGCATCATTAGTTTGGCCGTGATGGTTATTGGTGACAGCCACCCTATGGGGTCGAATAATTCAGATGAATCTGACAACAATGATCGCTTGGTTTGTTGACCATGTGATAGTTGCAATCTTGAGACATCGAACTCTAACGCATCTGTAGAGGGATGATACACTATCCCTAAGGTTTTTACGTTGTCGGATAGTTTGATTTGTACGTTGCTTTTATGATGTAATTCGCTTGTGATATGTTCCAAAATTTCCTCGTTTAGTTCCCTTAATTCCTTTATAGTTGAAAATGCTTCCTCTATAGTATCACTTCCAGTTAGCATGTCATCAACGTAAAAATCCGACGACAGGATCTTGGATGCTGTTGGATAAGTGCTGCTGCCATCTTGTGCCAGTTACAACAAGGATCGCACTGCTAGGAAACTGGCTGTGGTAGTTCCATAGGTAACCGTGTTCAAACTGTAGATAGCCATAGGTTTAGAGGGATCGTCTCTCCATAATATTCTCTGATAATTTCGATCGGCCTCATGAATCCATACCTGTCTGTACATTTTCTCGATATCTGCAGTCAGTATGAATTTATGCCGTCGCCAAAGCATCGAACACAACTCGGAGTTCGGTTGTTGTACTGCCTTCCTTGAGCACACCATGATGTGGTATGTAATCCTTTGATTCACACTGATTTCTTCAGGCTCCCCTCGGACTAACTTCATGTGCTCTAGATCCAGGTACTCCAGCATGAACTGGTGATACATCTGCTTGAATGATGCATCCTTTGTAAATTTTCTCTCGAGCTGTGGCAATCTGGCTACGGCCATTTTTCTTGACTCGCCTTAGTTGTGCTGGCTTGATTTAAATGGAATCCTCACCGTGTACCTTCCATCTGGATTGCGCCCCAAATTTTCTTTAAAGAATTTTTCGATTTTTATCTCCTCTACGGTGAGATTTCTTCCTTCGGGAATATTTTCATTCTTAATGAACAATTGTAGTTGTGCTTGGATGTCCTTTGTTGTCACCATAGAGGTTGTTGTTTGATGCTCATTGTTCCCCAGATTGCCAATTATGACCCATCCAAACTCAGTGTTTTGAGCCATGGGCTCATGATGGTTGCCCTTTATGATGTTGTCGTTAATCACGAAGTCGATTGGTTGCGAGCGATTGTAGTGGCGATCGGCTAATTGTATTCCTTCCAGATGCTTCCATTTACTTTTACCAATGTTGGTTTCGGGAAGCTGTTGAATGAGCTTGTCGAATACCACAGCGTCAACAAGCATACAAATATTTCCAGAAAATATTGGGCTTAGCTTGATGTAGATGGAGTGTCTGCAAACGCCAGCGTTATTCCCACCTATGCCAGCACTAGTCACGTTGGTTTTTCTTTTGTTTTCATTCAATAGATGAGCAGCCTTTGATGATATTAAGGCGGCTTGGGACCCTGAGTCTATCAAGGCCCTTAAAGTAGCGACCTGTCCATTGCTTGTAATTGCTTTGACCTCTTTTATGTGGTGCAAATGTTGCATTCATTTACTAGTCTTGCTCTGTCTAGCGTTGGCATTTTCCGGACTTGCTCGCATTGCTCTAGTCCATGACGTTCTCTACACGTATTAACCCATCAATGAGGGGTGAGCATGGCGGCTTATATACCTTTTAATGGTGGCACGAATGGTGCTACGTTAGATGTTCACGTTGCGGCTGTTTTTGTGCTGCCCATTGCTTCTAGTAACTGGAACCTTCTCTCCATGAAATCGAAATATTCTGTTATTTTTGTATTTTCCATGGATTGGATACCGTTGATTCGTAGAGCCTGGCAGATTCTGGATCCATCTTTTGATCAGGATGAATGTTACAAATGAATAAAATGGAGAGCTCAAATTTAGCCGCTCTATGTTGTGTAACATTTTTTTCGCGGAGTCGTGGAGATTTCGTAACGCCCCGGTAGTTGCAACTTGTACCGTTGGAAGTGACAGCAATGAATTGAAATATTTGGCAGCCAGCAGTCTTGGGTTGTTGTATCTCGACTGTAGCAGGTTCCAAGCCATTTCATAATTGTCGTCTGTTGTTGTTAGGTGGCTGATAAGTTGCACCGCACTTTTCTGTAAGTGGGGCTTAAGATATGACATTTTTACTGTATCCGAAATGTTGTAGTTTCGGAATGAACTCCAATTTTCGTAATCTCTAGCGAAATTTGGCACGTCCAATGTCGGTAATTTTATTTTTGGACATCCTGTTGTTGTCTATGTTCCTCTCTGGAGTTGTTGTAATCTGATAATCGTGGCTTCCACTTTGGCCTGCAAGGTGCCGTGGAAGTCCTTTTTAAAATACGAGGCTCGTTCATCTTCGTCGCTTTCTACCATGATTTCTGTGTGTAGCTGGTCGATTACACCGATGCGTTTTTGCAACTGGTTGGCCTTTAGCTGCAAATATTGTTTAGCTGCAATTATTGTCACTCTGCGGTGTCTAATGAATACTCAATAGAAGCGATATTTGAGTACAACTGACGCATTAAGATGCTTTGTTTCTTAAATAAATTATTGTTGGCATCTCCATCGTCCGTTGCTCATCTGATTTTGAGTTCATTTCGTTGTTTTTTGGAAAATTAAAATCATGACTGACGAGTGATGATGGTTGTGACCGGTCGGGCGTTGATATCGTCGGAGTACTAGGCGGTCCCTTATTCAACCGTTGACGCGCAACCTTTAGGAATAGATCGTACCTCTCCACAAGTTGTCTTCTGGAACCACAATATGCATGAGTTGATTCCAGCGGCGGGGTTGCTGCTCTAATTTGGTCGTCTATTGCCACATAATCTTTGAATAGCGACTTTACGTTCTGTATGCGACCTTCTAAAGTGTGGTTAAATTTTAAGGGCCGATGTTGATTTTGAATAAAACACAAATTATTTAGGAAATTATTGTCAATTATTTTTATTATGATAATATGGTATGGTTCAATTATGTATGGAACAAAATATCGGCCAAATGGCCGTCGCGACCTCGGCGGCACACCTGATGGTCCAAATTTTCGATGACGCTTAGGCATAATTGAGGTTCTATGCCGTTAATGTGCCGAATTATCTCATCATTTAGCTCTTGAATTGTTGCTGGCTTATCGACGTACACCTTTTCTTTCAAATAACCCCAAAGAAAGAAGTCCAACGGTGTCAAATCACGTGATCTTGGCGGCCAATTGACATCGTCACCAGGTGAGATAACACGGCCATTGAATTTGTCGCGCAAAAGAGCCATTGTTTCGTTAGCTGTGTAGCAAGTGCCACCGTCCTGTTGAAACCACATATCGTCCACATCCATATCTTCCAATTCGGGCCATAAAAAGTTCGTTATCATCTCACGATAGCGAACACCATTCACAGTAACTGCCTGACCGGCCTCATTTTCGAAAAAATACGGCCCGATGATGCCGCCAGCCCATAAACCGCACCAAACAGTCACTCTTTGTGGGTGCATTGGTTTTTCGACAATCACTCTTGGATTATGATTCGCCCAAATGCGGAAATTCTGCTTATTGACGAATCCACTGAGGTGAAAATGTGCCTCAAGATGATTTTCTTCGAAAATTGATCATCCACTGTTGCCATTTCTTGCGCGTTGCTCGATTGTGTATCTTTCCATGGTTCAAATTGAGTTAGTCTGAGAATTGAGTTAGAATTGAGAAATGTCAAATTAAATGCAGGTGTGGTTCACATTCAACGTCGGCCCTTAAAATTTAACCACCCTTTAAATACATTTTGGTTTTACGTATATCGCCATCCTTGTTGTAGTTGCGATGCAAGACAATTATTTTGTCTGCATTTTCTTGCTGCTTGCTTAGTAATTCTTCCATATCTTTCTTGTTGTTTTGCCGAAAGAATTTTCTGTGTGGACGTTTAATTACTCCTGTATACTTTGTTGTTGTACACTTTAATATGTGTTGTTGAGTGTGTACGCCGGGCTATCCGGCTCGAAGGTCCAATGAAAAATCAGGCCTTTGCTCTACGGTTGCAATACGGTTGTAAATTATTTTTAATTAAAATTCTTTTTTATATGAAACTTACTGCTGCCTAAGCAATTTAAACACAACAAAAAATACAGAAATACGTAAATATGAGTATCCGGATGTGGAGCAGACTGATTTTTTGCATGTTGTGGTAATTGACTTTTATCCCTCTTCCTCCCGGAATTGTAGGAACTTTTGGGGCCCCCTGACACGTTCCGTTCTCGAATACGCCTCTCAGGCGTTGTCACATAAATAACTTGAAAAATATACATTTTACTAGACTTTCGTTCATATTGATCGTTCGATTGTTGAATTTAGTTCATCACTGTTAAATTGGCATATTCCGCCTTTCTATTTCTCCGTTGGATGATAGCAAATACCTGAAATGTATGCTTAAACTTTTTACCCAATGTGTTTTGTACCCAATTGTTTTGAGATTAATCACAAGCAAATAAATTTCACCTGTTTATTGTGGGAAGTATTTACATGATTACCTAATGAAATCTTGGGATTCCCGCATATATTTTCCAATTCAAAGAATTACTTCTATTAAAATAGTCATCTACAATTACCAGGAAAAGCGCGCCGCTTATACGCGGAATGCAACATAAAAATAAAATAAAAAACCAAAGGTGTATCGCTCTTTGTAATAAAAAGCAAATTGACCTTAAAATAATCGATTGGTGTATTTAGAGGTAAGTCAAGGGTTCGATAACAAAGAACAAGAATATGGGATATACAAAATCAGTTCGAATTCAACTCGCGATTCGTTTCTCCGCATATAATTGATCAAACACTCAAGCGTTACCATAGTGGCATTGGGGGGATTTTGTTTATTTATTTTTTGTTAGTACATTCCACCTCTCAAGCTATGAAATCTCAAGTGGTACGACATTTATCTTTCTTTTTGCTTTACACTAACAACGCAAAGCTATACTGAGGAATTTTTGGCTCTCAATTTCTTATTTTTCAATGTCTTGTGTGTTCTATTCAGACATACACTCAACTTTTCCCGATAAGTAATTTTATATTTTGTGTATTTGTGCTAAACTCAGGTGTATATATATACACGTACGTGTGCAGATGGGGAGCTTAACGAAAACTTGATAATCGCGATGCTCGTGGTTATGTATGTACGATTGCGGAACGAAAGGTGATATATCGCTGGCTGTTGTCTGTGCAAAGAGAGTAAGTGTTCTTCGATACGTTATTTCGTGTTGCTGTGGTAGTGTGGTATAGGTATTATTATCGTGATCTTGCAACAACAACAACAATATTTATTTATCTATGTGTGCACATATAAAAGAAAGAGTATCGTGGTTTAATTAGATAATTCAAATTAGTTAGTTTAAGAAAAGAAACGCGCGGGTTACGATTTCATAATTTCGTTACTAAACACTAGACAGTAATTTTCAAGTGAACTAACTACTAAAATAATAAAAGTGGAAAATCAATAGAATTATAGTTCTTAAAGACATTATTAAGTTAATCTTTGTCAAGTTTTGTATTCTTTTGTTTGTTGTGTACTTGTGTAGTACAAAAAAAAAATGTTAGACGGCGAGATTCTTGTAAATATTTCCAAATCGTCGAGTGATGATGATCATGATAATGATAGTGGTGTAATCACGGCAAAGGCCACGGCAATGGTCGTGCTCTTCTGTGCCTCAACATTTTTTGGATTACTGCCGTATAAATTATCGAAATGGTTTGACTGGAATAATCCAACGTCGTCAAATAAATCGCATATAATCATTCCGTACCTACTTTCGTTTGGCGGTGGGGTATTGCTTTCTACAACATTCCTACATTTATTACCCGAGGTCACGGAAAATGTTGCTACGCTACAGGAATCGGAAAAATTGCCTGAATTTAATTTTCATTTTTCCGAATTTTTAATGTGTACCGGTTTTTTTGCCATGTACTTCGTCGAGGAATGTGTACACACGTATTTACATCATCGTGAACGGGTGGACTCATCAAAATCTCCCGAAAACGCTTTTCAGCGTGGCATTAATATACGCGAGAGTGCCATTATGAAAGCGAAAACGAAAACATCCGCAAACGGTGTCTCAAATGAGACCATTGATAAATCGTCTATGTTTTCGGAAGTGATTGCAAATCCTGAATTAAATAATACGCATATGGATATGTCGTCCTCGACATCGCTCGGAGTTCAGCACCATCATCTTGATTTACATCATCATCCACACGCGCACGAAATTCATCACAGCCATCTGGTTCAATCGCATCTTCCCAACTACAGTAACGAGGATTTAATATTATCATCACTACGCGGCCTACTTATAGTGCTTGCCCTATCGGTGCACGAATTGTTCGAAGGACTTGCAGTCGGACTAGAAGATTCAGAGGAGACTGTATGGTATATGTTTGGGGCAGTATCAGCGCATAAATTGGTGCTCGCATTTTGTGTCGGCGTGGAACTTGTCGTAAACAAAACAAAATTTTGGCTCATTATGGTGTATGTGATTACGTTTGCGGTTGTAAGCCCTATTGGAATTGGAATTGGAATTTTACTGTCAAGTACAGGAAATTCAGATTCTTCTGCGGTGCCAGCCCTAATTTTACAGGGACTTGCAACCGGTACACTATTGTATGTTGTATTCTTTGAAATTCTGTCCAAAACCGAACGATCCAATTTAAAACAATTTGCTGTCGTTTTATTGGGATTCCTTATCATGTTCGGATTGCAATTTTTAAGTAAGTACTATATAGTGTTTTATAAAAACTATAAACTTATCTAATCTTATAATTTTAGCGGGCCATGAACACAGCCATGGTACAGAAGAAGATCACGATCATGATCATGATCAAGACCATATTCACTAGGACGTATTACAATTTAAATTATGTTGTGCGCTGATACATTTGAGGCTTTAATAAGATTTTATTTAAATAACAAACATCCCGCACGTTCAAATTGATGGTTTCCACAACGGAAAACTATTAGGTTAGCTGTACAAATTATAGTATTAGAAACGCACATACAAAAACACGATATCGCAATATGCGTTCAAGGGAACGATAAGTACGGCTTATCGCGTTGTGTCCATGTCGAAATAGAAATAGTTTCTTGCCAGAGAAAACATCGTTTAATTCATATTTTGATATCATTTGTGATTGCGTAACGTACTCTAAAGTACACATCACTGACGTTCCTATAAGTACGGTATTCAATCACGAATGATACGGAAAATATAATCTTAATTTATGCAGATAAATATAAAAATATGGGGCTATGACTATTTTTAAACGTAATTAGATCTAACGTCAGTCAAATAATTTCTTGATTGTGTGAATTGACTGACTCCTCGTGTACTTGCACGCAGTGAGCGATATAATAATATACTTGAGCGCTGCAAGGGTACTTGTTTTCTGCACCTGCATCCTGGTTTATTGGCAGATATTACTGGTCTGTGCAGTGCTCTATATATAGAAGCTATATGTGAAACCGGGCACAAATAATTTAAATATTTTATCGCAATACAATTGAAATAGAAATTAAATTATTTGCGAGGCAAAAATTGTTACAAATTTGATAACGATATTACATCTGTGATAACATTACGCTACATTATTTAAATAATATTAGTTTAGTAATCTAGATACTAGTTATATGTATTTACTGTTTAAACTTACAGATATAGAAATTTATATAGATGTTAAGAAATGATTAAAAAATAAAAAATAGTTATATTAAATCTGTACAGTTTTATTCTGTAGAATAAATCTCGCGTTATCAGAACTTCCTGTTAGGTGCAAAAATCGCGGTTCGACCCGTCTCTCATATCAGTACAATAGCGTAGACCTGTAACATATACGTCTCGGATTTGGCTTCTTGCACAGAATGATAATATTGATATATATAGTGTGGATAACTGCAGCAGGGAAACTTTCGAATTTCAAAATGAAACTTTAATACTGTGGGCAAAAAATATTAAGACTTTGTTCATAATTTTAAAATTCTTTATTTATTTCTCCAAATCTAATTCGTCCCGCTCGAAGTAATCCCCCTTGGCCTCAATACACTTGTGCCAACGTTTTTTCCAATCCTCGAAACAGTTGTTAAAGTCAATTTCCGGAATAGCCTCCAATGCGCGTAGCGATTCACGTTTAATGTCTTCAATTGACTCAAAGCGGTTTCTCCGGAGTGGTCGTTTGAGTTTTGCTAAACAGCCAAAAGTCACACGGAGCTAAATCAGGCGAATACGGTGGTTGCGGAACGATATGGGTGGAATTTTTGGCGAAAAAAAACACGTAAAACCAATGCAGTATGAGAAGGTGCATTATCGTGGTGCAAAAACCAAGAGTTGTCGACCCATAATTCCGGCCTCTTTTTACGAATAGCTTCGCGCAAACGACGCATAACACTCAAATAGTATTCCTTGTTGACAGTTTGGCCGGTCGGAAGGAATTCGGAGTGCACCACACTTCGATAATCGAAGATAACTGTCAACATCACCTTGATTTTTGACTTGCTTTGACGTGGTTTTTCGGCTTCGAGTCACCTTTGGCCCGATATTCGGCCGATTGATCGTCTGTTTCCGAGTCGCAAGCATCGAGCCGAGACTCATCGCCAGTTATAAAACGTTTCCTGACATCCTGGTAGTCGGAAAGTATTGTTTCACAGAATTAAACGAGACGCTGTTTTTCCAAGAAAATGAGTGATTTTGGAACCAATCGTGCTTTCACTTTTCTTAGGCCCAAATAATCTTTCAAACTGGTTTTCAAAATGATTCTCAAGAACCAACTTCTTAATTTTATTAACGTGTTGATCATCAGTTGATGTTGATGGCCGTCCTAGACGTGGTTAGTCGTCAACACGTTTTCGACCCTCTTTGAACAATTTGTACCAATCAAAAACACTTGCTCGCGCAACACAATTATCACCGAAGGCTTTTTGCAACATTCTGAACGTTTCGGCACCACAAAATTGATTCCGCACACAAAATTTATTGGAACTTCTTTGTTGAATAATTTCACCCATTGTAAAAATCGCCGAATGCACTTTTTGTACTTCAGAAAGACAAGCAAATGATTATTTTGATGTGACATTTGGCACAGATGTCACTGGCAGTCATGCTAACATAGAAAAAAAAATATTTCGACGAATGGTTTTCCGATTAAGCCCAATTTGTGCTAATTAGTGCTCACGAGAAAATTTAGTGCTAGTTCAGGAGCCGAAAAACCGGAAAAAGAAAATTTCAAATTTCGCTTGAAAGACGAAACAAATACAACTCAGTTTCTAGAAAAATAACAACAGAAATAATTTAAGCCTAACTTTAAAACTTTCTAAAGGCGGCTAAACTGATAAAATTTGATGCTGTATATGTGTTTTTGCTATTCACCACTAGAGGCAGAACTATCACAAAAAGGAAATTTTCTGCTGATATTTTTTGAAACCAGCAGAAAATTGTTGAAATTTTTAAGCAAATCAATAATTCTGAGCAGAAAGTTTGATGAAAAATCAAATAATTAATGAAAAAGAAGAGAAAATATATGTTTAAACATAAGAATCATTGCTGGCGTCAGTAGCGTTCCATAAATTTTTGAACTCATTTTAATGTGAAATGTTTTCAGTTTTTTAACAAAAGTGTTAGAAAACCCCTCTGTAACTACCCTGGACTTATGTTTTTATGTTAGCTGAGATCACAATCAATATACATGAGCAACATATGGTTCATAGCTGGCGTCAGTAGCGTTCCACAAATTTTTGAAGTCATTTTAATGTGAAATGTTTTCAGTTTTTCAATAAAAGTAATAGAAAACCCCCCTGTAACTACCCTGGACTTATGTTTTTATGTTAGCTGAGATCACAATCAATATACATGAGTAACATAAGAACCATAGCTGGCGTCAGTAGCATTCCATAAATTTTTGAAGTCATTTTAATGTGACATGTTTTCAGTTTTTTAACAAAAGTGTTAGAAAACCCCCTGTAACTACTCTGGACTTATGTTTTTATGTTAGCTGAGATCACAATCAATATACATGAGTAACATAAGAATCATAGCTGGCGTCAGTAGCATTCCATAAATTTTTGAGGTCATTTTAATGTGAAATGTTTTCAGTTTTTTAACAAAAGTGTTAGAAAACCCCCTGTAACTACTCTGGGTTTATGTTTTTATGTTAGCTGAGATCACAATCAATATACATGAGCAACATATGATTCATAGCTGGCGTCAGTAGCGTTCCATAAATTTTTGAAGTCATTTTGATGTGAAATGTTTTCAGTTTTTTGACAAAAGTGTTAGAAAACCCCCCTGTAACTACTCTGGGCTTATGTTTTTATGGTAGCTGAGATCATAGTCTGTATACATGAGTAACATAAGAATCATAAATGGCGTCAGTAGCGTTCCATAAATTTTTGAAGTCATTTTAATGTGAAATGTTTTCAGTTTTTTAACAAAAGTAATAGAAAACCCCCCTGTAACTACCCTGGACTTATGTTTTTATGTTAGCTGAGATCACAATCAATATACATGAGCAACATATGATTCATAACTGGCGTCAGTAGCGTTCCATAAATTTTTTAAGTCATTTTAATGTGAAATGTTTTCAGTTTTTTGACAAAAGTGTTAGAAAACCCCCCTGTAACTACTCTGGGCTTATGTTTTTATGGTAGCTGAGATCATAGTCTGTATACATGAGTAACATAAGAATCATAACTGGCGTCAGTAGCGTTCCATAAATTTTTGAAGTCATTTTAATGTGAAATGTTTTCAGTTTTTTAACAAAAGTAATAGAAAACCCCCCTGTAACTACCCTGGACTTATGTTTTTATGTTAGCTGAGATCACAATCAATATACATGAGTAACATAAGAATCATAGCTGGCGTCAGTAGCATTCCATAAATTTTTTAAGTCATTTTAATGTGAAATGTTTTCAGATTTTTAAGAAAAGTGTTAGAAAACCCCCTGTAACTACCCTGGGCTTATGTTTTTACGATAGCTGAGATCAGCCCCCCCCCCCCTGTAACTACCTTGGGTTTATGTTTTTATGGTAGCTGAGATCATAGTCTATATACATGAGTAACATAAGAATCATAGCTGGCGTCAGTAGCGTTCCATAAATTTTTGAACTCATTTTAAAGTGAAATGTTTTCAGATTTTTAAGAAAAGTGTTAGAAAACCCCCTGTAACTACCCTGGACTTATGTTTTTATGCTTATGTGTATCTTTCGAATTAGTTGCTCTGTCATACTGGACGGGATCCAAATCTTCCAATTCGAGAGATCAGAGAGAGACGGATCAATAGTGCTTCCGATTTTAATATAAATTCGGTCAATTAATATTTTAAAAGCCGGATATTTATCAGGGCAATCCATGATTTTCTTTCGAAAGGTTACATAGTCGGAATCGTTGAAAGCTAAAGCTGAAAAATTAAGAATAGAGGAGACATCAGGATCCATGGAGTCACAATGCATTCTGGACAGAGCATCCGGTACTATATTCTCTGAACCCCGCTGGTGTTGTATTGAAAAGTCATAAGCCTGGAGCTTCAGACTTCCATCGGGCCAACCTGCCATTTAAACCTTTTTGGGCCATAAGCCATTAAAGGCTTGAATGATCCTTAATGATATTAAAGTGGTACCCTTCAATGTATGGACGGAACTGACTTACGCTAAGTTGCTAAACATTCTAATTCTGTTGTGCTATAATTGGACTGAGCTTGGTTTAATTTCTTTGACATGAAGGTAATTGGTCGTTCGGTCCTCTCTTCATTTTTTTGAAATAGGACACTTCCAACTCCTATTTTTGAAGTATCGCATCTAATCCAGAATGGTTTGGAGTAATCAGGATTTACTAATAATGGAGCCTTAAACCTTAAGTTTTTCCAGAGCAGCTTGAGCCTCAATCGACCAAACAAATTTTGTTTGCTTTTTTAAGAGGTTCGTTATTGGAGCCGTTACCTGTGCGTAATTGGGTATAAACCTCTGGTGCTCTCTAGGTGCTGGAAAATCCTTAGTGGCTTCTACTTTTTCCTCCTTCTCCTACGATATACCCTAAGTATTTTATCGCTTCATAAAAAGTGACTTTTTGAAACATTAATTGTGAAACCGGCCTCAGTAAGACGAGTAGACACTAGTTGTAAAAGTGTCAAATGTTCTTCCACGATAGCGGACGTAATCCAAACGGCATCACCCGAAACTGGTACAACGGTCGGCCAGGAACTGTGAACGCAGTTTTGTCTCTAGAAGAAGGAGCGAGTGACATCTGACAGAAGGCGCCTTTAAGGTTAATGCTGGAGATATACTTAGTGCAATTTAACCTGCCAAGAAGACCGTTAATTAGCGGCAATGGGTAAGCGTCTTTCTTCGTCACAGCATTGACCTTGCGTGAATCGAGACATAACCTATGATCTTATTAGGTTTTCTAATCAGCACAACTGGAGATTCCCATGAACTATCTTCCAGGACACCCAGCTCTAACATGCGGTCCAGTTCTTTGTACAATAGTTCCTGGATCGCCGGGGAAACCGAGTAATGTCGCTGTTTAATCAGAGGACTATCGCCAACATCGTTTTGGTGTTTAATTAGGGTCATATGACCTAAGCCGTTTTTTTTTCAAAAGAAGGAAAAGTATCTAGGATTTTGTTAAAAGCTGCGTACTGAGTAGGGTTCGTTGACATCTAAAGCAGGCAATGTTTCTACTGGGTCAACACATTAAGATACAATTCGGAAAGTGTTCCAAAAATCGATACACAAATATACTTGTCCTTGCAAAGAAGGAGCAAGATAGAAACGAATACGTTGGAGTTTATTATTGAGACAGATTTATAGTTAACATTTATTTTACGTAAAAATTCCAATGCTCCTTGTCCCAATATGCTTATTGAAGCTCCACTATCCATGAGTCCCCGAATTTGGACTCCATTTATTTCGATTATTGCATAAGGCTTACGATCGCTCTCACAACTTAAAAAAGTTTCAGAACAAGCACGCTTAAAATTGCGTCGTTCTCTCCAATACTTAATATTTCTGGGATAATTTCTTTTCAGAGTATTGGAGTTGAAAGTCACATTGTCTGTGGTCATATTTTTGTCAATATTGGGTAAGTCATTATCCGGGTTAACTAGGGGAAATGTTTGAGTTTATCGGTAAGGCGGCGGTTCGGTATTGGTCGCTGCTGAAATGCATGTTTCGGATGCAGCAGTCGAGCTTGGAGGTCGGGCCAAAATTCTTACCGATCGTGACGTTCCCGCTCTGTTCACTCCCGGGGAAAGGTTTTCCGATCTTCATTGACATTCGGTACATTGCGGTTTGATGGTATTAGGCAACCCATAGCCGTAGCAAAAGATCCTCTGCGGTGGCAAGTTACACTGTTGATACCGATGGTCGGGCATTCAACAATTTCAGCAGACTCGGAAAACGAAATCATGTTCGTCTAAACCTTCATTCGTTCCCGAAAATGAAATGTTCCACTTAGGGTCAAACTTGTAGGCCAGTGGTGTTCGCGAAATAGTCATTAGCGGTAGGCCTGCCTCGAATGGATACTTGTTAGAGCCTTTATCTGAAGAAATTTCCTTAATGGGGCTAGTTGGTCTATTAGTATAGCTGATAGAAGAGAACGATACCGATTTGCTTGGCTTTCGAATATTAGAACATTTTGAAATAGCACCACTTGACGCTGAAGTTATCAGAGGTTCTTAACTAACCGGGTGTCTACTCCACGTCACCTGTGTGCTGTCTTGAGGGAACACGGTCACCATCGTGTTATTTTTAGCGTAAGTAGTTGATTCTGTTAATTGAGGACTGAATGGTAACAGGTTTAGAGAACATGGTATATGAGTCTTGTTTTCTACATATAGGGCGATCACCTAAAGTTTCGATCACGGTAGAAACCGGCGTAACAATTTTAAATTCCTCTCTGGTGGATTGGTTTTCGTTATATTTTTCCAGTGAAATTTCGTATAATTGTTCTAGCCTTCGCCATTGGTTAATCAACTTGTTCACGTCGTTATCCTGATGAAAGCATCCCTTTAGTCTATACGTCCTATCTTTCCAGTGGTTTATTCTTGCCTTTGTATCAAGCAAAATATCCGGTTTTATGGCTCGCTCATCTTCCAAAATTTTCGTTATTATGGGAATTTGAATTTGGCATAATTTTAATTTTTGCAATGAGTCAACGGCATGGATACGCGAGGGTCTTTCCGAAGGATTATTATTTTCTAATTTTAGCGATTTATACAAACTTTGTTCCCATGCTGGGTCGAATACCTTAATATTTCTCACCAAACATTCAACTTTAATCTCCTCGCGACTTAGCCCTTTAAAAGGGTCCCACTCTGGCGACTGGCTCATATTTTATAAAATTAATTATATATTAAGGGGAAAAACTTAATCCAATATACAAAAATCCAATGATCTAAAAAAAATATCTGTGCAAAAGTTGTAATCGAACGATAACTGCCAAATGTAATTCTGGGCAAATGTAAACTAACGTTGAATGGTACGCGAAGATCACTACAAAATCATAGCAGACGTCTGATTTTTCAGACTGTGAATGAATTTTGCGCATAGGCGGAATTCTGAATAACCTATCTTGCAAGTATAATGGCCAGTACTCCATCATCTTATCACAGAGATAGAAAATGACTTAGCTAATTCTTTACAAATAACACCTAAGGAACGCTCTCCTACCTGCTTCTTTGATGGTAAGTTTGTTGCGATTTTCAATTGTCTTATACAAATTTCTGAACCTCCTAACTTTCACTGCGATTTTATTACGGTTAACATTTTCCTAAATCGTGTTTCCATCGTCGTCCAAAGAACAATGTCTTTGGATAAAATCAACATTCACACTTGTGTAATATTTTTAACGTAAACACTGTATCCTAATCGCCGGCGGCTCATTTACATTTCATTTTCAGCTCTTGATACATTTTGTTGTCCTTAAGATTTGTAAAAAAAAATAAATTTATGAAGACTGAATAAACGACCTACGGGTATTTTTATATCGTTCGTAATGAAATGTAATTTTCCCATCAAATTTATGTTAGGGATTTAGGGATACCAGAAAAATTACACAAATATTTGACATTAATTTGAATTAGCCTGCGTACGAGAATAGTGTCGTGCATAATGATATTAAATTACATGCTTTCACTTCATTCTCAACTAATCGAAAAATATTGAGATCGAGATAACTTTGTGTGCATTGCCAATAAAATATGGGCTTTGGTTCGCATACACATTCCAGTTCCATACTGCGAAAATTAATTGAAATTTTATTGGTGCGCGCTTTGATTAATGTATATCGATTTAATCTGTTTTCTGTGGTTTGATCTCGTGTACAAAATACACAAACTTGTATACGCGTTTCTTGATATATCCCCATAAAGTATATATCGATGTTGTAAAACATGATAGAATAAGAAGATTTTAAACCCCGGGAACAATTTGTAACAAAGTGTTAAAATACATCAGGTTACTTCATTGTTGTTGGTACGATACCAAACAGCTTAAAGTCCACACGCAGCATCCGATTAAACCTCTAAGGTATCCGTATAACCTAATCTGACATTTGAAATTAAAATTATTCGACGATCGACTTTACTTCTGTCACATGGACGCGGTTGTATTACTCATTGTTAATAAATTTTGGTTTATCGTTTCCGAGGAGTCGATGTTTGGTTAAATACTCGTATATCGGTTTTAAAATAAAAAAGAAACAATTAAAATTAAAATGTCTCTAACTCTAAGTGATACTCTAAAGCTTTGCAGGTATGACTAGACCAGGGTTTATTAAGTTTTCTTGTTGTCTTGCTGGTAAATTCTAGTAATTTGGTATTTTGGTGAGACTCACTTAATTACACACTAGGTTCTAGTGAAAACTGTTTAATAAAATTGCAAACTGGTTGATAATCAGTTTTCTGAAAAGCTGCAGGAGATATTAATATCGGTTTTGTTCATTGGGTTATATACATAATCTAATAGACTGGATGTCTGGGAATTTCGTGTATAATAATGAATGTTTAAATCGTTCTTAATCGTGAATCCACAGGAAGATACTGGTTCCCTAGATAGGCCCAAGAATCAAACAAAATCAAGATCAACTTACTTCTAACCATTACGGGTCCATTAGATTTAAGCCACATAAAAAGGTCCAACTTGGATTTGTAATCGATGAATTTTATTTGGATCCGTAAATACCGTCAGTTGCTGACGCTTTCATCATCTAATCTTGGTTTGTTGATGATATAAGAAGAAACGCCGGATATACAGGGTGTCCGCCGGGAAGGTATAGTACTTTGTTTGTTTATGATTTTTGATTAAATGAAAGAGAATGGATCTTATATTGATAAATGTTTTATTTAATGTCGGCAATTATGTATGGAATACAATATCAGAAAAATGTCCGCCTCTGTTAGCCTCACAAATGCGAGCCCTTTTGAGCACATTTTTACAAGAAGTAAGGTCCAATGATTCCTCCTGACCAAATTGCACACCAGACTGTCACTTTTAATGGATGTAAAGGTGACTGACGAATAATGTGAGGGTTTTCCATTGCCCAGAACCGAAAAATGTGCCTCGTCACTCATTATGATTTTTTCATGAAAATCGGGGTTGTCATGGGCGAGCTGTAACATCCTATTGGCATATGTACGGCGGCGTAAATGGTCTTGTGGAAGAAGCTCTTGTGTCAACAGAATCTTAAATGGAAACAAATGAAAATCCTTGTGCAAAATTGTGGCCAAACTTGTTCTTTGAAGACCAAGCTCCTGAGCACGACGTCGAATTGAGGTTGATGGATTGTTTTGAACACTTTCTTGAACAGCAGTAATGTTTCATCCGATCTTGCAGTACGTTGTGGCCCATGCTTGGGCCTATCACTTACAGACCCTCTTTCTTCGAAATCATTCACTACACGATAAATCGTGCGTTTTGTTGGCACGTTGTTTCTCCCAAAAATTTCACGTAACTTTCTCATCGTCACAGTAATCGATGATTGATTTTGATAAAATGTTTTAACGATTAAAACACGATGGTTTATCGAATATTTTTCCATAATAAATTTGCCACGTGTCTACTTCACGACTGTCAAGTATGAACTGTCAATACTAATATTCGCCTAAATGGCGGCAAAACAAAGTAGTATACATTCGCGGCGGACACCCATTATTAGAATTTTTGAACCCCAGTATTGAACAGATACTTCTAAGAAGTTCGACGGCATCGACACCGATTATTCGGGTATACCGGAAATAATTGCATCATTTTGGAAGTTCTTTTGCTGCATTTGATTTATAACTGATTTCAAGTTGTCGATTTCTGTATTCATATTTTCCGTTGTTACATGCTTTAGCTTTATAGAACCGTCTTGGATGACTTTCCTAATAAAATGATGACGAACATCAATATGCTTGGTTTTGGGATGATAACACTCATTTGATGCAAGATGAATCGCACTTTGATTATCACATAACAACAATGTAGTTGACGATTTATTCATTATCTCACTTTTAAATCCCCTAAGCCATATTGCTTCTTGAACTGCAAACCCGACTGATACATATTCCGATTACGTTGTTGACAATGCAACTGTTGCTTGTTTTCTTGAAGCCCAAGAAATTAGTCCATTTTGCGAAACAAAAATGTAACCACTTACTGATTTTCGTTCATCTAAATCATTTGCATAATCGGCATCACAATAACCAAGTATATCAAAATTTCTATCTATACTTAACGTTCCAATTTTATTATCATAATTTAAATTCAATCCTAAAACCGACTTCGCTTCTCCAAGCTCCTTCATATCGAATACCACATATACTGCGATTATCAAAAATTTACCACTTGATTCATTATTGTAATATACACATGGATCATAATCAGATTGCTTTAAACTGAATTTCTTTAAAGTCTCACTCAGCTTCATATTCCATGTTCTCGAAGATTGCTTCAAACCATTTATAGATTTTTTTAACCGAAGTACTTTGTTATGTGATATGTTCAATCCCTCAGGCGGGACTATAAATATCTCTTCGGATAATTCACCCTGAAGAAAGGCCGTTACCACATCCAATTGTTCGATGTGTAGGTCAAACTTTATAGCCAATGACAACAAATACCGCAGAGAATTGTATCTTATAACAGGAGAGTAAGTATCTTCAAACTCAACTCCTTTGACTGCAGCCCTTAGCTACAAGTCTTGCTTTATACTGTGAGATTCTACCATCTGCATCTCGCTTCGTATTTACTTTTCACGAATCAAATTCTTCATCTATTGCAGCTTTTCAACTTGAATGATCATTTCTACTCCTAGCCTCATCATACGTTTCTGGATCATTATAATCATCTTTAATCGTCAAATACGAAACAAAATCATTGAATTCAGTACGTTTTGGAATTCTCGTCGTTCGACGTAAACTATCTGCTTCATTAATAACGATCTCACTTTCAGGCATATAATCTGAATCAGAATCAACAACTATTGTCTCAAACATTGCGTCGTCAGATACATTTTTCGATGTAATCAAATGTGCATTTGATCCGAACCATTCCCATAATGATCGGGATTTCCGATTCCCCACTATATCTTTATCATCTGCGAACGAACTAATATCGTTACTAAATTTTGTTGACATATTTACGTGACATCTCTTCTGATGATTATATCTTGTGATTTAGGATTATACAATCGATTCGCTTTACTATTATCACAATAGCCAACCATGATACATCTAATAGATTTTACATCCCACTTTATTTGTTTAGGTTTGGGCACAAATACCATTGCCAAACATCCAAACACTCTCAAATGTGACAAATCTGGTTTAACATTTGTTCAAATTTCTTCAGGGGTCTTTTGATATATCCCACATGGTATACGATTGATAAGGTATGCTGCCGTATTAACAGCTTCAGCCCAAAAACATTTTTCAAGTCCAGCATCCAAAAGAAGACACCGAGCCTTTTCGACTATGGTTATATTCATCTGTTCCGATTTACCATTCTGTTGTGGACTATAAGGTGCTTTAGTCGGATGTACTATACCCCTAACTTGAAAACATCTTTTCATTTTTGTATTGCAAAATTCTGTATCACAATTCGTTCTAAACACCTTAATCTTCTTATCAGTTTGATTCTCAACCATATTTTTAAATATTAAAAATTTCTCGAATACATCGCTTTTTGCTTTGATTGGATACACAAATATTTTTTTTGAAAAATCACCCAAAAATGACATATTGTACCTTGTACTGCAATCAACTGCAAAATATCAGTTGTGACGCCCGTCGATGCCTTAAAATGCTTTCTTGACTGTTTACCTTCCAAACACGAAATGCACGAATCACTTGTTTTATTGTCAAATTCCACTGTGGACTGAGATTTGAGATTCTCTAAATTTTTGGATTTTGTCTACGATGCCACAAATTTTTACTCACGGTTAAACAACAAGTATTACCTGAAGAAGGAATACACAAACTGTACATTTTTCAATTTTATTGTTTATATTATAAATAAAACATTTGTCTTTTACAAAATGCACTTGATTCCCATTTTCTATCATTTATCCAACCGATAACAAATTTGCACATAAATTTGGCACATACAAAACATCGCGCACACAAACTTCAAAAACTTCATTATTCACACTAACTTTAAGAACAACATCGCCTTTACCAAGTATGTTTAGTTTACTATTACCTGCCACAGTTACAGAATCTTCCTCTTTAAACGCGACCTAATCAATAAACAAATCAAAGTCTTTCGTCATATGTGACGTTGCACCTGATTCGACATACCAATGGTTCTTCTTAAGATTTTTTTGAATGGCATATGTTAGGTTAGGTTAGAGTGGCTGCTTCCGCCGCACACTTAGGCCTATAGCGGCCCATTGTGATACCACAGGATCCTATTTTCCCTTTACCCCCGTTAACACCATCCAGAGCTACTTATGTAGCGTAAAATATCTCGCACTCCACAGTTCGCGAGTTCCGAAAGGCTGTTCATCCCGTACACACCTAAGTATTTATGCCTTCTGTATGATAGAGCTGGACACGAGCATAGGAAGTGATCTAAAGACTCTTCCTCCTCTTCGTCCATACAACTTCTACAAAAGTCATTCGTCTGTAGACCCAGCATTCTCGCATGTTCCCCAAAAAGGCAGTGTCCTGTCAGTATCCCTACGACCAAACTTAAGTCCCGTTTCCCCAGGGATATGAGTGCCTTGGAGCGCTTCAAGTCCAGTTTTGGCCAAACCTGCTTTGCTACCCTGCACGTGAGAGTGTTGGTCCACCTCTCATTTGTCAAGGCGATTGCCTTTCTCCCGAGCGCCAATTTGAGCGCTGCTATAGATCTCCCCAGAACTGCCCTTTTCGGCTGCATCTGGAGATTCGTACCGTACTTAGCTAGTTCGTCTGCCCTGCAGTTTCCCGTGACGTCCGAGTGACCAGGGACCCAGATTATCTGGATGCTGAAATACTCGCTCATCTCATTAAGAAATGATCGGCAATCCAGCGCCACCCGTGACTTCAGACAAACCGCCTCTAGTGACTTGATCGCCGCCTGACTGTCCACATAGATTGCAATATCCCTCCCGGATACCACATTATGCTTCAACCATGTCATGACTTCCCCGATCGCCACCACTTCAGCCTGGTACGCGCTGCAGTAGTCAGGGAGACGAACAGAAATATTGACGTTTAACTTCTCACAGAAGATTCCGGCTCCTACCTTACCGTCTAGCTTAGAGCCGTCAGTGAAAAATTGCAGTGCCTCGTTTTCCAGTATTGATCCGTTCCTCCAGGATTCTCTCAAGGAACAGATGGTCCCGAAACCTTTATTGAAGCACAACGTTGGTTTACTATAATCTAGATTCGCCAGTTCTTCCCTTTGCGATCTAACTATCGTCGAGTGTCCCGTCTGAAGACACTTCCACTGCGAGACCGCCGAGAGTCTCGTGGCCACATTGGCTGCAATTTGTTTACCAAAAAATTCGATTGGAATAAGGTGGAACATAACCTCTAAAGCGCGTGTAGAAGTTGACCTGAGCGTCCCGCTTATAAGCATACAGGCCGTTCTTTGTACCTTTTCCATCATCCTTACATATGTTACCTTATACAGAGCTGGCCACCACACGCCCACTGCACACATCAGCACAGGTCTTACCACTGCGGTATAGATCCAGTGCACCAGCGCTGGTTTCAAACCCCAACTCCTTGAATAAATGGCTACATTAGCCTTTTTCACCCTTTCTATAATGTTGGGCTTCCAGCTGAGCTTACTGTCCAAGATTATGCCCAAAAATCTCGCTCTATCAGCAAAAGCCAGTCTAATGCCGTTCACGGTTTTAGGGCTAACTACCGGAATTTTATATTTCCTAGTAAATAGTACCAGCTCTGTCTTGGAAGGGTTGATCCCTAATCCACATTTGCTGGCCCATCTAGTAACGATCAGGAGTGCATTTTGCATAACATCCCTATGGTATCCACATGTTTGCCTGAGATAGCTATCGCTAAATCATCTGCATACGCTACAACTCCTATCTCCTCCCTCTCCAGTTCCAACAGCAATCCATTCATCACTGCACTCCAAAGAAAGGGGGACATTACACCTCTCTGCGGGGTTCCTCTAACCGCCCTTTTTCTAATGGTGGACTCCCCCAGTTTTGAGGTAATGATCCTGCTTACCAGCATCTGATTTATCAACCTACTTATAGGGTAGTCCACCTTCAAAACACTTGCGAGTAAATTGACTTCTCAATCGTGCGTACTAGATCGTGCAAAGCGGTGTCCACCGACTTCCCCTTACAGTACGCATGCTGCGACACTGCCCAATTCCTGGGCTGAATTTTTGATCGAATACCTACATCTACCAACCCTTCCAAGGTTTTCAGCAGAAAGGATGATAGAGTTACCGGTCTCAGATCCTTTGGGTAAGCATGTGAGCTTTTTCCCGATTTCGGGATAAAGACCACTCTGACCTCCGTCCATTTCCTAGGAATATAGACAAGTTTCAGACATCTCCTGAAGATACCCTCCAGCCAGGGGAGGATGACTGCCGAGTTCCTTTGGATCTCTGCTGGTATAATCCGATCCGGGCCCGCCGATTTATACGGCTTAAAACCGTTCAGCGCCCACTGGATTCGCTCTCTGTCTACAATGCCCTCCATCTCTACTGAAGGTGTTACTCGATGGCTCCGGGCTCTATCGAGTCATCAAAGCGTCCCGGAAAATGGGTCTCAATGAGGAGCTCCAATGATTCCACACTTGAAGCTGTCCACGACCCGTCCGCTCTTATCAAATAACTAGGACTGGTTGGGTTAGAAGCTAGAATTTTCCTAAGGCGAGAAGTCTCAGAGACCTCCTCCATCCTAACACAGAAGAGTCTCCAAGACCACCCTTGTGCCTTCCTCAACTCTTTCTCGTACCTTCTTAGGTCCTCCTTATAGGAGTCCCAATCCCGTACCTCCCTTGTGCTTTTAGCTTTATTAAAAGCTGTCCTACATGCCCTTCGATAGATTCCCAACTCCGTGGTCCACCAAGTCGGTTTCTGCCTACCCCTAGGCTGTATCAGGGGGCACGCGGCCTTAAATGAGAGATTGCATGCTTTTGTGACCGTATCAACCATGCGATCCAATTCTTCTACTGTCGACGGAGGTCCGGGGACCTCCAGTGGCAATACTTCCGCCAACATCTCTCTATATTTATTGAATTTAGTCCTTCTGGGATTCCTGAAGGATTTCCGGGTAACAGGTTTAATGTCGAGGTTGTATGTTATATATCGGTGATCAGAGAATGAGTGCTCCTTCGCCACTCTCCATCCTCTGATCATATGAAAGATCGTTTCCGACGCAAAGATCACATCTAAAACTTCTTGCCGATTTTTAACAATGAATGTTGGCTCTCGTCCAATATTGCAAACTACAAGGTTGGTATTTAACAAGTAATCAAAAAATAACTCACCCCTCTCGTTAATGTCTGTGCTTCCCCAGATTGTGTGATGCGCGTTTGCATCACAACAGAGTATAACACCTATCCTTCTTTGATCTGCTTCCCGGATCAGTTCTCCCAGGTTATCCGGTGGAACCTCCTTCTCGCGATCCATATAGGCTGAGGCTAGCCATAGTTTTTCCCCACTAGCCTTAACACTTACTGCAGTGACGTATCCACTACTAAATTGAGAAAGAAGAAAAATATTCAGATTATTTTTCGCTAAAATACACGATCTGATCTTCTCAGAGTGTCTTGAGTATAATAACTTATGCCCTTTTGTTCTGAGGCCACAGATCCTGTTATTGTTAATCCAAGGTTCTTGGATTAACACCAAGTCCTCATCTGATTTAGTCAGCCTGAGAACAAGAGCTGCCGAGGCAGCCTTTGTATGGTGTAGGTTTATTTGTGCAATCATAATCATTGCAGTCCACCTTACTCACCTCCTCCTGCACCCCTTGCATCGGGATAATGCCATCTAGCGCGTTATTTCGGTCGCCATTCTCCTCTTGTCGAGAGTCTGTCAATACACGCCCATCAGTCTCCAGAGAGAGGAGACTACCTCTCATAACTATGCTCCCCACATCAGAAGCATCACTCTCCTGGCCGGCCTCTGCCTGCTTGACCATATCCCGTTGGTTCCGTTCTCCGTCACCCTCAGGATGGTCTTTCACCCCTGCATCGGCCTCGTCCTTTTTATATGTTTTGAGAGTGATCGACCCGAACCCGAAGTTGATCACTTCCTTTGTTTTAGCAAGGGAAGTCAGGGATTCTTTATTGATCAGCATGATTGCCAATCTAAAGCTCCCCTTAGCCTCCTCTTGTTTCACAATCCTCCAATCTTTCGTTGGAAGATCTGGATTGCTGGCCCGAATGATCTCGAGGATCTCCTCCGGTTTCTCCGGCTCGGTTGGCAGCCATACGCGTGCCCTCGGTCTGCTCGGGATTTCCTCCCTGGAGACTGCCTCAAGCCTCGCGCCTTGCCACACCTCGCCTACTTCGGCCACTGCCCTTTTGTAAAGGTCGAGCGATCTCTGGTCTGAGCACGCAGTTAACTTCACGCGCCCCTGGTACCATCCCGCATCTCTGCAGGACGGGGGGATCCCGGATTTTCTCTCAGGATCATCAGAAAAGTGGAGTTTAGTGCATTGTACACCACCCTCCACTTCTCTGACGTGATGCTCCCATCTTCCTGAATCCTGTCAATGACGGCTAGCAACAACACGTGCTCCTTTAGGATTTCACTGAATAGCTTCAGCTTTTGATCCTTAGGAGCACCCGACGTCCTATCTGTTTGAACCTTGGCTCGCTTACTATCGCCAGCTACCAGCTCATCCTGGGACCTCTGCCTTTTAAACACAAGGGCCCTTTCCGAGCTATCGCCAGCGACAGTTTTTTTTGCACATGCCAGAGATTCTCTTTGTTCCACTGTAAGCTGCCCCTCAGGGGTCGCAGCCAGTTTCTCCAATATTCTAAACGCCGACCGTCTCTCTCTATATCGACGCTTCGCCGGAGGAAGCTCTCTCACTCCCCCACTATTTTGTTTGGCGGTCCCGCTTCCACCTGGCTTCAATGGTGTCGCTTCCCTTTGCCTCTGATGAGGCGGCCCCACCTTTAAGGTTCGAGTTACCCCCTTCTTTTACATTTTCCGGTTTTTGAAGGGTACCGGCCCCTTTATTTTTGTTTGTACGACTGTTTTCCATGTTGCTCCCACGAGTATCGGAGAAATACTGGTCTACCTGCGCAGAGATCCGTATACACAGGTAAGGCTAAATACAACTGGAGGTCGCCAGGTATCCAGAGGGCTCCGTTCGCGACTGGGCTTTGTTAAATGGGCCCCCAGCCTAGTCGATTCTCAGCACGGGTCGCATACCACCTTAATCCAGCCCATTGGCTTACCGAGCACCACGACCCCCTGCGCCCCCGCCCCCCTCCTGCACTCACCCTCCATTCACCCATTCATTTGGATATCCCAAACACCCAATGGAACCCACTCTATTAATGGGATGACCCGTTTATAGGGTTCCCCACTCACTCCTTGGGACCCGGGAGAGCCGGGAGCCGCAGCGCTCAGTTCGCCGTGGTTAGTAGTCGATGGTTTTGTGGCGCCATCAGTTCGCCCTTTCATTCTGGGTATCATAGGCACTCGGAATTTAGTGAACTGAGGTTAACCACTCCCCAGTTCCCTGAGACTCTCCTCCCAGCACAGCTGCGGTTGGGGCGGCTTATTTAATTCACCGCTAACCTACCTATCGATAGGCCGTCCACTATCCACCGCATGTGACCCCCCCCCCCCCCCCCCCCCCGATAGCTGCAGCCCGCCACGAGTTGAATGGCATAAGTTACATGTAAAACAAATTTACTTTTTTCGTCACCTTTTGCTGCGAATGTGTTACCCTTTTTCGAAATATTTTTTTGACAAAATTTCTTTATATGGCCAAGTTCACCACATTCATAACATTTTGGTCGTTTCGACTTGTATATCTTTTTTGTTTTAAACAATTAGAATTACTGTACGAATCGATATCCTGCAATAATTTCATTTTAATCGCATCAGCTGCGATTGGGGGTTGAAACTTTTCAGGTAATCCACTTAACAATAAACTACCCACCCATTCGTCATCCACCTTCATTCCAATCGAATTAAGTTTAAGAGCGGTACCAATAATTTTGTTCACATATTCACCACCCGATGAACATCGATCAAGCTTTCTAGTCGTCAATTCCCTAAAAAGTCCAACTCTTCTTGTAAGTCCGGAATCGCTTGAGATATCAACTTTTGCCAAACATCTTTTGCAGTTTTGGCCTCTTTGATGTTTTGCTTTCGCTTGAGTAATTTTAACCATCTTGGTTTCTGTACCCTCTACACCCTTCCATAAACCATCGAGCACTAACAAATTCTCGACAGCAAACTTCCACTCATCGAGATTTTCCCGACCTTTAAGACGATAGACCAATGCCAAGTTCTTCAAATTCTTTCTTTTTTATCATCAATTAAATAAAATATTTCTCTCAACTCTCAATGTATAAAATTTCCAAAATAATTACGTTTTTTTCTGGGTCCATAACCTGTTGGGTTACGCAGAAAATAAATGATTTAAATACACCAAGTATGAAACACGTTTAGTTTTATTGATTATCAAACCGGAAGAGACGTTATACAAAAATACTTTTTCAATTGACAATACCAAAACAAAAAGTGTTGCCAGAACATAAATTTAAGTTTTCATTCCAACAGTATTGACACCGTGTTCTCACTCGCTCGCCATCTTCAGTTCAATTCCATTGCTCCGTGTCATCCTTTAGTACTGACATGATGAAAACCCCACTTTTACATCCTGCCCCTATCGGGATTCGAACTCAGTACCTCCCGAACCAAACGCCACAGCTTTAACCACTATGCCGTTTGGTCGGTACTCTTCGAATTTTAGCGAATCATTTTAGCCCCATTATTCCGCTTTCCACCATTTTAATCTATAGTCCACTGACAAACTAAAAATGAAAAAGAAAAACTTTACAACAGCCGAAAAGTGTAAATCTAAAAACGTGTTATGCAAAACGAAATAAATTGTTAAAAACAAAAGTTCACAATAACAAGAAAATTTAGCCATAACCAAGTGCCATAACTATTCGTTATGATTTCTAGGAGATAACTTCTTTATGCGGTGGAGCAGTCATAGATTTTTTTTAATTTCAAAATTTTGCTATAGTAGAAAGTGTAAAGTCGGCTCGATTGTCAGTCGTAAGGCATCGTAGAAATGTCTAAGTAAATCGAAGTATGTTATCGTATAGTACTGAACCTTATCGCATCTTTTGTAGCAGATCTACACTACACGATATTATACTTTGATTTACTTAGACATCTCGACGATGCCCTGTTAATGACCTTCGAATGGTTGAATTGTTCGAATTTTTCGATTTTGTATGATTCCAACATAGAAAAGTTATGCTTTGTTGAGTCGCATAATTATGTTGACTTCTACAAAACATGCGAAAGGGTCACTACTACACGATAGCATATTTCGATTTACTTAGACATCTCTACGATGCGCTGCCAACGACCTTCGAATGGTTGAATTTTTCAAATTTTTCGATTTTTTATGATTCCAACATAAAAAATGTATGCTTCGACGGGTCTCATAATTATGTTGGCTTCTACAAAAGTTGCGAGAGGGTCACTACTACACGATAGCATACTTCGATTTACTTACACATCTCTACGATGCCTTGTCAATGGCCTTCGAATGGTTGAATTGTTTGAATTTTTCGATTTTGTATGATCCCAACATAGAAAATTTATGCTTCGACGGGTTGCATAATTAAGTTGGCTACTACAAAAGTCGCATTAAGGTCAGCACTTACTATGAGGTAGCATATTTCGATTTACTTACACATTTCTACGATGCCTTGTCAATGGCGTTCGATTGGTTGAATTTTTCGAATTTTTCGATTTTTGTATGATTCCAACATAGAAAATTTATGCTTGGACGGGTCGCATAATTATGTTGGCTTTTACAAAAGATGCGAGAGGGTCACTACTACACGATGGCATACTTCGATTTACTTACACATCTCTACGATGCGCTGTCAACGACCTTCGAATGGTTGAATTTTTCGAATTTTTCGATTTTTTATGATTCCAACATTGAAAATGTATGCTTCGTCGGGTCGCATAATTATGTTGACTTCTACAAAAGATGCTAATGGGTCACTACTACACGATAGCATACTTCGATTTACTTACACTTCTCTACGATGCCTTGTCAATGGCCTTCGATTGGTTCAATTTTTCGAATTTTTCGATTTTGTATGATTCCAACATAGAAAATGTATGCTTCGTCGGGTCGCATAATTATGTTGACTTCTACAAAAGAGGCAATAAGATCACTACTTACTATATGGTAGCATATTTCGATTTACTTACACATCTCTACGATGCCTTGTCAACGGCCTTCGATTGGTTGAATTTTTCGAATTTTTCGATTTTTTATGATTCCAACATTGAAAATGTATGCTTCGTCGGGTCGCATAATTATGTTGACTTCTACAAAAGATGCGAAAGGGTCACTACTACACGATAGCATACTTCGATTTACTTACACTTCTCTACGATGCCTTGTCAATGGCCTTCGATTGGTTCAATTTTTCGAATTTTTCGATTTTTATGATCCCAACATAGAAAATTTATGCTTCGTCTAGTCGCATAATTATGTTGACTTCTACAAAAGATGCGAGAGGGTCACTATTACACGATAGCATACTTCTTCTTTCTCTACAATGTCTTGTCAATGACCTTCGAATGGTTGTATTGTTCGAATTTTTCGATTTTTGATGATTCCAACATAGAACATTTATGCTTCGACGGGTCGCATAGTTAAGTTGGCTACTACGAAAGCTGCGGGAGAATCAGTACTATACGATAACATACTTCGATTTACTTACACATTTCTTCGATGCCCTGTCAATGGCCTTTGATTGGTTGAATTTTTCGAATTTTTCGATTTTTTATGATTCCAACATAGAAAATTTATGCTTGGTCGGGTCGCATAATTATGTTGACTTCTACAAAAGATGCGAGAGGGTCACTATTACACGATAGCATACTTCTTCTTTCTCTACAATGTCTTGTCAATGACCTTCGAATGGTTGAATTGTTCGAATTTTTCGATTTTGTATGATTCCAACATAGAAAATTTATGTTTCGTCGAGTCGCATAATTATGTTGACTTCTACAAAAGACGCAATAAGATCAGTACTTACTATATGGTAGCATATTTCGATTTACTTACACATCTCTACGATGCCTTGTCAATGGCCTTCGATTGGTTCAATTTTTCGAATTTTTCAATTTTTTATGATTCCAACATAGAAAATGTATGCTTCGTCGGGTCGCAAAATTATTTTGACTTCTACAAAAGACGCAATAAGATCAGTACTTACTATATGGAAGCATATTTCGATTTACTTAGACATCTCTTCGATGCCTTGTCAATTGCCTTCGATTGGTTGAATTTTTAGAATTTTTCGATTTTGTATGATTTCAACATAGAAAATTTATGCTTCGTCGGGTCGCATAATTATGTTGACTTCTACAAAAGACGCAATAAGATCAGTACTTACTATATGGTAGCATATTTCGATTTACTTACACATCTCTACGATGCCTTGTCAATGGCCTTCGATTGGTTCAATTTTTCGAATTTTTCAATTTTTTATGATTCCAACATAGAAAATGTATGCTTCGTCGGGTCGCATAATTATGTTGGATTCTACAAAAGACGTAATAAGGTCACTACTACTAATTATATATTTTTTATTTTTTATTTTAATGACGTAAAATAAATTTAAGTAAATCGATTTTTTTATATTTCCATTAATTGCTTGATGTTCTTAATTTAAGATGTAACATTTTCTTTTACACTTTTTGACTGTTACAAGGTTTTTCAATCAATCAGGTCAATTTGTCAGAAACTTCACGCTGCCCTCGGTATTACCAGTTAGAATAAAATTTGAGTACATACAATTTTTAACCGTCCAAACCTTTTATAGTTTTTAAACGTTGACATTAATTGTGTGATTGTTGATTTATAACAATCACGTGACACACAAATTTTTAATTTATGTTAGTACTATTTTATTATAAATAATTAAAATGTACAAACAAATTAAATACATTAAACTTGCTGTTGCTGCTACGTGCCTGCGCCAAGATTAACATTTTCGACATGCAATAGTCACTAGAGATGAGTCAAATAGTACGGGTAGACGCACGTCTTCTATAAGACGGGAAAATCATTGCGGCGGCACCATAACGCGAGGCAACAATATTTATGCTTTATATCCACATTTTATCCATCTTAAAGGTCATATACTGTTAAAACTACATGGATCTATGTATAAATATTTATGGTAAAATAAAACCAAATTGATTTTCGCATGACTAAGCCGACGTTTGATTGTCATGTGAATCTCTTAATAGCAAAAAAGCTATTGGGAATTTTAGCTATTTCTGTTTATTCAACAAAATAAAATGAAATATTAAAAAAAAACTCCGCAAACTTAAAATATAAAATTCAATTTTTTTTGCGCGCGCGAATCCACCACAGTAGCTAAAATACAACAAACTATAAAATTTAATGAAAATATGTGCGCTCTTTATACCAACAAAACTAGAACAGTGACATGCAAAGTAATAAATAACTTTTTTTTTTATTAATTTGGTTGAATTTTATTTTTTACAATAAATTGATATCACGACATGTTACTGTTGTGTAAATTCTGTGTTATGCTATCTGGGACGTTTACATTGTCGTGCTCAAATTAAATAATTTTTTCACGAATTTAGATGTTTTGATGAATTTTTTATCCAAATTTATTTATCGATCTGGTATCAGTCTGTATACAAATTCGATGTGCGAAAATATGAACATTAGGAGGTGAGTTCATCTTTCTCTTACACAGTAATGGATTTTTTTTCTTAATCTCCAATTAAGGAGCTTATTCCATCTACTAGGCTTGACCCTCTGACTTTGTTGTGTGTTATTAGGCGTATTGCATTAGTCATTTACAACAACAGTCGCATTAAAATATAATCCAAATAGATTCATCTAAATCTAAATTGATTTTGGATTTATGTAAATCCAATCCAATTTTTAGTACTAAAGGTTTGTACTAAAATATTAAAAGTTCGACAAAATCGACATAAATATTAATATAATCAAGAAATGCAGAAATACAAAGTTTGAAGCCAAAAACTAAATCCGAAGATGGTTGTTGATTTGGAAAATTATAAATCAAAAACTAAATCCTATTCCACTTATTGCTTTGATTTGTAGCCATGACTTGCTGAGTTTTTTCACTTCTGCTATAGCACCGTTCGTTTCCACGTTGCAGCTGGTCGTTTGGTTTTCCACTTTCCCTTGTGGGTTACACTCCAGAGACAGTTTTATTTCTCGGTGACTGCCTCAATATCTGGCCAATCCGATTCGTTTGTCTATGAAGCTCAACATACATTTGTTGGACAAGCATCTCAGTATTATTCTAAGACATTTATTTACAAACACCTGTAGTTTATTGTTGATCTTATGTGTATGCTTCAGGATTTCGCAACCGGACAATTACATTGATTTCACACACGAATTGAACATTCTTAATTTAATGTTGCGGGATAGGTTGAATGTGTTCTGGCTTTGTTCATTCAGTTATTTATGTATTCAACTGTTCCACTCATTTTCGCTAGCATGGTAGTACAACAATTCACCGAAAACAACCATTCCCGAAAAGCAATACGCTGAAAAACGACAATTTACTGAAAAGTAAATCACCGAAATAACGTATAGCTGAAAATGAGTGCTGTAACCCTGCACCGACCAAATTAGCCCGCCTCAATGAACAGGTTCCATAATTTGCTACAAATTTATTACAAAAAGTCCCGATTTTATTACAGATACTGTTTTCGAGGAACGAGTGTTAGCTTACAATTAAACCTGCACCGTCAAAATTGTAACTTTTGATGTCGGGTTAAGTTTTGAACTGATGATATCGGGATGGTTCTTGGACCAGAATTTATTACAAATTAATTACATTACTTGCCTAAGGGTAAATTTCACCCCAAAACGGTTATTTATTTCAAAAACGCCAATTTAACCTAAGTTATTTTAATAATTTTTTTACACCAGACTGCCACCAGATTTTAGGAAAAATGTTGCAAGAAGTCTAGTCGAGACTAGGTCAACCTTATCCAGGTGTGTAATAAATTAGCTGTTTAAGCATTTGGCTTCGATAGTTTATTTAGTGATGTCAAATATTCGACGTTCCAATGTCGCCAGAAATGTTGAAGCATCTGCCATCTGGAAAGCCTATTTTTCTGTTTCCCGTAGATTTGGTTCGGGTGGTAATGGCCACGACATAAAATGTGAAATCGACTGCTTTCCATAGACAACTGAACGTTAGCGCAGTCGGAGGTATGAATTGCCAATTGGTATCTTTTTGTGTTCACCAGTTCCGATTTTTTTTTATTGGCATCGTCTGAAATCAATAATTCGCCGAGAGCTACTAATTGGTTCTTTGCTTCAATGAAATTCGTAACGTTATCCGAATAAATATATCTGTCTAACAGATTGGAATCTTGGTAAAAATATTTTTCGTACTGAGATCATTCAAAATGTACTGTCCTTGTGGTCGAAGATAACAAGATATATCCTTTTAAAATTCACGAATTTCTCTGCTAATGAGTCTTTATGGAATATGATCCCATATAATGAACACCACTTTGTATGAACGGCCTGTACGACCTCTTTTACCAAAGGCATTGATAATTAACTTTTTTTGCCTTAAGCGGATTAATAATTGGGATGGTCCAGCATGTAAATGCTTCCTATGCAGGTATGTAACCATTTTCTGGATTGTCGGACGGTCGGAGTTCACTAATTTTCTTTTTCAATGTACAACATTTTTAAGAAGTACAATTTCGATGCTACTGAAGTTAACCGAAAATTTCAGCCGAACAAACTGCATTATCGACATATTTGAAAAATCTATATCACATAAATCGAATGTTTAAGGGTCATATGAACTGGGTAAAGTTAGACCAATTCGTAAATAGCAGGCAATGAACGCCTGTCCAAAATTCGGTGAACTGGCATAAATTAGTGGGCAATGTGATGAATCCGGTCGAGATGCCAACTGCGATTTTCCCATTACCAATATCCAACAATTGTTTCGAAAACACCTCTGCAGTTCGATCTTGTTGCAAGACACTCGCATGTCAGTCGTCAATTGGAGGGTCTTCCCATACCGACACAACTTTGACGATTTCAACCACGCGTTTAGTTCGTCAGCTGAGTATGACGAAAATCACCGGATAACAGAGTGATGGTTCCAAAAATGTTTTGATTACCACGAAGATCTTTCAACGTTCTGTCTAGCGCCTTCAGTGATTTTTTGTGGGCCATTGGGCATTCGACCCAAACGATCAATTTGCATCTCTGTAGAAACTTTGCCTTCTAACAATGTCTCTGCTTTTTCAGATGAAGCCAATGCCAGAGCAACTTCAATGCCAAAAGTAATGAAATTAAAATCGTTTTTCCAGTCGTTTCGGGAGCACCCAGAAAGTAAATGCTACCAGTTCCGTTGTTCACAACTCCTACCAAAGAGTTGTGAGTAGCCTTTTGTTGTTTTTTCAATTACTGAACATTTGTTCGAACTGCTTCGGCTAATGCTTCAGTGTCGTATTGTTGTTCTCTTTGTAATTGATGGCTAAATGATAGATTCTTAATTTCCCTATCATGGTCATTGTGTATTTCTTCTGTCGTCGTTATATTTCACCTACAAATCGTTTGGATTCGGAGTTAACACGTGAATATGATAATCGCAAAATATGCGCGGATTTGATGCGGTGAAGATGTCCCAATTCGAATCGTTATAGACCAACTGTAGGAGTTGTCACTCCTCACGCTAAGTCGCACACAGCTGAACATTAACGGTTCTCAGTTGTTGAAACGACGTCGGACCACGAACATTCACCAATAATTCGATCGTCAATCGAAGATAGTAACATACGTCGTTATTTGGATGCACAGTGAAGATGCGACCCAGAGCGTCTGAAGCAAATGCATTTTGATGTCCTTCAACTCGTGTTCCTTGTTTCCGACGCTGAAACGATTTCGATGGTGCGGTTTCTGTGTAGTAGCGTGACATTTCAACATACAGAAAAGTGGCAGCGCAATCCAAACAACCAGCTTAACAAACCGAGAAGAAGCGCTGCGTTTCGCTCCTGTCCCGCTGCGTTCTCCCGCTGCACACTCTTTGCCCGTTTTCCAGATAAATTGCCAAATGTACAACCTTAGGGTGCCTTTTGTGGATCGCAAAGTAAAAGATGCACTAAATCGCCACATTGTTGCTCACATAGCGACCCATCTGATACTGCGATACTTTATCGTTTGAAATTTGTCACGCCGAAAACATCCATATTGCTGCCTTTGTTCACATATTTACGTATGTACTTGATCGACTTAACGGAGTTACTATATTCCACATTGATGTGAGTCTTAAAAGCCTTGAACAATATCCGCGAATATGGCACAATCCAACGAGTGTCCACATCAACATCTTACCCTTCACAACTGTATGGATCACTTATTGTTCGCTATTGATCGCCTACGATACAATGGGTGTCGGCAATCAGGTCTCTCGGGTATCGCTTGAAACATTTGCCATCGATCATACGGGGTGCGTCATTGTTGAAAACTACGCAAGGATCATGGATCATGCTCTTAGTCACCACAGGATTCAATTTTGGATCAACAGCTTCATCCGCGATTTCGGCTGCGATGATGGAATCAATTCACCCGATCTGATTTTTTGGAGGAACCAAACCAAAATGCACGTATGAGCCCAACAATGATCTTGGCCTATGGGATCCAGTAGTTTACGAATTGATCTAACTTCACCCAGTTCATATAACCTTTACACCCCTCGATTTATGTGGTACAGATTTTTAAAAAAATTTTCGACGAAAATTTACTGCTAACTTCAATAACATGTAAGTTTCGGCTAATATCAACGGAATTTTGTACTACTACCTGATACAAACTTCGACTAACTTCAGTAGCACACAATTTCGGTGGAAAATCGCTGTGCTTGAATCAATGTAATCAATTTCCGCTCGGCTCACTGCACTTCTTCATCTGAAATAGCATTGGTCATAGGTTTTGAACTATTTCTTCTTATTCGGAACAGTAGTTTACCACTAACTACCTCAATGTGGACTGCTTTCGTTGCCATGCATACAAAAACTGCAAAGTAACCCTTATACGATTTACTACCTCTTCCCTTTGATACTCTTACACTAAATGGCTCAACGTAATCCACTCCTGTTTTTAGGAGTGGTATGGTAGGAGTTATTCTTCCTTCTGGTAAATTGCCCATTTAGCTATGTGTTGTCTGTCAAGATTTCTACCATTAATAATTCAATACTTCGTTCGGATATGTGCTACTGTCAATTGGGTGCCGCCATGTGTTGCGGTTTTATGTCCCTCATGGAATATCAGGTTCAATATTGGATGTGATTGTGCGGAAGGACAATATGATGCTTTTCGTCGTATGACCAAGCTGTAGAATTATGTAGGCTGCCACCAACTCTTAGTAGTCCATCCTTTAAGAATGGGGACAAAGGTAACAATTTGCTTTTGTTGCTTATTGGCTTGTTACTAGTTAAGTTAAAAATGCAAAGCTTCTTGCATCTTTTCTGGTAATATTATGTTGGGTGTTTCGTATTTTATTCACTTCAACTTGTTAACAAATCGTTTACAATACGAAACTATTCGCTGAATCTTGTTTGGATTTGAGTATTTTATGAATAGATCACTGGTCTTACTTCTCATCTTCAGGTCTTATTTCCGAATTATTAGTTGGCCATCTATTTTGTTTGTTTGTTAACCAATCTGGTCCGTTCCACCATAATTTATGATTACTGAGCTGTTCAGCTTCTATCCCCTTGATGCACAGTCAGCGAGCTGACAGATAAATTTTAATTACTTTTGGCAGTAATAAGGCCCCACATAATTCTAGTCTAGGATCTAGTTTTTGAAACCAGTAAATACGGATGTCCTCTAATTTCCTTGTTGTCGTTTTGGAGGCAATATGTTACTGCAGCATAATCATTACCTGATGCATCACAAAATCCAAACAGTTATATCGCCGAATTGGCAGTTGTTTCCATAAATCTTTGGACCTTAATTTGTTCTAGCGCACGTAACGATCTTTTATAAATTCTCCATTTTGCTGCTATTTTTTCTGGAACTAGTTCATCACATGATATTCCTGTTAACCGGAGTTGTTGTAGGAGTATTTTTGCTATGATGAGTATTGGTGATAACCACCCTAGTGGATCAAATAATTGTGATACTCCAGATAATAGGCTCCTTTTCGTGACGATCTCCGACTTATTTGTTTTATTGTTTTTTTTAAATTCAAAGATGTCGATCAGTTAATAAGTCGTCTACATAGAAGTCTTCTAAAATGATATTTGCTGCTATGGGCAATTCGTCCTTTTCATCATTTGCTAACTGATGAAAAGTGCGAATGGCTAACTGATATGCCTTAATAGGTTCGTTCTCGTTTTCTCTCGAACATATTTTTTGCTGCCTTTGATCGTCTTCGTGCTCACGGATTTAGCGGTACATTTTTTCAATATCTGCTGTGTCGACGACTTTATGTTTCCTCCATCTCAGCAGGATTGAGATTAATTCTTCTTGTAAAGTTGGTCCAATCAATTGTTGATCATTGAGACTTTTATTGTTGCTAGCTTTTGCGGATGCATCAAACACAACGCGTAGTTGTGCCTTCTTTGATCACCGCATGATGAGGTATGAAGTATTCTTCTGTTGTTAGCGGTTTCTTGTAGTCCTTCGCAAATCTTGTTCGTGATTCCTCATTTTGGACGTCCCGATAACTGGTGGGTTTGTTTTGAATGGTAGTCGTGCTATATATCTACCATTAATGTCTCGATTATGGGGTTTACAATAATGTTTTGATACTCTTTTGCTTCCCCCGTTAATGCTCTATCCTTTTGTACTTCTTCAATCTCCCAAAATTTTCTTAATCTATTATCTAATTCCGTTTTGGTTATCATGCAGTGTATAGTTGTTGACTTGTTTTGATGCAGTGGCTCAAATATTATCCATTAAAATTCCGTTTTTTATGCAGGGTAATAATCTGCACCTTTTGTGCATTACTATATAGCAGAGTAATAGTCTGCACCTACTATTATGTCAATTTTGTTTGGCCAGTTCCAAGCATTAAAACTGTACTCTGGTAGGTACTCTGCTACTTTATCAACAACCAATACGCTCATTTCCAGTTTGAATTCTGAGGAAAATCTCGGTTCGATTTGGATTTTTAGTCGTTGTTCTGATGCACTCTGTATGTTTAATTTCTTGGCGGCCTCGTGAGCTATAAAGGACTCTTGAGAGCTGGGATCGATGAGTACTTTCAATAGTTCTGGATGTCGGCCATTTGTACGAATCTTTACTATCACTGTACTCGGAATTATCTGTGATTCTGATGTTGTACTGTTCAACATGTGTGTTTTGTGCTGTCCATCAGTTTTGCAGGTTCTGTAGTTGGGTAATTACAAGCTAGAGCTATTTTTTGATGATATTTATTAGCATGTTTCGTGGGACCTTCTCTTGTGTGAAGCAGAGTGTGATAATTGCCCTTGCACACCAAACATTTCGCTGCTGATGAACAAGCTCGGGAACAATTATGATCGCTCAGATATATTCTACACAGCTTTTTCATACTGCATATCCTGTTGCGATCCAAAATGGTCTTTTGTAGAAACGATCTACATTGCTCCATTTTATGTTATTTTTTATTATTTATTGCTTCTAATGATTGGCATCGTTTCTCCAAAAATAGTAAAAAACTGTTTAGAGGGTCTTCTAATGAGGTTCCATAGATTCTGATCAGTATGCTTTTGAAGAGTTTTTCACTTTAATTGATTGTATCTTCTGGGTGCGGCGGAAGAAATGAATTTTCATTCGCCTGAGCATGAACTTTGTTTATTTATGTTTTTTTTTGCTGAATTGTTTTTATTTTTAGGGTAGTTTTCGTTTAGAAATTTACCATTTTCCGTGGTGGTGTCTTTGATTTGATGATCGTCGTATAAAATGTATAGATCGTGGTTGGGATGTATGCTTGAAGAGTGGTAATTTCGATCGTCATCCACTCTACGTTCATACACACAAATTTTGCTCTACATATTGTACGGTGGTCGTCGGATTAGGGGCGTCTTAGCGAAGAATGGTGAAGTTCTGAATGAGGAATGACTTGAAAGAGAAAAGTATAATTTATCGGGATTGAGGATGGATGGGCGGAGTTTGTGTGCGCTCTATTGTACAATATGGATGGGTGGGGTCGGGAGAGTCTTAACAGAGGGAAATTTCCATGGCATTTCTATGAAGATGTTGACCGTGTTTTTTGTTCGCCTTCTGCTCGGCCGTATTTAGATTTCGGAGATTGAATGATTTTGGTGATATTCCTGTATCCAATTATTCAGCTTCTGAGTAATAAATTATTATATTTATTAGATTTTAGTTTGATTAGCAGCAGAGTTATCGAGGTTTATCAGGTGTGCATTATTAATGCTATTGTTCGTTGCAGTTCCTGATTAAGCTAATTTATTTAGTTCTAATGAAAATTTATGATTACAGAATATCTTTGAAGCCGTACTACTTTTTAATTAAAAATAAAATTTTAATTTAAAGGTCAATCAATGCGGTTGCAATTGATTGTAATTAGTAGTAATAATTCATTTAATTCTTTTAACTAATTGATAATTACTATTCAAATTATTGATTTAGTTTATTTGGGGATTTAAGAATACGTCAATTAAACCCATTGATAAAATTATTTTAATAGATCAAACGAATATGATTGTTTGGAAAATTGAAGCATCTGAGAAGGGAAATTTTATAAAGTTACATAATAGTGGTGTTTCCCGATTCCTGTTTAAATTAAATTTTAATTCTAATTAATATTTTCTTTAGGAAGTTTGCAAATTTTCATGACTTTTTATGGAAGCAGACAAGGTAGGAATCCAAATGGCTATAACCGGGTTTGCGGTTGATTTTTGAAATTATAGATGGCTTGGAGACGACAGAATAAAATTTAAATGCAGACAAATATTTTTGGTTTCCTTAGTTAGTTTTTGTATGTTCTGGGTTCATGAGACTGTAAATTGGTAAAGGTTTTGGTTAGCTTGTTCTAAGTTGGATAAATAGTTATCGCTGGTTGTCAATTTTATGGGTGGAGGAAATGATTAATCACTCATAATAATGAAGTTTTATTTCAGAAAATTTAGCAATTAAAATTTTTTAGGATCGTGATTGCTGATTATTTATATACAGAAAACAAAAATTATTGTACCGTCACGTGCTTTACCAACTATTGACTACTTAGGTGTCTTTCCTATCCCTCCATATTTTTATATGTAAAAGGGGTGTACGTTAGGCCCGGCGTATCAGGGATCCCTGATGAAAAAAATTCAAATCTTGGATTGTGTCATTCTTGCGGCAAATCAGCGATATGCGCATACATTGTTAGATGTTATTTTTATTTTTTACTTGTTATTAAATGTTTTTAACGTTTTTTAAAATTGGTTTATGATTTATTTTATTAAATTAATTTTCTCTCTAATTATTAATAATGCACGGTGAAAATTTGTACTTAATTTTCAATTTCAAATAATATAAATAAAACATATTTTATGTAGACTGGTTTAAAGGACTTCATATGTGTTACGGCATGGCAAAGGGAAAATGTTTTTTCGTTTGTGACGACAAGTAAATCTTTGATGTGATATGCCCCGGCCTTTCAATGTTGACTATTTTTAGATTGCTTACTGCTAGCACTATTTTTTCTGAAAACATTTATCTGGCTCAACAATATCTCTCGAAAGCGTGGTTCTATCTTCCGTTTGTGCCATCACCTCACATAAACCTTGATCTTTTTTGATTGACTGAGATGTGCGGGATTGTCTCAGTAATCTGTTTTTAGACAGTATACTGCGGAAGATGCATAAATTAATTTTTGCGTACGAATTGGGCTGAATATGAATTTTAACAAATTTTTGTTTTGGGGGAGCTGAATTTGACTGGGTCATCTCTTAGCGGGTTAAGACCAAATTAGGTTCGGCTATGGTGAATGGAGGATAAGTCCTTGGCCGATTATTTTCAAATTTATTTTTTAACAAAATACAGAACATCATCCGGGATTTATGTTGGAATCTCGATTCAGCTCCACATATCAAATTCGAGCATAATTAGTTAAGAAATTGCCTGTCACGACCGAACTCCAGAATTTCCCTAAAACACATTTTTAAACGCCACCCAATTCTGAATACCTGATTTGAGAATTATTTTTTCTGGTTTGGCCAAGTTCCATTCAAAATGATTGAAATTCTACACTTCATCAAAAAGACACGTTAAAATCCCAAAATAAGCTGACATTTTTATTAGAATCCTACCTCAGCTCTGCAAACTAAATTGGAAAGTTATCGGTTGGGAAACGGCCTGATTCCATTCATTATAGCCGAATCCCACACATTTTGCCAAATTCGGGTTTGCACACCGAATTTGACAATCATTTGTTGAGAGATGGCCTATAAATTATACTTCGTAATAAAACGAATATTCTTTGGTGACCAAAATTAATAAAACATTTGAAGTTTTGGCGAAATAAGCTACATTTACTTGAAATAACCGGTCCGGTAGCTAATCTGGCATTGAATAACACTCACAGTTTTCCTATAACTATTGCCTTTGGGATGCCTCACGTATATTTTGCAACTTTTTGAAATATTTTTTTCGTGGGTTGTCCAATTAAGGGGTTAAATACTAATGAATTTTAGCTACCATAGAAGCTATGGTTTCAGGAGATTCTATTGTAAGTTGTGGAATTGCCGGAAGATTAAATTAATAAATGTTTATATTATTTAGGAAGTCGTAAAATATTAATTTAGAATTAAATTTCAGGAAATTTACAGATGTACGTGAGATAAATAACATTTTTTTCTCAGGCTGCTGATTTAGAGAATCAATTGTTGAAGAGCAATACCATCGTTATCCAGTAAAGCTATTAAGCCTTTTTCGAATAGCTTTTATGAATAGCTTCTTTCGTTGCATCATGCATCATTCTGATCCCTGAAGCATTCTTGTTTGATAAGTTTGGCTGATTAATCAACTGGTTTAGAAATGTTGATTGTTGTATCGCTCTTTTATTATGACGTACGCTATCCGATAGTTATCCGCCGTTTATTCTAAGTGGCTTGTTAATCTAGCGGCTGGACCTCCTAAATGATTTTTTCGGTAGTTGACCTGTGAGTGTCCGTGAGCTTATCGTTTATGTGAACTAATTTCTCGAAATTATCTGCAAAACCTTTCCATTTCAAATACTCTCCATAGAAAACTGGAATCATCATGTTCGCTTTTGATGGCATCGTAATATCCCTCAGATAAATATTTGAGTATATTTTCATCTTCCTCTGAGGCTTCCACCTTTATCCTCTCATCTAGATTCATGATCTGTTCCATCATTCGTTCGATTCGTCTCAGCGCCAGCTGTAATGCTTGTTTTGAATCTTTTTGTATCAACGAGTCTTTTTCTTTATAAAGAGCCTCTTTTTTACATCTTGTAATTTTATCATTTGAACGAATTCTCTTCTGTTGGCATACTCTTTGTTATTACTTCGTGAAAAATCTTGTGTTCCCGTTGTTTTTGTTATGTGGTTTGTATTCGTATTTTCCGTAAATGGAAATTTGGAGCCTTGAGAGTTGTCTTCTGATGTTGTTGGTTTCGGCATTTAGAGGTCGAATTTTGTGATTGATTTTAGTTTATTTAGGTGTTCATCAAAATAAATCAACAGCAAATTGTCGTAGGTGATACGCCACGATTTAACAAGTAGATTTTAGGCACATGCACTCTAATTTACAAGGTATGAGTTTTACTGTTATCTGATTAAAAACAGCTGATATAAAATTGCTGAATTATTAGCTATGAACCAACGATATTTTTTCAAATCAGAACTCGGGGAACTATCTTCAATAATCCCAATCCTGTAATAACTTCAATCAAAGCCCCTAAAGGCAATAACATGTTTTTTTTTATTTTATTGAGGTGCGCCCTTTAAATTTTATTCGTCACTATTTTAAACAAAGTACCTATTTATAAATACGAAATCTTCCCATAATTTTGAATCCAGATAATCTCGCAAACCTAAATGACTGCGTTACATCGTTTCATGTACTACGGGTAGGTACTTATATAGGAACATTCATCTATCGGGTATATAAAATCCAGAATTTCAATTTCATAAAATTTTAGTTCTTTCTTGTTTTGGTTGGAACCCAACTACTTTACGTACTTACATTTTTATTTTGTTTGTAGTTTTGGGTACATCATTTTTTATTACACAGAGATGAAAATGGTTTTTCATTAGTTTTCTATTTCGAACTATATTGAGTATATAAGTCTGTGTGTAGTGTTATAGTTATGTAGATGTAATGTATATATACAAGAGAAAATCGGAAAAACTAATAACATATGGAAGAAGGAAAATTGTTTTTTTTTTGTATTCGAATGATAAAAACTAACGATAACAGTATAACATCATCTCTTAGAGACCAAATGACCGTAATTTGTGGTTGGTTTTAAGTGTAATTTTCAGTTTTTTTCTGTATGCCATCTAGAGTTGGGTTTTTTCTCATTTCACTTTTTTTTTTTTTGGAAAGTAATTATTTTCCAGTAATTCTTCGTTATTTTTTGTTATCCTGCCCAAGTTGATAAATTTCTAGAACTCTATTTACGTGTACAATAGTGTTCAATATACATGAAGGGTATTTACGTATAAAACAAATAGACTTCACTTCATTAATGGCTTTAAAATTATAACATTGGACATTTTGTTTTGTTTTGGTCAATTTAAATTCAACTTGGTACATAGAACAACATAAATTTACAATTAAAACAAGAATAATGTATTCTAAACCGCACAGAGTGGGGACTAGGGAGGATTAAATTTCAATTTTTGGTTCGCAAATAATAAATTAGAGCTCTGGTACCAAGAGCTTGGTATCACGGATGAATGGAAAACTTTGTTCTTGTAAATAACATAAAATGACCGTTAGTTAGCATAATGCGGTAAATTTTCAAAAATCTTGTGTATCTACACAAATATGAAAACGTACAGTTTTCATCCTAACAGATGGATTTTCCTTGTTGGGTTTTCTTTGGGAGTTTTAACCCAAGATATCTAAATCATATTATTCACCGAATTTTGCGAGGAAAGGAAAATAAACTTCTAAAAGTTTAGTCTTCCATGTACATTCATTAATTTAAAAGTTTTTCTATTTTACAAAATTTGCTTTGTTGCTGCAGAGATACACAAAGAATAAACTTTTCGAAACGTTTTGTTAGTGAAAAAAAAAACTGTAAAAATAAAAACACTGTTGCAAACTATAAAATCATGTGGCAAGGTGTATACAGTCGCTTATATGCTTATATTAGCGGAGTAAGTAAGGTCTCAAGTTCTCGTTTTACTTTACAAGATTTTAGAGTCCATTACGCCTTCCGAAAGTATATCAGTCGAAACCAAATAGCTATAGCACACGTACTACAATGCAAAGGGCTTCATTAAGCGCTATTTGATTTTTAAGCAGGAACCAGGGACTCTATTAAAATTAGCCGAAAATACTAGTGTCAAAAATGCCGATTTTCGTTAATGGAGATTGCGGTACATCAATCATTTTGAAATGATTTTAGAATTACATTTTTTAGTTTATGTTATGTTATATCGATCTAATCTATCTAACCTATCTAATCTATCTAATCTATCAAATCCACCTAATCTATCTAATCTATCTAATCTATCTAATCTATCTAATCTATCTAATCTATCTAATCTATCTAATCTATCTAATCTATCTAATCTATCTAATCTATCTAATCTATCTAATCTATCTAATCTATCTAATCTATCTAATCTATCTAATCTATCTAATCTATCTAATCTATCTAATCTATCTAATCTATCTAATCTATCTAATCTATCTAATCTATCTAATCTATCTAATCTATCTAATCTACCTAATCTATCAAATCCACCTAATCTATCTAACCTATCTAACCTACCTAATCTATCTAATCTATCTAATCTATCTAACCTATCTAATCTATCTAATCTATCTAATCTTTCTAATCTATCTAATCTATCTAATCTATCTAATCTATCTAATCTACCTAATCTATCTAATCTATCTAATCTATCTAACCTATCTAATCTATCTAATCTATCTAATCTATCTAATTTATCTAATCTTTATAATCTATGTAATCTATCTAAGCTATCTAATCTATCTAATCTATCTAATTTTTATAATCTATCTAATCTTTCTAATCTATGTAATCTATCTAATCTATCTAATCTATCTAATCTATCTAATCTATCTAATCTATCTAATCTATCTAATCTATCTAATCTATCTAATCTATCTAATCTATCTAATCTATCTAATCTATCTAATCTATCTAATCTATCTAATCTATCTAATCTATCTAATCTATCTAATCTATCTAATCTATCTAAGCTATCTAATCTATCTAATCTATCTAATCTATCTAATCTATCTAATCTATGTAATCTATCTAATCTATCTAATTATCTAATCTATCTAATTTATCTAATCTATCTAATCTATCTTACTAATAGTGTCACAGCTCAAATTCTTTGCGATCTAATACCACAAATTATATACAGGAGATCTAGCAATTTACCAATTGGTCTATCCTTAACTCCTAAAATTCTAATGTTTGTCCAGATTTTAATATATTTAATTATGATTATACACCTAGTAGGCCCTGATTTTTATTACAGAGCTTGTCTAGTTGGGTCGTTTTGAGCTCGTTAGGTATGGAATTTATTTAGCTATTTGGCGCGCAATCGAAAACGGATTAAAAATCTCTGGTCAGAAGTGTAATGGCCATTTGCAGTTCCAAGGAAAATTTGAAACTCATAGGAAAAAATCGGGAACACTCCAATAAGAGGTTTCATTTTGAACAGCCTGCTATTTTGGCAGCTGTTAGTTTTGGAGTTGTCTTCTTTTGACATTTGACAAGCAAAACTACACCATTACTAAAAATGGTACGATACACGCTTCAACTACGCATTGAAATTTTAAAAATTCACTACAAAAATGGTGACAATTTTGCAGTTCGCAAAACTAAAGCACTTTTGGGACGTCGTGAAGCCTTTCCGGCCGGCAATAGTGAAACTGGTGAACAAATTTGAACTGTTGGGACACGTTAGTGATGTGAAGAATCGAAACCGTGTGCGTCGCTCAAGAACAACTGAGAATATTGCTGCTGTAGCCCGTAGCGTTGACGAAACCCCAGGTTTGTCGATTTCCCGTCGATCTTTGGAATTAAACATTCCACAAACTACATTACACCGTATTTTGCATAGAGACTTAGGTCTTAAGAACTTTAAAGTTCAGTTAACATAAGAAATTAAGCCGGTCGATCACCATAAACGTCGTATCTTCGCTGATTGGGTCCTTCAAATGCATCAAAATGATCCGGATTTTCATCCAAAAATCATCTTCAGTGATGAGGCCCATTTTCACCTCGGAGGCTATGTTAATAATCAGAATTGTCGCATTTGGAGCTCAGAAAATCCAAGAATGATTGTTCAAAAGCCTCTCCATCCTCAACGTGTCACTGTTTGGTGCGGTTTTTGGGCTGGCGTTGTGATTGAACCTTACTTATTGGAAAATGAGGCTGGTGCAACTGTTACGGTGAATGGATTGCGCTACCGAGCTATGATTAATGATTTTTATGGCCGGAATTGGAAGATATTGATATGGACGACGTTGATTTTCAGCAAAACGGCGCTACGTGCCCCAAAAGTAACGAAACAATCGCAGTTTTTCAAGAAAAGTTTCCTAGCCGTGTTATTCCTCGAAGAGGTGATCACAATTGGCCACCAAGATCTTGTCATTTAACACCTTTAGACTTTTTCCTTTGGGACCACGTGAAATATAAGGTCTACGGCAATGCTCCACAATCGATTCAAGACCTTAAAGATCTAATTCGTGAAGTTATCGAGGACATACAGCCGCAAATGTGCGAATTGTTCATGGACAATTTTATGAAAAGGATATGGTGCTGCAAGCGTAGTCGTGGCTTCCATTTGGCTGATATCGTTTTCAAATGTTAATGGCATATGGCCCTTTACAATGAAATAAACATTAATTGATTTATCTTAAAAAATACTCGTTTTTTTATATACCAAAATGAAACCTCTTATTGGAAAACCCTTTATTTGAGTTTATCAAATGAGATTTTTCTTGATCAATATAAAATTGGTTGGCCTTATTACCCTAAAATAATAGGGTAATAAGGTCAACCAAATTTATATTGATCAGGTTTTCCAAATGGACATTGATTTGGTTATACGAAGTCGATGGGTCATTAGACTATGTAAATTTTTTGGATTTTATTTTAATTTGTTATTTGTTCAGAAAATTATGAAAAGTGATTCAGAATTTGTCTAATAAACGTCAGTATTCAAACTATTAATCCATCCATTAATAAAACGAAAGAGAAATTTTACCTCTATGCCGCAATCAGAATTGATTAATTTAATCAAATTTCGAACTACAAAATAATTCTGATTTGAAATAAATTTCATCTCTTTAACCTCATCTAAACCCCTAAACCTAACTTAATATTTAAAAAGCTGAGGTCTTTTCTATTTGCATAATTAAATTGATGGTATCTGTTCAATACCTGAATCAACAAATCATTTGTAGGTTAAAGTATTGGAAAATCGTATATTTCACCACCTAACCCCATCAATTTCACCTTAACCACAAACCAAACGACTTATATGTTGTTCTACTAGTCGACATCAAACCGAAAAACACATTATTTTGAAGAGAGAATTTGAATTTTAGGGTCCTGAGGGCAGCCTAATTGGCATCGATCTTCTATAAAACACTTATACGGTTCTCCTAAATTTTCTGAGAAAATTCTAGGAATCCAACATCACAATAAATTATAAGCTGAGGTTCTACTAGGCCCCATCAAACCGTAAAGTACTTCAAGTGTGACAGTTTTTGGGTTTAGGGGCTTAGAACATCCTAGTTGGGGAACTTTGAATTTTGTTTAAGCAACTCAATTTTACAACATTGGTATGTTAGTTAGGATACTTAGGATAGCTAAATTTTCAACGAGCTTCTACAAATCACTTGAACGATGTCCTAAATTTCCTGAAAACTTCATAGAAACCGTGCGGCTCTTATAAATGATTTATAGGTGATCAGTGCAAATTTTGATGTCCAAAAGCCCAAATTTTTGGGCTCACTTTTGAGTGGCTTTAAATTAAATAACTTGGACAAACACAAAAGCCTTAAAGGCCAGAGCCTTTAATAATTTATGTGTCAATATGTAGATTTTTTTGCGTTCGACTTTAGTTTTAGTCCGATTTTCGATTTGGGTTCTGCTGCTTTAAATGAAATAACCCAATACTTGGTCAAAAACGAGTGAAGCCGAACGCTTTTTAATTGAAGTCCTAGATTCATACCTCCTCGCTGTTCTCTCTGGGTAACCTCTAGATGGCTAGATAATTATTACAATAACGTATGATTTATAAAGTGCTCCAACAACAATCAGGTGTGCGTCGTAGATGAAGACTTCGACTGTCGTGACGTGAGGATGAGAGCGATGGATCGAGGCGGGAGGTTAGAGTTAGAGGTTAGAGTTGTGTGGTGTGGTTCTTTTGAGCAGATTGATGAAGTTTGTAAGGAATGCGTTAGAACTCGAGGATGTACCATGTTGGGCGTGGAAAGATTCCGAAATAGTCTTTGCTTGGCTGCCCGATGTCCCAAGGCGCTTCAAATGTTTCATCGGTAATCGAACGGCAGAGGTTTTGGGGGTCATTCCACGAATTAGATGGGGTCACGTTACATCGAAGTAAAACCCAGCAGATGTTGTATCAAGAGGTGTGGGAATGGGCCTCAGTGGTTATCCAAGCGAATTGAAGCCAATCGTTACCAAAATCTATCGATCGTTAGATACTGTTGAGCTGGTCAAAAGGGCGGAAAAGGCGTGTATAAGATGGGTTCAGTCGGAAGAGTTCGATGATGAAATACATGACCTCAATCGAGAAAAGGCGGTTAACACGAAAAACAAATTAATCTCATTTCCATTGCATGTCCGTTTAACGACCAAGACGGCATCTTACGAGTCGGGGGAAGATTGGAAAACTTACAGGTATCATTCGACAAAAAATATCTGATAATACTACCAAATCGCACATGTTAACCGACAAAATTATAAGAGAAACTCACATTCGGTAGTTGCACCCAGAGCCCACGTTACAAATTAGCATCCTGCGGCAAAGATATTGGATCCTCAATTGAGCGTCTACGTTACAACAATTAATGGGCAATTTACCGGCTTCCAGAATAACGCCCAGTCGTCCGTTTCTACACACTGGTGTAGATTATGTTGGTCCATTACACCTCAAATCCAGAACCGGAAGAGGCCGCATCCCGGCTATATTTGTATATTTGTATGTTTCGCCACGAAGGCTATTCATATTTGAGCTCAGCCATGACAAGACATTGGAAGCATTTATCTCAGAACTTCGTCGATTCATAGCTCGAAAAGGGGTACCCAGTGAGATAACATCAGATAACGGCACCAATTTTGTTGGAGCGAAAAGACACTTGGGAGAATTATATGATTTATGTCAACAAAATACAAAATATAAATCAATCCAACAATATTGTTTGCAGAACGAAATCCGATTCACATTCAATCCTCCTAGTGGTCCTCATTTTGGAGGCCTGTGGGAGTCTGGAATAAAATCTATGAAACATCACCTCAATCGAGTAACAAAAGGGGGTTGTTATGACGACATGGGAAATGGAAACTCCGCTAGTACAAATTAAAGGCTTTCTTAATTCCAGGCCTCTGTGTCCGTTGACCGATAACATCAATAGCCTCGACGCTTTAACGCGAGTGCATTTTTTGATCGGAGAAGCGATTACCACAATTCCCGAACCGTTGTTAGAACATATCGCGAGCAATCGATTGTTCAGATGGCAAATTGTTCAAGCCAGAATGCACGGCTTTTGGAGACAGTAGAAGACAAATTACTTGCACTCGCTACAACAGTGGCGGAAATGGAACCGAGTCCAGGAGAACTTAAAAATTGGGGATCTAGTAATCATTAAAGAAGAACTTACCACCGTTAAAATGGTCAATGGGTCGTGTTATCATCTTAGAGACAGCTCTACGATATTAGAAAGAGATGAAACACTCGCCATGTTTTTCATATAAGAAATAAATTAAAAATTCATATCGTCTCTTTCTAATGATATTCGGTTCACTCGCTCTTTAATATATAACTCATATTGGATTCCGATTTTTATGTTGAGTGTTTCATCAGTCAATTAAATTTTTCATCGCCAGATTTATGTTTATTTAAAACTCGTTTGTTTAAACAAATAAGTGGCACAATTTAAAATTCCAATAACTAAACATAGTCAAGGTTATATGAAATGGTTTGGTACCAAAAGATTTTTGAGTAGAATTTATTCAGTGCACTCATGGAGCCTGAGTGGAATAGATTTAACGTCCAATAACAAGGAATTGCAGAGTTTGTTCCAGATTTAAAGGCCTAACCTTTCAAATAAAATAGGTTTGATTTAAAAACAGATTGGTCATGATAGATTTTTTTATGTAAAACCCGTTCATTGAATTCGTTGAGTGGCAAAGATAAAATGACTAGTAACAGGACATCGTAGAGCTTGGACCAAAATTTCATAATATACTGATGACATCTATGGATTTAACCTTTCAAATGACATCAGCGACATTCCAGAACTAATTGGCTTCGGAAGATTCTTGAGTTGAATTTTTTCACTGCACTCATGAAGTTTGAGTGGAATATATTTAACGTCCAATTACAAGACATTGCAGAGTTTGTACCAAAGTGCCGCTATCATCAGATTTTTTTTATAGGCCTAACCTTTCGAATAAAATAGGTTTGATTTAAAAACAGATTGGTCACGATATATCTGTTGAGTAAAACTCATTCATTGAATTCGTTGAGTGGCAAAGGTAAAATGCCCAATAACGGGACATCGTAGAGTCTGTACCAAGATTTTATTTTATACTAATGACACCTAAGGATTTAATCTTTCAAATGACATCAATGACATTCCAAAACGGATTGACATTGGAAGATTTTTGAGTAGAATTTATTCAGTGCACTCATGGAGTCTGAGTGGAATACTTTTAATTGCCAATAACAAGACATCGCAGAGTTTGTACCAAAATGCCAGTATTATCGGATGATAGGCTTCGCCTTGTAAATAAAATAGGTTTGATATCCAAACAGATTTTTTGAGTAAAACTCGTCCATTGAATTGGTTGAGTGGTTCACGTTGAATGACCAACAACAGTGCATCGTAGAATTTGTACCAAAATTTCATTATATACTGATGAGACTTATGGACTTAACCTTTCAAATGATATCAGTGACATTCCAAAACGGATTGATATCGGAAGATTATTGAGTAGAATTTTTTCGGTGCACTCATGAAGTCTGAGTGGAATAGATTTAACGTTCAATAACAAGACAATCGCAGAGTTCGTACCCAAATGATACTTTTATTAGATAATTCTTTTAAGCTTAACATTTTTTCTTCTTCTTAGAATTAGAACTAGATTTTTTTGAGGCTATCTCATTTATTGACTTCGTTGAATTTCAATCTCTCTCTAGCTTTCACATCTCGTGAATGAATTTTGCCTCATGCACTGTGGGCTCCTATCTAATTTGTTCTCGCCTTCCAGTTTCGACTTCCTATTATACGCAGTATAGTAGTCTAGTGCAACTTCGTCACATCAGCGTAATCGGGGTCTTCCTCGCTACACCGCTCTCCGGCTAGTTGTTGATGGAACACTCTGTCACGCGTTAGAATTGGTACTTAGCAGCAGGGCTCAGCCATCTAACTCGAACCTCCGAGAATTGTTTTACCTGCGCGTAATTTTAATTTGACTAAAGAAGAGAGAAACGATAGACCATCCAACTCTCACTTCCGATATACAAACCCAGACTTTGTTAATTTACACAGCGAAGCGAGATTATCCGGAGGTTCTCGCGATTTCAGTATCAATCCGGAAGTTTGAAGTTAGCAAGCACTTTATAAGCAGTGTTCAGTAGAGCTATGCCACAATAGCTCTCACATTGAAGATGGTTGCGGTTTTCGTGCAGTTGATATGTGAGCGCAGTCGTCCAATTATCCGGCAGCTCTTTTTGGTCAACTTAGACAATGAGATCTTATACATTTGATGCAAGATTAGTGCTTGCGAATATAATCTTGTGGGTTATTCGATTTAGTAGATTTTGCAAGTAGGTTTACCATACTGATAGAACAACAGCCAGATTTGTTCTCAGCTTTCCATTCCCGTCTTTGAACGCTGTACTTCTTGGGTGGACGTCATCAAAACTCTTGAATTGCCTTGTCCCACTTGAAAGTTGATTTTTTAGGTGCCTGATCTCATAATCTTCACGCTTCTTTTGCCGGAGGATATTGTCGTTGGTTTCTTGACACGTAGCTTTAGCAATACCTGACTGGTTAGGTAGCCACTATTCCTAGTTGTAAAGAAGATGCTATTCGTTGTAACTCTGCCGATCTAGATAGTCAGTTACAACTGATTGGTATATCTGCAGGGAAGCGTGATATTTTAAAGCATCGACATACCATCGAATCTATTGAATGTAAATGACAGATTGCCCTTGTAATTCAATATGCCACGCAAATGATCGCTTTCCGTGTCTTCACTACTGTAAGATCTAACGTCGGATATGCTGGTGGGATGTGTTTTAGAGATCATGTCGTGATCGAATCGGTTTTCCGTTCTTTCATGTGGAAGGTTAAGCCTATAGAAATCATCCGATAACAGTGGTATTTTGGTACAAACTCTGCAATGCCTTGTTATTGGACGTTAAATCTATTACATTCAGACTCCATGAGTGCACTGAATAAATTTTACTCAAGAATTTGCCGGCTTCAATCCGTTTTGGAGTCCATAGGTGTCATCAGTATATAATGAAATTTTGGTACAAACTCTACGATGTCCTGTTATTGGTAATTTTTCTTTTGCCACTCAACGAATTCAATGGACGAAATTTACTCAAAATTTAAAAATTTCTAAAAATTGACCGTTTTACGTATCATGGCTGGAATTAGGTTCAAATGATAGGTCATAGTGATGCTCATACGTGGAAAATATTTCAGGTCAATTTTCATGTTGGAAGTGTGCGACATATTCAATCGAGTTTTCCCGGACTCCCAACATGAAAATTGACCTGGAATATTTGAGGTTTTGCTTCAAATATTCTTCGAGTTGTCTCAGTAGTAAAATAGTTTTGTATTATAAAGGGTGTTTTTTTAGGAGGTTTGTTTTTCCGATAGATGTCGTTTTATTTTATGACAGTTGTTTTGACAGCTCAAAGTGGCATTTCTACTCAGTATTGTTTGGCAAATCATTATGAATAGGTTAACTCCAGAACAACGTTTTCAAATCGTGGAAATTTGTTTTCAAAATCAGTGTTCAATTAAAAATGTTTATAGAGCACTTCGTGAATTTTATGGTGCACATAATCGTCCGTCAGAGACCACCATAAAGAACGTAATTACCAAATTTCGGTCTACATTCACTCTTTTGGATGCCAAGCCACCGACAAGAATGAGAAGAGTTCGTACAGAAGAAAATATTGCTGTTGTTGAGGCCAGTGTCGAAGAAAACGACAATTTATCGATTCGTCGTCGTGCTCAGCAAATTGGACTTTGTCCATCGACTTTATGGAAAATTTTACGTAAAGATTTGGGTTTGGTGCCATACAAAATTCAATTGGTGCAAGAATTAAAGCCACACGACCATCGTTTGCGCCGTGAATTCAGTGATTGGTCGTTAAATCAATTGAACGAAGATCCATTTTTTTACCGTAAAATTTTCTTCAGTGATGAGGCGCATTTTTGGTTAAATGGATACGTCAACAAACAAAATTGTCGCATTTGGAGCAAAGATAATCCACACGCCGTTCTAGAATTACCAATGCATCCTGATAAATGTACTGTTTGGTGCGGTCTATGGGCTGGTGGGATCATCGGTCCATATTTCTTTAAAAATGAGGAAGGACGACGCGTTACCGTGAATGGAAATCGATACAGAACCATGTTAAATGAGTTTTTGTTGTCAAATCTTGAAGATATGGATATGAATGAAATGTGGTTTCAACAAGATGGTGCCACTTCCCATACAGCACGTGAAACAATCGACTTATTGAAAGAAACTTTCAACGACAACATTATTTCGAGAAATGGTCCGGTGAATTGGCCTCCGCGTTCGTGCGATTTGACGCCACTCGATTACTTTTTGTGGGGATACGTGAAGTCATTGGTTTATGTGGATAAACCTCAATCGATTGACGCTTTGGAAACCAATATTCAACGTGTCATTGCTGACATACGCCCTCAAATGCTTGAAAAAGTGCTGGAAAATTGGACCTCCAGAATGACATTTGTGAAAAATAGTCGTGGTAGCCATATGCCAGAAATTGTGTTTAAATGTTAAATGCCAAAAAATTATCTACCAAATAAAAAAAAATTTTGGTCATTTCATAATTTTATATGTGTTTTATTCAAAAAAAAAATCGGCAACCTCTTAAAAAAACACCCTTTAGTTTTAATGCATTTAATGCAACGAACTAAACATTTTGATTAAAGAAGAAATTTCTGTTGAACACCAAATGTATTTATCTGAGATAACGATATTTTTAGGCTGGCTATGTATACGAATCTGTCTTACCGACTTTTACTAGCGGATAATCCGTATTGTTTTGTAATTTGCATTATCGACATTTTTCGGCTGCTGAATTTTAGTTGTGGTGGCTGAATCTGGATTGTCGACATTTTTAGACTGATGAGTTTTAGTTGTTACAGTCGAATCTGCATTATCGGCATTTTTCGACTAGAGCGGACGGCTAACTTTAACAGTATTTAATTTAATCTTATTTTAGACAGTTGTTGGAAACATACTACTGTGGGCAACAAGTAGTAAGACTCTCTAATTTAAATTTCGCGCGGAAAACCATTCGTTGACATATTTTTTTTTCTATGTTGGTATGACTGTCAGTGACATCTGCGCCAAATGTCACATCAAAACAATTATTAGTGTTTGGTATACCCTTGTCTTTCTAAAGTACAAAAAGTGCATTCGGCGATTTTTACAATGAGTGAAATTGTTCAACAAAGAAGTGATAATTGTATTACGCCAGCAAGTGTTTTTGATTGATACAAATTATTCAAAGAGGGTCGAGAACGTGTTGACGACGAACCACGCCTAGGACGGCCATCAACATCAACTGATGATCAACACGTTAATAAAATCAAGGAATTGGTGCTCGAAAATCGACGATTAACAGTCAGAGACCTTACTGGCATCCTTGAAATATCGGAAGGATCAGTGAAAACCATTTTGAAAGATCATTTGGGCCTATGAAAAGTGAAAGCACGATTGGTTCCAAAATCACTCAATTTTTTGGAAAAACAGCGTAGCGTTGACGTCTGTGAAATAATGCTTTCCGACTACCAGGATGTCATGAAACGTATTATAACTGGCGATGAGTCTTGGCTCTATGATTACGACCCGGAAACAGACGATCAATCGGCAGAATATCGTGTCAAAGGTCACCCGAAGCTGAAAAAACCATGTCAAAGCAAGTCAAAAATCAAGGTGATGTTGCCAGTTTTCTTCGATTATCGAGGTGTGGTGCACTCCGAATTCCCTCCGACCGGTCAAACTGTCAACAAGGAATACTATTTGAGTGTTATGCGTCGTTTGCGCGAAGCTATTCGTAAAAAGAGGCTGGATTTATGGGTCGACAACTCTTCGTTTTTGCACCACGACAGTGCACCTTCTCATACTGCATTGGTTTTACGTGATTTTTTCGCCAAAAATTCCACCCATATCGTTCCGCAACCACCGTATTCGCCTGATTTAGCTCCGTGTGACTTCTGGCTGTTCAGCAAACTCATCGACCGCTCCGGAGAAACCGTTTTGAGTCAATTGAAGACATTAAACGCGAATCGCTACGCGCATTGAAGGCTATTCCGAAAATTGACTTTAACAACTGTTTCGAGGATTGGAAAAAACGTTGGCACAAGTGTATTGAGGGCAGGGGGGGGGATTACTTTGTGGGGAAAACGAAATAGATTTGGAGAAATAAATAAAGAATTTTAAAATTATGAACAAAGTCTTACTATTTTTTGCCCACAGTATTAGATAGTAAGTAAAGAACGGTGTGCTAATTTTAATTATCATATGGAAACCAATTTTTGTTCTCATGAGTTTTATTTTTAGTTCACTCAAAATTCTTATAAGAAATACTTTAACAGTATTCTAACTAATCCATGTTTATTTTTGTTAATTGTTAGAAACGGCACTACCATTTCCTTTAAGTATTTTGGAAATATAAAATCATAACAGTGTACCATGTACCAATATTTAGACGGATAATAAGAATTCAATTGGATTCATTGCAATTCCAAATAGATTCGTGTACGTATAGCCCTGGAATAATCCATGGGAAGGAATCATGGGCCCGGGATGGGGCCGATTATAGTCAAATTTGGTCTCAAAAACTCTAATTTTACTTTGTTTTATAATTGTTTAGACGCCGCACAAATTAAAAGGACCGAGACAATTAATACATAGACCGCAAGCGTAATGTTAAATTCATATTATAACTGCATTTTTTATTTCCATAATTTCTAGGTCCCCAATTGATGATGGTCTAACAATTAGTATGTTACAGTAAACAAATCTGCCGCATAATAAATTGAGGCGCTTACGAATGTTTCCAGAAAAAAGTCATAACTATCAGTCCATAGTATTTAATGGTCTAAGGGCAAAACAAACTCACGCAGTAGAAACGATATCCAACCGCCGTAGAATAAATGTTGAATCAATATTTAGAGAACAGTTATATATTGTGATGGTGTTTTTTTAAAATTGTGAAGTGGTTAATAAGTAGCAAAGTGAAAGTTGGAAGTGTAAAGTGTAGTAAAGTCAAAGAATTTAAGTAATATTTATGGAAACAGAGTAGAGTAAGTGAATAAAACGTGTAATATCTTGGACAATTATTCGTGTTTTAATAGGAGGTAGGTAAAATTCTAAAATTGTTAACGTTACAAGATTTTTTGAAATTTATTAAATGAAAACTAATCCTTCTAATCGAAAACTATTTCGACTAGGAAACTAAATACTAAGCACTCATGCAACGAATTTTTGCTATACGAAGCTACATACTCGTACACATTTATAGATCTTAAATAGAATGAAATAAAATTTGTAAAGTGGTTTAGTTTTCTAAATATATCGAACAACATAAAAATTTCTACTGCAGAACGAGTGTTTATGGTAGCACCACATGATTTTGCGCACCCCAATTCGGGTGTACAGTAAAATCTTTTGTGTATCGTATTTATTTTGTGTATAACAGGCGTACTTAACGTACCGCTTTCTCATTGCTGATGGATTTTCTGCAGTATTACATTTTCATCGATAACTTTAATTTGAACCATGATAGAAAAAATTAACTTTTTTTTTAAATTCATTTGCATTTATTGAAACAGCGCTTAACGAGGTATATCTGTAAAAGCACAAAGAAAATTTCTGTAATAACAAAAATATAAAATCTACTGTACATAGTTAAAGTACACACAAAGAGTGGTACAAATTGGGAAAAATAGATGGATTAGTTTTCCTCTTTTATGATTATTTGTGTTACTACAAACAGCATCCTTGTATACGTACGTATGTAATGTACGAACATATTTATTTTAAACAAAATGTTAACACATCAATTTAGTAAATTGAAAAGAATAAAATTCTGATAAACACTCGTACACAGACCAGCACAATGCTACTAAGCATTTATATACTATGAGAATCTAATTAAATCTAACCAGTACTCATGATAAAAGTATTTCTTGTGTTTTGAAATTGACTACTTAACACGTTTACTGCCGTATGACCCATCGGTGGGTCACGCATTACTTTTATTATGACGCCGCGTGCACCACCGGTGGGTGATTACATATGTATGTACCACGACACCTCAGTAAATGTCATTTTCCATTTTCCGATAAAAATATTTTTTGTTTTTTAAGCGTTTTATTTTGTTCGCTCGATAAGCTAATACCTTCAATTTAACTTTATTAATGGAATATTTATTTAACTAGTATTAAAAATTACATGAAAACCACGTCTGTCTTCGATGAAGTCCAAACCCCAAGAGAGCACAGAAATGTTTTTTTACGTTTTACATATTGTTGTTTTATTTAATGTTGTTATCAAAATGTCTGGCACCGACTCACTTGTCAACTACGTTGACACAATTAATCCAGTGACAAACCTGTTGGATGTCTGGTCGCCGCATATATTTCGTCTTCGTTTTTAGTGTGGCGACTCGAGTTATACCGTCGAATCCTAGATATTTTCCGTAATTCGTGCCAAGGGTGTATTTCAGCTTTCTGTTGCATCCATTTTGGTCGTTTTTGTTGTAATCGAGTTAGATAATCTGTTGACCATCGTTGCCAAAAATGTTGGTAGATTATTTGCGTGAGTTGCCATCGAGAGCAGTATAGTTTTCCTTGAAATTGAGCATGGTTGGTTCAGGAATAGAATTGATAGCATATCGCCTATCAAAAAATTACCCGGTGTAAGTATTGCAAGGTCGTCGGGATCGTTTGTAATGGGACACAGCGGACGTGAATTTAAAGCGCCTTCGATTTGTATGTGAACGGTACTCACTCCCTCGTACGTTAATTTGGTTTCGCCAATAATTCTCCGCAGATGGGACTTCACGGACTTTACTGCGGCCTCCCACAAGCCACCGAAGTGAGGTGACGAGGATGAAATAAAATGCCAGGTAACTTCGTCAGTGGCTAGTTGCTCCGTAATATCAGACTGTAGTTGTTTCATAGCTTTCACGAGATTACGTTTTAGCTTCGCTGACGCTTCAACAAATGTGCCATTATCGCTATATAAATGGAAGCAATAGTGGTAAGATCACTTACAATTTGTGTATAGCATTTGTGCTAAGGCATACGAATACATATGTAACCCTTATATGATTTGCTGCCTCTTTCCTTTAACATACGTAACGAAATGGGATCAGCATAATCAATTCCCGAATGTTGAAATGGTCGGTTCTGATTGACTGGAGGATAAGGGAGATTTCCCATTAACTGACTTCTGGTCTCAGCTGTCTACCAAAAATATGTAGTATACATTTATGAACATACTGACGTGCCAGATTTCGGCCGTTGATGATCCAATAGTCTCTGCATGTGTATTGAAGTGTCTGTGTAATGCCACCGTGTAGAGTGTTGCTATGTTAAGAGTGTTAAGCAATTATCATCAAGCTGATTGAACTGTTACGTGAAGCAGCTATTCTGTAGACGACCTCTAACTCTTAATACATGATATTCATCCAACAAAGGATTGAGGGATGCCAGGGCACTTTTAACGGGTAGATGTTTCGTGCAGCATCTAATCTCGCTGGAAATTAATTTGTTGCTCGTATTTTAACCAGAAAGTTAGGGCTGACTTTAATTCGTCTGCAGATAGAAAACCACATTTTTGGTATGAGTACTTACATTATGTAGGAATCGTCGTATATATGCCGTAATGCGAACCAACTTTGTTAGGTATGAGTATTTGTGACTTAGATTCCATGAATCATTTCTACACATCGTTGAGATGACGAGTTTGTGTTCTTCTAAATCGATGTCTTGGTTTTGTATGGGTTGTTGATTCGGCCATTGAGAAGAATTTGGTCTCAACCAGGAGGGGCCATTCCAACATAGTGTATGAGTTTGTAATAAAGTAGGCGATATTCCCCTAGACCCGCAATCGGCTGGCTTGCTTTCTGTCGGTACATGCCTCCAATGACTAATGTTCACATTGTGGATTTCCGATACTCTATTCGCGATAAACGGTTTCCATCGGTTGGGATGTCCTTGTAACCAACATAATACGACCGTGGAGTCAGTCCAGGCATGCATTGCACATTGTTGATATGGTTTTATCGATGTAATCTTTCTGAATAATTTCGTCAGCAACACAGTTCCACATAACTCAAGCCGCGGAATTGAAACGTGCTTAATTGGGGCCACTCTTGTTTTTGCTGCGATCTGCCCAATATGGTAAATGCCCTCAGAACCTAACGTACTTGAATAAATAGCGGGTGCATATGCGACGACATTAGAAGCATCGCAGAAACCATGCAGGTATGGGATCGCCCCAGCTTATGTGAGCCAGCCAGAGATTTTGCAGCATGATTTTAGGAGTGATGATGCACGAAGACATCCAACCCAATGGGGCAAAGAGACGCGATACTTCAGCCAATATGGTTCGTTTGGTAATATTTGGTTCATTCAATAAAGAAATGTTATATCCAAATTCGTGTTTTGTGGGATTCCAAAATATACCCAGTGTTTTAACTAAGTCGTCGTTATAAATGTCCAGTACTGACTTTGGATCGTGAAATTCACTAGGTACTGCTCACAGAATATCAGCATGATTTGACGACCATTTGTGTAATTCAAATCCACCTGAATCGAGGAGACTCCGTAGCTGTGATTGTAGTTTAGTGCTGCTTCGATGGAATCACCACCGCTCATTACGTCACCAACGTATACATTTCCGCTGCTAATGGAAAATTGTGTCTTTCGTCGAATGCCAGCTGAGTCTTAATGGCCAGGTAAGGTGCACTCGAGGTGCTCGAGTGATTGGTTTGTCAGGGTTGAATCGTTATACGATTCTCTGATAATCCGTATCATCGGGATCTTGTGTATCCGCTAATTCATTATGATGGATATCAATTCAGATTGAATCGATGGCCCTACCATCAACGTATCATTCAAAGATACACCATTGGACCATTTTCGAGAGCCATCAAACACGTAGAATGCACGATTCATGTGGGTGTACGATCTAAATAATGATCTAAATAATTCTTCATGAATTTCGTATATTCTTCACGAAGATGGTTATTCTTTCGAAACCGTTTTTCTGTCGATAGTAGCATGGCAATTGCTCCATTTCTTGAGTTGCCAAAGGTGGTTTCATCTGGTCTAGAATTAATGAACGGAAGATTAACTATATATTTACCTTCTGGTGATCTACTATGCGTCTCCAGATAAAACTTTTCACATTTCTGTTCTTCTGCTGAATGAACCCTATTTGATAGTTCCTCAATTTTCCAGAATGACTTCAGTTGATTGGAAACATCGATGCATGAATGAAAGTTCAGTATACGAGCAGTAACCGATGAACTCTTGATTAATTGTCCAGTCTTGCCTGACAATATCCAACCCAATGTGGTGTTTTGAGCAGTAGGTGATTCATTGTGACCTTTAATAAGACCATCTAGTAGCAGTTCACCAAATACATCAGCCCTCAGCAGTGACTCCACGTAGAGGTTGACATTCTTTTGGATGGAAGGTGCGCTGTAATCATTTTGATAAAGGAATTTATGAATTTATGTTCGACTGAATTTCGAGGTTCACAATAGAACTCGTCTTGCTGGTGGTCACTGAACCAACTCCAATAATTGGAACCATAATCGAGGCACGTCTTAATCCTAACCTATTGGCTGCACTCTCGATTATAAACGTCGCTTGAGAGCGCTGATCCAACAAAACTCGTAATGTTATTTGTGCTCCAAAATCAGATTTGACTTTGACCAGTGCTGTTGCCAGTAGAATTGTTGAATTGGTAGGCATAACATGAGCGCTGATTACTTTGACACTTGGCCTAGACGTAGCATCGCCACTTTGAGGTTTTGTATGTTCAGAATTAAAATTCTTAGAATTATTAGCATCAACCGGTGTCGAATTTGAAGCTTCGTGAACCATTGAGTGATGCTTTTGGTTGCATAATGAACAGTGTTTCGTATTTCGACGAGTATCTTCGTATTTCGAAGAGTGTTTTCGTATTTCGATCGGGCCATTTAATCTAAAGCTAGCAGAACCCAAAACGAAAATCGGACCAAAACCGAAATTGGAACCCAAAACAAGATCAATTAACATACAAATAATTTTAGGCTCATTATGGCCTAATCAAAATCCCCATTAAAAATTTTTTGGCTCCACTAGTTCTTGACCAAACTTCAGGTCATTTAATCTAAAGCTAGCAGAACCCAAATCGAAAATCGGACCAAAACCGAAATTAGAACCAAAACCTAGATCAATTAACATACAAATAACTTTAGGCTCATTATGGCCTAATCAAAATCCCTATTAACAATTTTTGGGCCCCACTAGTTCTTGACCAAACTTCAGGTCATTTAATCTAAAGCTAGCAGAACCCAAATCGAAAATCGGACCAAAACCGAAATTAGAACCCAAAACAAGATCAATTAACATACAAATAATTTTAGGCTCATTATGGCCTAATCAAATGCCCCATTAAAAAATTTTGGGCTCCACTAGTTCTTGACCAAACTTCAGGTCATTTAATTTAAAGCTAGCAGAACCCAAATCGAAAATCGGACCAAAACCGAAATTAGAACCCAAAAAAAGATCAATTAACATGCAAATAATTTTAGGCTCATTATGGCCTAATCAAATGCCCCATTAAACAATTTTGGGCTCCACTAGTTCTTGGCCAAACTTCAGGTAATTTAATCTAAAGCTAGCAGAACCCAAATCGAAAATCGGACCAAAACCGAAATTAGAACCCAAAACAAGATCAATTATCATGCAAATAATATTAGGCTCATTATGGCCTAATCAAATACCTCATTAAAAAATTTTGGGCTCCACTAGTTCTAGACCAAACTTCAGGTCATTTAATCTAAAGCTAGCAGAACCCAAATCGAAAATCGGACCAAAACCGAAATTAGAACCCAAAACAAGATCAATTAACATACAAATAATTTTAGGCTCATTATGGCCTAATCAAATGCCCCATTAAAAAATTTTGGGCTCCACTAGTTCTTGACCAAACTTCAGGTCATTTAATTTAAAGCTAGCAGAACCCAAATCGAAAATCGGACCAAAACCGAAATTAGAACCCAAAACAAGATCAATTAACATACAAATATTTTTAGGCTCATTATGGCCTAATCAAATACCTCATTAAAAATTTGGGCTCCACTAGTCCTTGACCAAACTTCAGGTAATTTAATCTAAAGCTAGCAGAACCCAAATCGAAAATGGGACCAAAACCGAAATTAGAATCCAAAACAAGATCAATTAACATACAAATAATTTTAGGCTCATTATGGCCTAACCAAATACCCCATTAAAAAAATTTGGGCTCCACTAGTTCTTGACCAAACTACAGGTAATTTAATCTAAAGCTAGCAGATTCCAAATCGAAAATCGGACCAAAACCGAAATTAGAACCCAAAACAAGATCAATTAACATACAAATAATTTTAGGCTCATTATGGCCTAATCAAATACCTCATTAAAAAATTTTGGGCTCCACTAGTTCTTGACCAAACTTCAGGTTATTTAATCTAAAGCTAGCAGAACCCAAATCGAAAATCGGACCAAACCCGAAATTAGAACCCAAAACAAGGTCATTTAACATACAAATATTGTTAGGCTCATTATGGCCTAATAAAATGCTCCATTAAACAATTCTGGGCTCCACTAGTTCTTGACCAAACTTCAAGTCATTTAATCTAGAGCTAGCAGAACCCAAATCGAAAATCGAACCAAAACCGAAATTAGAACCCAAAACAAGATCAATTAACATGCAAATAATTTTAGGCTCATTATGGCCTAATCAAATGCCTCATTAACAAATTTTGGGCTCCACTAGTTCTTGACCAAACTTCAGGTAATTTAATCTAAAGCTAGCAGAACCCAAATCGAAAATGGGACCAAGAACTAGTGGAGCCCAAATTTTTTTAATGAAGCTTTTGATTAGGCTATAATGAGCCTACAATTATTTGTATGTTAATTGATTTTGTTTTGGGTTCTTATTTCGGTTTTGGTCCGATTTTCGTTTTGGGTTCTGCTAGCTCTGAAATGATAAAGCCTTATGCCTTTTCTAGAATGAGCAGAATAATAAAATTTACATAGGGCATTTAATTAGCCTAAAATTAACCTTTAATTTTCCAATTGTTTTTAAAATATTTTTTGATGTGGGTTCTGCTAACTTATTCTAAAGCTACCAGAACCCATCGTTTTTGTTGGAAGGGGTGGAGCCCAACATTTTTTAGTAGAGCCTATACTATAATTAGCCTATTATTAGCCTATAATTATTCATACTATCTTGTAATGTTCTGCTGTACGGGTTCTGCTAGCTTAAGGGACGTCCTATATATATGTAGAGGTAGACTAGGTACATTGTAAAAATTTTATACGAATAAATAAAATTTAACAAAAAAAAAATAGTTCCATGTACTCGTTTAGACAATAAACATTTAATTAAATCAAAATAGCGTACAAATGGGCGAATTACGTTACCATCAATTATCTGTCAATCAACAGGTTACGTTATATGTCAATATGAAAATTTGTTTATAAACCAATGTGGCATTTAGTCCGGTATATATAGAGGTATGCATATAATATAGACGACGAGTTTTTATCCCTCTGCTATTTGTTTAAGTGGTATTATTTATATTTGGTAGAATAAATATTCATTTTTTATTTAGTTTTTATTTAAATTGTATTTAGTTAGTGTAGTGTAGTTAATAAAATAGTTTTTCCATTTGTTTTTTTGTAACAGCACAAAAAATAAAACACTCAGCTTAATTATATAATAAAACCAACCACTATATAAATACAAAGTGTTACGTTAAAGTAGTTAGATCAAAATCACACGAATTATTCTAATTGGATTCTTGTTAACACCTCTACGTTATTACCTATATAACCTATATATATCATATATCTCTAATCTAATCTCGTTCTAGCTCTGCGCAATTATTTAATTATACATCTCTAATTCGATATAATAAAAAATTAAATTGAATTAAAGTGTTATTAAATTAGACGATAATCTAAATTGCTAATCTAAATATTTACCTTTTTTGTTACGTTTCATTATAAAAGTTTAGTTTTTCACTTAAATTAAATAAAATTGTATTAAATTCGCGCGTATCGCGATTTTGTAATCGTTCAATATTATACAATAAAATCCACCAACAACAATCTTATGTATTTTTTTATTATAAATAGCAGCGAAAGACCACACCTTACCTATATAAATTTCGGTTCCTTTTATTCAGTCTTCTTATTTCACTTGGTCTTTGTATTTCTGTCTTGTATTCATGTCTTTAAAAATTCTTGATGTGCAAATTAGTATGTTCATGCATATCAACCATAATCATTTTGATGATTTAATATTGTGGATTCATTGTGTGAGAGATGCAATCACGGTCATAATACTCATATGTAGCACGAGTGGGTGCGTTGAATCGAAAACAATTTTCTGTACCTCTCTTCAATCCATAAATCAACCTTAGTCGGGCTAACCAACAAATAAATAGTTCTCGAGTATTTCAAGAAAAATGTGGTGGGCCACTGCATTAACTGCAAGATCAAGTCTAAAACGTCTACAACAAGGTTAATGCAATCGAATCTGGAGCACATCGCCAGATTTTGCGATAATTTCCATAGTGTAGAATTGTTTCCGCTGAATTTAGAGATAAACATTATATTTTTGAAAATGTATGTCGAGAGCGATAGCCTATTTAAGGAAATGGGAAAAGCATATTAAGATCGCCCACTAATCCCCTTTGATTCCCATATAGTTGTCATGCCAGCGCATCTCCAGATTTTGCGATAATTTCCATAGTGTAGAATTGTTTCCGCTGAATTTAGAGGTAAACATTATATTTTTGAAAATTTATGTCAAGAGCGATAGCCTATTTAAGGAAATGGGAAAAACATATTAAGATCGCCCACTAATCCCCTTTGATTACCATATAGTCGTCATGCCAGCACATCTCCAGATTTTGCGATAATTTCCATAGTGTAGAATTGTTTCCGCTGAATTTAGAGGTAAACATTATATTTTTGAAAATTTATGTCAAGAGCGATAGCCTATTTAAGGAAATGGGAAAAACATATTAAGTTAGCCCACTAATCCCCTTTGATTACCATATTGTCGTCATGCCAGCACATCTCCAGATTTTGCGATAATTTCCATAGTGTAGAATTGTTTCCGCTGAATTTAGAGGTAAACATTATATTTTTGAAAATTTATGTCAAGAGCGATAGCCTATTTAAGGAAATGGGAAAAACATAATAAGATCGCTCACTAATCCCCTTTGATTACCATATAGTCGTCATGCCAGCACATCTCCAGATTTTGCGATAATTTCCATAGTGTAGAATTGTTCCCGCTGAATTTAGAAGTAAACATTATATTTTTGAAAATTTATGTGAAGAGCGATAGCCTATTTAAGGAAATGGGAAAACATATTAAGAGCGCCCACTAATCCCCTATGATTACCATATAGTTGTCATGCCAGCACATCTCGAGATTTTGCGATAATTTCCATAGTGTAGAATTGTTTCCGCTGAATTTAGAGGTAAACATTATATTTTTGAAAATTTATGTCAAGAGCGATAGCCTATTTAAGGAAATGGGAAAAACATATTAAGATCGCCCACTAATCCCCTTTGATTACCATATAGTCGTCATGCCAGCACATCTCCAGATTTTGCGATAATTTCCATAGTGTAGAATTGTTTCCGCTGAATTTAGAGGTAAACATTATATTTTTGAAAATTAATGTCAAGAGCGATAGCCTATTTAAGGAAATGGGAAAAACATATTAAGATCGCCCACTAATCCCCTTTGATTACCATATAGTCGTCATGCCAGCACATCTCCAGATTTTGCGACAATTTCCATAGAGTAGAATTGTTTCCGCTGAATTTAGAGGTAAACATTATATTTCTGAAAATTTCTGTCAAGAGCGATAGCCTATTTAAGGAAATGGGAAAAACATATTAAGATCGCCCACTAAGCCCCTTTGATTACCATATAGTCGTCATGCCAGCACATCTCCAGATTTTGCGATAATTTCCATAGTGTAGAATTGTTTCCGCTGAATTTAGAGGTAAACATTATATTTTTGAAAATTTATGTCAAGAGCGATAGCCTATTTAAGGAAATAGGAAAACATATTAAGAAAGCCCACTAATTCCCTTTGATTACCATATAGTCGTCATGCCAGCACATCTCCAGATTTTGCGATAATTTCCATAGTGTAGAATTGTTCCCGCTGAATTTAGAGGTAAACATTATATTTTTGAAAATTTATGTCAAGAGCGATAGCCTATTTAAGGAAATGGGAAAAACATATTAAGATCGCCCACTAATCCCCTTTGATTACCATATAGTCGTCATGCCAGCACATCTCCAGATTTTGCGATAATTTCCATAGTGTAGAATTGTTCCCGCTGAATTTAGAAGTAAACATTATATTTTTGAAAATTTATGTCAAGAGCGATAGCCTATTTAAGGAAATGGGAAAAACATAATAAGAGCGCCCACTAATCCCCTTTGATTACCATATAGTCGTCATGCCAGCACATCTCCAGATTTTGCGATAATTTCCATAGTGTAGAATTGTTCCCGCTGAATTTAGAGGTAAACATTATATTTTTGAAAATTTATGTCAAGAGCGATAGCCTATTTAAGGAAATGGTAAAAACATATTAAGATCGCCCACTAATCCCCTTTGATTACCATATAGTCGTCATGCCAGCACATCTCCAGATTTTGCGATAATTTCCATAGTGTAGAATTGTTCCCGCTGAATTTAGAAGTAAACATTATATTTTTGAAAATTTATGTCAAGAGCGATAGCCTATTTAAGGAAATGGGAAAAACATATTAAGATCGCCCACTAATCCCCTTTGATTACCATATAGTTGTCATGCCAGCACATCTCCAGATTTTGCGATAATTTCCATAGTGTAGAATTGTTTCCGCTGAATTTAGAGGTAAACATTATATTTTTGAAAATTTATGTCAAGAGCGATAGCCTATTTAAGGAAATGGGAAAAACATATTAAGATCGCCCACTAATCCCCTTTGATTACCATATAGTCGTCATGCCAGCACATCTCCAGATTTTGCGATAATTTCCATAGTGTAGAATTGTTCCCGCTGAATTTAGAAGTAAACATTATATTTTTGAAAATTTATGTCAAGAGCGATAGCCTATTTAAGGAAATTCGAAAAACATATTAAGATCGCCCACTAATCCCCTTTGATTACCATATAGTTGTCATGCCAGCACATCTCCAGATTTTGCGATAATTTCCATAGTGTAGAATTGTTCCCGCTGAATTTAGAGGTAAACATTATATTTTTGAAAATTTATGTCAAGAGCGATAGCCTATTTAAGGAAATGGGAAAAACATATTAAGATAGCCCACTAATCCCCTTTGATTACCATATAGTTGTCATGCCTGCACATCTCCAGATTTTGCGATAATTTCCATAGTGTAGAATTGTTTCCGCTGAATTTAGAGGTAAACATTATATTTTTGAAAATTTATGTCAAGAGCGATAGCCTATTTAAGGAAATGGGAAAAACATATTAAGATCGCCCACTAATCCCCTTTGATTACCATATAGTCGTCATGCCAGCACATCTCCAGATTTTGCGATAATTTCCATAGTGTAGAATTGTTCCCGCTGAATTTAGAAGTAAACATTATATTTTTGAAAATTTATGTCAAGAGCGATAGCCTATTTAAGGAAATGGGAAAAACATATTAAGATCGCCCACTAATCCCCTTTGATTACCATATAGTTGTCATGCCAGCACATCTCCAGATTTTGCGATAATTTCCATAGTGTAGAATTGTTTCCGCTGAATTTAGAGGTAAACATTATATTTTTGAAAATTTATGTCAAGAGCGATAGCCTATTTAAGGAAATTCGAAAAACATATTAAGATCGCCCACTAATCCCCTTTGATTACCATATAGTTGTCATGCCAGCACATCTCCAGATTTTGCGATAATTTCCATAGTGTAGAATTGTTCCCGCTGAATTTAGAGGTAAACATTATATTTTTGAAAATTTATGTCAAGAGCGATAGCCTATTTAAGGAAATGGGAAAAACATATTAAGATAGCCCACTAATCCCCTTTGATTACCATATAGTTGTCATGCCTGCACATCTCCAGATTTTGCGATAATTTCCATAGTGTAGAATTGTTTCCGCTGAATTTAGAGGTAAACATTATATTTTTGAAAATTTATGTCAAGAGCGATAGCCTATTTAAGGAAATGGGAAAACATATTAAGATCGCCCACTAATCCCCTTTGATTACCATATAGTCGTCATGCCAGCACATCTCCAGATTTTGCGATAATTTCCATAGTGTAGAATTGTTCCCGCTGAATTTAGAAGTAAACATTATATTTTTGAAAATTTATGTCAAGAGCGATAGCCTATTTAAGGAAATGGGAAAAACATATTAAGATCGCCCACTAATCCCCTTTGATTACCATATAGTTGTCATGCCAGCACATCTCCAGATTTTGCGATAATTTCCATAGTGTAGAATTGTTTCCGCTGAATTTAGAGGTAAACATTATATTTTTGAAAATTTATGTCAAGAGCGATAGCCTATTTAAGGAAATGGGAAAAACATAATAAGAGCGCCCACTAATCCCCTTTGATTACCATATAGTTGTCATGCCAGCACATCTCCAGATTTTGCGATAATTTCCATAGTGTAGAATTGTTTCCGCTGAATTTAGAGGTAAACGTTATATTTTTGAAAATTTATGTCAAGAGCGATAGCCTATTTAAGGAAATGGGAAAAACATATTAAGATCGCCCACTAATCCCCTTTGATTACCATATAGTCGTCATGCCAGCACATCTCCAGATTTTGCGATAATTTCCATAGTGTAGAATTGTTCCCGCTGAATTTAGAGGTAAACATTATATTTTTGAAAATTTATGTCAAGAGCGATAGCCTATTTAAGGAAATGGGAAAAACATATTAAGATCGCCCACTAATCCCCTTTGATTACCATATAGTTGTCATGCCAGCACATCTCCAGATTTTGCGATAATTTCCATAGTGTAGAATTGTTTCCGCTGAATTTAGAGGTTACAACATTATGTTTTTGAAAATTTATGTCAAGAGCGATAGCCTATTTAAGGAAATGGGAAAAACATATTAAGATAGCCCACTAATTCCCTTTGATTACCATATAGTCGTCATGCCAGCACATCTCCAGATTTTGCGATAATTTCCATAGTGTAGAATTGTTTCCGCTGAATTTAGAGGTAAACATTATATTTTTGAAAATTTATGTCAAGAGCGATAGCCTATTTAAGGAAATGGGAAAACATATTAAGATAGCCCACTAATCCCCTTTGATTACCATGTAGTGTAAGAGTTGCTAAACCCATTTTTCTATGAGTTCAAGAAACCGTTGCAGACCCTACCGCAGGTGGGCTCCAGGGCATCATTTTTCAGCCGGCTAGACCCGAAACTAAAATGGATTCCAAATATTTAAGTGCGGATGAAATTGAAATTGAATGTATGTTACGCGGGATTACTGGCACTGTTCTGGAACAAATAACAACTCTTTCAGAGATGTTAAAAAACGAAACTAACAATATAAATAAACCACCAGAAAAGAGTCACTTATCTACACGAAAATCCCCAGAAATGGAGCTTGATATATGTAGTGATAAACTACGCAATCTTAAACCCCAAGTTCTTGAAATCACAGGAGTACAGGAAGACCAACGGAGTAAGAAATTAATGGTCCTCAGCACTCGCATGTTGCATGTCAGTGGGAGATTCCAACGGTTGATGGATACCTCGTCTAGTTGTCGTACCCAAGCACATTAAATGCTAGACACTTGTGATAAAATATTAGGAGCCATACACTCATTACTTGAGTCCAAATTACCTGTAGCTGAATTCGAAAAATCATTTTGTGAAGCTTTACCTCAACCTGTGCAGGAAGCTGTAATTACAATTAGGAACATAGAAGAAGATGATAGCTCTGACGAGGATAACTTTGATAAAAGTCCCATACGAGAAGCTCCAGATATGTCTACGCATAATTTACCGGGTCCCTCAGGTGATACACAAATTCGTCCCAACCCAAAGGCTGATCAGATACTAACATCAGATACTCAGAACCCTATTTCAGACAAAGAATATGCTCAATTTATAGAATTGGCTAAAAAAATAACCTTGGCTGAAGATAGTATTTTGCCCTAAAACCATATCAGCACCCCCGAGGATCGAATTCTTCCTGAACACATGGGTTACAGGCAAAAACAAAACTTTAATTTTAATTCCCCGACATCAAGAACGAATTTCTGGCCATAATATTGGAATCAACAAGTGGAATATATCTTTCGATGGATCTCCCCGTAGCCCACCAATAGAACGGTTTCTCTATAGAGTAAAACACCTTGCTTGGGCCAATAACGTGACTCCTGCAAGACTTGTGGATGGGTTGCATCTTCTATTAAAAAATCCTGCCCTCGAATGGTATTAGACAACCTTAGAAAGGCAGGGAACGGTCGCTTGGATGAAATTGAAAAATAAGATATTGGCGATCGGCGGTCAGATGCCGAAATTAAGCGGACGATAGCCTCTCGAAAACAAATGCCAAAAGAAAGTTTTATTAACTTTTATATGGATGTTTCCGAAGCAACACTAGTCTTACGTGAACCATTGTCGGAATCTGATTTAGAATTCATACTGCGGCGCAAGTATGAATATGAACCCGAACTTGCAGTATAAATTAGCTGGAAGAAGAATTAGTTCTATTCCGGATTTAGTGAACCAGTGTGTCGAGATTGAAGATACATGGAAAAGACTGGCAAACGAACAAATGTATCCTAGGAGATTTGTAAGCGAGTTTACAAATTTTCAATCAGATCGGAATGCTTCGTTTCCGTTTCCTGACTCGGCAAACATAGTATCCTATCCCAATGAGTCGTCAAACCCATTTATCGATCATCAACTATATAATTGCAACGAAATTTGTAGCTTGAATACGATAAAACCACCGAAAATTTCCCCAGAATAATCATAGCTGACAGAACAACTATAATTTACGCAATAGTTGGAAACAAACAAATCAAAGAGCAAGTAATTTTAACAAATATTGTTTTAATTGTGGCTCTCCAGGTGTGACCAAACCTCAGTGTCATAATTGCAATGCAACTAGCAGCTCGGAAAACCGGAAAAGGGGAATCTGGAGCACTTCTGGTACTCATCCTCTCCAAACGGCAAACCCTACCAGAGTACTAACTCACGACACTGCCTCCAACACTTGCCCCGAATTGAGACAGAGGCAATCTTAGGATCGTTTCCTCCTCCTGACATGACATTTTTAGCTATAAAAGATTCAATACCGATGACAACCGGTAAATTTCAACAATGAATCCATTCCAACATGATTTTCCCTCTGTAAACCACAACCCAGTCTGTACCTGTAGTCAATCTACTCAAACCACCTTCAATCATAATTCTAATAGCGATCGTAGATCATGGAAGTTACGAAGAAAAATCAAGAAAATGATTTCTGAGTCAATATTTCACATTCAAAAAGGCAACCGCCCTTATGCTGACGTTGTTATAGATGGAATACCTTACACCGGGCTATTGGGCAGCGGGGCAAATATCGGCGTTTTAGGTGCGGGGCTGAAAAGTTCTTAACCAATCCTGACATTAAAGTTCACCATTCATTATTAAACACTGCTAGCGGTGAAAAGCATAGAATTTTGGGCCACGTCTTACTGCCTGTGTCTTATTTAGGCAATACTAAAAAAGTACGTTTGCATATCGCTCCAGGACTGACCCAAGCCTTATATCTCGGCGTTGATTTTTGGGATCTTTTTAATTTATCCCGAACAATTGTGGGAGAAGTTCATTTGGAAGCTACATCTCACACTTATGAAAATCAGCATACGGACCCTGACGTTGAGAGAAGACTAGCTCAAACTATCGCTGAGTTTCCTTGTTCTGTAAAAGGTGGATTAGGTAGAACTCATTTGATGACTCACTGAATTAATGTAGGCGATGCAGTTCCTGTAAAACAACGGTACTACCCGCGGTCTCCCGCTTACCTTGCTGAGATGTATAAGGAATGGGATAGGATGCTGGATTTGGGTGTGATAGAGGAGAGTCAAAGTGCCTGATATTCACCGCTTGCTGTTGTTCGAAAGGGCAATGGAAAAGTACGAATGTGACTTGATGCCCGGAAGGTGAATGAGGTAACGGTCAAGGATGCTTATCCCTTACCATTGATTGAGGGATTGCTCCGGGCCGCCCCCTCTATCCATTTACGGTCATGCCATTCGGACTATGCAACGTCCCACAGACGTTGTGTAGACTGATGCATATGGTTATCCCACACCAATTACATGACCGGGTATTTGTGTATTTGGACGACTTGTAGTATCAGCAGACTTGGAAGAACATCTCTCTTTGTTAAGTAAAATTGCTGGTCTGCTGAAAACTGCGAACTTAACAATAAATATAGGTAAGAGCAAGTTTGTCCTTAAAGAAACCAAATACCTGGGTCATGTAATTGGGAATGGGATAATTAGAACGGACCCTGAGAAGAACTTAAATCCATGACAGATTATCCAATTCCTAAAACAGTTCGCCAGCTTCGGCGTTTTCGTGGTATCGCCGTTTTATTTTAAATTTTGCCAGTATCACAACGCCACTCACGGACCTATTAAAAAAGAATAAAAAACTTATCTGGAATGATTCGGCACAAAATGCTTTTGAATTGCTAAAAACTGCCCTGACGACAGCCCCAGTTCTCCGAAACGCTGACGTGGGGTGGGAAGCGTACCTTTTCAAAAATCAGGTGAAGGCGAAGAACATCCAATTGCGTATTTCTCCCATAAGCTCAATTCAGGCCAGAGAAAATACAGTATAACGAAACTGGAGTGCTTAGTGGCCGTTATGAGCGTGAAAAGATTCAGGCCGTACGTGGAGGGCTACACTTTTACCATTATAACGGACCATTCTAGCTTGCGCTGGTTAATGGACCAACGAGACATATCGTGCAGATTAGCAAGATGGAGCCTGCAACTTCAAGGGTTCTCTTTTAATATTGAATACCGTAAGGGTACGCAAAATGTGGTTCCCGATGCGTTATCTAGGCTCGACATCGACGAAATAACCATACCCGATAGTTCAGGCTATGACAAAGATGTGGGTCCTCTACATGTGGATCTGGATTCAATGGCTTTTAACGAACCTGCGAACGTCGACAAAATTAATGCACTTAAAGAAAATGCGACAATAAAATCGAATCTTAAAATTATGAACGGTAAACTATATATTTTGACAAACTCAAAATTGGGTGAGAGTACTGACATATCTCAGTGGAAGTTGGTAATCCCGGATTGATTAGTTCTCGGTCTTCTTCGGCAAGCACATAACTCTCCAATGAGTGTCCATCTGGGTTTTTCTAAAACCTTAAATATTCTACAGCGGCAGTATCATTGGCCTACAATGGCTGGCGATGTCAAAACGTATACTCAAAATAGTGACACGTGCAAACAAATTAAACCAGCCAACTATACTACTCAGCCTGAAATGGGCGAGTACTTTGAAATATCACGACGGCCTTTCCAAAAGCTGTATATTGATTTCTTAGGGCCATATCCGAGAAGCACACTGGGTAATACCTATTTGCTAATTGTACTTGATCAGTATATAAAGTGTGTGCTGTTGTAACCGATGCTGTTGTGATGAGTATCGTTGTAGATCTCGCTTGTTTTATTCAGGACAATCCGTTTTTGCTCGGAATTGTGTGCAAAGTAACGCTAGTGCTAACTTTTCTGCAAAACTTGCCGACAAATTTGCCAAGGATCGGGTGGTTAGGAAAATAGGTAACGTAGCTTATGAACTTGCGGGTGAGAAGGGAAAATAGTTTTGTTTGGGGGTTGTGGCTGTCATTAGCACGTAATCTGTGCATTCATCGGATCGGAAATTTTTTATTCCGCTGGTAATTATATAAAAAAATAAATTCTCTTTTGTAATGGCGCTGCCACTTGCGGCGAGTAGCGAAATCTCTAATTTTCCTTTTTATCGATTACCTTTGTTATATACACCATAGAGGACTATTTCATCTAAGTTATTAAATTTAACAAAAAATTACTTGAGTTCTGGACTCTTAGGTACTCGGTATATCTCTTGAAGTTCCAGATCAAACACCGTCACCGCCTGGTAATGCAGGAAGAATTACTTCTGAAGTATCCAAATATCATCATCCTCTTGGTGCAGTCAACGATCGTATAATCAATGACCCCAGCAACATTATCATCGGTCCTCGTTCTTGCACATCATTTTCCGATATAGAGAAGGTAATTTTGGACAGATCGTGTGAATCAAAACAGGTCCAAATTCATCGGCTACTACAAGAAATTGAGTTGGGCGACATGAAGCCATGCAGTAATTGCTGAAAAAACGGCAAGCTATCGGGGGGTCTGAGGTCAATGATGATGTGATAAAGACGATGTGGCATCCACGACCGATTCAGTATCAGCAACAAAGACAGAATTCTCGAAACAATGGCTCAAACACATGTAATGTCGATTAATACGCCACTTATTACGAATAATGATGCCTCACTTGCTCATCAAATTAGTGAGATCATTCGACGGTTAGATAATATGGATCGCAGTTACCAGAGGAGTCGTTCTCGGGATACCAACAGAGCATGGAGCTATTCGAATAAACGTGAGTTTTCCGGCCGTCAACAGTCCTCATCAGCGGATAATGATACACCACGATTATGTTTTTTCCATTACCGATTTAAGGAAGCAGCTCGAAATTGCCAAACGAACTGTCCCGAGTGGGAGGAATTTAATTTAAAAAAAACTAAATTCTCCGGTAACTCTTAAAACTGTCGCCTTAAAATCTACGATAAATCATCGAAAAAACAAATTTAATTGACACTGGGGCGGACATATTTGTCATGCCAGCAGCCAAGGGCAATCAGAGGAAACACAACCCTGATTTTTACTTCTGCAGCAAATGGGTCGTAACTTAATCCTTCGGAAATCAAACAATCAACTTAGACATATATCTCAGGCGACATTTCACTTGGACATTTGTGGTGGCAGAAGTAACAATGCCGATCATTGGGGCCGATTTCTTGAACCAGTCAGGATTGTTAGTCGATATTCAGCATGGCAGGTTATTAGATCCTCTGACATCGTTATTTCTAACCGTTAAAGTTCATGATAAAACACCCACTGTTCGTGTAATCAACTCCAGTATCATCGACACTCGTATTCTTCCACTATCAACCAAATTCAAGGAAATCACTCATGAGATTCAGGCACAAAAATCGATAAAACATGAAGTCACCCATCACATATTGACTCGTGGACCTGCGGTTTATGCAAAACCTCGACGATTGAGCACAGAAAAGCTGGCGATAGCCAAAAAAGAATTCGACTATATGATCAAGCAAGGAATCTATAGACGTTCTGACAGTTCTTGGGCAAGCCCGCTGCATCTCGTTCCGAAGAGAAATGGTGAATGGCAACCCTGCGGAGATTACAGGGCTCTAACCAACGTCACAGTACCGGACCGTTACCCGATACCATACCCCATTTTGGGTTATACGAATTTACTCGCATGACGTTTGGTCTGAGAAATGCGGGTAATTCTTTTCAACATTTTATGCATTCGATCTAACAAAATTTGAGTTCCTGTTTTGTTTATTTGGATGATCTGCTGGTAGCATCAAAAAACACAGACGAATACTAGGAACATTTAGAGTTATTTTTTCTAAATTGAGCGACGCAGATCTCGTGATTAACACAGAGAAATGTCAATTTTTGAAAATAAAAATCAATTTCTTGGGTCATGAAGTATCAGCAGAGGGAGTTAAACCAATTCCGGAATGCTATGCGGACATCGTAAAAATGGCTCAGCCGAAAACAATTACGATGCTTTTTGAGTGTTCTAAACTTTTATTTGTCATTTATTCCAAATGCGAGCAGAAGTCAACCTGTTCTTAATGACTATGTACAGGGTAGCAAAAAGAACGATTCCAGAGCCATCGAGTGGTCTAAGGAAGCTGAAGAAGCGTTTGTTCGATCGAAAATTCAGCTAAGCGAAGCCACACTTTTAGTCCATCCTTGTTCAACAGCTAAATTAGCACTGTTGGTTGATGCATCCGACACGGCATTTGGAGCTGTAATCCAGCAAATGAGTAAAGGTGACAATGGCGAATGGCAACCACTGCAATTTTTTTCGGCAAAATTATCAACCACACAGCAACGGTGATTGAAGGCCGTTCATTAACGTTAATCAAGGATTACAAACCGTTGATATACGCGTTCATTTAGAATCCGGCAAAGGCGTCACCAAGACAATTCCGCTACCTAGATTTTATCGGGCAATTTACAACCGACATTCTGCATATCTCTGGCTGTGATAATGTTGTCGCCGATACTCTGTCACGGTTGCATAGCATCGCCTTGCTGCATCTATCAATTACGACGCAATTGCAGATGCGCAGCAAGTAGATAACGAACTAAAATAATTACTGACATCATCAATCGGTCTCCAGTTTGAAAAAATTCCCGTAACGATTAATTCCTCTAAATTGTTGTGGTGTGATGTTTTCTCAGGCAATTCGCGACCATATATCCCCACGGATTTCCGAAAAGCAGTGTTTGAAGCTAACCACAACTTATCGCATCCAGGAGTACAGGCATCAGTGAAAGCCATGTCAGACCAGTTTGTGTGGGTTAGTATTAAAAGAAACGTGAAACGAATGGCTCAGTGTTGTTTGGCGTGCTTGTGGTCGGAAGTGGCAAAACATACCAAGAATCCCTTGGGGAATTATACACCGGTGGTAAAAAGATTTTTGAGATTGAATGTCGGAAGGGCAGCGATATTGCGTTACGCTTATTGATCGCTTTACCAGGTGGTCTGAAGCAATCCCAATTCAGGATGTCAGAACCGAAACTGTGGCAATCGCCGTATTCAATAATTGGATTTCTCGGTTTGGAGTACCTTAGTCGATAGTCACGGACCAAAGTTCTCAATTTGAATCAGAACTTTTTGCTGAATTTTCCAGATTATTAGGGTTCGAGCACAAAAGGACTATGGCATATAATCCAAAATGCAAAGGATTCATTGAAAGGTGGCACAGGACACTGAAAGCGGTTATCAGTCAGATTTCGTCAAAGAACTACGAGAACATTTGAATCAAATTCGCCTGGCTCCACCATCACGTCACGGCGGCCAAAAGGCAGCCAATTTTCTTTGTAGTCTCAGTATAACCTAAGCTATTAGAAAAACAAATTAATAAAAAAAATTAAATTTTCAAAAGGATTGGTTATGAAATGGCCAAGTTTAGTCCAGCATGAACAAATCCTAGAATTTTGTCCAAAACTTACTTTAAAATCCCTGATCAATACTACTATCCAAATTTCATCGCCATTCTTTAAGAATGGCTCAAAGACGGAATATTGTTAAATTTCAAGATTTCATTTACCGAGTTCCTTTACTTCTGAGATCAATCAATTTGTCATTTTAAGGAACACTTTTAATATTTTATTCCGCTGGAATGTTTTATTTAGTGTAAAAAGGGATACAAAATGAATAAAAAAAATTCCGCTGGTAATTATATAATAAAACGCATTCTCTTTTGTGATGGTGCTGCCACTTGCGGCGAGTAGCGAAATCTCTTATTTTTTGCATACAAATTGCCGCTATCTTATACAGCGTCTATATTACGCCTTCGTGATATTTATGTGTACTTGCAATGGATCGTGCAATCCTTAATACTCTTATTGATAAAAATAAGGAGTACGTGTACTATTCCGAATGTCTTAAATATTGAAGAGGATTTCGCGGTCAATTAGAAACTTATTAGTGGTTTTCATAGAAGCTGAACGAAATTTCATCCACCGCTTCGTCACTCGGATCGTCGTCGAGGAAACTTTCGAGGAAGAGAGTTATGTCGACAAGTAATAAGACTACTTCTTCGCCGATCACATGCTTTTGGAACTTGTGCTGATAATGATTTTGTTGCTATTGAGATGGCTAAGAAGTGATTTGTCGTAAGGATAGTTTTGGAAAATGTTGGGAGTACAACATAAACATACATCAACTATATAAAGAGTTCCGACAGGCATCCAAATCCATCTGACCAGTTCTGTTACTAAACAGAACTATCAAGATCAAGAATATTGCAAGAAAACTATAGAAACTTTTTATGGATTACTCTTGTTATATACACCATAGCGGACTATTTCATCTAACTTATTTAATTTAGCAAAAAATTACTTGAGTTCTGGACTCTTAGATAGTCGGTATATCTCTTGAAGTTTATTAAACTGAGCAATTACCAAATTAATCGAGCATAATTACGGCCATTAGAATTGTTTTCTGTCCTCATCAATAAATCCATTGTGTTTGTGTAAATAGTGTACGCGGAAATACCAAACATTGACGACAATCGAGATAATTATAAATTAAAATTAACCAAAATTACCTACAAAAAAAAATTAAATCTCACAATGACGGTAGAATCTTGTGTTGAATTTATGATACGGATATTAACTTCGAAATAATATTCGGTGGTGGCAAAAAAAAAACAATTTCAATTTTAATTCAAAACTAATGTTAGAACGATAATGATGATGATGACGATGATTTTGTGTTTGTTTATGATTTCTAAATTCTTCGATTAAAACAAACAAAAAATTATAAAATCCATTATTATTTAATGGTTCAATCCGTGAAATTAATCGTTGGTTAAATTTTTTTCTTCAGTTTATGTGAAAAGTGTTATTTTGATTTAGAGGTGAGAACCTACCTTCGTAACGATAATTGAGATAAGTGTTTTTCATTTGTTGCAAATAATGGCGAACTTATAATTTAAACTTATAATTTAGGGCGTTACCAACCAAAATTTCATAATATTTAACATTAACATAGGTCACACGTTAAAGTTACGGGTATTGCATCTCGACTGATGATGAAAGTGCTACCTGATACCGAACATTAATATTAGTCAGCGATCTTGTGTCTCATTAGTTAAAATTCATCTAAAAATATGGAATAGCAAATAATAGTAAACATATTTTAAAGTATAGACATACAGAAAATAGTTGGCCAATTTAATATGCCGTCCCTTGAAGAAACAAATTTGCGAATAAATCACTCGTTGAAACGAAGAAATTGTAAGTAGAATCAGGGGCATGACCTTCAGTGAGTACGGAAATTAGAGCAATGACTAATGCAATAACTTAGATATATCGAAAGGCAAATTCTCTATTGTTTTGTTAGGCATGTTGCAATGAAATGTCCAATGAATCCATCGATTTTGTAACCTGTTACGTTCGATTAACAGCCCCAATTTCCTAAACAACCACCGTGAGTTAGGGTTCCACATTCATAATTCGTCAAAAACAATTCGTGCAACAACAACAATTTGCTCAACAACCGCAATATTTGAAACATTCATACTTTGAATAGCGAGCTGAATTTATACAACAAGCGAAGTCCGCTGCTTATGACTGTTATGACCCGCTCTAAAACCAGTTCCTCAAAATATTATGCAGAAATTTCACAAAATTAAACAAACGTGAAATCTTTCCTTTGTCGGTAGTGACGCAGTGAATATGCATGATTTTCTTCAGAGATTACAACAAATGGCAGGCGATGACGGTTTTCGTGAAACCGCTCCAACAAAAGCTCTATATAGATGTTCTTTCAAAAAATGCTGAAGGCTGGTACGGGGTGTACAATCTGGACCACCCAGACGAGAAATGGTTTGAATTGAGGTCTGCAATGTTAAACTACTTTAGTTCATATGTTTTTCAGACGAAGAGTGCTAAATAGCCTGTGTACCTCGTACAGGTGAGCATCGGAGCTGATAAGGCTCAGCATAATCCACTCCTGTATGAGTGAATGGTCTTGCTGGAGGCACTCTTGCTGCTGGAAGATCTCCCATCAGTTAATCCAGTGTTCGTGCTTGATGTTTGTAGCAAACCATGTGCAACGTCATCTTGTGTGCGTAGTCTACCAGCAGCGTTGTGAAATGACTCTTATAAGGAATAATTATTGGATGTTTAATGTCGAAACAAACTCTAGCATTAGACAGCCTTCCACCTACTCGAAACAATCCGTCTTTGCCTATTTCCGGATTAAGGGTACGCAGTTTTGATTCGCTATGTTTGTTCGTCAAATGTTCTAAAGCAAAACTGTTGTGTTAACTTTAAGGCCAACTTTAAACTGTCGTTAAGTTCTTTAATCGTCAGGCAGCTTGGTGACGATTTAGCTGTCCTTTTCGCAAACCTAAGAACGTTTTTGTGAACGATGAACATCGTTATATCAAAGCCAGTATGGCGCTTTCTTCTTTGGTTATCGTAGTGAATGTGCATTCTTGGTTCCTGGACTCTTCTGTGGTCTCTTCAACTTGTGGTTGTAAGGCATATGTTTTGAATCTATGAGGTTTACCTTTAATCCATGCTAACGTTATCATTGAATCCGTCCATGCAAATGTTTTGATCTCCGGTTCTTGTAACGTTTGTTTAGTTTTCTTGATTAATTTTGATAATAATACCCCTGCCCATAATTCCAATCTGGGGATGGTTAATTAGGATTTATACGGCGCAACCTTTGTTTTAGCAGTGACTAAAATTCTTTGGTTGTTTGTAATTTTAGATTTGAAGTAAATTACTGCTGCATATGCGTCTTCGGATGCATCACAAACGCCGTGTAACTCGCCTGTGTTGTAACCTTACGTCATTTTGCTTCTAATTCAGTGGAGTGGCAGTTGTGTGTCCCAACCTGTTCCTAATGTTCATAGTTGTTGCATGAATATTTTTCCTTTTATTATAACTGGAGCCAGCCGCCCTATGGGGTCAAAAAGTTTGGATGTTTCGGATAGCATTTTTCTCTTTGTTATAGGTGTTTCGATATTTAGTGGTTAGATTTTAAATTGGAAAATATCTTCTGTAGGATTCTATAAATTACCGAGAGTTTTATTAATTTAAACTATTTCGATTGTGTGGTTGATTTCATTTCGATGATCAGTATCTATGTCTTCTAGTGTCTGCTGGTTGTTGCTTCTCCATTTCCGCAGATTGAAACCTCCTTGCCTCAAACATTTATCTTCTTGTTCATGCATTCTCCTAGTTTGTTTGGTGGTATCCGCTCCTGATAGTATGTCATCGACATAAAAATCCTCAGTGACTGCTTTTTTTCTGGTGCGTATGTATGGCTCTCATCTTGCGCTAGCGGACTCTTGTGGCTAGATATGTAGCCGAGACTGTCTCATACGTAACAGTTTTCAGCTTGTATGTGCTGATTGTGCCTTTGTCGTTTCTCCATAGTATCAACTGATAGCTTTGATCTGGAGGACTGATTTTTATTTGTCTAAACATCTTTTCGATGTCAGCTTTAAACACATACTTATGTTTCCTCCAGCGTAAAAATATATCTACAAGTGGTTGTTGTATTGCTGGGCAGGTGTGGAGCAGGTCATTTAATGATATTCCATTTGACGTTTTAACTGAAGCGTCAAACACTACTCTGAGCTTGGTTGTTGAGCTATCGTCTTTGATTACTGCATGGTGTGATAGAAAATACCTGCATCATCACGTTGGTTTATTTCTACTATCTGATTCAATTTGACGTATTCATCAATGAATTTAGTTGTTTTTCCACTTGAAGTGGGCGTGCTGTAGCTTTTTCCCTGGATTCGCCTAATATGAAATCGTCGCTTTTAAATTGTACTGCGACCTGGTATGCACCGTTTGCTAATCTTGTGTAGTTCTTTTGAAAGCGTTCTTCGCATCTCTGTTCATCACTGGTAAGTTTCCGCTCTACGTGGACTTCTTTAGTTTCCCAAAACTTCTTGAGCTGATTTTCGAAATCGATATACGCGATGTGGGATTCTTGAGCTTTTGAATTTTCGAAACCCATTCCATCCTAATTCCTTTTTTTGTGTAATTGGTTGTTCTGGATTTCCTTTTATAATGTCACTCAATACGATCTTTTGATAATAATCTGCTCCAAGCAACATGTTTATGGGACCCGGTGAGTTTGGATTCTAAGTTGTTTAGATGTTCCCAGCCTTCGGCTTGTATCCGTTGTTCTGGTTTGTCAATGTCGTGTGTTTTTGAAATACTAAAGCATGTAAGTGTTGTTCAAATTTGGATGCTCTGACAGGTTGGATTTTGAGGCTCACTATTTTCTTTTCTCCCCCAATATTACGATAACCGACTCCAGCTATTTTGGCACATCCTTTTTTCCTCTTCAGCTTCAATTCTTGAACTGCTTCCTCGGTAATAAAAGTTGCTTGAGATCCTGGGTCAAGCATGACTCTTAAGGTAGCGTGACTTCCATTATTACTTGCAGATTTAACCATTGCTGTTGCTAACAATACGTTATCGTGATCTACGTTAGTTATTAGTTTAAAAAAAATTTACTTCACCCGAGCTCGTGGTTTGTATTTTGGGCTTTGCTGTATGCAAAACAATATGATGTATCCCATTACAGATCGAGCATTTTGTCTCTCGACCGCAATGGTACGTTTGATGTGCTGATAATAGGCGTCTTCTACATAGCTGGTGCAGTAGCACTATTTGTTTTTTATCTATTGCTGACAGCTGCTTGAACCGTGGACAATGGTCTAATGTATGGTTCATCTGCATGCATGGTTTTCTGAAATTCAGTTGTGTCCTGGAGTGAACTTTCATATAATCGTCGTGTTTCACTGTCCAATTTTTTGGATAATGTGAAAATTAGAAATGAATTCCAGGATTCGACGTATATTCCTAGGCTTGTGATTGCGTGTATGCACTGATTAGTTGTGTCGTGCAAATTCCTAATTGCGACTGCTGAGTCTGTATTAATTGATTGTTGGTTTAGTAACGTATTTAGGTAAGCTGATATGATTAAGCGTTTGTTGTTGTATCTATTATTTAAGGTACTCCAGGCCATTTTATAATTATCAGCGGTTGAATCCCGCTGCTGTTCCACTAAGGTGGTTTTTCAGATAGTTGATTCTAAGCGTGTCTGAGAACATTTGGTTTTGATTTATCAGAATCTTGAATATTTCAGAAAAACGACTCCATTTTATGTAATCTCCATAATACGTGGGTATTTCAAACGGTTTTAGCTTTATTTCTAATGTTGTGCGATGTGCGATGGTAACTGATGTGTCTTCCATCGCAGTGCGTATTTCGATAGTCATCTTTGTGTAACTTTCTTTTAACGCATCATAATCACCTCTTGTGAAGTATCTTAGCCTCTCATGATCATCGTGTGAGGCCTCGACACAAAGCTCTTCCTGCCTATCAATTATTTGATGCATCGCCCGCTGCATGTACTGTATGGCGAATTGCAGAGCTTGCTTGCCTCGTCCTTCATTCAAGACGTTTCTGGCCTTCGCTATTTCTCTGTACAACTCCCTCATTTTAAAATATTGTCTTCGTATAGCATTTGGCTGAGCGTGCTGTTGTTGCTTTGATCTATCGGTGTGCTGGTTTATTGCACGCTGGTGATAGCGATGTTGGATTGTTTAATCACTGGCGCATTTCTTCTGTAAGTTTTTTGTATGTTGCCGCCACTGTCTATCTTCGTCTCCAAATATTTGGTCGTCTTACGGTCCGTCTTTGTGGAAATTGCTCTCGAATTGAGCTATTCTGCCTCTAACTATTTCTTGTTGATCAAGTAAATTATCCATTATGGCCGGTTGTTTTGTGACTGTTGAATGATGATACTCGATTTTGCTGGTTGTTGTGTAGCGCTTGATTATTTAGCCTTGTTTTAGATGGATTTGTTAGTTACTGGAACGAACGATAATTTAACTGTTTGGCCGGTTGGTGTTTGGCGTTGAAATTACGAGTAATTTTCCCTGGTTGTTGTTTGGCCTTCAAGTTAATTTTTATTAACTTATTTTGTCGCTGGTTGGTTTTTATTTCGAATTACCATGTAATGAAATGGGATTCGTGCGCCTACCGTGGGTCGGAGCTAGCTTGTAAAATTTTTATAGGTTATATAACAAAATTACTTGATTCAAGTAATTGCTACATTTCAGCAATTTATGTTTACCTTCTTGGTCAATAACCCAAATTGAAGTAAATGCTATATGTCAGCACTTTATGTTTATAATTTTATGCTACCAGTTGAATTGGTAATACTACCAATAACGTTTGGTAATAAAACTGTGAAGTTTCAATTGTGCATAGTACCAAGTCTGCAGTGTTTATTGCATTTAGGAACATTCGGAACCGTAAGAGCTTTTGGAGTTAGTAAGAGCTTTTGGAGTTAGCATGTGATGGTTGTTAAAAATGTCAACGATAACAAACCTTTATGTTAAGACGCGCGTAAAATAAATGCGGTAACTCTCGGGACGACTTATTGAAAGTAGCTACTCGTACATTACTGGACTGGACTTAAAGGGCGAATTTTGGCACATTCTGCTTGCAGATATTTTACCAGTTCGAAGTGAAGCCATTTGGGCTGTATAATGCAATCCAATCAATGTGCCGCTTGATGCACAAAGTAATCCTACACGAATTACATTGAGGGATGACTTGAGCAGTTAGAGTTGGTCTCAGATTATTTACGGACGGCGGGACTCACACTGAACATCGAAAAGAGTCATTTTGTATCGTGAGAAATACGGTATTTAGGATGTCTTGCAGAATAGAAAGGCATAAAACTTGATCCATTCAAGGTTCATTATAAATATAAAATAGACTCAACAGCTGCTAGGAATGGGTTTGTGGTACCGGTGATTTATTAGTGGTTATTCCGACGTAGCGGCTCCTTTTCGGACCGACCAAGCACAACGAGCAAATCCATCCTAACTTACGTTTTTCCATATCAGATGTGATGTGTGACGAAAATGTACCATAAGTACTGAAGATATCAATGCACCTGAAAATATTCTGCTTTCAGAGTTCACGAAGAATTTATACTTATCAAGCTAGAGCCAAAACGCTTTGAGGAATTGTCCAACGTATCCATGTGAAAATTGTGGGTACCGGAATATTTACGATACCACCTAAAAATTATACATCGTCGTAGGTCACTTCACTAAATTCGTACTTCTGAAACCGTTGAAATGGTGAAATATCTAAATCGATCATTTCTGCTTTTATGGTGTGCCGGAGATTAACCGTTCGCTTCTCACCCAGTTTGCCGTCTTCGAATAAAAAACAGCAGTTTTCTCGTCCCATAGAAATAATTCGTATTGTGTTTATTCATACATAATGGATAAACACATTAAGTGGAATAAATTCCTAAACGAGACTGCTGCCGTGCTGAGAAATTGAGTTCACGCCACCGAGTCAATCATGGACAAAATTAAAATTTAATAAGACACCTTGGTGATGTTTCTGAAGGAGAAGTTATGTTGCGATGACCATCTCTGCTAGCTGCCATCCATATGACAAAGCTCGATTTGATATTTAACATGTACATGAAAAAGGTGCAAAACCCTACAATCTTAGTGAGCTAACCAATCAAATATCAACTAGTCCAGAACGCTTTCGTTCGCATACATTCATCACCTCATTTTACCAAAGGCCTAATCCACAGGAAAATATGTTCAGTAAACTATTAAATTAGAGACAATTCAGGAAACATTTCGGCATATTCCACGGCAAAGATATAACACCTGGACATCAATGTTTCTTGATTTTATTTTCTATTGTTCAATTATTCTTCATTGCCAATAAAATCTATTGGGTGTAAATCTTAGTTTTTTGAATTTTCTAAGAGATGGCGTACCATTCTTTTACACTGACACCTACGGCGTTTTAATCCCGTCTAAACATGTCGAATTTCGTACCAACAAACCAGCATTTCCGGGAAGCATTACTTTTTTGTTTTCATCAAAAGAAAGAATGAAAGCTTTCGTTTGTTTCGAGAAATTTATGGTAAAAATGCACTAACTCAACAGACTTTCGAAAACAGGTTTAAACGATTCAAAAGTGGAAATTTTGATGAAAAATTGGAAGCATTTTTGAAAGAAAACTGAGCTCAAACAGAAAAAGAACTTGCAGAAGTTATTCTCCCAATATATTGTGACGATTGATGAAAACCGTGCAGTCACTGAGGTGATACGTTCGCCCTCATTTTGGATATGTGTAGCTCAGTCATTGCTGTTTTTATGACATACATTTCAGTCGTTTACAAGCTGTTGTCTGTGTGCATCAATTTTAAGAGATTAATGTCGATAAGCAACATTTACATCATTGCATTCTATTCTGTTTTCAAATGAAAAAATGCTGCTCAAGCTATCGAATTGATAAGTTCGACTTTGAGTGAACATTTTATGAGTCGTTCAACAGTAAAAAACTGGATTGCAAGATTTCCTGATTTTAATTTTATTGTTGAGGACGGTCCATCTCCTGCACCAGGAGTGCAATAAAACAATTTGAAGGCGAATAACTTAAAGTTTTACTCGATGAAAATCCCTGTAAAACTCAGAAAGGGCTTGCAGAACAGTTAGGAGTTACTCACCAAGCAATATCACTTCGATTACATGCAATTTGCTTTCTCGGTACAATGATTTTTTGTGCAAAATCATGACGGGTGATGCAGGCCAGCAAAGCCTATCCACATAGTTGCAAAAATGAATATTTCATGCCAAGAAAGTATTACTGTGTGTCTGGTGGGATTGGAAAGGAGTCATTTAATATGAGCTTTTGGAACCTGGTCAATCTATTACAGCTGAACGTTACCAGGCGCAATTGATCAAATTAAATGACGGTGTGGAGGAAAAAATACCGTTTAGGCGCCAAGGAAGGCGGAAGGCAATATTGCTGCATGACAACGCTCGCCCACAGGAACTCATCGTCGTATTCTCCAGACTTGGCTCCCTCTGATTACTACTTATTCAGATCGATGTCATATATTTGAGAGACCAACGGTTCACGAAATTTCACGAAGTGAATGAAGTTCACGAAGATGTGAAAAAATGGCTCGATGTCTATTTTTATTCGAAACCTCCAAGTTTCTATCGTGAAGGCATTCATCATCGACCTGATAAGTGGCAAAAGAAATCGATAACTAATCTGTGTAACAATTATATTTTCAATAAAGTTGAATTTGACCAAAAAAGCAGAGTTTCTGCTTGCACACCTAATGCTGAACAATTTTTTCCGTACTCTGTTTAATTTTGGTAAATTGATTATTCTAATGATTGTTACATGTACCCTTAATTCTCTTGCAATTATTTCTGTATAGCCTTAAATATGTAATTAACTTTTCAAATTATAATTTTTTTTGCAAAAATTAGAATTAAACAATGACAAGTTTTGTAACTTGCACGATAATTTTTATTCCTTTTTGAAAAAGTTTTGTTCACTTTTTTCCTTCTATTAATTCGTTTCTCGAGGTTTTTGTTTTGGTACATATATCCGGGGCATTCATGATATTTTATATACTTCTATGTGTATAACATTGCTCGAGGACAGAACGTTTTGTGAAACTTTTTCTGTCTCAACGTCTATGATTACATGGAGCTCCATCCCATGATATAAAGTTTCTAGCTTTTTGAATATAAAAAAGTCTCCATTTAACTTTTTTATGTTCGTTATTTTTTCGAAAGTTTTCTACATTTTTGTTATACATGTTGTCTTATAGCACTGAAATTCCCCTTTTTATGAAAAGTCACAGAAATATAATTCTGAATGTACACTGAAAAGTTTTACTTATCCAGACTTTTTATTTTCAGTATGATCATTATAAATTAAATTTTATTTAAGTTGCAGTAACAAATGTGTTTTAAATTAATTAAATTAGTTTCAAAATTAATTTTTATTTAATTAAGGCAATATATTCATTTGAATTAATCTTCGTCAAAGATTTGAAAGGTTCAGTTGTGTGCATGGAAGGAATATACAAATTAAAGAAAGCCGTGATCTAAGTAGTTCTATTGCACAACAAGACGCAACATAGCGGCTAAGCCGAAGAACCTGTATAAACATTTCTCAAAGTCGTGATCCATTGCAGTCATTTCCTAACTTTCCGAAATAACCTTCCTCTGATTAAATTTAAAAAAGGGTGCCGGGCCCCACCAAACGAGCCACTAAACAGATTTTTTAGAGCTAAACACCCCCTACAAATTGATTCCGGGTATTTGATTCCATAGCAATCGCTTCACCAATTTTTATCAAGATCGTGCTAGCCGATCTGCCTGCTAAAATTAAATAAAGACACCCGGGACCAAGGTCAAAGCATTAATTAGATGGCGAGTGCTACAAATCAATAGTGTTATTCACAATGCATGCTCATGCAACATGTGGCGAAACATTATGCAACATGACGGCCCATCCGGAGGACACTAATAAATGAATTATCCAGTAATCAGATCTCCAATCGTTCAAATCGTTCAAGAAAAATAAAATGTTAAATGAAGGCTCCAAGTCATCATCCCTCAACAGGATGCAACGTCAAGCAACATCAAGCAACTTGGTGCAATACGACCAAACATGATGCAACATCACACAACGTAGTGCAACATCATACAATATGGCGCAACATCCTACAACATATTGCAACTGGGTGGAACATCACGCAACATGGTACGGTGCAACATGACGGCCCATCTAGAAAATCCTAAATTAATTATTGAGAAATCAGAACTCCTTATAATAGTTAGTTTGTTTGGATTCGAAAATATTGTCCCGCTAAATTCTATTAAAATCGTCCAAGCCAAATAAACTGTTACTAGAGGGACTTGGAGACTTTCTTTTGACATTTTATTTGGCCCCACCGCACGACTCAAACCCTGTTCCACCAAATTTTATCAAAACCGTCCAAGAAAAATAAAGTGGTAAATGAAGGCTCCAAGCCAACATCCCTCAACAGGATGCAACGTCAAGCAACATCACGCAACTTGGTGCAATACGACCAAACATGATGCAACATCCCACAACGTAGTGAAACATCATACAATATGGTGGAACATCATGCAACATATTGCAATTTGGTGGAAAATCACGCAACATGGTACGGTGCAACATGACGGCCCATCAGGAAAATCCTAAATGAATTATTGAGAAATCAGAATTCCTTATAATAGTTAGTTTTTTTGCATTCGAAAATACTGTCCCGCTAAATTATATTAACATCATCCAAGCCAAATAAACCATTAAAAGAGAGGCTTAGAGACTTTCTTTTGACATTTTATTTGACCCCACCGCATGACTGAAACCCTGTTCCACCAAATTTTTTCAAAACCGCCCAAGAAAAATTAAGTGGTAAATGAAGGCTCCAAGCCAACATCCCAAAACAGGATGCAACGTCAAGCAACATGATTCAACATCCCACAACGAAGTGTAACATCATACAATATGGTGCAACATTATGCAACATATTGCAACTTGGTGGAAAATCACGCAACCTGGTACGGTGCAACATGACGGCCCATCTAGAAAATCCTAAATGATAATTGAGAAATCAGAATTCCTTCTAATAGTTAGTTTTTTTTGCATTCGAAAATATTGTCCCGCTAAATTCTATTAAAATCGTCCAAGCCAAATAAACTGTTACTAGAGGGACTTGGAGACTTTCTTTTGACATTTTATTTGGCCCCACCGCACGACTCAAACCCTGTTCCACCAAATTTTATCAAAACCGTCCAAGAAAAATAAAGTGGTAAATGAAGGCTCCAAGCCAACATCCCTCAACAGGATGCAACGTCAAGCAACATCACGCAACATGGTGCAATACGACCAAACATGATGCAACATCCCACAACGTAGTGAAACATCATACAATATGGTGGAACATCATGCAACATATTGCAATTTGGTGGAAAATCACGCAACATGGTACGGTGCAACATGACGGCCCATCTAGAAAATCCTAAATTAATTATTGAGAAATCAGAACTCCTTATAATAGTTAGTTTTTTTGTATTCGAAAATACTGTCCCGCTAAATTCTATTAAAATCGTCCAAGCCAAATAAACGGTTAAAAGAGGGGTTTGGAGACTTTCTTTTGACATTTTATTTGGCCCCACCGCATGACTCAAACCCTGTTCCGCCAAATTTTATGAAAACCGCCCAAGAAAAATAAAGTGGTAAATGAAAGCTCCAAACCAACATCCCTCAACAGGATGCAACGTCAAACAACATCACGCAACATGGTGCAATACGAGCAAATATGATGCAACATCCCACAATGTAGTGCAACATCATGCATCATATTGCAACTTAAATGAATTATTGAAAAATCCTTATAATAGTTTCCTTGCATTTGCAAGTACTGTCCCGCTAAATTTTACTAAAATCTTTCAAGCCAAATGAACTGTTAAAAGAGGGACTGTATGTCATCTTCACCGTGTCAGATATTTTATTGTTTTGATGAATCATTTCGGTGAATATATCGTTAAATATTTTCCATCGGTCATATTCACCCTAAAGGTTTGGTAGTTCTATTTTTGGCAGTTTCATCTGAAGTATTAGTTGTATTATCGCCTCGAAATCGTTGTAACTCAATCATTGTGGTTTCTACTTTTTCTTGTAGCTGGTCAAAATAATCTTTTTGAAGTAGTCAGACGTTTGCTCGTCTTCTTCTATTTCTATTAAGATCGCAGTGTGTTGGTTTGCTACTTCTTGGATGTCTTTTTCTAGTTGTTTTAATTTTATATTTTTATATTCTTTGGATATGTTGTTAGTCTCCAATGAATTTTGAATAGCTTTTTGTTGTTGATATCTTCGGTTGTCCTTGCCTTTTCATCTGAACTGGCTTTTTGCTGTTCAGTTTGCCTTGTTGAACTCGTTGATATTTTTTTGTGGGTTACGTCTGTCACTTTCTTCCGTCTTTCCATATATGCATAGCCTTTTTCTAGAGGTGGGGTCATGGCCCGGATTTTCTCATCATTATCGACGTAGTCGTTATAAATCGTCTTTAGAGTTGTCAACCTTTTTTCCAAAAATGTCGTCGTTTTCCTATCCTCCCCGGCTTTACGGTAGTTTATTTCCATTTGGACGATTTTGTCACCTGCTTCATCTTGTTGTTGGAATATGCTTCCCATTGTTGTTGTTATTTTGATATGTACAGGTGTTTTACTTAAGATTTGTGGTTGTTCTTAAGTTTTGTTTGTTTACTGTTTTTACTGTAAACTAATCGCGTTCAACTTAGCGATGCCGGTTGTGTGTTTGTGCCCTGTTAATGTTGAACTCGACAGCTACGTTTAAGCCTTAGTGAAATATAGCTCTCAATTAGAATTTCAAAAGCTTGTTCGTTAATCGATGTTGTGTGCTATCGCAACACAGAACAATGCAAAACAAATATTGTAAAACTCGCTTCAGTTGATTAAGTTTTGTCACGCATTGCACTTTGTGCTTACTACGTAAATCCCAGGTGGCATGCATTTTCCGCAAACAAAAATAAATTCCCATACAGATTTAATCCAAATAATTTTTGTTTATTAAATTGCTATAATTACATCGGAGAACAGCATACATAATAATCCATCGGCATACAACATTTTTTTTTTAATATACTCGTATGGTACAATCCGCGTACATGAACATGGACAAAGTTCAGTAAATAAAATTTAAATTTAATAAATTTATTTTTATGTAATTACAATAATAAAGAGCACATTGCTACATAATATACATAAATAATAGTTAAAACAAATTTATTTTATTTTATCGTTAAAATTAAAAATTTACATTCACTTCAATCATTCAGTCAGTATAATTCCATTGTGTCCACAAAAAATTTATTTTTTACTTGCAGTTTTCGATTTTTTTTTTTTAATTCATTTCAAATGGGAAATAAATTAAATTTCAATTTTATGTTCATAATTTATGTCATGACATTAAAAAAAACGCACATTTTACAGCATTTTTATACTTTACAAATGTACATAAACGAGGACATGGACATGCAGTGGTGAATAACGAATTTTAACGGTGGGCATTACAATTTCTCCTACCCGAAATTGTGTATTGCGTCCCACACATTTAATTCAGTCACGTTTTATGTTTTATTTTGAATCGTTTTGGGTTATCGAGTGATACGGACTCTGTGCAATGAATCGGTCCTTAGTTTCGAATTATTCACTTATTGACCTTTAACTTTTTCATAAAAATTTCTTGACAGATGGACCTTACAATTAAAAAATTTGAAGCCATAAATCAATTTTATTTGTCTCTTAAAATAAGCGTAATTGCATGTTTGAATGTTGATCTCGATTTCATTTTATTTTAGTAATACAATATGACGAATAATTTACTCCATGGAGCACCGGGCATCGCTTGATCCAAGTTGATTGAGTTGATATCTTTTAGTGCCTCTATAGTATAGTAATCATGAAAAGTTTTGACCGCAATATCGCCGAACATAAAAAGAAAATAGTTTGTTGTTTGCGTTCTACAGACCAGACGAATTGATTGATGCGGATTAAACCTCATACTTAAGCTTTTTCCACAAATTGAGAGATCCCAGAGAATTCTGGCCAGAATCGGTTTACCATAGGTGACGGCTTTCATATGAACTTTTTCGATATTTGCAAATACAGGGTGTCCCAGATTGGGACTATCAATCGAAGCAGCCACCAACAAATTGATTTAAAAAAACCAAGAGTTCTTTTTTTTCACTTTCTGTTTTAATAAGATCTAGAAGAGTGTGCTTATAAAATAATTCCAATAAAATCATTTTTATAAGCTGTATTATCTTCTGTCAAATAAAAACAATGGTTATGTAACGTCTCTTTGTTTCTCAAAATTTTTTTGTTGATGGTTAAGTGACGCAAGCAGTTTTTGTTGATGTTTAAGTGACGCATTATCAGAAAAATATGCGACACTAATGCAGAATTTTAAAACGGTACCACACAACGGGCTAGTAGTCACAACAGAATGTATTTTATCAATTTTGTTCACAAAGTAAGTCGTGTTTATTAAAAAATGCACTTAACAAAAATTGATTTCTAAAATCGATGCTTTGTCGTAAACTAAAGTATAACAATTTTTTAACCAAATCTAGTAGCCCGAAATTACCAAAATTTGTGGTATAAAAAGAAAAACATTTTGCAATTCATGTTAGTAGTTCCATGCATACATACTTGAACGTTTATAATTAAAATATCAATAAGGTTATTCCCACCGTAAATATGCAGAAATACATTTCATTTATGGCTTATATAATGGCAACGCTCAAGCAGCAGCAAGAGAGTATCAGAGACGATATCCAAATGGGCAACGCATTCCCAATTACAGAGTATTTCAAAACGTACATTACAGAGTAATTGGAATGGTGACAGACGACCCATCTATAAGTGTTCGTTGTTTATCAAGACGTTGGTGAGTACCACGGTCCACGTTGCATCGTATTTGAAAAAGAAATCAGCTGCACTCTTACCATGGGCAACGTCTACAAGACCTTTTGCCTGCTGACGATAATAAAAATGCTACGGGTGCAATTGGGTCAAGAAATGCTGCGTCAATGCTAAGAAAATTCGCAGTTTTTGAAGAACATTATATGAAGTGACGAAACATGTTTTAAAAGGGAAGAGATATTCAATATCCATAATTTGCACTATAGGCCCATTTGAACTTCCACGTCGGGAGTCAACTTTCTATAGTACATTATTTTCCCACTGGCGTCACTTAAACATCAACAAAAAAAATTTGCGAAACAATGTGACTTTACAAAACCATTATTTTTATTTGACAGAAGTTAATATAGCCTATAAAAATAATTTTATTGGAAAGGCACACTCTTCAAGATCGTACTAAAAAGGTAGTAACACAAAAGAACTATTGTGTTTTTAAATTAATTTTTTGGTGGGTGCGCTACGATTTCTCTAAAAAACACTAAAAGTGGAATACCTTTTTCATCATCAATAATCCGAAAAAAATTTCTTGGCTACTTTTGTTGGAAATAAGCTCTCCTATAACTCTGCTTCGTTTGATCGTCCAATTCTGGAACATCTTGCATATTGAAAAGTATGCCATTTACGAGAACTACGGCTGTGACTTAAAACATTCTAAATTAAATTTTTAACAATATCAGTTTAAATCAGTGTTCCAAAATTTTCAGCGAGAATGACGGTTTTTGAGAGAGCCTGACTCATCGAGAGAAACTTCATACTTAATCTTTTTTCACAAATTTCCAAATCCCAATAATTTCTGAATGAAATCGATTCACCGGAAAAACAATATTAAACAAGTTTTTCTGTAGATTTAATCTAAAATTTGGAATATGCTTTAAAAAGGTATGATTCGATCTAAGATTATAACCTGCATGAGCAGCAAAATTATTCCCACTTTTAACAAAAAATATTCTTAGAACCTTGAAAACGTATATGTGACGTAGGGGCAGTATGCTGAGATTTGAAATAATGCCACAATGGCGAAAATGATAGTTTGAAGCACATAATTCTGTTTAACTGATTTTCCCGAAACATTACACGCGTTACCCCAACATGATAAATCATATTGCAAAATTGAGTCCGCTAATGTAAAGTCCAAATTCATCAACTGTGTCAACTAAGAAGCAATCATTACAAGGGCACCGCGTGTTGCTCTTTCTACTACTCTACTCGTCTGCATTCAAAAGTGTGGCATGTTGTCTGAAGATTCGACGATAGGGTATCCCTTAAATGTAATAATTTCATTTTGTCTCTCAAAACAAAATTATGGAAGCTCAAGCCAAATATAAATAAAGTATTTAAATCATGATCTAGGAGCGTGATATTATCTTGAAAACTTGGACTATCAGATTCCGCTTACATTTCCGTTTACTAAAAATAATAAAGGACCTAAAACAGAACCCGGTGGCACTCCCACATTAGTCGGTAACTCATCACTTAATTGATGATTTACTCTTACCAATTGCATTCGCCCATTCAAGTACGAGTACAACCAATCACGGTTAGTACACGAGCTAGTTCAGTATTTTTATTTTTTCTAAAACCATATTGGTCGGATATGTTCGAGAATAGAGAAAGTAGTGAGATTGATCGATATAGTTGTTCAGACTTGTTTTATCATTATTTCTACAGATCGAAACAACTAAGGGCCGCTTTAACGATGTAGGCGAAATCCCAGTTACCAAGCTTAAATTCAAAATAAAAGATAAAATATCGGCAATGAGTATCCCAGAATTAATTACATCAGCCGAATGTAATCGAATATCGAATTGCCTTTCTGTGTTGGAAATTTTTGGGATAGTTTTCATTGACAATTTTTGGTTTTCCACTAACCCATAATTTCTTGCCGAATTGTACAAAGGGTGCGGTGTCTTTGTTTTGATATTTACTTTTGTATATACAGCCTTGGCCAAAAGTTTTGGACACCCTATAAATTTCGGGCGTACACGATAAGTATAACAGAAAACAATCCATATTGTTTATTAATTATTTTTTCGACATCTAAGAGTTAAAAACAATGACTCACACCGCAGGTGTGGCACTAAACCATCTGGTTCAATAAAATTTGTTATTTGTCCACTTTGTATTTATTCATCAGTTCGCTAATTTTGCTCATTGTTTACACATCCAGTGATCCGGTGCGATTTTGGTTTCTTGATTTGTTAAATTTAGTGATTTTACTGCAATATGCCGAAACAAAAAGAGTTAAGTTTAGAACAACGTGTGTAGATACAGGTTCTGCATGAGCAATGGAAATCACAAGCAGAGATTTCTAAACCTGTATACTATTGAACGATTCTCCGCTAGTGGCTCACACAGTAATAGGTACAGAACCGGGCGCAAACGCATCACCACATACCGTGAGGACCGAAAGTTAGTGAGAGAAGCTTTAAAAAATAGGAATAGAAACTTCTTCAGCCCTCACTGCTAAGTTGTCAATAGAAATTAAGAACCAATCTTTGCTCGCACCACTCGCACAAGGCTCCAGGGAGCTGGTCTGAAAGGCAGTAAAGCCAGAAAGGAACCATGGCTCTCCGAAAAGCAAGAAGGCTCGGTATAAATGGGCCCTAAAATACCAAAGTTTCACCGAAGAAGATTGGTCAAATATCGTGTGGTCAGACGAATCAAACTTTGAAGTAGGCCCTAATAATATTACATAATATGATTTTAAAATAAAATTCATTGATACAAATATTTTAGTTTTCTGAAGTCTCTAAATTTTCTTTGTGCGTGCGTTTTGTGCGTCGCCGGGTAGGCGAAGCATCTAGTCCAGAGTGTGTGGTACCAACCGTAATATACGGCGGAGGCATCATAATGGTCTGAGCTGCATGACTAAACGACCTAGAATCTGTGTTGCTGCCCTCATTTTTAACACTGTACAAAGAATTGAGCACCATACGTCTTGCAGAATGTAAAACACTTGTAAGCTCTCTACCCAAAAGAATTTCTGCCGTAATTAAGGCAAACGGTGGACCCACAAAATAATAATTTTATATAAATAAATAGTAATGTAACCTAAACCAAATTGTTGATTTTTAACTTTTAGACTTCATATAATTTCCAACTTTAAAATTTATTTCTCCATTTCTTAACGTTATCTTAATTGGCATTACGTTAATTTTAACTCAAAAATGCAGTGCAGTCTCGGAGGAGTGCAAATGTTGTTCTTGTTATAAAAACACACTGGATCTCTTGATCGAATTTGATGTAGAGAAAGTAAATCTGCCTTCGAAGTTCAACATAGTAGTCTTACAAATGCCTAATTAAAACTAATGTTATATGAACTACTTTCTGCGTATTCCTTAAAAATGACAAATTATTTAAATAAAGTAAGAAGGTGAAGAAATGGTGTAACCTTCTAGAGGATAATCGACATTTAGTCGAAAGTCGTGTTTTGTCAAATCAAACAAATTTTAGCATAGTGATGTACGTTGCTACCACAGTTACTATTAATTACTCTCATCGTAAAGATAGACGAGAATGATGATGTTTCCTGATGAGAAAATAAACCGATATTTGCTGGTCCAAAAACATTTCTACCACAAATAAAATAGTAAAGTAGGTTTAATTTTCAAGTAAATTAAACTCTCGGAGAATTATATATTTCGGCCTAACAGAGGCCCCCAATAGAGTGGATCACTGCAAACCTTATATGCTTGACGGCTTGAAAAATAGATAACAAGTGAATTTAATCATTTTCCCTTGCAATAATAACACATGTGAATCTTGTAACATAAAAACATCGAAAACTTCACTTTGATCACAAGCGGGTTAATGTTACCAAATTTAATGTTTAATTTTTTTAAAAAAAGTAAATTTCATAAGCTGCATTTTAATTGCCAAATAAAAGTTACGAATCTTGTGCCTCTGGCACATGGCAAAATTGTGGAGATATTTTATTGAATTGAATTTCAATCAGGTTTATCACAATAAAACACTAACTTCGGGTTTTTATTTAATTAAACATATTCCGTATTCAATACCACTTATGGCCAATGTTGCAATAGCTACTAATAGTAATTTTAAGCAATCCAATTCCTGTAACTTCATTTTTATGAAAACTAATATTACTAATCCCATAAAACAAACTCCCTTAACTGGGTCTTAAATAGGTACAAATTTAAAAATTAATTATAGTATCCGTTCTGAATGGTGTAGACGCCGATGAATAATGTATGGCCCAGCATCTCTTCAAAGCAACGCAATTTGAGGAAACGTTTTTTTTTTTTTTTTATTATTTATTTATTACAACTGATTTACAAATCATCTAGTAATTTATCTTTCATAATTTATATTCTTGTTTGGAGGGTTGTAGCCCTTTGGCTAGTCCCCTTTATAAATTTATTATATTTTTAGTCGATCCTGATTGGATCTTGTAGATCATGCGGTTTCTTCCTTCGCAGCCGTCTTACTAGGTTTGAATCATCCAACATACGACGTATCTCAGCATTTTGGTGTAGACTAATACGTTGCATGTGTTTTCTCGCGTGTTTGCTTATTTCTTCACTAACGAAATCCATCTTCAGATCTCTATGGAGGTTGTCATTTCTTATGTACCACGGTGCATTAACTATTCCACGAAGGACTTTGCTTTGGAATGACTGGATGATATTGACATTGGTTTTCTTTGTACAGCCCCAGAGCTGAATACCGTAAGTCCACACAGGTTTTAGGATTTGCTGGTATAGTAGCAATTTATTATGTAGAGTTACCTCAGAATTTCTTCCTAAGAGCCAATCCATCTTTCTGTATTTGATGTTTAACTCTTCTTTTTTCTTTTTCACATGCTCTTTCCATTTTAGTTTCGCGTCTAGAGTCATGCCTACATATTTTGCCGTATTTGCATAGGGAATTTGCTGGGAGTTCAGTTCTACTGGTATCCAGTTGACCTTCTTGTTGGTAAAGTTTACGTGAACAGATTTTGTTTCATTAAGTTTTATTCGCCATCTCTTGGTCCAGGTACTGACAATATTAGTAGCTCTTTGCAATTTGCTTGTAGCTTCTTCTATGCAATTAGCAACTGCTGAGATGGCCGTATCATCCGCAAACGCGCTATGTTAGTATTCTCTATCGTTGGCAGGTTCGAGGTGTATAGAACATATAAAGTTGGTCCCAGAACGCTACCTTGTGGTACCCCTGCTGATATTTTCTTTATTTCTGAGTATTCGCCATCTAATCATCTAATTTAACTCGAAAGTGTCGGTTAGATATGTAAGATTTTAGAATTTCATAAAACTGCTTTGGTAAGTCTCTTTGTAATTTATATTCCAAACCTTTATGCCATACTCTGTCAAAGGCCTGTGCTACATCCACGAAGACGCTTGAACATACTTTCTTTTTTTCAAGTACGTCTTCAATTATGTTTGTAGTTCGGTTTCTATTGTTGAATGATTTTCTCTGAAGCCAAATTGATGTGGAGGAACAAGATTTCTTTCTGCTATTATTGGTTTTAGTCTCTTTAGGAGTAGTTTCTCGAATAATTTTGAAATTATTGGGAGTAAGGAAATCGATCGACCTATACGAATTTTTGTCATTAAGTGGTTTGTTTGGTTTAGGTATCATAATTACTTCTGCTACTTTCCATTGACTTGGAACGTGTTTAAGTCTGAACACTGCATTAATTATTTGGAGTAGTTTACGTAGACCTTTTTCAGGAAGAGCTTTTACTCTTTGTTCTGTAATTAAGTCATATCCTGCACATTTATTTGCATTTAGGTTAAGATTGTTTTCCTCTTTTAATTCTTGTAATGTCACAGGAGATATATTGCAGTTATCCATTTTATATAATGGTGGTATGTTTTCCTCGGCAGTTTGTCTAGGTAGTGGCTGAAACGTGTTTTCGAGGTGGGTTGCAAACAACGAAACTTTTTGTTTTGCACTTATAGCCCATGTGCCATCTTCATTTTTTACTGGTGGAATTTGTAGTTGAGGTCGTTTTAAACTTTTTGTCGCTTTCCCAAGGGAGTACTCGGTATCTTTTTCCCCAGTAAGGCCACTCAAGTATTTATTAATGGATTCGTTTTTGATTTCTTTAATTAGTAACTTTAGTTTATTGGATAACAAATTAAGAGTTGTTTTATATTCTGGCGCTCGACTTCTTTGCCAGGCCTTTCTTGCTTTTCGTTTTACTGCAACCAGTTCCCTAACTTCTAGAGGATAAATAGCATTTCGGCGCATTTCCTTTGAATTTGAGGGGGTACTACTCCACGCCGCTTCTTGTATACTGTTGTTGAGTTGTTCTAGTTCTTCTTCTAGCTCTATCGGGTTTTTAATTGGCACCTGAAGATCCTCAACAAGTTTCTGGAATTTCTCCCAACAGGTTTTTTTGTTCGTTAGCGAAGGTGGACTAGTTTTTTTAACAATCGTTGCACTGATTGTCATAATAACAGGCGTATGACCCGACATAATCCCCTCGCTGCTTTCTAGGTATATGTAGTTTTCGTCTATACCTTTGGTGATAAAGAAGTCAATGATATCGGGTATTTTGTTTCTATCCGTAGGCCAATAAGTTGTTTGATCTCCAGAATGAAAATCGCAATTGCATAGTCTTCCTGCTGCAAACAGCTCTCTTCCTTTTTTAGAGGTTACTCTTGATCCCCAGTAGGTGTTTTTTGCATTAAAATCACCTCCGATTATGAAACTTGATCCAAGTGATTTAAATAACGTGCAATAGTCTAGTTTAATTAAATTATATCTTGGGGGGCAATATATTGACGATACACTATATTCTTTGTTGTTATTTATAAATACTTTTAAGGTGACTACTTGCATAAATTCCTCTTCAATTTTAAGATCTATAAAGTGTTTGATGTTTTCTTTTATAACCACCGACGATCCTCCCCTTGCCCTTCCTGCATTTGAGGAAACGTGAAAATTTGTCTAATGCCCCATATGTTAAACCCAAATTTGTTCGCCATTGAAAAAGTTACTAAGATTACTTTTTTCCGGTTTGCTAATTTAGCCGACTAAATTAAATTAAAAAATGAACTAGAGATTTAACATAAGATTTGAAATTACATAAGCAAAGCTATCGAGAGATAAATAAAATAATAAAAAATCAAATCAAGCACAATTTTGAATTGATCCAAACTCAGAAGGCAAGCCTATCTTAAAAATCATTCCTCTAGTTTCTGGTGAACCGAGACATTTCTATATTTTTCGAGACCCGAATATTATAAAAATTCCAGTACCACCCCCAACACGATACAACAAAAATTCATAGAAATGCAAAAGGCGTGGTGTGACGGAGGGGGGGGGGGAGGATTAACTATGCCAATATGTTGTAATTAATTTGTAAACAATTCCAGTACCACTTTCATTAGATTGTGTTACAAGTGCTGGTGCAGCATTAGGTTCATGATATGCGCTCTCTATCTGACTTCATAATTGGCATAAATTTGTTCAACGAAGCGTTGAGGGACTTATCAGTTTGTAAATAACTTTTTCACCAAAAATTGGAAGGTGGAAGTAAAGATTTGGGAAAACTTATTCGCCACGGTATATCATTGCGTAAGTCAGTGTATTTGGGCCACATTTGCCATAATAAGTTAATCTTTAAAAAAACATTCAAATTAAATTCGATATCCTCTAATTTTGTTGCATAATGTTTGTTGTGACAGTTGGAATAATAGAGGAATTTTGCTGAACCTTTTGGTTTCTTTCCACATTTCTGAATAATACAATGGGACTTCTTCATCGCGTTCGTTTTAAAAACTTTGTCTGCGTTAAAATATCATTTTCGATTTGTACCTTATCGTAAACTAAACAAATCAACAATAAAATTGACAGTGGCAAACAACACACCGTTTATATTGTAAGTCTCACCTGTGCTGTATTTGTTCTTCCAAATTGTTATTTTCTGTTGATTTTATTTATTCACCGTTTTGTATTCATAATTTATGGCATTCAGGTAAAGCAAGATTCATTTATTGTTACCTTAGTATCTCGTTGTTGTTGTACAAAAGTGTCAAATAATAATTAACCCAAAATATATTTCTTTTATTTATTTCATTTTTATTTCAACACTTGCTTTATGTATGTAGGCTGGTGTTGGGTTTGTTTTCGTTTCATGTTGATTCGTAATGAATAAATTATGTTATTGTTATACATAGCACTCTTACATACAATAATTGTGTACATTCATATTTGACAGAATAATCTGAGTATAAAATAATGTAGGGGTTGAGCTCAGTTAAAGCAGCGAGGAACTTTAAATCGCCCATTGATCCGCTCGAGTAAAATACTGACGTATAGGTGAGGTTAGGAAGAAGTAGGAAGTTCGGTTTCGAACTAATGAAACTTGAATTATTTAAATTAAAAAATTTGGTCGTCTCGTCACTCGTCAGACTGATACATAATAATTCGCTAAGGCATTGTGATTATACTTTGTATGTAAGTGTAAAGTACTTTGAATATTTTTGTAATTTGGTCACTGCAGTCTGATGAAACGACCGATTTTAAAGTACTGACCATTTAAAATACTGACTATACACGAGGCGCAGACTTAATATCAGCAAGTGTGATTTGTGTCCGACTGTCAGATAAAGCATTAAACAGTGTGGAAGATTCACTATAGCTTTAGTGGCATTAACCACATAAGTTTATCTACTATATTCACCAATTAAAGGAGAACAACTGCAATTTGTAATTCGACCAGCATTAAATGCATAGGAAAAAAATTTCCGGTTAACACAGCTTCCGGCAAAATAATACGTAAGAACATGGCTAACTGAAAAACATTATTTTGTATCTTTGAACCATAATTACGTCCATAAGAATTTATGAGTATAACACGCCAATATCAATTCTAATTTAAATTTAAATTTACCTCTCTTTTAATTTCAAATCCAATTTTATTTCCATTTTTAACGGGTATGCCATATTTGAACCCTTTAACGGGATCTTTGCAATTTATTTAGACTAAGTTTTGAATACAACATCAATTAATTGGCCGCCTTTATTGGCCAAAGCAAAATGTGCCCTTCTTGCTGCATTTTCCATTAAGTTTTCGAGCATCTCGGGCATTATAGCGACGATTTCGGTACGAATGTTTGCCTTTCGCTCGTCAATGGTCTGAGGCTTGCTGGCGTACACTTTGCTTTTCAAATAACCCCACAAACCACCCCACAGACCAAAGCCCGTAGGAGTCAATTCTAAAGATCTGGGTGACCTGTCAATGTCACCTCTTTTTGACACCAGTGACCGTCAAGCCCTTTTCACGCATTTGCGGGCACACATAATGAGCCAACATCCACCGATATCGATTTCCATTGACAGTTTTTTTTCCTCTGTAAAATATGGCTCAATGATGGTTTTGGCGCAAACTCCGACCCAAACAGTCTCTTTTTGGACGTGCAATAGCGTTTCATGGATCTCGTGTAGATTCTCCGTTCACCAAATGCGGCAATTTTGCGTATTAACGCCGCCACAGTGTGTGAAATGGGCTTCGTCGATCATCCAAATTTGCTTCCAAAGATCATTGTGTAGTGTCAACCATTCGAGCAACTGTTTACCCATATTCCAAACGACATGGACGGTCTCTCGGCAATATTTTTGTGTCAATTGCACTTTATATGGAAATAAACACAAATCATCCTTCAAAATGCGCCATAAAGTGGTTTCACTGACGCCAAAATGCTGAGTACAGCGACAGTTTTGGGTTTTGGGCAACGTTCACTCTGACCGCTTCAACCAGCTTATTGGAACGTCTTGATCGTTGATTTTTGTGTTAGTTGCACTTTATACGGAAATAAACGCAAATCATCCTTCAAAATGCGCCGAAAAGTGGTTCCACTGATGCCAAAATGCTGAATGCGGCGACACTTTTTGGTTCTGGACAACGCTCACTCTGACCGCTTAAACCAGCTTTTTGGAACGCCTTGATCGTTGATCACATTGGCATGTTGACGATCTCTGACTGTCCCGTCATGTACAAAATTCGACACCAAACGACGAATAGTGTTGTCTGACGATGCCTGTTGGCCACAACATTTTTGACGATATTCAATATAATATTCAATATACAACGTCACTATTTCGACGAGTTGTTTCAGTTTCAAGCGATTCATGGTTAAAATTGTACTGAATTGAAGTTTCAAAAACATGTCTAATCAGGTCAATCGGTTGACAAATATCACAGTTGTTGAATGTTTACATACTGACATAAAAGATCCCGAACCCTGTATTTTCATTTTCAATTTAAATTCCAATTTTATTTTCAATTTCAATTTCAATTTCACAATTTCAATTTCAATTTCAATTTAAATTTAAATTTCACAATTTCATTTTCATATTCAATTTCAATTTCAATTTTAATTTTAATTTCAATTTAAATTTTAATTTCAATTTCAATTCCAATTCCAAGTTTAGGAATTGAACGACTATGTTCAATGTACAGCGTCACTATTTCGGCGCGGTGTTTTAGTTTGACGTTTCAAAAACATGTCTAATCAGTCAATCGGTTAACAAATATCACAGTTGTTGAATGTTTACATATCGACATAAAAGATGGCGAACCCTGTATTTTCATTTTCAATTTCAAATTCAATTCCAAATCCAATTCCAATTTCAATTTCAGTTTCATTTTCAATTTCATTTTCAATTTCAATTTCAATTTCAATCAATTCATCATCGAATCAGCTCGCATGATGCTATTAGAAAAGTTAAAAATATTTAACGAGGATGCTGAAGTGGGCTTAGAAACAGTAAATGAAGATTCTACCGAATCTAAGATAAAAATTCTATAATTTAGTGAGTTCTTTAGCGTTAACTTAAGCGGTAGAGATAATTTATGTTAACGAAACGATGTTCAGAGAGTTGTGCTAGTTAAATTTAACCAAACTAATCCAAAAAATACAACAACAACATACGTATTGTAATAGTATTGGTGTAAGTAAACATTCAGGCAAATTTATATTGAGATGTGATTTTTTTAATGAGCCTCAGGTACATTCCAAAGTCATTCTAAGCATTTAGCATAAACTACAGTGATACTGGTCGACTACTGAAACAAATAATAGTGTCCTATGCAAGTTGTATGATTTTCTAATGGGTTTCACAGAGTGTTCCATGTTCTATATGTTCTAAGCAATGTCTGGGTTGAGCTATAATTAAAACAACCGAACATTTGCCCCTCGAAGAACCCTCTAAACAACACTTTCCAAAAACCAGGACCCATCGCAATCGATTTTTAATAATCGCAAATCTCCTTTCGCTAATTTTTATCAATGCCATCTGGTTTAAAAAAAATAAAAAATATTACAGACCCCTTAATATGAGCTGCTAACCAATTTCAAATTCAGTTTCAGTTTAAATTTCAATTTCAGTTTCAATTCCAATTTGAGTTTCCATTTCAGTTTTAATTTTAATTTCAATTTCAATTTCAATCTCAATCTCAAACTTTATCTCAATCTCAATTTCAATTTTAATTTGGACTTCAAGTTCAATTTCAATTTCAATCTCAATCTTAATTTTAATTTCACAATTTTATTTTCAATTTCAATTTCTACTCCAATTTCAATTTCAATTTCAGTTTCAGTTTCAATTTTTTATTTCCATTTCAATTTCAATTCCAGTTTCAATTTCAAGAAAGCAAAGTATGGTAAGATAATTGTACCTTTGGTTCTTAGAGCTCGTGTCGGCCACAATGATTCCTTATTAGTTACAAATACACTCCGACAATAAAATTAGATTGAAAGCACACAGCAAAATTACAAAATTACGTAAATTATCTTATGTAAATAAAACAAATATTAAATTAAAAAATAAAATTTACTTTTACTTGGATTGAGAATAGTTTTTCTACGTCTTGCGTTGCGTTAAATACTGTTTAAGGGTTTTAGAGAAGACCGAGAGGCTTCCAGACATTCTAATTTCAATTTAAATTTTAATTTCGGCTCCTATTCCAATTTAAATTTTAATTCCAATTTCAACTCCAATTTGAATTTCAGTTTCAATTTCAACTTCAATTTCAACTTCAATTTCAATTTCAATATTTCAATTTTAGTTTCAATTTTAACTTCAGTTTCAATTTCAACTCCAATTTTAATTTTAGTTTCAATTTCAATTTCAGTTTCAATTTCAACTCCCATTTCAATTTCAGTTTCGATTTCAATTTCAATTTCAACTCCAATTTCAATTTCAATTTCAATCTTTTAATATTCCAATTTCAATTTCAATTTCAGTTTCAGTTTTCATTTCAAGAAAGCAAAGTATGGTAAGATAATTGTACCCTTGGCTCTTAGAGCTCGTGCCGGGTACGATGATTGCTTATTAACTATAAATACAATCATACAAAAAAATTAGATTGAAAGAACTAAGCACAATTACCAAAATGCTTCAATTATCTAATGTAAAAAACAAATAAAAAAATATAAATAAAATTGATTTAAATTTTGATTGAGAATAGTTTTTCTAAGGCTTGCGTTGCAGTTGAATACTATTTGAGGGCTTTAGGAGAAGACCGAGAGGCTCCCAGACATTCTAATTTCAATTGGTAAATTATGGAAGACGATGGGTGAAACTACATTGAAGAATTCTAATTTCAATTGCAAATTCAATTTCAGTTTCAATTTCAACTTCAATTTTAATTAAGTTCAATTTCAATTTCAGTTTCAATTTCAAATTCAATTTCAATTATTTCAATTTCAATTTCAATTTCAACTTCAATTTCAATTATTTCGATTTCAATTTCAATTTTAATTTCAATTTCAATTTCAATTTCAACTCCAACTTCAATTTCAATTTCAATTATTTCAATTTCAATTTTAATTTCAATTTCAATTTATATTTGTATTTCAATTTCTATTTCAACTTCAATTTCCATTTCAATTTCAATTTCACCTCCAACTTCAATTTCAATTTCAATTATTTCAATTTCAATTTCAATTTTAATTTCCATTTCCATTTCAATTTCATTTCAAATTCAAGTTCAATTTCAGTTTTGATTTCAATTTCAAGTTCAACTTCAATTTGAATTTCAACTTCAATTTCAATTTCAATATTTTAATATTTCAATATTTCAATTTAAATTTAAATTTCAGTTTCAGTTTCAATTTCAAGAAAGCAAAGTATGGTAAGGTAATTGTACCCTATTTCTTATATCTCTGTTGGGTACAATGATTGCTTCATACAAAAAAATTAGATTGAAAGAACACAGCAAAAACAAAAATTAAAAATAAAATTGATTTATACTTGGATTGAGAATAGTTTCAGACCGAGAGGCTTTCTAATTTCAATCGGTAAATTATTGAAAATGATGGGTGAAACCACATTGAAGAATTTCAATTTCAATTTCCATTTCAGTGCCAATTTCAATTTCAACTCCAATTCCAATTTCAATTTTAATTTCAACTTCATTTTCAATTTCAATTTCAATTTCAATTATTTTAATTTCAATTTCAATTTCAATTTCAGTTATTTTAATTTCAATTTTAATTTCAATTTCAATTTCAATTTCAATTTCAATTTTTTATTTCAATTTCAATTTTAATTACAGTTCCATTGGAATTATAACAACTATTGCCCTAATCTTGATGGTCATTCCAAAGTCTACGAAATTGAAACGACCAGATGGTCTTGCTTCTACCAGCAAAAACAGTCATTTTTCCATCATTCAGACTTCAATCCATACATTACAGCCTTTAAAAAACATTCACGAGACAAGGATTTTTTAATTGAGATGAGTTAAGATGATAAAAAAACACAATCAGCAAAATAGACTTCGAGTGTAGATGTTTTGTATAGTCAGAATACATCTCTTTTGAGGCCTCGAACAAGTGTTCAAAGCCGAAAATCTGTGATATATTAGTGAAAGGTGATTTAAGGAAACGGTTTTCGTGCCACTATAATTTTTCTTAAGCCCAGGAAACGAAGAAATGCCCAAGCCGTCTATTTGATGGGACATAAATCTTAGATTGAAGCCTGGTTAGAAATGTTTTGTGGTGTTATTATCGTATACCGTTTTATCTCATACACGTAATTGCGCCTACAGCAATCTTAATTTTTCAATTTACTTTGCTGAGATTTAAACACACACCTCTAATAATGGTATTTCAATTTTACCCAGGGCATAAAATTCACCCACCTGTCACAACACATTTACTTTTGGAATAGCTAAGCTCTAAAGAAACAACAAAATTCAGTTTTCAATTTTATTTTATCGTTATCGAAGTCGCAATCAGTAAATATTGCCCTATTTCTTAAAGCTATTCCATTTTCTTGAAAGCAACATTTATTTTATTACCAAATTGAATAGAACTAAACCGATTACGTTGTACATAAGCAAAATACCATGCAATAATTAACCGACATCGATTAAATCTCAACAACAACTCTGTACAAAAAAAATTAAACTCTTATATAACTCACCTGCAGTATAAATCCTGCATATACGAGTACGCCATACAGACAACATTTCACAATGAATTCCATATAATGTATACATTCTGATACAATCCTATATATTATATACCGAACGTTTGATTCATACACGTAATTGCAAGGGCAAAGTACCAATAATAAAATCATATTAACAAAAAAATTAAATGATGATGCTGGCACAAAAAACTTTTTATATCAAGATCAAAAACCAATCATCAAATGCTACTCATACCAACCACCGCAGACACATAACAACGATACAAAAAAAAATTGTTAACCAACAATCATCAAAAGAACACAAGCAATAATAAAAAAAAATTGAATTACTTCTTGTTAGATTTAATGTTTATGATAAGTAAACAATTGGCATTCGATTGAATGCGCCGCAAAATGAGCAAACAGTGTACGTACACATACACAATCGGATGGACGCGGATAAGAGCGAGTTTATATCCAACCAACCTTTTTTTCCTGTGTTCCGAAAGGCCCAGCCGACTGCGGCGTGATCGACAGACAGTTATTGACAACTTTTAATTCAGTTTTCGATTTTAATTATACAAAAAATATATTTTTTTGGTAATTGATCGAAATTCGACATACTCCGCTGAATCCAAATCACGTTTATGTATAAAATAATAAGGAAAATAATTTTGATTCGAGTTTTGGTTAGACGGGATCCCAAAGTTTATTATTATTGAATTATACTTCAGCTTCAGAAATACTAAACTGTGGAGTATAGAGACCTGAGAGATGTGGTTACTTCCTTTTATTAAAAAATTACTCGCTGTTGAAAATTTTGGGTCTGATTTATAAATTAACTCGAGCAGTGTGAGTCACAACCGAAATCCCATTTTGGTTGAGGTTGGTTTGATTGTGCAATTTTGTGAGTCTAACGGTGAAAATGTGCATAATGTATATTTTGGGAGATAATATGGGATTTCTGCCGTGATTATCACACCAGAAATTTCATAGATCCGTTTAGTCATTGCAGTAAATGTTTTACTTTAGTTTAATTGTGCCAAACTGTGCATTCCAAAAACAATTTAGTTCTCTTCCAGAATTGGTCAGAATTTTTCCTAGAACGGCTACATCTGCCAATTTACATGCACTATATCGTAGTGAAGTTTATGCCAAAATAACAAAATATACACTGTGGCCTATAAGTACTTAGAATTAAAAAACATTCAGAATTTATACTTTCAAAATAATATTTGAAAATGTTTAATAAACACAAACATTTCTGCACAATAAATAGAAAATATTTAATTTTTGTGAAAAGTTTAGGGTGAATTTTGTAATAAGAAATTTCTACCATAAAACACACTACGAATCACACAGAGGTGAAGAAAAAGATCTCGTTTATCCACATGCTCGGAAATCTCTGAGATTATAGTTATTCGAGAGAGAACATCATTGAGTGAAATCCGAAAATTCTTAAACATTTGAAATAATTTATCTCGGCCCCTACGGATCGCACAGAGGTGTTCGAAGTGGTTCTAAAGCAGCATTTGCTGTAAGAAGCAAATCTTATTTATCCATATGCTCGAAAATCTCTGAGAATTTAAATATTCGAGAGAGGACATGATTGAGTGAAATCCGAAAATTCTTAAACATTTTAAATAATTTATCTCGGCCCCTACGGATCGCACAGAGATGATCGAAGTGGTTCTAAAGCAGCATTTGATGTAAGAAACAAATCTTAATTATCCACATGCTCGAAAATCTCTGACATTTTTTGTTATTCGAGTGGGAACATCAATGAGTGTAATCCGAAAATTCTTAAACATTTAAAATAATTTATCTCGGCCCCTATGGATCGCACAGAGATGATCGAAGTGGTTCTAAAGCATGATTTGCTGTAAGAAACAAATCTTAATTATCCACATGCTCGGAAATCTCTGACATTTTTTGTTATTCGAGTGAGAACATCAATGAGTGTAATCCGAAAATTCTTCAATATTTCAAATAATTTATCTCGGCCTCTACGGATCGCACAGAGATGATGAAAAAGGTTCTAAAGCAGCATTTGCTGTATGAAACAAATCTTAATTATCCACATGCTCGGAAATCTCTGACATTTTTTGTTATTCGAGTGGGAACATCAATGAGTGTAATCCGAAAATTCTTAAACATTTAAAATAATTTATCTCGGCCCCTACGGATCGCACAGAGGTGATCGAAGTGGTTCTAAACTAATACTTGATGTAAGAAACAAATCTTATTTATCCACATGCTCGAAAATCTCTGAAATTTTTGTTATTCGAGTGAGAACATCAATGAGTGTAATCCGAAAATTCTTAAACATTTCAAATAATTTATCTCGGCCCCCTACGGATCGCACAGAGATAATCGAAGTGGTTCTAAACTAATACTTGATGTAAGAAACAAATCTTAACTATCCACATGCTCGAAAATCTCTGAAATTTTTGTTATTCGAGTGAGAACATCAATGAGTGTAATCCGAAAATTCTTAAACATTTAAAATAATTTATCTCGGCCCCCTACGGATCGCACAGAGATGATCGAAGTGGTTCTAAACTAATACTTGATGTAAGAAACAAATCTTATTTATCCACATGCTCGAAAATCTCTGAGAATTTAGATATTCGAGAGAGAAAATCATTGAGTGTAATTCGCAAATTCAATCGAAAAAATTTTAACATCTGGAATTAATTAACTCAGCCCCTACGGATCGCACAGAGATGATCGAAGTGGTTGTAAACTAATCTCTGAGATTTTTGTTATTCGAGAGAAAACATCATTGAGTGTAATACAAAGATTCTAAAACATTCGGAATTATTTACCTCGGCCGCTACGGATCGCATAGGGATGATCGAATTGGTTCTAAAGCAGCATTTGATGTAAGAAACAAATCTTAATTATCCACATGCTCGAAAACCTCTGAAATGTTTGTTATTCGAGTGAGAACATCATTGAGTGTAATCCGAAAATTCTTAAACATTTAAAATAATTTATCCAGGCCCCTACGGATCGCACAAAGGTTATCGAAGTGCTTCTAAATTAATACTTGATGTAAGAAACAAATCTTAATTATCCACATGCTCGGAAATCTCTGAGATTTTAGTTATTCGAGTGAGAACAATATTGAGTGTAATTCGCAAATTCTTTAATATTTGGAATTATTTAACTCAGCCCCTACGGATCGCACAGAGATGATCGAAGTGGTTGTAAAGTAATCTCTGAGATTTTTGTTATTCGAGAGAAAACGTCATTGAGTGTAATATAAAGATTCTTAAACATTCGGAATTATTTAACTCCGCCCCTAAAGATCGCACAGGGGTGATCGAAGTGGTTCTAAAGCAGCATTTGACGTAGGAAGCAAATCTTATTTATCCACATGCTCGGAAATCTCTACGAATCTAGATATTCGAGAGAGAACATCATTGAGTGTAATCCGAAAATTCTTAAACATTTGAAATAATTTATCTCGCCCATACGGAACGCACAGGGGTAACCGAAGTGGTTCTGTAACTAAAATATATTAAATTTTATGTAACCACTTTTATGTATAAGGAATTTTAACTAAAACATTTCATTTTGAACTAAGCATTTTGTGGTACATGGCATGTTGTTTGTGCATGGAAGTAGGTTTCGAATTATGTTCAGGAATTTGGTTGACTCAGCATTAACCGTGCAGTTCCCTTTTGTGATTAAAACAAGGATTACAATTATGATTCCAAAATCTATCAGTTCTGGTGTTTCATGGCTCCGAACAGCTCTTGTAGTTTTCCTACGTTATTGAGGTGCAGGCTATCTAACTGAAGAACTGATGGTAATATTTGGGATATACGCGTTTCTTGGTTAGTGGATATCATGTTATTGATTACTACGGTCTCGTTGTTATACTGTTGACTGATTGATTGATTTGACTGTAGAACCAAGTACTGGACACGTGTCCCGGATAACGCTGGGCCTATTCCTATAGCCTGTTTACACAAAACAATAGGAAGGATAGGAAAGGTATTTTTTTTGGGACGGAACGATCCAGTTTCAGACACCTAGCGATCGTACGGCACAACACAATTCTAATCTACTAGAGAGAGGATAAAGGCTTAATAGATTTAATTTATAATGAAGGTTTTGGTCTTCAACAAGTTCATCTCTAAATCAGCAACCTGAGAACAAAATATTATTATTTCACGTACATCTGAAAATTTTCTGAGATTTTATTCTATATTAATATTTTTCGGCTTCCTAAACAAAATTGATTGATTGAATCGGCCCGGTTACATACACCTAGATAAAATCGACAGTTAGTAACACAATGACAATATAATTCTAATCTACACTATCAGCATTTATTTTAAAAATACAAAGAAATATTATTTCACAAGTATCTGCAGATTTCCTGAAATCTTATACTAAATTAGTATGTTCCTGCTACCTAAATCATATAAAAAATGTATTAATCTAATTATCTCCTCCTGCAACTCCACAACTTACAATAGAATTTCCTGAAACCATAGTTAATTGATTATTTAGCTTAATATACGATATAATAAAATTTTACTTGAATAAAATAAATGTAATGATTAGTATTAACTAAATTAATTTGGTTCTCTTAAAATAAATAAAATAAATCGAATCCAAATATTGTAGTACCAAAGGAAGAAAGACACGCAAGCCCTTCCTAATTTCTAAGTCTGTTGATTTGATGGATTTATTTATAAAAAATATTTGTAAAAGTCACTTGTCCTTGCCATCCATAATCTAATACAAATATGTTTATTTATAAAAATAGAAAATGACCAAACGAAAACTGGTTCCAAAAACAGCAAATCTGGAATCTGTAAGTTAATGTATTAATAATGGATGTTTGTCACAGCTTTAAAATCCCCAATATCTTAACAAATAAAACCAAAATTAAATAAAACTATTAAAGTAATTAGGAATCTATAAGATGACAGAATTAATAATGAGTAGCTATCACATCTGTAGGATCCATGATAATGAATTAACCCAAAAATAAATGAATCAGAAAATATTAAAATAAGACATTAAAATTTAATCTACGATCGTTAACTATATACAATCTATTTACAACAGCATTAAATAAATTATAAATCATATAATCGACATACAGCGATAATTATTTATCCAACTAGAACAAGCTAACAAAAAATTTACCAATTTACAGTCTTCCGAATAACCTAGAAAATAATTTAATTAAAAAGTGCATGATCCCGAAAAACTATCTAAGTACAGCAAATTTGACTGCATTGCAAATTTACTCCGTCGCTTTCAAGCTATCTGTAGTTCCAAAAATTCAAATATTCGCTGAAATAGCAAAGTCCAGGTCAAGCAAGCCCAATACCCATTATAATTCCTAACTTGTTTGCTCCCATAAAAAGTTTTATTGCATCCATTTAAAATTTAAATTTCGAACATAAAACTAATTATACTAAAACATATTATTACTCTAATGCAATGGGAGTATGATGAGGGTCGCAATTTCTCCAAATGAAATTCCCTAAATCTAGAGATTATGCAAATAAAATCAATAACTGTAAACTAAAAAAAATAAAACTGCTTTCTAAAATAACATTAGTAAATCTAGATTAAATACTTTCGAAAAATTATAATTTTAAAGTTAAACCAACAATTCCAAATCGATCACAGCCGCCTACCGATACATGTCCTCAACCAGAGTTCCAAAATTCGTTAAGCTAATATTATCACGTTTAAAACAAGAAAAATAAGAATTTTAAGAATTTTAATTTTAATTTTACACTAAAACCTTAAATTCAAATTAATAAATTATTAATTTATATTTCTACAAGAATCTATATATATGAATGAGATAATAATTAAATAATCTGACTCCTTCACACCAATATCCGTCTATTGATGAAACTTTATTAATCTGACAACACTGCAATCACCATCTAGAATGATCAGAAATGATCAAAACAAAGGCTGGAAGTACATATGCATTTGCCATTCATCCTCATTATAGGGAGAATCTTTATCAAAGAAAGGTAGTTCCACTCAACCAAAACGCACTTTTCTCCCCACTTCTTCAACCAAAAGCAGCACCACATCCATGCAAAAGTCGAAAACAAAACGGATCCAATAGACCACAGCAGAAGCATAAGCCACAATGATGTATTCATTCCCAAGGGACCACAGTAGATGGCTTACCAGACATTCAATTAAAAAAAAAAAATTTAATTATCTAACGAGAAACCACCCGCCGGTATATTATATGTAAGAAAAATTGTATTTACTATAACTCACTTGAGAAAAACATTTTGCCTATAATAAAAGATGTCGCCGAAGAACATCGCATGCAACACAAGAGCAAGCACCGATTACTGCCTCTAAAGAAATATCATCGCTAGAGCAAAATCAAAATTTGGACAAAATAGATTCGGAGCAGTTCGCTTCATTAACGCAATTAACATTTACCGAAGATCTGAGATAAATCAGAAAAACCGCAATTCCCGAATATGTAGACAATTCCCTCGTCCAGCGGCCTCAAAAGACGCGATCAAGAAAGCATGGGTTAGTCAAATCGGAATTTCGAAATTTTATTAATAAAGTTTGGGATAAGAAAGGGTGCTTCTGGATAAAGCAAACAGTCTGTTTACTGAAAAAAAATCACCCAAAACCAACCCAAAAAATTGATTACAACGAAACTCCTACAACCCGAAGCAATTCTATCCGGATTAGTCAAAACGAGATTCCATTCCGTATCATTATTACTCCAAAGTGCCAATGTTTTCCAGTACAATTACTAATCCAGTAAAGGTCAGCGCAAACGACGTTAAACTGGTTGCGACTCCACGATTTAACCCCACAAACTTAATTTGATCGCGCAAAAATTATTAGCTTTACAAATGGCTTGGAATATATAGTCCTCATCTAGACCTATCAGAAAAACATAATAACATTATTGATAAACATTTAGGTCTCGAGATATTCAATATTTTAAGAAAATCCTAAATTCTTATGTCCCATCCTAATAAATGTTGAACCTAATTATTTATTATAAATTGAAATTGGAATTAGTTCACAAATTCAATATTTCGCCTAAATGACATACTTGGTTTTCTTTTTAACCAATACATACAAATTTTCTTATGTTTTTGTTGGTTTAGGATTAAGTTAGATCTAACTTCACACGCGTGTACGAGTACAAGCGTGTGAAGTTTGGGCTAAACTAGTCCTAAAGTTAGTTCTCGACTGGTTAGGTCGAACTTCACATGCATTCTATCAGTCGCACTCACATACTTGAATATTGACACTAAATGTCCTTCACATTTCACAGAGATCTCAGCTTTTGTAGAAATACTATCGATATCATCTAAAATTGGCACATCAGGAGTGGCAATTTCGTTTTTGCGTGATCTTGTTGCTTGCCGGGGAATATTAATATTTTGAAAGTTTTCTAATGAACATTCTAATTCATATTCTCTTTGAGTCATTTTAAGCATTTTTAACTTAGACACGTTTTTGTAGTCAAACAAATTTTTGCATGTTTACTAAAATCTTTAAAATCTTGTGGTTGCATTTGTATTATAACTAACGGTTTATTTATGTTAACATTTTTTAACAGTCTAATCAGTCCCATTGAGGAAAAAATTCATTTTTGAATATATGCTTCTCAATTTGACTGTGAGCATTCGTGTAACGCTGAATGACCCGGTACGTAGTATTTCATTAAAATGCTCTCTAAATCTGGATGTATTTTTAAGAAATGTTGCATCGCTAAGGCCATAATTGAGTTTTTCTATTGAGGGACGCATTAGTCACTCCAGGTATTATAAAACAGAGGCCCGATTTCAGCTCTTGGACAAGACAGAACATTTTCTAGATCAAACGTTGGTATTGGAATTCCAGATGCCTTATCGGAAGCTTTTTGTTTTCTCATCATATTCTTTAGAGAAACATGAATATCATTTTCTTGAATCATGCATTTAAATATTACATTGCTGCAATATTTAAATTTGAATCTAAATATAGCGTACCGACCAAATGACACAGTGGTTAAAGCTTTGGCGTTTGGATCGGGAGGTACCGGGTTCGAATCCCGATAGGGGCAGGATGCAAAGGGAATTTTCATCAACAGATTACGATCTGTGATGAAATGGAACACATCTATGACCTCCTGTCGGAGTGCAAAACTCATGGGCCGACCCATCTACCATGCCTGTATAGGCTGGCATGGAGCTATGCAATGTGCAGATGGTAACAAAATCGGACCTATGACCGTACGTCCTCGAATTGACCTACACACTGGCGTAAAAGTAAGGACGGAAAAAGCTAACCGCGAAAGAGTTGGGAGAGCCTTGGCCCCAGAACAGATTGCAGGGATATAATGTATGATGTATTGGCTCGACAGTAATTAGAATGAACTGCCGGAAATGAAGCGATGTAAAGCGATGTACCTTTTTCATTTTTTTGCAATTCCAGTAATTTTATTTTTATATATTTATTTATTACAACTGATTTACAAATCATCTAGTAATTTATCTTTCATAATTTATATTCTTGTTTGGATGCTTGTAGCCCTTTGACTAGTCCCCTTTACAATTTTTTTATATTTTTAGTCGATCCTGAATGGATCTAGTAGATCATGTGGTTTCTTCTTTCGCAGCCGTCTTACTTGGTTTAACGCATTCAACATACGACGTATCTCAGAATTTTGGTGTAGACTAATACGTTGCATGTGTTTTCTCGCGTGTTTACTTATTTCTTCACTGACGAAAGCCATCTTCAGATCTCTATGGAGGTTGTCATTTCTTATGTACCACGGTACATTAACTATTCCACGTAGGACTTTGCTTTGGAATGACTGGATGATATTGAGATTGGTTTTCTTTGTACAGCCCTAGAGCTGAATACCATAAGTCCACACAGGTTTTAAGATTTGCCGGTACAGTAGCAGTTTATTATGAAGAGCTCAGAATTTTTTCCTAAGTGCCAATCCATCTTTCGGTATTTGATGTTTAACTCTTCTTTTTTCTTTTTCACATGCTCTTTCCATTTCAATTTCGTGTCTAGAGTCATGCCTATATATTTTCACCAGTTCTACTGGTATCCAGTTAACCTTCTTGTTGGTAAAGTTTACGTGAACAGATTTGATTTCATAAAATTTTATTCGCCATCTCTTGGTCCAGGTACTGACAATATTAGTAGCTCTTTGCAATTTGCTTGTAGATTCTTCTATGCAATTAGCAACTGCTAAGATGGCCGTATCATCCGCAAACGTCGCTATGATAGTCTCCTCTATCGTTGGCAGGTCCGAGGTGTATAGAACATATAGTAGGTAGCTGTTAGCCCTGCTGGTATTTTCTTTATTTCTGAGTATTCGTCATCTAATTTATCTCGAAAGTGTCGGTTAGATATGTAAAATTTTAGAATTTCATTAACCTGCTTTGGTAAGTCTCTTTGTAATTTATATTCCAAGCCTTTATGCCATACTCTGTCAAAGGCCTGTGCTACATCCAAGAAGACGCTTGAACATACTGTTTTTCAATTATGTTTGTATTTCGATGTATATATTTGTTCTATTGTTGAATCGTTTTCTCTGAAGCCAAATTGATGTGGAGGAATACGATTTCTTTCTGCTATTATTGGTTTGAGTCTCTTTAGGAGTAGTTTCTCGAATAATTTTGAAATTATTGGGAGTAAGGAAATCGGCCTATACGAATTTTTGTCATTTAGTGGTTTGTTGGGTTTAGGTATCATAATTACTTCTGCTACTTTCCATTGATTTGGAACGTGTTTAAGTCTGAACACTGCGTTAATTATTTGGAGTAGTTTACGTAGTCCTTTTTCAGGAAGAGCTTTTACTCTTTGTTCTGTAATTAAGTCATATCCTGCAGATTTATTTGCATTTAGGTTGAGATTGTTTTCCTCTATTAATTCTTGTAATGTCACAGGAGATAAATATATTGCAGTTATCCATTTTATTTGCTAGTGGTATGTTTTCTTCTGCAGTTTGGGGTGGGTTGCAAGCAACCAAGCTGTTTGCTTTGCACTTATAGCCCATGTGTCATCTTCATTTTTAACTGGTGGAATTTGTAGTTTAGATCGTTTTAAACTTTGTCGCTTTCCAAAGGGAGTACCCTGAATCTTTTTCTCCAGTATGGCCACTCAAGTATTTATTAATGGATTCGTTTTTGATTTCTTTAATTAGCAACTTTAGTTTATTGGATACAAAATTTAGAGTTGTTTTTATTCTGGTGCTCGACTTCTTCGCCAGGCCTTTCTTGCTTTTTGTTTTGCTGTAACCAGTTCCCTAACATTCAGAGGATAAATAGCATTTCGGCGTATTTCCTTTGAACTTGAGGGGGTACTACTCCACGCCGCTTCTTGTATACTGTTGTTGAGTTGTTCTAGTTCTTCTTCTAGCTGTATTGGGTTTTTAATTGGCACCTGATGATCAATATTATCCTCAAAAAGTTTCTGAAATTTCGCCCAGCAGGTTTTTTTTTATTAGTAAACGCAGATGGACTACTTTTCTTAACAATCGTTGCACTGATTGTCATAATAACTGGCGTGTGATCCGACATAATCCCCTCGCTGCTTTCTAGGTATATGTAGTTTTCGTCTATACTTTTAGTGATACAGAAATCGATGATATCGGGTATTTTGTTTCTATGTGTAGGCCAATAAGTTGGTTCTTTCTTTTTTAGAGGTTACCTTGATCCCCAGTAGGTGTTTTTTGCATTTAAACAGGTTGCATTTCACATCCCCGATAATTTGCGGGATGTGGCTTATTGCAATTTACACATTTTGCAACAATATTTCTACTAATCGGACATACTTATGGGCATGATGCTTTTCGGCACATTTCACGCATCAAGTCTCTCTTTGGCAATATTTCTGCGTATGATTAAAACCTTGACATTTTTTGCACTGCGGTATTAATCCGTTATTCTTTTTCAATGGCTCTATTTTAACTCTCATGCTAAGTATTGCCTTGATATTATACACATCTTCCACTTTTTGTTTGTTATTAAAAGTGAGCATAACTAGTGGAAGCCCTCTTTTGTTAATTTGAACTCCTTGTTCAGTTTCGATTTTTTCTTTCTTAATGATCTTTACGGCATTTCCTATTTGATAACCCTTTTGCTTGAGATCCTCAATAATTGTCTCTTTTGTGCAGGTTAGGTGAAGACCTCTAGCCATAACTTTGATTGGGTGATCATTCTTATCCTCATATAGGTAAACCATTGATGCCCCTCAGAATTAAGCTTTGTAGCCAAAGCTCTATAGGTTTCGGAGTCTACAACATTAATTTTCCAGGCGCCGTTGTTTAGAGATACGAGTTTGTACTCGGCTACCTTAATCGATTTCATAAACGATTGTATAGTGGAGAAATGTGATATCCCGACGACATTTATTGATGGAGGTGATTTTTCTTTTGGTTTAGCTGGTTGTTGTTCTAGAGCTAGTTGTTTCTTGATGATTAACTGGTTTCTAGAAACCTTTTTTGAATTTGATGGTAAAGTCCCTGCCACTTCTGATGAGTGTTGCGCTTTCATTTTCTTACTTGGTCTTTTATTCCGGTTCAACATCCAATTTGTTTCTCTTTCTAATTCTTTTTCATCCGTATGGAATGAATTAATGTCATCATCGACTGCAGGGCTAGGTGTCGTCCCAAGTTCTGCACGTGTTTCAACTGCCTTTTTGAGTTCTTCATTCTCTTTATTTAAAATTGTAAATGTCAATTGTCAATTTAGTAGTAAATTCTTTTATTTCTCTTAGTTTTTCACGGAGTTTGGCATTTTCCTTCTCGTACTGAAATATCTTTCCAGTTGAAGATCTTGGTGATCTTGATAATTTGGAACTTCGTTCTAATGGGTTAAACCATGATTGCCCCACCCCAGAATCTGTTGGGCCTGACGTATCTGGATTGCGTGATTTATCTCTCATTTTCGGTAGTTGTACTGCTACTTCACATCCTCTGTAGTTGGCTGGATGCCGGCCTTTACAGTTGATACACTTCGGTGTTGTATTTTGGGGAACTGTGCAGTTGTTTGCAGCGTGTTTTCCTGCACATTTAACACATCTTGCTTCAGGATGGCAGCTCTTTTGTGTATGATTATAATCTTGCCAGTGACCTTTCTCGGTGTTTCTATTTTAACTCTGAGGTTGAGGATAGCCTTAATATTATAAATATTTTCGATTTTTTCTTGATTGTCGAAGGTTAGCATGAAAAGTGGGAGTCCTCTTCTCATGATTTCAACATTTCCTTTCCTATTTTCTCGACTTTCTTTTCAGGCCTTTGTTTGTCAGGTCCACAATAATTTCATCTTTCGAACAAGTTGGATGGAGACCTCTTGCCATTACTTTAATTGATCAATCATTTTTATCCTCGTAGGTATACCACTGGTGGCCAACAGAATTTAATTTGCTAGCTAGAGCATTATAATCTTCAGGCTCTGTTGTGTTTATTGTCCAAATATTATTACTGAGCGATATTACTTTGTAGTCATTTCGTACTACTTCTTTCATCAGTTTCTGAATACTACCGTGATTTGTTATTCCTAGAATGTTGATCGGGGGTGGAACCTGTTTCTTCTTTTCTGGCTCATGCACTTTTGACTTTTGGTACAGTAATTGCATTGGAAGTTTTAATGTGGGTTTGAATTGGCTCAACTTCTGGTGATGGTTCAGCTTTCCTCTTGCTTGGTTTGGTTTCTTTTCTTGGTTTCTTATTTACTCTCGTGGATTTCTGTAGTCTCTGTGTGATATTCGTCTAGATCTGTCAGTACTTGAAATTGGTTGTTCAATAATGCTGAGTTTCCTGCGTTGTTATTTTTATTTACTGTTTCCTTTAGCATAAGTTTTTCTTTCTTTAGCACGGCAGCTTCATTGTTCAGCTGCGCGATTAATTTCTCCATTTGTTCAAATTTATTTATTATCTCCGCGTTGTTTATTATGACTGTTCGTGCACTGGGCGTGACTTCAGAAGTTGGCTCCTTCTCATTATTACGTTCACACAGTGCCGTGCCCTCTGGCGGTGGAGTTGATGGTGGTGTTCTATGAAGTGTCGTATTTCTTCTACCAAACGGCCATTCATTTATCGCTTGTTCCGTGCTTCCAGTAGTACTAGGAACAGGAGCACAGCACGGAGCTGATCTCAGCACAGTTAGCCAGTGTCTGCAACAAGTCAATTCCTAAGAAGAGGGTTGCAAAGAAACAGAACATTTGGTGGAACTCTAATCTAAGGAAACTTAGATGTTCTATGCACAAGCTTAGAAGAGCCCACCAGGCGGAAAAGAACCAAATAGCAAAAGAGTTAAAATTGTCTCGCTTTAGAATAACAAGAAATAAATACTTCCATGAACTATTTATTGCAAAATAAAATAGTTTCCAACGGTATGTCACGGAACATGGTAATAAAGATCCATGAGGACTTGTATACAAATTTGCCGCTGGCAAAGCAAGACCCCCAGAAGTTTTGAATACCATAAGGAAGGCAAATTGAGTCGTCACTGATACGTAGCATGATACATGCTTGGAGTTACTCAACTTACTTCTTCAGGACGAAACGCCTGACGAAACTGGGCCTCAAGCTGAAATGCGCGAAATCGCTACCGACAGTAGTTGGAACGATACGGGAGACCCTCCATTTATATGGGAGGAGGTCACCAGTGTCTTAACTTGCTTCAAGCGTAACAAGTCCCCTGTACTGGATAACTTGAACGCTGAAATAATCCAGCTGGCATGGCCCATCATAGGGTCTAGCATAGTAAAATTATTAAACAGCTGCCTAAAATTTGGTTACTTCCCCAAGGTGTGGAAAAAGGGTGAAATGATCATAATCAGGAAATCTGGCGATAGAGATCCACTATGTTCGAAATCGTATTGACCCATAATGTTACTACCAGTTATGGGGAAGCTCCTAGAAAGGTTGCTTGCCACTCGCACTATACCGCGAGTTGAACAGAATGGACTGTTCTCGGACAAGCAATTCGGATTTCGACGTAGCATGTCTACTGAGGATGCGATAGTCCGCCTAACCAACACTGTCAAAACCCAAAGTTCTAAATATGTTATAGGTATATTCTTGGTCATTGCCGGAGCACTTGATAATCTTACGTGGCCTAGTGTCATTGCAAGTTTATCGGTCTATAATCTCCCTAGAAACACGATGAATGTTTTTAGGAACTACTTCAGTAATCGATACGCAGTAATCGGAGACATGTATGGTTCTGTTTCAAAGCAAATTACAAAAGGATGTCCTCAGGGCTCTATTTTGGGTCCTCTAGTCATGAATATCGTGTTTAACCCAAGCATGATCAATGACTTTGAGGAAATTGTTTTCGCGGATGACAGTCATTTTGGTGCATGGCAACTCGAGACTCGAACTTCAGCGCCAGGGTCAAATCGCAATAAATAATATGATCCAATGGTGTGAAGCAAATAAGATGTCACTATCAGCAGAAAAAACAGTGATGCTGCAACTAAAGGGCAAATTTGACTCTAGTCGACGACCAACAATATCACCAAATGGTAGAAACCTGAAAATGGTCAAGTGCGTTAGATATCTAGGTGTTGACCTGGATGACCTGGACGTTCTTAGAGTCTGTGAAAAAGCTAAGAAGCTATTCCACTCTTTGGCGAGAGTGTCAAGAGAAGTATGGGGACTTAATCACAAAATACTGAAGTTAATATACAAAGGTGTGACGGAGGCGCTTTTCGCGTATGCAGCGGCTGGTTGGTATGATAGGTTAAACTGTCACCAGAAAGATTACTAGAAAGTGCTCAGAGGAATAGCCTGCTAGGAGTAATAAAAGCTTACCGAACGGTATCTAAAGATGCTGTAGTGGTTCTAGCCGGCGTACTCCCGGTTGATATTCTAATCAAAAAACGAGCAAACTTGTACATGCTGGTGATAGTAGGCGGGATCAATATAATAATAAAAATGATATCGAAGCGATGGCGATTGACCTTTGGCAACAAAGGTGGAATGAATCAGCCAATGGAAGGCATACCTTTGGCTTCATTCCAGATATAAAAGAAAGACTAAAAATGAAATTACCACTGACGAGCTCGATGTGCCAAGTTATCTCTGGGCATGGTAAGTTTAAAGCATACCTGCAGAGATTTAAGATAACGAACCAGTGTCAATGTTTATGCGGATCGGAAGTAGAAGACGTTAAGCAGCTACTTTTCGAATGTAACGACGAACCGTCGAATGACGGTTATGTCACTAAAACATAAGTGGCTTGGTAACATGAACATACATGAACCACTGTCTATAGGGTTTTCCAATAAGAGTGATATGATCCAAACTTTTCTTGCAATAATTCAATTGTTGCACTTGCTGTGTGGCACGTAGCCCCTTCTTGTTGGAACCAAATGTTTTCAAGATCAACTTCTTTCAATTTTGACCATAAAAAGTTGGTTAGCATCGATCTATACCGATCTCCATTGATAGTAATGATGTTACCAGCTTCATTTCGAAAAAAATACGGAACGATGATTCCACCAGACCAAAAACCACACCAAACTGTCAATTTAGGTGAATGTAATGGTTTTTCATGAATAATTTGTGGATTTTCTTCGCACCAGAATCGACAGTTTTGTTTATTTACCGCACCACTCAGATGAAAGTGAGCCTCATCGGAGAAGATAATTTTCCTAAAAAAATCGTTATCGTTTGTAATTGCAATTTGTCAACGTTGTTCTTGCGTATATCTCACCATGAAGAAATTGTAAACATTACTGAATACAATGAAACAAAAAATGACAGATCATGACATATTACAAATGGCCGGAAAGTCACTTAAAAGTCATATCATATCTATTGGAAAACCCTATATATTTCTAAGCAACGATTTACTCCCGAAGTTTCAGCCATATTGTGAATGTATATGTCTCCCCGTGACTAGGGACGGTAACGCTATAATTTTTGAATTATAACGACTGAAATGTACAAGCACTGGTATCGGTTAACTGTGCTAATTGATTTACATGAAAATTGGCTAAGTAAACCGATACAAATTTGAATAATTCTTAGTTTAAGGTTATACCTAGGTATAAGGATTGACGAAAATTTTTCCCGAAATGTTGACTACGACGAATGAATAAATGAGTACTAGGAACAGGATCAGCTTGGTTGCCTACCGACGATTTCCTTTGCAATGTCGCGTTGCTCCCTCCAGAATCCGTGGACCAGCCCGATAAATCGAGGAGGGATTTAGAATCTGAGTTCGGACCCACCTGAAGTGTTAACGAATCCACCGAAACTGATGACTGACCAGATAACCTAAAAATAAAAGAAAAATGTCACAATGAATCATCGCAAATTAGTTATAAATTAATATTTAATACTTGTCTAATTTACTCCGTTTATTCCGTAGTTACATTATACGACCCGGAACACACGAAGACAAATTATAATAAATTTGTTAAAACTGGAGAAAGTGTATTTTGTTTTGTGTGCGGAAATTGTTTAAAGCAATTTTTCCTACCATACCGAAGCCGTTCATAAACAAAAATCGTAGTTGCTCCAATCACCCAATATCTCAATTTTATTAGGGTTGACAACAACGTTGGCCCAGCATGGTGATTTTTAATATGGAGTTCCTCTGCCATGAGATGAGCAAGCCGTGTATTGCATATAATCGCCGGATGCTTCACTTCGTAAGATGCGGTTGATTGGTTGATGCGGCCTCCGACTCTTAGTATTCCTTGAGGGTCAATAAATGGATCTAACATTTTCAATTTGCTGTTTCGCGCAACCGAACGTTTGCCTTTTAACGCAACAAATTTCTTCTAAAAAGGAGTAACTTTGATGCCATATTACGAATTTGTCTGCAGCCTTCAATATTTCGTCTCGTTGTATCGGTGTAAATTGACGTTGCTTGGCTGGAGTCCTCATGTTAGTTGTTAGCCTGAACACTATCGCTAGAATTTTACAGCATTTAAAGAAGCCAGAGTATTGTATTAGTACTTGGTGGTAGAGGTGTTCATCTTCTCGAATTATATGCGTAACGATAAATTTTGTCCGAACGCATGGCAGTTCCCGTTGAGTATGATATCTCGCTTTTTGAACTGGCCAATGATCCCTTGTTTTGCCTAGCCATTCCGGTCCTTTCCACCAAAGATCGAATTTTAACAGTTGGTTTGGCGTTAACCCACGAGAAGCACAGTCCGCTGGATTATGCAACGAAGGCACTTGGTGCCAACATAATCTCCCCATTGTGGATAAGATTTCGGACGTTCGGTTTGCCACATACGTCTCCAACGTTCTAGAGTGGTGCGACAGCCAATCAAGAACGATAGTAGAATCGGTCCATACAAAACATTTTTCTACTTTTAAAGCCAACGTATCTTTAACCAGCAGCAATAGTTTTGTCGAAAGAGCCGCAGCGCATAACTCCAATTTCGGTATGGTTCTTTGTTTTAATGGAGCCACTTTGGTCTTGGCAGTTATCAAACTAACATGAATGACCCCGTTGTCGTCTTCTGCTCTGCAATAAATGGCGGCTGCTAAGGCCTTCTGGGAAGCATCACAGAATGAATGTAGTTGGATTGGCTTTTTTGTTGTCTTAAGCCAGCGAGGAATTTTGATGTTTTCGATGTCCTTTAATCCTCTTCGTATTTTGCCCCACTCTTCAAGAATTCGAGGCGGTAACTCCTGATCCCAGGTCAGTTTTTCCAACCATAGACTTTGAAATAACACCTTAACGGTGATTATGACCGGAGCTAGCCATCCAAGTGGGTCAAACAACTTGGAGGCTTCCGATAAAAATTTCCGCTTTATCGCTCGAATGTTTTTCTCATCTTCTAGATTGACGGAAAAATAAAATGTGTCTTCCTTTGGTTGCCATTGCAGACCCAATATTTTAACAGTGTCGTCGGTCTCCAACGTCTTTGGAGTAAGTTCTCGGTCTGTATCCGGGACGCCATCCAAAAATGCGGGGTTGTTGGACGTCCATTTTCGTAAGTGCAATCCTGCATCGCTCAACATTTTCGTAAAACTTTTTCGTAACATTGTTGCTTTTGCTACCGTACTACAAGCGAGAATTCTTCGAGAATTCATTAGAATCATGGTTGCATTTTGGCATTTTGTTTCGTTGTCGTCAGCGATTTTTGTCATCACTCTCGTCGCCAGAAATGGAGCGGACGCGGTACCATACGTGAGCGTTTTAAGTCGGTATCGTTTGACCTCTTGTCTGGGATTGTCTCGCCATAAAATGGTTTGGTACTTAATATCTTTTGCGTCTACTAGTATCTGACGATACATCTTCTCTACATCCGCGGTAATAACTACCTCGTGCTGTCGAAAACGTATCAGGATGTTATACAAAGGTTGTTGTACGGTTGGTCCAACCATCAGCGCGTCATTGAGTGAATTTCCCGTGCTTGTTTTTGCCAACGCGTCAAATACGACACGCAGCTTCGTGGTGGCGCTTGACGATTTCAATATTCCATGATGTGGCAGGAAACATGTCGAAATCTCTGTCTCGTTCTTATTGACTTCTTCCATGTGATTAAGGTCCTTATATTCGTCCATGAACTGATGGTATAACTCACTAAATTTTTGGTCCTTATTGAATTTTTTCTCCATTGCGTATAGGCGGTTTAGTGCAATCTGATAAGACCGACCCAATGGTGGTATTGGCTGTTTAAATGGTAACCGAACAATATATCGCCCTTCTTCATTACGCGTTGTAGTATTCATGAATACTTCTTCACGTGCCCTTTCCTCGTCGTTGTAGTATGTCTGATTTGGCAATGATTCTTCTTCCCAAAACTTCATCAGCGATTGGTCGATATCAAGCTCGTTAAACATTGTTAATATGTTGGGGCTAGAACCCATGTTTTGCGATCTTCCTGCAATCACCCATCCAAATATGGTATTCTGGGCTATTGGTTGATCGTCTCCATTTGAAACCCTTCCATCGACCAGCATGTGGAAAATATGATCGGCTCCAATTAGGATATCGATTGGTTTTGGTATGTAAAACAATGGATCTGCCAACTTTAAATTTTTTAGGTGCTCGTATTTGTTAATAGATATCTTCGTACTTGGTATTACACTGGTGATTTGTGGAACTATTAGTGCATTAATCTTCATCGTTTCATTGTTGCGTGCCGCTGATACAGTGATAGCTATACAGCCCTTGGAAGACCCGACATGAGTTTTGCCCAAACCGTTGATTTTGAGGCTTATGTTTTTCAACGGTATTCTAAGTTTTTTGGCCCATTCTTCGGTAATGAAGGACCTTTGAGAGCCGGAGTCCAATAACGCGCGACATTGATGGGGATTTCCGAACACATCCGTTAATGTAATCATAGCGGTGGGCAATATTGATTGCTACACGTTTTCAGCTGCTTATGGTTGACTAGTAAAGTTGGATTGTATAACAGCCGAAATTATGCCATTGGTGGGTTGTGACTTGCCCGGTGATGCTTCGATTGTAGTCGTATGATGCGTTGAGGCTTGTTTGTTTATGAAACTATTCGTCCTTGTGGCACTTGTGTTGTGTAATAATGTGTGGTGTTTTCGGTGGCACTGGATGCATCGTTTTCTTGACATGCAGTCATATACACCATGGGTGAGTTAAAACATCTGAACTTTGGACACTCGTACAGGAAATGATTGTTATTTACACACACTGGACATGTTATTTTTTCGGTAGACAACATGCTTCTTATTGATGATCGAACTTCGATCCTTTTCTTCATGACACCTTTGTTGACTTCCAAGGTATCTGTCCTTTTTAATAGAAACTTCATAAATTGGTCGATCGTTGGAAACTCTTCTTCTACTGATTCTTCTGCCCACCTTGTCCTGGTATCATCATCGCATTTCTGAAGCAGCAAATAAATTAGCCACGGGTCTCTTCCTTCTGCTTGACCCCCTAGTGCTTTTAGACCTCTCATGGTTTCGTCAGTTTGATCATACAGCTTCCGAATGTTTGTGACATTTCCGACCGTGAATGATGGTGATTTTGTTAAATTATCAATGAATTCGTTGACAATCAATCGCTTGATATAGTTGGCGTCGGTAGGTTTCATATAGTAGATTGTACTTAATGCCTCATCGCGTAAACAACCCTTTAGATGCAACATCTTTTGTGCGGGTGGTATATTCGGATTCTCGTGTACACGTGCGACAAAAATGTCGTAAAATGGCTGCCATTCGGTGTATTTTCCTCCAAATGGTTGTATATTTACTTTCGGCAACTTAATCTGCGTGGACGTCGGTTGTGAAATGTTCATGGTATCATTGTCTGTCGAATCATTTAGATTGACACCACCAGATATGCCTAATTTGCGGATCCACGTATTAAGAACCGATTTTGTTAAATAGTAGTTCTCTTCGAATTCTGGAAAATCGGACGTCTCATCAGCTTTCAATTCGATCTCGTTGTCTATTTCTAGATATTGTTGCATTATGCTGTCTAATCTCACTACACGTGCCTTCAATTGCTCGATATTCGTTTTATCATTTATCGTTTTGATATATGCTATCAATCGGGTCATTGATCCATTGACGATTTTCGTCTTAAAATTGCATCAGACATTTTGCTGATATAAATCTTCCAACATTGTATGACACAAAAAAATGGCGGACGAAAAACACAAATGCCGCGTGTACGACCCGGAAAAAATGGCGGATGGAAACCACAAAATTTACGTTTTCTATGGCGTATTTACTAATACCCTTTCAGTTGGAAAGGGCTGGATACTGCATTTAATAATTCACCGCGATCGATACGTTTCGTTGGTAAGATGGCTCTTGGTAATTTTCGATGATATACTTAACGCCTTGTCTGGGAACTACGCTCTGCTACCAATTTTTGTTTATGAACGGCTTCGGTATGGTAGGAAAAATTGCTTTAAACATGAAGTATGTTATTGTTTATACCCGACTAAGGTATTTGGGATGGTAAACCACTTGATATGTAACACTAAATTACAATAATTTTCACTAAATTTAGGCATTTTGCCCTCGTTGTTTGATAAACTGCACCCCGGTATATTTAGTAGGTAGTCGTTAAAAATTAAAGCTGCTACTTATTATTTTGGTCTAGTAAATCGTACAAGCAACAAAGTATAACCAGCTGCCATTAAGGAAAACTGTATTGTTTACTAGCAGGCAGCAGTGCTGTAACTTTGTATGTTCTAAATACATGTAAGATTCAATACAGTACAGTAGAAAAAAATTTATTCAGTAAAACTCACATAAAAAACTTTTCATAATTTAAGTCTTGTCTAAAAATTTACTTTATCTACATAAAATAAAATACGAAATTAAAAACTTTAAGTTAAATATACAAGAACAGTTTGTGCATAATAAAAAATTCTACTAAACTTTATAAAGTAAACTTAACTTAAAAATAAACTTAATTCTCTATATAGTTTATATGCATAATGTATACGTTATGTATTGTCATTATGTACAACTAATAAATAAAACTATTTACAATAAAACAAATTTTTTGTTAAAAATTAAAATATTTTATTTGGAACTACTGTAGATTTATACTTCGTAGGTACCAAAATTAATTAAAAATTTGTTTGCTTTAGTGTTGTGTTGTTATACTGGTGCACATAAAACTTATAGTTTTGTGTAGCTACAAATTTGCAAAAATTATTTAAGTGTAGGTATTAAATTTTCAAAAACTTAAAAATTGTTTTATGTTTGGATTATGATCATAATTTTGTGTCTTTCCTTTTTGTACAAATAATTTTGAGATAATTGTTTTACGAGGAGATTAAATGTTTTAATATTATTTTGTTCAATATGGTGTAGCGAGGGCTTCAAAGTCCTTATCCCAAGCTATAATGAATAAATGTAAAGTGAAATTGAAGTTTTCTCACTTAGGGATACATGGAAGTGTTGTTTTTAACAAAACTAACTTGGAACTTCTAACAGTCAAAATCGTTGTATTGCAAATGGCTTGTGTATGACCCTTATCCCCATCGTATGATAATGGCCTTGCGGATATGTTTTACTGATGGCCTTAAATAAAGGAAAAACGGAGCTGAGTGTAACGGAATCAGATTAATGGACTAGAAGAAACTTTAACTAACACTTCCAATTTTCTCAGAATCAGCACCAACAACTACCACCTATCCGCTCACTTAGGTTAGGTCAATTATCTAAACCGACCGAAATGAATGAGTACGACTCTCAGTATGATCAAACACTAATAGAATACACAGACTCTATGGATAATACAACGCCCGCGGACAATATCGACGATAACGGAAACGATAGTGAGGAGATACAAATAGAACAACTGGACGATGTCGATTTTTTAGACTGACTCTAACAAGAACTACGTACAGCAAAAATCCAATTTTAAACCGAAAACCCTTCATAACAAATTATGTGGCGGGTAGCCTAAAAGTTATTCACCATGCTCTCATAGACCTATTTGAACCAGAACGAAAGTTAAAATTTTTTATCTTACTTAAATTAAATTCATTCGATGGAATCATAGGAAATGACAGCCTCAAACAACTACAGGTTACAATATACACTAAAGACGGTTTTATTACAATACACCCAAACATAAAAATTCCCTTGAAACAACACATGTCGGACCAAGTAAATAATGTGAGTCTAAGAACACATCACATCTTTATCAACAGCAAAAAGAAACTCCCGAAAACATAGTCGGTAAATTCCCAAGCCTTTTCTCGGACCCCGATGAAAAGCAAACATATACGACAGAAGTAAGAGGCGAAATTCGTACTATCAATTCGGAACCGGTCGATTCCCTTACTCCGTTTGTTTGAAAAACGAGTCCGAAAAACAAATTAATCAATTCTTAGACGCCGGTATGGATTGTATCGAAAAAAGAAGACGCTTCGGGAGAAAAAAAGTACCGATTAGTTATCGATTATCGTAAGTTAAACTCGATTACCATTGCAGACAATTACGCTATACCAGAAATCAATGACATTCTGTCAAATCTGGGGGAAACACCCACTTCACATTAGTATAGACCTAAAAAGTTGATTTAACCAAATTTCACTAAAAAGACCGCGTTTTCCGTAAATCATGGAAAATATGAATTTACGCGCCTCCCGTTCGGCCTCAAAAACGCTCCTTCCATCTTTCAACGCACTTTCGATTACATACTCCGTGATCACATCGGAAAACGGTGTTACGTGTACTGTCATCGATGACATCATACTTGGTAAAATGGAAGACGAACACTTCAAGACTAATATTCAAAGGAACTAATATTCAAAGTTCTTGAAGGCACCAACATGAAGATAAAACTTTGCAAGAACAGGTTTTTAAGGGATGACAAAAGCGATAGCTTACTTTCCTGTACCCAGAAATGTGAAAGAACTAAAATCATATCTTAGCATGACAGACTACGCAAAACTAGCGAAGCTCCTGACTTCTTTTATAAGAGGGAAAGATGGATACGTGTTCAAAACCCTCTCGAAACTAAACAGGTCACGCTCGCAGAGGCAGAAATAAGTACCTTCAATAAAATCAAACACTCACTGGTCTCAACCTATGAAATACTCTCGTTTCCAAATTTTCAAAAATATTTTGAACTCACTACCGACGCTTCCAATTTCGCACTTGGTCGACCAATAAACTTTCTCTCTCTTTCATCTACGCGGCTAACGAGAAAGAAATGCTGGCCATAATTTGGGCAATATCAACTCTAAGAAACGGAACGAAAAAAATGCTGATCGTTACAGACCACCAACGACTTACATATGCCCTCAGCACCAAGAATAATAGTGCCAAAATGAAGCGCTGGAAAGCGATATTGGAGGAATATAATTATGAATTAAAATACAAACCGGGGAATCTCAACCTTGTTGTAAACATATGTATTATCCAGGATTCAACCTCCCTCAAGTATAAATACAATGTCAACTACGCAACACAGCGATGAAAGCTCGTACCAAATACTTAATCCCCTTCCAAATTACACTAGACACATTATCTTCCAACTATGGTTCACCAGTACAGATATAATAAATCTCTCAAACGTTATCTTAACTCCCATACTATTAACGAACTAAGGACATCGAAAACAGAATGGGAAAGGTGCAAGAAGTATATCCAATCCACTTCAGAGGCTATAAAATTAGATTTAAGCAGAAGATGGTTCAAGACATTACGATCGAAACTTAAGAAGAAGAAAAAATACTATCCGTCCATCGACGTGCACATCGAAATGCTCATGAGAACAGAGATCAAATCATCGAAGTCCACTACTTTCCGAGAATGAGTCGGCAAATTAAGATATTAGTGAAACGTTGCCCCACATGCCAGGAAAACGAGTATGACCGTCATATATTCAATGGAAAATAAACTGGTACTAACCGCCATTGTCAAGCACAGTAAACTCGCCTTCTACAAACCAATAAAATCAAAAGTAGCGGAAGACATTAAACAACCACTGCGAGATCGAATGTTTCAAATTCAATAACGTCCATGCTGGAAGATGGACTAAACATAAGTATCTTTAGAACTCCCCCTACAAAAGTGAAGTAAATAGTCAAGTGGAGAGGTTTCACTCTACCCTCTCAGAAATAATGAGATGTTTAAAAACCGATGGCGTAGAGCGAAACTTTGAGAAACTTCTTGAAAGATCCATTAATGAGTATAACCACTCGATTCATTCCCACTGCGGATTCTGAATAGTTCGAACAAATTCGAAACGAAAATATGATCAGGCTCTAAAATAAACAGAAGAGACTTAAAATTTCATAACAAAAAACGTAAACCCAAAATGGCCCATCAACCTAGACAGGTTACGTAAAACACAATTTACGTAAAACACAATAATAGGTTAGGATCAAAATTCAATTCCATATTTCATTCTTTCAATTACAGTTCCATCCTGAGTACACTCACCTAAATACAAATTATCGCCTACACAAATTCACAAGTAATATGAATCAGTACGGGACGGGCAAAAATACAGAAAGGCAACTTTAAGCTGATACACATCATCAAATTAGAAAAATATCAAACTTCCATAGACATAATTTATATTCCGATAAGTACGCTGAAGGTATATGAGAAGTTAACGGTAAAACCTGTCAAAAGAAACAACCAAATTTATAGCGTGAGTGTAAAACGATCAATTCTATGTCAATTTGTAAGCAAGACAATCTTTTAGATATAAGCAATTCTACCTCTATACCCAAGTTACTCAAAAGCCATCCATCCAAATGAAACCATATCAATAGTCATCATGTACCAATTGTAAGCGAGAGATATCAGAAGGATTAATATTACTCAACCAATACGACGGAAATATCACCACGGGAAATGAAACACAGCTGCTAAATGGAACCTACTTAATCGAGTTCAGCAATCTAACGATATCAGTAAACAACAGAATATTCGTTTTAAAAGAGAAATTGACCGAAGACGAGACGTATTCACAGAAACACTATCGGTGCAAATGATGGAAAAAATGCACATCAACAATGCCATGCAAATAGGGCTCCTAATGACCGAACAATTTACACAACAAATTTGGAGTTGGGGACCGCTCTCACTAGTGGTTATCATAATCATAACATTGGCAACCATAAGATGCAAAAAAGACAAGAAATTGAAGATCGGTACAGTTGAACCACAGTTGAACCACATCATAGAGAAGGTGGTTCAACAGCAGAAGAAAAACCAAAGGAGCAAATACGAGGAACGATTCCACCGCAGACGGAAATTCTACGAAACAGCAGCGCAGATAAGACATGCTTTCCTCAAAATGCAGTGTCTTCATATTCTGAGTGTAACATAATTTTATGTAATGTAACTTTAAGTTAGTTGTAATCTTGTCGTGAAACATAAATATTGTCAATCAAATTTAATAAAATATTTTAAATTGTTTTATAATAAGTGAATAAGAGTTTTGTTAACTTTTGTAGTAATATCTCGTAAGCAACAAGCAATTCCTGTAGATTCCGAGTTTTGAAAGATTATTGTTCAAGTAGGTGGCATTTGCTAAACCTTGTGAAATGCCACAGATTTGATAATAGATGGCATGTAATTATTCCGCAACAAAAAATAATTTACACTTTTAAATTATTTGCTTTCTAAAATGTATCTAGATGTCAGTAAACGCTTATTTAGAGCTTGTTCATTGCGAAAACAGATGGCAGTGTAGATGCATAAATTAATTTTTTCTTGCGACTATGGATAACTAAAAGTTAAAAATAATTATGATCGACCGTACCAAACAAGATTCAATCAAACAAACCGTTTATTGTTTGATTGAATGTTGTGTTAGCTATCGAGAAATAAGTGTTCCTCATTTTTTAAGACTCAGAGATAGTCAAAAATAATGAAACGGATATTCTGATTTGAAAACTTTGTGTGGAGTGTACGAGTCAAAGCTTATACAAGTTTGGAGTTAGTACAATATACAAAATAAAGTGCTGTAAAAGAATGACAAGTTTAGTGTGTTGGACACCATCAGTGGAGTGAGAAAACTCCAAAGGCAGTAGCCGCTGGAGCTGAGCAGTTCTAATTAGGATACGAAATTCTTGAAAAATGAATAAATAAACTATCCATCATCAACTAAGAAATTAATTTAATATGGTTAAATTACTAGATGATCTCTGAATCAGTTGTAATATTGAATAAAAACTAAAAAATTATGTAGACCAGAGGCAATTCCAATATTACAAACATATTGATGTTTACTTTAAAACGGATTCAAAAGTGCTTTAAAGGTCTGACATACTTGGCGAAGTATCGAATCGTACACAATGAAATTATATAAAATTGATAATTTATATAAAAATGGTCAAAGTTCTATCACTATTTAGGTATTGTAACCAACAACCGCTAAAAGTTAGCGAGTAACCAATAAATTAGTTAGACAGAGAGGGGCACATAACTGTCAAATTGAAATCTATTAGAAGAACATTTTCTTCGTACGTTTAGCCAAATTTCTTGGATAAGAGGAGAAATGGATCGTTTTAACTATCTTTCCTCGTTCCGGTATTGATGTAGTACAAATTAGATTAAAACTAGTTTATGCGCGATTTCCACCATCTAAATGTATTGACTCAATGAATAATGGTCAAACCACCCTTAGTAAAGAAATAACCAAATCATCAAACTTACTCTCTCTCTCTCTCTCTCTCTCTTGATTAAGGCGAGTTCAAATAAAATTTTACAGCTAAAACGCCATCCGCTTCATATCCTTATACATAGAAATTAATTGCCCAAGCGTGAGCCAATTTATCTTTTTCAAGAGAGTTACGATAACATTTAATTAATTTTAAACAAGAAAGCAACATTTCACCCTCCGCACACAAATCGAATAAAAAGAAAATTCGGAAAAACGTAAAAATGTAACAATTAATTTCCCGGACTTGAGTTATGTGCAAAATAGTTTTTTTTTTGGTGTGTTCGAATAGGTGTATATTGTTGGATGAGTAATTTTCACCCATTTTTTATTTATTTTTTCCGTTTCGTTGTGCCCCCCGTATCGTGTTTTCTCGCGCACCGTCTAACACCGCCGCATGTATACGGGTAAATCACTCTTCGTACTCAGGTAGGTTCGGTACCTATATATACATATCTATACACCACCAACCATTATATTTTATAGTCTTGTTATTAAGTGTGGATTATTAGATTGGCATGATTATGATAATATATAATTAGAATTATGATTGAGTGCCTTTTTTCACGACACAAGGCGCGCACACACACACACACACACAAAAATATTGTGAAAGGAACAATAAAATAAGAAAAGCACTGTGCGTTTTGTTGCGAAGAATAATAATAAACACAGGGAAAACGAAATTTTCATTTCTCGTATAAATATAATTTTCATGTTTAACGAGTACGACGACCAATTGTGTATACACTTGTATAAACACATTTTGATTAAATTTATTGTATGTTTAATACCAACAGTCATTAAGGACATAAAATATAATTAAAAGAAAATTGTTGTTATAACGATATTGACTTTTAAACGTTATTTACTGCTCTCGATGTCTGTGGAGGCCAGGGATAGGACTCATCGGTGTCTCGAACTTAACAAAACTTGTTATTTTACAAATTACGCGATTCAATATTTTAACAGTGTAATTCAACAAAAAGTTCAACAGAAGAACAATACATATGTCACTAGCCCTAAATCTTGTTACGGGATGGCACGAAGCCAACCAGTAGGATCATCTAAATATGCGGAGGCCTCTTTCACGGTGATTTTGCCGACTGGATCTCACGATTTTGGGTCGTGAGGAAGTTGAGGCAAGCATATTCCTGGCCTACACCGTGGAACAACAAAACTAAAAGTAAAAACTGAAACTAAAGTGAATTAACACCAGAACTAGATCGGCCGAAATGTTAGGAAAGTGAGTAAAAATAATAATAACCGAGTGTGTCCACCCAGGAATGATAGGTAATCTCACACATTACACACTCCGACAGCTTGAGACTGCCGGAGTGCCACGCGGAGACCGTGCAGATTTTACAGTCGTCCCCGAATGGACTACACATATGCTGGACTCACCACTCCAACCCTGTTGATGTCCTGCCAAGGGGATGAAGCAGAGTGGCAAACCCAGCCTGCTACAATGGAACCGACACGAAATGAGACCTCCTTTCCCATCATACAAAATCTGAAAGAAATTTAGTAATTCATTTTATTATTTGCGAGAAAAAAAAACAACAACAAAACAAAATAAGTACAATAGTCAGAAACTCAGAATAGTAACGGAACACCACTAAAGCCGCTGAATGGGAAAGAAAATAAAACCGAATGCCAAAATCATACGCAGTGCTGTTTTTTTATTCAAATAAATTTTCACCAAACGATCAGAGGCGGAAGAAGGGAAAAAGGAAAAGTGAATCAAACTAAAATGGTCGCTGAACTTGAATACTTATGTAGCGAAACCTATGTGCACCCTCTCGCGCGTTCCAAGCAAGCGTTATGACACTCGATTATACAAAATATATTGAATAAAAAATGTAAAATTGAAAATATGTAACGATCCAGATGAGCGGCTTTCGAGAGTACATCTGGACGTTAAAGAAATTTGTTCATACTCTCTTGTCCTATCCACAGTGCTTTACTTGTATTACATCCCCCCGCGGCATTAACACGTAGCCCATTCGGAAGAGGTTAGTACTTGGTCGTGGGGATGGGGATGCACAAGTAACAGCTTTGATAACCGCATCGAAAAATGGGAAAGGAAAAAATGGGGCATCGAACCCCGATGTAGTGATGCAGTTGTCAACTCATTATTCGGGTTGAATCAACCCGAAAGGAGTGCTTAAGCAACAATAGTTCCGTCCCGTAGGACAGCCAGAGATACACCCTGTTTGTTACCTAGGCCGGTTTATGTTAGTATGTTGAATATTATACTTACCAAATTTATTTTTATGGCCCGCCTCGCCTTACTCAAAAACAAGAAAATAAAAAACTTGAAATTACAAAAAAACCCAAACTTAATTTTTTTATATAAAAAAACAAAAATTAATTTGCTAACTTTGTTGCCTATTCGCCGAGCTGAGCTACTCTTGGCACTCTCCAAACTCTGGGTACTGCATCTGATAATACCAGGTTTGCTGCTGATTTGCTAGTATAAAAGGTGAGGTGGGTTGCAGATAAACCTCTCGAGCCCCATGAACAGTCGGAACTGAATATGTTTTGTAGATTCGGTACTCTTCAGGTCTAATAGTGGGATGCGGAGTTTAAAAATCAGATGTTGGCTCACTAATCTGGCTGCCACTCTCAGATTTGTATAGAACCAATGCTGTTGGTATTTTGGAATACGCAGATGCCTTGACAACCAGGACTCTAATTTGTTCGGCTGGTCCTGAAGTTGAGACGGCGTTATTAATCTGGTATTAATATGACCTTGGTGTAGATCAATCATTACATCAATTATGGCCTCCTGCATTTCCTTGAAAATGGTGATTTGTGTGGTTACTTAGAGCATTGTATTCACGAATTCAGCATGTCTAGTCAATGAATTTATTTCCACGTGCAACTGGTGGTATTGGGTTTTTGTCTGCTCTTGTTGCTTTCGTACTAAATTCACGGTCATATCCACTATATGTGTCTATTGTCTGGCGATATCGATAACATGTACCAGTCCCCTCTATAAGTCGCCGATCACAGCCTCATGCTGCCGTGCCGATCGTTGGTCCAGTACCCCAAAAGTCTCACTCATAAATGTCCAAATGAATTCTAAAGGAGCTCACCGTGTTCGCTTACGCTCTTGCAACAGCGCATTGCGATCCTGCATCGCGGTCGGTGCTTTGATTTCTGCGCCTCGCACAAATTTGATGAGACCGGTCCATTACACTACGGATGTTTTCCCACTCGTGCCAATAATTTTCGAGATCACAGTATAGGACCAATTTACAGTCGTCCTGGGTAAGACTGGCTTTCCCCAACTCTTCCAAATATATCCCTGGGTGGTGATTGAATTCTAGATACTCCATATCCGCTACAACCAGCAATACCCCCAAACACAACAAACTGGTTACCGTAAACCTCTGCATTTTGTTTTATTTAGTCCCGTCTCTCTGTGGCTGATCTAATATCTACAACGCGGGGCGCTGCCCCAACCCCACTTTCACTGAACCATGTGCAAGGAATGCGATTGGGTCAACCTCCTGCCTTTCTAATCTTAACTTTCTAATACCCTAACCCTAATGTACTTAACCTATTGACGGTATTCACAATACTAGCCTTCAACCTGTTATTGCATCATCTATGCCAGCAGTTATGGTTGCACAGATGGTGCGACAACAGGCTGGCCCGCGATTCCACAATTTTTTTTGTCAATAACTGTATATCTAGGAGATCTAGTTTACCGCACATAGCTGTTGAAATTGGAAGTAGGTGGCATGAATTTTTACGACCTAAATAGATAGAAGAGGTTCGTCAATTGGGTCAGCTCGAATAAATAAAAAATTTAAATTTAAAATTGAAATTAGAAAATTTTGATTAAAAAAAATAAATAAACAAAAAAATAAATCGGTACCTTTTGACCTTCGGTTAGGTCCCGCCAAAATAGGTTGCGGCGTCTCCTCACCGTTAATCAAAAAAAATAATTTACAAATGGCCACGTGGTTGGCCACCCGTAAACCGTAGATATCGTTGGGCGTCTTGCCGCCATAATCCATAACTATCGTTGGGCGTCTTCCCACCGTAAATGAATTTGCCTCGGTAGGCCGCCGTATTAGTTGGGCGTCTTCTCGCCGTTAATAGATTCGGTCTCGATAGACCACCGTAATAATTTGCGACATCCATTGATTAAACGTCCCCGTTAAAAATGCAGCACCCGAAAATAACGTGGTACCCGTAGAATAATGTGGCACCAGTGGATATACGATATCCGCAAAAATGTGACGACGCCCGATTAACTTTACGGCCCCGCGTTCAGAAATTTGACGACACCCGTTGAATACCCATGGTATCCGTAGAATACGGCACCCATCAAAATACGGTACCAGTAGAAATGCAGTGACACCCGTTGAGTACTTGTCCCTCTCCCCATTCACAAATTTGGCGACCTCCGTTCAATACTTGCGGATTTTTATTCTTGAACCAATTTGGATAACGTTCTTCAATCCTAATGTACCAAATCTCCATATATTAGAAAAACTATTTTTCACTAACACTGCACACAAAAATGATTTTTATTAAAGTAGATATTTGGCCTCGTATATAAAACAATTTTTTCTTTTCTAATTTTGTAATTACTTATTTTTATATTTAATTTTAAATTCACAAAACGTTGTTCATTATCCAAAAAAACTTGGTAATCACAAACTGGACTATATGTTATCTCAAAATTCCAAACTTGACTAAAAAATATTCTCATACCACAAAAAATTTAGAAGAATATTTTCCTGTTGGCGGTTTTTGGTTTTGTTTTTTCGTGCGCGTCCCTTCCCCGCTCACTCTTACCACGCATCAATTGCACACAATAAAACGGGAAAAACACAACAAAAATATTTCTATATATCTCCGCCGGTCGCACACACGCACAACGTGTACACATTGGTCTCGCTTGCACAATTATTTGAAGTTTACAGGATACAATGCCATCAGTAAAATGCCTCAATCATTCGATTACAACGAAATTCAAAATTCAAAACCACAAGGAGTCGTAACAGTCTTGGAGGAGGAGGATGCTGAAATAGGAATGCAGAGATCACGACAATCATTACCGACGCCAGACCCATCTAGTCTGCCTCCAGTTAGTTCAAACGATGAGCACAAATTCGGGCCTCGTGAGGAATAAGTTAAAATTGAAGTAACCGGGGTGATGGAGAAAACAAAAACAACCATAACAGTACAACCACCTACTCCTGAACAACAGAAGCCATCCTTTGATATGGGAGATATGATGCAAGCACACTTATTTCAACTAAAGGGAATGGACGCTAAATTCAGTACCAAATTATACAAACAAGGTGCAAAATTCGATCAACTCCGCAGAGAGCAAGGCGCCAAACTAGAACAACAAGCCGGCAAATCCGAGCAGCAAAGTGCACAATTGGCAGAACTACGAGCAGAACAAGGTGAGTAGTTTGCCGAGTTAGTTCTCCAAGTTAAACAGTTAAGAAAAGTTATGAAGTCTCTCGAGGTAGAAGTAAACAGTCAGAACAAAGATTTTGAGGTTGTCCCTCATACCCATCAGGCATACCCATCGATGGCGAAATTTCATTCGAGAATTTTAAAGCGCAGTTTTAAGCGACAGTGCAGCACAATTGTTGGAGCGCAAAAGAGCTCAACGCACTCATTGTGGCTCTTCGTGGGAAAGCTGCAGATGTCTTCATTTAAGAACCAATACTATAGTTAAATCCATGAATGAAGTATTGACGATGGCGTTAGAATATGAGGCAGCTAGAGCAAGTTTAGCCACTGACACGATAAAGCAAGTTGCAAGCTGGATTAGGACGATATCACGAAAATAATGACTTAAAGTGATTTTCGAGCTAACGGAACAAAACAATCGCGTTCCCAGTCTCGATGTATCCGATGCCAACAACCGGGTATTTCATGCAGACGTACGAGGCAAGACACGTCAAGAAATAAGGTAGTTAGACGTTGTACAAGACGAGCAGCGAAAACACATGTCTCATTTAACGGACATGAATCCGTAAAAATAAATTACACCAGTGTTTTGAGGAGCATAGCTGATGGAAGAGAAAAATGTCCCAATAAAGACACCGTTAAAATCACACAACTAGGGGCTGATTACAAAGGAGTCGGAGTTATTCACGTATTGACACAGCGTGAATACACCTTTACACTGGATACCGGAGCCTCGAAATCACGTGTTTGAACGTGAGTTCATGAATAAATTTAATCACGAAACGGGTGGTCATTGGAGCAGCTGAGGGAATCAACAATGTTAATCGTGATGGATTAGGAAAAACTGATATTGTGCAACACTGAGGAAACGCTATTTCAACCTGGAAAGCACTAAGACGGATACCGCCCGCGAAACAGGAGAAGACAGCCCAATAAAGCAAAAAATCTAGCGTGATGGAGTAATCGAGAAGTCTAGCAACCCATGGAGTTCGCCAGTGGCTCTTGTTCAGAAAAAGGACGAGACCAAATGATTTTGTATTGATGACCGTAAATTAAACGCAGTGCCGAAGTGAGACAATTAGATGACAGTGGAAGACATCATTGTACTAGGGCAATCGTAAATAAGTAATACAAGCGGTCCAGGTAGCTGGATTGAAGTTAAGTCCAACGAAATGCAGACTGTTCAGGGACGAAGTTAACTATTTGGGTCTTATTATTTGAAGCAACGATGTGCGGACAGATCCAAAGAAGCTAGTATCTGTAATGGATTGGCCTGCACTAAAGGATATTAGCCAACAAAGAAGTTTCCTAGGATTATGCTCATACTCCTGACGATTTGTGCCAAACTACGCAGATGTAGTGCGAAGTCTCCATCACCTTACGGAGAAAGTCAATCATCTGAGTGGAACGCAGACCATCAAAAAGCATTTTAAGAATTAAAGAAGAAATTATGCGGCACTCTTATTTTGGCGTATCCAGTGAGTAAGCAATGTGTATGACGAAAAGAAAGGAACTGTTCCACAGTTATTGCACAAGTCCAGTTTGAATCGGAACGTGGTTGAGATAAACAACATTTGAAAGAAGACCAGGAGGCTGATGAGTCAATTGGCTTAGCAAGGAAATGGCTGGTAGACGGTAAACGACCGCGTTGATACGAAATTGCATCTCAAAGCGCCACTGTTAAAAATTATTATGCGCAGTGGTATATTCGCTGAGAATAAAGGATGAAACAATCGTAAGAATCTGCTGGGCACCAATCAACGGCAGCAATAATAAACATCAAATTGTAGTACCTCCAAATCGAACACAAGAAGGACTATAAGAAACACACAGTGGAAGATCTGGTGCACATTTGGGAATCAATAAAACTTTGGATAACATAAAACACCGATTTTATTGGGTCAATTGCCGCAAGGACATTGACAACTGGTACAAACAGTGTGAAGTGTGTGCTAGGAGTAACGAACCGAAAGGAAAAAATCCAATACTACAATGTTGGAACACCATTCGAATGAATATCAGTGAACATCGCCGGCCAATTTCCAGAAACAAAAGAAGACAATCGTTACATACATACTGGTGTGTACTGACTAATTCAGCAAGTGAGTGGAAGCCTATCCGATTGTAAATCAGGAAGCCCGGACAGTAGCCGACACATTTCTGAACAATTACCGCAAGTACCGCAAGAACTTCACTCGAACCTAAATTTCGAGTCGTCCGATCGGGGGATCGATTTTATACCCCTATTCGTATTGAGGTATTCCAGTGCAGTGCACGACGCAACATGAAATTTACCTGTCATGGTACTGTTCGGCAGAGAGCCCCGCCTACCATTATATTAAGTTTGGGTTACCAGAAACCGAACCAGTCATGCAACATGAGTATGTAGCCGATCTAAGACAAAGAATGAGCTGGATTCATAATGAAGTAAGAAGCAATATCACAAAGCCCAGCGATGGAATGCAAACGAGATATCACTTAAGATTGGTTTGGATTTAGTGCAGTCGAAAAGTAAAAAGTGCGAAAAATAGTGAGCAGTTAAAGTAAATAGGAAAAGTGAATTATTAAATGATTTTCAATGACTCTGCCGCATAGATCCAGCTGAATTTGAGCAATGGTATTGGTTATGTTATGGCTCTAAAGGCATCGATCGATTGCGGCTTATTGGCATAGACCTGCGACTTGAGGAAACCCCACAAGGATAAGTCTAGCGAGGTCAAATCGCACGATCTTGGTGGCCAATCACGCCACCTCTGCGAGAGATAACCCTACCCTAAAATCGTTCATGCAGAATATCCAATGTTGGGTCTGTTGTGTGACACGTAGCCCCGTCCTGTTCAATTTAGTCCAAAACAAATCGGTTAGCATCAGTCTGTCGCGCTCGCCGTTGATTGTGGTGTCCTCGATATCGTAATTTTCCAAAAAGTACGGATGACGCTGACGGCCCAAAATCCGCGCCAAAAAATAACTTTTTGTGGATGCATTGCCACCTGGTGAATCTCTTGTGGGTTGGCATCATCTTATATACAGAAATTTTGCTTGTGGCTATGCTACATTCATCCAAAAATGCCTCTTCGCTAATGTGATTTTTCCGCTAAAATTGGGGTCCTCGTATCTTGTACGAGTAAAAGTTCAAGTTCTGACGGAGAATTCGCCAAGCTGAAGTCTGTGAAAGGCTGAGTTCTTGTACACGGTCGAGAATTGACTGCCTCGGGTTTTCCTGTACACTTTCACGGACCGCGGCAATGTTCTCAGCCACTCTGAAGTTCCTTTGACGTACGAGTGTTGGCTGATTGTTTACCAAGCCGGTTAACTCGAATTTGGCCACCAATCGTTGGAGAGTCGACTTTGAAGGACCACCGGGTCTGTACTAATGAGCATTCATTTTGATTATACAATTTTATCATTTGGACGTGCTGCTCAATCGTGTAACTTGTTATGGTGATTAAGCATGAGTGACTGAAACCTGACCCTGACCCGGCTCAGGCTGCCAACATCGACCCGCCCAAATTAAAAAACCGGTGTTAATGGTGAAAAATAAAGTTCGTAATTTGAAAAGCTGATTATTTCATTTGCAAAATCGAGTATGAATGTGTATCATCGCCCGAAATTCGACATAATATTTTGAAATCCTGTTAGTTAGGCTACTTAATGTGAGTAATAAGACCGCGTGGAAATCTCTAGGAGCGGCCCCGTATTACAAACTGCACAATGACCAACACAAAATTTGATGAATAAGTTAAAACTTCTAATTGAAAGCTTGTTAGATCATGGTGCTTCTTATTAATCCTTAATCTTATATATTGGTATTTTGAAAGCGTATTTTGAAAACTTTTAGAAGATTTTTAGGGTGTATGCCAATTTTTGTTAATGACTATAGATATTTAAATGCTTATCTACAGTCACTCACAAAAATTGGCGTACACCCTAAAAATCGAACGGACTTCATATTAAGATCAAGAAATACTTAACGGATTCTGTATCTTGGGTTTGTTTAAAAGATTACAAAAATTTGCGTACATTTAATAATTGAAAGCAAAAATTTGATGGTAGATAAAAAAATTAGTACTTTTTTGAACCTTCTTTGGCTTCCAGCACAGCTCTCATACTCGAAGGCATAACCTATTTTTCTACATTCCTCTTTTACATCCAGTTTTAATTGTTCTTTTGTAGTGTTCCTATGCTTGAAGTCTCTTCTACCTAGTTCTTCCCACAAATGTTCTATAGGGTTCAAATGTGGCGATTGAGGGAACCTATAGAGTAGCCATTCCTTTACTATTCTCACCGTATGCTTTGGACCGTTGCCATGCTGGACGTACCACGCAGAAGGAAGACCCAATTTTTTGATGCTATAGTGAGGATATTTTTTTTAAATATCTAAATATATCTCATCAGTCAGGTTTCCGTCGACAAATCTAAATTTACAACACCGTTTGCTCAAACGCCGTATTAGGCTTCCTCCACACTTATCTGATCCATAAATTTTAAACATGCCTTCGTCGGTGTTTGCCAAAATCCTATATCCTTGTCTCGGTACAATTTTACAAATTGTTTCCTTTTTTTCTTATTTACAACAGATATAAATGATTTTTCGCGCATAGTACGCCCATTATATCCATTTCTCCTAAGGATACGGCAGCTATTTTAGAGGCACTTTTGGCTGAATTGGTTTTTACCATCCTTACAATTGTTTTTCCAGTATGACAATTTACCTTCCGAGGACGGCCCGTTTGTAGTTTCCGTGCTGTATTTCAACGTTCTTCGAAATCATTAATAACCCTTTGGATTGTAGAATGCGTTCTCTTAACGATTGCTCCAATTTCCCTGTATGGATTTGCCTTCATTAAATAATTTCACTATCACATCTCGTAATTCTACTGACGTTTTTCGTTTTATGAATGGCATTTTGTTAAAACACATTCAAAATTTTAAAAATCGACAAAACTGTTGTCTCTCGTAGATCAATTAAATGCAACTAATTGATGCCTAGAAATTTTATTCAGTAAAAATAACGGTAACTAACATGAAAAAAATGAAATGTAACATCGTGTACGAACATTTTTGTGAGTGGCTGTTAGTACTTATTAACTGTAACTTGAGAATAGTTTGTTGAATTACACTGTTAAAATATTGAATGCATGTTCGCGAGACTCAGCCGTTTAACTTAGAGTCCGATGCAAGGATATTTGAATGTCGTTACGACATTAAATCGAAAGTTCTTCATCTTAAACGAAAATATTAACATTCGTAGGATAATTCTACATTTGTATGCCAAGCCCGCAATAAAAATACAAAATCCAAAGATAATAATCAAAAACGTTATAAGAAATCATCTTGGTTGTAATTGAAACTCACATTTCTGATATGCACATAACCAACATACGGGGCCGCTCCTATCTATTGTCAATATAGCGTACCAAAACGATACAATTAACGACAACAATAATCTAAGAAATGAATATAAAACCTGAGTATGTTATTTACAACAACAACACTAAATTATTAACGGGCGTGATTATAACCTTTAAACCCTTTAGAAATATTAACATAATTAGATGTTACAAAAGGTGTGGATCATTTCTTTGTTTCGATATAGTTCTTTGGATTTTTTTTTATTTTATTTTGCGTGTGACAAAACTCATTACAGATTGGTTTCATCGATATCGCTTAAAATTTACCATTATGTGATGAAGATGATGATGAATTACAAAATAAGCATGGTAATTGGTTTATGGTGAATTATTTATAGGTAAGGCCGCCAATAAACCAGAAACAATTTGTTATTTTATTTTTAATTTTAATTTACGTCGAAATTGGTTACCTACTAAAGCTGCATCAGCACTCCTTTAAAATCTTCAATTCGTTTGGCGGACTAACAACCATCTTTCACAGAAAATTTAAAGCTATATATGTATGCACAAAGGCCACCACTACCAAAGGGAAATACTGTGTGTTAAATAATTCCTTTAAATGGTGATGGGTATGGATTTCTCATCAAGAACATCCATCTACTGCCTTTCTCTGCGCCTTCGTTACGACAATTGAAGAGATTTATGTTTGATAACGTTATCAAACAATGGGGTAGATACTCGATCGGTTAGCAAGCAAGCAATTTGCTAGTCGAAATCCTGGCTACTCAATCAATTTTTCCAAGGAAAGTTGAATTTCAAGTTATACGAAGGCAACTCAATATATTCGTAGCATCGATACAAAAGAGCTAAATATTTAGAGACATTTTATTTTTATTTTTCAACATGATCTCCTCCAACATTAATGCATTTATTACATCTTTCAAATAATTTATTCAAAATTGTTTTTTAAAATTTGGAAACAGAAAAAAATCACTATAGGGTGGATGAGGGATTTCTTCAAAGACGCGATAATGGTCTTTTGTGGCATATAATCAATTAGCAAAATTCCTTCTGCATCCCAGAAAATTGTGACCATAACCTTCCCAGCTGACTGTTGAGCATTAAATTTCTCTCATCACATTTTTTCCATTGCATAGATTCTAGTTTGGACTCCGGATCCCAATGATGAATCCATGTTTCATCGCCCGTCACGATACTATTTATGAAATTATCAAGATAATTTTCTTTCATATTTAAAATGTTGCTTGAAGTTTGACACGAATTTTTTTCTGTTCCGGGATTAGCAAACGGGGAACTTATGTTGCACTAACTTTCGAAAGATGAAGATGGTCATGCAGAATTGTAAATGTGGTCTGAGATTTCTCGATAATTCTGCAATATTTACACGGCGGTCCTCTAATACAAAATTATCTGCCAAAATAACGTTTTCATGCGTGATGGCGTCCTGTGGCCTTCCCTGACGCTCATCATCTTCTAGCGATTCTCTACCACTTTTGAATAATTTAACCCACTTCGTTACTGTAGAATATTTTGGTCCACATTCATCATAAATACTATTTTTGTCTAAACACGTGTTGGAATATTGACGTCCAGAAATAAATTAAACAAAATAAAACAAAAGTTGTTTCTAGATGTTTCTTGTAGATGAAAAATAAACAAAACAAAAATATGGGTTTCTCTTTCACTCCATAATTACATACCAATACTACGAATATATTGATTTGCCCTCGTACTTATTGTAAAGTTTTTGTTTAATTTTGCAATTGCACAGAGATAACGATTTGAGGCCGTGTGGAGATTACCGTCGAATCAATTCCGTGACGATAACGGATCGTTACCCGATATCACACATCCAACATTTCTTCTCCAAAATCTATCTCGTCAGAGTCTAGTACTAGGGTCTAGTACAAAGTAAAAACGCCTATCCCAAGAGGTGTAATCTCTTAGAAGTATCTTAGGACAGAGTGTTTTTACTTCGATTTTTACCTCTGCCAATTTTGAATATTAAACTCAGTGTTCCCCTAATTTTTCGGAAAAACTCATGATTTATAGTTGGATTGGGTCCAGTACAAAATCAAAACACCTATTCCAAGAGTTGTAACTTCTTAGAAGTATCTTAGGACAGAGGGTTTTCATTTTGATTTTTACCTCTGCAAATTATGAATATTAAACCCAGTGTTCCCCTTATTTTTCGGGAAAACTCATGTTTTCTAGTTGAATTGGGTCTAGGACAAAGTAAAAACGCCTATTCCAAAAATTGTAACCTCTTAGAAGTATCTTAGGACAGAGGGTTATTAGTTCGGATTTTACCTCTGCATATTTTGAATATTAAACCCAGTGTTCCTCTAATTTTTCCGAAAAACCCATGTTTTAAAGTTGGATTGGGTTCAGTACAAAGTGAAAATGCATATTCCAAGAGTTGTAACCTCTTAGAAGTATTTTAGGACAGAGAGTTTTGATTTCGATTTTTACCTCTGAAAATTTTGAATATTAAACCCAGTGTTCCCCTAATTTTTTCCGAAAAACTCATGTTTTATAGTTGGATTGGGTCAAGTACAAAGTCAAAACACCTATTCCAAGAGTTGTAACCTCTTAGAAGTATCTTAGGACAGAGGGTTATTACTTCGGATTTTACCTTTATAACTTTTGAATATTAGATTCAGTGTTCCCCTAATTTTTTCGAAAAACTCATGTTTTCTAGTTGGATTGGGTCCAGTGCAAAGTGAAAACACTTATTCAAGGAGTTGTAACCTCTTAAAAAGATCTTAGGACAGCGAGTTTTGGTTTCCAGTTTTACCTCTTCAAATTTTGAATATTAAGCCCAGTGTTCCCCTAATTTTTTTCGGGAAAACTCATGTTTTATAGTTGGATTGGGTCAAGTACAAAGTCAAAACACATATTCCAAGAGTTGTAACCTCTTAAAAGTAACTTAGGACAGAGGGTTATTGCTTCGAATTTTACCTCTTCAACTATTGAATATTAAACCCAGTGTTTCCCTAATTTTTCGGGAAAACTCATGTTTTCTAGTTGGATTGGGTCCAGTACACAGTGAAAACGCCTATCCCAAGAGTTGTAACCTCTTAGAATGGAGGGTTTTGATTTCGATTTTACCTCTGCAAATTTAGAATATTAAACCCAGCGTTCCCCTAATTTTTCGGGAAAACTCATGCTTTATATGTAGTTGAATTGGGTCTAGTACAAAGTGTAAACGCCTATCTCAAGAGTTGTAACCTCTTAGAAGTATCTTTGGACAGTGTGTTTTTACTTCGGATTTTACTTCTACAACTTTTGAATATTAAACCCAGTGTTCCCAGTGTTGAAAACATCTATTCCAAGAGTTGTAACTTCTTAGGAGTTTCCTCTTCGAAGTTTAAACCTCTTAGGACAAAGAGTTTTCACTGCGATTTATCGAATACTATAATATAACGTGGGTAACTGCAGCAGGGAAACTTTCGAAACTCAAAATGTAACTTTGAATATCGATTAAGCCCAATTTATGCTAATTAGTGCTCACGGGAAATAATTAGTGCTAGTCCAGGAGCCGAAAAAACGGGAAAAGAAAATTTCAAATTTCGCCTGAAAGACGGAATAAATAAAACCCGATTTCTAGAAAAACCCAGAAATAATTTAAGCTTAATTTTAAAATTTTCTATAGGCCGCTAAGCTGATGAAATTTGTGCTTACCATAGAAAAATGATTTTGATAAATTTTCATTCATAAATCGAGGAAAACCAAACTAGCCCCTGAAAGATACCATATTTAAAAAAACAGAGATATATCGTTCAATAATATTTGTGTTGTACAACAAATTAAACAATAGAAATAAAATGTTCTAAAATCCAAGTCATAAGCAATTCAGATAGTATATTCCTATCAGGCATGTTGATTGCCCTCCGAAAAATATAGTGGCTGAGTTGGTGCTAATCCAGAATTGGCCCAATTCCATTGAACAACAACGACCATTGAACGAGCAATTTTCTGACTAAAAGTGTTCTATAAACCAATGAAATTGCCACTTTATGCATACCTAATTGGAATATGCAATCAGAAGTGCCAACTTCATTTGTTTCTAGAACACTTTTTGTTAGAAAATTGTTCATTCAACGGTCGTTGTTGTTCAGTGGAATTGGGCCAATTCTGGATTAGCACAAATTTTCGGCTTCTGCACTAGCACCAAGTTTTTCGGCAAGCACTAATTAGCATACATTGGGCTTAATCGGTATGCAAAGTTTAATTTTGAAATTCGAAAGTTTCCTTGCTGCAGTTACTCACGTTATATTATAGTATTCGATAAATCGCAGTGAAAACTCTTTGTCCTAAGAGGTTTAAACTTCGAAGAGGATACTTCTGAGAGCTAACAACTCTTAGGATAGATGTTTTCACATTTTACTAGACCCAATCCAACTATAAAACATGAGTTTCCCGAAAAATTAGGGGAACGCTGGGTTTAATATTCTAAATTTGCACAGGTAAAAAATCGAAACCAAAACCACTAGTCCTAAGATACTTCTAAGAGGTTACTACTCTTCGAATAAGTGTTTTCACTTTGTGCTGGACTCAATCCAACTATAAAACATGAGTTTTCCGGAAAAATTAGGGGAACACTGGGTTTAATAATCAAAAGTGGTATAGGTTAAACTAACTTATAGGTATAGGTAAAAGTAACTTGAGATATTCTAAAGGTTTCCAATCATTTTGCAAGAGGGAGAACTGGCGCTTATACTAAAATAATGTGTGAGTCACGCCAGAAATCCCATTTTGGAAATCCCACGGTTTTCTTATTTAGTCGAGTTGTGTTTGATTGCGCAATTTTGTGCGTCTAACGGTAAAATTTGTGCATAATGTATTTTGGGAGATAATGTGGGATTTCTGACGTGTTATCACACCAGAAATCTCATAGATCCATTTAATCATTAGAGCATATGTTTGGCTTTAGTTTAATTGTGCAAAACTGTGCATGTCAAAATCTATGTAGTTCTCCTCCAGAATTGGTCAGCATTTCTCCTATATCGGCTTTATCTGCCCATTTACATGCGTTATGCACAAAATAAAAATCGTAGTTTTCTAGCCACAATGTTTAGACTGGAAGTTTATAATCTGATAAGACCAGGATTCATTGGTGGCATACTCCATATCAGCCAGAATTGGGAATAAAAAACCCTTAATTCAACCCTAATTTAAAACTGAAATTTTTAAAATACACTTAATGAACGATTTTTGAAAATCGCACAAGAAAGCCCCATTTCAACCCTAATTTCAAAAGATGCATTTCGAAAAATTTTATTTGGGTGATTTCTGAAAATCCTACCTTTTATTAACGAAATCACTTAAACTAGATGAAATGAACATTCAGATAAAATTTCATGATTGTGCATACTCCCCATTAGCCAGAATCCCACATATAAGACTCTTCCTTCAACCCTAATTTTAAAAGATCATTTTTTGAACGAAATTTGATCTGAATGTTCATTTCAACTAGTTTAGGTGATTTCGTTAATAATATGTAGGATTTCCAGAAATCACCCATATACAAATTTTCGAAATGGATCTTTTGAAATTAGGGTTGAAATATGGCTTTCTTACGGGTGATTCTGGCTGATGGGTAGTAGACGCAATCATGAAACGTGATCAGTATATTCAGTACAAGCAGTTTAAGTGATTTTATTAATAAAATGGGCGATTTTCAAAAATCATTCATTAAGTGTATTTCAAAAATTTCAGTTTTAAATTAGGGTTGAATTAAGGGTTTTTTATTCCCAATTCTGGCTGATATGGAGTATGCCAATGATGCAATGAATCCTGGTCTTATCAGGTTATATACTTCCAGTCTAAACATTGTGGCTAGAAAACTACGATTTTTATTTTGTGCATAACGCATGTAAATGGGCAGATAAAGCCGATATAGGAGAAATGCTGACCAATTCTGGAGGAGAACTACATAGATTTTGACATGCACAGTTTTGCACAATTAAACTAAAGCCAAACATATGCTCTAATGATTAAATGGATCTATGAGATTTCTGGTGTGATAATCACGTCAGAAATCCCACATTATCTCCCAAAATACATTATGCACAAATTTTACCGTTAGACGCACAAAATTGCGCAATCAAACACAACTCGACTAAATAAGAAAACCGTGGGATTTCCAAAATGGGATTTCTGGCGTGACTCACACATTATTTTAGTATAAGCGCCAGTTCTCCCTCTTGCAAAATGATTGGAAACCTTTAGAATATCTCAAGTTTTGAGAGTGAAACCATGATAGTCCTATCCTTATTTTTTGATGTACCTGTTGATCCCAGGAAAGGTTTGCTAATTCAACTTTCAAGTTCGGAAGGTTAAGATTGGTCACTATCCCCTTTTTGTGACAATCTTAAACATGTGACCGATCTAATGAAGAAAAATTATCGATTAATTACATAAAGGCTTACATCGATTAATTACGTTGGTTAATTTACATATCAAAAAACCTTGAAACATAGACAAGCACACATTTAAGTAATTTTGTGATTAATTTTCCTTCGACTGAACAAAAAGTGCAAAAAAAATATTTAACCATGTTAATGTCAATTATTACAACTCTAAAATTTTATTTGTGTAGGATTATTCAATATTAATTCATGTAAATTGTTAAACACAAGATATTTTTTATAGATGCAGCTATCTGTACATATCCGAGTGCACACAATGTACATACGAGTACATAAGATATATCTATTTAACAACCATCAATTTATATTACACCATTATAATGTACACAATTCTGTGTTAGATGTCTAAATTGAAACAACATGAGATTTATACAAACTGAATCTTTCGTATATTACATACGAGTATCGTGTGTGCGGAGGAATGAACGTAGGATAAAATTGGAAAAACATTTTTTTTCTGTACAGACTGTCTAGTAATTCTCCGCCATATAAGTAGGATAAAGGATAAAATTGTTATTTTACAATTTATTTTGAAAAATCTATGTGACACTACATCTGTGAACGATATGTGAAATATTCGTACGATATAATGTATTTTACAGTACCAACTGATGGTTCATCCAACTCAACCCCAACGTGTATACAAAAACGATTGAAATGGTGCCAATTATGTGCCTCCCATTGTCTCGTACAATCCATGATGCACCAATAATTTTGGGGTGGTGCCGAACAATTTATTCGTATTATTAGAAATGCAATCAATATGATGAAGATAATTATGATTTTGTGATACGGAAAATTCGCCAAATTTTGGTTGAAATCATGAGGTGAACGAATGCCTTAATCTTTATCTTGTGAATTATTTTCTTACTTATTAAGAACATTTTATGCTCTACTGCACAAACACAATAATATATGGTACAATTCAGTTTTAAAAGAAACGTTAAATAATAATAATTATAATAAGCAGTTGTTGACACTTGTGCTTGAACTATGAGGTACTCCATTTGAAAGGAGCGGTTTAAATCATGATTTTCCACCTAAACTAGAATAAAAAGTTTATTTTGTCTTGCAAACGTAACCGAAGTTAGCACGAAAACCATCCCGAAAAGAACCTTTTTAAGAATTCATCCCGAAAAAAATATATAACGGGTGTTTTTTTAGGAGGTTTGTTTTTCCGATAGATGTCGTTTTATTTTATGACAGTTGTTTTGTCAGCTCAAAGTGGCATTTCTACTCAGTATTGTTTGGCAAATCATTATGAATAGGTTAACTCCAGAACAACGTTTTCAAATCGTGGAAATTTATTTTCAAAATCAGTGTTCAATTAAAAATGTTTATAGAGCACTTCGTGAATTTTATGGTGCACATAATCGTCCGTCAGAGACCACCATAAAGAACGTAATTACCAAATTTCGGTCTACATTCACTCTTTTGGATGCCAAGCCACCGACAAGAATGAGAAGAGTTCGTACAGAAGAAAATATTGCTGTCGTTGAGGCCAGTGTCGAAGAAAACGACAATTTATCGATTCGTCGTCGTGCTCAGCAAATTGGACTTTGTCCATCGACTTTATGGAAAATTTTACGTAAAGATTTGGGTTTGGTGCCATACAAAATTCAATTGGTGCAAGAATTAAAGCCACACGACCATCGTTTGCGCCGTGAATTCAGTGATTGGTCGTTAAATCAATTGAACGAAGATCCATTTTTTTACCGTAAAATTCTCTTCAGTGATGAGGCGCATTTTTGGTTAAATGGATACGTCAACAAACAAAATTGTCGCATTTGGAGCAAAGATAATCCACACGCCGTTCTAGAATTACCAATGCATCCTGATAAATGTACTGTTTGGTGCGGTCTATGGGCTGGTGGGATCATCGGTCCATATTTCTTTAAAAATGAGGAAGGACGACGCGTTACCGTGAATGGAAATCGATACAGAACCATGTTAAATGAGTTTTTGTTGTCAAATCTTGAAGATATGGATATGAATGAAATGTGGTTTCAACAAGATGGTGCCACTTGCCATACAGCACGTGAAACAATCGACTTATTGAAAGAAACTTTCAACGACAACATTATTTCGAGAAATGGTCCGGTGAATTGGCCTCCGCGTTCGTGCGATTTGACGCCACTCGATTACTTTTTGTGGGGATACGTGAAGTCATTGGTTTATGTGGATAAACCTCAATCGATTGACGCTTTGGAAACCAATATTCAACGTGTCATTGCTGACATACGCCCTCAAATGCTTGAAAAAGTGCTGGAAAATTGGACCTCCAGAATGACATTTGTGAAAAATAGTCGTGGTAGCCATATGCCAGAAATTGTGTTTAAATGTTAAATGCCAAAAAATTATCTACCAAATAAAAAAAAATTTTGGTCATTTCATAATTTTATATGTGTTTTATTCAAAAAAAAAATCGGCAACCTCTTAAAAAAACACCCTTTATAAAAAAAATATTTTTTTTTATTTAAAATATTTTATTAAATTTTATTGACAATATTTGAGTTTCAAGACAAGATTACAACTTACCTAAAATTACGTTACATAAAATTATCGTACACTCAGAACATGAAGACACTGCATTTTGAGGAATGTATGTCTTATCTGCGCTGCTATTCATATCGCATGTGTGCAATATGAAACCCCTGTTCAACTGTGGAAATCGATTCGCTGCCGCGTGTTAACTCTTCTCTTTTTAAATTCGAATGTCCGCATTCAAACTGTCAGAAAAACGCTCCTTTGGTTTTTCTCCTGCTGTTGAACCACCTGTGCAACGCATTCGATCTCCTCTTCTCTATGATGTGGTTCAACTGTACTTAAGCTTTCAATGTTTGTTGTGTTTAGGATTTTCAATTTCTTGCCTTTTTTGCATCTTATGGTTGCCAATATTATGATTATGATGACCACTAGTGAAAGCGGTCCCCAACTCCAAATTTGTTGTGTAAATTGCAGTGTTGGGCATTTTACATGTAAAAAAAGTAAATAACATAAAAATGTGTGTAACTTACATAAAATATGTAAAAAACGTGAAAACATATTTTACGTCTGAAAAATAGCTGAACATATTGTGTAAATGTAACAAATGTTTGTTTATCAGGGTTATACGCATCATAAATATCAATCAAACAGTTCATTTGATTTATGTATCTACACTGAAGATGATGATCTACAAGAAACTCAATTATGTATCTACACTGTCATCTGTGTAGTTAGCTGCCATCTATTATCAAATTGTAGCATTTTGCACGGTTTGTTCGTAAATGTTAAACAGTCGAGTAGTAAGTTAATTTTTTCACCATCAAAAATCCATACAGTGATCAGTTTAATATATCGAATAATGTTTATTACATGCCGTAGTTGAAAAGCGAGTCCCGTTTATTATAACACCCATGAAATTGAGAGCATTTCATCGTCCACCAAAAATATTCGCATGGGCTATTAACATTCGCTCAATTTAACCTCATCCTGTAATACCGCTGCTAAAACACATTCAATAGAAGAAAAAGCCACGAAAGTTGGAAATAATTACGTCTGTAGGTGGAGATGTGCTCTTTATGAGGTCTGACCGGTCGGGATAGTGAAATAATTTTGACTGAGTTTTGTGAAAAACATCGCCCTTTAATAGTAGGAATGCGTTCGAAAATTAAAAATTATTAACGCAAACTGGGAAAAGATTCGGATCCTCCAGAGTTTAAATATGGTGAAGTTGCGTTTCCTCACACTCCTTTTTGGGAATACTTCTTCCTGGACAGTATATAGGCTATATTTATCCGCATCAAATTTTTCAGTCAGATTTTCTACTTATTCGTACAAGGAGGGACTACTAAGAAGTTCGAGGACAAAATTCAAAACGAGCCAATAATTTTGTTCGAGTTTTTTTGCAAATTTTACAGGGAATTTCAGTTGCCACACGAGTCAAGGTGAAATATTAGTAAATAAACCACCGGTCGGTCATTCAAAAATGTACTTCGACTTTACCTATTGGTAAATATTTTTTAGGCCGATTTTCTTATCTAACGTGCTAACCAACATTATTTTTAGTTCCCATTGTACATGGCGATGATGATAGCCAGCAACCAGCCAAAGCTATGGTACAACTAAGTGGACTTGCATTTCATAATCAACCACAAGACGGATCAGTCGATGTAGATCCAAATTATGCATACCTACAAACTGTGTTCTATATATTTTATACGACGACCATCAAATTAAAGACGACCATCTAATTCTGTCGCATTTACGAGAATAATTGTTTATTTTTTTTAAAGGATTTTTCGTGGCTAAGTTTTTTGGGCCTGCATACATACAAAGTTCATGTATTGCGTTATGGCCGTATTTACATATGCAATTCTGATTGCTCGCTTTGGTAAATACAACAAGAGCGCTAACGTAGAAGCGACAAAACAGGAAGTTTAAAAGCTCACTTAAAAATAAATTGCACGAACATACATACATACCTTCTCACACGCGAACGAAATTAATGTTACGTAATATGAACATACAAACAGTCTACTAAAAGAGCCATACTTATCCGTATTGGCTTGTGTAAAACCTAAACCAGTGGCACTGTTCTGGCTTTCCCTGGGAAAAGGGAATTGGGAAAAATATTTTCATAGCATTTCTGTCTAAATTATATTTTTCTGGCCTATTGAGGGAATAAGTATGGTGTAAATATTTTCGAAACAAAGTTAAATGGGAAATTATTTTTCCCCATACAAATTTTGTGGAACAACAGTTTCCCAATTAACTTTGTTTTGAAAACGTTTGCACTAAACTTATTCCTTCGGTAGGCCAAAATGAAATTTGGACAAAAATGTTCTGAACATATTTTTCCCCATTCCCTATTCCCAGAGAAAGCCAGAATAATGCCACAGTACGTAGAAATATAGTCCTGTCATTATTTTTATAATTAATGTTGGTTTCATGAGACTCATGAGAATAGGAGTTCATATTTTGAGGCAAACGCCTTTTGCAATATCGGCATCGAAAATTTAATAAGGAAATTCTTGAAATAATTAAGTTTTTTTTATTAAACAATATTTTTATTTTTTACGCGATTATTTTACACATTAATACCTAAGTTAAAATCACGCACACGTTAGGTAGACGCCGAATCATCATGCTTATGTTTCGAACCATTTTCTGCTTTGGCCCTCGGTGATTGAATCGCCCCCACTTTGGGTACTACAATTAAGGTTCCGATAAAATCACATCGAACGAATTATTTTGCTCGCTGAAATTGTCGAAACTTCATGCTGGTTTCGACAATTTCAGCGAGCGATCATTTCTACCGAACGTGGTGGGGTATATAGGACAGCCACAAACTAAACTGTTGGTATATGCATCTCTAATTTCTGTTTGATAATCAAAACACCCAAATGTACAGTGTCCAATTTTCGAGGTTTTTAATTCATGTACTCGATGCCGTGTTAATTGGTACTTCGGCGAACGAGACATGTAATATTCTTGATCTTTCTTGAACTTTGTACGATCATTTTATCTCTAGATTCGGTCGGTCAGGTTTAATTAAATCTTCAATTTGTAACTTTAAATATCTTACTTAATCGTTCTCGTTAAATCTGAAATCGAATACATGTTATTTCTAATCGACACATACTCACTCTCAATAAAATCTTGAAATAATTGTTGACGTCAGTGTAAAAGTTACGAAACCGACAGCAACAGAGAAGAGAATGGCCAAAATTTATAAATGTGACTGAAAAATTGTTCAAAATCATTTAATCGTCCATGGGGATGCATCCAACACTAGATTTGTACATGAAGCGTCGAAATATACACGTTATTTTGTAAATTTCTGGTGTCTTCCAGCAGGGGCAATCACGGCACCGAGACATTAGTTATCTTCAGTTCTACCAACCATCCGGAATGAGTCTAAATGTGTCGAGCTGACGTTGAGAAATAAAACGCTTTTTTGCCGAAAAAAATATCTTTTATTTAAATTTATTCGAAACTTTCGTTTTACTACAGTAAAATTCGATGTAAACCACTGTTGAAATGTATCCATGATGGTCAGCATCATACTGTTTTTCTTCAGAGATATGTTTTAATTTTTTTGATTCAGGTGTACGACCACGCCTTTTTAATGATTTGTAATCTTACGAACGACCCTGACTTCGACAACGGCGCTTGCTTGATGGTCTAAAACGAGGCTGTCTGTTTCTCTTCCTTACTGTGAGAATGAGTACTTTTTCGGTCTCCTTCACGATCTCCCGAGTGATCACGATCTAGATTTAATGTTAATTTTTATGACCTGAAATATAGGGTAGACATTATAAAAATCCGTTTCCCCGACTCGGGTCTTTGTACGTCAACCCTCGTCATTCTTTTTAATAAAAAACACTATTTTTTTTCACTTCAATTAAAACGAAAATGTCAAAAACTTTAATATTCTTCGCTTCGCTATCGATTTTATGTAAATGTCAAATGTATGTGAGTACCCCAATAACCAAAATATGTCATTACCAAAGCAAATAAATATATTGATTCCATGTAGGGTTCAAAAGCTGAGTTGGAGTTAGCGTGGAGAATTGGAGTTTATAATGAAGAATTATCTTAGAAGCGAATCGAATCTAGTTGAATGCCATTAATTTGAGGGAAACTTAATAAAATAAAATCGCAAAGAACCACAAAAATATGCTGTTACATTAACACAAGGCTGATTGTGTAAAACCAGTACGTATATATATGCATACTACATAGAATTATATACTATAGAATGAATGTAAAGATTTTGCCCATATAAAATTTGCTATTTCATGTGTCACAAGCCAGAGCAGGATGGTTATATAAAAAATGCGGTCTAGGTCATCCATTCTACGTACATACACACAAACTATGCTCTATATATCTTATGCGGTCTATTGTAACGTCGACTAAAGTTCGCACGTTTCAAGTTTGGTAAGGTTTTGCTCCCCTGACGTAGCGGTTACGAACAAATACGTTGAACATTGAAAGCGCGGGAAAATTATATAGCATGTAGTGGTGAAGTATAGTTAAATACTTTGGTAATATTGTTAATGGGTGGGGCAAGCTTCGGTTTATAAAAAAAAAAGACAAAAACGAAAAGTATAAATAGGTTTTGCTTTTGGGTGCACGGGAGTGAGTGGAAAGTTTTTCTGAGTTGCTTACGAAGTAATCTAAATAAAAAATAAAATTTAAAATTATTAAAATTAGTGAATTTCCATGAACATTTGTGCAAGTATAAATTAGCTGCACTCTTTTCTTATAATAAATTCAAGTTGTGTTAAATACCAAGCTAAAATTAGCAAAATTCATGGTTTTGTGCGAATTTATTTCATACCAGTGCTTATAAATAAAAATAAAATAGAATAAAAACTCATTTATGAAGTCTGATATCGGTTTGGTGAACAGTGTATGTTTCACGAACGATGGTGGGCAAACTGTTAAACTTTGCTCAACCTTTTGAAAAGTCAAAAATAAATTTAACCGGCATGTTAGTTATTTTATATTATAAGTAAACATTATGCTAAATTATATACAGTGAATTATTGTGTTAGTCGCAAGTTAAAATTATAGACCTATTTTATGGTTGCTGTGTGATTGTTTAATTAAGATTGTGACATAAACTGTAAAACGAAAACGAACACGCTAAAATTATATCTACTCAAGCATTTGGGTATGCAACAAAATGAGCATATCGCTGGGTTAGTAATTCACGGTACATCTAATACGGTTATACCAAACAACAAAATAATACCAAGGCATCTAAAAAAAAATAAAAAAAAAATAAAAAGGTGACCATTGGTTCGTCTCTTAAAAATTAATGCAATGCGACGAGAACAATTAAAACAAGGTGCATGTAACTACGTTAAAACAACAAAAAGATAAAAATTAAAAATATGTTCAACAAAATAATAATAATCGAATAACGTTTATAATAGTTTATACTAATACTAAGTTCTAATAGTATTACAAATAATAATCAGTACAAATATAAAATAAATATACAACAATAATAATTAAATGGTGCATCGACTTCAACTACTTGGATATTCGGCCGCAACCAAATTTAATTAAGGTCTTATTTACATTTTTATAATTAGAATTAAGCGTAAATATTTTTCATTTTATAATAGTCCGGTGGAGGGTTTTAGTTAAGTTAGAATTTACTTGAGTTTTTTTTTACAATTGCCAAGTTACAGTTTATACTGGACGTCCTTAGTAAATAGTATATTAAAATTTAACGGATAGAATAATTGTATAACGTTAAGTTTTTGATTTATTTTCGATTTTTCAATCATATGTTCATGGATTTATTTTCTTTTTACGATCTTATTTCAATAAAACCATTAAATAATTATATTAATTTCGAAATTCAATTTTTCATTTATTTTTTTTTGGGGTGTTCTGGTGTAATGATTTACTTTTCGGTTGAATAATTTTCGCTTTGCAAGTGTTCATGATGAGAAACTAAAAATTTTAATGTAGAGGTTGAGGGTAAGTGTGATTATGACATGTTAGGTAAGTTGGTCCGAGTCCTGTTATCCTTTTTCATCCTGCAAATTTTAAATTCCTGTGGTCTAGCACGCATCTTGTGATCCTCGGTAAAACCCACCCCATACCCTGAGCATAGCCGGCAGAACATGACCACGCCGGGGTTCTCACAAGATGGAATAATTAATTCGGTGACAGGTGGCATTCAATTTTTAGGAGACGAGAATTTTCCCGCGACCAACTCATGCCAGGTATACCCGTTACAGATGGCGCCCAAACTAAAAATGGCTATTATTACTTTCCTCATTTAAATTTATATCCTTACTTAAAATTTCATCTATCTAATTAGTTTTTTTTAAACTATATTTCGCGTTTTTGAATTCGTCTATGATCATTGGATAGATTCAAAATAACATTATTACCATTATTGTCGATTGTAGTGTTTACCGTAATTGTATCAATTATCATAGACAGTTAAGCATGTTTTGACAATGACTTCCACCATACTGGTGTTTGATTGCATTGGTTGTTAAAACGTGCTTCGTAAGTATGTGCTGCAGAAGCAACTGTATCCCGTTTTCAGTAGAATCAATTGCCAATTCATGTAACACATTCTTATCAAATATTCAAATTATAAACCGTAACAATTTCTCCCAATATTTCAAAATGTTTAATATTGTAGACTGTCTTGTTAGTAAACGGTTTAGCTCCCTCAATCCCTTTTCCTATATCCTCAGGTTACTTATAGACCAACTTAATGAATAAATACAAAAGCACGCATTCCATGATCACACATACCAACTCAACCTCTTTCATGCATATATACATATAATCAAATTTCATTATCATTTTTTTTTTTCTAAAAATAAGCATGCAGAATTATTTTTCATTTTGACTAGTCCTTACATAGATTTAAAACAAAAATAAAAATCAATTTAATCCCGAAAATCATAATTCACGAAATTTGTTCAGCTACTGTTGTGTCAGGGTTAAAATATCTCAATTTTGACTGTAACGAATTATTTTAAAAACGGTGAACAGAGTCTGTAAAAAAAAAAAAAAAAAAAAAAAATATTTGAATCTTGAACTAAGTTTCTCTTTATTATTTGTTTATCGATACTTCAATGTACAATCATGAATCTCGACCACCTGGAATACGACGAATTCGAACTCGAGTGCCTCATTCGTAACGTGAAAGCTCCAAACCTGGTTGAACAGTTAACATGCCTAAAGGAACGACTACAACTAGAACAAGAGCATTCTGTTCTGGTACCAACTCGCCCTCACAAGCAAGCTTCAAAAAACCCTAAACGAGAAGTAGAGAAAATATCGCTGAAATTGACTTTCATATACACCGACCTGCAGGAAGCAATCAAAGAAGGCGATACATCTAAGATAATAAAGTTCCATTCTCGATTACTGCATATCCAAGGAAGATTGTCTCGCCTGAAATATTCCAAGGCTGTACGTGATCAAGTCACTGACATCTTAGAAACGGTTACTCAATTGATTAATTTTGTAGTTTCGAATAATGCGAAAGAACCCGCCGAACTTAACGCGAGTCTGCAAGAACTTGGAAAAATTAATGTGGACAAAGTAGAAGAAATCATCCAAGTGGAAGATTTACAGGAATCAGATACCCCTTCGATTTGTGATTCATCCGATTCAAGTGACCCCGCTGATGCATCTTCTACATCTGCTGAACATCCGCAGCACAATAGCACCACTAAATCTAAAACAAACCGTCGACAGGCTACCGGTAAAACCACAGCCGGATCTGAACGTCGCAAATCAAAGACAACTAAACTTCCACCTCCTGGTGGAGAATCTGATCCTCCACCCAATAACAAAAACTCCCACAAGTCACTTTCGAAATGGGATATTTCTTACAACGGTCATCCGAAAGGTATACATATTAAGCGTTTTCTAACTAGAGTTGAACATATGGCAAGGTCTGAAGATGTCTCCCCATATAGATTAGTAACCGACTTACATTATATTTTAAAAGGAAACGCCAACGATTGGTATTGGACGTTTATAGAACGAAATTCTAACATTACGTGGGATACGCTAAAATCGGAATTAAAAAAATGCTTCCAGGGACCACGAACGGACGATGACATTCGTTCTCAAATAGAAGCGCGCAAGCAAAAATACCGTGAAAGTTTTAATGATTATTATCACGACATAATATCAATGACACTGCAATTAGAAACCTCTCTCACCGATCAAGAAATCCTTCGGATTATTCGACGAAACATGAGAGCAGGATTGCAAGACAAATTAACTGACTCTAAAATTGAGAGCGTAGATGAACTCTTTAGAAAGTGTGTTGCTTACGAAGACACATGGACCAGAACGGGATTTCTGCCTGAGCTCATGTGTCAACCGAGCAAATCAGTTAGTGCGATTGAAGGTTCTGAGCAAGAATGGAATCCGAGAGTAGGGTCTGAGTTTATGTCGGCGCAGCCTCCTACGACATCATTTAGTTCACCCGAAATTAAAGCGAATGTTTCTTCCTTGTCCCAGAATGATACGCCGCGATATTCAAAACTTCAACATACCTCTTATGTTAATAAAATGCCCGTAGGGACTCCACCTCCACACCTTAACCGAGGGTCTAATGAAAACCGCCGCCCAGACTGGTCTATTACTTGTGCTGGTTGTGGTTCCAAAGGGTATCGCCAACCGCAATGTTTCCTATGTAATACGCCGTCGGGAAACTGGAGAGCGGGGGCGCGAAGCTTCAATGTTTCACACCCCCAGGCGAAAAATGTTGTGGATTCGGCTTCAAATACCGACCCCGAGTTGCTCAGACGCACGACATAAATATTAATCCTACAATCCATAAAACAACAACTCAATTCATTCCAAACAAGTCTTCCAATTCTCGATTATTTCGCAACAAACAATACTGGATGCACCGCCGAATTTGTAAGAACTACATTGCGGAGTCCCTAATCTCCTCTCCGGGAGATGATCGGCCTTATGTACAACTACAAATATTAAAGAAAACGTATGTTGGATTGTTGGATAGCGGTGCCAATATTTCACTACTAGGCAAAGGCTGTGAATTATTTATAGAACATCCTTTGGTAAAATTCCATTTGTTTCCATCCTCAATTAAGACAGCAAACGGCCAACGAGAGCCAATTCTGGGATACATTAAATTACCAGTGACATTTGCTGATCAAACAAAACTGCACACTTTTTATTTATCACCTAATCTTTCTCAGGAATTATACTTGGGAGTCGATTTCTTTAGAGCATTTAACCTTACGATCGCTTTATCCTCCTCAGTAACAATTAAACCGTATTTGTTCAAACCTAATGAGAGATTTTTAGAGCCAACTGCTAAGCCGGTGGCAGAATTAATTAATGATACAGTTATTGCTGCTCCAAAACATCTACTAACAGAGCAACAACAGCAGATTTTAAACGATGTTATACGCAAATTTCCGTCGTCAGCAGTTTTGGGTCTCGGACGTACTCATCTTGTGTCTCATATGATCGATGTAGGAACTTCCAAGCCAATCAAACAGAGGCATTACGCCGTATCGCCCGCAGTGCAAGCGGAAATTTATAAAGAACTTGATCGCATGCTATTTTTAGGTGTAATTGAAGAGAGTTGCAGTTCGTGGAGTTCCCCGGTCACCTTGGTGCGCAAACCAAATGGTAAAGTTCGGTTGTGTCTTGATGCACGGAAGGTAAACCAGGTTACCGTTAAGGACGCGTATCCCCTGCCTCTCATCGATGGATTGCTGGGGCGTCTTAACAATACCAAATTCATTTCGAGTTTGGATTTGAAGGACGCCTTCTGGCAAATCCCTCTCGATGAGGGGTCGCGGGATAAAACGGCCTTTGCGGTACCTGGTCGACCCCTGTATCAATTCACAGCCATGCCATTTGGTTTGTGCAACTCACCGCAAACAATGTGTCGATTAATGCACCGGGTGATACCTCACGAACTGCATCATCGGATATTCGTCTATTTAGATGACTTGTTGATCACGAGCGAGACCTTTGATGATCATATTCACCTCCTTAACCTAGTAGCTGGCCTTCTTACAAACGCAAATCTTACAATAAACATAGAAAAAAGTAAATTTCTTCTTAAAGAAATTAAATATCTGGGTTATATAGTGGCTGATGGTATTCTAAAAGTTGATCCGGAAAAGATTTCAGCAATAACCAATTATAATCGCCCGAAAAATGTTAAGCAAGTACGACAATTCCTCGGAGTTACAGGCTGGTACCGTCGTTTTATTCCACAATATGCTGAGATGACGGAACCTTTCACTAAGCTTCTTAAAAAACACCAGCGTTTTCAATGGTCCGATGAAGCAGAAAAAGCTTTTTGCACTTTGAAATCAGCCTTATCTTCGTCTCCAGTACTCTATAATCCGGACTTTAGTAAGCACTTTTACATTGAATGCGATGCCTCAAAAGTTGGAGTGGGAAGTGTCCTGTATCAAAAGTCCATTACGGGTGAAGACTGTCCAATTGCGTTTTATTCCAAGAAGCTAAATGGTGCACAACGTAACTACAGCGTCACAGAGCTGGAGTGCTTGGCTGCTGTATTGAGCGTCATCAAGTTTAGACAATATGTGGAAGGGTTACCTTTCACTATTACTACGGATCATGCCAGCTTGAAATGGCTTATGGAGCAACGAGATCTGTCGGGCCGCCTTGCCCGCTGGAGTTTGAAGCTCCAGGGGTTTAACTTTGTTATTAAATACAAAAAAGGCCGTGACAATATAGTTCCCGATGCTTTATCGAGAAATACCTTCGATGTATCCGAGGAAAGTGGAGTGGTATCTGAAATAGCTGTAGATGTGGAAGCGAACAAGTTTGACAATGACCCCGAGTATCTTGACATGGTTAAAATTCTGACAGACGATCCTTTATGTGTCACGAATATGAAATTAGTTAACAACCGAGTCTATTACAAACCATCGAATTCACCGAAGAACTTTAACTTTTCTGACGTTCCAATATGGAAATTGTATATACCGCGATCTCAGGTTTTGCCAGTTATTGAGCGTGCTCATTGCCCACCAAACGCGGCTCATTTTGGATTTAGAAAGTGTCTCGAAGTAATACAACGGCATTATTATTGGCCGGGTATGTTCAAAGACATCCACGATTTTGTTTTAAGTTGCGATATCTGTAAAGAATGTAAGCCCACGAACTCCCTATCTCGCGCGCCAATGGGAGATTTCTTTGAAATAAAACGCCAATTTCAGAAAGTTTTCATAGATTTTCTGGGACCATATACTCGGTCAAAAGATGGACATTGTTACGCTTTTATTGCGTTGGACCAATTTTCAAAATTTGTTATTTTAGAGCCCATGCGTGACGCTACATCAAGGAATGTTTGTAAATTCTTAGAAGGTCGTATTTTCAATATGTTCTCCGTCCCAGAAGTTATCGTAAGTGACAATGCCAAGCAATTCACATCGAAAGAGTTTTCTGAGTTACTGTCCAAATATGGGATAAGGCATCAGCTGACACCCAAATATCATCCGCAAGCTAATGCTAGTGAACGGGTTAATCGTTCAGTTTTGTCCGCTATTCGCGCCTACGTAGGCAAAAATCATAGAGATTGGGACAGACATTTATATTCAATAGGGTCGGCTTTACGGAATGTGGTTCATGAGAGCACTAAACATTCACCTTATTTCCTTACATTTGGACAAAATTACGTTAGTCACGGTTCTCAATACGAAATTCTCCGCCAGCTCCATTCCCTGGACGATCGTGATCTCAAATTAACTGCCATGGAACGATTATCTTCGATACAGCAAGATGTCATTACCAATCTACGAGAAGCTTATCAACATACCAGCAAACGATATAATTTAAGAGCCCGCCCTCGTAATTATAACGTTGGTCAAACGGTATATGTGAAGAATTACATCCAAAGCGATGCTGCAAACAAAATATCCGCTAAACTGTGCCCCAAATTTAGAAAGGCCATAGTTCTAAATGTATTGGAAAAGTGGCGTATGAGCTTCGTGACGTGCATAATAAAATAATAGGCATCTATCATGTAAACGATTTGCGTCCGTGATTACTATCATGTTACACTTAATTCAATATTTGCTCCATTTTTTTTTAAGTCGCCCGGCGTTATGATACTCATCTCATGGGTGTAGGTCGTCCCCACGATTTGTAACGTCGACTAAAGTTCGCACGTTTCAAGTTTGGTAAGGTTTTGCTCCCCTGACGTAGCGGTTACGAACAAATACGTTGAACATTGAAAGCGCGGGAAAATTATATAGCATGTAGTGGTGAAGTATAGTTAAATACTTTGGTAATATTGTTAATGGGTGGGGCAAGCTTCGGTTTATAAAAAAAAAAGACAAAAACGAAAAGTATAAATAGGTTTTGCTTTTGGGTGCACGGGAGTGAGTGGAAAGTTTTTCTGAGTTGCTTACGAAGTAATCTAAATAAAAAATAAAATTTAAAATTATTAAAATTAGTGAATTTCCATGAACATTTGTGCAAGTATAAATTAGCTGCACTCTTTTCTTATAATAAATTCAAGTTGTGTTAAATACCAAGCTAAAATTAGCAAAATTCATGGTTTTGTGCGAATTTATTTCATACCAGTGCTTATAAATAAAAATAAAATAGAATAAAAACTCATTTATGAAGTCTGATATCGGTTTGGTGAACAGTGTATGTTTCACGAACGATGGTGGGCAAACTGTTAAACTTTGCTCAACCTTTTGAAAAGTCAAAAATAAATTTAACCGGCATGTTAGTTATTTTATATTATAAGTAAACATTATGCTAAATTATATACAGTGAATTATTGTGTTAGTCGCAAGTTAAAATTATAGACCTATTTTATGGTTGCTGTGTGATTGTTTAATTAAGATTGTGACATAAACTGTAAAACGAAAACGAACACGCTAAAATTATATCTACTCAAGCATTTGGGTATGCAACAAAATGAGCATATCGCTGGGTTAGTAATTCACGGTACATCTAATACGGTTATACCAAACAACAAAATAATACCAAGGCATCTAAAAAAAAATAAAAAAAAAATAAAAAGGTGACCATTGGTTCGTCTCTTAAAAATTAATGCAATGCGACGAGAACAATTAAAACAAGGTGCATGTAACTACGTTAAAACAACAAAAAGATAAAAATTAAAAATATGTTCAACAAAATAATAATAATCGAATAACGTTTATAATAGTTTATACTAATACTAAGTTCTAATAGTATTACAAATAATAATCAGTACAAATATAAAATAAATATACAACAATAATAATTAAATGGTGCATCGACTTCAACTACTTGGATATTCGGCCGCAACCAAATTTAATTAAGGTCTTATTTACATTTTTATAATTAGAATTAAGCGTAAATATTTTTCATTTTATAATAGTCCGGTGGAGGGTTTTAGTTAAGTTAGAATTTACTTGAGTTTTTTTTTACAATTGCCAAGTTACAGTTTATACTGGACGTCCTTAGTAAATAGTATATTAAAATTTAACGGATAGAATAATTGTATAACGTTAAGTTTTTGATTTATTTTCGATTTTTCAATCATATGTTCATGGATTTATTTTCTTTTTACGATCTTATTTCAATAAAACCATTAAATAATTATATTAATTTCGAAATTCAATTTTTCATTTATTTTTTTTTGGGGTGTTCTGGTGTAATGATTTACTTTTCGGTTGAATAATTTTCGCTTTGCAAGTGTTCATGATGAGAAACTAAAAATTTTAATGTAGAGGTTGAGGGTAAGTGTGATTATGACATGTTAGGTAAGTTGGTCCGAGTCCTGTTATCCTTTTTCATCCTGCAAATTTTAAATTCCTGTGGTCTAGCACGCATCTTGTGATCCTCGGTAAAACCCACCCCATACCCTGAGCATAGCCGGCAGAACATGACCACGCCGGGGTTCTCACAAGATGGAATAATTAATTCGGTGACAGGTGGCATTCAATTTTTAGGAGACGAGAATTTTCCCGCGACCAACTCATGCCAGGTATACCCGTTACACTATCATAAAATTAAAGCATACAATGAAAACTACCTTAAAAATAAAAACAGTTTACAGAACGGAAGTTATGATGATCAAGACTTATAAAAGTTGTATAACCTCAAATTTTTGACATATTCATTTTTTTTTGTTTTATTTTCAACGTTACACAGTAACAATTTTTATAATAATTAAATAGTTATGCAATTATACAACGCGCCCAGCAGTGGTAAATTGTTCAGTCTTTAGGAGCCCTATGTGCATGGTATTGTTGATGTGCATGTTGATTCCATCATTTGCACCGATAGTGTTTCTGCGAATACGTCTTCAGAGGTTTTGGTTGCAGTATGGCAGGGAGAGCACGGACGGTCAATTTTGCTTTTAAAACGAATATGCAGTTGTTTACTGATATCGTCAGATTGTTGAACTCGATTACGTAGGTTCCATTTAGCAGCTGTGTTTCATTTACCGTGTTGATATTTCCGTCGTATTGGTTGAGTAATTTTAATCCTTCTGATATCCCACTTACAGTTGGTACATGATGACTTTTGGTATGGTTGCAATTGGATGAACGGCTTTTGAGTAACTTGGGTATAGAGGTAGAATTGCTTATATCTAAAACATTGTCTTGCTTACAAATTGACATAGATAAATAAATTTGGTTGTGTTTCTTTTGACAAGTTTTACCGTTAACTTCTCATATAGCTCCACCGTACTTATCGGAATATAAATTATGTCTATGAAAGTTTGATATTTTTCTAATTTGATGATGTGTATCAGTTTAAAGTTGCCTTTCTGTATTTTTGCCCGTCCCGTACTGATTGATATTACTTGTGAATTTGTGTAGTCGAGAATTTGTATTTCGATGAGTGTACTCAGGATGGAACTGTAATTGTTTGGATTTTCAGGATTTAATGTTACTTTTATGAACTACATTTCCGGATTCTTTGAGGATGGTGGTATTCCAGCCTAACATTACTACTTGAGGCTTGTACTTGTTAGTTAATTTTGATCCTAACCTTTTAATGTGTTTTACATAAATTACCTGCCCAGGTTGGTGAGCTATTTTGGGTTTACGTTTTTTGTTATGAAGTTTTAAGTCTTTCTCCTGTTTATTTTTGAGCCTGATCATATTTTCGTTTTGAATTTGTTCTAAATGTTCAGAATCTGCAGTGGGAATGAATCGAGTGGTTATACTCATTAATGAATCTTTCAAGAAGTTCGTCAAAGTTTCGCTCTACGCCATCGGTTTTTAAACATCTCATTATTTCTGAGAGGGTAGAGTGAAACCTCTCCACTTGACCAATTATTTATTTAAATATTTAAAGAAATCTATTCCGTAATTTAGATGTATGATTTCAGAATTTAATTTAAAACAAAAATATTTAAAAAATCAAATAAAGAACTTTAAAACACAAAAATATAAAAATATATATCAAATTGTGATTTAACAATTAAAAATTTAAAAAATAATTCTTAAGGATATTTTTGAACTTCTCCATAGTTTGTGGAATGGTGTTCTAATGCTAAAAACTCATGATTTCGAAATGTTCTGCAAGGCACATGAAGTAATATGTTTTCCAAAATGTTTGCTGAATCAATGCGAGCAAGCAAAACGTTACCAATGAAAGCCGCACCTAAGAGAATTCGTCTATTTTCAAGCGTGCATATTTTGTAATCCGTGCACCTTGTTGAGTATGCAGGTAACCGGGCCACATTTTCATGGAATGGTAAATTGTGGTCGTAATTCCAGTCACTTTTCTTTAACAATAAAATCAGAAACTTCTTTTGAATGCTTTCAATTCTTTTAACGTGTACATCATAGTATGGATTCCAGACCGGTACAGCGAATTCCAGTTGAGATCGAACGTAAGCGAAATAGAGTGAATATACGGTTTGGATATCTATAAATTCACCTGTTCACCTTTTATCAAATCCAAACATGGCATTCGCTTTCGCATTTAACACCTAGATCTATGATCTCATTGACTCATTGCAATACTTCGTTGTTGACTTTGTATAAAGTAATTAGTGGATTTCTCTTACCATGGAAAGACATGATTTTGCAATTCTTAATATTCAAGTAAAGCGAGTTTCGACCACACCGATCAGTATCGATGTCTTCTTGAAGTTTCTTTGTATCTAGCATTTCATTAACAGTTCGAAAAATGTTCACGTCATCAGAAAATATGAGCACGTTTGAGTTTTTAATTATCTCGGTTATTTGATCTATGAAAACAATTAATATCCATGGCCCGATGTGAGATCCTTGGGGAACACCAGACGTAACTTTAATAACGTTTGATTGCTCATTTCCCATTATTACAAATTGTCGCCGGTTTGATAGATAAGACTTGAACCAGTTTATGTAATCGAGTAAAAACCCAAATGCGAATAAACTCCGGAGTGCTTTTTGATGACAGAGTACGATACATCAACTTGATGCTGGTTTTCTATCTCATGAATTATTCTACTGGTGAATTTAACCAGATTAGGCAATTATGGCGTGCAATTGTGGATTTAAAGTTGTTGCATAAAACTAATTCAAACAATTTTGGAATTGATGATGTAGTTGATATTCCTCTGTAGCATGTAACGTCATCTCGTTTGCCCGATTTAAAAATTGGTGTTATTTTTGATGAGTTCTTAAGGAGTGGTTGAATAGGTAACATAATGGAATTGCTAAAATGTCAGCGTACTCCTTCAGAATAGAAGAGGGTATATTGTCAAGACCACAACCGTCTCCAAATCCCTTTAGAGGCGATAAAATGTTATCCTCATATATAACAGGAGGAGTTATTGATACGTTGGTATTGCTGTACGAACAACCGTACAATCCACTAGTAACACTTGGTTTATAGACTGATTTTAAAAACTTCGCGAACATGTCAGCTATATCTTTGGAGTTTGACGAGCTGGTATTGTTATATGTCATACTTGCAGGGTATCCGTCAATTTCACGTTTATTCTTAAAGTATATTTCCACAATTGTTTTGGATTTACTTTGATCTTACCTTGAATTTGATCGAGATACGACCTGTATTTTGATTTGAAGTAAATTTCAAATTCGTTACTATGTTGTAGAAACATTGTTTTGTCGGCTTCTAACCCGCTTTTCAACATTTTGACATACACTTTCGACTTCCCGTTTTTTAAGTTACCTAGTCTATCATCGAACCACTGAGGGTGAGCATTTTGTGGTTTACAGCACATAGGTACATAAAGTTCGAAGCCTTGCTGCATAATGTCATTAATTTGAGAGTTGTTTGCCAGTTGATGGATTCTAGGTAACTTTGTGGCCCCGCACGGTTTATTTTTTGAAGTTGTATTTGATTGGTTGTAGGTGTTCCGAACTCGCCATTAAATTAGTTGAGTCAAATACAATATCTAAAGACTTGTGATTGATATTATTTATGACGAAAGGTAACACGGATTCTGAAATTTTGAAAGACGAAATTCAATAATCTATCACGATTATTAGTAATTGTGTTTACCTGGTTCAAATTATAACCAGGCATGGCGTCCACAAATAAAGATTCAGCTTCTGTTGTTATAATGCTTGGAAAAATACAATTTAGTTCCGGGTCCAGATTCCATATTATATTTGGAAGGGTAAAATCACCAAGCACAAGAACTAAATCTGACGAGTTTGTTGTATTAACTGTTGTAACTTCATCAATCGCTTCGATGCAATTTGCATAATCATCATGTTTGGTTAATTTTGATTTGTACACCAATTTGTTCAACTCTTCATGAGGCTAAAGTTACTGGAGCATTCCAGAGTTTAGAATGTACTGCTATCAGTACGCCGCCACCCGATTTCTTTGAGCTAGTTCCGTGAGATCGATCGCATCTGTAGTCAACGTAATCATGGCCAAAAAATTCACTGCTCATTATGCCGGGTTTTAATGAAGTTTCACAAATTACATAGATTAGGTAGTTTGATTTTAAAACGAAGTTATAAAACTTAGATGCTTTTGATGCCATTTTGTTGACGTTTTGATAGTAAATTGCATATTTTTCATAAACCAACCTTTTATTGAATTTTATGGGTTGATTTACTTTTAGAGTAGTAGTGTAGGTTCGATTTTTCATCAAAAGTGAGTGTAGTCTATCATTAGCTATTATGGTGAAAAATATCTAAATGATTGGGTGTGTCTTGAAATTGCAACTATGGCATGGGGTACACCATCGAATGGCCCAAGTGGTTGAGAATTGATTCTTATACATATCACATTTACTGAGGTTAATCCTTGTGCTTCGTGGATTGTCATGACTTTACTAGATTCTGGTATCTTAAGCTGGGAGATTAATTGTTTATCATTTTTGGTAAAGGCTAGAAAGAATGTGTTATCCTACAGAGGTATCGACATAAAAGTTGACGGCAGGTTTATAAATTTGGCTGAAGTATGCACGGTATTCTTACTACTGATGTTAGGGTAGTATTTCGTTAGAGCAGATGTAACATCAGCTGGGCATCTATACGTCACATTCAAGTATTCCGTCTTTGTTACGAATGCACTTGCGCTATAAATATATAAATGATTAAATGATTAATATATAAATGATGTTATATATATATATATATATATATATATTGAATATATATATATTGAAATTTTTATCACTAAACCAATGGCTTCGTGACTAATTGTTTTCTTCCTCCAATTAAGGACATTCTTTAGTAATCAACTAGCCGTGTTTTTTATACTAAAGGGCGAGTACTCGCGGCAATATAAAACAATCACAATTATCCGACAATTGTTATGCAAATTTCGATGTACGTCCTCGACAAAATTCAAATCGAAATTCTTTAAATACAAAATGATTGATTATGGTCTCGTGTCATTTCAAAATTTATATCGTGCTCCGCATCTTTTAACAATAAAATAAATACAAGGCAGCAACAACAACAGCAGCACGAAACAACTTTTCATTTCAATTGAAAATTCAATAATGTAAATGTTTTGTTATTATTCAAATTATTATGCTAATGGAAAAGTTAAGTTAACTGATTTTAGTAGTTTGGTGGAATTTTTTATATATGGTTGGATGGATGGATGGATGGATGGATGGATGGATGGCTGAATGATGAAGAAGCAGAGTATATATAAAAAAAGAATTAAGTTGTATTGAATCAATCTGTTATGAACACATTTTCAAACTAATGATTTGTATTGTATTCAAGAAAATGTGGAAGAAATTTATTCAGTTTAACAATCGTAATGTTACAGACGTATATGTCGAACAATGGGCGCAAACGATGTGTTGAAAATATTTATGTATTATAAAAGGCTTGAACAATTTTACCCAAGTACTTTTGATAATATTTTTTTTCTTTTCAGAAACACCGAGGGCGATAGATTCACGACGTTATGGATGTTCCGGAAAATGGTTTTGTAATTAATCTTATTGGCGGTCGAGTTAAAAGAAAATTTAATAATTTGAACTTACCCAGAGTAAATCTAGAGATGAAATATTCTGACCGTGAAGTCGCTGGTGGATGTATTAGAAGCTTCGTTTTCCTGAACATATACCATCCGATGATAAGGACTGTTCCTGCTATTAGTAAGTAAATTGCAAGATAACGATGGTAATCGTATATGTTGGCTTTGGTGGTGGGTTCTTGTAGTGATTTTTTATGATCTTCAATTATAGTTTTAACGGCCTCAATCTCTGTTAGGCTTGAAGATATCTTTAAGTTTATGATGTTGGTGGTATTTATCTTCTCGCTTAAGTTGAACTGTGGTAGGAAACAGAGCTTAATCTCGCTGTTAAATGTTTTGTATCCTGACACTGTGAAGCCGTCACCTTTGAAGATGTAATTTTATTGAAGCTCCAGGACACCCCTTCCCCCTCTCCTTGAATGCCTGCTGTTTTTGTTTCAAATGTGCCATTAATTCCATTCTTGCAAATAAGTCGCTAAACTTAGCCGTAACCTGAATTATTTTGACTGTTGTCCTAGATAAGTGTAGTCGTCCCGAAAAAGTGTACACAGTAAAAGAAAGTAGCCTCATTCCGAAAGAAAATTGAAAAATAAAGCAACTTTCAAAATAAATATTCAAATTTTCAGTGACTCTGCCGCATAGATCCGGCTGAATTTGAGCGATGTTATTAGTTATGTTGGCTTTAAGGGCATCGATCGAATACGGCTTATTGACATAGACCTGTTACTTGAGGAAACCCCACAAGAAAAAGTCTAGTGGGATCAAATCGAACGATCTTGGTGGTCAATTCACGTCACGTCTGCGAGAGATAACCTATCCACAAATCGTTCATGCAGAATGTCCATCATTGCGTCTGCTGTATGGCACGTAACCCCGTCCTGCTGAAAACACATGTCGTCTACCTGCAAAACGTTCAATTTGGGCCAAAATAAATTGGTTAGCATCGTTCTATAGCACTCGCCGTTGATGGTGGTAGCCTCACCAACGTCATTTTCAAAAAATTGACGGATCAATGACGCCACCGCACCAAACAGTAACCTTTTTTTATGGGTTAGCGTCGTCCCATATATGGCAATTTTGCTTGTTTATGTAGCCATTCATCCAAAAATGCACCTCGTCGTCCTGGGTCAGTTCTATCTTGTACGGGTATAGGTGAAAGTCCCGGCAATGTTCTCAACCGATCTGGCGTGCCTTTGACGTACGAGAGTTAGCTGATTGTTTACCGAACCGGTTGTCTTGAATTTGGCCACGAAACGTTGGAGAATCGACTTTTAACAACCACCACGTCTGCCACAAAATGGACGCAAAGTTTATACTAATGAAGACTCATTTTTATAATAAAGTTTTATCATTTAGACATTTGAGCAGCACTCAATCGTGTAACTTGTCATGGTGATTTGGCATCACTAACTGAAAAAAATGACTGGTTTAGACAGACGCTACCAAAACAACATGGCCGCCGCAGGCTGCCAACATCGACCCGGACAAATTGAAAAACCCATTATTATGCACAAAGCCTAGGCCAATGTACTAACTAAGATGTGGAAACTACAGTCGTCACAGAGAAACAGAAGATAAAGCTAGGTGGCCACAGATATCAAACAGATATCGCCATACGAACTAGCAGGCATCAACGAGAGGGATAGGAGAAGCTAGAGGCAACCAACTGGCTAAAGAAATCGAGAAACAGCTCTAACTGAAATCAGTTTTTCACAAGCGGTTAGCTAGCATAAGGAGATTGAGTACTAGAACTTCAAGGTTTATTGGCGACTGGACACCTGAAGCAGAAGAAGCCACCAGAATTGAAGTGCTAATTCGATTAGGTTTAAGGGGAGCTCAGCGTACCCCGACACATTATCTACAAGTATCGGTACCATCAATGTGTTTAAACGCTGAGAAATGCAACTCTCAATGGAGAATATCACTAAGCTGCGGATGGTTTTATAGTGCTGCTTCGTAGATACCAAAATAGGTATAACTCTATGCACCGGAACGTTATAATGCACCGGAACACCACACCGAGGAAGCGCCATAATCGAAACTGAACAGAGTCAGGAATCGTGAAAAATAGAAACGAAATATGAGACCATCCTCGTCAAAGCAGGTGAGCTAACGTATGCTGAGTTCCTTAAAAAAAGTGAAAGTGGAAATCAACATCAGTGACGCACACCTAATGAAAGAGGTTGCTTTGAAGAAGACCAAAGCGGTTGATTCGTATAAAGGACGGCAAGACAAAAACTATACTGCATTGAAAGAGATCATCGAGAACAAGGTTGTTGGAGTATGGTCTTAAGAGCGAAGCTTCCGTACAGTAACGAAGCGATTAAACGATCGCTGGAGAAGTAAACATCACATCGGTAGGTCCAATGCATTCTGGCCGTAAGGCCACGCAAACCAGTTTGTGAAGAACGGTCGAATCTGTATATGGTGGGTTTTCTGCCGAGTACGACTGTGTGCTGTTGACTCTCGCTGCTACAGATACATTTGGGAAGGACCACACAGCCAGAAATAGCTACAAGAAGAAAGTGTGTTCGGAACTATCGACTGTTATCAATGGCCGATGGCTGAAAAGAGTGACACCGATAATATGAATGCATGAGAAAGTATCACAGAATTGAACAAACGTCAGGAATTAAAGATAGTCTCGTATAAGCAAATGCGAGTCCTCCAGTTAGACACAAATAGTAGTGATCCTCGCGAAGGATCGCGTGGATAGAGCTGGTGGAATTTGCAATTTGCAATTTTTTTCGTCTGTTACTTCTCGCCCAATAGAAAAATTCCCACGTCGCCGGTTATTTTTACTCTAAATTACCTGGATGGCGTAGGGCCAGCAAACTGAGAAGCTGTTAGGTTAGCGAAACCAAAACTTTAAGCGATCATCGTTGTACTACGTTCGACTTGAATACTGTCGATACAACTGAGAAAGACAAGCCCAGGAGACAGCTTAGTGGTTGAAGGGTTGCTCCGCTTCATTAACAACTAACGTTACCATAAAAACAAAATTCACAAAGGCATGAAGAATACATGTAAGGAAGTATTCCAGCTTCGCGGTAACAGAAGAAGATAGGCCATACACTGGTGGAACGCAGAGATTACAGAACTTTATATGGTTTGCAACTATGTCATATGACGCATATACAAAGAGAATACACGCATCCATCGACACGTGGATCATTATTTCGTTCAACACTTGATGAACCTCTTTTCTAGGATTGACGATAACCGCTGGAGATCCAAACAAAATTATTACAAAACAATTTGGACATGTGGTTCCACACCCCTAGCAGCAAGAAGTGTATGAGGTGTAAAATATCCCTATTTAAACTAACGCTGAGCTCGAAATTGGGTGGAGATAGATTTAATCGGCGAAGAGTAGATAGGATTGCAGTGGAAGTGCTTTAACAAGAGGAGGGTCTTCTCCATTTAGATGAAATCCCGGGTAGTCTGATTAAAAAAGGCGGCTAAGATAGATGGCATAACTTCCTCGTACAGATTCTTATGTCTCCTAAACACGTTCGGGAATCTACTTGAGCACCTGCTGCAGCATAGGCTGCTAGACGATTTAGGCCGAAGATCGACGCCATAACGGAAATTCTACACACACTGGAGTAGGAGTAAAGATGAAACCTGTGGAACAGATCGAATATCTTGGTATTTGGTTGGACTCACAGCGTAGCTTCCAGGCACAAATCACAAAGACTGTGGCGCAAGTAACAAAAACTGTTATGGCTCTACGTCGGCTTATGTCAAACACTGGCGGACCTATATAGGTAGTATAGAAAATGATTGTTGGCGTACATGGTATCCTCGATCGTGTTACAATACCAGTCTGGGTGAGAACTCCCGAAACGGCTAGAGCTTGCGATTAGTTCAAGCGGATGCATAAAATGATATCTCTGCGAGTATTCTATACCTATAGGACGGCCTCAAAAGAGCCAGTTTTCGTTATCGCAAGCGTTCCATCATTAATCCTGATGGCTAGACAGAGGGCGGAAATACCAAAGTGGGTTCCAAACGGAGTGGTTCAAAACAACGTACCGAAGCAATGGCAGGTGTGGTGAACAGGGGCTGAAACCGGCCAATTAATGCAACACCTGATCCCCTGAATTAGGGAATGACTAGAGAGAAAACATTTCTTCTTTATAAGAAAACGAAGTACCCGAAATGAAGAATTCTCCATATAATTTTTCTGGTTCTTCATCACCGATTCCCAGAGTCCGCCAAAGTTCAGTGCGGAGGGTGGAATAAACTTTCAAATAATACCCCGTTGTGATACATAATCTCGTACTTCGGGTTAAGTTTTCGTCTGGCGCGTCCTCTTCTACTGACAAACCGTTTTAAATCGTTAATGCACATGTCAGGGGTAGCATTGGTTACCAACTCAAGATGTATAACCTTTATGGCTGCACAAATAAACACCACGACATTCGCTTTTAGCAGCTTGGCACCTCTTCTTTTTTTGGAATTAATTATAATTGGCCCAGCATAATCTACCCCGTGAAATGAAATATGGGGTGAGCCATCTGTTAGTACTTTTTTCATTTGTAAATAAAACACAGATTTTGGGAAGAAAAGTCAAAAATTTTGATTGATAAAGAAAGGTAGTTCTATGCCATTTATATATGAAAAACAATATTGTTCATATGCCCACCACGGCTTCGTCTGCCGGCCTGCATCCGAACATCAAAATTTTCGATGACTTTTTCCAATAAAAGCGGATCAATAACCTCAGTTTCAGCTCGAATGTTAATCAAGTGGTGTTAAATCCGGGCTACTTGGTGGCCAAGGAACTTCTCAATTTCTTGGAATTATGCGATCACCAAATTTTGTTGACAATATATGGATTGTTGCACGACTTGCGTGGTATATCGCTCCGTTTTGTTGAAACCAAAGGTCGTTGACATGTTACCATGTTGCGATAACGTTCCCTATTCATCGTAAGGGCATTTTCCTGTTCGCTTTCAAATAAAAACGGCCCAATGATGTCACCAGCCCATAAACCACACCAAACAGTGATTCTTGGAGGATGAACTTCTTCTTCTTGAATAACATGAGGATTCTCCATTTCTTCATGAAGCAGCTCCAACCTGGAATTATAATTGGATGTTTTTGATTGAATCAACGATTGTAATGCTGCAATCTACCACCTACATTCCATAAACCGTTTACACATACAAATGGATTAATCGCAGATTATCGCTATTAATCATTTGTTGCAGAGACTTTAGTTGTTTGAACTTTCTGAAACACGACTTCTTGTAGATTTTTGAATAAGATGAACTCGGCTTTCTTTAAATAGATAGCATTTAATAGCATTGATAGCATTTTAATTTGATCTCCATGAGATTGGCTATTCACTAACCACTTTGTAGCACTCCACCAGAACTCGTCATCTAACCGCTGTTTGGTTTAAGCCTTTTTGAATCAGAATCGTGTAACAATACACATCGCATTGGTCTTCCATGTGTATCCAATAATCTAACGAATGGATGATGAAGAATTGCAGCAACATGTCGTGTAGTGACGCTGCTTGCGGATCGTGGTTGGTTTTTTGAAATGACTTCATTTCGTGGCTTTCAATACTTCGCTGTGACTTTTCGAATACTCATGCAATGTCTGGGTCTGAGGCTAGCATACAAGCAATTGAAACATAATTTCTCCTGAAATATAAAATTCTGTAGTTGGCCCAGTGATAGGCTCATATTCCCGAAGTTATATTGTTTTGGGAATATTGACTGAAAATGATTGGGCTCCTTTCTGTCTTTCTGTATATTGCATTTTGGCTACCCATATCACAATTCCCCACAGCTACGCGAGTGTCTTGCAAAAATTTAAGAACCTAAAAGGTTGGCACATATGTATTGATAGTTTTGATTGACCATTATTTTCTGGTTTTATTTAGCCAAGGGTCTCTTGTTTCTGCGGATGCTCCAAACACTTTTAAGTGGATAACTTATCAGAGGCATCACATAAGCATAAGAATCTCAGCTGCTTTATTGATTCATTGTTGGAAGATGGTTGTTCTAAGAATCTTTTCATTAATGCTTTAATTACCATTCCTTCCTGGTTGTATCGATCCACTATACTTTGTACCGCACTTTTGGATAGTTTGCATCTGTAACCGGAATATTGCGCACTAGATTCTGCACCTTTAATAACGAAATTAAATTTTGAAAATTTTGTACGTTGGCTAATAAGATATTTTTGTGAATTGTGAATGTGAAACTATAAACTATAAGTTCAGAGGACCCTTAAACGAATTATTTCTCGAAACCTTCTCTCTTGTGTTCACATCGACCAAATCAAACGGAATATTTGCGTATATTTTGAAATACTAAACTTCGAGGCGGAAGTACTCGCAAAACAAACTAAACAGTTGTCTAACTGTCAATAGTTTTAGGTTAACAATAAGAAACTTGCTGGAACTTCTAATCTCTACAAATGATAGTCCTACAATTGGAAATTGAGGTCCCATATTCCAGAACTTCTTCCAAAAATCATGTTAAAATCTCATTTCCATACAAGATACCTTATCTCATAATGATCGGTTAAGAAACGGCCAAGTTCTGTCCAGAGGGCCATAATTAAGGTAAACCCCAATTTTAAGTAAATTTTTCGGTAACTGATCGAAAAATCTGTCCTAATATTGGTTTTTACCGTAGAAAACGATTTACTTATGTGGGCACACAGCTTAAGTACATAAAATTAGTTGTTCTACGATAAACTGTTCTACGATTAATTAGTCTACCATAAATCAATTATTCTAATTTTTATTTTGCTTAAGTATTAGGGAAAGTCTGCAAAATACGTATTAGGGTGGGCCAAATAATTTTTTTATTTTAAAAATGCAATAAAACAAAAAGTTCTCAATATTTTTTAAAATTTATTTTTTCATTGCAAAGAACAATCCTTCCGATTAATTATGGAATACTATTTCGTTCATATGACTGCCTCGGCTGGCCTTGACGTACCCCATACGGTCGGTCCAATTTTTGAGCATATTTTCGATGGTATGCGGCATTGAGTCTTCAATGGCAATGCGAATATTGTTCTTGAGAGCGTCAATCGTTGCTGGTTTATCGGCGTAACACTTATTTTTGACGGCACCCCAAAGATAATAGTCCAACGGCGTCAAATCACAGCTCCGAGGCGGCCAAATCACATCAGCGTTTCGGCTGATAATTCGATCTTCGAAGACAGTGCACAAACGATCAATTGAAACGTGTGCTGTGTGGCACGGAGCGCCGTCTTGTTGAAACCAAATGTTGCATATGTCCTCTTCTTCAAGTGCCGGGAACAAAAAATCGTTTATCATGGCGCGGTAGCATTCACGGCGGCTCCTTGCTCGTTTTCAAAGAAAAATGACCCAATGATGCCACCGGACCAAAATCCACTCACAGTCACTCGTTGAGGATGGATCGGCTTCTTTACGATCACGTGCGGGTTCTCCGTGCGCCAAATGCGACAATTCTGCTTGTTTACATAGCCGCCAAGATGGAAATGCGCCTCATCCGAAAAAATGGTTTTAATTAATGATACATATGATATTTTCTTTTGGTGGGGTGTAGTTTATAGACAGAAAACGGCAAAGGATTTCTTTTATATCATTATTCTGCACTACACAATACACTAAAAGTGAATGACTATTTTCTTGCGTGTATACCAAATATATTTATTAATCACCAACTTATAATTGCCATTACGGCAAAGCCACTGGTGGATAAAATGGAAGCTTCGTTTTCCTGAACATATACCATCCGATGCTAAGGACTGTTCCTGCTATTAGTAAGTAAATTGCAAGATAACGATGGTAGGCTTGAAGATATCTTTAAGTTTATGATGTTGGTGGTATTTATCTTCTCGCTTAAGTTGAACTATGGTTGGAAACAGAGCTTAAACTCGCTGTTAAATGTTTTGTATCCTGACACTGTGAAGCCCTCACCGTTGAAGATGTCATTTTGTTGAAGCTCCAGGACCCCCTCCCCTTGAGTGGCTACTGTTGTTGTTTCAAATGTGCCATAAATTTTATGCTTGCAAACCACGGTACAAGTAATCTTGGAATTTATAACAAAGATCCATGGGTTCCAAAGGGATTTATTTTTCGAAAATTACGGTTTCTCCGCTTTGTGTGGTTTTTACCGTTGTTATTTTGTACATGGCTGCTAGGTCGTTGCTACGATACGGTATATCTTGGCTCGGTTTGAGATCGTCAATTATTTGTTTGGTTTGCTCTGTGTTATTGCGTCTATTATAGCCATTTGTAATGTGCGGAGTTTCATCATGTCTAACTTTGTGTGCAGGGCGATGTTAGTGAACTCTTCATGAAAGATGAGATCGGTCATTATTTTTCTGAATGCCTCGAATTTTTGATTTATAATATTTACTACTGACTCTATTATAGAGATCTGTTGTTACAATATTTTCTGCAACGGAAACGCCAAATAGTTCATTGGCTATTGCGCCAAAGAAGTCAAAGGGGGACCTTTTATGACGGGATTTTTTATTTCTCCCAAGCGTGTTCAGTAACTCGTTTTGCTCTCTTAGGTCAATTTAACCTCTACATTTGAGATGAAATTAAACCACAAAGGATTGTGTGTTTGTGTGACGAGTGGATCTGTCAATGTGATTTAATTCTGTCCAATATGTTGTTAGATTGTAGTAAGTTATTAGTTTCCATTCGCCATTAACCAACATGCTTTGGCCAATTCTATCGAAGTAAATGCCTGGATGTGATGAGAATTTTGAAGTACTTAGATGATGTTTGTGATGTCACCATTCCAAATATGCAGAACATCGAGAGCATATAAAGCAAGAGATTAGATTTCGTTCTTGCTCTTGTCACTCGTCTTTGTTGTGAGTTGTGCGTGCTGTTCGGAGTTATTTCGTCTGCGATTGTCTCTTGCAGCTCGTCTACTGGTAGAACGAATATTTTAGTAATTGCTCTGTTATAAAGGGTGTTTTTTTAAGAGGTTGCCGATTTTTTTTTTGAATAAAACACATATAAAATTATGAAATGACCAAAATTTTTTTTTATTTGGTAGATAATTTTTTGGCATTTAACATTTAAACACAATTTCTGGCATATGGCTACCACGACTATTTTTCACAAATGTCATTCTGGAGGTCCAATTTTCCAGCACTTTTTCAAGCATTCGAGGGCGTATGTCAGCAATGACACGTTGAATATTGGTTTCCAAAGCGTCAATCGATTGAGGTTTATCCACATAAACCAATGACTTCACGTATCCCCACAAAAAGTAATCGAGTGGCGTCAAATCGCACGAAAGCGGAGGCCAATTCACCGGACCATTTCTCGAAATAATGTTGTCGTTGAAAGTTTCTTTCAATAAGTCGATTGTTTCACGTGCTGTATGGCAAGTGGCACCATCTTGTTGAAACCACATTTCATTCATATCCATATCTTCAAGATTTGACAACAAAAACTCATTTAACATGGTTCTGTATCGATTTCCATTCACGGTAACGCGTCGTCCTTCCTCATTTTTAAAGAAATATGGACCGATGATCCCACCAGCCCATAGACCGCACCAAACAGTACATTTATCAGGATGCATTGGTAATTCTAGAACGGCGTGTGGATTATCTTTGCTCCAAATGCGACAATTTTGTTTGTTGACGTATCCATTTAACCAAAAATGCGCCTCATCACTGAAGAGAATTTTACGGTAAAAAAATGGATCTTCGTTCAATTGATTTAACGACCAATCACTGAATTCACGGCGCAAACGATGGTCGTGTGGCTTTAATTCTTGCACCAATTGAATTTTGTATGGCACCAAACCCAAATCTTTACGTAAAATTTTCCATAAAGTCGATGGACAAAGTCCAATTTGCTGAGCACGACGACGAATCGATAAATTGTCGTTTTCTTCGACACTGGCCTCAACGACAGCAATATTTTCTTCTGTACGAACTCTTCTCATTCTTGTCGGTGGCTTGGCATCCAAAAGAGTGAATGTAGACCGAAATTTGGTAATTACGTTCTTTATGGTGGTCTCTGACGGACGATTATGTGCACCATAAAATTCACGAAGTGCTCTATAAACATTTTTAATTGAACACTGATTTTGAAAATAAATTTCCACGATTTGAAAACGTTGTTCTGGAGTTAACCTATTCATAATGATTTGCCAAACAATACTGAGTAGAAATGCCACTTTGAGCTGTCAAAACAACTGTCATAAAATAAAACGACATCTATCGGAAAAACAAACCTCCTAAAAAAACACCCGTTATAAAGCATTTCCCGGACGGCGTATTGGTGTGTTTCTGTAATTCGATCTTTTACCTACTTCGTGAAAGGTAAGTTATATTCAGTTAATAGTACTAGATCGCCTATTTTATGTTGTGGCCTTGTTTGTAGCCACTTCGGTCGTTATTATAGTATTCGGAGATAGTCATTGCTCCATTTTTTCCAGAAGTCCTGCTTCAGCTTTTCTAACATCTGCCATCTTGTCAAGCGATGCATATTTGACTCAGTTAAATTTTCGTCGGATGGCTTCTATTTGATTTAGAAGTGTTGTTGGCTCTTCATAAGTAAGGGTTGCATTTCCTACGATTTTTTTAAAGTGGGTTTTAACCGATTTGGCTCCAGCTTCCCACAATCCACCAAAATGTGGTGAAGCGGGCGGTTGGAAGTGCCAGGTTATTCCTTCTACTGTTGCTACTTGTTGAGCAATAATGTTTTGTCTTTTTTGTAATCTTGTTAGCTAATTGTTGGCTTCATTGGAATTTGTGCCATTGTCGCTATATATGTTTGTACTCGCAATATTTCTTCTGCATCGAGAAATGGATTTAAGGATAACAGTTTACTTTTTATATCGCAGCTGCGTTGTATGTGCTTCACAATGATCTTCTTAGATCGTATTCATTCACTTTTATTTTTCTACATTTTAAGGGGGGAGGCCCCCGTCCACCACCGTTGAAGATTTATTAATTCATTGGCCGTTATTCCGCGGCTCGCACAGTCCGCTGGATTATCTCCTGATTTAATGTGGTGCCATTGTCGAGGTTCTGTAAGTTTCCTAATCTCCGAAACTCTATTGGCAACATAAGTTTTTACTTTTGAATGTCCCCTTGTGTCCGTGATAGTACTATGGTTGAATCTGTCCACGCGATGGTTGTTATTTGTTGTATTTTCAATGCTTGTGTTACTTCTTTGAGTATTGCTTGGCTAGTAGAAGTGTAGCATTTAGTTTTAGTCTTGATAATATTACCTTTGTCTTGTTTTGGCTGCTATATGGCTGGTGTTAATCTCATTGTCTTTGTTGGTGACCCTAGGATAGATGCATGCGGCATATGATTGTTCTGATGCATCGCTGAAACCGTAAATTTCCATCTGTGCATCAGATGTGCTGTTTAGCCTTCTCGAAATTTTAATGTTGTCGAGATGTATTAGATTGTCCTCGAACGTTGACCTCTACTGGACTAATGCTTCAGGTACTCTTTCATCCCAATTGAGACCCATAAGCCACATCTTTCGTACCATTATCTTTGGTGTTATTATTACCGGTACTAGCCATCCTAATGGATCGAATAATTTAGCCTTAGTAGAGAGAATATTTCGCTTTGTTAGCGGACCACTGAGAATTAGTGTGTTTATCTTAAACTCAAATGTTTCCGCTTTAGGTTCCCATAGGAGACTAAGAGCTTTTATGCTTTGGTCGATTTCATATTTATGGGACTTTGTGACTGTTCCGTTACTTAAGAGATGTATGTTGTTGCTTGTCCATTTTCTCAAATTAAAGCCTCCTTTTTGAATTAGTTTAGTGAGTTGATGTTGAACGCACAGTGTTTCTTTGATTGTGTTGCAGCCTGTCATATGGTCATCGACTTAGAAATCTGTTTTCCACAACCTTTGATTCTGTTTCAATGAGAGTGGCTATTCACTAATCACTTCGGACCACTCCACCACAACTCATGATCTAACCGTTGTTTTAGGGTTTAACATCGTGTACTAATATACATCGAAACAATCCAATAATTTAATGAATGGATGATGAAGATTTGCAACAACGTGACTTGTAGTGACGTTGCTTGCGGATTGTGGTCATTTAAAATGACTTCATTTCTTGGCTTTCAATATTTCGCTGTGACTTTTCGAAGAATAATGAAGTGTTGATGGCAGTGTGATGGTGATGACGACAAATATAACACGAACGTTTAGATGGTCAAACTCTGCTACTGTGGCTAGCATACAAGCAATTGAAACAATGTCTCCTGAAATATAAAATTCTGTAGTTGGTCCAGTGATAGGCTCACATTCACGAAGTTTGTGTATCTGTAAATACATTTTCCATTTCCGACCAGGTACTGTATGAGCAGATTTATATTTGCCTGGCGTTTCATCCAATACTTGACTTAATTTCGACTGTATTCCCCATAGGCACGCATCTGTCTTGCAAACATTTAAGAAAAATCTCAAAGGTTGATACTTTACTTTTTGTAAAATCAAGTAGACTAGCCAAGGGTCTCTTATTCCTGCGGATGGTCCAAACACTTTTAAGTGGACAACTTATCATCAGAGGCATCACATATGAATCTCAACTGCTTTATTGATTCATTGTTGGAAGATTGTTGTTCCAAGAATCTTTTCATTAATGCTGTAATTACCATTCCTTCACGGTTGTATCGATCCACTACTTTGCACCGTACTTCTGGATAGTTTGCATCTGTAACCGGAATATTGCGCACTAGATTCTGCACCTTTAATAACGAAATTAAATGTTGACAATTTTGTACTTTGGCTATAAATTATAAGTTCAGAGGACCCTTAAACGAAATATTTCTCGAAACCTCAAATCAAATGGAATATTTGCGGATATTTTAAAAAACTCCACTTCGAGAGAAAGTACCCACAAAACAAACTAAATAGTTGTCAAACTGTCAAAAGCTTTAGGTGAGCAATAAGAAACTTGCTGGAACTTCCAATCTCTACAAATGGTAGTCTTACAATTGGAAATTGAAGTCCCAGGTGGCCATATTCCAGAACTTTTTCCAAAAATCATGTTAAAATCTCATTTCCATCCAACATACCTTATCTCATAATGATCGGTTAAAAAATGGCCGATTTCCGTCCAAGAGGGCCATATTTCAGAACTTTTTCCAAAAATCATTTTAGAAATCGTTTACTTCGGCAAAAATCGGGTTTAGAACAGATTTTGAGAACAGTTCAAATATTTTTTAAAAATAGTTGTATTTTCAGGCTGTGTGCCAAAATTAAGGTAACCCCAATTTTAAGTAAATTTTTCGTAAACTGATCGAAAAATCTGTCCTAATATTTTTTACCGTAGGAAGCGATTTACTTATGTGGGCACACAGCTTATGTACATATAATTAGTTGTTCTACGATAAACTGTTGCAAATTTTTATTTTTATTGTGCTCAAATATTAGGGAAGGTCAATAGAATATATATGGTTAGAATTTTTTCCTTCTTCTATTTTTACAGAGATGGCACTGTGAATTCTTAGTTATGGTTGTCAAACGAACATTTAGTTTTAGAAGTTTAGAAAAATTTGCATTCAGTTTACAATTAACGATTAAAACTCTAAACTTTATGCCTGATACCAATCCTTTCGACAAAATTATTGACTAAACTAATTCTATCGTGCCGATAGATAGATGGCGAAAAACTTAATGGACAAAATTTTTATTCTAATACGCTAGTTTAATTTTATAAATGTAATGTGTTTTATCAATTTTTATTTTACAAATTAACGGCAATTTAGTTTAATCGGTAATTTATTCTGTGTGCCTCATGCCAATATTTTTGTCTAAATTTACGACTAACAAAATTGATGGTTAGTTCTTATTAGTCGTTCATAGATGGCGCAAAATAAACTCTATCTATACTCGTATTTATGTTGTGAGCCTTAATCGACTAAGTTGATTCGACTAAATTAAAACAAGAAGTTCGTGGAATATAAAGGTAGATGTTGCTTAAATAATAATTTTAATCTATACGTTTTATTAATTACTTTATATATAAACAAATAATTCATGTCATTTGAACATCATCGAATGTCATCGACAAGTAAGCTCGCAAACTAATTTCATCTGCGTGGGGAAGAATAACAGAATCTTCATCATATAGTAAACTAAGGCTGTTTTTCAAACGCCGACTTATTTGTGGACACCGACTTATTCAAATAAGTCACCTCGCGATGGGACTTATTTGAATAAGTAAGTCTACACAGAAATGTCTCCAAAATTGAGTCTTAACTAAAGGTAATACAAGCAGTTTTTATTTTCAAATCTAGTGACAACGACCAACATGTCAAGGGATTTTGCTTCTTCCATATATTTGCGATTTGTTTTATGTTATTACGTCACAAATAAGTCTGTAGAATGAATTGGAATGACTTGACTAGATGGGGCTTATTCAAGATGGGTCAAATAAAGTGCTATAATTTGTTACACATTTACACATTTACAGTTACCCAAATCAAATGGGGTAGATACTCGATTGCCTAGTAATCAGATCAGCAAGCAGTTTTCACTAGGTTGCGCAATATTCTAAACTCGATATTATTGCCTTAACTAGCAAGCACACAAATAGTTAAAATTTTGCGAGCGACTTGCTTATTTAAAAATTAATTGGTTTAGTTGAGTCAATCGATATTTAGTAGTGACTTTAGTGAAGTTACTTGATTTAATTTAACCTGTACATATGGATGCTTGGATTTCAAAACGTAGGCGAAGGAATCGGAATCGTATACCTCGTAAAGTATTTGTGGACCGTGATAACCCTTTTGAGTGTAGTGATGCCGAATTTTTACGAAGCGATACCGATTCACGAAGAATATAGCAAAAGACATTATAGAGGAGCTAAAGGATGATTTTACAAGAAGTGCAAATCGTGGAAAATCAATCCCGCCATTCTTAATAGTAAGTATTATTAGTTGTGTTTACACAGTCTCTTCATTCTCTTTATTTAATCTTTTAGGTTTTTGGTAAGCGTAAATATACTGGGAGCTGGTTGCTTTCAGCATAGTGGGGGACAAGCTCGGCTACACAACCTTTTTTTTATTTTTTTTTAACAACTTTATTGATATGGCTACCACAATCTTAAACATTATTAATTCATTAGTAAGGTTGACATTAGTACTTATGAGATAAGCATACACTTGTGTGGGTCTGCTGGACCAGTGTCCAGTTCCCTTGGTTTATAATTTTCATACGTTTAGCTCATGTGGTTTGATTCGTTTGAGCCGCCTTACTTCGTTTGTACTGTCCGTCTCTTCTCATGTTTTATGGCACATTCGCGGATAACATCGTCTATCAATTGTATTTCTAAATCATTGTGGATTTCCTTGTTAGTCACAAATCGGTAGGCGTTGGTGACCATTCGAAGAAATTTATTTTGGCTTCGTTGTATAATGTCTCTATTGGATTTATGTGGTTTGAAGATAGTCTGGTATACCAGTCTTTTGCAATACAGGTTCATTTTGGAATGATGTTCAATTAACCAGTACATTTGACGTTGTTTCAATCGTATCTGTTCAGCTTTTTGTCTCACGTGATGTTTCCAGTTGAGCCTGGAATCTAAATGTAGACCAAGGTATTTTGCCGATTCAGCCTGCGGCACTTGCACTCCATTGAGGTGTATATGAAGAGTGTTATTTTTATGTCGGATATGTTGATTTGAGCTCATTCAGTGCGATTTTCCAGTCAATTGTCCATTTAGTAACGTTGTCCATTGCTCGTTGAAGATTTTCCATTGCTCTTGGTTGAGATTCGTCTACTGACATAATTACAGTGTCGTCAGCGAACGTGCCGATGAATGTTTTATTCGTTGTAGGTATGTCCGCAGTATAAATAAGGTAGAGGAGGGGACCCAATACGCTTCCCTGCGGAACTCCCGCAATCGCTGGATCAAAGTCAGAACATGTTTCTTCATGAATGACTCTGAATTGGCGATCAGAGAGATATGATACAAGCAGCTGGCAATAGTTTTGTGGTAGAATTTTGCTCATTTTGAATGTCGATCCCTCATGCCAAACCCTATCAAAGGCCTGGGATACATCCAGAAATACGTCGGGGCAATATTTCTTTTCTTCTAACGCTTGCTCTATTACCGCAGTTATTCGATGGACTTGATCTATGGTGGAGTGGTTATTTTTGAATCCAAATTGGAAATCAGGACTGTTTACCATTGGCTTTAGACGTTTTAGTAGCAGTTTCTTGAACAGCTTTGATAAGGTCGGAAGCAGTGAGATTGGTCTGTATGATGTTACTTCTTCATCTGGTTTACCTGGTTTCTTTAGAATAATTATGTGGGCCATTTTGAAGCATTTGGGTACATACTTCAATCTCATACAGGCATTAAATAAGTATGTGATCAAGATAATTGCTTTACGTGGAAGTTCCTTGAATAGAATCGGTGATATTTCATCAATTCCTGGTGCTTTTTTATGATTAAGATTTTTGTCGATTTCTTTAGCAATTTCCATTGGCGTGACCCTTTTAAAGTCCTGATTTGGTTGATAAACAGGTGTTACATCAATGTTGGATTGAATGTCATGGGGTTGGAACACTGCTGCTAGGTGTTGAGCAAAGAGTTCCGCTTTTTCTTTGTCTTGTCGAACCCAACTGCCTTGAGCATTCCTTAAAGGTGGTACTCGAACTACAGGTCGTTTAAATCTTCTGGTTGCTTTCCATAACGAGTAGTCTTTATCCATCTCTGGACCTAGCCCGCTTAAGTAGTTATCGAAGCAATTCTGTTTGAAATTTATGATTAGTCTATTGACTTTGTTACTTATTCGATTAAAAGTTGTCTTGTCAGCGGGTTTTCTGGTGAGGTGCCATATTCTCCTCGCCCTTCTTCTTGCCTTGATTTGTTCCCTGATTTCAGCCGGGTATTTAACTTCAATCTCCGCTTTGTCCATTGATTCAGGAGTAGCTAGTCTGGCAGCCATTCGAGTGTATTCAATAAAATTGTTTGTTTATTGTTCCAATTCTTCATTGCTTTTGATACTAACTTTTAATTCAACCATCTCTTCCAATTTTTCTCTGATGATCCAATAGATCTGGTATTTTTCCTGCATCCGTTGGCCAATACGTTGGCCCCCCTGGAGACAGATATTCGCATTTGTTTTCATGAATGGCATTCATGAAGCACCTTTCCCAGGAGAAATAAGCCTGGAACCCCAAGCTGATTGTAGTCCCCTCCAATAATAAATCTTGGACCGAGCTTATTGAAGACGTTATTAAATTGTAACTTCGTTGGTGTATGCCGTGGAGGACAGTACGCTGCTGCAATATTTAGATCTGCGCCATTATATTGGATTGAGATAACAGTTGCTTGCAAATAGTTTTCACGAATATCCTCTTGTCGATTGTGTTTGATATTATTTTTGATTAGTACAGCTGAACCACCTCTAGCTCTTTCACTAGGATGGGTTGTCCAGTAGGAATTAAAACCCCTTATTCTGATAACGCTTTTGTTGGAGAAGTGCGTCTCAGAAATCAGCGCAATATCAATGTTGTTTGTATGGAGAAATATTTCCAGTTCGTGGGCTCGTTGGTTGAGCCCATTAGCTTTCCAAGCTACAATGCGTAGGAACGAGTTAACCATTTGTGAGTATGCTGACTTTTTCGCTTGATGGATAGATATAGGTTTCCAGTTTTGCCACCCTCTCTGCTAGATGACCAAGTGACTGTTGAATTTGGCTAAGCATTTTAATAATTTCAGTGTTATTTGACTCGTTGGCGATTTGCGCATAAGATAATCCAACAGTGGATGGTGTGATTGTTGTTTGTGGTTTAGCAACTTTGGTTTGTAATCGCTGCACTGCGCTTGTTCTATTATTCTGTTGACTTTTAATTTTATTCTGATATACACGGCATCCTTTATAATTTGCAGTATGCCCTTGTTGTTGACAAAGAGCACAAGAAGGCGCGATATCTGGTGTTTTCTTGCAATTTGTCGTGTGGTGATTTTCCGCACATTTAACGCATTTGGTTTGACGATAGCAAAAGCTCTTGGTATGTCCAAGTTGTTGACAATTCGTACATTGTGGAATTCCCCTTGTCTTGTTAGGTGGCTCAATTTTAACTATACAGAACGCAACTTTCTTGAAATTGTATACTTCTTTATTGTTGTCTTTTTGTTTTAAGTCGATGTAAAACAATGGAAAGTGTTTCCTGACTTTTACACCATCAATTGTGACCATTTTGTATATGTTGGTAATACCTGCAACTTCATGTCCCATTTTTTCTAAGTCTGCTTTAATTTCATCGTGACTAAATAGAAGAAGGTAAGCCTCTGATAACCACTCTATAGGCCGTTTCACTCTTCAGCTGGTAGGTGTGATATTGAATATTTTCTAGTTGGTTGCTAGATTCATTTTTTAATTCTTCCAGTAATTTTTTGGCATTTCTGTAATCATTTTCATTTTGAAAGGTAATTCTAGTGTCACTATTTGAGAGCGCCTTAAAATTAGTTGATTCACTAGTGGTTTTTATTATTTTTTGTCGAAAAAGTTCGAAATTGTTGATATTGCTCACATTAATGGGTGGAGGCAGTGGTATTTTTGGGTTTTTCTGTTCAGTCTTATTGTTCACACTTTGTCTATTATTTTTTGGGGGAGTTTTCGTTTTTGTGCGCCTACGTTTCTTAGGATTTCTGTTATTAGCTCTGGAAAGTTCTTCTTCAAGTTCTTCCTCATCTGTGAAATAATCCTCTATACTCAGAGCATTAAATCTATTATTCTGTTGAGAGACTGGAAATTGCTGCAGCAACCAGTTGGAATTATTCGAATGATGTTGACTTGTTGATGGCTGAATATGGTTGACAGGCAGGTTGTTAGCTCGTGCTGAATTCTCAGCTTTACTATTTTTAGCCTTTTCTTTTAGTGTAGAGTTTTCTCTGTTAAGTTCAGCAACTTCATTGCTCAGCTGCGCGATTAGTTTCTCCATTTTCTGAAACTTGGATAACAGATCCTCGCTGTTTATAATGTTTGTTGATGCACTCGGCATTTGTAATGAAGTTCCTTTTTCAGTAGAGACCGCGTCTTTTGCAGTTACTGTGGACGCAGTCGCTCTTGGCACAGTTGTCTTTAATTGTAGTGTACGTCTACTTACATTTGGAGGTGGTGATCTCAACATTTTCATGCTCTTAGGAGATGGTTGTTCCCTTTATTTTCCAAGGGTTGGTTCCCCCCAGAATCTATGGTACTAGAATCCGAAGAGTATATGAAGCGGCCCGATTGATTTGATGCTTCTATAGACGCATCCGTCTCGTTTCCTAATATTATTAGGCTACTATTTTCATCATTATTTTTCATCATAAATTTTTATTTTATTCCCACGAGTAGCACGAGAAATTAACGGTCGCCTATGACAGTGCTCTGCGCTATCATAAGAAGGCTATGGGTTTAAACCGAATGACGCCAAATTTGGAGTTCACATACTAACGACTAAGCACCCCCTTAGCCACGCAGCCATCGGCGTATGTAGTACCACCTATTTAATTTCCCCGGTACCTACCATATCTGGCAAGCATTCCCCTATCCGCCACCCGGGGAGGCGCCTGATGGGGGTAATAGCAAACCCCACACAGGAACATTTTGTATGTTAAAATAATATTTTTTGAGACTTCTTCTAAAAATCATTAAAGGGTCCCATTTCCATCCACCATATCCAATTTCAACATAGTTGGTTAGGAAATGGCCGAATTCTTGTACGATACATATTGGAATTTTTTTTTATGTTTTAAGATACATATTTCAAATCCAAGACATTAATTGTGATATACGATAAACTGTCCCCACGAGTAACGGTTCTACGATAAATTGTTATACAATAAACTGTTTTACGATAAATTGTTCAGGATAAATTGTTCACGATAAACTGATAGTAAACAGTTTTTGCCTTCCGTTTATATATACTATTGAGGTTATGTTTTGTATTAAGCGCTTTGGCGTTTAAGTGCTGAGTAAAAAAAAATATTTGCTTTGCTGAAACTATCGAGTGAACTATTTTCCGCAAGCAACTTTATTGTTAGCAAATCCGTCATATTTACCGAACTGCGATTTGCGAATTGCTAAAATACCGAGTATCTACCTCAATCTCGAGTATATTTTGTTTCTAGAACATTAGAGACATCTACATGCAATCAGTATAAACTAACGTTCAATTTAGTTAGTTAAAAAACGGAGTGTATCACACAGTATAAGTAGGATTCTTAAATCACTACTGGCGGAACTACATTAGCGACGGGTAGTTGATGTTGTCGACGAGTAGTTTATGTTGTCTACGTTGTCGACGAGTTGTTTACACAATCGCGTAAAAATGAGTAGATAACGCATAAACGCCCATCTCTGTTGATGAGCAAATAATTTAAAAAATAAGCCATTTCCATTGGCCGCCGCGTTCACCAGGTTTAACCGCTCCCGACTGTTTTTTTGGGCTTATTTGAACAAAACAGAGTTTACGTCAACGAATCGGTGATCATACCATAACTAAAAAACGATATACGAAAAGAAATGTAATGTAATTTCTTTGAGGACTCTTCTTTGTCCACCACCTGGTGAGGATTCCTGGCTTTAGAAACGAAAAATGAATCTGTGCATTTTTAAGAACGTACGCATCAGTTTTTGTAACTTTGCATTTCATACACGCCGCAGGCCAGTGCCCAGTGTCATATGTGTAGGTTAATGTTGTCGGTACTGGTGTCACTTCAATATTTAACAAACAATTGAAAAATATTAATTGTTATAAACAAAAGTCTCTATTCCCATTATGTAGAATCACAAAATACAATTGGGAATATTAAATGTAATTGTAAAATAATTTATATTTGCAAATAGGTCTACGCACATATTTATCAATATCAATTTTTAATTTACAATTTATAATTTCAATTAAAAGCTAAAAACCTGAAAAAAAACAAAAAAGTGTAAATTTGAACAAAAAACTATCGGTAAATAAATATTTTTTGTGATATATATTTATGTACAATAATAGAAATTAATATTTTTTAATTAAATTTATTTTATAATTGAAATTGACCCACACCGAACAGAACGCAGACCACTTTCCATTCACAAAAATTTGCACAGAAAAAATAAATAAATCATTAGAACTAAACTATTTTTGTGCAGAATAATATTTTTGCTATTAATTATAATTTTGATTAAATAAATTGTGTTTGTTATTTTAAAATTGTATACATTGTATTTCTAAAACAATTGAAAAGTAAATTTTTATAATTTGTAATAAATTTTTAGAAATACCACAATCAGGAATTTAAAAAAAAACTGTGCTACACAGGTGAGTACCCGGATTAACTATTTATTAAATGCTAGTTCGATTTCGGTTTGTGTGTTACAAAAAAACCGTTGGACATATTTTTTAATGCGGTTATTACCTTGGTGCAGTATTTGAACACAAACCAAAACCGCAAAATAAATTTTTATTTAATTACAGGCAAACCCGAATTAAACAACAAATTTAAATAAACATTTTTGGAAGCACGAATTTCGATTTGAAGCTGGAAATTGCTCAATTGATGAAAGTTTGACAATTGATTACATTTTTCCACATTGAAGAAAAAATGGCGAGCGGGTTAGTCTTGCTAAATTTGAAGAAAAACAAAAAAAAAATTTTAATCGCATTTTAAGCTGGTGGTTTTATAGCAAAATAGTCATTCTTGCACATCTTTAACTTTCGTGAAAAGCTGGCCGTTCATATATGATGACATCGATCTGAATGAGCGGTGATTAGAGGGAGCCAAGTCTGGAGAAGAAGATGAGTTCCTGGATCGATTTTGTTGTATATGGACGAGCGTTGTCATGCACCAATATCACGTTAATCCTTCCTTGGCCCGTAAAAGCTCTTCTGTCCTCCAGAACATTACTTAATTTGATCAATTGGGCCTAGTAACGTTCAGCTGTAGCAGTTTGACCACCCAGTAGCACTTTCTTGGCTGGCCTAGAACAACCCGTGGTGTTCTGCGTCTAAGATTATCGTACAAAATCCACTTTCATCACCCGTAATGATTTTGCGGAAAAATTTCCTTCTTTTGTACCGAGAGAGCAAATTGATGCGGACGTCAACTCTTCGGTTTTTGTGTTCTTCGGTTAGTTTATGAGGAACTCATTTTCCTTCCTTCTGTATTTTTTACAGCCGAAACATAATAAAGCCAGCCAGAAACATACTACAACCAAACCAACTATGGCACAAGTAGCACGATGCACGAACAAAGAGCGAGCACAAGTGCAAATACGAACACAAGTGAAAGTACCTACATCTACAAAATGCTTAAAATTTTGTAACATATCTTGGATAAATAAAAGTAAATTAATATTTCAATCTTAATCTAAACCTCAAACTCAATCTCAATCTTAATCTTAATATTAATCTCAATCTCAATCTCAATCTAAATTTCAATCTCAATCTCAATCTCAATCTCCATCTCAATATCAATATCAATATCAATATCAATATCAATATCAATATATATCAATATCAATATCAATATCAATATCAATATCAATATCAATATCAATATCAATATCAAGATCAAGATCAATATCAAGATCAATATCAATATCAATATCAATATCAAGATCAATATCAATATCAATATCAATATCAATATCAATATCAATATCAACATCAACATCAACAACATCAATATCAATATCAATATCAATACCAATATCAATCTCCATCTCCATCTCAATCTCAATCCCAATCTTAATCTCGAAACTCGTAATTTGAAACTCGTAACTTGTAATTCGATACCCGAAACTAGAAACTCGTAGCTCGAAACACGAAATTCGAAACTCGAAACTCGTAACTCGAAACTCAATCTCAAACTCAATTTCAATTCCACTCGATTGTGCTCGTTCTTGCACTTGTACCTGTTCTCGTACTTGCAATGTCAATGTCAACGTCAATGTCAATGCCAATCTCAATGCCAATGTCAATCTCAACAACAACCTCAATCTCAAATTTATTGTCACAGATTCAGTAAGTATCGGTTATTTTGGATAAATGTGGAAATTTTGAGCAATTACCTCATTCGAATGCAATCAATGTTCGATGACAAAATGTGAACGGATTTCAAACTACGACATATCCAATAACCGCGCTTTCCAGATGAAAATTACCGGTGGCTTCTTCCTTAACATGTTATTCACATTTTTTTTAATCCATGCAATCTTGTCTGGGGCCGAAGCACTCCCTGCTCTTTCGCGGTTGTTTTTCCCGTCTTACTTTACGCAATTCCTGCCAAATCGAAGAAGTACGGCTATAGGACCGATTTAAGTTACCATATGCACATTGCATAGCTCCATGCCAGCCAATAGTACTGGACATGAAAGTTGGGTCGGCCCATGAGATTTGCATACCGATAGGGGGTCGTAGTTGTGTTCCTTTTAATCTCAGATCGTAATCTGTTAATGAAAATTTCATTTTGTATCCTATTCACATTAACTATAATCATTTTGAACCGGAATTTCAACAAAAATTTTTTTTCAATTTTTTGACCTGATGGTTGTTAGCCTTACTGATTTTGAACCGATAAAATTGTGGCGGTTATTGGAAGTTGCGTATATTGATATCCAGCCACATTTGTAATCGAACGTGGATTGCAGGCGAATGAGGCGTCATATTGCAGCAAATTAAACGTGGATCAACTCATAAGTACATCAATAATCCAAAATAACCGCAACATACGGAATCTACCGCAATAAATTTTATCGGTTCAAAATAAGTAAGGCTAACCATCAGAGATTTTTGCAAAAAATTGAAAAAAAAATTTTGTTGAAATTCCGGTCCAAAATGATTATAGGTAATGTATATAACACGTTGAGCACGAAACTACCGGTAGAACGCATAAGGAAAGCGCGGTTATTGGAAGTTGCGTATTTTGATATCCAGCCACATTTGTAATCGAACGTGGATTGCAGGCGAATGAAGCGTCATATTTCAGCAAATTAAACGTGGATCAACTCATAAGTACATCAATAATCCAAAATAACCGCAACATACGGAATCTACGACAATAAATTTTATCGGTTCAAAATAAGTAAGGCTAACTACATCAGGGATTTTTGCAAAAAATTGAAAAAAAAATTTTGTTGAAATTCCGGTCCAAAATGATTATAGGTAATGTATATAACACGTTGAGCACGAAACTACCGGTAGAACGCATAAGGAAAGCGCGGTTATTGGAAGTTGCGTATTTTGATATCCAGTCACATTTGTAATAGAACGTGGATTGCAGGCGAATGAGGCGTCATATTTCAGCAAATTAAACGTGGATCAACTCATAAGTACATCAATAATCCAAAATAACCGCAACATACGGAATCTACCGCAATAAATTTTATCGGTTCAAAATAAGTAAGGCTAACCATCAGGGATTTTTGCAAAAAATTGAAAAAAAAATTTTGTTGAAATTCCGGTCCAAAATGATTATAGGTAATGTATATAACACGTTGAGCACGAAACTACCGGTAGAACGCATAAGGAAAGCGCGGTTATTGGAAGTTGCGTATTTTGATATCCAGCCACATTTGTAATCGAACGTGGATTGCAGGCGAATGAGGCGTCATATTGCAGCAAATTAAACGTGGATCAACTCATAAGTACATCAATAATCCAAAATAACCGCAACATACGGGATCTACCGCAATAAATTTTATCGGTTCAAAATCATCAGGGATTTTTGCAAAAAATTGAAAAAAAAAAATGTTGTTGAAATTCCGGTCCAAAATGATTATAGGTAATGTATATAACACGTTGAGCACGAAACTACCGGTAGAACGCATAAGGAAAGCGCGGTTATTGGAAGTTGCGTATTTTGATATCCAGCCACATTTGTAATCGAACGTGGATTGCAGGCGAATGAGGCGTCATATTGAAGCAAATTAAACGTGGATCAACTCATAAGTACATCAATAATCCAAAATAACCGCAACATACGGGATCTACCGCAATAAATTTTATCGGTTCAAAATCATCAGGGATTTTTGCAAAAAATTGAAAAAAAATTTTTGTTGAAATTCCGGTCCAAAATGATTATAGGTAATGTATATAACACGTTGAGCACGAAACTACCGGTAGAACGCATAAGGAAAGCGCGGTTATTGGAAGTTGCGTATTTTGATATCCAGCCACATTTGTAATCGAACGTGGATTGCAGGCGAATGAGGCGTCATATTGCAGCAAATTAAACGTGGATCAACTCATAAGTACATCAATAGTCCAAAATAACCGCAACATACGGAATCTACATCAGGGATTTTTGCAAAAAATTGAAAAAAAAATTTTGTTGAAATTCCGGTCCAAAATGATTATAGGTAATGTATATAACACGTTGAGCACGAAACTACCGGTAGAACGCATAAGGAAAGCGCGGTTATTGGAAGTTGCGTATTTTGATATCCAGCCACATTTGTAATCGAACGTGGATTGCAGGCGAATGAGGCGTCATATTGCAGCAAATTAAACGTGGATCAACTCATAAGTACATCAATAATCCAAAATAACCGCAACATACGGAATCTACCGCAATAAATTTTATCGGTTCAAAATAAGTAAGGCTAACTAACCATCAGGGATTTTTGCAAAAAATTGAAAAAAAATTTTTGTTGAAATTCCGGTCCAAAATGATTATAGGTAATGTATATAACACGTTGAGCACGAAACTACCGGTAGAACGCATAAGGAAAGCGCGGTTATTGGAAGTTGCGTATTTTGATATCCAGCCACATTTGTAATCGAACGTGGATTGCAGGCGAATGAGGCGTCATATTGCAGCAAATTAAACGTGGATCAACTCATAAGTACATCAATAATCCAAAATAACCGCAACATACGGAATCTACCGCAATAAATTTTATCGGTTCAAAATAAGTAAGGCTAACCATCAGGGATTTTTGCAAAAAATTGAAAAAAAAATTTTGTTGAAATTCCGGTCCAAAATGATTATAGGTAATGTATATAACACGTTGAGCACGAAACTACCGGTAGAACGCATAAGGAAAGCGCGGTTATTGGAAGTTGCGTATTTTGATATCCAGCCACATTTGTAATCGAACGTGGATTGCAGGCGAATGAGGCGTCATATTGCAGCAAATTAAACGTGGATCAACTCATAAGTACATCAATAATCCAAAATAACCGCAACATACGGAATCTACCGCAATAAATTTTATCGGTTCAAAATAAGTAAGGCTAACTTTCAGGGATTTTTGCACAAAATTGAAAAAAAAATTTCGTTGAAATTCCGGTCCAAAATGATTATAGGTAGGAAAGCGCGGTTATTGGAAGTTGCGTATTTTGATATCCAGCCACATTTGTAATCGAACGTGGATTGCAGGCGAATGAGGCGTCATATTGCAGCAAATTAAACGTGGATCAACTCATAAGTACATCAATAATCCAAAATAACCGCAACATACGGAATCTACCGCAATAAATTTTATCGGTTCAAAATAAGTAAGGCTAACCATCAGGGATTTTTGCAAAAAATTGAAAAAAAATTTGTTGAAATTCCGGTCCAAAATGATTATAGGTAATGTATATAACACGTTGAGCACGAAACTACCGGTAGAACGCATAAGGAAAGCGCGGTTATTGGAAGTTGCGTATTTTGATATCCAGCCACATTTGTAATCGAACGTGGATTGCAGGCGAATGAGGCGTCATATTGCAGCAAATTAAACGTGGATCAACTCATAAGTACATCAATAATCCAAAATAACCGCAACATACGGAATCTACCGCAATAAATTTTATCGGTTCAAAATAAGTAAGGCTAACCATCAGGGATTTTTGCAAAAAATTGAAAAAAAAATTTTGTTGAAATTCCGGTCCAAAATGATTATAGGTAATGTATATAACACGTTGAGCACGAAACTACCGGTAGAACGCATAAGGAAAGCGCGGTTATTGGAAGTTGCGTATTTTGATATCCAGCCACATTTGTAATCGAACGTGGATTGCAGGCGAATGAGGCGTCATATTGCAGCAAATTAAACGTGGATCAACTCATAAGTACATCAATAATCCAAAATAACCGCAACATACGGAATCTACCGCAATAAATTTTATCGGTTCAAAATAAGTAAGGCTAACCATCAGGGATTTTTGCAAAAAATTGAAAAAAAAAATTTGTTGAAATTCCGGTCCAAAATGATTATAGGTAATGTATATAACACGTTGAGCACGAAACTACCGGTAGAACGCATAAGGAAAGCGCGGTTATTGGAAGTTGCGTATTTTGATATCCAGCCACATTTGTAATCGAACGTGGATTGCAGGCGAATGAGGCGTCATATTGCAGCAAATTAAACGTGGATCAACTCATAAGTACATCAATAATCCAAAATAACCGCAACATACGGAATCTACCGCAATAAATTTTATCGGTTCAAAATAAGTAAGGCTAACCATCAGGGATTTTTGCAAAAAATTGAAAAAAAAAATTTCGTTGAAATTCCGGTCCAAAATGATTATAGGTAATGTATATAACACGTTGAGCACGAAACTACCGGTAGAACGCATAAGGAAAGCGCGGTTATTGGAAGTTGCGTATTTTGATATCCAGCCACATTTGTAATCGAACGTGGATTGCAGGCGAATGAGGCGTCATATTGCAGCAAATTAAACGTGGATCAACTCATAAGTACATCAATAATCCAAAATAACCGCAACATACGGAATCTACCGCAATAAATTTTATCGGTTCAAAATAAGTAAGGCTAACCATCAGGGATTTTTGCAAAAAATTGAAAAAAAAAAATTTGTTGAAATTCCGGTCCAAAATGATTATAGGTAATGTATATAACACGTTGAGCACGAAACTACCGGTAGAACGCATAAGGAAAGCGCGGTTATTAGAAGTTGCGTATTTTGATATCCAGTCACATTTGTAATCGAACGTGGATTGCAGGCGAATGAGGCGTCATATTGCAGCAAATTAAACGTGGATCAACTCATAAGTACATCAATAATCCAAAATAACCGCAACATACGGAATCTACCGCAATAAATTTTATCGGTTCAAAATAAGTAAGGCTAACCATCAGGGATTTTTGCAAAAAATTGAAAAAAAAAATTTTTTGAAATTCCGGTCCAAAATGATTATAGGTAATGTATATAACACGTTGAGCACGAAACTACCGGTAGAACGCATAAGGAAAGCGCGGTTATTGGAAGTTGCGTATTTTGATATCCAGCCACATTTGTAATCGAACGTGGATTGCAGGCGAATGAGGCGTCATATTGCAGCAAATTAAACGTGGATCAACTCATAAGTACATCAATAATCCAAAATAACCGCAACATACGGAATCTACCGCAATAAATTTTATCGGTTCAAAATAAGTAAGGCTAACCATCAGGGATTTTTGCAAAAAATTGAAAAAAAATTTTTGTTGAAATTCCGGTCCAAAATGATTATAGGTAATGTATATAACACGTTGAGCACGAAACTACCGGTAGAACGCATAAGGAAAGCGCGGTTATTGGAAGTTGCGTATTTTGATATCCAGCCACATTTGTAATCGAACGTGGATTGCAGGCGAATGAGGCGTCATATTGCAGCAAATTAAACGTGGATCAACTCATAAGTACATCAATAATCCAAAATAACCGCAACATACGGAATCTACCGCAATAAATTTTATCGGTTCAAAATAAGTAAGGCTCATCAGGGATTTTTGCAAAAAATTGAAAAAAAAAATTTGTTGAAATTCCGGTCCAAAATGATTATAGGTAATGTATATAACACGTTGAGCACGAAACTACCGGTAGAACGCATAAGGAAAGCGCGGTTATTGGAAGTTGCGTATTTTGATATCCAGTCACATTTGTAATCGAACGTGGATTGCAGGCGAATGAGGCGTCATATTGCAGCAAATTAAACGTGGATCAACTCATAAGTACATCAATAATCCAAAATAACCGCAACATACGGAATCTACCGCAATAAATTTTATCGGTTCAAAATAAGTAAGGCTAACCATCAGGGATTTTTGCAAAAAATTGAAAAAAAAAATTTGTTGAAATTCCGGTCCAAAATGATTATAGGTAATGTATATAACACGTTGAGCACGAAACTACCGGTAGAACGCATAAGGAAAGCGCGGTTATTGGAAGTTGCGTATTTTGATATCCAGCCACATTTGTAATCGAACGTGGATTGCAGGCGAATGAGGCGTCATATTGCAGCAAATTAAACGTGGATCAACTCATAAGTACATCAATAATCCAAAATAACCGCAACATACGGAATCTACCGCAATAAATTTTATCGGTTCAAAATAAGTAAGGCTAACTTTCAGGGATTTTTGCACAAAATTGAAAAAAAAATTTTGTTGAAATTCCGGTCCAAAATGATTATAGGTAGGAAAGCGCGGTTATTGGAAGTTGCGTATTTTGATATCCAGCCACATTTGTAATCGAACGTGGATTGCAGGCGAATGAGGCGTCATATTGCAGCAAATTAAACGTGGATCAACTCATAAGTACATCAATAATCCAAAATAACCGCAACATACGGAATCTACCGCAATAAATTTTATCGGTTCAAAATAAGTAAGGCTAACCATCAGGGATTTTTGCAAAAAATTGAAAAAAAATTTGTTGAAATTCCGGTCCAAAATGATTATAGGTAATGTATATAACACGTTGAGCACGAAACTACCGGTAGAACGCATAAGGAAAGCGCGGTTATTGGAAGTTGCGTATTTTGATATCCAGCCACATTTGTAATCGAACGTGGATTGCAGGCGAATGAGGCGTCATATTGCAGCAAATTAAACGTGGATCAACTCATAAGTACATCAATAATCCAAAATAACCGCAACATACGGAATCTACCGCAATAAATTTTATCGGTTCAAAATAAGTAAGGCTAACTTTCAGGGATTTTTGCACAAAATTGAAAAAAAAATTTTGTTGAAATTCCGGTCCAAAATGATTATAGGTAGGAAAGCGCGGTTATTGGAAGTTGCGTATTTTGATATCCAGCCACATTTGTAATCGAACGTGGATTGCAGGCGAATGAGGCGTCATATTGCAGCAAATTAAACGTGGATCAACTCATAAGTACATCAATAATCCAAAATAACCGCAACATACGGAATCTACCGCAATAAATTTTATCGGTTCAAAATAAGTAAGGCTAACCATCAGGGATTTTTGCAAAAAATTGAAAAAAAATTTGTTGAAATTCCGGTCCAAAATGATTATAGGTAATGTATATAACACGTTGAGCACGAAACTACCGGTAGAACGCATAAGGAAAGCGCGGTTATTGGAAGTTGCGTATTTTGATATCCAGCCACATTTGTAATCGAACGTGGATTGCAGGCGAATGAGGCGTCATATTGCAGCAAATTAAACGTGGATCAACTCATAAGTACATCAATAATCCAAAATAACCGCAACATACGGAATCTACCGCAATAAATTTTATCGGTTCAAAATAAGTAAGGCTAACTTTCAGGGATTTTTGCAAAAAATTGAAAAAAAAATTTTTGTTGAAATTCCGGTCCAAAATGATTATAGGTAATGTATATAACACGTTGAGCACGAAACTACCGGTAGAACGCATAAGGAAAGCGCGGTTATTGGAAGTTGCGTATTTTGATATCCAACCACATTTGTAATCGAACGTGGATTGCAGGCGAATGAGGCGTCATATTGCAGCAAATTAAACGTGGATCAACTCATAAGTACATCAATAATCCAAAATAACCGCAACATACGGAATCTACCGCAATAAATTTTATCGGTTCAAAATAAGTAAGGCTAACCATCAGGGATTTTTGCAAAAAATTGAAAAAAAAATTTTGTTGAAATTCCGGTCCAAAATGATTATAGGTAATGTATATAACACGTTGAGCACGAAACTACCGGTAGAACGCATAAGGAAAGCGCGGTTATTGGAAGTTGCGTATTTTGATATCCAGTCACATTTGTAATCGAACGTGGATTGCAGGCGAATGAGGCGTCATATTGCAGCAAATTAAACGTGGATCAACTCATAAGTACATCAATAATCCAAAATAACCGCAACATACGGAATCTACCGCAATAAATTTTATCGGTTCAAAATAAGTAAGGCTAACCATCAGGGATTTTTGCAAAAAATTGAAAAAAATTTTTTGTTGAAATTCCGGTCCAAAATGATTATAGGTAATGTATATAACACGTTGAGCACGAAACTACCGGTAGAACGCATAAGGAAAGCGCGGTTATTGGAAGTTGCGTATTTTGATATCCAGCCACATTTGTAATCGAACGTGGATTGCAGGCGAATGAGGCGTCATATTGCAGCAAATTAAACGTGGATCAACTCATAAGTACATCAATAATCCAAAATAACCGCAACATACGGAATCTACCGCAATAAATTTTATCGGTTCAAAATAAGTAAGGCTAACCATCAGGGATTTTTGCAAAAAATTGAAAAAAAAATTTTGTTGAAATTCTGGTCCAAAATGATTATAGGTAATGTATATAACACGTTGAGCACGAAACTACCGGTAGAACGCATAAGGAAAGCGCGGTTATTGGAAGTTGCGTATTTTGATATCCAGCCACATTTGTAATCGAACGTGGATTGCAGGCGAATGAGGCGTCATATTGCAGCAAATTAAACGTGGATCAACTCATAAGTACATCAATAATCCAAAATAACCGCAACATACGGAATCTACCGCAATAAATTTTATCGGTTCAAAATAAGTAAGGCTAACCATCAGGGATTTTTGCAAAAAATTGAAAAAAAAATTTTGTTGAAATTCCGGTTCAAAATGATTATAGGTAATGTATATAACACGTTGAGCACGAAACTACCGGTAGAACGCATAAGGAAAGCGCGGTTATTGGAAGTTGCGTATTTTGATATCCAGTCACATTTGTAATCGAACGTGGATTGCAGGTGAATGAGGCGTCATATTGCAGCAAATTAAACGTGGATCAACTCATAAGTACATCAATAATCCAAAATAACCGCAACATACGGAATCTACCGCAATAAATTTTATCGGTTCAAAATAAGTAAGGCTAACCATCAGGGATTTTTGCAAAAAATTGAAAAAAAAAATTTCGTTGAAATTCCGGTCCAAAATGATTATAGGTAATGTATATAACACGTTGAGCACGAAACTACCGGTAGAACGCATAAGGAAAGCGCGGTTATTGGAAGTTGCGTATTTTGATATCCAGCCACATTTGTAATCGAACGTGGATTGCAGGCGAATGAGGCGTCATATTGCAGCAAATTAAACGTGGATCAACTCATAAGTACATCAATAATCCAAAATAACCGCAACATACGGAATCTACCGCAATAAATTTTATCGGTTCAAAATAAGTAAGGCTAACCATCAGGGATTTTTGCAAAAAATTGAAAAAAAAAATTTCGTTGAAATTCCGGTCCAAAATGATTATAGGTAATGTATATAACACGTTGAGCACGAAACTACCGGTAGAACGCATAAGGAAAGCGCGGTTATTGGAAGTTGCGTATTTTGATATCCAGCCACATTTGTAATCGAACGTGGATTGCAGGCGAATGAGGCGTCATATTGCAGCAAATTAAACGTGGATCAACTCATAAGTACATCAATAATCCAAAATAACCGCAACATACGGAATCTACCGCAATAAATTTTATCGGTTCAAAATAAGTAAGGCTAACCATCAGGGATTTTTGCAAAAAATTGAAAAAAAAAATTTGTTGAAATTCCGGTCCAAAATGATTATAGGTAATGTATATAACACGTTGAGCACGAAACTACCGGTAGAACGCATAAGGAAAGCGCGGTTATTGGAAGTTGCGTATTTTGATATCCAGCCACATTTGTAATCGAACGTGGATTGCAGGCGAATGAGGCGTCATATTGCAGCAAATTAAACGTGGATCAACTCATAAGTACATCAATAATCCAAAATAACCGCAACATACGGAATCTACCGCAATAAATTTTATCGGTTCAAAATAAGTAAGGCTAACCATCAGGGATTTTTGCAAAAAATTGAAAAAAAAAAATTCGTTGAAATTCCGGTCCAAAATGATTATAGGTAATGTATATAACACGTTGAGCACGAAACTACCGGTAGAACGCATAAGGAAAGCGCGGTTATTGGAAGTTGCGTATTTTGATATCCAGCCACATTTGTAATCGAACGTGGATTGCAGGCGAATGAGGCGTCATATTGCAGCAAATTAAACGTGGATCAACTCATAAGTACATCAATAATCCAAAATAACCGCAACATACGGAATCTACCGCAATAAATTTTATCGGTTCAAAATAAGTAAGGCTAACCATCAGGGATTTTTGCAAAAAATTGAAAAAAAAAATTTGTTGAAATTCCGGTCCAAAATGATTATAGGTAATGTATATAACACGTTGAGCACGAAACTACCGGTAGAACGCATAAGGAAAGCGCGGTTATTAGAAGTTGCGTATTTTGATATCCAGCCACATTTGTAATCGAACGTGGATTGCAGGCGAATGAGGCGTCATATTGCAGCAAATTAAACGTGGATCAACTCATAAGTACATCAATAATCCAAAATAACCGCAACATACGGAATCTACCGCAATAAATTTTATCGGTTCAAAATAAGTAAGGCTAACCATCAGGGATTTTTGCAAAAAATTGAAAAAAAAAATTTTTTGAAATTCCGGTCCAAAATGATTATAGGTAATGTATATAACACGTTGAGCACGAAACTACCGGTAGAACGCATAAGGAAAGCGCGGTTATTGGAAGTTGCGTATTTTGATATCCAGCCACATTTGTAATCGAACGTGGATTGCAGGCGAATGAGGCGTCATATTGCAGCAAATTAAACGTGGATCAACTCATAAGTACATCAATAATCCAAAATAACCGCAACATACGGAATCTACCGCAATAAATTTTATCGGTTCAAAATAAGTAAGGCTAACCATCAGGGATTTTTGCAAAAAATTGAAAAAAAAATTTTGTTGAAATTCCGGTCCAAAATGATTATAGGTAATGTATATAACACGTTGAGCACGAAACTACCGGTAGAACGCATAAGGAAAGCGCGGTTATTGGAAGTTGCGTATTTTGATATCCAGCCACATTTGTAATCGAACGTGGATTGCAGGCGAATGAGGCGTCATATTGCAGCAAATTAAACGTGGATCAACTCATAAGTACATCAATAATCCAAAATAACCGCAACATACGGAATCTACCGCAATAAATTTTATCGGTTCAAAATAAGTAAGGCTCATCAGGGATTTTTGCAAAAAATTGAAAAAAAAAATTTGTTGAAATTCCGGTCCAAAATGATTATAGGTAATGTATATAACACGTTGAGCACGAAACTACCGGTAGAACGCATAAGGAAAGCGCGGTTATTGGAAGTTGCGTATTTTGATATCCAGCCACATTTGTAATCGAACGTGGATTGCAGGCGAATGCGGCGTCATATTGCAGCAAATTAAACGTGGATCAACTCATAAGTACATCAATAATCCAAAATAACCGCAACATACGGAATCTACCGCAATAAATTTTATCGGTTCAAAATAAGTAAGGCTAACCATCAGGGATTTTTGCAAAAAATTGAAAAAAAAAATTTGTTGAAATTCCGGTCCAAAATGATTATAGGTAATGTATATAACACGTTGAGCACGAAACTACCGGTAGAACGCATAAGGAAAGCGCGGTTATTGGAAGTTGCGTATTTTGATATCCAGTCACATTTGTAATCGAACGTGGATTGCAGGCGAATGAGGCGTCATATTGCAGCAAATTAAACGTGGATCAACTCATAAGTACATCAATAATCCAAAATAACCGCAACATACGGAATCTACCGCAATAAATTTTATCGGTTCAAAATAAGTAAGGCTAACCATCAGGGATTTTTGCAAAAAATTGAAAAAAAAAATTTGTTGAAATTCCGGTCCAAAATGATTATAGGTAATGTATATAACACGTTGAGCACGAAACTACCGGTAGAACGCATAAGGAAAGCGCGGTTATTGGAAGTTGCGTATTTTGATATCCAGCCACATTTGTAATCGAACGTGGATTGCAGGCGAATGAGGCGTCATATTGCAGCAAATTAAACGTGGATCAACTCATAAGTACATCAATAATCCAAAATAACCGCAACATACGGAATCTACCGCAATAAATTTTATCGGTTCAAAATAAGTAAGGCTAACCATCAGGGATTTTTGCAAAAAATTGAAAAAAAAAATTTCGTTGAAATTCCGGTCCAAAATGATTATAGGTAATGTATATAACACGTTGAGCACGAAACTACCGGTAGAACGCATAAGGAAAGCGCGGTTATTGGAAGTTGCGTATTTTGATATCCAGCCACATTTGTAATCGAACGTGGATTGCAGGCGAATGAGGCGTCATATTGCAGCAAATTAAACGTGGATCAACTCATAAGTACATCAATAATCCAAAATAACCGCAACATACGGAATCTACCGCAATAAATTTTATCGGTTCAAAATAAGTAAGGCTAACCATCAGGGATTTTTGCAAAAAATTGAAAAAAAAATTTGTTGAAATTCCGGTCCAAAATGATTATAGGTAATGTATATAACACGTTGAGCACGAAACTACCGGTAGAACGCATAAGGAAAGCGCGGTTATTGGAAGTTGCGTATTTTGATATCCAGCCACATTTGTAATCGAACGTGGATTGCAGGCGAATGAGGCGTCATATTGCAGCAAATTAAACGTGGATCAACTCATAAGTACATCAATAATCCAAAATAACCGCAACATACGGAATCTACCGCAATAAATTTTATCGGTTCAAAATAAGTAAGGCTAACCATCAGGGATTTTTGCAAAAAATTGAAAAAAAAATTTTGTTGAAATTCCGGTCCAAAATGATTATAGGTAATGTATATAACACGTTGAGCACGAAACTACCGGTAGAACGCATAAGGAAAGCGCGGTTATTGGAAGTTGCGTATTTTGATATCCAGCCACATTTGTAATCGAACGTGGATTGCATGCGAATGAGGCGTCATATTGCAGAAAATTAAACGTGGATCAACTCATAAGTACATCAATAATCCAAAATAACCGCAACATACGGAATCTACCGCAATAAATTTTATCGGTTCAAAATAAGTAAGGCTAACCATCAGGGATTTTTACAAAAAATTGAAAAAAAAAATTTGTTGAAATTCCGGTCCAAAATGATTAAAGGTAATGTATATAACACGTTGAGCACGAAACTACCGGTAGAACGCATAAGGAAAGCGCGGTTATTGGAAGTTGCGTATTTTGATATCCAGCCACATTTGTAATCGAACGTGGATTGCAGGCGAATGAGGCGTCATATTGCAGCAAATTAAACGTGGATCAACTCATAAGTACATCAATAATCCAAAATAACCGCAACATACGGAATCTACCGCAATAAATTTTATCGGTTCAAAATAAGTAAGGCTAACCATCAGGGATTTTTGCAAAATATTGAAAAAAAAATTTTGTTGAAATTCCGGTCCAAAATGATTATAGGTAATGTATATAACACGTTGAGCACGAAACTACCGGTAGAACGCATAAGGAAAGCGCGGTTATTGGAAGTTGCGTATTTTGATATCCAGCCACATTTGTAATCGAACGTGGATTGCAGGCGAATGAGGCGTCATATTGCAGCAAATTAAACGTGGATCAACTCATAAGTACATCAATAATCCAAAATAACCGCAACATACGGAATCTACCGCAATAAATTTTATCGGTTCAAAATAAGTAAGGCTAACCATCAGGGATTTTTGCAAAAAATTGAAAAAAAATTTTTGTTGAAATTCCGGTCCAAAATGATTATAGGTAATGTATATAACACGTTGAGCACGAAACTACCGGTAGAACGCATAAGGAAAGCGCGGTTATTGGAAGTTGCGTATTTTGATATCCAGCCACATTTGTAATCGAACGTGGATTGCAGGCGAATGAGGCGTCATATTGCAGCAAATTAAACGTGGATCAACTCATAAGTACATCAATAATCCAAAATAACCGCAACATACGGAATCTACCGCAATAAATTTTATCGGTTCAAAATAAGTAAGGCTAACCATCAGGGATTTTTGCAAAAAATTGAAAAAAAAATTTTGTTGAAATTCCGGTCCAAAATGATTATAGGTAATGTATATAACACGTTGAGCACGAAACTACCGGTAGAACGCATAAGGAAAGCGCGGTTATTGGAAGTTGCGTATTTTGATATCCAGCCACATTTGTAATCGAACGTGGATTGCAGGCGAATGAGGCGTCATATTGCAGCAAATTAAACGTGGATCAACTCATAAGTACATCAATAATCCAAAATAACCGCAACATACGGAATCTACCGCAATAAATTTTATCGGTTCAAAATAAGTAAGGCTAACCATCAGGGATTTTTGCAAAAAATTGAAAAAAAAATTTTGTTGAAATTCCGGTCCAAAATGATTATAGGTAATGTATATAACACGTTGAGCACGAAACTACCGGTAGAACGCATAAGGAAAGCGCGGTTATTGGAAGTTGCGTATTTTGATATCCAGCCACATTTGTAATCGAACGTGGATTGCAGGCGAATGAGGCGTCATATTGCAGCAAATTAAACGTGGATCAACTCATAAGTACATCAATAATCCAAAATAACCGCAACATACGGAATCTACCGCAATAAATTTTATCGGTTCAAAATAAGTAAGGCTAACCATCAGGGATTTTTGCAAAAAATTGAAAAAAAAATTTTGTTGAAATTCCGGTCCAAAATGATTATAGGTAATGTATATAACACGTTGAGCACGAAACTACCGGTAGAACGCATAAGGAAAGCGCGGTTATTGGAAGTTGCGTATTTTGATATCCAGCCACATTTGTAATCGAACGTGGATTGCAGGCGAATGAGGCGTCATATTGCAGCAAATTAAACGTGGATCAACTCATAAGTACATCAATAATCCAAAATAACCGCAACATACGGAATCTACCGCAATAAATTTTATCGGTTCAAAATAAGTAAGGCTAACCATCAGGGATTTTTGCAAAAAATTGAAAAAAAAATTTTGTTGAAATTCCGGTCCAAAATGATTATAGGTAATGTATATAACACGTTGAGCACGAAACTACCGGTAGAACGCATAAGGAAAGCGCGGTTATTGGAAGTTGCGTATTTTGATATCCAGCCACATTTGTAATCGAACGTGGATTGCAGGCGAATGAGGCGTCATATTGCAGCAAATTAAACGTGGATCAACTCATAAGTACATCAATAATCCAAAATAACCGCAACATACGGAATCTACCGCAATAAATTTTATCGGTTCAAAATAAGTAAGGCTAACCATCAGGGATTTTTGCAAAAAATTGAAAAAAAAATTTTGTTGAAATTCCGGTCCAAAATGATTATAGGTAATGTATATAACACGTTGATATTTTGATATCCAGCCACATTTGTAATCGAACGTGGATTGCATGCGAATGAGGCGTCATATTGCAGAAAATTAAACGTGGATCAACTCATAAGTACATCAATAATCCAAAATAACCGCAACATACGGAATCTACCGCAATAAATTTTATCGGTTCAAAATAAGTAAGGCTAACCATCAGGGATTTTTGCAAAAAATTGAAAAAAAAAATTTGTTGAAATTCCGGTCCAAAATGATTATAGGTAATGTATATAACACGTTGAGCACGAAACTACCGGTAGAATGCATAAGGAAAGCGCGGTTATTGGAAGTTGCGTATTTTGATATCCAGCCACATTTGTAATCGAACGTGGATTGCAGGCGAATGAGGCGTCATATTGCAGCAAATTAAACGTGGATCAACTCATAAGTACATCAATAATCCAAAATAACCGCAACATACGGAATCTACCGCAATAAATTTTATCGGTTCAAAATAAGTAAGGCTAACCATCAGGGATTTTTGCAAAAAATTGAAAAAAAAATTTTGTTGAAATTCCGGTCCAAAATGATTATAGGTAATGTATATAACACGTTGAGCACGAAACTACCGGTAGAACGCATAAGGAAAGCGCGGTTATTGGAAGTTGCGTATTTTGATATCCAGCCACATTTGTAATCGAACGTGGATTGCAGGCGAATGAGGCGTCATATTGCAGCAAATTAAACGTGGATCAACTCATAAGTACATCAATAATCCAAAATAACCGCAACATACGGAATCTACCGCAATAAATTTTATCGGTTCAAAATAAGTAAGGCTAACCATCAGGGATTTTTGCAAAAAATTGAAAAAAAAATTTTGTTGAAATTCCGGTCCAAAATGATTATAGGTAATGTATATAACACGTTGAGCACGAAACTACCGGTAGAACGCATAAGGAAAGCGCGGTTATTGGAAGTTGCGTATTTTGATATCCAGCCACATTTGTAATCGAACGTGGATTGCAGGCGAATGAGGCGTCATATTGCAGCAAATTAAACGTGGATCAACTCATAAGTACATCAATAATCCAAAATAACCGCAACATACGGAATCTACCGCAATAAATTTTATCGGTTCAAAATAAGTAAGGCTAACCATCAGGGATTTTTGCAAAATATTGAAAAAAAAAATTTGTTGAAATTCCGGTCCAAAATGATTATAGGTAATGTATATAACACGTTGAGCACGAAACTACCGGTAGAACGCATAAGGAAAGCGCGGTTATTGGAAGTTGCGTATTTTGATATCCAGCCACATTTGTAATCGAACGTGGATTGCAGGCGAATGAGGCGTCATATTGCAGCAAATTAAACGTGGATCAACTCATAAGTACATCAATAATCCAAAATAACCGCAACATACGGAATCTACCGCAATAAATTTTATCGGTTCAAAATAAGTAAGGCTAACCATCAGGGATTTTTGCAAAAAATTGAAAAAAAAATTTTGTTGAAATTCCGGTCCAAAATGATTATAGGTAATGTATATAACACGTTGAGCACGAAACTACCGGTAGAACGCATAAGGAAAGCGCGGTTATTGGAAGTTGCGTATTTTGATATCCAGCCACATTTGTAATCGAACGTGGATTGCAGGCGAATGAGGCGTCATATTGCAGCAAATTAAACGTGGATCAACTCATAAGTACATCAATAATCCAAAATAACCGCAACATACGGAATCTACCGCAATAAATTTTATCGGTTCAAAATAAGTAAGGCTAACCATCAGGGATTTTTGCAAAAAATTGAAAAAAAAAATTTGTTGAAATTCCGGTCCAAAATGATTATAGGTAATGTATATAACACGTTGAGCACGAAACTACCGGTAGAACGCATAAGGAAAGCGCGGTTATTGGAAGTTGCGTATTTTGATATCCAGCCACATTTGTAATCGAACGTGGATTGCAGGCGAATGAGGCGTCATATTGCAGCAAATTAAACGTGGATCAACTCATAAGTACATCAATAATCCAAAATAACCGCAACATACGGAATCTACCGCAATAAATTTTATCGGTTCAAAATAAGTAAGGCTAACCATCAGGGATTTTTGCAAAAAATTGAAAAAAAAATTTTGTTGAAATTCCGGTCCAAAATGATTATAGGTAATGTATATAACACGTTGAGCACGAAACTACCGGTAGAACGCATAAGGAAAGCGCGGTTATTGGAAGTTGCGTATTTTGATATCCAGCCACATTTGTAATCGAACGTGGATTGCAGGCGAATGAGGCGTCATATTGCAGCAAATTAAACGTGGATCAACTCATAAGTACATCAATAATCCAAAATAACCGCAACATACGGAATCTACCGCAATAAATTTTATCGGTTCAAAATAAGTAAGGCTAACCATCAGGGATTTTTGCAAAAAATTGAAAAAAAAATTTTGTTGAAATTCCGGTCCAAAATGATTATAGGTAATGTATATAACACGTTGAGCACGAAACTACCGGTAGAACGCATAAGGAAAGCGCGGTTATTGGAAGTTGCGTATTTTGATATCCAGCCACATTTGTAATCGAACGTGGATTGCAGGCGAATGAGGCGTCATATTGCAGCAAATTAAACGTGGATCAACTCATAAGTACATCAATAATCCAAAATAACCGCAACATACGGAATCTACCGCAATAAATTTTATCGGTTCAAAATAAGTAAGGCTAACTAACCATCAGGGATTTTTGCAAAAAATTGAAAAAAAAATTTTGTTGAAATTCCGGTCCAAAATGATTATAGGTAATGTATATAACACGTTGAGCACGAAACTACCGGTAGAACGCATAAGGAAAGCGCGGTTATTGGAAGTTGCGTATTTTGATATCCAGCCACATTTGTAATCGAACGTGGATTGCAGGCGAATGAGGCGTCATATTGCAGCAAATTAAACGTGGATCAACTCATAAGTACATCAATAATCCAAAATAACCGCAACATACGGAATCTACCGCAATAAATTTTATCGGTTCAAAATAAGTAAGGCTAACCATCAGGGATTTTTGCAAAAAATTGAAAAAAAAATTTTGTTGAAATTCCGGTCCAAAATGATTATAGGTAATGTATATAACACGTTGAGCACGAAACTACCGGTAGAACGCATAAGGAAAGCGCGGTTATTGGAAGTTGCGTATTTTGATATCCAGCCACATTTGTAATCGAACGTGGATTGCAGGCGAATGAGGCGTCATATTGCAGCAAATTAAACGTGGATCAACTCATAAGTACATCAATAATCCAAAATAACCGCAACATACGGAATCTACCGCAATAAATTTTATCGGTTCAAAATAAGTAAGGCTAACTAACCATCAGGGATTTTTGCAAAAAATTGAAAAAAAAATTTTGTTGAAATTCCGGTCCAAAATGATTATAGGTAATGTATATAACACGTTGAGCACGAAACTACCGGTAGAACGCATAAGGAAAGCGCGGTTATTGGAAGTTGCGTATTTTGATATCCAGCCACATTTGTAATCGAACGTGGATTGCAGGCGAATGAGGCGTCATATTGCAGCAAATTAAACGTGGATCAACTCATAAGTACATCAATAATCCAAAATAACCGCAACATACGGAATCTACCGCAATAAATTTTATCGGTTCAAAATAAGTAAGGCTAACCATCAGGGATTTTTGCAAAAAATTGAAAAAATTTTTTTGTTGAAATTCCGGTCCAAAATGATTATAGGTAATGTATATAACACGTTGAGCACGAAACTACCGGTAGAACGCATAAGGAAAGCGCGGTTATTGGAAGTTGCGTATTTTGATATCCAGCCACATTTGTAATCGAACGTGGATTGCAGGCGAATGAGGCGTCATATTGCAGCAAATTAAACGTGGATCAACTCATAAGTACATCAATAATCCAAAATAACCGCAACATACGGAATCTACCGCAATAAATTTTATCGGTTCAAAATAAGTAAGGCTAACCATCAGGGATTTTTGCAAAAAATTGAAAAAAAAAATTTGTTGAAATTCCGGTCCAAAATGATTATAGGTAATGTATATAACACGTTGAGCACGAAACTACCGGTAGAACGCATAAGGAAAGCGCGGTTATTGGAAGTTGCGTATTTTGATATCCAGCCACATTTGTAATCGAACGTGGATTGCAGGCGAATGAGGCGTCATATTGCAGCAAATTAAACGTGGATCAACTCATAAGTACATCAATAATCCAAAATAACCGCAACATACGGAATCTACCGCAATAAATTTTATCGGTTCAAAATAAGTAAGGCTAACCATCAGGGATTTTTGCAAAAAATTGAAAAAAAAATTTTGTTGAAATTCCGGTCCAAAATGATTATAGGTAATGTATATAACACGTTGAGCACGAAACTACCGGTAGAACGCATAAGGAAAGCGCGGTTATTGGAAGTTGCGTATTTTGATATCCAGCCACATTTGTAATCGAACGTGGATTGCAGGCGAATGAGGCGTCATATTGCAGCAAATTAAACGTGGATCAACTCATAAGTACATCAATAATCCAAAATAACCGCAACATACGGAATCTACCGCAATAAATTTTATCGGTTCAAAATAAGTAAGGCTAACTAACCATCAGGGATTTTTGCAAAAAATTGAAAAAAAATTTTTGTTGAAATTCCGGTCCAAAATGATTATAGGTAATGTATATAACACGTTGAGCACGAAACTACCGGTAGAACGCATAAGGAAAGCGCGGTTATTGGAAGTTGCGTATTTTGATATCCAGCCACATTTGTAATCGAACGTGGATTGCAGGCGAATGAGGCGTCATATTGCAGCAAATTAAACGTGGATCAACTCATAAGTACATCAATAATCCAAAATAACCGCAACATACGGAATCTACCGCAATAAATTTTATCGGTTCAAAATAAGTAAGGCTAACCATCAGGGATTTTTGCAAAAAATTGAAAAAAATTTTTTGTTGAAATTCCGGTCCAAAATGATTATAGGTAATGTATATAACACGTTGAGCACGAAACTACCGGTAGAACGCATAAGGAAAGCGCGGTTATTGGAAGTTGCGTATTTTGATATCCAGCCACATTTGTACTCGAACGTGGATTGCAGGCGAATGAGGCGTCATATTGCAGCAAATTAAACGTGGATCAACTCATAAGTACATCAATAATCCAAAATAACCGCAACATACGGAATCTACCGCAATAAATTTTATCGGTTCAAAATAAGTAAGGCTAACCATCAGGGATTTTTGCAAAAAATTGAAAAAAAATTTTTGTTGAAATTCCGGTCCAAAATGATTATAGGTAATGTATATAACACGTTGAGCACGAAACTACCGGTAGAACGCATAAGGAAAGCGCGGTTATTGGAAGTTGCGTATTTTGATATCCAGCCACATTTGTAATCGAACGTGGATTGCAGGCGAATGAGGCGTCATATTGCAGCAAATTAAACGTGGATCAACTCATAAGTACATCAATAATCCAAAATAACCGCAACATACGGAATCTACCGCAATAAATTTTATCGGTTCAAAATAAGTAAGGCTAACCATCAGGGATTTTTGCAAAAAATTGAAAAAAAAATTTTGTTGAAATTCCGGTCCAAAATGATTATAGGTAATGTATATAACACGTTGAGCACGAAACTACCGGTAGAACGCATAAGGAAAGCGCGGTTATTGGAAGTTGCGTATTTTGATATCCAGCCACATTTGTAATCGAACGTGGATTGCAGGCGAATGAGGCGTCATATTGCAGCAAATTAAACGTGGATCAACTCATAAGTACATCAATAATCCAAAATAACCGCAACATACGGAATCTACCGCAATAAATTTTATCGGTTCAAAATAAGTAAGGCTAACTTACATCAGGGATTTTTGCAAAAAATTGAAAAAAAAATTTTGTTGAAATTCCGGTCCAAAATGATTATAGGTAATGTATATAACACGTTGAGCACGAAACTACCGGTAGAACGCATAAGGAAAGCGCGGTTATTGGAAGTTGCGTATTTTGATATCCAGCCACATTTGTAATCGAACGTGGATTGCAGGCGAATGAGGCGTCATATTGCAGCAAATTAAACGTGGATCAACTCATAAGTACATCAATAATCCAAAATAACCGCAACATACGGAATCTACCGCAATAAATTTTATCGGTTCAAAATAAGTAAGGCTAACCATCAGGGATTTTTGCAAAAAATTGAAAAAAAAATTTTGTTGAAATTCCGGTCCAAAATGATTATAGGTAATGTATATAACACGTTGAGCACGAAACTACCGGTAGAACGCATAAGGAAAGCGCGGTTATTGGAAGTTGCGTATTTTGATATCCAGCCACATTTGTAATCGAACGTGGATTGCATGCGAATGAGGCGTCATATTGCAGAAAATTAAACGTGGATCAACTCATAAGTACATCAATAATCCAAAATAACCGCAACATACGGAATCTACCGCAATAAATTTTATCGGTTCAAAATAAGTAAGGCTAACCATCAGGGATTTTTACAAAAAATTGAAAAAAAAAATTTGTTGAAATTCCGGTTCAAAATGATTAAAGGTAATGTATATAACACGTTGAGCACGAAACTACCGGTAGAACGCATAAGGAAAGCGCGGTTATTGGAAGTTGCGTATTTTGATATCCAGCCACATTTGTAATCGAACGTGGATTGCAGGCGAATGAGGCGTCATATTGCAGCAAATTAAACGTGGATCAACTCATAAGTACATCAATAATCCAAAATAACCGCAACATACGGAATCTACCGCAATAAATTTTATCGGTTCAAAATAAGTAAGGCTAACCATCAGGGATTTTTGCAAAAAATTGAAAAAAAAATTTTGTTGAAATTCCGGTCCAAAATGATTATAGGTAATGTATATAACACGTTGAGCACGAAACTACCGGTAGAACGCATAAGGAAAGCGCGGTTATTGGAAGTTGCGTATTTTGATATCCAGCCACATTTGTAATCGAACGTGGATTGCAGGCGAATGAGGCGTCATATTGCAGCAAATTAAACGTGGATCAACTCATAAGTACATCAATAATCCAAAATAACCGCAACATACGGAATCTACCGCAATAAATTTTATCGGTTCAAAATAAGTAAGGCTAACCATCAGGGATTTTTGCAAAAAATTGAAAAAAAATTTTTGTTGAAATTCCGGTCCAAAATGATTATAGGTAATGTATATAACACGTTGAGCACGAAACTACCGGTAGAACGCATAAGGAAAGCGCGGTTATTGGAAGTTGCGTATTTTGATATCCAGCCACATTTGTAATCGAACGTGGATTGCAGGCGAATGAGGCGTCATATTGCAGCAAATTAAACGTGGATCAACTCATAAGTACATCAATAATCCAAAATAACCGCAACATATGGAATCTACCGCAATAAATTTTATCGGTTCAAAATAAGTAAGGCTAACCATCAGGGATTTTTGCAAAAAATTAAAAAAAAAAATTTGTTGAAATTCCGGTCCAAAATGATTATAGGTAATGTATATAACACGTTGAGCACGAAACTACCGGTAGAACGCATAAGGAAAGCGCGGTTATTGGAAGTTGCGTATTTTGATATCCAGCCACATTTGTAATCGAACGTGGATTGCAGGCGAATGAGGCGTCATATTGCAGCAAATTAAACGTGGATCAACTCATAAGTACATCAATAATCCAAAATAACCGCAACATACGGAATCTACCGCAATAAATTTTATCGGTTCAAAATAAGTAAGGCTAACCATCAGGGATTTTTGCAAAATATTGAAAAAAAATTTTTGTTGAAATTCCGGTCCAAAATGATTATAGGTAATGTATATAACACGTTGAGCACGAAACTACCGGTAGAACGCATAAGGAAAGCGCGGTTATTGGAAGTTGCGTATTTTGATATCCAGCCACATTTGTAATCGAACGTGGATTGCAGGCGAATGAGGCGTCATATTGCAGCAAATTAAACGTGGATCAACTCATAAGTACATCAATAATCCAAAATAACCGCAACATATGGAATCTACCGCAATAAATTTTATCGGTTCAAAATAAGTAAGGCTAACCATCAGGGATTTTTGCAAAAAATTAAAAAAAAAAATTTGTTGAAATTCCGGTCCAAAATGATTATAGGTAATGTATATAACACGTTGAGCACGAAACTACCGGTAGAACGCATAAGGAAAGCGCGGTTATTGGAAGTTGCGTATTTTGATATCCAGCCACATTTGTAATCGAACGTGGATTGCAGGCGAATGAGGCGTCATATTGCAGCAAATTAAACGTGGATCAACTCATAAGTACATCAATAATCCAAAATAACCGCAACATACGGAATCTACCGCAATAAATTTTATCGGTTCAAAATAAGTAAGGCTAACCATCAGGGATTTTTGCAAAATATTGAAAAAAAATTTTTGTTGAAATTCCGGTCCAAAATGATTATAGGTAATGTATATAACACGTTGAGCACGAAACTACCGGTAGAACGCATAAGGAAAGCGCGGTTATTGGAAGTTGCGTATTTTGATATCCAGCCACATTTGTAATCGAACGTGGATTGCAGGCGAATGAGGCGTCATATTGCAGCAAATTAAACGTGGATCAACTCATAAGTACATCAATAATCCAAAATAACCGCAACATATGGAATCTACCGCAATAAATTTTATCGGTTCAAAATAAGTAAGGCTAACCATCAGGGATTTTTGCAAAAAATTAAAAAAAAAAATTTGTTGAAATTCCGGTCCAAAATGATTATAGGTAATGTATATAACACGTTGAGCACGAAACTACCGGTAGAACGCATAAGGAAAGCGCGGTTATTGGAAGTTGCGTATTTTGATATCCAGCCACATTTGTAATCGAACGTGGATTGCAGGCGAATGAGGCGTCATATTGCAGCAAATTAAACGTGGATCAACTCATAAGTACATCAATAATCCAAAATAACCGCAACATACGGAATCTACCGCAATAAATTTTATCGGTTCAAAATAAGTAAGGCTAACCATCAGGGATTTTTGCAAAAAATTGAAAAAAATTTTTTGTTGAAATTCCGGTCCAAAATGATTATAGGTAATGTATATAACACGTTGAGCACGAAACTACCGGTAGAACGCATAAGGAAAGCGCGGTTATTGGAAGTTGCGTATTTTGATATCCAGCCACATTTGTAATCGAACGTGGATTGCAGGCGAATGAGGCGTCATATTGCAGCAAATTAAACGTGGATCAACTCATAAGTACATCAATAATCCAAAATAACCGCAACATATGGAATCTACCGCAATAAATTTTATCGGTTCAAAATAAGTAAGGCTAACCATCAGGGATTTTTGCAAAAAATTTAAAAAAAAATTTTGTTGAAATTCCGGTCCAAAATGATTATAGGTAATGTATATAACACGTTGAGCACGAAACTACCGGTAGAACGCATAAGGAAAGCGCGGTTATTGGAAGTTGCGTATTTTGATATCCAGCCACATTTGTAATCGAACGTGGATTGCAGGCGAATGAGGCGTCATATTGCAGCAAATTAAACGTGGATCAACTCATAAGTACATCAATAATCCAAAATAACCGCAACATACGGAATCTACCGCAATAAATTTTATCGGTTCAAAATAAGTAAGGCTAACCATCAGGGATTTTTGCAAAAAATTGAAAAAAAAATTTTGTTGAAATTCCGGTCCAAAATGATTATAGGTAATGTATATAACACGTTGAGCACGAAACTACCGGTAGAACGCATAAGGAAAGCGCGGTTATTGGAAGTTGCGTATTTTGATATCCAGCCACATTTGTAATCGAACGTGGATTGCAGGCGAATGAGGCGTCATATTGCAGCAAATTAAACGTGGATCAACTCATAAGTACATCAATAATCCAAAATAACCGCAACATACGGAATCTACCGCAATAAATTTTATCGGTTCAAAATAAGTAAGGCTAACCATCAGGGATTTTTGCAAAAAATTGAAAAAAAAATTTTGTTGAAATTCCGGTCCAAAATGATTATAGGTAATGTATATAACACGTTGAGCACGAAACTACCGGTAGAACGCATAAGGAAAGCGCGGTTATTGGAAGTTGCGTATTTTGATATCCAGCCACATTTGTAATCGAACGTGGATTGCAGGCGAATGAGGCGTCATATTGCAGCAAATTAAACGTGGATCAACTCATAAGTACATCAATAATCCAAAATAACCGCAACATACGGAATCTACCGCAATAAATTTTATCGGTTCAAAATAAGTAAGGCTAACCATCAGGGATTTTTGCAAAAAATTGAAAAAAAAATTTTGTTGAAATTCCGGTCCAAAATGATTATAGGTAATGTATATAACACGTTGAGCACGAAACTACCGGTAGAATGCATAAGGAAAGCGCGGTTATTGGAAGTTGCGTATTTTGATATCCAGCCACATTTGTAATCGAACGTGGATTGCAGGCGAATGAGGCGTCATATTGCAGCAAATTAAACGTGGATCAACTCATAAGTACATCAATAATCCAAAATAACCGCAACATATGGAATCTACCGCAATAAATTTTATCGGTTCAAAATAAGTAAGGCTAACCATCAGGGATTTTTGCAAAAAATTAAAAAAAAAATTTGTTGAAATTCCGGTCCAAAATGATTATAGGTAATGTATATAACACGTTGAGCACGAAACTACCGGTAGAACGCATAAGGAAAGCGCGGTTATTGGAAGTTGCGTATTTTGATATCCAGCCACATTTGTAATCGAACGTGGATTGCAGGCGAATGAGGCGTCATATTGCAGCAAATTAAACGTGGATCAACTCATAAGTACATCAATAATCCAAAATAACCGCAACATATGGAATCTACCGCAATAAATTTTATCGGTTCAAAATAAGTAAGGCTAACCATCAGGGATTTTTGCAAAAAATTAAAAAAAAAATTTTGTTGAAATTCCGGTCCAAAATGATTATAGGTAATGTATATAACACGTTGAGCACGAAACTACCGGAAGAACGCATAAGGAAAGCGCGGTTATTGGAAGTTGCGTATTTTGATATCCAGCCACATTTGTAATCGAACGTGGATTGCAGGCGAATGAGGCGTCATATTGCAGCAAATTAAACGTGGATCAACTCATAAGTACATCAATAATCCAAAATAACCGCAACATATGGAATCTACCGCAATAAATTTTATCGGTTCAAAATAAGTAAGGCTAACCATCAGGGATTTTTGCAAAAAATTGAAAAAAAATTTTTGTTGAAATTCCGGTCCAAAATGATTATAGGTAATGTATATAACACGTTGAGCACGAAACTACCGGTAGAACGCATAAGGAAAGCGCGGTTATTGGAAGTTGCGTATTTTGATATCCAGCCACATTTGTAATCGAACGTGGATTGCAGGCGAATGAGGCGTCATATTGCAGCAAATTAAACGTGGATCAACTCATAAGTACATCAATAATCCAAAATAACCGCAACATATGGAATCTACCGCAATAAATTTTATCGGTTCAAAATAAGTAAGGCTAACCATCAGGGATTTTTGCAAAAAATTAAAAAAAAATTTTGTTGAAATTCCGGTCCAAAATGATTATAGGTAATGTATATAACACGTTGAGCACGAAACTACCGGAAGAACGCATAAGGAAAGCGCGGTTATTGGAAGTTGCGTATTTTGATATCCAGCCACATTTGTAATCGAACGTGGATTGCAGGCGAATGAGGCGTCATATTGCAGCAAATTAAACGTGGATCAACTCATAAGTACATCAATAATCCAAAATAACCGAAACATACGGAATCTACCGCAATAAATTTTATCGGTTCAAAATAAGTAAGGCTAACCATCAGGGATTTTTGCAAAAAATTGAAAAAAAAATTTTGTTGAAATTCCGGTCCAAAATGATTATAGGTAATGTATATAACACGTTGAGCACGAAACTACCGGTAGAACGCATAAGGAAAGCGCGGTTATTGGAAGTTGCGTATTTTGATATCCAGCCACATTTGTAATCGAACGTGGATTGCAGGCGAATGAGGCGTCATATTGCAGCAAATTAAACGTGGATCAACTCATAAGTACATCAATAATCCAAAATAACCGCAACATACGGAATCTACCGCAATAAATTTTATCGGTTCAAAATAAGTAAGGCTAACCATCAGGGATTTTTGCAAAAAATTGAAAAAAAAATTTTGTTGAAATTCCGGTCCAAAATGATTATAGGTAATGTATATAACACGTTGAGCACGAAACTACCGGTAGAACGCATAAGGAAAGCGCGGTTATTGGAAGTTGCGTATTTTGATATCCAGCCACATTTGTAATCGAACGTGGATTGCAGGCGAATGAGGCGTCATATTGCAGCAAATTAAACGTGGATCAACTCATAAGTACATCAATAATCCAAAATAACCGCAACATACGGAATCTACCGCAATAAATTTTATCGGTTCAAAATAAGTAAGGCTAACCATCAGGGATTTTTGCAAAAAATTGAAAAAAAAATTTTGTTGAAATTCCGGTCCAAAATGATTATAGGTAATGTATATAACACGTTGAGCACGAAACTACCGGTAGAACGCATAAGGAAAGCGCGGTTATTGGAAGTTGCGTATTTTGATATCCAGCCACATTTGTAATCGAACGTGGATTGCAGGCGAATGAGGCGTCATATTGCAGCAAATTAAACGTGGATCAACTCATAAGTACATCAATAATCCAAAATAACCGCAACATATGGAATCTACCGCAATAAATTTTATCGGTTCAAAATAAGTAAGGCTAACCATCAGGGATTTTTGCAAAAAATTTAAAAAAAAATTTTGTTGAAATTCCGGTCCAAAATGATTATAGGTAATGTATATAACACGTTGAGCACGAAACTACCGGAAGAACGCATAAGGAAAGCGCGGTTATTGGAAGTTGCGTATTTTGATATCCAGCCACATTTGTAATCGAACGTGGATTGCAGGCGAATGAGGCGTCATATTGCAGCAAATTAAACGTGGATCAACTCATAAGTACATCAATAATCCAAAATAACCGAAACATACGGAATCTACCGCAATAAATTTTATCGGTTCAAAATAAGTAAGGCTAACCATCAGGGATTTTTGCAAAAAATTGAAAAAAAAATTTTGTTGAAATTCCGGTCCAAAATGATTATAGGTAATGTATATAACACGTTGAGCACGAAACTACCGGTAGAACGCATAAGGAAAGCGCGGTTATTGGAAGTTGCGTATTTTGATATCCAGCCACATTTGTAATCGAACGTGGATTGCAGGCGAATGAGGCGTCATATTGCAGCAAATTAAACGTGGATCAACTCATAAGTACATCAATAATCCAAAATAACCGCAACATACGGAATCTACCGCAATAAATTTTATCGGTTCAAAATAAGTAAGGCTAACCATCAGGGATTTTTGCAAAAAATTGAAAAAAATTTTTTGTTGAAATTCCGGTCCAAAATGATTATAGGTAATGTATATAACACGTTGAGCACGAAACTACCGGTAGAACGCATAAGGAAAGCGCGGTTATTGGAAGTTGCGTATTTTGATATCCAGCCACATTTGTAATCGAACGTGGATTGCAGGCGAATGAGGCGTCATATTGCAGCAAATTAAACGTGGATCAACTCATAAGTACATCAATAATCCAAAATAACCGCAACATACGGAATCTACCGCAATAAATTTTATCGGTTCAAAATAAGTAAGGCTAACCATCAGGGATTTTTGCAAAAAATTGAAAAAAAAATTTTGTTGAAATTCCGGTCCAAAATGATTATAGGTAATGTATATAACACGTTGAGCACGAAACTACCGGTAGAACGCATAAGGAAAGCGCGGTTATTGGAAGTTGCGTATTTTGATATCCAGCCACATTTGTAATCGAACGTGGATTGCAGGCGAATGAGGCGTCATATTGCAGCAAATTAAACGTGGATCAACTCATAAGTACATCAATAATCCAAAATAACCGCAACATACGGAATCTACCGCAATAAATTTTATCGGTTCAAAATAAGTAAGGCTAACCATCAGGGATTTTTGCAAAAAATTGAAAAAAAAAATTTTGTTGAAATTCCGGTCCAAAATGATTATAGGTAATGTATATAACACGTTGAGCACGAAACTACCGGTAGAACGCATAAGGAAAGCGCGGTTATTGGAAGTTGCGTATTTTGATATCCAGTCACATTTGTAATCGAACGTGGATTGCAGGCGAATGAGGCGTCATATTGCAGCAAATTAAACGTGGATCAACTCATAAGTACATCAATAATCCAAAATAACCGCAACATACGGAATCTACCGCAATAAATTTTATCGGTTCAAAATAAGTAAGGCTAACCATCAGGGATTTTTGCAAAAAATTGAAAAAAATTTTTGTTGAAATTCCGGTCCAAAATGATTATAGGTAATGTATATAACACGTTGAGCACGAAACTACCGGTAGAACGCATAAGGAAAGCGCGGTTATTGGAAGTTGCGTATTTTGATATCCAGCCACATTTGTAATCGAACGTGGATTGCAGGCGAATGAGGCGTCATATTGCAGCAAATTAAACGTGGATCAACTCATAAGTACATCAATAATCCAAAATAACCGCAACATACGGAATCTACCGCAATAAATTTTATCGGTTCAAAATAAGTAAGGCTAACCATCAGGGATTTTTGCAAAAAATTGAAAAAAAATTTTTGTTGAAATTCCGGTCCAAAATGATTATAGGTAATGTATATAACACGTTGAGCACGAAACTACCGGTAAAACGCATAAGGAAAGCGCGGTTATTGGAAGTTGCGTATTTTGATATCCAGCCACATTTGTAATCGAACGTGGATTGCAGGCGAATGAGGCGTCATATTGCAGCAAATTAAACGTGGATCAACTCATAAGTACATCAATAATCCAAAATAACCGCAACATACGGAATCTACCGCAATAAATTTTATCGGTTCAAAATAAGTAAGGCTAACCATCAGGGATTTTTGCAAAAAATTGAAAAAAAAATTTTGTTGAAATTCCGGTCCAAAATGATTATAGGTAATGTATATAACACGTTGAGCACGAAACTACCGGTAGAACGCATAAGGAAAGCGCGGTTATTGGAAGTTGCGTATTTTGATATCCAGCCACATTTGTAATCGAACGTGGATTGCAGGCGAATGAGGCGTCATATTGCAGCAAATTAAACGTGGATCAACTCATAAGTACATCAATAATCCAAAATAACCGCAACATAAGGAATCTACCGCAATAAATTTTATCGGTTCAAAATAAGTAAGGCTAACCATCAGGGATTTTTGCAAAAAATTGAAAAAAAAATTTTGTTGAAATTCCGGTCCAAAATGATTATAGGTAATGTATATAACACGTTGAGCACGAAACTACTGCTAGAACGCATAAGGAAAGCGCGGTTATTGGAAGTTGCGTATTTTGATATCCAGCCACATTTGTAATCGAACGTGGATTGCAGGCGAATGAGGCGTCATATTGCAGCAAATTAAACGTGGATCAACTCATAAGTACATCAATAATCCAAAATAACCGCAACATACGGAATCTACCGCAATAAATTTTATCGGTTCAAAATAAGTAAGGCTAACCATCAGGGATTTTTGCAAAAAATTGAAAAAAAAAATTTGTTGAAATTCCGGTCCAAAATGATTATAGGTAATGTATATAACACGTTGAGCACGAAACTACCGGTAGAACGCATAAGGAAAGCGCGGTTATTGGAAGTTGCGTATTTTGATATCCAGCCACATTTGTAATCGAACGTGGATTGCAGGCGAATGAGGCGTCATATTGCAGCAAATTAAACGTGGATCAACTCATAAGTACATCAATAATCCAAAATAACCGCAACATACGGAATCTACCGCAATAAATTTTATCGGTTCAAAATAAGTAAGGCTAACCATCAGGGATTTTTGCAAAAAATTGAAAAAAAAATTTTGTTGAAATTCCGGTCCAAAATGATTATAGGTAATGTATATAACACGTTGAGCACGAAACTACCGGTAGAACGCATAAGGAAAGCGCGGTTATTGGAAGTTGCGTATTTTGATATCCAGCCACATTTGTAATCGAACGTGGATTGCAGGCGAATGAGGCGTCATATTGCAGCAAATTAAACGTGGATCAACTCATAAGTACATCAATAATCCAAAATAACCGCAACATACGGAATCTACCGCAATAAATTTTATCGGTTCAAAATAAGTAAGGCTAACCATCAGGGATTTTTGCAAAAAATTGAAAAAAAAAATTTGTTGAAATTCCGGTCCAAAATGATTATAGGTAATGTATATAACACGTTGAGCACGAAACTACCGGTAGAACGCATAAGGAAAGCGCGGTTATTGGAAGTTGCGTATTTTGATATCCAGCCACATTTGTAATCGAACGTGGATTGCAGGCGAATGAGGCGTCATATTGCAACAAATTAAACGTGGATCATCTCATAAGTACATCAATAATCCAAAATAACCGCAACATACGGAATCTACCGCAATAAATTTTATCGGTTCAAAATAAGTAAGGCTAACTAACCATCAGGGATTTTTGCAAAAAATTGAAAAAAAAAATTTGTTGAAATTCCGGTCCAAAATGATTATAGGTAATGTATATAACACGTTGAGCACGAAACTACCGGTAGAACGCATAAGGAAAGCGCGGTTATTGGAAGTTGCGTATTTTGATATCCAGCCACATTTGTAATCGAACGTGGATTGCAGGCGAATGAGGCGTCATATTGCAGCAAATTAAACGTGGATCAACTCATAAGTACATCAATAATCCAAAATAACCGCAACATACGGAATCTACCGCAATAAATTTTATCGGTTCAAAATAAGTAAGGCTAACCATCAGGGATTTTTGCAAAAAATTGAAAAAAAAATTTTGTTGAAATTCCGGTCCAAAATGATTATAGGTAATGTATATAACACGTTGAGCACGAAACTACCGGTAGAACGCATAAGGAAAGCGCGGTTATTGGAAGTTGCGTATTTTGATATCCAGCCACATTTGTAATCGAACGTGGATTGCAGGCGAATGAGGCGTCATATTGCAGCAAATTAAACGTGGATCAACTCATAAGTACATCAATAATCCAAAATAACCGCAACATACGGAATCTACCGCAATAAATTTTATCGGTTCAAAATAAGTAAGGCTAACAACCATCAGGGATTTTTGCAAAAAATTGAAAAAAAAATTTTGTTCAAATTCCGGTCCAAAATGATTATAGGTAATGTATATAACACGTTGAGCACGAAACTACCGGTAGAACGCATAAGGAAAGCGCGGTTATTGGAAGTTGCGTATTTTGATATCCAGCCACATTTGTAATCGAACGTGGATTGCAGGCGAATGAGGCGTCATATTGCAGCAAATTAAACGTGGATCAACTCATAAGTACATCAATAATCCAAAATAACCGCAACATACGGAATCTACCGCAATAAATTTTATCGGTTCAAAATAAGTAAGGCTAACCATCAGGGATTTTTGCAAAAAATTGAAAAAAAAATTTTGTTGAAATTCCGGTCCAAAATGATTATAGGTAATGTATATAACACGTTGAGCACGAAACTACCGGTAGAACGCATAAGGAAAGCGCGGTTATTGGAAGTTGCGTATTTTGATATCCAGCCACATTTGTAATCGAACGTGGATTGCAGGCGAATGAGGCGTCATATTGCAGCAAATTAAACGTGGATCAACTCATAAGTACATCAATAATCCAAAATAACCGCAACATACGGAATCTACCGCAATAAATTTTATCGGTTCAAAATAAGTAAGGCTAACCATCAGGGATTTTTGCAAAAAATTGAAAAAAAATTTTTGTTGAAATTCCGGTCCAAAATGATTATAGGTAATGTATATAACACGTTGAGCACGAAACTACCGGTAGAACGCATAAGGAAAGCGCGGTTATTGGAAGTTGCGTATTTTGATATCCAGCCACATTTGTAATCTAACGTGGATTGCAGGCGAATGAGGCGTCATATTGCAGCAAATTAAACGTGGATCAACTCATAAGTACATCAATAATCCAAAATAACCGCAACATACGGAATCTACCGCAATAAATTTTATCGGTTCAAAATAAGTAAGGCTAACCATCAGGGATTTTTGCAAAAAATTGAAAAAAAATTTTTGTTGAAATTCCGGTCCAAAATGATTATAGGTAATGTATATAACACGTTGAGCACGAAACTACCGGTAGAACGCATAAGGAAAGCGCGGTTATTGGAAGTTGCGTATTTTGATATCCAGCCACATTTGTAATCGAACGTGGATTGCAGGCGAATGAGGCGTCATATTGCAGCAAATTAAACGTGGATCAACTCATAAGTACATCAATAATCCAAAATAACCGCAACATACGGAATCTACCGCAATAAATTTTATCGGTTCAAAATAAGTAAGGCTAACCATCAGGGATTTTTGCAAAAAATTGAAAAAAAAAATTTGTTGAAATTCCGGTCCAAAATGATTATAGGTAATGTATATAACACGTTGAGCACGAAACTACCGGTAGAACGCATAAGGAAAGCGCGGTTATTGGAAGTTGCGTATTTTGATATCCAGCCACATTTGTAATCGAACGTGGATTGCAGGCGAATGAGGCGTCATATTGCAGCAAATTAAACGTGGATCAACTCATAAGTACATCAATAATCCAAAATAACCGCAACATACGGAATCTACCGCAATAAATTTTATCGGTTCAAAATAAGTAAGGCTAACCATCAGGGATTTTTGCAAAAAATTGAAAAAAAAAATTTGTTGAAATTCCGGTCCAAAATGATTATAGGTAATGTATATAACACGTTGAGCACGAAACTACCGGTAGAACGCATAAGGAAAGCGCGGTTATTGGAAGTTGCGTATTTTGATATCCAGCCACATTTGTAATCGAACGTGGATTGCAGGCGAATGAGGCGTCATATTGCAGCAAATTAAACGTGGATCAACTCATAAGTACATCAATAATCCAAAATAACCGCAACATACGGAATCTACCGCAATAAATTTTATCGGTTCAAAATAAGTAAGGCTAACCATCAGGGATTTTTGCAAAAAATTGAAAAAAAAATTTTGTTGAAATTCCGGTCCAAAATGATTATAGGTAATGTATATAACACGTTGAGCACGAAACTACAGGTAGAACGCATAAGGAAAGCGCGGTTATTGGAAGTTGCGTATTTTGATATCCAGCCACATTTGTAATCGAACGTGGATTGCAGGCGAATGAGGCGTCATATTGCAGCAAATTAAACGTGGATCAACTCATAAGTACATCAATAATCCAAAATAACCGCAACATACGGAATCTACCGCAATAAATTTTATCGGTTCAAAATAAGTAAGGCTAACCATCAGGGATTTTTGCAAAAAATTGAAAAAAAAATTTTGTTGAAATTCCGGTCCAAAATGATTATAGGTAATGTATATAACACGTTGAGCACGAAACTACCGGTAGAACGCATAAGGAAAGCGCGGTTATTGGAAGTTGCGTATTTTGATATCCAGCCACATTTGTAATCGAACGTGGATTGCAGGCGAATGAGGCGTCATATTGCAGCAAATTAAACGTGGATCAACTCATAAGTACATCAATAATCCAAAATAACCGCAACATACGGAATCTACCGCAATAAATTTTATCGGTTCAAAATAAGTAAGGCTAACCATCAGGGATTTTTGCAAAAAATTGAAAAAAAATTTTTGTTGAAATTCCGGTCCAAAATGATTATAGGTAATGTATATAACACGTTGAGCACGAAACTACCGGTAGAACGCATAAGGAAAGCGCGGTTATTGGAAGTTGCGTATTTTGATATCCAGCCACATTTGTAATCGAACGTGGATTGCAGGCGAATGAGGCGTCATATTGCAGCAAATTAAACGTGGATCAACTCATAAGTACATCAATAATCCAAAATAACCGCAACATACGGAATCTACCGCAATAAATTTTATCGGTTCAAAATAAGTAAGGCTAACCATCAGGGATTTTTGCAAAAAATTGAAAAAAAAATTTTGTTGAAATTCCGGTCCAAAATGATTATAGGTAATGTATATAACACGTTGAGCACGAAACTACCGGTAGAACGCATAAGGAAAGCGCGGTTATTGGAAGTTGCGTATTTTGATATCCAGCCACATTTGTAATCGAACGTGGATTGCAGGCGAATGAGGCGTCATATTGCAGCAAATTAAACGTGGATCAACTCATAAGTACATCAATAATCCAAAATAACCGCAACATACGGAATCTACCGCAATAAATTTTATCGGTTCAAAATAAGTAAGGCTAACCATCAGGGATTTTTGCAAAAAATTGAAAAAAAATTTTTGTTGAAATTCCGGTCCAAAATGATTATAGGTAATGTATATAACACGTTGAGCACGAAACTACCGGTAGAACGCATAAGGAAAGCGCGGTTATTGGAAGTTGCGTATTTTGATATCCAGCCACATTTGTAATCGAACGTGGATTGCAGGCGAATGAGGCGTCATATTGCAGCAAATTAAACGTGGATCAACTCATAAGTACATCAATAATCCAAAATAACCGCAACATACGGAATCTACCGCAATAAATTTTATCGGTTCAAAATAAGTAAGGCTAACCATCAGGGATTTTTGCAAAAAATTGAAAAAAAAATTTTGTTGAAATTCCGGTCCAAAATGATTATAGGTAATGTATATAACACGTTGAGCACGAAACTACCGGTAGAACGCATAAGGAAAGCGCGGTTATTGGAAGTTGCGTATTTTGATATCCAGCCACATTTGTAATCGAACGTGGATTGCAGGCGAATGAGGCGTCATATTGCAGCAAATTAAACGTGGATCAACTCATAAGTACATCAATAATCCAAAATAACCGCAACATACGGAATCTACCGCAATAAATTTTATCGGTTCAAAATAAGTAAGGCTAACCATCAGGGATTTTTGCAAAAAATTGAAAAAAAAATTTTGTTGAAATTCCGGTCCAAAATGATTATAGGTAATGTATATAACACGTTGAGCACGAAACTACCGGTAGAACGCATAAGGAAAGCGCGGTTATTGGAAGTTGCGTATTTTGATATCCAGCCACATTTGTAATCGAACGTGGATTGCAGGCGAATGAGGCGTCATATTGCAGCAAATTAAACGTGGATCAACTCATAAGTACATCAATAATCCAAAATAACCGCAACATACGGAATCTACCGCAATAAATTTTATCGGTTCAAAATAAGTAAGGCTAACCATCAGGGATTTTTGCAAAAAATTGAAAAAAAAAATTTGTTGAAATTCCGGTCCAAAATGATTATAGGTAATGTATATAACACGTTGAGCACGAAACTACCGGTAGAACGCATAAGGAAAGCGCGGTTATTGGAAGTTGCGTATTTTGATATCCAGCCACATTTGTAATCGAACGTGGATTGCAGGCGAATGAGGCGTCATATTGCAGCAAATTAAACGTGGATCAACTCATAAGTACATCAATAATCCAAAATAACCGCAACATACGGAATCTACCGCAATAAATTTTATCGGTTCAAAATAAGTAAGGCTAACCATCACGGATTTTTGCAAAAAATTGAAAAAAAATTTTGTTGAAATTCCGGTCCAAAATGATTATAGGTAATGTATATAACACGTTGAGCACGAAACTACCGGTAGAACGCATAAGGAAAGCGCGGTTATTGGAAGTTGCGTATTTTGATATCCAGCCACATTTGTAATCGAACGTGGATTGCAGGCGAATGAGGCGTCATATTGCAGCAAATTAAACGTGGATCAACTCATAAGTACATCAATAATCCAAAATAACCGCAACATACGGAATCTACCGCAATAAATTTTATCGGTTCAAAATAAGTAAGGCTAACCATCAGGGATTTTTGCAAAAAATTGAAAAAAAAATTTTGTTGAAATTCCGGTCCAAAATGATTATAGGTAATGTATATAACACGTTGAGCACGAAACTACCGGTAGAACGCATAAGTAAAGCGCGGTTATTGGAAGTTGCGTATTTTGATATCCAGCCACATTTGTAATCGAACGTGGATTGCAGGCGAATGAGGCGTCATATTGCAGCAAATTAAACGTGGATCAACTCATAAGTACATCAATAATCCAAAATAACCGCAACATACGGAATCTACCGCAATAAATTTTATCGGTTCAAAATAAGTAAGGCTAACCATCAGGGATTTTTGCAAAAAATTGAAAAAAAATTTTTGTTGAAATTCCGGTCCAAAATGATTATAGGTAATGTATATAACACGTTGAGCACGAAACTACCGGTAGAACGCATAAGGAAAGCGCGGTTATTGGAAGTTGCGTATTTTGATATCCAGCCACATTTGTAATCGAACGTGGATTGCAGGCGAATGAGGCGTCATATTGCAGCAAATTAAACGTGGATCAACTCATAAGTACATCAATAATCCAAAATAACCGCAACATACGGAATCTACCGCAATAAATTTTATCGGTTCAAAATAAGTAAGGCTAACCATCAGGGATTTTTGCAAAAAATTGAAAAAAAAATTTTGTTGAAATTCCGGTCCAAAATGATTATAGGTAATGTATATAACACGTTGAGCACGAAACTACCGGTAGAACGCATAAGGAAAGCGCGGTTATTGGAAGTTGCGTATTTTGATATCCAGCCACATTTGTAATCGAACGTGGATTGCAGGCGAATGAGGCGTCATATTGCAGCATATTAAACGTGGATCAACTCATAAGTACATCAATAATCCAAAATAACCGCAACATACGGAATCTACCGCAATAAATTTTATCGGTTCAAAATAAGTAAGGCTAACCATCAGGGATTTTTGCAAAAAATTGAAAAAAAAATTTTGTTGAAATTCCGGTCCAAAATGATTATAGGTAATGTATATAACACGTTGAGCACGAAACTACAGGTAGAACGCATAAGGAAAGCGCGGTTATTGGAAGTTGCGTATTTTGATATCCAGCCACATTTGTAATCGAACGTGGATTGCAGGCGAATGAGGCGTCATATTGCAGCAAATTAAACGTGGATCAACTCATAAGTACATCAATAATCCAAAATAACCGCAACATACGGAATCTACCGCAATAAATTTTATCGGTTCAAAATAAGTAAGGCTAACCATCAGGGATTTTTGCAAAAAATTGAAAAAAAAATTTTGTTGAAATTCCGGTCCAAAATGATTATAGGTAATGTATATAACACGTTGAGCACGAAACTACCGGTAGAACGCATAAGGAAAGCGCGGTTATTGGAAGTTGCGTATTTTGATATCCAGCCACATTTGTAATCGAACGTGGATTGCAGGCGAATGAGGCGTCATATTGCAGCAAATTAAACGTGGATCAACTCATAAGTACATCAATAATCCAAAATAACCGCAACATACGGAATCTACCGCAATAAATTTTATCGGTTCAAAATAAGTAAGGCTAACCATCAGGGATTTTTGCAAAAAATTGAAAAAAAAAATTTGTTGAAATTCCGGTCCAAAATGATTATAGGTAATGTATATAACACGTTGAGCACGAAACTACCGGTAGAACGCATAAGGAAAGCGCGGTTATTGGAAGTTGCGTATTTTGATATCCAGCCACATTTGTAATCGAACGTGGATTGCAGGCGAATGAGGCGTCATATTGCAGCAAATTAAACGTGGATCAACTCATAAGTACATCAATAATCCAAAATAACCGCAACATACGGAATCTACCGCAATAAATTTTATCGGTTCAAAATAAGTAAGGCTAACCATCAGGGATTTTTGCAAAAAATTGAAAAAAAAATTTTGTTGAAATTCCGGTCCAAAATGATTATAGGTAATGTATATAACACGTTGAGCACGAAACTACCGGTAGAACGCATAAGGAAAGCGCGGTTATTGGAAGTTGCGTATTTTGATATCCAGCCACATTTGTAATCGAACGTGGATTGCAGGCGAATGAGGCGTCATATTGCAGCAAATTAAACGTGGATCAACTCATAAGTACATCAATAATCCAAAATAACCGCAACATACGGAATCTACCGCAATAAATTTTATCGGTTCAAAATAAGTAAGGCTAACCATCAGGGATTTTTGCAAAAAATTGAAAAAAAAATTTTGTTGAAATTCCGGTCCAAAATGATTATAGGTAATGTATATAACACGTTGAGCACGAAACTACCGGTAGAACGCATAAGGAAAGCGCGGTTATTGGAAGTTGCGTATTTTGATATCCAGCCACATTTGTAATCGAACGTGGATTGCAGGCGAATGAGGCGTCATATTGCAGCAAATTAAACGTGGATCAACTCATAAGTACATCAATAATCCAAAATAACCGCAACATACGGAATCTACCGCAATAAATTTTATCGGTTCAAAATAAGTAAGGCTAACCATCAGGGATTTTTGCAAAAAATTGAAAAAAAAATTTTGTTGAAATTCCGGTCCAAAATGATTATAGGTAATGTATATAACACGTTGAGCACGAAACTACCGGTAGAACGCATAAGGAAAGCGCGGTTATTGGAAGTTGCGTATTTTGATATCCAGCCACATTTGTAATCGAACGTGGATTGCAGGCGAATGAGGCGTCATATTGCAGCAAATTAAACGTGGATCAACTCATAAGTACATCAATAATCCAAAATAACCGCAACATACGGAATCTACCGCAATAAATTTTATCGGTTCAAAATAAGTAAGGCTAACCATCAGGGATTTTTGCAAAAATTGAAAAAAAAATTTTGTTGAAATTCCGGTCCAAAATGATTATAGGTAATGTATATAACACGTTGAGCACGAAACTACCGGTAGAACGCATAAGGAAAGCGCGGTTATTGGAAGTTGCGTATTTTGATATCCAGCCACATTTGTAATCGAACGTGGATTGCAGGCGAATGAGGCGTCATATTGCAGCAAATTAAACGTGGATCAACTCATAAGTACATCAATAATCCAAAATAACCGCAACATACGGAATCTACCGCAATAAATTTTATCGGTTCAAAATAAGTAAGGCTAACCATCAGGGATTTTTGCAAAAAATTGAAAAAAAAATTTTGTTGAAATTCCGGTCCAAAATGATTATAGGTAATGTATATAACACGTTGAGCACGAAACTACCGGTAGAACGCATAAGGAAAGCGCGGTTATTGGAAGTTGCGTATTTTGATATCCAGCCACATTTGTAATCGAACGTGGATTGCAGGCGAATGAGGCGTCATATTGCAGCAAATTAAACGTGGATCAACTCATAAGTACATCAATAATCCAAAATAACCGCAACATACGGAATCTACCGCAATAAATTTTATCGGTTCAAAATAAGTAAGGCTAACCATCAGGGATTTTTGCAAAAAATTGAAAAAAAAAATTTGTTGAAATTCCGGTCCAAAATGATTATAGGTAATGTATATAACACGTTGAGCACGAAACTACCGGTAGAACGCATAAGGAAAGCGCGGTTATTAGAAGTTGCGTATTTTGATATCCAGCCACATTTGTAATCGAACGTGGATTGCAGGCGAATGAGGCGTCATATTGCAGCAAATTAAACGTGGATCAACTCATAAGTACATCAATAATCCAAAATAACCGCAACATACGGAATCTACCGCAATAAATTTTATCGGTTCAAAATAAGTAAGGCTAACCATCAGGGATTTTTGCAAAAAATTGAAAAAAAAAATTTGTTGAAATTCCGGTCCAAAATGATTATAGGTAATGTATATAACACGTTGAGCACGAAACTACCGGTAGAACGCATAAGGAAAGCGCGGTTATTGGAAGTTGCGTATTTTGATATCCAGCCACATTTGTAATCGAACGTGGATTGCAGGCGAATGAGGCGTCATATTGCAGCAAATTAAACGTGGATCAACTCATAAGTACATCAATAATCCAAAATAACCGCAACATACGGAATCTACCGCAATAAATTTTATCGGTTCAAAATAAGTAAGGCTAACCATCAGGGATTTTTGCAAAAAATTGAAAAAAAATTTTTGTTGAAATTCCGGTCCAAAATGATTATAGGTAATGTATATAACACGTTGAGCACGAAACTACCGGTAGAACGCATAAGTAAAGCGCGGTTATTGGAAGTTGCGTATTTTGATATCCAGCCACATTTGTAATCGAACGTGGATTGCAGGCGAATGAGGCGTCATATTGCAGCAAATTAAACGTGGATCAACTCATAAGTACATCAATAATCCAAAATAACCGCAACATACGGAATCTACCGCAATAAATTTTATCGGTTCAAAATAAGTAAGGCTAACCATCAGGGATTTTTGCAAAAAATTGAAAAAAAAATTTTGTTGAAATTCCGGTCCAAAATGATTATAGGTAATGTATATAACACGTTGAGCACGAAACTACCGGTAGAACGCATAAGGAAAGCGCGGTTATTGGAAGTTGCGTATTTTGATATCCAGCCACATTTGTAATCGAACGTGGATTGCAGGCGAATGAGGCGTCATATTGCAGCAAATTAAACGTGGATCAACTCATAAGTACATCAATAATCCAAAATAACCGCAACATACGGAATATACCGCAATAAATTTTATCGGTTCAAAATAAGTAAGGCTAACCATCAGGGATTTTTGCAAAAAATTGAAAAAAAAATTTTGTTGAAATTCCGGTCCAAAATGATTATAGGTAATGTATATAACACGTTGAGCACGAAACTACCGGTAGAACGCATAAGGAAAGCGCGGTTATTGGAAGTTGCGTATTTTGATATCCAGCCACATTTGTAATCGAACGTGGATTGCAGGCGAATGAGGCGTCATATTGCAGCAAATTAAACGTGGATCAACTCATAAGTACATCAATAATCCAAAATAACCGCAACATACGGAATCTACCGCAATAAATTTTATCGGTTCAAAATAAGTAAGGCTAACCATCAGGGATTTTTGCAAAAAATTGAAAAAAAAATTTTGTTGAAATTCCGGTCCAAAATGATTATAGGTAATGTATATAACACGTTGAGCACGAAACTACCGGTAGAACGCATAAGGAAAGCGCGGTTATTGGAAGTTGCGTATTTTGATATCCAGCCACATTTGTAATCGAACGTGGATTGCAGGCGAATGAGGCGTCATATTGCAGCAAATTAAACGTGGATCAACTCATAAGTACATCAATAATCCAAAATAACCGCAACATACGGAATCTACCGCAATAAATTTTATCGGTTCAAAATAAGTAAGGCTAACCATCAGGGATTTTTGCAAAAAATTGAAAAAAAAATTTTGTTGAAATTCCGGTCCAAAATGATTATAGGTAATGTATATAACACGTTGAGCACGAAACTACCGGTAGAACGCATAAGGAAAGCGCGGTTATTGGAAGTTGCGTATTTTGATATCCAGCCACATTTGTAATCGAACGTGGATTGCAGGCGAATGAGGCGTCATATTGCAGCAAATTAAACGTGGATCAACTCATAAGTACATCAATAATCCAAAATAACCGCAACATACGGAATCTACCGCAATAAATTTTATCGGTTCAAAATAAGTAAGGCTAACCATCAGGGATTTTTGCAAAAAATTGAAAAAAAATTTTTGTTGAAATTCCGGTCCAAAATGATTATAGGTAATGTATATAACACGTTGAGCACGAAACTACCGGTAGAACGCATAAGGAAAGCGCGGTTATTGGAAGTTGCGTATTTTGATATCCAGCCACATTTGTAATCGAACGTGGATTGCAGGCGAATGAGGCGTCATATTGCAGCAAATTAAACGTGGATCAACTCATAAGTACATCAATAATCCAAAATAACCGCAACATACGGAATCTACCGCAATAAATTTTATCGGTTCAAAATAAGTAAGGCTAACCATCAGGGATTTTTGCAAAAAATTGAAAAAAAAATTTTGTTGAAATTCCGGTCCAAAATGATTATAGGTAATGTATATAACACGTTGAGCACGAAACTACCGGTAGAACGCATAAGGAAAGCGCGGTTATTGGAAGTTGCGTATTTTGATATCCAGCCACATTTGTAATCGAACGTGGATTGCAGGCGAATGAGGCGTCATATTGCAGCAAATTAAACGTGGATCAACTCATAAGTACATCAATAATCCAAAATAACCGCAACATACGGAATCTACCGCAATAAATTTTATCGGTTCAAAATAAGTAAGGCTAACCATCAGGGATTTTTGCAAAAAATTGAAAAAAAAATTTTGTTGAAATTCCGGTCCAAAATGATTATAGGTAATGTATATAACACGTTGAGCACGAAACTACCGGTAGAACGCATAAGGAAAGCGCGGTTATTGGAAGTTGCGTATTTTGATATCCAGCCACATTTGTAATCGAACGTGGATTGCAGGCGAATGAGGCGTCATATTGCAGCAAATTAAACGTGGATCAACTCATAAGTACATCAATAATCCAAAATAACCGCAACATACGGAATCTACCGCAATAAATTTTATCGGTTCAAAATAAGTAAGGCTAACCATCAGGGATTTTTGCAAAAAATTGAAAAAAAAAATTTGTTGAAATTCCGGTCCAAAATGATTATAGGTAATGTATATAACACGTTGAGCACGAAACTACCGGTAGAACGCATAAGGAAAGCGCGGTTATTGGAAGTTGCGTATTTTGATATCCAGCCACATTTGTAATCGAACGTGGATTGCAGGCGAATGAGGCGTCATATTGCAGCAAATTAAACGTGGATCAACTCATAAGTACATCAATAATCCAAAATAACCGCAACATACGGAATCTACCGCAATAAATTTTATCGGTTCAAAATAAGTAAGGCTAACCATCAGGGATTTTTGCAAAAAATTGAAAAAAAATTTTTGTTGAAATTCCGGTCCAAAATGATTATAGGTAATGTATATAACACGTTGAGCACGAAACTACCGGTAGAACGCATAAGGAAAGCGCGGTTATTGGAAGTTGCGTATTTTGATATCCAGCCACATTTGTAATCGAACGTGGATTGCAGGCGAATGAGGCGTCATATTGCAGCAAATTAAACGTGGATCAACTCATAAGTACATCAATAATCCAAAATAACCGCAACATACGGAATCTACCGCAATAAATTTTATCGGTTCAAAATAAGTAAGGCTAACCATCAGGGATTTTTGCAAAAAATTGAAAAAAAAATTTTGTTGAAATTCCGGTCCAAAATGATTATAGGTAATGTATATAACACGTTGAGCACGAAACTACCGGTAGAACGCATAAGTAAAGCGCGGTTATTGGAAGTTGCGTATTTTGATATCCAGCCACATTTGTAATCGAACGTGGATTGCAGGCGAATGAGGCGTCATATTGCAGCAAATTAAACGTGGATCAACTCATAAGTACATCAATAATCCAAAATAACCGCAACATACGGAATCTACCGCAATAAATTTTATCGGTTCAAAATAAGTAAGGCTAACCATCAGGGATTTTTGCAAAAAATTGAAAAAAAAATTTTGTTGAAATTCCGGTCCAAAATGATTATAGGTAATGTATATAACACGTTGAGCACGAAACTACCGGTAGAACGCATAAGGAAAGCGCGGTTATTGGAAGTTGCGTATTTTGATATCCAGCCACATTTGTAATCGAACGTGGATTGCAGGCGAATGAGGCGTCATATTGCAGCAAATTAAACGTGGATCAACTCATAAGTACATCAATAATCCAAAATAACCGCAACATACGGAATCTACCGCAATAAATTTTATCGGTTCAAAATAAGTAAGGCTAACCATCAGGGATTTTTGCAAAAAATTGAAAAAAAAATTTTGTTGAAATTCCGGTCCAAAATGATTATAGGTAATGTATATAACACGTTGAGCACGAAACTACCGGTAGAACGCATAAGGAAAGCGCGGTTATTGGAAGTTGCGTATTTTGATATCCAGCCACATTTGTAATCGAACGTGGATTGCAGGCGAATGAGGCGTCATATTGCAGCAAATTAAACGTGGATCAACTCATAAGTACATCAATAATCCAAAATAACCGCAACATACGGAATCTACCGCAATAAATTTTATCGGTTCAAAATAAGTAAGGCTAACCATCAGGGATTTTTGCAAAAAATTGAAAAAAAAAATTTGTTGAAATTCCGGTCCAAAATGATTATAGGTAATGTATATAACACGTTGAGCACGAAACTACCGGTAGAACGCATAAGGAAAGCGCGGTTATTGGAAGTTGCGTATTTTGATATCCAGCCACATTTGTAATCGAACGTGGATTGCAGGCGAATGAGGCGTCATATTGCAGCAAATTAAACGTGGATCAACTCATAAGTACATCAATAATCCAAAATAACCGCAACATACGGAATCTACCGCAATAAATTTTATCGGTTCAAAATAAGTAAGGCTAACCATCAGGGATTTTTGCAAAAAATTGAAAAAAAAATTTTGTTGAAATTCCGGTCCAAAATGATTATAGGTAATGTATATAACACGTTGAGCACGAAACTACCGGTAGAACGCATAAGGAAAGCGCGGTTATTGGAAGTTGCGTATTTTGATATCCAGCCACATTTGTAATCGAACGTGGATTGCAGGCGAATGAGGCGTCATATTGCAGCAAATTAAACGTGGATCAACTCATAAGTACATCAATAATCCAAAATAACCGCAACATACGGAATCTACCGCAATAAATTTTATCGGTTCAAAATAAGTAAGGCTAACCATCAGGGATTTTTGCAAAAAATTGAAAAAAAAATTTTGTTGAAATTCCGGTCCAAAATGATTATAGGTAATGTATATAACACGTTGAGCACGAAACTACCGGTAGAACGCATAAGGAAAGCGCGGTTATTGGAAGTTGTGTATTTTGATATCCAGCCACATTTGTAATCGAACGTGGATTGCAGGCGAATGAGGCGTCATATTGCAGCAAATTAAACGTGGATCAACTCATAAGTACATCAATAATCCAAAATAACCGCAACATACGGAATCTACCGCAATAAATTTTATCGGTTCAAAATAAGTAAGGCTAACTAACCATCAGGGATTTTTGCAAAAAATTGAAAAAAAATTTTTGTTGAAATTCCGGTCCAAAATGATTATAGGTAATGTATATAACACGTTGAGCACGAAACTACCGGTAGAACGCATAAGGAAAGCGCGGTTATTGGAAGTTGCGTATTTTGATATCCAGCCACATTTGTAATCGAACGTGGATTGCAGGCGAATGAGGCGTCATATTGCAGCAAATTAAACGTGGATCAACTCATAAGTACATCAATAATCCAAAATAACCGCAACATACGGAATCTACCGCAATAAATTTTATCGGTTCAAAATAAGTAAGGCTAACCATCAGGGATTTTTGCAAAAAATTGAAAAAAAAATTTTGTTGAAATTCCGGTCCAAAATGATTATAGGTAATGTATATAACACGTTGAGCACGAAACTACCGGTAGAACGCATAAGGAAAGCGCGGTTATTGGAAGTTGTGTATTTTGATATCCAGCCACATTTGTAATCGAACGTGGATTGCAGGCGAATGAGGCGTCATATTGCAGCAAATTAAACGTGGATCAACTCATAAGTACATCAATAATCCAAAATAACCGCAACATACGGAATCTACCGCAATAAATTTTATCGGTTCAAAATAAGTAAGGCTAACTAACCATCAGGGATTTTTGCAAAAAATTGAAAAAAAATTTTTGTTGAAATTCCGGTCCAAAATGATTATAGGTAATGTATATAACACGTTGAGCACGAAACTACCGGTAGAACGCATAAGGAAAGCGCGGTTATTGGAAGTTGCGTATTTTGATATCCAGCCACATTTGTAATCGAACGTGGATTGCAGGCGAATGAGGCGTCATATTGCAGCAAATTAAACGTGGATCAACTCATAAGTACATCAATAATCCAAAATAACCGCAACATACGGAATCTACCGCAATAAATTTTATCGGTTCAAAATAAGTAAGGCTAACCATCAGGGATTTTTGCAAAAAATTGAAAAAAAAATTTTGTTGAAATTCCGGTCCAAAATGATTATAGGTAATGTATATAACACGTTGAGCACGAAACTACCGGTAGAACGCATAAGGAAAGCGCGGTTATTGGAAGTTGCGTATTTTGATATCCAGCCACATTTGTAATCGAACGTGGATTGCAGGCGAATGAGGCGTCATATTGCAGCAAATTAAACGTGGATCAACTCATAAGTACATCAATAATCCAAAATAACCGCAACATACGGAATCTACCGCAATAAATTTTATCGGTTCAAAATAAGTAAGGCTAACCATCAGGGATTTTTGCAAAAAATTGAAAAAAAATTTTTGTTGAAATTCCGGTCCAAAATGATTATAGGTAATGTATATAACACGTTGAGCACGAAACTACCGGTAGAACGCATAAGGAAAGCGCGGTTATTGGAAGTTGCGTATTTTGATATCCAGCCACATTTGTAATCGAACGTGGATTGCAGGCGAATGAGGCGTCATATTGCAGCAAATTAAACGTGGATCAACTCATAAGTACATCAATAATCCAAAATAACCGCAACATACGGAATCTACCGCAATAAATTTTATCGGTTCAAAATAAGTAAGGCTAACCATCAGGGATTTTTGCAAAAAATTGAAAAAAAAAATTTGTTGAAATTCCGGTCCAAAATGATTATAGGTAATGTATATAACACGTTGAGCACGAAACTACCGGTAGAACGCATAAGGAAAGCGCGGTTATTGGAAGTTGCGTATTTTGATATCCAGCCACATTTGTAATCGAACGTGGATTGCAGGCGAATGAGGCGTCATATTGCAGCAAATTAAACGTGGATCAACTCATAAGTACATCAATAATCCAAAATAACCGCAACATACGGAATCTACCGCAATAAATTTTATCGGTTCAAAATAAGTAAGGCTAACCATCAGGGATTTTTGCAAAAAATTGAAAAAAAAATTTTGTTGAAATTCCGGTCCAAAATGATTATAGGTAATGTATATAACACGTTGAGCACGAAACTACCGGTAGAACGCATAAGGAAAGCGCGGTTATTGGAAGTTGCGTATTTTGATATCCAGCCACATTTGTAATCGAACGTGGATTGCAGGCGAATGAGGCGTCATATTGCAGCAAATTAAACGTGGATCAACTCATAAGTACATCAATAATCCAAAATAACCGCAACATACGGAATCTACCGCAATAAATTTTATCGGTTCAAAATAAGTAAGGCTAACCATCAGGGATTTTTGCAAAAAATTGAAAAAAAAAATTTGTTGAAATTCCTAGAGAAGAAGGTAGAACGCATAAGGAAAGCGCGGTTATTGGAAGTTGCGTATTTTGATATCCAGCCACATTTGTAATCGAACGTGGATTGCAGGCGAATGAGGCGTCATATTGCAGCAAATTAAACGTGGATCAACTCATAAGTACATCAATAATCCAAAATAACCGCAACATACGGAATCTACCGCAATAAATTTTATCGGTTCAAAATAAGTAAGACTAACCATCAGGGATTTTTGCAAAAAATTGAAAAAAAAAATTTGTTGAAATTCCGGTCCAAAATGATTATAGGTAATGTATATAACACGTTGAGCACGAAACTACCGGTAGAACGCATAAGGAAAGCGCGGTTATTGGAAGTTGCGTATTTTGATATCCAGCCACATTTGTAATCGAACGTGGATTGCAGGCGAATGAGGCGTCATATTGCAGCAAATTAAACGTGGATCAACTCATAAGTACATCAATAATCCAAAATAACCGCAACATACGGAATCTACCGCAATAAATTTTATCGGTTCAAAATAAGTAAGGCTAACCATCAGGGATTTTTGCAAAAAATTGAAAAAAAAATTTTGTTGAAATTCCGGTCCAAAATGATTATAGGTAATGTATATAACACGTTGAGCACGAAACTACCGGTAGAACGCATAAGGAAAGCGCGGTTATTGGAAGTTGCGTATTTTGATATCCAGCCACATTTGTAATCGAACGTGGATTGCAGGCGAATGAGGCGTCATATTGCAGCAAATTAAACGTGGATCAACTCATAAGTACATCAATAATCCAAAATAACCGCAACATACGGAATCTACCGCAATAAATTTTATCGGTTCAAAATAAGTAAGGCTAACCATCAGGGATTTTTGCAAAAAATTGAAAAAAAAATTTTGTTGAAATTCCGGTCCAAATGATTATAGGTAATGTATATAACACGTTGAGCACGAAACTACCGGTAGAACGCATAAGGAAAGCGCGGTTATTGGAAGTTGCGTATTTAGATATCCAGCCACATTTGTAATCGAACGTGGATTGCAGGCGAATGAGGCGCCATATTGCAGCAAATTAAACGTGGATCAACTCATAAGTACATCAATAATCCAAAATAACCGCAACATACGGAATCTACCGCAATAAATTTTATCGGTTCAAAATAAGTAAGGCTAACCATCAGGGATTTTTGCAAAAAATTGAAAAAAAAATTTTGTTGAAATTCCGGTCCAAAATGATTATAGGTAATGTATATAACACGTTGAGCACGAAACTACCGGTAGAACGCATAAGGAAAGCGCGGTTATTGGAAGTTGCGTATTTTGATATCCAGCCACATTTGTAATCGAACGTGGATTGCAGGCGAATGAGGCGTCATATTGCAGCAAATTAAACGTGGATCAACTCATAAGTACATCAATAATCCAAAATAACCGCAACATACGGAATCTACCGCAATAAATTTTATCGGTTCAAAATAAGTAAGGCTAACCATCAGGGATTTTTGCAAAAAATTGAAAAAAAAATTTTGTTGAAATTCCTAGAGAAGAAGGTAGAACGCATAAGGAAAGCGCGGTTATTGGAAGTTGCGTATTTTGATATCCAGCCACATTTGTAATCGAACGTGGATTGCAGGCGAATGAGGCGTCATATTGCAGCAAATTAAACGTGGATCAACTCATAAGTACATCAATAATCCAAAATAACCGCAACATACGGAATCTACCGCAATAAATTTTATCGGTTCAAAATAAGTAAGACTAACCATCAGGGATTTTTGCAAAAAATTGAAAAAAAAAATTTGTTGAAATTCCGGTCCAAAATGATTATAGGTAATGTATATAACACGTTGAGCACGAAACTACCGGTAGAACGCATAAGGAAAGCGCGGTTATTGGAAGTTGCGTATTTTGATATCCAGCCACATTTGTAATCGAACGTGGATTGCAGGCGAATGAGGCGTCATATTGCAGCAAATTAAACGTGGATCAACTCATAAGTACATCAATAATCCAAAATAACCGCAACATACGGAATCTACCGCAATAAATTTTATCGGTTCAAAATAAGTAAGGCTAACCATCAGGGATTTTTGCAAAAAATTGAAAAAAAAAATTTGTTGAAATTCCGGTCCAAAATGATTATAGGTAATGTATATAACACGTTGAGCACGAAACTACCGGTAGAACGCATAAGGAAAGCGCGGTTATTGGAAGTTGCGTATTTTGATATCCAGTCACATTTGTAATCGAACGTGGATTGCAGGCGAATGAGGCGTCATATTTCAGCAAATTAAACGTGGATCAACTCATAAGTACATCAATAATCCAAAATAACCGCAACATACGGAATCTACCGCAATAAATTTTATCGGTTCAAAATAAGTAAGGCTAACCATCAGGGATTTTTGCAAAAAATTGAAAAAAAAATTTGTTGAAATTCCGGTCCAAAATGATTATAGGTAATGTATATAACACGTTGAGCACGAAACTACCGGTAGAACGCATAAGGAAAGCGCGGTTATTGGAAGTTGCGTATTTTGATATCCAGCCACATTTGTAATCGAACGTGGATTGCAGGCGAATGAGGCGTCATATTGCAGCAAATTAAACGTGGATCAACTCATAAGTACATCAATAATCCAAAATAACCGCAACATACGGAATCTACCGCAATAAATTTTATCGGTTCAAAATAAGTAAGGCTAACCATCAGGGATTTTTGCAAAAAATTGAAAAAAAAATTTGTTGAAATTCCGGTCCAAAATGATTATAGGTAATGTATATAACACGTTGAGCACGAAACTACCGGTAGAACGCATAAGGAAAGCGCGGTTATTGGACGTTGCGTATTTTGATATCCAGCCACATTTGTAATCGAACGTGGATTGCAGGCGAATGAGGCGTCATATTGCAGAAAATTAAACGTGGATCAACTCATAAGTACATCAATAATCCAAAATAACCGCAACATACGGAATCTACCGCAATAAATTTTATCGGTTCAAAATAAGTAAGGCTACATCAGGGATTTTTGCAAAAAATTGAAAAAAAATTTTTGTTGAAATTCCGGTCCAAAATGATTATAGGTAATGTATATAACACATTGAGCACGAAACTACCGGTAGAACGCATAAGGAATACGCGGTTATTGGAAGTTGCGTATTTTGATATCCAGCCACATTTGTAATAGAACGTGGATTGCAGGCGAATGAGGCGTCATATTGCAGCAAATTAAACGTGGATCAACTCATAAGTACATCAATAATCCAAAATAACCGCAACATACGGAATCTACCGCAATAAATTTTATCGGTTCAAAATAAGTAAGGCTAACCATCAGGGATTTTTGCAAAAAATTGAAAAAAAATTTTTGTTGAAATTCCGGTCCAAAATGATTATAGGTAATGTATATAACACGTTGAGCACGAAACTACCGGTAGAACGCATAAGGAAAGCGCGGTTATTGGAAGTTGTGTATTTTGATATCCAGTCACATTTGTAATAGAACGTGGATTGCAGGCTAATGAGGCGTCATATTTCAGCAAATTAAACGTGGATCAACTCATAAGTACATCAATAATCCAAAATAACCGCAACATACGGAATCTACCGCAATAAATTTTATCGGTTCAAAATAAGTAAGGCTAACCATCAGGGATTTTTGCAAAAAATTGAAAAAAAAATTTTGTTGAAATTCCGGTCCAAAATGATTATAGGTAATGTATATAACACGTTGAGCACGAAACTACCGGTAGAACGCATAAGGAAAGCGCGGTTATTGGAAGTTGTGTATTTTGATATCCAGTCACACTTGTAATAGAACGTGGATTGCAGGCGAATGAGGCGTCATATTTCAGCAAATTAAACGTGGATCAACTCATAAGTACATCAATAATCCAAAATAACCGCAACATACGGAATCTACCGCAATAAATTTTATCGGTTCAAAATAAGTAAGGCTAACCATCAGGGATTTTTGCAAAAAATTGAAAAAAAATTTTTGTTGAAATTCCGGTCCAAAATGATTATAGGTAATGTATATAACACGTTGAGCACGAAACTACCGGTAGAACGCATAAGGAAAGCGCGGTTATTGGAAGTTGCGTATTTTGATATCCAGTCACATTTGTAATAGAACGTGGATTGCAGGCGAATGAGGCGTCATATTTCAGCAAATTAAACGTGGATCAACTCATAAGTACATCAATAATCCAAAATAACCGCAACATACAGAATCTACCGCAATAAATTTTATCGGCTCAAAATAAGTAAGGCAACCATCAGGGATTTTTGCAAAAAATTGAAAAAAAAAATTTTTGAAATTCCGGTCCAAAATGATTATAGGTAATGTATATAACACGTTGAGCACGAAACTACCGGTAGAACGCATAAGGAAAGCGCGGTTATTGGAAGTTGCGTATTTTGATATCCAGTCACATTTGTAATAGAACGTGGATTGCAGGCGAATGAGGCGTCATATTTCAGCAAATTAAACGTGGATCAACTCATAAGTACATCAATAATCCAAAATAACCGCAACATACGGAATCTACCGCAATAAATTTTATCGGCTCAAAATAAGTAAGGCTAACCATCAGGGATTTTTGCAAAAAATTGAAAAAAAAATTTTTTGAAATTCCGGTCCAAAATGATTATAGGTAATGTATATAACACGTTGAGCACGAAACTACCGGTAGAACGCATAAGGAAAGCGCGGTTATTGGAAGTTGCGTATTTTGATATCCAGTCACATTTGTAATAGAACGTGGATTGCAGGCGAATGAGGCGTCATATTTCAGCAAATTAAACGTGGATCAACTCATAAGTACATCAATAATCCAAAATAACCGCAACATACGGAATCTACCGCAATAAATTTTATCGGCTCAAAATAAGTAAGGCTAACCATCAGGGATTTTTGCAAAAAATTGAAAAAAAAAATTTTTGAAATTCCGGTCCAAAATGATTATAGGTAATGTATATAACACGTTGAGCACGAAACTACCGGTAGAACGCATAAGGAAAGCGCGGTTATTGGAAGTTGCGTATTTTGATATCCAGTCACATTTGTAATAGAACGTGGATTGCAGGCGAATGAGGCGTCATATTTCAGCAAATTAAACGTGGATCAACTCATAAGTACATCAATAATCCAAAATAACCGCAACATACGGAATCTACCGCAATAAATTTTATCGGCTCAAAATAAGTAAGGCTAACCATCAGGGATTTTTGCAAAAAATTGAAAAAAAAATTTTTTGAAATTCCGGTCCAAAATGATTATAGGTAATGTATATAACACGTTGAGCACGAAACTACCGGTAGAACGCATAAGGAAAGCGCGGTTATTGGAAGTTGCGTATTTTGATATCCAGTCACATTTGTAATAGAACGTGGATTGCAGGCGAATGAGGCGTCATATTTCAGCAAATTAAACGTGGATCAACTCATAAGTACATCAATAATCCAAAATAACCGCAACATACGGAATCTACCGCAATAAATTTTATCGGTTCAAAATAAGTAAGGCTAACCATCAGGGATTTTTGCAAAAAATTGAAAAAAAAAATTTGTTGAAATTCCGGTCCAAAATGGTTATAGGTAATGTATATAACACGTTGAGCACGAAACTACCGGTAGAACGCATAAGGAAAGCGCGGTTATTGGAAGTTGCGTATTTTGATATCCAGCCACATTTGTAATCGAACGTGGATTGCAGGCGAATGAGGCGTCATATTGCAGCAAATTAAACGTGGATCAACTCATAAGTACTTCAATAATCCAAAATAACCGCAACATACGGAATCTACCGCAATAAATTTTATCGGTTCAAAATAAGTAAGGCTAACCATCAGGGATTTTTGCAAAAAATTGAAAAAAAAATTTTGTTGAAATTCCGGTCCAAAATGATTATAGGTAATGTATATAACACGTTGAGCACGAAACTACCGGTAGAACGCATAAGGAAAGCGCGGTTATTGGAAGTTGCGTGTTTTGACATCCAGCTACATTTGTAATCGAACGTGGATTGCAGGCGAATGAGGCGTCATATTGCAGCAAATTAAACGTGGATCAACTCATAAGTACTTCAATAATCCAAAATAACCGCAACATACGGAATCTACCGCAATAAATTTTATCGGTTCAAAATAAGTAAGGCTAACCATCAGGGATTTTTGCAAAAAATTGAAAAAAAATTTTTGTTGAAATTCCGGTCCAAAATGATTATAGGTAATGTATATAACACGTTGAGCACGAAACTACCGGTAGAACGCATATAAATTTTTTTATTTATTTAAAATCAGAATTAAGTAAAAAATGTTATTTAGCAAGTTACGTAGACCTTCCCAAAAATATTTGGGCTAAATGTTTTACAAAATAAAATTCGAACCAAATTCTGATATTTTAAATTTTTTATTTTTAAATCAAATTAATTTTTTTTTGTATTTTTCCTTTTTATAATTTTATAAAAATTAAATTTAAAAATTACTTAGTTTTGTGTCTTTAAATTATTAATTAATAAATTTATCTCTTAAAGAATTTTTTTATTCCTCCTTAATTCAAGTATTTACAGTCTTTGTTCCATAATAAAATAAAATTAATTATAAAAGTTGAGAATCTTATAATTAATTAAATAAAACATAAATTATTATATTTTTATTGTTTTTATTTTATTTTATTTTTTAAATTATAAAATTAGAATATTCCCTAGAATTTATTTATAGCAAAAAGCATTACACCCACACAAAAGTAATTATTTTAGTTATTTACAAAATTAATAATTTTATTGTTTTATGCATAATTAATTAGATTAATATAGTAAGACTAGGATGATTTTATTTGTATGTACGTAATTATTTTATAAATAAAAATAAAAATATTTAAAAAAAAATTATCTGCCTTTTACTCACTCGTTACAATAAAATTTTTAATTTTTGTTTATTATTAATCCTTTATTTAATCAATAATTATATTGTGTAAAAGTTAATCCCAATTTGATGCTTGATTAATTATTGGGAGCGAACAAAAAATATTTTTTTTGTTTGTTTATTTAATAATAAATAATTAATTTGCTTATGTATAATTTATAGGTATGGAAAGATGATTAAATTAATTTAAAAAAAAAAATCTTAAATACTGTAATTTATAATAATTATGAGTAATTTAAATTTTTTAATTTTATTAGGAACAATTTTTCGTGTGTTATCAATCAATTTTTAATTTTAATAGTAATTAATTAGGAATTAGAAAATATGTTAATTCGCTTTGTAATTAAATTAATTATCTCACTCATCATAGTTATTGTTTATTTGCTTATGTTCATTTGTTTTAAATTTTATGATTAAAATTTGATTTTCGGTTTGATAAGCCGTGGGTGGATGCCATGTACCGCTGCTACTGCATCCAAAATTTATAATTTTAAAATTAAATCAAATTAAATTAATTGAAAAGAAATTCCCGTGAAGTAAAGTGAGGAAATGTTCTGACTTGAAAATTATTTACTGTTGACTAAATTTACCTGGGCCAACCAATTCTGAATTCTAGAACAAATTTCTTAATGGCCAATCGAGGTATTGAACAGAAAATGTAAAACTAGGAACAAACCCGTATACTGGGAAATGACCTTTATTTAGAACGAGGGAATCCGGAGACACGTAGCCCAGTAACTATAGCTCCAAAGTGGTGTAACCCTGGCCAAAGTTTACGAATTAAAAGAATTTCTACGATGGATGCTTCCGAGGGAAGTCAAAGGAAAGAAAATATAATGCGACCGTCAAACACACAGGCGGTTAAATAAATCGAAACTAGTAGTCTGGAGAGGTTACTAATACAAATACACATAGAGAGAGGGCATGAAATATTCCGAAGTGATCAAATATTTCGACTTTTAAGGAAAATGAAAGTGGCTGTAAAGGTTGCTATACAGAAGTAGAGTAGCAACTGGCTTTTACACCAATTATCATACAAAATAGGAGCTAATATCGCATATGTGGATAATATAAGGAGCGGAATTCTCTGAAAATATGCAGGGGTGCAGAGGGACCGCGGTTTTATGATTGTAAATTAGAAAGGCATGCCATTTTCAGCTGTTACCTTACTCTAAACGGAAGTGTATCTTATTCAGATTAAATGTGTACCTGCCTAGAAAATGTCTGTAATTATAATTCACGGGGTAATTGCATTTTGGAAATGGTTTCCAAGAAAAGCCTTCTGGTGATGAATATTGGCCACAATCTGATGTTCCGGAACTATTCCGAATGCTGCTTCAGTAGGCCAGAAAAATTAAAATTAAACGAAAATTCTATGAAAATGTGTCTCCCAATTTCCCAGGGAAAGCCAGAATAGGGATTAATAACCGATACCAACGAAACTCACATTAAACCACTGAAGCTTTAAACAATCAAGTTACCCGCGCCAATTTCGCATGCCGCAGCATATCCGAAACCCTGGACAGCCAAGCCCTAACCCATTTTATGGCAGAACAGTCGAACATAACAAAATCGGCGATAATAACTGCTTTAACTGTGAATCTAGGTAAAAATGCATCAAAGCCTACAACACGAGGCTGGATGAGTATTGCTTAGCTTCAATTCAAGAAAAGGATTGCGCACGTAAACGGAACCTCCCTGAATCACACAACATCACACGACGACTACTTGGTTGCGCGAAAACACTCCAACCCACTGTGTAGAAGGACTAAATGTGAATGACACAAACAACAATGTACTTAAAACCGAAAATTGCAGTTTAAGAGACAGATCCGTTATATAAAGGAAAAGGCTTCCGGTTGCAACTCACATAGTAGCGCAATTTATCTGGATAGTTCCAAATGGGCACAAACACTGTCCTGGCACTGTGGCAAAATTATTTCTCGTCACAGAGTTATATCCAAAATGACAAATAATCAGGAACTGCATGTTTGAGCTGGTTTCATCGATTTGGTACCCAAAAAGAATCCCAGACCAATTTATCCATTACATAAGAACGAAGTGCGGAAGAATTGTAATAACTATCGCGAAAAAGCTTTGCTCAGCACTGGCCGCAAGATTTTGGCAATCGTAGTTGCTGACAAGTTATCGATTGACAACGAGCACATTTTGAGCGGCTACAAATGCGGTTTTCGTCGATACAGGTTAACCACCATTATGGAGTGTCTTGTCATACATTTGGGTATTCCTTCAACATTGATAACCATGTGCAAAATATTAATGGATGGCTCTAAAAGCAAGGTGACAGTCGAATGCAAACTATCGACGGCTGTCGAAATAACATCAGAACATCGTGCCTCTGAAAAAAGTCTCCCGAAGGGAAAAAACACCCTAAAAATCAACAGCTTCCATATCATCGAACCGAAAACCAAATTCATGGCTATCGTAAGAAGGCCAACACGTGGCTAATTTTTATCAGGCGATCGATAGTAAATGTGCAAACTCACTGTCAGCAGATATAACATCTCGGATCGCAGCAGGATACCGATCATTTTAAGTTAACATATTCAAACCTCGCAATGTATCGCGCAACACAAAATTAAATATATACAAAGCGCTGATAAGACCTTTTGGTACCGAGTCCAGAACGCTAACAACACGAGGCAGCCAAAAGCTTGCAGTTTGTTTGGCGCAAACTAGTGCATATGATGCTCGGCCCAATGAAGGATTGAGAAATGAACAGGATGCTTCTGAATTTCGAGTTTAGAAATGATCTAAACAACTCTGACATAAAAGGATCAATTGGATCATCAAAGCAGAGATAGAGCTCAGATTAAACAGGCCTTGGAATCCTTATTATTGAAAACAGGATCTAGCAGGAAACTCCTTATTTGGTGGAGTTATCTGAAAGAGCATGAGGCAGCCAACTCCCTTCATAGGATGCAGCGCCAGCGAAGAAGAGGACCTGGGACTTTGGCTCCAAATTAGAAGATAATTGAGGTAAATACTCTGAAAATAACCATAAAAATTCAGACACACATTCACTGCAAATAGATATTCAGCTAACAATGCCTGCCTTCGCTCATTGTCATAGAATCAAGTCATCGTCAAGTCACTTATTGTATAGGTTTAAGGGAGCCGCAAATTTGATTAAATTTCTCTCCTCGAGACAATGTAGTTTTATTGGAGCTTTTCTGCAAATGATGCCATCGTGAGCGCGGGAATAATACTAGCTGGATACAGATATGTCGTAACAGCTGAACGACAGCTTCCCGAGATATTGAGGGAGTTCAACCCCATTGATTAGACCAATAAATGGGTGGACAGTAAATCAATGTTTGTCACCCACCCTAACCACAACTGTAGCGATTACTCAGAATGGAAAGATTAAGCCTGATTCTTCTTCAGATGCCCCGATATTTTCTTTAAAATCATCTCTGGTCCTTATATCGTCACTGTTGAGTTCCCCAAGCTGCCGTATCCTTTGATGATGTCCATGCTCAATATAAAACAGATGCAGCACAGTAAGTCGGCTTACTTTGTGTTTAGAAAGTCGCTTTCTGCATTGCAAACAGATATCTTTTTAATTAAGGAACCATACCTTGTGCATGGCGGGGATTCTGGTTGGAACACTAGTAATAACAAGATTTTCTACAAGAACAATGTACAGAAAACCAGGGCGTCCGTTTATTTCTTATTTATGAGTGCAGCACTGCAGATATCACGGCTTTAGTCGTTGCTTTCAATTATCCGTACGGTTACATCTACCATATGGTTCCCCTGAACCTCTCCGCCGGAGGAACTTGTGGCACCTATGCCTTAGAGTCTGAATAGAACAACTCCCGTCGTAATTGGTTGTGATGCGAACGCTCATCATACCATTTAGGGTAGTTCAAATATAAATAGTAGGGGGTATACGTGCTTAATTCTCTAAGCGTCTCTTCTCTGAACTTGAAATTATGTACGTTGGATGTGAACCAACTTTTGGTAATTCCGTGCGCTGCGAAGTGATTGACATTAGTTTGTTTTCCATGTTTATGAATCTTATTTTTATCAGGGCACCGCTAAAACCGCAGACAAATGATGCCCGCAAAGTCAACATAACGAACACCATTCAGCAAATTCAGCCAGGTTTATGCGCCTAAACCATCGAAAATTGGACCTCCCGAATACGCGCCTCCAAGCAAAGCTGCGGCGGACATTGAACGACGTTATATTCCATAAATTGAGTAGATATCTCGCTCAAAACGAAATGTCCTTATTGAAAGATTCTTTAGTTAACATAGTTAGGGACGGGGCATCTAATTAAAAGCCATTCAAATATTGAAAGAGCAAGAAGCAACAGTAACTTTAATTAGCGAATTACCCAGAAATATAGGTAAGGGATCAACGAGCACCAAAAAAGTGAATAATGACGAGAATCTAAATAATTCGAGAACTCAGATGCTGAGCTTGTCAGGGATGATGAGGACACGGCTGAAATTGTTATTACTTCGCCATGCATGGTTGGCCAAGTAGCACAAACGTGCGGAAGGCCTATGCAATGAGGCACGCAACCATAAAGACACTTGCAGCCAGACACCAATAATTTTGGTTACTGTGGAAAAACACCATAGGCAGCTTTCATTGGCTTCAGTCCCTAGTACAAATTCAGACAAAGTAGGGAGAGTAGCAACTATACCAGCAGAAAACAATGATGGAGACTGGCGTACGAACGGTAAAAAGCGCAAGAAATGTTAAAATAAAAAGCGTTGGCATAGTAAGACAAAGACAAAACGGATAACTATCTCAGTAAGAGATGATAAGTCCAGCATGTCAACAAAAGCGATTATCAAAAAAAAAAAAAAAATTAAGGAAGTAATACGTCCCGGGGAATCAAACATAATAATCCACTATGTAACAAACGCTGCCCAAGGTATATTTACAGACAACGTTTTGAAAGTTCAAACGCCAACTAAAAACATGATACTAAAGTGTGGAAGACTGCATGTGCTCCTGGTTCCAATGTGTGGGAGAGTTTGTGACTCCAACTAGGTGCTTGAGTGCCATAGTGGTATGGTCATATTGCAAATAATTATAGAGCGCGCACAGAGACCCGTTCTCAGTGTGTAAATCATGGTCACGGTTACAAGGGTTGTCCAACTAAAGATAAACCTGCCGGCATAGGTATTCTATGCATGCAAGAACCACAGCCAGACTAGCCGCAGGCTGAACTGATTACTATCTTAAATGAATGAAATAGTGCCATATAGTAGACTCCACCACTTGGCTGTGTAAATTGATATAAATTTAAAATAATTCGCCGTCAAGTTGTCTCTTTCCGTCTGATAATGCTTATACCCGCTAAACATCGAAAAAGCAGGCAATGAAAAGATAAGGCAAGAGACGCATCTCGAAGGCAAACTAGACTCAGTTTAAGATATTTCCGATGCTGGCTCAAGTATACTGAAGTTTAGGGAACTTGATGAGGCTACACTATGGCCGATCCCAGGAATCTCAGCCATGTTACCAAGTTAAATCTTGGAAACATCTCCGAGATTCCTAAAATCGGCCAGAGTGTAGCAGGTATTTTGTGGAATTTTAGGGCTTTGAAACTTGTGTGGAGCCACCAAAAATTTTGTCGCATATATAATTTCAAACATTTAAAGAATTAAATTTTGTGATAACACCTGATAACACCAACCTTTAGCCTGAATTATTATGATAAAATTTGATCACGATAGGTTTGCTATATACACTTTTTACTTATCTGCACTTTTCGTTCCTACTATTCCGGCTTGTTCCAAAAACTTTTGGTCTTCCCTAACTGATTCCGCGAGACTACGCTTGAACTAACAAATCAAACTTACACCATTTCGAACAGTAAGGCAAATGGGATTGCACATCCTGCTTTAGCAATTAATCACCCAACAAATGTAGACTGGTGAACCCAAATCGTAATTTCCTATGAAGCAATGGAATCAAAACTGTCAAAACAATGGATTTCACGGTTCTCGCATCGAAAACATATTTTATGTTTTTCATAATTATTTGTTATAGAACAGAGGGTACAAGTGATTTCCAAATGAAAAGCGACGTGTTAGGCCTCAAGATTTATTAACGGCTCTACAGCATTGCGACTAAAATATCGCTGCAGCTTTTTGACAACTTTGATAACTTTGAGTCCAAAGTGAAAACTCTTAGGTCACACAGATTACTATACGTACAGTGAAAAGTACTAGGTCCATTTTAGGCTGATTGACGTGAAGATCTGAAACAGTTAAAATAAGATCATCACTGTAATTTTGGAAAGCTACCGCAATATCCAGAAAATTACCCATGAGGAATTCCTTGTGCTTTTAAGGTTGTGTTATGTCGATAATATTTAAACTTTTAAATTTTATATTGTCTTCATCTCCCGTTAATAAAGGGTTATCCAATTCGAGGTTGATAAAGTAGAAATCTGTATACCGACATCTGTCAAAGATAAACGTCAAGTACGCTGTCATTTATTTAGTTGACATTCTGCCATTTAAGAATATGGAGCATTTAACATACGCAAATTGGGTGTTGGAAAAACAGGCCGTCGATGCTGATTTTTCGAACAAAATTTTCTTCAGTGATGAAGCTCATTTTTCGCTTGGTGGATACGTTAATAAGCAAAACTGTAGAATTTGGGGCTCAGAAAATCCACAATTTATTGTAGAGAAGCCATTACACCCGGAAAAAGTCACTGTTTGGTGCGCATTGTGGTCTGGTGGTGTGATTGGGCCGTATTTTTTTGAGAACAACCATGGACGAACCGTTACCGTCAATTCTGAGCGCTATGGCCGCATGTTAACCGATTATTTTTTTACGAAAATCGAAGATTATGATCTTGACGATATGTGGTTCCAGCAGGATGGAGCAACCAGTCACGTAACACGAGCAAATCGAGATCTTTTGCAAGAGAAATTTCCTGGACGTTTGATTTCGCGATTGGCTGATGTCAATTGGCCTCCAAGATCCTGTGATTTAACGCCTTTGGATTTCTTTTTGTGGGGCTACGCGAAAGATCGTGTTTACGCAAACAATCCTCAAACTCTTGACGAATTGAAAACTAATATTCGTAAGGTAATGGCCGAGATACCGCCCGAAATGTGCCGAAAAGTCATTGAAAATTACCGCAAAAGAATCAAGGCCTGTAAGAAGTCCCGTGGAGGACATTTGAATGATATCTTGTTTAACTAAAAATGGAAAGGATCAATCTGTAAAATGAAATAAAAATTACAATACATTCCGAATATTTTGTGTGTTTTTTTTAAGTTTACTTTATCAAGCTTGAATTGGATAACCCTTTATTTCGCCATCGTTGGATTTTTTCTTCAGAAATTATTCTGACGGCAAAATATTAATTAAACACTACAAAGACCGAAAATAATGTGAGTGTTTTCTAAAAAAATTAAAATTTTAAAGATGGATTCCTTGTTGTTGAGTGATCTGTTGATTCTAGAAACTAGGTCATACAGCGCGTCCCTCCCTAATAAATGTATCAACAATTCGTTCTAAAGCTTTTAGAAAAGTTGAGAACAGACTGATGGAGCGATAGTTAATATATTCTGACTTATCAGTTGTAAAAATCTCGTCCAAACCACTAGATGTATGTGGCGTAAACGATAACAGATTTACTAAGCAGTTTACCATTATCCTTTCTGGCGGCGATAGCTGGCCATTAGGTAGATGAATTGTTTGAAGCCTACATTTATATTTTGTTACCAAGGACCCGTTAAGTCTAACGACATCGGATAAACGACTAATTCCTTTGCATACATTTCTCTGGGAAGCTTTCTCAGCCTTTTGAATGTTTGTTCTTCTAGCTTGATTTTTCAATTTCCTAGCCTAATTTTCCTAACGGGGAACACCAAAAGGGTTTCTGCTGAATACTTTGGTTGGTAATAAATGGTAAACATTTTTTAAAGGCAGTCGAAATTGCATTTCGCCAATCGATTAGATATTATTCGGCGTATAAAGTGAACTAAACAGTTCCTTAAATAAACCCAATCGTTTTGTTTTCCATCACGGAGTTGAAATACCTCTTTCTAGTGCTGAGGAGCTTAGAAAGCAGGAAGGCTCCGCTACTAGTTATTAATATTAGAACTCCTCCAGAAATTTTATAACCATGCTTCAATTTATTAAACCATTTTCTTTAGCTCAAGAGAAGCAGACTTGCTATGTTACAGGTTAAACAGTTTAATATTAGTATAACGATCAAATTAGATACCAGACATTTTCTAAAGGAAATCTTGCCGAAAACATATTGAAGCGAGAGTCTGGAACCTAAAATGAACTGAAATAATTTCTAGTTAAGCCGGAAAACAATTGCTTACATTTACTTACTGTCACATTTCGGTTCGCCAGTCCCATGTTCATTAATATTCCGTTTGGATACTCTAAAGAACCAGGAACCCAGGTGGATTTTGACAAAGGCTTACAGGATCACAACAGTTGATAACCAACCCCAATATATATAATCATGGTTACTTTATTAAAAACGAATTATAAATGGCATCGTGAGTTTACATACAAATGAAGACGTTTTCGCGAAGATAACAGGTTAGCAATTCCGGAATGAGATTATGGTTTTTGGTGGAGTACAAGTGCTATTTTAAGAAAAAAGACACCAACAAATTATTTTAAATTTTTTTTACTATTCTTTCCGGCCAATTCATCTATTGCAAGTATTTTGTCGCTTACCCAATCGATTTCAATTGTTTATCACCTTGTCTCCTGTTGCGATTGCTTTTATTACACAGACGACTTTGTATTTGTCCCGAATCCGGTTTTGTTTACCTTAATCAAATGCTTAGGCTCATAGCTGATCTCGAGTGAATTTTTTCAAGAGAATTCCTAATAAACAACTCACCCAAAAGACCAAGAACAGTGCACTAAAAATTGCTACACAATTCTGCTTTAAATAACATTCGGTGCTTCAATTTCAATATACCACAGCTTCCTAATACCATCATGTTAACAATGGAAATAAAATTTGTAAAAAAAAATCCTTTCTCATAAAAAAAAAATAAAAAAAATACAAATGAAAAATATTCTGAGCCACAAACACAATTTATTTAGCCCCGAGAAATACCTGAATTCCCCAAATTTCTATCAACAACTCAACCAAAAATTGTTGTGAAAACATATTTTGTTGTTGTTCGTTTCGACATTCATCTCGTTTCGAGAAAATGAAATTTTCGCGGAAAATTCTCGATGAAATAAATTAAATTAAGCGATTTCTTGGGAATTTTTTTTAAACAATGAAAACAAATATTTCTTTGTTTCTATTTGCGAACCCTTAAAAATTTATTTGTGTAAAAGTGCAAACTCACGGGGAAATTCTTAGTGGAAAGTGGAAATCCTTAAATCAGTTTAAAGTGAAATACACAATAGAAATATGATTTTGAACATCAGTTTCAAAAATTATTTCTCTTTGGCTAGGATGGCAGCTAGGCGAAAGCAGTAACTAAGCGAGATTGGTCCTCGAGTGATTTAATCATTTTATTGTGTCGGTTTGACATCGCCTTTTGATTAGGTAGACGATAAATTTTGAGCAGGTGCAAATCTTTAAATAAATTCTGTCAACTTATTTAACTTGTCCAAAACGTTGCGGAATGGTTAAATATATCAACCGAATTAAGTTTAGGAAAAGCCTCAAATTTAAAAGTTCTAGAGATTACAAAATTGCAAAGCCCACCTAGATTTTTGAGATTATAACCTCCCTTTTTAAAACCCGGTGCCATCCGCCCAGCATTGTCACACCCTTACTCAGTAAAACAACCGTAAACATTCTGATCTGACCGGAATGACGTTAGTATACGTAACAATGTTAGTATCAGAATGAGGAAATTTGTACTGGCGTCGCAACTTCCTAATGGTTTGAGCTAAAATATTTACCAGAGCGCTTCATGCTTCTCAGAATGATAACAAAATTTGCACTATATATATGACTCAACGTCCTTGTCGTCGGCCATTCTTGAGAACTCCTCTGACCTCATATAGGGAAGAACCTGTTCATCATCATACAAGTTCAGTATACCCTTTTTCGATTCGGCCAGAATTTGCTCGCTGTATGTTCCTTTATTGTTTACTCGTACCGTTGTTGTTTTCAATTTTCGCCTATTGAACGTAGTTACATCGTCCGAAATAGTTCTTCAGGCACTAGTATTACTGTAAGTGCACAGTTGCGGTATTCAAAACTAATAGTATCCGCCTTCCCAAAGACATACTTTGTAAGCTCCTTCAAGGACAACCTGGAGTAATCGTTTGAGTTCTAATTTGAATTCAAATTCATTCAGCGATTCCTTCTTTTACTTAGCCCAACTGAATTAAGTCATTGTGGGATTATACATCTACATTATCTTTGCAGATGCTTCTAACGTAGCATGATAACAACTAGCAGTACCTTTGTTGAATGTTTGTGTGCCATCGGTGTCATACCTCCCAGAAATGGTAGCTTAAGGTCTTCTATTTGTTTCAGAATTTTGATCTCTCATCTGCCGCACATAGTATACAGGTCTATGCCCATCATCCAACTTCCCACATATGGTTTGCGTGTTTCCATTTTTGCAGCATTTATAGCACCTCAATGGGTTTACTACTTCCCGAATACGACACCTAACACATCCTATGCGAATTGTCTTATATCAACCATTTTCTGTTGTTGCTTCAACAACCACTATCTACCTCAGTCTGTAGGTCTAAGACTGATCTTAACGAGAGATTTTCATTCTTCAAAGTCTTTAGCTATTGCGTTAAACACTTCCTCCTTTGTTGTGGCGATATCTGCGTCAAATATACATTTTTGATAGTCCTTTTTAGTAAAGATTTACTATTTACACTTTTCGTTAAAAAGTTCACTTCGGTTATACAGCGGGCGAATTCGCATAGAAAAAAAAAATGATATTTAGTACGTTCATCTGCCGCCGTACGCGGCATCTAGCGAAAATATATGTCGATGCAGATGCCAATGTTAAACTATAACTCAATGTGCATAATTGGTAAGCGCTGAGTAATGGATTTTCACGACTCAGTCATGGTTACAGATTGCTAAAAATTTCACAAGCCGATGGATAACTGTTTGATTCGTCGAACGAAAAATAGTTAAATAACCAACATGGTGTGGAGAATTACTACCTAGCCCGGTTAGTCGGTGTACGTTTCCTAAAATTTAAGCAAATAAACTCGCTTGAAATATCCTTCTATTGAGAAATTATTGTCCGAACCATTTGGAGTTGTGGCAGTAAAGCACTTAAAAAAAACTAGATCGATTGCCACCTTAAACGCATATCTCATAAAATTTATATAAGAAGACTGACTCGAACCGTTGGAAAAGCAAATGACTTTGTAAAGTTATTTCTATTAGTAAAATGGAGTCGAACGGAGATAACCGACAAAAATTTGTAGTGCTTGTCTACTTCTGGCCGTAAAGTGTTCTGTAAGGTGCAGTTCTAAATGCAGGAACCCTCCTTAACGCACGACGGATAAATCTAAATATATTCGTTCGAATAGGCTCGGGATTCCATATTGACCGACATCAATTGATGGATAACGATTATATCTGCTTCATAACATCGGCGTACACAGAGACAACTGAATTTTGAATAATGCACTCAGCGTTATTTAAAGAAAGAATGAATAATATTGGACGGCGATGAATACCCTGGGATACTCGATATCGACGGTTTATTAGCAGAAACTACACTGAAAATCTGTTGTGACAATATCGACCTACTTCCCCTCCATTATGTTACGAGCGAATCATGTGAATTCAACTAAGTTTGTTATGGTGAATCGACTTAAAAAGCCGTCTTGAATATCAGAGCACAAAAGGTCTAAATCTACAGTGAAAACATAGTCGATCATATACGACACTCCCAAACAGCTAGCGAATGCTGCAATACTTCGCAATCGGCTTATAGTTAGTAATATCAAACTTTCTTTGATGGGAATATACAGGAGAAGAATAAACGCGAGATATTTCATATTTAGCCAACAAATCCAATGTAATTATCTTTCAGCCATCCTAAAACTAGCTATCTTTCTGTATATAGGACCTTCGAAAAAACAGAACAACTCCAGAAAATCCTGATACAAACGATGAAAAATTAATTTGGTCGACGTTTTGAAGTCTAATCTCAATAATGCAAAAAAATTTGTCCATTCGTCTGGATGCCTGGATGTCTGCATCGATGATATCTCAAGAAAGACTTGTGCGATTTGAATTTTTTTGCCAATGTTTTATTTTTAATTGGAAGAACTGAAAGAATCTCTAACTCAACGGGGTTGGGTACCTGCCATAGGAAATCACCCAAAAAACAAAACCAATACCACGATATTACTTTACATTATTCTTATATAGCCGAGGATTAATTGGTTGATAGGTCTGGAATATCTGAACGATCGCAATTCGTAAAAACGTCGGAATTTTAGGTGAAAAATCCATGATTTTTGCACTTGCACTTCATTGCTCTTTCGTGAATTTTAGGCCAAACACGAAACTGTAAAGATGGTCCCGCTTTCATATTTGCCAAAGATATAACTCCGTGTGATTTTTTCTGTTTCCAAAAGGCCGTGTCGCAGAGCTAAAATCTAACAAAGATCGAGTTCCAAAGGGGTTCGGGGATTGGAAAAAGCGGTGTCATAATTTTATAATATCTAAATTGTTTCGAAAAATCCAAAATTTCCGTAATCTTTTTAAGACACCTCGTACAATACAAATTAACTCTCGTATAACGTTTCGAAGTCTTGAAGTATGGAATAAATTTGCTAATTAAAATCCACACACAATCACCAAAAAGCAAGAATTTTTTCATCGATTTAGTTCACAAATGCATCGTCTCGGCGCACCAACCCTCCTTTTTGACACTGATGTCAATCACGGCGCTGGTAGTAAATTATTCCATTAACACAGAACATAATAATTGCTGACTATTATTGAAAAGTTCTTGAAGAATTGGAAGGAGATACTATTTCTATCTTTACGATATAATCAGGTGGCAAATCGTTCAAAAAGGTTTAGACCAAGCGAGAATTATGTTACCAGCACTTTAATTCACAAATTCACCGCTATAGTGCGTGACATTTACAAATGGGTTTGTGAAAATAAACTTCTCACCATAATTGGTTTGAGAAAACAGATTTCTCAGTAGACTATGGAAAGCATGAGTTTACCCACCTTCCTGAAAAATGCGCCATCTATCTTCCAACGTGCATTGGATGACATCCTTGCCATATCGGGAAATGTTGTTATGTCTACATCGATGACATAATCATATTTGGGAAAAACGAGAAAGATCACTTCCAAAACATGGACATTATCTTCAAGGTTCTGGATAACGCGAATTTTAAAACACAGCTCGATAAATGCGAATTCCTAAAATAGGAAGTCGAATTTCTGGGGTTTTGTCATCATCAAAAACGGAATCAAAACAAATAAGAAAAAGTAAAAGCTATAACAGAATTCCCCATGCCTAAAACAGTAAAGGAACTCCGATCATTCTTGAGAATGGCTGGATGAACCTTTGACTTTACTCTTTTAAGAGGGGAGAATGGACATCTGTCCAAAACCGCTTCAAGAACCAAGCAGGTGAATTTTACTAACGAGCAAGTTGATACCTTCAACAAAATAAAAAGTTCTCTCCTTTTAAAAGACGTCATACTATCCTTCCCGAATTTCCAAAACGATTTCCAATTGACCACGGATACCTCAACCTTCACACTAGGTGCAGTCGATTCACAAAATGGCATACCAACCATCTTCCTGTCTAGTATGTTAGATAAGACGGAAGAGAGTTACGCCGCCAACGAAAATAAAATATTGGCAATCATGTGGCCTCTTACGACGCTAAGGAATATTCTATACGGAAGCCGGCAAAAAAAATTAAATATAGGAAAATGTACTGGCTCATGGGCAGATATTCTGAGCTCTCAATACAATAGGTGAATTTTACTAACGAGCAAGTTGATACCTTCAACAAAATAAAAAGTTCTCTCCTTTTAAAAGACGTCATACTATCCTTCCCGAATTTCCTAAACGATTTCCAATTGACCACGGATGCCTCAACCTTCACACTAGGTGCAGTCGATTCACAAAATGGCAGACCAACCATCTTCCTGTCTAGTATGTTAGATAAGACGGAAGAGAGTTACGCCGCCAACGAAAAGAAAATATTGGCAATCATGTGGCCTCTTACGACGCTAAGGAATATTCTATACGGAAGCCGGCAAAAAAAATTAAATATAGGAAAATGTACTGGCTCATGGGCAGATATTCTGAGCTCTCAATACACAACAAGTTGCTTCTAAATAAGCAAATGCTAAAACCAGTATGAACCTATGGTATCCAACTTTGGGGTTGAGCCAAGAACACCAAAGTACAAATGCTACAATGATTCCAAAGTAAAGTGCTGCGAGGGATTGGGAATTTCCCATGGCACAATAGGATCGAAAACTTATATTCATAGGGACTTGAAGATGGAATACGTTACCGATGAAAAAAGAAACAAGCAAGGAAATACATACAGCGATTATCTCAACATGAAAATTCAGATATCCGTCGTATGTTAGACACCACCATTGGAGCGAACAGACTCAACCGCTGGAGCTCATCCTAAACCGAGATAATAATTTAAGAGAGATAGCATGGATGGAATGTTTATTTTCCTGGGGCGGTAGGGAGTTAGTTAGTTCAGAAAAAATACCATGGTATCGTACTGAATGTATTAAAACAACAACAAAGTTAAAATATTTCAACTCGAGGGCGGAACTAGTAGGCCAGGCAAAAATTTGTTTGGTTTTGCGTGCGGGAGCGAGTGTGATGGTTTTTATTTCCGATGTGATGTACGCAGTGTAAAACAAAAAAGGATCGCGATTTCAACCTTTCAGTATAAATATGTTTTCTGTTCTTTTTCACACTTCGGCAAACCAACAAAAATTTCAAGTGATGTATAAAGAAACTAATCGAGTAACCGTAGACATCGTAAAACAGAAATGGAAAGACGTTTTATTCGAGCATGGTGAGACTACAATAGAAAAATTTTAACTGGAAATATGAAACAGTATATAATTTAACTCTGAAAAAGTGGGACGTAAAATAAGTCGAAAGTCGAAAATTGGGACAGTAATTGTTGAGCCCAACAGTATGAGGCATATACAAATGTATATGCCAATTTTAAATATTATAAAAGTAAAACATAAAACTTACTCAGCGAATTTATTAATTTATTTATTAATATCATATTCAATTCATCATCATTAATATCACATGCATTAATCATCATATAATTTGCATGAAATTAAAATTGTAATTACACAAAAGGTAATTCAAGTTCAAGGCGATATTTTATGAAAATTGTATAAATACGAAATTTAATTTGAATAAAGGGTCAGTTAGAAAAGCAAGTTAAGAGTGTTTTAGTGTTTGAGTGCAGCGCAACATTGGTCCTTCGAAGCCATCAAGAACAGCACCTATAATAATATTTAACGACCCAACAACAACATTGGTCTTGCCTACAACAACCGGCATCTATACAGTATTATACAAATACAGAAGCTGCAACTTATGAAGTTTTAGAATATCAGATTGGTACCTCCAGTGCTATAAAAAACTAGCACACATAAGTAAACACTACGCGAATAACAAAATTGGAGTCTCAACGCCACTACAACAACGCGGTACCCACATACGGCGTCGAAAATTTTCAAAGCCATCAACAACAGGTTTAGCCAAATAACAACGGCAATCAAAACTAATTCTCCGTCAAAAGTCTAACAGCTCAGTCGCAAGAAAGACATGGATCAATTATTGCAACGGCAACAAGACAATGAAACGGAGATCGAGTACATCATCTCAAACTACAAAAAAGATGGTGCAGCTCGGAAAACCAAAAAATATCTCGAGACAAAGATAGCGACTCTGAAAAAAGCTTACAACGAATACGTTGATGAGGACAACGTAATAAGAAGATTCAAACCAGAACTAGAATCAACGAACCAATACTACAAGGACAGACAAAAGGTATTGGAAATGTATAATAAAAATATTGATGAGATGCGTCAACGCCTGAACTCATCTTCTTTGCCATCCACACCAACTCCAAGTGCATCAAATGCAGCCTCCGCATTTAACTTCGAGCAGTCTGAAGAGTCAAACAACAACAGCGACCAAAAAACTGAGGATGCTTCACGCAGCACGTTTTCCACGCATCCTATGCAACTGCAAAAATTCGGGCAACAACTAAAACAACAAGACATCTGAATGCGAGGATTATACAGAGAAATCCGCACAGCTGATGACATATTGGAAAGCAACAACAGATCCAAAACAGCTTTACGGCTCAAATTAAGGAACTTGGAAAGGATGATGTTGCAGATCATGGATCTTCATGAAAAAATCTGCATGGAAGCTTCTCAAGAACAGGAAGTCAATTTAAAATACTTCGTAGACCAACACTACGAAAACATAAACGACGAGTACGATAGAATAGTACTCTCTATAACGACATTGTTAGAGCAAGAGGAAGAACAAGCTAAAGTCAAACCGCTTGAAATTCGTCTGCCACGTGTAGAACTACCACATTTCTATGGAGATTACACGAAATGGATGGGGTTTGCAGACACATTTAAACAGTTGGTTCACAACAACAAACAGCTGACCAACACGCATAAAATGAACTACCTGAAAAGCCACGTTCAAGGAGAAGCTGGAAAATTAATAAGCCATACGGAACCTATTGGAGACAACTATGAAGCAGCTTGGGAAATTTTAGAAAAGCGCTTCAATAACAGAAGACTGCTCATATCCAATCTACTAAATACCTTAGTAAATCAACCGACCAACAACACGGAATCCGCCACTGCGATCAAAAGTTTACACGATACGACAACTGAATGTCTATATGCAATACGAAATGCAGGGATCCGGACCGATACTTGGAGTCCGTTCATCATTTTTACTCTACTAAAAAAATTGGACAACGAATCGACGGTTATACGAGAGCTCTTTAGAGAATCCTAGGGAATTTCAAGAAACAACTCAATTCTTAAAATTCCTAGAAAAACGATTCCAATCTTTAGAAGCGATTGGTAGCAACAAGTCAACACCAACACAACAACGAAGGTATCACACGCAACCACTAAAACATGCAGCAACAGAACAACACAGGCATAACGTCCAACCGCTAAAATATGCTTTCATAGCTGCAACACAACAACTCCACATTTGCGTATGTTGCCAACAAAACCATAAAACCGAGGCATGTCGACGTTTCAAAAGCATGACCACGTCCGAAAGAAATCAAATGGTTATGTTACACAGCTTGTGCAGAAATTGTCTTACAAAAGGCCATTCGACAATAAACTGCAGCACTAAACATAATTGTGTCATCTGCAAGGGCAACCACCACACATTACTACACGTAAAAAACACGGATCAGCAAAACAGCTACACAAAGCTAAATATATCAACAGCCGACAAGGATTGTGACCCGGTACTCTTAGCAACAGCTCTAGTAAATGTACAAAATATCTACGGAAGTTTTACCATGTTACGGGCACTAATAGATCCAGGATCACAAGCCACATTTGTCACAGAAGAAGCAGCACAACAACTCGGGCTGCCAAGAACAAAAGTTCTCGCTGAGGTCTCTGGAATTTCATCAACAAAAGGACAATCGCATCAGCAGATATCAATAAACATCAATCCAAGATTTCCATCAATCTTCAAAATTCAGGCTAACGCTCTAGTATTAAAAACAATCACGAAACCTCTTCCAGATAAAAACATACTTGGTTTAGACAGCAAACTACAAAAGGAAGTAATATTAGCCGATCCTACCTTCGACACTCCCGGACCTATTGATCTCTTAATAGGCGCAGACATCTACGGAGAAATATTGTTAGACGGAATAAAGAAAGATCCGCAACATAAGTGTGTAGCTCAAAAATCAGAGTTAGGATGGATAATATCTGGGCGCCTAACCCAGAACACCAAGGTCTCAATCTCTAGGCTAAAAAGTCACGTTACGTTAGCGGACATAGATAAACAGCTAAAACGTTTTTGGGAAGCCGAAGAACTACACCCGGAAAGACACCGAACCACTGAAGAAGAACAATGTGAAAAACACTACGAACAAACCCATAAGAGATTAATAAATGGACGATATGAGGTTCGGATACCGCTAAACAACGACAAACTAAGATCGGTAACAATGGGAGATTCCAAGGCCAGAGCAGCAGCCAGATTGGTTCAAATGGAAAAAAGGTTCATAAGAGACGAAGATTTCAAGGTTCAATATCACAAGTTCATGAATGAATATATTCAGCTTAACCACATGGAAATGGTCAAAGATAATCCTGTAGCAGATGTTTCTCGTGTTTACTACATGCCACACCATTCAGTAATAAAGGAAGACAGCACAACAACTAAGTTAAGGGTAGTTTTTGATGCTTCGTGCAAGACAACAACGGGCATATCCCTCAACGACATGATGTACGTCGGTCCAACTGTACAAAACACTCTAACAACAATACTGATGAGATGGAAAAAGCATCGTTACGTGATCGCATCGGACATTGAAAAAATGTTCAGACAAATCAACGTAGCCAGGGAAGATCAAGATTACCAACGAATCCTTTGGCGATCAGATCCAAATAAACCAATGAGAAGTTTTAGATTAAAAACTGTCACATATGGTACGGCATCGGCAACCTATTTGGCTACAAAAACATTACAACAATTAGCTGCAGACGAAGCGTCAAGATATCCAATTGCTTCAAAAATAGTTCAAACTGATTTCTATGTAGATGACCTCTTATCAGGAGCCAATACTATAACAGAGGCCAAAATAGCACAGACAGAACTATCAGACCTCCTTGCCAGTGGAGGATTTAATCTCAGAAAATGGAACAGCAATGAAAAGGCAATCTTAGAAGGGCTTCCAGAAAACCTGAGGGAAACCGGTCTACACAAGATAGAATTTGATAACACAGTCAAAACACTTGGACTACTCTGGAATTCCACAACGGATACATTTCAGTTCAAGGTATCCGTGCCAAATACAAAACTAACGGTATCTAAAAGAACAATTCTATCAGAAGCATCTAGGCTCTTCGACCCACTAGGATGGTTAGCACCAGTAGTGATCCAAGCGAAAATCCTACTTCAGGATTTATGGGCCTCTGGTGTAGGATGGGACGACCAACTCCATTCAAAATTCGAGAGCAGATGGCTAAATTACAAATTAGAACTACCACAGTTAGAGAAGATCAGGATTCATCGTTGGATAAACTACACAAACAATGCTAAAATTGAGCTACATGGATTCTGTGATGCGTCTAATCAAGCATATGCTGCCGTAGTGTACAGCAAGATAAACAATGAAATATCGATAATTTCAGCCAAAACAAAAGTTGCTCCGTTAAACCAAACCATATCTCTACCAAGATTAGAACTAAATGCCGCCTTGCTCCTCTCAAAACTAGTTAAAAATGTCACACAGGCTCTAGAGATCAACAACAACGTATCAACATTTTTCTGGAGTGACTCAACGGCAGTATTAGGTTGGATAAAAGGAAAGCCACAACATCATAAAACCTTCGTGGCCAACAGGATAACAGAAATACAAGACAACACTAATCCCAGCCAATGGTATCACGTGGTCTCAAACGAAAACCCAGCAGACTGCGCATCACGGGGACTAAACCCAGTCCAACTGTTAAACCATACGATTTGGTGGGAAGGGCCAAAGTGGCTGAAGAATTCAACTTACCCAAAAACGAACATTGGTCCTAAGGAGCTGGAGGAAGCAAGCAGCATAGAACGCAAATCGATAAAAACATTTATGACAACAGTAGAAAAACCAGCAATTGAGTTCAATCGGTTCTCATCATTACAACGACTCATTCGCAGTGTCGCATACTGTTTACGTTTTATAGCAAACACAAAGGCTAAAACCAAAAATACATCCCAGCTCACCTCAGAAGAACTTAAAACTGCACTAAGAGCAACAATCAAGCTCGCACAGAAGGAAGCCTTCGAAATAGAAATAAGGAAATTACAAACCCACCAAGGCTTACCAAAGGGCAGTTCAATTCTAACGTTAAACCCGTTTATCGATGGAAATGATCTACTACGCGTCGGGGGAAGATTAGCTAATTCTAATCTCCCGTTTGATGAAAAACATCCGATAATAATGCCAAAGGGCCATAAGTTATCAAAGTTGATCATCAAAGAAGCTCATTTAAAAACGTTACATGGAGGTAATCAAACAACATTATCATACTTGAGAGCGCAGTACTGGGTAATAAATGCCCAAGATACAATTAGAAACACCATACATAACTGTATAATCTGCATCAGAGCAAGGAAATGCGCATCAACACAGTTAATGGGCATGTTACCAAAAGAACGAGTAACACCGGCCCCACCATTCACGAACAGCAGTGTAGACTATGCCGGCCCAATCACCATAAAATTGTGGAAAGGCCGCTGTAGTAAAACGACAAAAGGTTACATTGCCATCTTTATATGCCTAGCCACAAAGGCGATTCACCTAGAACTGGTAAGCGATTTATCAACTGAAGCTTTCTTAGCCGCATACCGCAGATTCATCTCAAGAAGAGGAATTTGTCGGAAAATATTCAGTGACTGCGGAACAAACTTCGTGGGAGCAGAGAAACAACTCCAAAGACAGGCAAAAGAACAGGAAGCTGAACTCAAGAACACAATAGCTCAATTGGGAACTGATTGGCACTTTTTGCCCCCGGGAAGTCCTCACTTTGGAGGCTTATGGGAGGCCGGAGTCAAGTCAACCAAACAACACCTCCGAAAAATCGTAGGAACTCACACGTTAACTTTCGAGGAGCTTGCAACACTTCTAGCTCAGATAGAGGTATGTTTGAATTCCAGGCCATTAGCCCCTCTGTCAAACAATCCGGATCAGGACGGATCTTTAACTCCGGCACATTTTCTGATAGGAAGAGCAATCACAGCAAGCCCTCAGCCTGACATGGAAGGCATCAAGACCGTCACACGATGGAATTTACTAACGAAACTCAATCAAGACTTTTGGAAAAGGTGGCGCACGGACTATCTCTCACGGTTACAACGTAGGCCAAAATGGTTACAAGAACAACCCAATATCCAAGTGGGAGAACTAGTAATCCTCAAAGATGAACAACTACCTCCCACTCATTGGCCACTAGCCAGAGTCATCGACCTACATCCTGGACAAGATGGACTAGTCAGAGTAGTTACGCTGAAACATAAAAATAACGTGTTAAAAAGGAATCTTACCAAAATCTGCCGCCTACCTTTAACTAACGAGTCTGAAGACCACCTCAACACGCACTCTGGGGCTAGTGAGCCTATTCAGTCGGTAATAAATAAAAATGGAGATCAGATTCGAACCACAACAGAAGATACAAAGATCAGGCAAAACAATAATGGGCAATCAACAAACAACGCTCAAAACTTGAGACAGCAACCCCAAAGGCGGGTGAAAATTAAGCATCTAGCATTAGCAATGCTCTCAATCTGCTGTCTACTAGGGTCAGCGCAAGCCCAGATCAAGGTCGCTCCATTCAACCATTCCACAGGGATCTATTTCGAAGATCTAGGCAAGCTCGAAGTGGTAGCTATGAAGTGGACCTTAGTAATTTATTATAATACGACCAGCTATTGGGAGGAAATGGAAACTTTTAGGCAAGCACATGCCGAGTTAGCAGCAGCCTGCAAGGTATTACCCGAGGTCAACTGCAACATAATCCTACAACAACTTGAATGGCAGTTTAACAACTTGGTCGCAGGCAATCATCTCTTATTAACGAGCAACAAGGAACGCCGACGGGGAAAACGAGGTCTGGGAGACACAACAGGCATCGTCCTAGGGGACATATTTGGAATTCTCACCCAGCGCGAAGCGGAGCAATACGAAGCCCAGTTTGAAAACATAAACAACAACGAGAAGCATCTAATGGCATTAATGAAGAACCAAACGTCAATAATAGATAATACAATCAAACTGGTGAAGCACAATTCCAATCTTACAATATCTTCATTGAACAATCTGATGAAAGATCAGCAGAGGCTAAGATTAGAGATGATACAACTCAACGAATATCGAACACGCGAGGAAAGGGTACGGTTAATGCTAACGACCATGATAGAATTGACCCTAATACTAAAGAATATCGAGGATACGCAGCAAGGATTGCTTGATGTGGTTTATTACTCACATCACAGTATTCTGCATCCATCGATACTCTCACCATCTCAATTGGAAGAACAATTAGAATTTATTCGGCAACACATACCAGTGTCGATAACCATCCCTGGCCACGGCATCCAGGATCTCCTTCATATATATCAAAGCATGGACTTGCGTAGCAGGGTAACACAACGAAGTGTAATAATTGAGATTATTATTCCGCTATCCTTTGCACAGGACTACACCTTGCTAACCATAATTCCAGTTCCTGACATTAGACATAACAACAGTCTATCGCATATTATCACGTCCACAAAGTACCTAGCAGTGGACAATCATCGAGAACATTTTGCATCTCTAACAACAGAAGAAGTGAATCGTTGCCAAAAATTCCAACCCACACAATTCTTATGCGAAGTATCGCCAATCTTCAACGCATTAACAAACAGGAGCCAATGCGAAGTAGCAATATTACAGCGAAAACCAACACTCGATGGAGTATGCAATGTTGGAGTAATAAATCCAGCCAACCATTGGATAAAACTTCATGCTCCAAACGAATGGATATTCGTAATTCCCAACGAGACAACAGTTGATGTCATATGCGGATCAAAGATTGAATCACACAACTTTCATGGATCTGGTTTAGTGACGATAAGCCCTGGTTGCACGCTAAGAGACGAACATCTTCATATCATCGCTATCGGCAAAGCATCGAACCACATTAGCAAGTCGTTCAACAAATCGTTCGATGCAATAAATGGAGCCACCAATGTGAGGGATTTTGGTCAACGAATAAAGAACAGAACAACGCCAACCCAAAATGACACATTGATGCAAGCACTAGATACTACGGATTTAGAAAGGGGACTAGAGGAAATAAAGAAGAAGGAACAACTGCCAATAGAAATGAATCACCACGACATCCATCATTACACGATTTCCTACTCGACCATAGCAATTCTGGTATTGGTTTTCGCTATTTTTTACTTCAGATTGAAGGCGCAGAAGCCTAAAGCTCTTCCCCGAGCTGACTTGAATAATGAAGCTTAGATGGCAAAACCACACCAGTTGTGGCCCCGGAATATGTTGAGCCCAACAGTATGAGGCATATACAAATGTATATGCCAATTTTAAATATTATAAAAGTAAAACATAAAACTTACTCAGCGAATTTATTAATTTATTTATTAATATCATATTCAATTCATCATCATTAATATCACATGCATTAATCATCATATAATTTGCATGAAATTAAAATTGTAATTACACAAAAGGTAATTCAAGTTCAAGGCGATATTTTATGAAAATTGTATAAATACGAAATTTAATTTGAATAAAGGGTCAGTTAGAAAAGCAAGTTAAGAGTGTTTTAGTGTTTGAGTGCAGCGCAACAGTAATTGTTCCTGTTCCAGATTTATCAATTATCAAACTAAACTTCTGATTACCTCGTGAGGCTTCAGCCTCAACCATTTTTTCTTCTTTACATTTTACTTTACATGTAAAAAATGTCGTGTAAACTACGTTGTACAATTAAGACACCCAAAAACTAACCAAGTTGCAACTAGACCTCCGTATAGGTTTACAATTCACACCCACAACATTTTCAACCGAAAATCAATTTTGATTTTAAATCAAAATAAAATTATTTCCAATTTTAAATAAAATTAAAAATAGTTAATTACATATAATAATATACATAATAAATGTTTATATGCGTAAAGTAATTTGATTTTAAAAAATATACATTTATAATTTCAATAATTATTTATAAGCAACAGACACTTTAAATACGTAATATATTTTTTGTTGGACGCGTTAAAAATGTTTAATTTTATCGTAATATTTTCATAATGAAATTATATTATAATTATTTCAATTAGCATAAACAAAAAAAAAATTGTTTCACACATTTTTGTACATCAAAATTAAATCACTTATTAAATTATTTATGTTTTAAATATTTACAAATATTTTTTATTTAGTGTAGTGAAGAAGCGCACATTATACCTACCGAATATACTAAATTTGTTTTTGTTTATCTATATCCGCACCCCAGTGCCAGCCTCCCCCTAAACATGGACCGTATGATTATTTAGAAATTCTGTATTATCATCGATTAGTAATTCCTTATCGTGTTTCGAGGTGCCGGGTGGCATCGATTTCCGTGATGATTTTTTTAAATTGCACAGTATGAAAACGACTAAAATGATCGAGAATACTAAAATTGCGGCAGAAAAGCCCAAAATGATTTCAAGACGATTTTTGTAAAAGAGCGATGATGATTCGAATAATTTTTTATTGATTATTTGCATATTCTGGGGATGATAATAGTAGTAGCTGTTATCATTTGTAATGCTATCGTGTGCCGGCTGGTCACCTACTGTACTTTTTATAATCGTAGTTGATTTTTTATTACTACTACTACTACTACTACTATTTCGTCTATAATTGACTAGTTTTGTTACGGGCAGCGATTGTGTCGACCGATACAGCTGCTGTTGCTTCACCGTCGATGATGACGGCGATGTACTTTCAATATCTATTTTAACGTACGCCTGGCTCGTATCCAACGTTAATGGTAATGATCTCGTTATTGCTTCCGTTTTCTGGAAATAAAAATAATAAAAAAAAAATTTTAGATTGTGGCAGAATTGCAAAATCTAATTTTGTGCGGTGTTGTTGTCTGTACACACATATACATTTTCAAAAGGCTTGAAAGTATAGGGACAAGAGTATTAGACGTTTCATTAAACTTTTTTCGGTTTTTGGCACAAATCCAAATAATTTTTGAGTTTTTCCCATTTCTGGTTGTTTACGAGATCTGAAATGAGAATTTTGTCGTAACCACAATACAAATATTGTACAAAAAAAAATATTCAAGAACAGTTTTATGTCTATAGCAGCATAAGATGAGGGTGAAGATATTTGTTGGAAACTTTTCTTAATATTTTGTAATTTTATGTATCCTAACTTTTGATTATCTGGATATACAGCGCTCAGAATTTACCATGCACGTTTTATGTACACCACACCAAATTTGGAAACGAGCGCTATAACATTCAATCAATAAATTTTTCTAATTTTGGAAAATCAATAAACATGTCTGTTTGATATTTTCCAACTTTATGGATGGTTGGGTAGCATTTTGACGGGAAATCATATACATTTTACAGATAATTTTAAATTTGGGTTAATTTATTGATCGAAATGTACCATCAAATTATTTTGAAATATTGTTATGGATACCCAAATTTTAATATTGATAGCATCCATACATATACACCAACCCTTGTTTAGCCTAAATATATTCTAAGAAATCGTAGAAATTGCAAGACGTGTACTTCCAAGAAAGTTTCAAGCTTTCAATCTGACTGCACAATTTGCGAACGTACTACGAGAAAGTCCTCAAAGCTTCAAAAAGCCTTGCATTACAAATTAAGATGCAAGCTTTTCTTTTTGTTGTATTTTGATCAAAATTAAAAACAAAAACAAAATGTTTCGTGCAGATAATGTAGTTTTCCAGACGAAAATTGATCTGATAGCTGGGACGACGATCTTGTCTTGAACAAGAATACAAGTGGCGTTTTTTTGACGTAAGCGATATCCATTTGCTCAGGTACAGCTAAGGATTAATTTTGCCTCAGAGGTTCGTCAATTGATTATTATTCGACGTTTGCGTTTCTTGGTCCTTTTCACTGGAGCTATCTTTCTTGAAATTAAAACACAACAACAACTTCATCACCAACGTCAAGCAAAGATTGCTTGGAAGAAGCGAATAATGAATGGAATGAATCCCTCCCCTATACTGTTAAAGTTAGCCGAAAGTTTCCAGCCAAAAGGTGGTAATGCAGTTACTGTATTTCAACCCCAAGTTGAAATGCCGTAATTTGTCGATAATGCAGATTGTATTTAACTTCAATATTCAATTGAAAAATCCCGCCAATACAGATTTTAAAGTAACAAATAATTCATCAATTTTTGAAAAGAAAAATGTAAATAACAGACATACTCGTATATAGAAAAAAGCAGAAAGTTGCCAGCCGAAAATGAAAAAATCGATAATACAAAGTGTATCTTGACTACTTCAGCCGAAAGTTTGGAAAAGTCTCATTTAAGTGAACGACTAGATTTAACCAGATAGACACCAATATGACTAGACAAATTCGATAGCCCATGACCATAGGTTGATTTTGATTATAGGTTAGGGGTAAGTCTAATGGGGTTATAGGGGTGAAATTCTTATGTTTCCTTTATTCTGACGATAAAATCGTTCATCATTCCAGATCTTTTCACATGGACACCAATCTGACTAGTGTTGAGGAATAACCACCCCAAACAACACATAAATCTATTAACATTTCAATCAACATGCCAATCATAAACAAACAATGTTCTAATTTCTCTGTTCCCACGCGCAACACACAAAAACACGTGTGCGTAGAAAATTTGAGAAAATCACAAACGTTAAAAACAAAAAACCGTACACATGAGAAAAAATGTAATTTCATGCAAATTAAAATCCAAACAAATTATTAATTTGTTGACCCAAAACCCAATTAAAAATTTTTTTAAAACAATTTAAATGTGTGACACAAAAAATTTACGAGTGGAAAACTACCACTCAGCACCATTTCGAAACAAAAAACAAAACTAAAAATAAATAAAGACCTATAGTATATAAGCCAGAAATTTGTAAAATGTAGAATAGTCAATCATAGTCAATCATAGTCAATCATAGTCAATCATAGTCAATCATAGTCAATCATAGTCAATCATAGTCAATAAAAGTTCTGTGTGCAAATATTAAAGATAGTCAATAAAAGTTCTGTGTGCAAATATTAAAGATAGTCAATAAAAGTTCTGTGTGCAAATATTAAATATAGTCAATCAAACTTCTGTGTGCAAAAATTAAAGATAGTCAATCGAACTTCTGTGTGCAAATATTAAATATAGTTAATCAAACTTCTGTGTGCAAATATTAAAGATAGTCAATCAAAGTTCTGTGTGCAAATATTAAATATAGTCAATCAAACTTCTGTGTGCAAATATTAAATATAGTCTATCAAAGTTCTGTGTGAAAATATTAAAAGTAGTCAATCAAAGTTCTGTGTGAAAAATATTAAAAGTAGTCTATCAGTAAAATCCGCAATTCATTAAAAATAGTTAAATAGTTATCTCGTTACTTAGAATACAGTAGTAAATAAAAGTTTGTTATAAAAGAATATTTACAAGTGAATTTATTTTAATCAACCCTCGATACAACAATTGACAGCGCTTTAGTCAAGACTATAATCAGGTAAGAATTCAGTATTACATCATAAAAATCTATTATATTTATTATATCACAATACATTCACTATTTAATTATCACTTAAATTACTACTAACTAAATAAATACATTTAATAAACAATATATACAATATTAAATAACCTCGAATAACCACAAATATCCATAGCACTTACGCAACAACAATATACGATATGATATACCCGTACAATATATACTCTTTATAAATACAATTGTCTTGAGTACCAGAAGTTCAAGACATTACACGAAATTTTAAAATATAACAGTATTTCACATAAACACATTATAACAATAAACACACAATAAACAACAACCAAGAAAAAAACACAATATTGGCGCTGTAGTTTACGAACCCGTGTCAACATAATCTTAAGTAAAAATAAATTCACGCGTACAAAAACAAATCTCTTAGGTCGAACACTCATCCACTAAAAAACCAATCTCCCAACTTACACACCCTTTCGCACTACCTTTTGGTCGAACACCCCTTTACCAAAATAAAGTAAACAGTCCTCCCGAGGTCGTATAACCCTTTCACCCAAATTTGCAGTTGTAAAAATTCTCTTGTTTCCCCAAAATCGTAAAGCAAAATCAAGATCTCAAATGAGCAACAAAAACTATAAATTAAATGAATTAAATGAGTGGAATCGCACCATTCAGCAGTAAATCAAATAAAACTCCAAGATCACCAACTCGAGCAAGCGAAAGGCTCAGAATAAAGTCAGAACCTAGCGAACTATACTCGAACATCATAAATCACTTAAATACCCAGCAAAAAATAACAAGCAACAAAAGTGCCCCCACAAATCAAAAACAAATTCAAACGAAAATCAACACAAGCCATACGACGGCACCAGCCAACAAAGAGGAAATCCAAGTGACAGAACCCCGAAACGAAAAATTAAAACCAAAAGCAAAACATCAAGCTAAAGAAGACGATCAAACACCACAGACGCTCGAAATCGCAAAACTTGTAACAACCAACAAACTCACAAATAATCCAAAAATGGACCAACAAAAGATTCAACAAAGTATTGCGAACTTTGTACCAGAATTCAATGGAGAGGGCACGAAACACCAAGCACACAACTTAACGAGATTCCTCGACACTGCCGACAGTATCTACGAAACCCTCACCACAGAACAGGAGCAAAAAATATTCGACCGATTGATCAAACTAAGACTGACAGGAGACGCATACATAAGGATCACTCACAGAAATGTCCAAAATTACAAAGAACTTAAGGAAATACTAAGAAACATGTATACAGAATTACACTCACTAGACGAACTAGAAAGGAGATTCAACAATATACAGCAGGCATACGGCGAAAGCATCAGAAATTACGGGTACAGGCTTCTTGAAGCCCTTGAGCAATACAAGAACGGCTATAGAACCAAGTACACTGCCAACAACATCGACGACACCTATCTAAAACACCTCAACACGAACTCCGTCCAATTATTCAAAAGGGGATTAAACAATACTATACTTAGGGAGAAAATAGCCACAATCAGAGCCAATAATGTAGATGAAATAATAAACGAGACAGAAGCCATTGAGAAGATGTTAGCCTGCACAACAAATACAGCACAGAACACAGCAAAACAAGCGGTCACATCATTCACACCAATAATTCAACAACAGAATACATACGGGAAGCCAGCAATCATCTGTAACTATTGCCAAAAAATGAATCACACTTGGGATGTATGCCGCACGAGGTTAAGCCATGAAAGAACGAACAGGTCACAACAATATTACACACACAACACAAACTATCAGAGAAACTACAACGCAACTAGACAACCGTTGAACACACACTATAATGCACCTACGCAGGAACAATTTAACAGAATAGCACAACCGCAACACGCATACCAACAATATCAAGACAAAACATCAAACCAGCAAATGCCGTCAACACAAAGCATGCCACAAGTCATCCCCAAATTCAATCACAATCAACAACAACAAACTCAGAATCAATTCACAACAGCAAACAGTCAGCAACAATATCAACCGAACCAACGCAGAAGCAATTTTGTACCAAAATACTGCTCACACTGTAAAGTAACAACGGGACACACCTTTGAAGAATGCCGCAATAAATTCTTCAACAGACAGCCAAATCAAAGGATCAATCAAAACAATCACACACCGCTTGATACCAACACGTTGACTGACACATTCAACAAAATGAGAATAAATACGATATTCCCGCAACAACCACAAAATCAATATGATTTAACACAACAAACGCAACCGGAAAACTACAACGGATCCGATCAGCCATAGGAGAGCCACTGACCTCGGATCCAATACAAACATACTTAATACAATCAACAGCATCAAAAAATGACCACGGACACACTCTCCAAATGGGTACTATCCCAGAAACCTATCTAAAAAATTTTCTCTCAAATGAGCACACTAACTCACAAACAATTACACCAAATCCAAACAACGAACACACGAGCCCCAGCGCTCATAACTTAAATTATCAAGTACAAACAATTAACCACAAAATACAAGCCGCCGCTACAATTCCGGCGCAAACTCAACAAATACAAGCCGCCGCTACAATTCCGGCGCAAACTCAACAAACACAAGCCGCCGCTACAATTCCGGCGCAAAACCCACAAGCAAAAGCCGTCGCTACAACGCCGACGCACAACTTAAACTCACACGCAAATAACCCACAAGCAAAAGCCGTCGCTACAACGCCGACGCACAACTTAAACTCACACGCAAATAACCCACAAGCAAAAGCCGTCGCTACAACGCCGACGCACAACTTAAACTCACACGCAAATAATCAACAAACACAAGCCGTCGCTACAACGCCGACGCACAACTTCAACCCACAAACGATCAACCATCAATCAAAAGCCGTCGCTACAACGCCGACGCACAATTTAAACTCACACACAAACAATGAACAATTACAAACCGTCGCTACAATGCCGACGCACAACTCAAACTTACAAACAGTTAATCATCAACCAAAAGCCACCGCTACAATTTCGGTGCAAAACTTGACTCCACAAACAACCACTCAACAAACAAAAGCCGCCGCTACAACCCCGGTGCAAAACATAAACTTAACAATTACGAACTCACAAACAAATAAAACTCAGAACAGAACTGACAACACCAATCCAGAACAAAACAAATTCATCGACAAAATCTCACTATTCAAAAAATTAACATGCGAATTAATCTCAAAAATACAGAACACACTTGAAACTAACACACGAAAACTCTCATCTGAACTAAAACAAAACTTGTTACAAAAAACACATGACTTATCTCAAATAATAACAAAACACAAAAGTAACAGCAACCCCACACAAATACCAAGCTCTCCAGAAAATAAAATCACTCCTACCCTACCTAATCCAATCCCTAAATTGACAAAACCACTCACACATAACATCTTAGATCTCGACGAAACAGAATCAGACATACTACAACAACTATTATACCCAGACACTCAGTACACAGTAAATCTAGCGACAAACGACAATCTGACTCGCGATACCATCTCACCCATTATAAACAAACACAAAGTACACCTGTTAATTGATTCAGGAGCCGACTTGTGTATAATCAAAAAAAACTTTATCGATAAATTACAGATTGACCAAAACGATACTATAACATTAGCAGGAATAGGCACCGGCTCAATCAAAACACTTGGATCCCTAAACCTTAGTCTACAACTTAGCAATAGCTACCACATCTCACACAAATTCCACGTCGTCTCAAATGACTTCCCAATTACCGAAAATGGAATACTAGGCCGAGACTTTTTCGACAAGTTCCAAGTAAATATTTCATACAGCACAAGTACTATAAAACTACAACGTCACGTCATACCCTTTTCAAACAAGTTAAATAATAAAATATCGCTACCTAAAAGAAGCGAGACGATTGTACAAATCACAACCCCCACAAACCAACTCTCAATCTGCTCAGCCAAAGAAATTCAACCAGGCATTTTCATACCCCACTTACTAATCCAACCGACGAACTACAAAGCTAAAATACTAATCGCAAATACATTAACTGAAGACATACAATTGATAAACATAAAGCCAGAAATAGAACCAATAACAGAAGAACCACAATACCAACACATTACAAAGAAACCCGACAGTAGAAAAGAACAGATAGCACAGATAGTCTCAGCAAACCTAAACACAGACAACAATACAGAAGAAAACATGACGATATTAGAACTATGCCTACAGTATCAAGACATCTTCTTCTTGGAAGGAGACAAATTGACCACCGTAAAAGGCGTCCAACACAACATAAACCTGTATACGGACTCCAAACCCATCCACGTTCAACGCTACAGGCTTCCGCAAATGCACCGCGACGAAATCAATAAACAAGTTCACGAAATGCTAAATGAAGGGAAAATCCAACAAAGTTCAAGCCCTTTCAACAGTCCACTCCTCGCTGTACCAAAGAAACCAGGTGCAGACGGCAAACCGAAATGGCGAATAGTCGTCGATTTCAGAAAACTAAATGACATCACCATCGGAGACTCATTTCCCCTTCCTAATATTAACGACATTTTAGACCAACTAGGTCACGCCCAGTATTTCTCAACGCTGGACATGGCTAGCGGCTATCATCAAATTCAGATGAACCCAGCAGACTCATACAAGACAGCATTCAGTACAGATTATGGCCACTTCGAATTTACTCGAATGCCATTTGGCTTAAAAAACTCACAAGCCACATTCCAAAGAACAATAAACCATGTACTTAGAGGTTTCCAAGGATTAAAAGGTTTCATTTACTTAGATGATGTAATCATCTACGGAAAAAATCTAAACGATCATAATTCAAAATTACTAGAGGTATTTGAAATTTGCCGACAGAACAACCTCAAATTGCAATGTACAAAATGTCAGTTTCTTAGAAAGGAAATTACTTTTCTCGGTCATCTAATTACACCAGACGGAATAAAACCGAACCCCTCCACTGTAAACGCAGTTCAGAATTTCCCGACACCGCGAAATGTGCGAGAAATACAATCATTCCTAGGCCTTGCAAATTACTACCGCAGATTCATCCCGAAATTCTCAGAAATAGCTGAACCACTAACAAAACTCACCAGAAAAGGTACACCATTTCTATACTCTGAACAATGTAAAGTAGCTCAAGACACACTAAAAAATTGCCTAATAAACCCACCCATCCTAAAATATCCAGACATGAACAGACCGTTCACACTCACAACAGACGCTAGCGAATATAGCTTAGGTGCAGTTTTGTCACAAATATACCAGCAAGGAGAATTCCCCATAGCATACGCCAGCAGAGCGCTCGGCAAGTCCGAAAGAAATTACAGTACGATAGAAAAAGAAATGCTTGCCATATATTGGGCAATCAACAACTTTAGACCATACCTTTACGGAAAAAAATTTACAGTAGTGACAGATCACAAACCACTCACCGGAAATCTCACCAAAATTCCAAACCGCATACTCAAATGGAATTTAAAACTGTCAGAATATAATTTCGAAACTATACATAAACCCGGGAAATTTAACACAAATGCCGACGCCCTCAGCCGAATCAAACACCAAGAACAACTGTTAGTAATCACGCGAGCACAAAATAAAGCAAAAGACAATCAAGAGCAAGACAAAAACACAAGAACAAATTCCCCCTCTCAAACCAATAAAAACGAAACACAAAACACAATACTCACAGAAATAACAACAGAAACAAAAAACACAGTCAAGAAAACATACCCTAAAGAAACAATACTGAACGAAGCAAGCAAAACAAGAACACTAACAACACCACAACAAGATAATGCCCACGACTGGAACCGAACAAATCAAAAAGAATTCATTTCAACGAGTAGCTTTCGACATCGTAGGCCCGTTGCCAATGACAGAAAACTGCAATAACTTCTTACTGACATTCCAAGACGATTTGACAAAATTCTCAGGCGCCATCCCTATACCAAATCAAACAGCAAACACAGTCGCGAAAGCACTATGTGAATATTACATTACTAAATACGGAATACCAGAGAAAATACTGACTGACCAAGGAAGCAACTTTATGAGCAACACGTTCAAAGAATTGTGCAAACTACTAAAACTTAAACACATAACGACGACATCTCACCATCCACAAACAAACGGAGCACTAGAAAAATCACATAATACATTAAAAGAATATCTGCGATCCTTCACGGAATTAGATAAAAATAACTGGGACGAAATGTGCCACTACGCCATATTCGTTTACAATACCACACCGCATACTACTACAAACTTTACCCCACATGAACTTATATACGGACGACCAGCACTAATCCCTAGTGCAGTACAAAAAGAACCCGAACCCGTTTACAGTTATGACGATTACGTAAATGAATTAAAAGCAAGACTACGCATCGCACACACGGTAGCACGAGAACGAATCATACAAAAAAAAACAACAGACAAAGATGTACTATGACAAAGACTCCAAACCCCTGACGTTACAACCCAATGATACAGTTTGGCTAGCTAATGACAATAAGAAAAACAAACAAGACGCACGATGGTTAGGTCCATACAAAGTGATACACATAGACTCACCGGTCAACACCACAATCGAAGTTAACAAAAAACACATAAAAGTCCATAACAACAGATTAATCAAACAAAATTATTAAACTAACAACTCAATTACCCTTACAGGAAATACAATGACCATCTATAACATAATATTACTATCAACAATAACGACCCTAGTACAAACAGAGTTACCTTTCACCCACCAGAAAATAAACAATACGGGAATAGTATTCGAAGTACTCGACAAAGCTATATTTTTTACCAAAAACTTAAACATTATAACCACTATAGACATTCCTGAAGCACGACAATTAACAGACACTCTCTTAAACTGTAACATGCATCTAAAAACATTATGCGACGAAATACTAGAACAAAATCCAGAAAACATATGTAAACCTTTTAGACGAGAACTAAAATGGCATATAGGACAAATAGAGAGACAAGATAACAAGTTAAAGGAAATGTACGGGAAACAGAAACGAGGCTTAATAGATATAGGAGGAAAAATTAGCAAATTTATCTTCGGAACTATGGACGCTGAAGACTCATCTAAAATATACGAAGATTTAACAACACTCAACAACGGACAAACAAAACTATTAAATTTAGAAAACCAGCAAATAGCATTACTACAATCAAATTTTGACACTTTATCCAGACCGATCATACAACTACAAAATGAAACACTAGAAATCGAACAGAAATTGAACAAATTAATACAAAAATCAAATGACCAGAACAAATACATCGAACGCAAACAGAAGTTAAACACAGAAATAACAGAATTATCATCCCTTATACTGGTACAATGTCTTCACATAACTAGACTCCAAGATGACGCAACAGAAATCATAACAGCCTTAGAAAATAAAATCTTACACCCACTAATAATACCTGCTAGTAAAATCATGCAAGTAGTAAACACAAATTACCAAGATACAAACAAAGTAATGAAAATACACAATAACTTAAGACAAATAGTTAAAATCAATCATATCGAAATTGATAGAAAAATCATAGCAAAAATCACAATACCCATATTGCCAAACGAAGAATATACAATATACAAACCATATATAATACCCTTTAAAACACAGAACGGACACTCGATGTACATTACAGACACAGACTACTTAGCAATAAACAACGATAAAAGCAAATCCATAGACTTACACTTAACAGAAATTTCCACATGCCAAAACATAATAGATACTTTAGACGGAAATATAAAAATTTGCCAACTGACACAACCAATCAACACAATCCAAAACTCTCTTTGCTTACCAAACTTACTTCTCCACCCTCAAATTGTAACTAATCAATGCAAAATATTACCTGTCAAAGCAACAGAAAAAATCACGAAAATGGACAATTCAAACACTTGGCTATATTCAGCAATTAAAAATCTAACCATGATAATACGATGCAAAAATATTACAGAAACTGTGCAGTTAATAGATCAAGGAACAATTACATTTCTTGACACATGCAAAATAATCACAGAACACTTTATTATACAAATAGAAGGAAACTCTAAAACAATAAAAATTGAACACCAACAACAAACAGAAGTACCAACAAACGATGTAGAGGCTTCATTGAAACACTTACGACACCACAACGACACAGAAAATATAGAACAAATCAAAATAAGCAACCACAACGAATACAACAGACAACTGAGCACAGAAGTACGCAAAATAAATGAACTAAAAAATACAGCAGAAGAAATAGCTACCCAGATGAACAAAAACAAACCCAACCACTCGTCAGGAATAGCAATAACCATCATCAGCATAAGTATAACAATAACAGTATCATTTCTAATACTCTGCAAATACAAAACCGCGAAAAACAGAAATACAGGGAACTTGACAGAAATTAACATACACAAAGACCATGACACAAAAGAAACGGACAAACAAGATACGAACTCAAATAACCAAAATTTAAGAATTATATAAATACTAAAACAAATTTCTTTAACCCCAATATCCAGCAACACCATGTCAAATTTCCCCGAAGCCCATCTCGCAATGATCCAACACCTCCAAAACAAGAGAGATGAAGAGTCAAGAAAAATGAGGAAAAACAACCCAATAAAACGCAACCCCCGCAAAACGCAAAAAAAAAATAACAACCACAACCATACTGCCAGAACACGTCACTACCTGGTATCACCTGAAATATCCAGAAGAAAAGAAAAAGGCTGAAGCAGCGGAAAAACTAAACTTAAGAAAATACAATTGGCTCGCGAGAAATAAAATACCCGCGTATCCATGGCCAACATGGGATGAAAATAAAATGAAAAAATTAGAGATGGACGAATTCTAAACACATCTCAAAAACAAATAGTTTTTTCTTCAATGAACCCACACCAAAACTAACACTCAGGGAAGAACAAACTATGAACACAAAATCATTAGACAAGCAATTAACCATAATTTTAAAAGAATATTTTTTTACCAATTATAAACCTAGCATAAGTACAATCTTCCAAAGGAACAAAAAACCTAAAATTATTAACAAATTAAGAAATTAGAGACTAAATATAAGAAAATAAACAAAAATTTTACTATATTAGAGTATAAAAAAAGTAAGAATTTCTATAGACATTAAGCACACAAGAAAATAACAACAACAAAAAAAAAAAAAAACCTCTTTTAACCACATAAATATTAAGAAAACACACACATGAATTTAAATACTGAATACACGAAAATCACTTATTTCATGCATACACAAAAAAAAAAAAAAAAAAAGAAATTCCATTCATAAAAGTAAAACAAAAAATATTTTCACAGTAAAATTTATTAACATATCATACAAAGAAAAACACACACATAAATAAAAATATTATATAAGAAAAAACAAAAATGGCTTCACTCAAAAATATTGCACACACAATGAAAACCTTACTTAATAAAATACATACTTTTCATATTTCTAATTATACATATAAAACAACACAATATTGTCATCAAAACATATGCATACGTAAAAACACATAACTGTACAAAATGAGCATCATAAAAAACAATACTACGTTGCATAAAATTATACAATAAAATTTCTCATAATAAACGTACATTTCAAGGCTGATAATAAGCAAAATGGTAATATGATATATGTAAACAAACGAACGACTGTAGGTCAAGGAACAGCAAAATATACAATAATGGCACGCGACAAAAAGACAACACCGAAGCAAGAAAAATAAAAACGGGAAATAAGATACAACCACATGTAAATCAAGGTCTTTAAGACACAGCTGGAAACTAAAGACAATAACCTAAAAAAAAAAAAAATATAATAACAAATAACTTATTACTCTACACAAATTAAATACACGTATAATATTGAATAGAAAAATAATAACACTTGATAACCTAAACGAACAATATCAGAACATACAGAACAAAATACAAGACCAGAGAAACGGAACAACGACAGCATTAAAAACCGGACAAAACTCATCTCAGAAAACACACAAGCAGCACAACGAACTTCAAATCACCACGTCAACGAAACAAACCAAGGCACATATACATATATATCATATTAGCAAAAATTTTTTCAACAACCTCAAAATTTTAGCTTTTTCCAACGGGGGAAGTGTTGAGGAATAACCACCCCAAACAACACATAAATCTATTAACATTTCAATCAACATGCCAATCATAAACAAACAATGTTCTAATTTCTCTGTTCCCACGCGCAACACACAAAAACACGTGTGCGTAGAAAATTTGAGAAAATCACAAACGTTAAAAACAAAAAACCGTACACATGAGAAAAAATGTAATTTCATGCAAATTAAAATCCAAACAAATTATTAATTTGTTGACCCAAAACCCAATTAAAAATTTTTTTAAAACAATTTAAATGTGTGACACAAAAAATTTACGAGTGGAAAACTACCACTCAGCACCATTTCGAAACAAAAAACAAAACTAAAAATAAATAAAGACCTATAGTATATAAGCCAGAAATTTGTAAAATGTAGAATAGTCAATCATAGTCAATCATAGTCAATCATAGTCAATCATAGTCAATCATAGTCAATCATAGTCAATCATAGTCAATAAAAGTTCTGTGTGCAAATATTAAAGATAGTCAATAAAAGTTCTGTGTGCAAATATTAAAGATAGTCAATAAAAGTTCTGTGTGCAAATATTAAAGATAGTCAATAAAAGTTCTGTGTGCAAATATTAAATATAGTCAATCAAACTTCTGTGTGCAAAAATTAAAGATAGTCAATCGAACTTCTGTGTGCAAATATTAAATATAGTCAATCAAACTTCTGTGTGCAAATATTAAAGATAGTCAATCAAAGTTCTGTGTGCAAATATTAAATATAGTCAATCAAACTTCTGTGTGCAAATATTAAATATAGTCAATCAAACTTCTGTGTGCAAATATTAAATATAGTCTATCAAAGTTCTGTGTGAAAATATTAAAAGTAGTCAATCAAAGTTCTGTGTGAAAAATATTAAAAGTAGTCTATCAGTAAAATCCGCAATTCATTAAAAATAGTTAAATAGTTATCTCGTTACTTAGAATACAGTAGTAAATAAAAGTTTGTTATAAAAGAATATTTACAAGTGAATTTATTTTAATCAACCCTCGATACAACAATTGACAGCGCTTTAGTCAAGACTATAATCAGGTAAGAATTCAGTATTACATCATAAAAATCTATTATATTTATTATATCACAATACATTCACTATTTAATTATCACTTAAATTACTACTAACTAAATAAATACATTTAATAAACAATATATACAATATTAAATAACCTCGAATAACCACAAATATCCATAGCACTTACGCAACAACAATATACGATATGATATACCCGTACAATATATACTCTTTATAAATACAATTGTCTTGAGTACCAGAAGTTCAAGACATTACACGAAATTTTAAAATATAACAGTATTTCACATAAACACATTATAACAATAAACACACAATAAACAACAACCAAGAAAAAAACACAATACTAGGACCCCATCAGACTAACCCCTAACATATAATCAAAATCTACCTATGATCATGGGCTATCGAATCTGCATAGTCAGATTGGTGTCCATGTGTCCATATTTCACCCCTATAACCCCATCAGACTTACCCCTAACCTATAATCGAAATCTACCTATGGTCTTGGGCTATCGAATCGGCATAGTCAGATTGGTGTCCCTGTCGCAAAATCGCGAATGATGGACGACTTTGCTTCAAAACCACTAGACTTCTTTATCGACATTTTTCGGCTGCATGAAACAGATATGGCATTTGACACCTATAACCCCATCAGACTTACCTCTAACCTATAATCAAAATCTACCTATGATCATGGGCTATCGAATCTGCCTAGTCAGATTGGTGTCCATGTGCCAAAATCTGGAATTATGAACGATTTTATCGTCAGAATAAAGGAAAAATAAAAATTTCACACCTATAACCCCATCAGACTAACCCCTAACCTGTAATCGAAATCTACCTATGGTCTTGGGCTATCGAATCGGCATAGTCAGATTGGTGTCCCTGTCGCAAAATCGCGAATGATGGACGACTTTTAAACTATTAAACTTCTTTATCGACATTTTTCGGCTGCATGAAACAGATATGGCATTTGACACCTATAACCCCATCAGACTTACCTCTAACCTATAATCAAAATCTACCTATGATCATGGGCTATCGAATCTGCCTAGTCAGATTGGTGTCCATGTGCCAACATCTGGAATTATGAACGATTTTATCGTCAGAATAAAGGAAAAATAAAAATTTCATCCCTATAACCCCATCAGACTTACCCCTAACCTATAATCGAAATCTACCTATGGTCATGGGCTATCGAATCGGCATAGTCAGATTGGTGTCCATGTCGCAAAATCGCGAATGATGGACGACTTTGCTTGAAAACCATTAAACTTCTTTATCGACATTTTTCGGCTGCATGAAACAGATATGGCATTTGACACCTATCACCCCATCAGGCTTACCTCTAACCTATAATCAAAATCTAACTATGGCCATGGCCTATAGAATCTGCCTAGTCAGATTGGTGTCCATGTGCCAAAATCTGGAATGATGAACGATTTTATCGTCAGAATAAAGGAAAAATTAAAATTTCAACCCCTATAACCCCATCAGACTAACCCCTAACCTGTAATCGAAATCTACCTATGATCATGGGCTATCGAATCAGCATAGTCAGATTGGTGTCCATGTGCCAAAATCTGTAATGATGAACGATTTTATCGTCAGAATAAAGGAAAAATAAAAATTTCACCCCTATAACCTCATCAGACTTACCCCTAACCTATAATCAAAATCTACCTATGGTCATGGGCTATCGAATCGGCATAGTCAGATTGGTGTCCATGTCGCAAAATTGCGAATGATGGACGACTTTGCTTCAAAACCACTAAACTTCTTTATCGACATTTTTCGGCTGCATGAAACAGATATGGCATTTAACACCTATAACCCCATCAGGCTTACCCCTAACCTATAATCAAAATCTATCTATGGTCATGGGCTATCGAATCTGCATAGTCAGATTGGTGTCCATGTGCCAAAATCTGGAATGATGAACGATTATATCGTCAGAATAAAGGAAAAATAAAAATTTCACACCTATAACCCCATCAGACTAACCCCTAACCTGTAATCGAAATCTACCTATGGTCATGGGCTATCGAATCGGCATAGTCAGATTGGTGTCCATGTCGCAAAATCGCGAATGATGGACGACTTTGCTTGAAAACCATTAAACTTCTTTATCGACATTTTTCGGCTGCATGAAACAGATATGGCATTTGACACCTATCACCCCATTAGACTAACCCCTAACCTATAATCAAAATCTAACTATGGTCATGGGCTATCGAATCTGCCTAGTCAGATTGGTGTCCATGTGCCAAAATCTGGAATGATGAACGATTTTATCGTCAGAATAAAGGACAAATTAAAATTTCACCCCTATAACCCCATCAGACTAACCCCTAACCTGTAATCGAAATCTACCTATGGTCTTGGGCTATCGAATCGGCATAGTCAGATTGGTGTCCCTGTCGAAAAATCGCGAATGATGGACGACTTTGCTTAAAAACCATTAAACTTCTTTATCGACATTTTTCGGCTGCATGAAACAGATATGGCATTTGACACCTATAACCCCATCAGGCTTACCTCTAACCTATAATCAAAATCTATCTATGGCCATGGCCTATAGAATCTGCCTAGTCAGATTGGTGTCCATGTGCCAAAATCTGGAATGATGAACGATTTTATCGTCAGAATAAAGGAAAAATAAAAATGTCACCCCTATAACCCCATCAGACTTACCCCTAACCTATAATCGAAATCTGCCTATGGTCTTGGGCTATCGAATCGGCATAATCAGATTGGTGTCCCTGTCGCAAAATCGCGAATGATGGACGACTTTGCTTGAAAACCATTAAACTTCTTTATCGACATTTTTCGTTTGAGTGGTTTATATTTCAAGTGGCGCCCAAAAAGGTATCCTGGTAGGATCTACCACCAATACATCCTATTTAAAATTTAATTGAGGTTTGTTTCACAGTTTCTGATTTAAACTATATCGGCATTACTGTTAATATAGTGCAGAACATTCTTAAATATTTTAATACAACCGGTGCACATGGTCGTGTACAAGTTTTATTTAGTGACTAATGTAAAATTCGTTTTGGTACGAGTATGGCTGCGGTACTGCCTTATTGGTAGCCCTGTCCAGATACAATGTTGGGTCCTACACATACCGATAAGAATGATTGGTTTATCTGTGACAAGTCCCAACCCGCACTCCGGGGGATAAACTGACATTCGTGGTATAGTATTTGGAATTCAAGAATACATCCGTCACAATGTAAAACTGGTACTGGTACTGGTATTTAATTTCTCATTAAGTTGTACGGTTTTCGATACCGTGTACAACCAACAATTTTACAATACTGAATAGGCAAGGGTGAATGATGTGATCCCTGGAGTAATGGGCATATCCCTTTCTTGCGCGGTAGAATACCGGGAGTATAAAGGGCTGCTCATTCCCAGTTTGATTTGAAACGTCGTTCCATATCCCGATTCAAATTGTTAAATATGGATGAATTTGTTAAATTCGAATAAAATATGGATTTCCAGCAATACGATGTATATTTAGGTTTTTGCGTTTTTCTACCTCAGCATTTTAAATTTAACTTTCATCTTTAGGGATGGGGTTCGCCAGTTCACCAAATCTAGCTTTATCTACGTCCAGGGTATGGCCCACCTAGCTGTTCAAACCAAGGTTCTATTAGTGGACGAATATAAGACTCCAGGATTGGACATAAGCTAAGTGAAGTCATACTATACATTGTGGAAATCCTTAGTGATAACCGGCGTGTTATCACTCCCAATTGATAAACAAATAGCAATTGTCGTTCGAGGGCCTTAATTGAAAGGACTTGCTAACGTCATTTGACTGACACGAAGAAGTGTTGTCGATCGCACGGTTGAGCTCCTCTAAAGGTTAGAGTATGATTGCCAATTGTGGTAAAATCGGCAAAACTGTGTCATGATCATTTGGGTACAATAATGAACTTTTGTTTACTGATTTACAATGGATGTGAGGATCGCTCAATAGAAGTTAAAACGCCCATTGCAATAAATTGGGATGAGTAAATGAGTTCATCAAAATTTTCAAGTTCACTTTCCTTTCCTTTCCTTATTTGACCCAGGAAGTGCGGGTTATTCTGTTTTCTCATCACGTGAGATGGGAGGAACTATGGGTGTGTATATTTTTTAGTTTTTTAAAATGAAATTCAGCCTAGACAAGTTGAATGACGACGAACTTTTGGTCGAGTTCGAGGTACGGCAATTAGCTGATAAAGCTAATCGGGAAATCACCCAAACTTTGAAAGAGACGTTGGTAAGAAGGTTTGAGGAAGAACGAGACGATTCATTTCTTATGCCAAAAGAAGCGCATGAGGCTGCGCGTAAACAGCCACAAAGAAAAATAGAATTATGTACCAGAAAACTAGTACAATTGCGCCAAATGTTACTGGAGAAGTTAGAAGATAATACCCCAAGCGAGAATTGGTTGTCAGAGGCTCGTGCCACGTTAGCACATATCCAAGGCCGTGCCAAGTGAGTGAACCGGTCACCAAAGTTTCACGCTATGTCTGCCATATTGAGAACAGCTGTAGAAGCTTGTGGTGGAATAGTAGCAGCTTTAAAGCGCGGGGAACTATCGATAAAACAGGCACTAGAAACACTGCCAAAGATAATCATTGAAATGCCGGATACTGCAAAAGTACAAGCAATAGAAGTTCCACCAAATCCCCAAAATGAGCCCGGTCCAAGTGAGTGGAATAAAAATGAGCCCCCGCTGACCTTACAAGACTTAGGAGAAGACTCATTGGCAGATTTAGATTTAAAATTGGATAAAGTGGATCTTAGTTATCAAAAAGAGATTCCACACGACGAGTTTACAAGGCTCAAGCAGCCACACAACTCCACTAGAGTAGATCATCAGGTCATGGCTTGGAGTAGTTCGAAGCGTCGGCAGGAAGCAAAGACCTGGAGAGTAAGATTCCAAGGGCTTAGCAGTGACCTGACAGTCCAACGGTTTCTTACCCGAGTAGAATGGCACGTCAGGTATCCCTTACGACCAACTGGTGAGAATACTAGATCTTTGTCTTGAGGATGAAGCTTTTGAATGGTTCTGGAGCACAGTAGACCGCAACCCAGGAGCTTCATGGGAACAGGTGAGGCAAGCGATGATAATCCGTTGCTCATCAACTACCACGGACGATGAAATTTGTCGTTTGCTTAAAAATAGGAAACAGAGATACCCACGAGAAACTGTGCAGGAATTCTATCAGGCCATACAGAAGCTTGCACTACGGTCAAATAAAACGGTATCCGATATCTATATAGTTCTAAAAAGAAACATTAGGCCCGAGTAACAGTTTGCATTGCACGACGAGAAAAACTTCCCAAACCTTCCGGCATATATTCGGCGGTGCAGCGCGCTAGAAGCAATGTGGCGAAGATTTGGACATAACCCAGAAGCAGGGTTAACTCTGCAGAACTCGAATTACCCTGAGGCGTATAGACTACCCCCTAGACGACAAGTCGCATTCGATCCAAGAGCTCCTAGAGTACATGAATTGTCGCATGCAGATTCAATAGGTGCAGACTTAGAGGAAGACGGGGTTGTTTTTATTCGTTTTAGTGTAGGTTGTTTGTTGTTGTAGTAATTGTTTTTTGTGTTTTTGAACTTTTGTGAACTTTGTAGAGTAATTTAAAAATAAAATAAAAAAAAACAGTTACCGACCAAATGGCACAGTGGTTAAAGCTTTGGCGTTTGGATCGGGAGGTACCGGGTTCGAATCCCGATAGGGGCAGGATGCAAAAGGAAATTTTCATCAACAGATTGTAATCTGTGATTAAAAGGAACACAACTACGACCCCCTATCGGAGTGCAAAACTCATGGGCCGACCCATCTTCCATGTCCAGTACTATAAGCTGGCATGGAGCTATGCAATGCGCAGATGGTAACTTAAATCGGTCCTATAGCCGTACGTCTTCGATTTGGCAGGGATGCGTAAAGTAAGACGGGAAAATCAACCGCGAAAGAGCAGGGAGTGCTTCGGCCCCAGAAAAGATTGCATGGATTAAAAAAAAAAACAGTTTTATTTTAAATTTTGTTGTTGTTTTTTTGTGAATATACCAAGTGTGCTCAGTGTGGAAGCAAGCAGGCGGCCGGGAGACCTTATTCTTTTTTTCGGTAAGTATTTCTAGGTAAGTGTTACTGTTAAGTGTCACTAATAATTAAAATAAAAATAAAACTAGTAACAGATCGTTCCTCTAACGGTCTTTTTAAGACAGGAACTGATACGGCCTAGGCTGTCCCTTTCCTTTCTGTTAGAGCCGATCTGTTACACAATGCATTAACATCAACAAAGTGGCTGAATTATTTTCAGTAAGGAAGCCTAAGTAGGAGATGACTCACTAGGAGTTATAAAATATACACGCCCATAATTAAAACTCATCAGCGGGATGGGTTGACATATTTTTTTCTTGTTTCTTCCCCACTTCTGGGTCCGAGATCCGCCCAGATCCCTCCGTTAAAATTCTTTCTGTTTCCCCAAAAGGAATCAACTGATCGCGGTTAACAATGCCGCTATCTGGGCATCCTCATCCTCACGCCGTTCCCTCTACACCGACTGAGCTGCGGGAACAAATGCCGCGAGGGATGCCATACAGGTAGTGGCAAATTCTATGAAAATTGGTTTGCCCTACCGCGTGAAGAGGCCAACCCATTTCAAGTGGTCGACTAAGATTATGAGGATCACAGGGATTCTTCTAAGACGTCATCAGCAGATTACAGTAGGACCATGTACTAAGTAATAAAAAGTGTATATGCCATGTCCCAGCGGTCTCCCGAATTTTAAATTTTTTATTTAATTTATATGACATACCGATTTCACCCGTTTGAGTAGTTTATATGTCGACTAAGATTATGAGGATCACAGGGGTTCTTCTAAGACGCCGTCAGCAGAATTTATTCGTACGTGGATTTTTTACTATTTTTTTAATAAAATTCCAGTTTGAAAAATATCAGAAACGGATAGTTGTTTAGAAAGGGATAGCACTTCTCATCTCTTTCTGATTTTATATATCTGTCTAGTAAAAAAATACGTTTGTTAGAAACTTCATTACCGTATAGAAGGCAGTAAATTTGAACACAAAAATATACACATATGGCGAACACCTGAAGTAGAATAATGAAACAAATGTGATGATGAAAGGTGATGACCAACAATAAATTTCTCAAGTCATTACAAGATGCCAGGGGAACGATTGCTGTAGACATTTGCAGTGACCACCTACTGGTAAAATATCATAATTCAAAATAAAACCTGTCTCTGAAAACACATCAAGACAAATCGAAAAAAACTAAATACCGACAGATTAAAAGATGCTGGGCACAAGAAACACATTCTGCGAAACCAATGGAGAAGCAGCCATCAGCGTAAACCAATAGTGGCAACAAATCTAAGGGATCTATATCGAAACAGTTATCAACATACTCGGGTCGGGTGCCAAGAATCCCGACACAAACCCCCTGGATAAAAATATGCGCGTACTACTTCAATCAATGCGTGTACAATAATCAATAACGATTCTGAAGAAAAGTGACCTAATAGAATGTATAAATTGGTACGAGATATATCCCTCGTCAACATGACCTTACAGATATTAGCAATGGCCATCCTCTACGTTTGCTTTCCTTGATGAAGGCTCATCTTTAACGCTATTAGACATAAATTTAGCGAAAGAGCTCGAATTAGAAGAAACCTCAAAGAGCTTGTGCCTGAAATGGATAGCAGACCTGTTCGAGAAGAAAAGGATTCTAAGATAGTTTCACTGCAAATATCGGGAAACTATCAAGGGAAGTCGAAAGTCGAAAGTACCGCATCAATAATGTCAGAACCGTAAGTAGTCTAAATCTACCGGTGCAATGCTGCGTAAGAGATGACCGATAAGTACCGTCATCTACAGGGAGTTCCGATCCAGGAATACAAACAAGCAGTCCCTCGCATTATCATTGGGATTGATAATTGGAAACTAGAGATACCATTACAGGCGAGGGAGGGAACCTCACAGCAACCAGCGGCCACCAAAACTATATTAGGGTGGGTTGTGCACGGCTTTTACGACCAAACCAAAGCAGTCAATTCTACTATGTCATCGCCGCATTACCATTATAGTTTCCATATGTGTGATTGTAATACTGATCAGCGGATGGAGACTATGGTTAAAGAATTTGTCTCAATAGAAAGCATCGGCACGTAGAAACCGGACATTATTTTGGAAACTAGACTGGATAGATGTGCGCGCGAGTTACTAGAGAGCAGCGGTTTGAAACAGGACTGCTCTGGAAATATGATGAAGTACGGCTCCCAGATAGTTTACCCATGGCACTAAATCGGTTAGCGTGTCTCGAAAAGAAGTTACAACGAAACCATGATTTGGCTGAAATCCTAAAGGAGAAAATTTTTCAGTATCCCGCCCAGGGCTCCAAGAATCCACGAGGCATCTCCAAGAATATGGTACCTACCCATATTTGCGGCGACAAATCCGAATAAACCAAATAAAGCTCGCACTGTATGAGACGCAGCCTACAAAATCAACGGAATATCGTTGAATTCAGTTCTCATGAAGAGCCCAGATCACATCAGCCCGGCAACCGAATGCGAAAAAGGGCTAGGAATGCGATGGAACACTGAGACCGACACATTTAGTTATTCATTATCTCACCGATAACAGAGCATAGTGATCTCTTGTCGGGTGAGAAGCGACCCACCAAGCGTGAATTCTTAAGGACTCTAATGTCCGTATTCGATCCTCTGGGACTTTTGAGATTTTACTTGGTTTACGCTAAAACTCTATTGCAGGATGTTTGGAGATCATCGATCGGCTGGGACGAAAAATTGAACGACGAGCAATTCGACAAGTGGAAAACTTGGATCCAGTTGTTACCACAAATATCCCATATACGAATTTCACGATGGTATGGAATACGAGGAGAAACAGAAATAATACAACTGCATATATTTGTCGATGCAAGTGAACACGCCTTTGCAGCGATTGCTTACTTCCGCATCGTACGTGGCAACGATATCCACTGTGCCTTGGTTGCAGCTAAAACGAAAGTTGCATACCACTTACACCACTTAGCTAACAGCATTGGCGATTCCCACTCCATCCACAATCAAGAGCACAAATTCTGGTCCGATTCACGAACGGTCCTCTGCTGGCTACAATCCGATCATCGCAAATATCATCAGTTCAGTGCTGGTGAAATAATGGACCCCACGAAATTAAAGTAATGGCTTCCCACCAAAAATAATATAGCGGATGATGGCACAAAATGGAAAAAACTGCCAGATTTGAATTCATCTGAACCATGGTGGCTGAACTATGGTGGCCCCACCAACCCCAAGTCGTCTACGAAGCTCACATTGAGGAACAGCGTGCTAACTACAAGCATACGGTCAAATATTATCGGCAATCAAGGTGGAGCTATTTTCCATCTGGCAACGCCTTCTTCGTGTGCAAGTATTTATATTGAGGTATGTAATTAACCTACGATGCAGAGTCCATAATACTGCCGTAACCGTAGGACCTATCACTCAAACCGAGCTTGTTAAAGCAAGCACTGAACTCTACCGTCGAGCCGAGTACGATGCCTATCAAACGGAGGTAGAAATATTGTTACGCAACCAATCGCTTCCAATAGATAAACAAGTGAACGTTTCGAAAGTCAGCCCTATTTATAGGAGTTCACCATATTTACAAGACGTTGGCATTTTAAGGATGAAAGGGAGGATTGATGCATCGGAAGATGCAAGTATGAATCAAACACGACCAATATTGCTACTGAATGGCAGAATTGCCTACAGTTCGGCTTGCATCCTTCACTCGACCGTTCTTTTTCGTGGGAATAGACTACTTTGGGCCTTTGAATGTTTCGGTAGGACGTCGTATGGAGAAAAGATGGGGAGTCCTGTTTACTTGCTTGACGACACGGGCACTACATATTGCAGCAGCGCATAGTTTAACCATCGATTCATGCATAATGTGTATTCGCAATTTCATTACGATGAGAGTCGACTTCATGCAGAATTTACAATCCCGGGATCCAGATGGCTGTTTAATCCGCCCGCGTCACCACACATGGGTGGCAGCTGGGAACGTTTGGTGTGCTTAATCAAGAATACCTTATACCATATTATGCTTCAGCGCAACGCTGAGATAGCTAGAGATTCAAAACATTATCAATTCTCGTCCGCTAACGTTCGTTTCCATTGAGGGCACCGATTCTGACACCAAACCATTTTTACTGGGTTCATCAAGCGGCACAAAACCCCTAGGTGAATTCAACGATAAGGACCTGATACTCAGAAACAACTGGCAGAAGTCGCAACATTTAGCGAACTTATTTTGGAAGCGATGGTTAACCGAGTATTTGCCCACTCTGACAAAGCGAACGAAATGGCTCATACCTATAAAACCGATTGAAAAGGGCGAAGTGGTCATTATAGTTGATAACAATTTACTACAAAATTCGTGGCCGAAGGGATTGGTAATTGAAACAAACCTCCCCAAGGATGGGCAGGTGAGAAGTGTTGTCGTATAAACTGCTAGTGGCATCTACGTAAGGCCGGCCGTGAAACTGGCAGTGTTGAATGTGCAACCGGAAAAACTGGGTAATCTGACATCACCGAGAGATGTGAGTCAACTTACCGAGTTGGAGGATGTTGCAAAATGTTAAATCAAGGTAGCCTGTTTTGGTTCGTGATACACGTTCGCGATGCACAAAAAGATAAAAAGAAAAGAAGCGAAAAAATTTAGTGAGTTAGAATCGAATAGTCCAGCGCTTAATAAAACGTTTGTAATAGAAAAAGAAAAATTCGAACAAGATTTAATAAAATAGCAATTTGTAGTGCGAATACTAAATATGCGAGCTTACGAATAGTGTTTTTTTTAATTGAACCAGAAGCGTCACAAGCAGCGTCGATCCACAAATTGCAATCTCCACGAAGAAAAATTACCCAAACTTTCCATCCTTATTGCGCCATCTCTCAATACAACCCGTCTCTAGGAGTATATCATACAACTCCAATTGTAAACAAACAACAAAGAAAATCATCGAACCCACATTAATCGAATTCCCAAATTGTACAGTAGTAATAAATAACCAAGAATTTTCGACAGTAGAAAACGAATTCGTACACCAGTTAGAAATCGAGTTACCTCTCTTCTTATAGGAAACCCTAAAGGAAGAAACTTTGAAAACCATCACGTCCTATTCTCCTAAAATATTACTGTTGCAGTTTGTTACGCATCTTCTTGATTGATCAAAAACCGACCAGGAACATCCCCATTTTATTATTCACATCCTAATTAAAACAACAGAAAAGGAGTTGGGGCGAATACATTTCAATTCCTCATGTTGCTTCTACATCGAACGTAATTAAAACATTAAAATGAACATCTGAAAAACTTCTTAATTTGTATTATGTATCATTCTTATGTTACGTATATGTCGTTTGTAATATTTTATTCAAGAACAAAAATAAATTCATGTTAAAGTCATTTGTCATTATCTAAATAATTAATTAGAACAACTTTTAATGACATTATAAGAATAACAAGAAGACGACGTCTTATAATCGTATCGTATCGTATACGGTCCAGATTTTTCTTTTACGGATACTTAGCATTTTTATAAGGTTGTCCGCATATTTCCGAAACAGGTATGCTTTATACCGCTATATAGGGCATACATAATATTGTATTTAATTATTTATTTAGGACGTTTACTTAAAAAAAAACAAAAAAAATATGTTTATTATACAGGGTGTCCCAGAATTGGACGATAAAACGAAACAGGGTGATAGGGGAGCTCATTTTCAACAAAAACAGCCTAGCAAAGTTTTTTCGAATTGTTTATGGTGCAAAAGGAATTCCACATTTAATGTTTTTAGTGAAAAAAACCAAGAGTTCTTTTGTTTGGCTTTCTTTTTTAATAAGATCTAGAAGAGTGTGCCTTTTATCCTCTGTCAAATAAAAACAATGGTTATGTAAATTCTGTTAGTTTCTCAAAATTTTCGTTGATGTTTAAGTGACGTAAACAATGTACAACAGCAAATATGCGACACTAATGCAGATTTTAAAATGGTGTCACACACAGGGCTTTCACAAAGTTCGTGTTTAGTAAAAAATGCACTTAACAATATTTTGATTTGGTGAATTGATGCTTTGTCAGAAATAAAACAAAATTATGAACACAGAGTGTATCCAGCACACTGAGATCTACTTGTGAGATACTCTACAATGTACTCGTAGTGTAGTCTCACTTGTAGACATCTACATGTGCTGGATGCAAACTCTATATGTTGTTTTGGGTTTGTGTCTTAGATTTTTTGTCAAAATTGACATAATTTGACAGCACAATTAATTGGTGTTTTCCAAATCTAAAATATGGAAAAAAAATAATTAAAAATTGTGATGTTAGGAGAGTTGGAAGATATTCCAAAAAGAAATGATGTGCTGTTTGATTTGTTAGTACCGACAGTATCAGTTTTAGACAGCATAATTCGGGATAGTGATGAATCTGAAGCAAGTGTGCCAGCTCGAAATGATAACTACTACGAAGTGACAAATCCAAAATAAAGCTTCGACGTGTTTAGGGCGCATTTTCGTATGAGTAAAATGTGTTTCGAGGTTTGTTTATTCATTTTGTATAAATAATAAGTTTTCACCGCCAGAAATTATTTTGTGTCCTTCCAAATTATGTAAAATCAACACAATCAGTATGTGACGCCAGAGTTGGGTTCGCATCCATTACTGGACACTATATTTGTGTATACACCGTCGAAGCCATCAGTAAAATGAAGCGGAATTACATAAAGTTTCCCAATGTCGAGGAACAAAAACAAATTTCAGATGTAAGTGTTTGCTTAAATTCTTACAGTTGGTCCATTTAAAAAATTAGCTAAAATTTGTATTTTCAGTTTTTTGAATCGAAATCCCAGATTCCGGGTATAGTTGGTGCCATAGATGAATGTCACATACCAATAAAGCAACCTCGGCGTTACCCAATTGATTTTTTTAATCGAAAAGGTTTTCATTCCATCATTTTACAGGGTAAGTTACTGCCACACACCATTTAACAAGTAGGTACTTAATTTAAATTTAAATTTTTAAACGTGTATGAGACCATACAATGCGATTTATCGATTTATTCGGGGGAATGCCAGGCCGGGTTCATGATGCGAAAGTTTTTAAAAGTAGTCCGCTGTTCAGACAACAAGAAAGCGACGTTACACCATTAAAACCAGAATACCATCTGATGGAGGACTCAGCTTACGGTGCTTCAAAATATTTGATAACTCTGTTCAAGGAGAACGCGGGCACCTCACAACCATAGAGAGGACATACGCCTAATTGAAAGGCAAATTTTCGGCGTGCGTTCTGCATACTATTTCGCTTCATTATTTTAAGTTAAATCATTTGTTTTATTTCATTTTTAAATTTGTATTTAATATCTTAATTTAATCGCGAGGTAAAATTTCGGTTCTTTCGGCCTGCAATTTATTTTGTTCCTTTTGCAGGTCATTATTTTGAAGAACAGTGTCAACCAGCTTCAAAACAGCCTATGTTTTGCCCTCTTCTATCCTAATTTGTTCCTATCGGAACTTTCGAAGCTGGTTTATTCCACAACTCGGCAAATTGAAACAGTTGAATTTTTTTTTTGGGGTTGCGGAAGTCTTCCTTACGGGCAGCATATTCCTTTAGGAGCAATTTAATTTGCGTGTTACCCCATTTTGAATATATTTCATCAACTGGTCTTTACACTCGAGTTGTCTTCGCCATTTCCAACCCTGGTGTACACACAACTTCCCTCTCTGTTGTCTCATCTTCTAAATATTCAGTGAAAAGCTAGTTAGACACAAAAATTTTCCCTCACTAAAAAGTGAGACTTCTACACTTATTAGTAAAATATTTTGCATCCAGCACATGAGATATGTGAGATTTTTTTAGTGAGATCTCAATCTGCTGGACCCGCCCAATGGTAAACTATATTACAACAATTTTTTAAGCAAATCTAGTAGCCCGAATTAAACAAAATTTGTGGTATAAAAAGAAAAACATTTTACAATTCATGTTAGTAGTTCCGTACATACATACTCGAACGTTTATAATTAAAATGTCAATAAGTTACGTGGCTTATTTCCACCGCGAATATGCAAAAATGCATTTCATTTATGGCTTATGTAATGGCAACGCCAGAGAAGCAGCAAGAGAATGCCAGAGTTTTCCAAATGGGGAGCGCTTTCCCGATTACAGAGTACATCAAATGAATAGTGAAGGCGAAGTCCTTGGTCGACCGAAAATATATTTATGACAGCCGGTCAACATATGCGAAGATAGAGTAATTGGAATGGTGGCAGACGTCTATAAGTGTTCGTTGTTTATCAAGATATTCGGGAGCGCCACGGCCCACGTTGAAATGAAGAAAATTCGCAATTTTGCGAAACGTGTTCTAAAAGGGAAGGGCATATGGACATATTCAATGTCCATAATTTGCACTATTGGGCCCGCGTAAATCCAAAAAAAGTGCGGCGTAGTCGGTTTCAACACCAATTTGGAGTGAACATGCATGTGAGCGGGTAAAGTCGACGGAAAATTGATTGGCCCATTTGAATGCCCACGTCGGATCAATGGGTAAGTCTATTTAAGTTTTATACAAAATGACTTGGATGAATTACTTGATGTCGTTTCGCTACAAACACATGTAAATATGTGGCTGCAGCATGATCAAGCTCCCCATCACTATGCACAAGTATAGTGAGACAACACCTCAGAGGAGGGTCAAATAGCAATAATGATAAACGATTAAAAAGAAATGCTAATTCGGATAATCAATAAAATATCCGTTTCTTGCGGTTTCCACGAGATGTTTATTATTCTAAAATATGGATTCATAAATGCAGTGGATCAGACAAATTCAACAGTAAAACATCTTTTACTTGTTCTAAACATTTTACAAAAGATTGTTATGTAAGAAATTTGCAACGCAAATTATTGAGTTATTCTCCAAAAAATAGTAAAAAATTAAAAACAGACGCGATACGAAATCTACCAACATCTAGGGAATTAAGTCAGTCATCAATAAAACGTACCGATCGGCAAAAACAAAGATTGTAGCTGACATCATCTGCGATGTTTGGTCAAAACGCTTTGCAGCATGCGTCGGGCCACAATTATCAAAATTCGAAAAACCAGAAGTATAGTGATAAGAAAGGATCGAAGTGCTACAATTGCAGAAAATACGGCCATATAAAACGGGATTGTAAACAGGACAAGTTAACGAAAACCGGGCAAACAATGTTTACACCGCTTTGGCGAATCACGTTAATGAGAGTAATTGGTATTTTGATGCCGGTGCATCAGCACATATGGTAAAAAGCTCTAACAACTTAAAACATATCTGTCGACAATGGAAAGTTGGAAGTTGGCGTAATGGGAAACCTTGAGTTGGATGTTGTACGTGTCGTGTGTACCAAATATTTGTGTTAATTTATTATCTGTGAGCAAGATCACAAGTCACGGAAATGTAGTGATTTCTAATCGTGACGAATGCAAGGTGGTTGATACTATGCTGATAGTGTTATTGCTACAGCGACACGAGTTGGTGATATTTATCGATTGAATAAGCAGTCAAAAACTGTCATGTTTATGGCAGTAAACACGAAAAATAATGAGTTTGTTCTGTGGCACTGACGTTTGGGACATGTCAGCTATGAAACTTTAAAGAAAGTTAAACATATCGTACGTCATACGAGCAAACTTTATGCTTGTGAAGTTTGTTTGAAATGAAAGCATACAAAAGGCAATCATCTCCAAATAGTGTCAGCAAATCGACCAGCGTTTTGAGTATCATTCACTCGAACGTATGTGGAACCATTGAAACTGAGTCGCCTCTGAGTCGGAAAGTGTTTGTTTACGTAATGAAAGCGAAGTCTGAGGTGAAAGAGCATTTGAGGAATTTTAAAAGCCTTGTTGAGAATCAGACAAATCGGAAAATTAAAATTCTGCGAACGGACAATGGCACTGAGTATGTAAACAATGTTTTGTTTAAGAGCACGCAGAATATGACTTCAAACGACTGCGCCTCGTTGACAAAGCTCGTTGTATGTTAATAGAGGCTGGTTTGCCGAAAAGTTTCTGGGCAGAAGCAATCCCAACAGAAGCATATTTAACATATCAGACACCATCTCGAGCAGTGAAAAATCAGTTTCCAGAAGAAATATGGAATGAACGAAAACAGAGTATGGTGCATATTCTGAAGGAGAAATTTGATGCCAAATCGGAAGAATGCGTAGTGCTTAGATATTATGACGACTCTAAAGCTTATCGCCTGTATTATCTTGTCAAGAAAACAATCGTGAAGAGTCGAGGTGTGGTGTTTATGGAAGACCAACGATTTCAGAAATAAAATCAAAGCCTACTGAAGCGTTGAATAAGAGTGTGTCTTCGATTCGATTGTCACCAACAATAACGTTTCTGAAAAGGTCGAACATTTTAACGATAACTGGGACGAAGCGGATAACGCTAGTGAGAATTAGAATGTTGTATTGGATATTGACGATGATGAATACGTTCCAGAAACTGACATGGGTGGATCATTGGGGCCATTAAGAAAATCATGCAGAATTCCGAAACCGAAGGTCTATGATGATTTCGTGTCGTAGTTATCAAAATCAGTTGAATCAAATGATCCCATGACGGTTGAGGAAGCAATATCGAGGTCAGATGCAAAATTGTGGAAGTCAGCAATGCAAGAGGAGTATGATGCCTTAATTGAAAATGCAACTTGGGAATTGTCAGATCTACCTTCCCAAACTAAACCTATTGCTTGCAAGCGGGTTTTCAAAACCAAAAGAGACGAAGGCAGTGAAATTTGATCTTGACATAGACCAGATGGATGCTGTGACGGCCATTCTACAAGGTGAGTTAATAAATCAAGATATATACATGTTGCAACTGTAAGGGTATATATCAACGGCGAGTGAAAAAGTTTGCAAGTTAAACAAGTCAATATGTGGATTACAGCAAGCTAGCAGAGTTATAAGATGCCTGTATTCGCAATCTATGTCGATGCCATATCCATTTTGTCAAACGATCACGATTCAAAGATGCATTTGAAATCGTGCCTGATGAAGTTACTTAAAGTCAAAGATATGGGTGAAGCTAAACAAGTCTTGGGCATACGAATAACGCGTGATAGAGCTCAAGAAAAGGTTTGGTTAGACCAGGAGGCCCATGTGAATCAGGTAATGAAAAGATTTCATATGCAGGACTGCAATCCGGTTTCTACAGCTTTAGACCTAAATCAAAAGTTGACAAAAATTATGTCGCCACAGGTAACGAGGCTCGACATTTGTCATGCAGCTGGTGTGCTCAGTAGATTTAATAGTAATCTGGGAAAGGCTGGAGTTTAGTAGTGATGATTAATTGGTTGTGGGGTATGCTGATTCAGACTGGACAGGAGACTTGACCGACAGAAGATCGACTACTGATAGTGGAACTCCTGGAAACAACAAACTGTTGCTTGGTCTACAACGGAAGCTGAGTATTTAAGTTTGGCATCGGCAGTTCAAGAGTTATTGGGGCTTTGGAAAAAGAACTACTCGCTGAAACATCAAACTGTACTGTATTGTGATAACAGGGGGACCATCGATCTAGTAAAATTTGCAAACCAATTAATCTCGCACACTAATTCTTGCGCTCTGATCAGAATGGGTAGTTTGGTTATTACAAAATCCAAATACTGGCATGAAATACCAAATTTGCTTAAACAGTTAAATTATATTTTCATAATTTTTTGACGATTGGTTTGACACATTTAACCCTATGGTTGTCAAAATTGACCATCGTCCTAGAATCGCCGCTTACGGATTGACAATGACGGAACACGAGGAGATGTTAAACGATATGGAGAATACTATTAGGCGGAATGTTTTTTGGCGTTATGCGGGCAAAAGGAGGTCTCTATGATCATCCCACCGCGTTACAGTTTAAATATCGCCTTCGTAGTCATTTGTCGTAACGTACTTGAAAAACTTATTTCATTTGAAACGTTATCATGTATTAGTCGGATATTCTGATTTTTCGGACACAAAATTGCGCGTTTTGACATAGTTCCAAAATTATTTGTAGTAAATTATGAACCACAACTATCTGTAATGAGATCATCGGAAATATAACCTGAAGGTATTGGAATAGAGTAGTGAGATTTTTTCGTGTGTGAGGTATCGAAACTCTTCACATCACCAATATTGAAAAGCCAACTACTAAAATGTGGATCACTTATTGCTCTCATATTTTTTTTTAAGCTTAATACTTGAAAGTGTGGCCATAAATGGAACTTTTCTGTGGTCGAATTTATTATTGACGCACGAATATCTCTTCTAACAACAGGTAACACTTGTCGAAAACTCCTCCTAAGATTATTACCTTTACGCCAATTTCACAATTTCACAAGTGCTACGACTGAAGCCCTTGGAGCTTCATCCCATATAACACAATCAATAGATTTTAAAAATTCGCGTTTTATGCGCGGAAATTTTACGGCGTCCATATTGAGAGGCAATGAAAACGCAGAGTGACATGTCATTACTTTAGATAAAAGAGTTGTTGCTAGACCTGTTAATGCAACACATAATATGTAAATTTCTATTTTCTGCATCGATCTTTTGAATTACCGTTCGGTATAAAAATCTTTTTCCACTTTCACCAGGTCCATCTAAATAAAAACACTTTTGAGAAATCCTATTATGTAAGGACGAAGATATCATAGAAGCTGCGACATACTGATAATTATTGAGTAATTCCCACAGATTAGGTTCAGTTGTTCTTATAAAAGGAGCAACATTTGTATTCCGATTTAAGATTTCTGGTGCATTAGGTCCTGTTCTTTTAACTGAAACACGCAATGACTCAGAGGTACATTTCCAGACATATCTAGATGTATAAAATCTTGTGGAAGATTGCTCTTAAAATTATTAAAAAGTTGTAAAGGATCTGAAGTATTGCTATAGCACGGTATAGTAACGAATAATGATCGCAGTGATTTTGGCAACAACTCGGTTTTAGTTGTTTATGCCATAAGAGTAGCAAAATCCAACGGATTTTTCTAAAACTCAGCACACATGTTCTTGACTCAATGGACTAATAGAAAGTCGAAATGAGATCGTGGGCTGATTGATAAAATATTTTTAAATATTTTTTCGTAGATCATAAGCTTTTAGTTGCTTCTCGATTTTAGTTGTGCATGCCATAAGAATAGCAAGATCCAACGGATTTTCTTAAAACTCAGCACACATGCTGTTGACTCAATGGGCTAATAGAAAATCGCAATGAGATCGTGGCCTGATTGGCAAAATCTATTTTAAGCTTTTTTCGTAGAACGTAAGCTTTTACGTTACTACGCGATCTTAGTGTACACTTCTCTTATTAAATCGTCACAAATGTTAAATCAAGTTACCGAAATGTTTTTTGCAGGTATTTCTTTGATTTTGCGTTTTTAATTTGAATTGTCAGCTTCGTTACTGGTATTTTAACTTGTTTGAGGTTATTTGCTTATTTAATTTTGGTTTCCAAAACTAACAATGCCTCGGATCAGGGTACATGATTTTGAAACGAATACACTAGTAGCTAATTTTGAGCTGAATTAGAAGAAAATCGTTCCGTGGCAAATTACCGGCAAATTGAGATTTATCGAGTGGAACGAAGGTGATTGAGAGATTTATATAAAAATCATTGAAATTCCCAGTCCAGAGTTACTTTTCGGGAACTTGCCACGGAAAGCCAATCTGTTTTACCAAAAACATCAGAGCTTTTACTAAGTCCTTTGCAAATCGGATTTCAATCAAATGATAACCATAGTCTTGCAAGTAGTGCAGACCCCATAAATATTTCAGAATTTATCAGAAACTAGCTCGGACAGTAAAACCGAACCATTTAGTTCTAAAATTCGTGAATGGTCAATTAAACATAACGTTTCACACGTATGTCTTAATGACTTACTAGAAATTTTGAAAGATGATGGGCATAACATCCCACAGGATTCTAGAACGCTTTTGCAAACCCCAAAAAGTGACTGATATATATACACGAGGTTTCACCCGGCCCATGTTGGCATTTTGGATTGAAACGTGCTTTAGTTTATATTTTAGAGCAATATTGTGTAAATAGCATTGCTTGAATTACCCGCCATTCGTTATAGGAATATATTACGGTATGACAAACTGGATCGAGTTAATGATTTTCTTAAAATATTGATTGAAGAAGTAAAACATATTATTGAATATGGCGTTGAACTACAAAATCATTTAACTAATTTTAAAATCAGAAATTTTATATGCGATGCACCGGCCCGTTCGTTTTTAAAATGCATAATAGGTCATAACGGATATTTTGCATGTGAGCGTTGCTATGTTGAGGGAGATTACTTTAATGCCACTCATCAAATGAGCGTTCACGAATTTTTGAATGCAATTAGAACTGATACGTCTTTTAGAGAAAGAATCCATGAGGAACATCACTTCGGTCACGTTTAGAAGATATCCCAGTTGATTTTATTAAAGTAAAAACTTTTGAATTTGACTTCAACTATTCCAAAAGAATTTAACAGAACTCCAAGACGATTTGAAGTAATAAGTTTTTGGAAGGCTACCAGTAGTACTAAAAGATCATACGAACAGTTAATGTTCATTTTTTTGATGCTACATTGCACGAGTACAATATGCATGAGTGAGAGATATTTTGCTTTTCTGACTGTTGCTGAACAAATTTTAAAAACTTTTATTACGGATTTTACCAAAATATGTGGAATAGCGAATGTCAGTTATAACGTTCATAATTTATGCCACATTATAGATGATGTCAGAAAAAATGGTTCTTTACACAAAACTAGTGCATTTTGTTACGAAAACCGACTACAATTTATAAAACGGTTAATTCGATCTGGAAACAAACCTTTAGAGCAAGCTGAGAATAGAATATCTGAAGTTTTTACGGAAATCAATCTCAGTGGCATAAAACAATATCCGATACTGGGGAAAGAAGAGTTAGCAGTGACATATACACTTGCTAATTGTGAAAGATGAAAGTTTTGAATCAAAACCCGACCTGTACGAACTTCCATTCAAATCTACGCCTGTATTGGCCAAATTCGAGGACGTACGGATATAGGTCAGATTTTATTATCATCTGCACATTGCATAGCCTATACTGGCATGGAATATGGGTCGGACTATGAGTTTCGCACTCCGACAGGGGCTCATAGATGTGTTCCTTTACATCACAAATCGTAATTTGTTGATGAAAATTCCCTTTTGCATCCTGCCCCTATGCCATTTGGTCGGTAATAGTACATTCAAAACATAACTAAAAACTGCAAATTAAATAACAAATAAAAATAAAATCATAAAAACAATAAAATAAGATGAAAAAGAGTTGTAAGAAACAGTTGAGGATGGAGAACTGTGGTGAAAGAGAATATATAGTTTGGCCTTTGAAAAAATCAGATGCAATGACAGGGCGAAAAAAATGTTGCTTGCAATGCAAAATTTTATTCGACAACATCAGTAAGTAAAATCTATGTTATTGTCAATTTTAAACGCGATTTTTATACTTTTACTAATTTTATTCAAAATATGAACAGCTGATTGGGAAGACGCTATCGAAAAAGAACAATTGTCCGAAATCATCTCGAGCTCCGAAACAGAAGGAACAGTTCAATTGCAGCCACACACGAATATAAGTGTAGCGAAACCACTAATAAAGTTTCCCAGTTTTTTATTCAGCTAATTATTTAAACTAAATGCTTATTTATTTATTAACTATTTCTCAAGAATTAATACGTTAGGAATAAGAGTTCTAAACCAATAAATAAATATTTGATTTCCGCTAATAAAGGGTTTACATTCTCAAATTAAATTGGCCGAGTCAAAGACCAATTTTCTGGGTTTTGAAACCATTACTTTGAACAAAATTTGATTAAGAACTAAGATTCATATTGAATAGTGGCTGGATGGCATTCGAGAATTTAAAATTAGATTCCTAATTTGACCGCAATATGAATTAACAATTTGATAATTTGATTTTTTTTAATTCACCGGACCAAAATCCGCACCAAACAGTCACTCGTTGAGGATGCATCGGCTTCTCACTTCTGCACTTTCAGCAACAATTCTGCTTGTTTACATAGCCGCCAAGATGGAAATGCGCCTCATCAGAAAAGATGATTTTTTTGCCAAAATCGGCATCTTCTTCAATCGATCGCAAGCCCACTCAGCGAACCGAATACACAACCATTTTCGTTCAGCAGAAGGATAAATCTAACTTTCTGTCAAATCAGAAGTGACATAACCCTTACCATACTCAAAAAAACCGCTAGTTCAAAAAAAAAAAAATTAAAAATTATTTGGCCCACCCTGTATTAATAATTATGAATTATTAACTTACTTTAAAATTAGCTATTTACAAATAATTTGTTATTTCCTCTATTTTTCAGCTATTATTTCTCCTTGCGGTCTAGAAAACATTACATCACCGCATATTGTGATACAGAAGATGCATCTTTAGGTAAATATTTATTATGTTAGCTGTGTTTCTTGACGCTTGATCTGATCCGGTTCAGTTCATATTTCATGAAACAACACAAAGGCGCTTGGATCAGGTTTTCCATGCAAAATTCGAACTGATCCGGATCAATCAGTGTCATGAAACACGGCAAATATACACTGTAATGCAATCAATTTGGTTCAAAGTAGGCTATGTAAGAGGCAGTGACCCTAGTAATCGGAAATGAGTAACGTGAAGTGATTGTAGATTTCTAACAGCAATTTAACTGATCAATACAGCCGTTAATTTCGAATGCCATTAGTGATCTTTGAATGGTCATAGCAGGAAACCCATTATTTTCCAAAGAAGACGGCATGTGGTTCTTAAATGAGGATTTTTTAACTGTCCTAGTTTGGGCCAAATTGGTCGAATTGCGTTTTGTTGAACAAAAGTGAAAGTTCTAGTCTTAATAAACAGTTCGGAAGTTCGGAGCTTTCGAAATGAGATAAAGGAGCTTAAGGAAATTATCCAGCAGCACGACGCCAACATGGAAGTTCTAGTTAATTTAATTTTAGCAAAGATAGTTCCCGAGGAAAATAAAGAAGTCGTAACTCAAGTTGCAAAACGGTTACCCAACGGTTTTGTAACTTCAAAATGTTATTTGGGTAACCTTTGTTTTTATTTGACAGAAGGTAATATAGCTTACAAAAATGATAGTGCGATCGTATTAAAAAAGAAAGTTTGTTAAACAAAAGAACTCTGGTTTTTTTGTATCAACTTTTTGGTGGGTGCGCTCGCGATTTTTCTAAAAAACGCTAAAAGTGGAATAACTTTCGCACCATCAACAATTCGAAAAATCTTTACTTGGCTGTTTTTGTTGGAAATGAGGTCCCCTATCACCTTGCTTCGCCTAATCGTCAAAATTCTGGGACACCCCGTATATAAGTTGACATTTGTGATTTAATATTTAATTAATACGTTACACAGGTAACATATTTAGTTATGTATTTTACGAGCATTATTTAATGGTCGAGTATTGAAGAGGAATACATAAAATTTATTTTCATTTCGATGGAAATGCAAGCAAAAAAAAATTAAATTTATGTATGCCCTTGTGGATATGACATTACCAGATCATATTGTAACATTATTACATGTTTATTATCCATATGCATATTACAAAGTATGTATGTATGTATGTATAAAACATACATATTGTGTGCATGAAAACTCATAAAAATTAATATGCTTTTAATAAACATAAAAAAAAATCCATTAACATTATGGCATATAAACATCAAAATCCATTCCCAATATTCTTGCAGTACGTTGGGAAAATTTAAAATCGTTAAAAATGAACTGCATTAAGTTAACATAAATGATGCATATTAACTGAACATCATAAAATGTTTTATGTTGTAGACGAAATCTTTAGCTTTGGTTGAAACTATTTTATGGATACCTGAAATAAACAATATTTCATGAAACCATTGGTTCTTGCCATTCTAAAATTGTTCCGAATACTATCCTGGGTGTTGGGTTGGATTGCAATAACGTAGACGTGGATCGACTTCAATCGTCTCAATTTATTGAGATATTGAGTCAAATGAAACGCTTTTGGCCTTGTGGAGGGCAAGTGAACTATTTTCAGACGATATTGCTTGCAGATGTCATTTAATAATTTTTTAGACCAAATCACCACCGGGGGCGAAATTGGATAAAGTGTTTGTTTCAACACCATAAACATGCTTAAAGTGAAATACAAATGCACAAACTGAAATGTGTAACATTGTAGCCTCAACGTGTTTGGTGGATACAAAATTACAGATCTTATTTCCTTGGCACCAAACACATGGGGTTTGGTAGGAAATGGCAGAAAAAAATTACATCGAGGGAATCCTACCGGTCGACGACAATATATGGATTTACGCTCGCTATCAACCAGCCATCCACAAGCAAGACAACTGCTGACGGTGAATCAGCCCTTGCTTCAATGCAAAGACAACTTGACAAGACGTAACAACGATTGGCAGATCTACGGCGAACACTGGCCAATATGAACATTGGTTCATTGGAAGATCGCCAAAGAATAAACAGAATTTCAATTACCGACACAAGTCAAAGTCGAAACTGTAATCTCGATTCGGGCTCTGCTACTACCACCGTCATCTCGGCTCACGCGCACGGAACTGTAATAAGCCATGCAGTTTCCGACCGGTAGCTCATGGAGAAACTACTTCCAAACATTACAAGTCTTCGGAAAACCGCTAAATCCTGCTGTCTCTACGGCAAACAGTGGGATTGGTTCGTCTCGCCGCCTTGCATTAAAGATCACGAAAATAACTTGCAATTTCTGATCGATTCGCAGCAAACGGATCCCCAATTTCCACTTACTGCATAAAACTTTTGAAGGTTAATCTCGGTCTCAGGCGTTCGTTCACACATCCCTCCATCGTTGCGGCAGTAGACAAGCCTATTATAGGTGCTGAATTTCTGTCTAAATAAGGTCTCGTGGTCGATTTGAAGAACAGAAGACTATCTGATTCATTTACTACCCTCACTGTCAACGCAATCATCGCCTAAGTTGATACGCCATATCTCCAAAACATTTTAGCGCCAACAACGCCTATGGCGCTCTTTTAAAGAAATACCCCATTCTTACTGAGGCTCTGAAGTACAATCTCCCAGTGAAACATAACGTAGTTCACTACGTCGTCACGCAAAGTAGGCTACTTTGTGCTAAACCGCGACAACTCGACGCAACGAAACTAAAAGCTGCAAAAAATGAATTTCAGTTTATGGCAGACATCGGAATTTGCTATCCCTCATCATCACCCGTCTTCTCACCATTACATATGGTGCAAAAGAAAGACAAGGACTGGCGCCCTTGTGGAGACTATCGACAGTTAAACACTGTCACTGTCCCAGATAGGATATCCTATCCCCCACATACACAGTTTCTCGTTGAAACTTGCCGGTGCCACTATTTTCTCGAAAATAGTTTTGGTTAGGGCATATCATCAAACTCCCATGGCCCTCGAGGATATTCACAAAACAGCGATAACTACTACTTTTGGGATTTTTGAGTTTACCCGTATGCCATACGGCCTTCGTAACTCAGGCCAGACATTCCAGCGATTTCTTAACGAAATGTTAATAGGGCTGGACTTCGTCTACTCTTATATCGACGATATCCTCGTTGCGACCCGATCCGAGATGAAACACAGTGAACATCTCGAGTCTGTATTTAAACGTCTCCCCGCTTATGGAATTAATATCAAAGCTTCGAAATGTATTTTTGGCGTGAAACCACTCGACTTCTTGAGCCACACAATTTCGAAAGATCTCGAAAAAAGCGAAATTTCTTTTACCACGATTAGCCGAACTGTTATCCCCTATTCACAGGCATTTGGCCACCTTACTCAAGAAAGGGAAAAACAGAAGAAACTTTTCTTGACCTGAAGATTGCACAGAGGTTTCGAAATGGTCAAACGTTCCATTTCCGCAGTCACCCTTTTGGCACATCCGTAGAATGACGCGCAGTTCAACATAACTACCGACTCTTCCAATGCAGCAGTTGGAGCTGTCTTACAACAACGCAGTAAAGGATGTTGGCAACCATTAGCGTTCTTTTCAAAGAAAGGAAATATCTCCTGCGGAAATTTAATACTCTACTTTCGATAGAGACCTTCTTGCTATGTAAGTATTTAGCAATCAAACACTTTTGCCATTTCGTCGAAGGCCGAAATTTCTCTATATTTACTGACCATAAACCACTTACAACAGCTATTGCGTCAAAGGCAGAACGTAGTCCCTGGCACATACAACATCTTGATAACTTTGGCCAGTTTACTACCGACATTCATCACGTCAAAGGTAAACACAATGTGGTGAGCGACTGTTTGTCTTGTTCTGGTGAAACACTTCTCACATAACTCAGCGTCTTCTCCTTCGACACGAAGGAATTACTTGTACAGCTACAACGCGACGACGAATTGCAGAAATTGATTTCAGCACGCACACCGAAATCAATAGTAAACCTGCAAGGGATCGACTTACCAGACAAGCAGCAAATTTGGTGTGAGACTTCAACAGGAAAAAATCAACCTTACGTTCCTCTCAACGTGCGACGGACAATCTTCGATAGTCTACATGGCTTATCACATCCCGCCATCCGGGCTACTGAGACCAAGAATGAATACTGATACAAGCAATTGGGTTAAATCTTGTATCTCAACCGCAATCACCATAAGCAAGATCTTCTACAATGAGTATATCTGTAGATATGGTGTTCCACTTTACATCACAACAGTGATTTAACGTGAATTAACGTTATTCACCGAGCTCACGAAGCTCCTAGGGTCCCATCGCATTCGAACAACTGCATACAACCCGAAAGCGAATGGTCTTGTCGAACGGTTTCACAGGCATTAAAATCAGCCTTAACAGCTCGATGTAATACATCCCATTGGAGTTCAGAACTTCGAACTATCCTATTGGGTATTCGAACCTCCGTCAAGGAAGACCTCAACTGCACACCAGCAGAGCTAGTATATAATCAAAATATCAAGGTTCCCGGTGAATTCTTCATCAGCGATCAAAATTTGAACCCAAACACAGAAACTTCGGATTTCGTGAAGCAGCTTCGTACTACCATGAGAGCGTTAGTTCCTACGGACACAAGACATCCAACCGAACAGGCAACGTACGTATTCCCAAAAATCTGGAAACCTGTTCACACCAGCATACGGAATACTTGTAGTAAACCCAGTCGTAAAACGTAGTGTTCGAAAAATGGTTACATTTAATTTAAAACACTACGGTTTTCGATCCAGGAGGGGAGTGATGTAGCGGCTCAAAATCCTTTTCACTTCCTGGCACTCCTCGTAGCAAAACTATTTATACACCACGCCGCTTAATTACGAGGCATAGCTCGCTTTGCTGAATAGAGCTATTTCGCCAGCTACATTCGCGAATCTCGATACTTATCGATTTATTTATCGACAATTCAAATATTTACACGAGAAAAGATACGAAAAACGAAAAAGGACAGACGAGTTTGAAAAGTTAAATGAGACACAGTCTCATAATAAAAAAAATGAAAGTTTCGCGAACAATCGTTCACAGGGACTACTTACTATTCTGGTAATTCCCCGGGAATATTTCTGTTAACATATTTTTTTTTCCGGCCTACTGAGGAAAACAGTTTGATGTAAATATTTTTAAATTGGGAATAATTTTTCCATACGTAAATTGGCAGGGAAATTTATTCTCGAATTAATTTCGTGTTCAAAAAGTTAACACTAACTTTTTACCTCAGTATGCCAGAAAATTTCTTTTAAAATAAAAACTACATATAAATTCTTTTCCCAGTTTAATATTCCCGGGGAATTACCAGAATAGTGCCACTGGGACGGAACTCGGTAATTTCATAACCGATTTTGAGGGGATTGGGTATGTTGGATGGAAATTGGATTCTCAAAAGATTTGTAGAAGAAGTTCTGGAATATGGCAACCTGGAACGGAGCTCGGCCATTTTTTAACTAATATGAGATTTTGTATGTTGTATGAAAAGGAATTCTTAAACGATTTTTGGAAAAGTTCTGGAATATGGCAACCTGGAACGGAATTCGGTAATTTCTTAACCGATTATGCTGAAATTGGATATGATGGATGCAAATGGGATTCTTAAATAATTTTTGGAAGAAGTTCTAGAATATGGCCACCTGGGATGGAATTCGATAATTTCGTAATCGATTATGCTGAAACTGGATATGGTGGATGGAAATGAAATGGAAACGGATCTCGGACATTTAAACTAGAACGGAACTCGGTAATAAGCAGGCGCCTTTCTTGAAGCAAGCGGCTCGTGATGTTTCTGGTAAGACTGAATGCCTTAACATATATGACCAGTACGTGACCCACTCATGTAATTAGTGGGTTGAGCGGCAAGCCAACTAACTACTCTCACAAAAAAATCACGTTATGAACCCCACAGAAAGGGTTCGGATAAATTTATAGTATTCTTATCAACAACGACATTGAAAATACGAGAACATGGAACCGCGTTCACCAGAACATGGAATATGATGTTTTCTAGGACCTTGAGATCTCGAAAACCTTTCGAACCAAGCTGAAATGTACACTTTGGAGGTCCTTGCAATACAAGAATACTGTAGTAATCAGAAAAGAGGAAAATTAGGATTCGGTTTCTCATCCTCTGATGAGAACAGGAGTTTCACATTTTATAATCCCATATTTATCCAAAGTGCCGAATTCCATCATTATCGGTTAAGTAACAGCCGTGTCCCGTTCTAGGTGGCCATATTAAAGAACTTCTTCAAGAAGTGCTTGAGTGAATTTGAAGTGCAAAACCTATATTCTTCACACGAAATTTCGATAAAGGGATATATTTATTCATTCCATGTGACACGGTCTCAGTGAAATTGGAAACGGCAACATCCATTTGATTGTTATAGAAACAATAGGCAAGAAAGGAAAACAGGAAAACAATTACGGATGTTGGACTAACCATTTTAGTCGCCTTTTACGACAAGCAGTGGGTGCTGTGGTGGAATTATCATAATACCCCAACCACACAAGGATTGCATAAAGAGCCAATCATAACTAAAATTATTGCTTGGTGAGACATACTTACTAATGTTTCGGGTTGGTTGAAAAGTATTGAAAGCGACACCTATTAACCAGTAGAGGAATCAAAATTTATACTTCGAATTTTTATTTCGATCTGGCAATTAATTTTTTGTTTACAAGCCATTAGAAGTGGGCGTATCATTGTATTCGTTTACAATGGTAAAAACCGAATAACGAGCAGTGATAAAATTCTTTGTTTTGGAAGGTTTATCAGCAACAGATATTCATACAAAAATGGTAATCAAAAATGGTAAATGGTGTATCGATGGGATTTAGAGTTTAAACGTAGTCGTTCAATCGTTAAAGATGAACCACGTAGTTTACGTTCAAAAAGTGCAACAACACCAGAAATCATTGTGAAAGTATATAATATTGTTTGTGACGATCCAAGTTTGACTAAGCGTGAAATTGCTGATACCATAGGCATCTCGAACGAACCAGTACTCCATATTTTATATTAAGAATTACGTGCGGAAAAGCTGCTTGGAAAACTGGTGCCGCATTCGTTAACAATTCAACAAAAACTGAATCGGTAAACAAATTTCTCAGCGTAATTTAAAATGAAACACATTTTGCGCATCGATTGGATGAGACTTGGACCTACCACCATGATCCTAAACTGAAACAAGAACGTTTACAGTGGAATGAAGGTGGTTGTTCAGCTCAGTTCAGTTTTTTCTGAATATTATTGGAACCTTTTGGACCAGTTGGATAAAAAAATTCGGAAAAGACCCGCTTTACAGAAGTAAATTTTTTTTCATCATGACAATGCATGTGTTCACTCGAGTCATTTGATGATGGCTAAATTCAACGAACTAAAGTACGAATTCCTTGAATACCCACCGAATTCACTAGATTTGGCTTCCAGCGATTACTATCTCTTCAGAAACCTGAAACAGTTCCTTCGTGGAAAGCGTTTTTCGTCGAATGAAGATGCTATGCAGCCGTGGAACAGTATTTTGCAGAGCTCCCGGAAAAAAACTAATTTCAGTAAATAATTCACATTCTTTCATTTTTGCTTTCAATATTCTTCAACCAACCTGTAAAATGAGGTTTCCGAAAAGCTTTTCTACCGCGCTTTTTCCGCTTTACCCAGTCTGACTTTCATTAAATGCTATTAACCATGATAAGTTATGATATTTAGAAACGAATCTAATCACCCTGCCAGCATTCCAACTAGAATCCAGAAGAATTAAAACTTTGCCAAACAGGCACATAATTATGATTTATAGCCTCGACATGTGTCCTTATTTGGTCGGTATCATCCAACATTTTCTAAAAACAAAAAAAAATATTTTATGCCTTCCAGTATGATTAAAAATGTATAACCAGACTTAGTGCCAGCATGCACATAGACCAAAAAAAATGCTATACATATTTAATCTTAACAACAGAAATTCCTAAAATATTCATTAAAAGTTATATGTTTCCCGTTGAAGCGCTCAAGTTAAAATCTCTAACGAACATTTCATCAACGTCAATTTGAGACACATATAAGATAACGAAATGTATACAGAGAGAATTACTTACATACGTAATAAAAATTTTTTGTTATGTTTCGAGATCATTAAAATAAAAATAAAATAATATTGCAACATAAAAAACATAAACTGTTCTCTGTTGTGTGCGCTGGTACTATGTTCCTACGACGAGCCATGGTTATTTTGCTCTCTGTGCTTTATAAATTTTAATATACTCAGATCTTTCGTTTTTATTATGCTGCTATAAAAAAAAATCAAAAAAAAAATTTTTTTGAAAAGAAAATCGCTTGGGGGTTAAGGAAGGAAATTTATAGCGAACCATAATTTTCTAAAATAAACATTAAATCATTGCGGATAAATGCTGTAATGTATTGTCTCCATCTCACTGCATATGAAGATACCTACTCGTGTATGCTTTCATAGGATTCAATTTTATTTTATTATGTATGGATGGCTGTACAAGTATGTTGCTGCTTGTATGTTGAGTATGATAATTAAATTTTATTGATGTGCATTTTATTTTATTATTGGACATGGTGTCCGTATCTACATACATTCTATCGAGATAGGTAGACATGCCAAAATCGAATCTATCGCGGCAACTAAACAGAATATTAAAATTAAATCAGTTCCACAACATATGGATATACAACAGAAAGAAACAATCCGTTTTATTATCCGCAACGAATGGCGCAAATATTTTTATGAAGTTAGTGCTTGTTGTACCAGAAAATATTAAACAGGTTAAATTTATTACTTGACTCGTTTTACAACGTAAATTATTTGTAATAAACTTTCATTAAAATCAATACTCGGGCAAATGAGTTATGGACGCCTTATTGAAATATGAGGGACGTTATTATACAAATTACCGAGAAAGACGTTACAAAACTGATGAGCAAGTACTTTAAAATAAAGTGAAAACCCGAAATTATTACCGTATCTTATTCGGGATTCCATCGAAAGCCCGAAACTCAGAATCCCGAAATCAAAAAAAAAAAATTCAAGAAACTTAAACTGCACGATTAGACACTTGCGCGTTAATATTCGCTAGAGCTATGTCTTATGGTTTTAATATTCGTCTTTATTGATGAGTGCAAAGTTTTTAACAAAAAATAAGAATATTCTAGAAAATTCCATGGGTTAGTTTCGAGCCCGTGAACTTTCTAACAAAAAATACCACGTATACATGTACGGTTCCAATTGGAAAACATGGCGGAGACATAATTCGTATTGGATTCAAATAGATTCCAATAGCCGCCATATTGATTTGTTTTAGGGTTGGTGATTTACACTGTTAATATTTTACAAATGCAAATTAATGAACATTTTATTAAAAACAATTATTATATTAAATTAATTCAGAATTTACATAATAAAATATAAAAAGGATAAAAGACATATTTATTTAACTTAAAAAACACTTAGCAAATAAATAAAATTAAAGCTTTAACAAAAAAAAATATCCTAAATGTTTATTGAAAATTTTTACTCAAAAAACAAGCCACTTCCGGAAATTAGGGCAAGATACCACTATATAGGTTGAATTGGCCGGTCTACAGAAAAGATTTTCCGGTATAGGGTTTTTCCTAGCGGAAAAAATGTAACCTTGTTAATAGGAATTTTCTACCGTAAATTTTGAGTATTTTATTAATCTGGACAAATAACAAGCCACTTCCAGAGATTAGGGCAAGATACCACTTGATAGGTTGAATTGGTCTGTCTATAGAAAAGATTTTCCGGTATAAGGTTTTTCCTAGAGAGGAAAATGTAACCTTGTTAATAGCAATTTTCCACAGTAAATTTTGAGTATTTCATCAATCTGGGCCAATAACAAGCCACTTCCAGAGATTAGGGCAAGATACCACTTGATAGGTTGAGTTGGTCTGTCTATAGAAATGATTTTCCGGTATAAGGTTTTTCCTAGTGGAAGAAATGTAACCTTGTTAATAGCAATTTTCCACAGTAAATTTTGAGTATTTTATCTATCTGGGCCAATAACAAGCCACTTCCAGAGATTAGGGCAAGATACCACTTGATAGGTTGAATTGGCCTGTCTATAGAAAAGATCCGGTATAAGGTTTTTCCTAGAGAGGAAAATGTAACCTTGTTAGGATCTGGGATAGCAATTGTTTACCGTAAATTTAGAGTATTTTATTAATCTGGACAAATAACAAGCCACTTCCAGAGATTAGGGCAAGATACCACTTTATAGGTTGAATTGGCCTGTCTATAGAAAAGATCCGGTATAAGGTTTTTCCTAGATGGGAAAATGTAACCTTGTTAATAGCAATTTTCCACAGTATATTTTGAGTATTTTATCAATCTGGGCCAATAACTAGCCACTTCCAGAGATTAGGGCAAGATACCACTTGATAGGTTGAATTAACCTGTCCATAGAAAAGATTTTCCGGTATAGGATTTTTCCTAGCGGAAAAAATGTAACCTTGTTAATAGCAATTTTCCACAGTAAATTTTGAGTATTTTAACAATCTGGGCCAATAACAAGCCACTTCCAGAGATTAGGGCAAGACACCACTTTATAGGTTGAATTAACCTGTCCATAGAAAAGATTTTCCGGTATAAGGTTTTTCCTAGAGGAGAAAATTTAATCTTGTTAATAGCAATTTTCCACAGTAAATTTTGAGTATTTTATCAATCTGGGCCAATAACAAGCCACTTCCAGAGATTAGGGCAAGATACCACTTTATAGGTTGAATTGGCCTGTCTATAGAAAAGATCCGGTATAAGGTTTTCCATAGAGGGGAAAATGTAACCTTGTTAATAACAACCAGGGCCAATAACAAGCCACTTCCAGAGATTAGGGCAAGATACCACTTTAGAGGTTGAATTGGCCTGTCTAAAGAAAAGATTTTCCGGTATAAGGTTTTTCCTAGCGGAGAAAATGTAACCTTGTTAATAGCAATTTTCCACAGTAAATTTTGAGTATTTTATCAATCTGGGCCAATAACAAGCCACTTCCAGAGATTAGGGCAAGATACCACTTTATAGGTTGAATTGGCCTGTCTATAGAAAAGATCCGGTATAAGGTTTTCCATAGAGGGGAAAATGTAACCTTGTTAATAACAACCAGGGCCAATAACAAGCCACTTCCAGAGATTAGGGCAAGATACCACTTTAGAGGTTGAATTGGCCTGTCTAAAGAAAAGATTTTCCGGTATAAGGTTTTTCCTAGCGGAGAAAATGTAACCTTGTTAATAGCAATTTTCCACAGTAAATTTTGAGTATTTTATCAATCTGGGCCAATAACAAGCCACTTCCAGAGATTAGGGCAAGATACCACTTTATAGGTTGAATTGGCCTGTCTATAGAAAAGATCCGGTATAAGGTTTTCCATAGAGGGGAAAATGTAACCTTGTTAATAACAACCAGGGCCAATAACAAGCCACTTCCAGAGATTAGGGCAAGATACCACTTTAGAGGTTGAATTGGCCTGTCTAAAGAAAAGATTTTCCGGTATAAGGTTTTTCCTAGCGGAGAAAATGTAACCTTGTTAATAGCAATTTCCCACAGTAAATTTTGAGTATTTTATCAATCAGGACCAATAAGAAGCCACTTTGAGAGATATTTTTTTTCTAATTTTTTTATTTAATTTAATTTATTTTTTAGTTTTAACATTAATTTTTATATATAATAATCATTAAAGTGAGAATGACTACTAGTGGATTTAATGTCCTATAAAAGTTCGTCATTCACACTTTTATGTACAAAACATATACTGTCATAGTGACTAAAACTATATTACGATGCTAACAGATGAGATTTTATCATTCGTTTAAACATAAAAATATGTACAGCGCTCTTAATATTTTCAGGTAAGTTAGTGATGTCAAATTCAGTTCTAATCTGGAGCACTTCAACTGACTAGAATATCTAGTTGAATAGCCATTACCTAGAAATTCGAATTGTATAGTCGAAATTAATGATGGGATGTGTAGACACTTAAACATGTAGATCGACACATACATCTCAAAAATAATTGGAAGAATGCTTATAGCAACAGTTCAATAGAATTCCACAGTAGAAAATAAGTGAGGCAGTTTATACATTGCTTTACAGCACCTATTTTGTAAAATCTGCCATTTAATCAGTTTCTCTTTAACAGCTGAACCAAAGGTGGACGAAGCGCATGACAATCGGGTATGAATAAATGAGAAATACATTTTTGTAACACATGTACTGGAACAAATCAGCCAATTGTCTTATCAAACAAATAAATGGGCAAACTTTAATACAAATAGAGTTAATATGGTCCTCCCACGTGGTATGATTATCGAATATTACTCCAATTTGCCAACACGCTCTAAATTGACTGATATTTTGTTTAAATAAAGAAAATCCAAAGGTAAAATAATATCATCCTTCAGATGTGACATTTTTACCTGACAATTTCTGGATTCATAGAATAGGGCCGTATTCTAAATTGGCCATATCATTTACGTAGATTATAAATAATAAAGGGCCAAGGTCCCTTGAGGAACACCACAGTTCACACCTAAAGTGGAGCTTTTTACACCATTTAGAATCACAAACTGCTTTCGATTACTAAGGTAGCTTGCTAACAGTTCGTATGATAGACCACGGAAGCCATAAATTTGCAATTTTTGAAGAAGTAAAGTGTGATCTATACAATCAAGAGCTTTACGAAGATCAAGAAATAAGCCAGAGATATAGTTTTGTCTATCAAAGTTACGATAGATCAAATCAGTAATGTCTGTTAGTGCCAAATCTGTACGGACGATAATTATTAACTAATTTAGAATTCCCAGACTTAAAGATAGGTGTCACTTTAGCAATTTTAAGACAATCGGGGTAAACACCGGTTTCCAAAAACAAATAAAATAGATCAGCTAGTAATTGTGAGAAAAATGGCGAATAATTCTTCAGAACCACGTTACGAATGTTATCATAACCACCACCCTTTGTAATACTGAGATTTGAAATTAAATTCGATATTTCGCTGCAGGAAATGGGCGAAAAGAAACACGAATTAATACTAGGCACCAAGTATGAAATTTATTCAAATCATCTGAGCCTGGACTAGAACTATACTTGCTGATACTCAACATCATTACAAATAACGGAGTGGATCCTATTATTATTAGAGTTATTTACCATGAACCGATTTAACTGTTTCCAGATCTCTTTTTGGCTCAAATTATTAAATAAATGGTCAAAATAATGCTTCTTTGCAAAGTATTTTCCGTTTTTGATCTTCCTATTTAGCAAATCTAATTGATGTTTTAGTTCTAAATTAGTACGGTTCCTTTTAAAACACTTCAATGTACGGTTTTTAAGTTTAATTAAATCCCAGAGATCATGAGTTATCCAAGGACAAACACTTGCATTTTTAATTTTTACATTTACTTCCATCAAAAATCCGTTCTAGAGTAGACTCAGGATTGCTGACGTCAAATACGCTAATCATTAAAAAATATTCAAAGGACTCATTAACCTTTTTGCAATTAACGTATCTTTTCGTTAGTGTCCGAGTACAATATTTAGGCTTGAAGCGAAATTTTGAGAGTACAAAACTATGATCACTTATGTCGGCTTCAATGGTAAAAATTCCGAACTTGCTCAATATTATGAAAACTACTAACAGAGTGGTCTAAAATACTGTGGCTCAGTGGTCTGGTAAAGAAAGTATTTGTTACAATCATACCATGAGAGAGCAAGGTTGCGTTAGGCCCAGAGTCCAGGTCTTATTGGCCCAGATTGATAAGATACTAAAAATATACGGTGGAAAATTGCCATTAATATGGATACATTTTCTCCACTAGGAAAAACCTTATACCGAAAAATGCTCTTTAGCCATAGGCCAATTCAACCTATACAGTGGTATTTTGCCCTTAACTCTGGAAGTGGCTTAATATATAACTCATATTGGGTTCCGTTTTTTACAGGGCTAACCGTTCAAATAAAATAGATTTGATGTAAAAGCGGATTGGTCACGATAGATTTTTTGAGTAAATTTCGTTCATTGAATTCGTTGAGTGGCACACGTTGAAAGACCAAAAACAGGACATCGTGGAGTTTGTACCAAAATTTCATTATATACTGATGACACCTATGGACTTACCCTTCCAAACAGCATTGGGCGCGTAAATTACACGATGTAGTTTACACGGTCATTAACATGCAATTTACATGTAAATTACATAGCATATTTTTACATTATGTAAAGTAAATAACTACTTTTTCATGGCAAGCGCGCTATCTGTTATATAATTTTATAATTATTCATCTTCGTCAAAATATATAGAGCACAGTTTGTGTGTATGCATAATTTGAATTTACATCGACTGTTTTGTCTTATAAAATGCAAGTCCACTTAGTTGTACTATAGCTTCGGTCGGTTGCTGGCTTTCATCATCACCGTGTACAATGGTAACTAAAAATAATGTTGGTTTGCACGTTAGATAAGAAAATCGGCCTAAAAAATATTTGCCAGTCGAAGTAGACTTTTGTTGTTGAACAACCGGTGGTTTATTTACTAATCTTCCACCTTGACCAAGAACAACTGTAATTTCCTGCAAAACTTAGAAAAAAAGTCGAACAGTCGATTATTGGCTCGTTTTGAATTTGGTCTTGGAAGTCAATATAGAGGGCATTTTTCTTGCCCAACAGCCCGTATATTGTCCAGGATGAAGTATTCCTAAAAAGGAGCTATTTCTTCTTTACACATTATAAGCGGTACTACAGGATGAGGCTAAATTGAGTGAATTTCCCCCATGCGAATATTTTTTTATTGGTGTACGATGGAATGCTTTCAATTTCATGGGTATTGGAATAAACGGGTCTCGCTTTTCAACTACCGGAGTTGAATGTAAAATTAAATTTCCTCCTCCGGCTTTGCGTCTCATGGTTGTTTCTGATGATTTCGGCATGTAATAAAAATCATTCGATATATTAAACGGATCAATGGATTTTTTGGTGGAGGAAATAAATTAATTCACTGATATGTTGGTTAACAACATTTACTCGACTGTTTGACATTTACGAAGAAACCGTGTAAAATGCTACAATTTGATAATAGATGGCACATATTACACTATAAAAATTATTATCTTTCTCATATGTTGCAAACTAAACCTAAAGACGTCACTAATCGATTTTTTAGAGCTTGTTTAAGAAAAACACAGATGGCAGTGTGTAATGTAACTCTTCTTGTGATTGTAGATAACTAAAAGTCTAAAATAATTAATGACATTCCAAAACGGATTGACGTCGGAAGATTTTTGAGTTGAATCTATTCAGTGCATTCATGGAGTCTGAGTGGAATAGATTTAACGTCCAATAACAAGACATCTCAGAGTTTATATCAAAATGCCACTTTTATCGGATGATTAGGCCTAACTTTTCAAATGAAATAAGTTTGAATTCCAAACGGATTTATCGCGATTTTTTGAGTAAAACTCGTTCATTGAATTTAGCGAGTATCAGCATGGTTTTCGCGTAGACAATTGACTTTTGAGTAGACAATGTCGAGAATGGGTAGAATAAGTAGACATTTTGTAGACAATGTAAATTATTACTTTTTTTCAATTGTTTTTCTGTGCGAAGTCGTCATCTTCTAGTTTCCCAGTTTGAATTGGATTTTACCTATATTTTGGCAGTTAAAATTCATTTTTTATTAAACAAATTGGTGAGATTGAAAATCTTGGCCAATCGATGTCTTCAGTATTGGTGCAACCATAAGCGATTTGCTAGGCTAAATGTGCTCTCTGTCATGAACATTTTCGAAACAAATATTTCATTTCTGATTTTAACGACCCTCTTTGGGAAATAGTTGGGGTTACTACAAAACTTATAACGTAAATGAGTTTTGTTGATTGTTTACTGATTTTATTTTTAAATGTGAAGAAAGAATGAACTCCATCTTGAAATGGTTTGAATTACAAAGAAACAATAAAATTTTGGTAGTTGATAGCAGAATTAATAATTTTCGACATTGTCTACATTCTCTACATTGTCGACGTCTTATTCTTAATTTTCTACATACATTGTTTACGCGTGTAAAATATTAATTATTTACGTGGTGTAGACAATACGGTACAACACTGATGAAATACTTTAGTGTGATTAGTTCGCATGTTCTATTCTCAAAAGATTCCCGAGCCCCTATGAATCTGGTAGTGGGACTGCCTGTTGAACTCTCACTACCTGAGGTTCTATTTTTCTGATCATAAACCACGTAACAACAACAAGAACTGCTAAGAGGAATAAATATAACCGATGTGAACTTTTTAACGAAAAGTGTAACTACACTAATTAATGAAAAGTGTAGCTACACAAAATAACGAAAAGTATAACTTATAAAAAGTGTAGCAACTAAAAGTGTAAATAGTACACCTTTACTAAAAACGATCGCCAAAAATGTATAAGTGATGCATCTATCGAGATCAAATTTTATGGCGACAGTACGGCTGATTAAAAAATCTCGGAGATGTTACCAAGTGAAGGCATATGCCATCTAATAGTGGACAACTTCAGCTGTTCAAATCAGTTAACTAAACTAAAATAAATATTTTTGGGGTGGTTCCACATAAGTTTTAGGACGTAAAATTGGCCGATTTCAGGAATTTTAGAGATGTTACCAAGTGTGGGCATATATCGCATAATAGTGGACAGATTCAGCGGTTCAGAACCGTAAACCATATTGAAATAAAAATTTAAGAATTGTCTGCAGACAAAGATTTGATGTGGACAATTTTTGAAAAATTCAAATATTCGTCAACACTATACGACTGATTCCAGTACCCTCAGAACTGTTACCAAGTGTGGGCATACATAGGCAAATAGTGGACGAATTGTGCTATTCAGAACAGTTAGCTTCGTACAATTAAACGGATTTTGGGTTGCTTCACGACAATTTTTAAATCGGTAAATTTAATGAATATTTTAATATTCGTCAAAATATCTGCTCCCTGAGTTTTCTGGAATCGGCCGTAGCAGGTAATTTGACGAATATTAAAATATTCATAAAATTTACCGATTTAAAAATTGTCGTGAAGCAACCCCAAATATTTGTAATTGTACGTAGTTAACTGCACGATTCGTCGTCTATTTCCAGATATATGCCCACACTTGGTTACGTTTCTGAGGGTCCTGGAATCAGTCGTATAGTGTTGATGAATATTTGAATTTTTCAAAAAATTAGCACATCGTTTCTTTCAATATGGTTTACTGCTCTGAACTGCTGAACCTATCCACTATTATGCGATATATGCCCACACTTGGTAACATCTCTAAAATTCCTGAAAAGTATTTTGAAGAATATTTGAATTTTTATGAAATTTTACATCCTAAAACTTGTGTGGAACCACCCCAAAAATATTTATCTTAATTTAGTTAACTGTTTTGAACAGCTCATGGTGTCCACTATTAGATGGCATATGCTTTCACTTGGTAACATCTAGTGTCGCCATAAAATTGAACCCATACCAAAAAATGGTTTACAAACAATTGGAAAATGAAATGTTAGCTTTAGGCTAAATAAATGCAACATTTAAAAATTTTAGATTCCACTCGTATTTATCGTATCGACACAATTACGTAATATACTTTTTCTGGTTCCAATCTTAATTCAACCTCACTATCGATCGCAAACATCGATGCTTCTACCACTCCAACTTAGTCTAATATTTCTTTGACGCGGCTAACCTTCATTCGTAATTCTTCTACGAATTCGTCAAAAGCTTTTTTAATGCCACTAGCAAATTTAGAGAGCTTGGTGAGAATTCCTCAGCATACGAGGCGCTGCTGTTTTAGGCCATCTACGCCAGAAATTTCTCGTACCGCTAGGCGAGGATGGAAATGCCTCAAACTACAGAAAAAACGACCTGGCCGGAAAGCAAAAAAAAAAAATAAGTGTTCAATATCTTTTAAAAACTTCTCCAGTGATACCAACTTAACCTCTAATCCAGTCTCTCGAGGATAAGGAGGAGGTTTAGCTTAACATTTAAAAAAATGCAGCTGAAGCACGTCATTTGCTTGAGGAGTTCTAGGGCGAGCATGCACCATCGAAAACTATCTGTTAAGATTGGTTTAAACGCACTCCGGAAGACCAAAAATTGAAGACACCGCATTTGAAGACACCGAGCTGCAAGCTTTATTGGATGAAGATGATACGCAAACTCAATATAAACTTGCGGAGGAGTTAAACACAACTCACCAAGATATTTCCAAACGTTTACATGCAATGGGAAAAATTCAAAAGGAAGGAAAATGAGTGCCGCATGAGTTGACTGAGAGACAGATGGAAAATGGAAAAGCCACTTGTAAAATTTTTCTTTCACGGCATGAAAGGAAGAGCTTTCTGGATCGAATTGTTACGAGAGATGAGAAGTGGATCTATTTTAAGAATCCCAAAGGGAAGCATCAACATCAATGGCACGGCCAAATCACTACGGAAAGAAGACAAGGGTCTGTGTTTGTTGGGACCAGAAAGAAATCGTGTACTATGAGCTGCTGAAACAAGGCGAAACTATCAATGGGCAAGGCTACCGACTTATCAATCTGAACCATACATTGCTCGAAAAACGGTCAGAGTGGGGCACGAGTTGCGAACGAGTGATATTGCAGCACGTCAACGCTCCATATCATCGTACTCCCATCGTCCAGGACACCATCAAAACGCTGAAATGGGAGCTACTACACCTGCTTTATTTGTATGCCATGTAGTCCTATTGAAACCACAGGTCGTTAATATTCAAATCATAAAATATTGGCCGTAAAATTCATCATATGGTCTTTGTCGACCAGTCTAATTGTTGAGGACGTCGTGAAATCGATCAACGTGGCTTCTTTGCTACACTTTTTCTCACTTTAGCAATATTTTCGGTTAAACGAGCACATGTGCTGTCGATATGTTTGTGACTGAGCCAGGTGACTCAAATTTTTGGGCTCAATTTATGATACCGATGTGAAGATGTCCCGAAAAGGAGAAAGAAAATAAAAAAATTGTGTGTTTGCTTTTGTTGCATCAGAGATTTAAAAAAAATACTAACACATTTTCTTCTGTAGTGATTTAGGCCATTTGAGAGACGGAAACTTCGAGCACTGTCATAAACTTGTGCAGTCAACCTGGAATTTAACATTACATTACGCTACAATTTCTGGATTTCAAATGGCCAACACCTCTTCATGACAGTGGTCAAAGTTTCGGGTAATCCCTGTGAAAAACGTTACAGAAGAGAATTTCTTAGTAAATGTTTTCTTGAAAATCGTTGCCAAATTTTTATACGACCTGGAACGAAAATTCGGCCAGACTCAGTATGTAACGATTTTCAACAGAAAATTTACTAAGAAATTCTTCTCTGGGACGTTTTTCACAGAGATTACCTGGGACTTCGAATACATTTGGAATCCAAAAAGTTAGCGTAATGTATTGTTGAATTCCAGGTGGTGTATACAACTTTGTGACAGTGGCCGAAGTCTCAGGTAATTCCTGTGAACTGAACATACTGCGTCTGGCACAAACCTTCTTTCCAGCTCGCATGGAAATGTGGTTACAGTTTTTGGAATCCAGATAGCCTACAGCACTTCGTGACATAGGCCGAAGTCTCAAGTTATGCTCATGAAAATGGACACCGAATACAATTTCTTAGCATTTTTTATTGAAAACCGCTGCATACTGGGTCAGACACGAATTTTCTTTCCAGCTTCCATAGAAACGGAGATATAATTTTAGAATTTCAGATGGCCTACACTACTTCGACACACTGGCCGAATTCTTAATTAATCCACTTGAAAACTGCCACAGAACAAAATTTTTTAGTAAATTTTTTGTCGAAAATTGTTACATACTGAGTCTGGCACAAACCATCTTTCCGGGTCATATAGAAATAGAGACACGTTTTATGGATTCCAGATGGCCTACATTACTTGGTGACAATGGACGAAATATCAAGAAATCCTTGTGCAAACCGCCATAGAAGAAAATTGGGATAGAACATTTTTTCTAATCGTTACTTACTGAGTCTGACACGAATCTGCTCTCAAGCTCGTATAGAAATGAAGCTGCAGTTTTTAGATTCCATATGGCCTACACTATTTCGTGACTTGGCCGAAGTCTCAGGTAATTCCTGTGGAAATCGCTTGAGAAGCAAATTTTTTAGTAAAATTTTTGTTGAAAATTTTGCATACTGGACCAGATACGAATCTTCTTTCCAGCCTCGATAAAAATGGAGCTATAATTTTAAGATTTCAGATGGCCTACACTACTTCGACACACTGGCCGAATTCTTAATTAATCCACTTGAAAACTGCCACAGAACAAAATTTTTTAGTAAATTTTTTGTCGAAAATTGTTACATACTGAGTCTGGCACAAACCATCTTTCCGGGTCATATAGAAATAGAGACACGTTTTATGGATCTCAGATGGCCTACATTACTTAGTGGCAATGGCCGAAATATCAAGAAATCCCTGTGCAAACCGCCATAGAAGAAAATTGGGATAGAACATTTTTTCTAATCGTTACATACTGAGTCTGACACGAATCTGCTTTCAAGATCATATAGAAATGAAGCTGCAGTTTTAGATTCCATATGGCCTACACTATTTCGTGACAGTGGCTGAAGCCTTAGGTAATCCCTGTGGAAATCGCCTCAGAAGCAAATTTTTTAGTAAAATTTTTGTTGAAAATTTTGCATACTGAATCAAACACGAATCTTCTTTCCAGCTTCCATAGAAACGGAGCTATAATTTTAGGATTTCAGATGGTCTACATTACTTGGTGGCAATGGCCGAAATATCAAAAAAACCCTGTGCAAACCGCCATAGAAGAAAATTGCGATGGAACATTTTTTTAAATCGTTACATACTGAGTCTGACACGAATCTGTTCTCCAGCTCGTATAGAAATGCAGCTGCAATTTTTAGATTCCATATGGCCTTTCGTAACAGTGGCCGAAGTCTCAGGTAATCCCTGTGGAAATCGCCTCAGAAAAAATTTTTTTAGTAAATGTTTTGCTGAAAATCGTTGCATAGTGAGTCAGAGATAGTTTTGGATTTCAAATGGCCTACACTGCTTCGTCACTGTGGCCGAATTTCTTAGTAAAGCTTTTGTTGAAAATTGTTACATACTGAGTCTGGCCTTTTATTTGATTTCGGTCTACTTTTCGTTCCACCTTCACAAACATCTTTAATTGGATAACTTCAAATTTAATCTTGGTCTTATCCAGATGACCTTATATTGACCCTGCTGTAACTCACACAATACTAATCAAGTTTAGTTAATATTTACTCATACATTACACAATTTTACACCTCATGGTATTCTCAAGCATAATAAATAATAATCAAACTGTAAAATACTCGTATACAACCCCAGATGGTTAATTAAATAAGAAAATCACTGCAACAATAATTCTGCATCGTATAAATGTAGCGTGCACGACGGCAGTTGAAACGATTTATTTACAACAATTTTTTGTCCTTGCGCGTTGATTAAATATGCAAACAAAATCTTCTAACGACGACGACAACAAAAATTTATCTTAATTGAATGCCGTAAGAAAATTTAAAAGACCCAAAGTAAAGAATAAAATATATCGTTGGCCATTGTTGTCTTGTTGAATTATGTACGAGTATTGTCGGTAATTTAATTTTAACACCCACACCATATAAATACGAGAAAGGGAAAATCTGCGAAATGGTGACAGATCCGCAAATATGTGTACAATGAAAATGACGTTGATTTTTATTATTTTTTTTTTGTGGATTTTGTGTGCGTTTGGATTTTCTAAAGTAAATAAATTTCAATTACATTTACTTTCTGCTAAAGATAAATAGATTCTAGAGTCGGATGTATGAGCAAAGTACGACTATGAATTGTACGTATGCAAACCGACCGTCTATGCTGATTTAACTTGAACCGACCAATCAATACTCTCACTCTTGTATCCGAGATAGAACACATAGACTTTAAGTTTTGGTGCGAGGCACAAATAAAGTAAATTTTGAGATTTACATAAATCTTGTGTATGTTACGTACGTATAGATATAGGACGTAAACCCTAAATAAATATTTATGTTGTATGTTCCGATTTGGTTTCTAGTTTTTTTTTTGGGGGGGAAAAGGGATATATTTGAAGAATTTTCTATATATTATGCGGCTGTATACTACTGGCCGCATGGAGAAAATCACATGTAGATTGATAAATAAGAGTACGTGTCAGATGTTGAATTTTATTAATTATACTGGGCTCTTCTATTTTGTGTTTCTGTCATGTTTGTTCTAAAATAAATGAGATGAAAATGGGTTGAATTTCAAACAATGTTTAGATCCATGTTAATTCAATTTTTGGTAAACTCGTATACATATTATGAAATTATGTACGAGTACATTTCTCTGTTGAATACGTACGTACGTGTACGACTGTGTGTCTAAATTAAAATGTCAATTATTTTGAATTACTATTTACAGGACGTGCCATGCAGTGTGATGATCAATTTACTTTAATTAATGACTGAGAGGTAAACATTTCGAGAGAGATACATATCCCTTTCCTATGATTGGGGCAAGGAATTGTTGTAAGTTTTGATCATCATCTATTGCTTTATACCATTAATTTGTTAAATCAAATTGGTTAAATACATTTATTTTGTCACAAGTACATAAATTAAGAATTACATATCGGAGTTTTCAGTAAGGACCTAACAATTCTGTATTTAAATAAAACACAGAATAAGAGTTATTGGGCTCAAATTTAAAATCGCGCATACGACCATCGCGAGAACGTTTGCAACGACTTAACGGCATTAACGCGCATGAGCGAGGTGGCCATTCGACCGGAACATTCCTCGAAATCAATAGATCAATGGTTTGACTGCAATAGCTGTGTGGCACCATCTTGTTGGAACTACATATCATCACAGATGTCAAGTCCATGCAGTTCTGGAAGCCCATTGACCGTAACGTGGTGATCATTTTCATCGACGAAAAATATGGTCCAGTCACTCCTCCGGTGGAGGCGGAGGGGAGGGGCGGTAATTCACACCACACGGTCACTTTTTTTGATTGTAGTGTAATCTCTTGAAGCACAGCTTTGTCAATAAGCAACATATGCGTTATTGGACACCACGTGGACGGCTCAGAATCAACTGATTTGGGTCATAGGTGACCCAGTCATAGGTTGCTAAATTGCTCACCCAGCCACCTGATTGAAATTTTATTACCAGGACAGAAAATTTGTTAAATTTTTTGGAATTATTTTACGCCTTTCCAGAGATTGAGCTCAGAGAGGCTCAGGTTCCGTGAATATTTCAAATAGGTTGCTAAATTTTATATCCAGCCAGCCCGAAGAAGTTTCATCTTAACCAGAACAGCAAATTTGTTAAAAAATTTTGATTTCTTTTTTGAGTTTGAGTGAAAATAGTAAACGGCCATTAACACGCTTTCCCAGAGATTCGGATTCAAGTTTCGTAAGAACCTCAAACAGGTGTCTCAATTGCTCATCCAGCCAGTCTGATTTAAACTTCCTAACTAGAACAAATTTGTTAATGATTTTTGTATTTCTTTTTTAAATGTTTCAAAAATTATTTAGTAAATTAGGGTGAAAATATGAGTTTCTATATGTGATTCTGACTTATGGAGAATAGGCACAACCACTAAACTTGATCAGTATGTTCAGTACAACGAGTTTATGTGATCATTAATAATATTTGAGATTTGGCCATTGTGAAAATAGTATTGAATTTTTATGATTGGTTTTCTATTGCCAAATCTGGCTGGTCATATCAGGTGGTATACTCGTACATCTAGTTTAAGGCTGTGTAGTACTCAACTTGTCAAAAACGCTTTGTACTAAAAATCACTTTTTGAAGGGTTAAGTTAAATGTATAATTGAGGCATTAATACATGAGTACAGTAATTAAATGTTTAGCCATTTCAAAGTTTATCGTTTTTGCGCAACGTATAAATCCATTTTCTCAATATCTTACCTCTAAACATCGAATACATTTTGCAATCATAATGTTAAGAAAGAGAAACTCTAATTAGTGACCTGGTTAGAAAGTTACATTTAAGTTGGTTAGATGAGCAATTTAACATTCTACCTGAGGTGCTATTGGAACCTGAGTCCAAACCTCTAAGAAGATGTGTTAATGGCCGTCTACCATTTTCACTCAAATTCAAAATAGAAATTCAAATTTCTTTAACAAAAATGTGGTGTCCTAGTTAGAAAGTTTCAATGCTGAGCTTAAATCTCTGAGAAAGCGTGTTAATGGCCGTGTTAATTTCCCTAAAACTTAAAAAAGAATTCAAAAATTCTTAACAAATTTGCTGTTCTGGTTAAGAAGTTTCAATCGGGCTGGCTGGATGAGAAATTTAGCAACCTATTTGAGGTTTACCACTTTCACTCAAGCTCAAAATAGAAATACAAAAATTCTTCACAAATTTACAGTCCTGGTTAGGAAATTTCAATTAGGCTGACTGGATGGGCAATTTATCAACATATTTGAGATTCTCACGAGAAGACGTGTTTGTGGCCGTTTATTATTTTCACTCAAATTTAAAAAAGAAATACAAAAATCCTTAACAAATTTGTTCTGGTTAGGAAGTTTAAATCAGACTGGCAGGATGAGCAACTGAGACATTTATTTGAGGTTCTTACGAAACTTGAATCCGAATCTCTGGGAAAGCATGTTAATGGTCGTTTACTATTTTCACTCAAACTCAAAAAGAAATCTAAAATTCTTAACAAACGTGTTGTTCTGGTTAAAAAGTTTCAGTTCGGCTGGCTGGATAAGAAATTTTTCCACTTTCACTCAAACTCAAAATAGAAATACAAAAATTCTTCACAAACTTGCTGTCCTGGTTAGGAAATTTAAATTAGGCTGGCTGGATGAGTAATTTAGCAACCTATTTGAAGTACTCACGGAACCTGAGCTTAATCTCTGGGAAATCGTGTTAATGGCCGTTTACCATTTTCACTCAAACACAAAGTATAAATTCAAAAATTCTTCACAAATTTGCTGTTTTGGTTAGGAAGTTTAAATCAAACTAGCTTGATGAGCAATTGAGACACCTGTTGGAGGTACTTACGGAACCTGAAACCAAATCTCTGGGAAAGCGTGTTAATGGCCATTTAAAATTTTCACTCAAACTCAAAATAGAAATTCAAATTTTTTTAACAAAAATGTGATGGCCTGGATAGTAAGTTTCAATCAGGTTGGCTGGATGGGTAATTTAACAATCCATTTGAGGTGCTTACGGAACCTGAGCTTAAATTTTTGGAAGGTGTGATAATGACCGTTTGCCATTTTCACTCAAACTCTAAAAATATATCAAGAACTCTTAACAAATTGCTGTTCTGGTTAAGAAGTTTTAGTAGGGCTGGCTGGATGAGAAATTTAGAAATCTATTTGAAGTTTTCCACTTTCACTCAAACTCAAAATAGAAAATCAAAAATTCTTCACAAATTTGCTGTCTTGGTTAGGAAATTTAAAATAGGCTGACTGGATGGGCAATTTATCAACCTATTTGAGGTGCTCACGGAACCTGAGTCAAAATATCTGAGAAGACGTGTTTGTAGCCGTTTACTACCATTTTCTATGAGGGGTTTCTGAAAATCCCATATTTTATTAATGAAATCACTTAAACTGGTGCTAAGGGGTGCCAGAATCACCCGTAAAATCATTATTTCAACTCTAATTACAAAACATAAATTTTGAAAAATTTTGTGTATGTGATTTTGAAGGCATACAATCAAACTCTAATAGCAATCCTGTTAAATTAGGAATATAATCAGCACCAGCACAGAAGTAAATCACAGCATCCTTAATCCGTTGATCCTAACTCCAAGTTATCTTCAAATTATTTATTGATTGCGATAGAAGAAAATCAATATGTGCGGCTCTTTTCGGAAGAATTGGATATTTGTAACCGGTGTGACGAATTTAACAAAATTTGTTATTTTAAAATTTACGCGAGTGTGCATTCAATATTTAACAGTGTAATTCAACAAAGGCTTGAACACTGAACAGAAATGATCGAAAATCGCATTAAAATAGTTAAAAGTAAACTCATTTAATTTCTTGTGTTGTTCAATATATTTTACGAATAGGCTTTCAAAATACAATGATAAGAGTAAGGGCTAACGACTCATTGAATTTTTTGTGTTGGCATACATCGCCTATCTATGGTAAGATTTAGGGCTAGTAAGTTGAATGAGTAAAGATTTTCAATTGAAAGCTGATTAATTCATAGTGTTTCTCACTAGCCCTAAATCTTACCATGATATTCGGAAAGCCTATTAGCTAGGCGATTTAACGTTTATAATGAAACCGCGTGAAAACCTCTAGGATTAGTCCCTTATAAAAAACAGCAAAACAAGGACAACACAAAATATTGAATGAGTTTACTTTTAATTATTTTACTGCGATTTTCAATCATTTCTGTTCAATTCTTTATTGAATTACACTGTTAAAATATTGAATGCACACTCGCGTAAATTTTAAAATAATTTTTTTTGTTAAGTTCGTCACACCGGTATATTTGTATCAACTTCAACGGCGAATACATTTGTGATATAAACCAGCCATTACATCCGTATCACTCAAATACAGACATCTGTGAGAAGCACATTTTCCAGCAGAGTTGTAATGTTTCAACTAGTTTGAATTTCACTAAGCCGACACAACTCACAGATCTTTATAATAAAATCAAAAATTCTTTATAATTCTATTTTCGAAAGTGGCAGCGGAACAATGGAAATAACAACCAGCTTCATCGAAGCAAGCGGAATCCTAACATGAGATACTACCTTTGCATTGAAACGAGAAACAGTTACGTTGACAAGATACTGAACTGGTGAATTTTTACCAAAAATGAAATAAATTTTGTGGCGGAGTCATATGTGTTGCGGCAACAACCCGGGAATTAATTAAATCAAAACGTCGACATCGTTCCAAATATCAAAAAACCAAAATATTTAATTTTGGACACTGTCGAGTCCGCCAGATGATTTACGACACCTCGTGAATAACAGCCATCATTATATGTTCGTTAAATAATATCTTATGTAGTATGGAATTGAACTGATATTCTTTGTAGTTGTAGAGGTCACTACAAATATTAAAGAAAATGTGAATTTTCAGACCGACAATTAAACTCCTGTGATAAAGGGCCATTACAGAAGAGTTCAAAACGATTTTGAATAATACTTCACCTAAAAAAAATCTTAAAAGATATTCTAACATACGGAAAAAATCTTACCTTATTTTTACACGTAACTTGCACTCGATAAATTGTATCCGGCCACAGTGACAATTGCACCGAAGTCGAATCCGTCAGTAAGTTCCCCATTAAACCACCGCCTGACACTTCCCATGTGACCAGGCACTGCATTGGATCTTGTAACGGCTGCCACGTTACATCTGTCGACACCAAGGACCCATCACGTATTAACGATGTGTTGTGTAATTTCCACGAGTTTGCTATCGATGAATTTAATGATGATGTATCAGCACATTGATCCCAGCACTGAAAATATGCAGAGGAAAACGAAAAAAAATGGTTCATGAATAATTTACAAACTATGTCTGGCATCACGGAAAATTGAAAAGAATATTTTTTCCTTTTTGTTAAATAAATTTGTTAAGGAAAATAAAATTTTTTACCAAAAAAGTTTTACTTAATTTAAAATTTATTATTATTACAAATTCTTAAACACAAGACAAAAAAAAAAATTGTGGGACGAAAATGGGTGGTACTGAAGGAAAAGTTTGCACAAACTTTCGAATTATTTTTAGCTGTCAACTATGCTTATTCAACCCATAAATAAAGTATAAGTAATAAACAAAACCACAAAAAGTGACAGATTTCAGACAAATGCATACACCTACTGGTACAACTATAATGACAGCCAAACATTGAAAAAAAAAACTCATATATATTCGTCGTAAACACGCAATTAAACCATTCATGTATATTGAAACACCAATTAAATATAAATAAATATCACAAAATTTTTGTTTTATAATTTAATTATGATTTACAAAAACATCCCATCAATTAAATTTATTTATAAAAATTTCGCACAAACAACACAAAATCATTTAATAATAAATTTCAATTAAAATTTAATGATTAGTAGTAATTTAAAAAAATATTGCCATTGAAACGAAAATGTTTTTTTTTTGTGCTCAAATTAAATACAAAAATATTTTTATGCAAATAATTGATTGCATTATATAAATTAATAATAATACACTTTTAAATTAATTATTACAAAAAATAATAAATTTGTTAAACAAATAAAAAAATGGCATGCGGAACAAGGAGTATGGGATTGACAGTATCCACGAAGTATTCATAATTGGACACGGGCGTACTATAGGCAATGTCCTGTAGAACGAACGGTTGTGGTACCCAACCCCTTCGTACCCAAATTTCAGCCGAAAAAACCCTGCATTATCGACACATTTCGTATCAGGTGGTAATACAAAATTCTGTTGATATTAGCCGAAAATTACATATTATTGACGTTAACAGTAAATTTTCGCCGAAAAAAATTTGAAAAATCAATATCACATAATTCGAATGTTTAAAGGCCATATGAACTGGGTAAAGTTAGACAGACCCGTAATTAGCTGGATCCCATATTTATAATTTGTCGTGTTAGGGGTCAATGAATTTGAGTTGTGGCACTAACAGCTACAAACAATATGGCCTGATTTTTGGCACAGGTGATCACTGTTAGTGCCAAAACTCGAATTCATCGGCCCCTAACACGACAAATTATAAATATGGGATCCAGCTAATTACGAGTCTGTCTAACTTCACCCAGTACAAATTACCACTGAACATGCGTCCAGCTTTTAATTTATTTCCCTATGATGCTACATAAAATATGGCCTGATTTTTGGCACAGGTGTTCACTGTTAGTGCCAAAACTCAAATTCATCGGCCCCTAACACGACAAATTATAAATATGGGATCCAGCTAATTACAGGTCTGTCTAACTTCACCCAGTACAAATTACCACTGAACATGCGTCCAGCTTTTAATTTATTTTCCTATGATGCTACATAAAATATGGCCTGATTTTTGGCACAGGTGTTCACTGTTAGTGCCAAAACTCAAATTCATCGGCCCCTAACACGACAAATTATAAATTTGCGATCCAGCTAATTACGGGTCTGTCTAACTTCACTCAGTACAAATTACCACTGAACATGCGTCCAGCTTTTAATTTATTTCCCTATGATGCTACATAAAATATGACCTGATTTTTGGCACAGGTGTTCATTGGTTGTGCCACAACTCAAATTCGTTAGCCCCTAATACGACAAATCCAGTACAAATTACCACTGAACATGCGTCCAGCTTTTAATTTATTTCCCTATGATGCTACATAAAATATGGCCTGATTTTTGGCACAGGTGTTCATTGTTAGTGCCACAACTCAAATTCATTGGCCGCTAACACGACAAATTATAAATATGGGATCCAGCTAATTACAGGTCTGTCTAACTTCACCCAGTACAAATTACCACTGAACATGCGTCCAGCTTTTAATTTAATTCACTATGATGCTACATAAAATATGGCCTGATTTTTGGCACAGGTGTTCACTGTTAGTGCCACAACTCAAATTCATCGGCCCCTAACACGACAAATTATAAATATGGGATCCAGCTAATTACGGGTCTGTCTAACTTCACCCAGTACAAATTACCACTAAACATGTGTCCAGCTTTTAATAAATTTTCCCAGGATTCTACATAAAATATGGCCTGATTTTTGGCACAGGTGTTCACTGTTAGTGCCACAACTCAAATTCATTGGCCTCTAACACGACAAATTATAAATTTGCGATCCAGCTAATTACGGGTCTGTCTAACTTCACCCAGTACAAATTACCACTGAACATGCGTCCAGCTTTTAATTTATTTCCCTATGATGCTACATAAAATATGGCCTGATTTTTGACACAGGTGTTCATTGTTAGTGCCAAAACTCAAATTCATTGGTCTCTAACACGACAAACTATAAATATGGGATCCAGCTAATTACGGGTCTGTCTAACTTCACCCAGTACAAATTACCACCGAACATGTGTCCAGCTTTTAATTTATTTCCCTATGATGCTACATAAAATATGACCTGATTTTTGGCACAGGTGTTCATTGTTAGTGCCACAACTCAAATTCATTAGCCCCTAATACGACAAATTCAGTACAAATTACCACTGAACATGCGTCCAGCTTTAAATTTATTTCCCTATGATGCTACATAAAATATGGCCCGATTTTTGGCACAGGTGTTCACTGTTAGTGCCACAACTCAAATTCATTGGCTCCTAACACGACAAATTATAAATTTGCGATCCAGCTAATTACGGGTCTGTCTAACTTCACCCAGTACAAATTACCACTGAACATGCGTCCAGCTTTTAATTTATTTCCCTATGATGCTACATAAAATATGGCCTGATTTTTGGCACAGGTGTTCATTGTTAGTGCCACAATTCAAATTCATTGGCCGCTAACACGACAAATTATAAATATGGGATCCAGCTAATTACGGGTCTGTCTAACTTCATCCAGTACAAATTACCACTGAACATGCGTCCAGCTTTTAATTTATTTCCCTATGATGCTACATAAAATATGGCCTGATTTTTGGCACAGGTGTTCACTGTTAGTGCCAAAACTCGAATTCATCGGCCCCTAACACGACAAATTATAAATATGGGATCCAGCTAATTACGAGTCTGTCTAACTTCACCCAGTACAAATTACCACTGAACATGCGTCCAGCTTTTAATTTATTTCCCTATGATGCTACATAAAATATGACCTGATTGTTGGCACAGGTGTTCATTGGTTGTGCCACAACTCAAATTCGTTAGCCCCTAATACGACAAATCCAGTACAAATTACCACTGAACATGCGTCCAGCTTTTAATTTATTTTCCTATGATGCTACATAAAATATGGCCTGATTTTTGGCACAGGTGTTCACTGTTAGTGCCACAATTCAAACACATTGGCCCCTAACACGACAAATTATAAATATGGGATCCAGCTAATTACAGGTCTGTCTAACTTCACCCAGTACAAATTACCACTGAACATGCGTCCAGCTTTTAATTTATTTCCCTATGATGCTACATAAAATATGGCCTGATTTTTGGCACAGGTGTTCATTGTTAGTGCCACAACTCAAATTCATTGGCCGCTAACACGACAAATTATAAATATGGGATCCAGCTAATTACAGGTCTGTCTAACTTCACCCAGTACAAATTACCACTGAACATGGGTTCAGCTTTTAATTTATTTTCCTATGATGCTACATAAAATATGGCCTGATTTTTGGCACAGGTGTTCACTGTTAGTGCCACAATTCAAACACATTGGTCCCTAACACGACAAATTATAAATATGGGATCCAGCTAATTACAGGTCTGTCTAACTTCACCCAGTACAAATTACCACCGAACATGCGTCCAGCTTTTAATTTATTTTCCTATGATGCTACATAAAATATGGCCTGATTTTTGGCACAGGTGTTCACTGTTAGTGCCACAATTCAAACACATTGGCCCCTAACACGACAAATTATAAATATGGGATCCAGCTAATTACAGGTCTGTCTAACTTCACCCAGTACAAATTACCACTGAACATGCGTCCAGCTTTTAATTTATTTCCCTATAATGCTACATAAAATATGGCCTGATTTTTGGCACAGGTGTTCACTGTTAGTGCCACAATTCAAACACATTGGCCCCTAACACGACAAATTATAAATATGGGATCCAGCTAATTACAGGTCTGTCTAACTTCACCCAGTACAAATTACCACTGAACATGCGTCCAGCTTTTAATTTATTTCCCTATGATGCTACATAAAATATGGCCTGATTTTTGGCACAGGTGTTCACTGTTAGTGCCACAATTCAAACACATTGGCCCCTAACACGACAAATTATAAATATGGGATCCAGCTAATTACAGGTCTGTCTAACTTCACCCAGTACAAATTACCACTGAACATGCGTCCAGCTTTTAATTTATTTTCCTATGATGCTACATAAAATATGGCCTGATTTTTGGCACAGGTGTTCACTGTTAGTGCCAAAACTCAAACTCATCGGCCTCTAACACGACAAATTATAAATTTGCGATCCAGCTAATTACCTAACTTCACCCAGTACAAATTACAACCGAACATGCGTCCAGCTTTTAATTTATTTTCCTATGATGCTACATAAAATATGGCCCGATTTTTGGCACAGGTGTTCACTGTTAGTGCCACAATTCAAACACATTGGCCCCTAACACGACAAATTATAAATATGGGATCCAGCTAATTACAGGTCTGTCTAACTTCACCCAGTACAAATTACCACTGAACATGCGTCCAGCTTTTAATTTATTTTCCTATGATGCTACATAAAATATGGCCTGATTTTTGGCACAGGTGTTCACTGTTAGTGCCACAATTCAAACACATTGGCCCCTAACACGACAAATTATAAATATGGGATCCAGCTAATTACAGGTCTGTCTAACTTCACCCAGTACAAATTACCACTGAACATGCGTCCAGCTTTTAATTTATTTCCCTATGATGCTACATAAAATATGACCTGATTTTTGGCACAGGTGTTCATTGGTTGTGCCACAACTCAAATTCGTTAGCCCCTAATACGACAAATCCAGTACAAATTACCACTGAACATGCGTCCAGCTTTTAATTTATTTTCCTATGATGCTACATAAAATATGGCCTGATTTTTGGCACAGGTGTTCACTGTTAGTGCCAAAACTCAAACTCATCGGCCCCTAACACGACAAATTATAAATTTGCGATCCAGCTAATTACCTAACTTCACCCAGTACAAATTACCACCGAACATGCGTCCAGCTTTTAATTTATTTTCCTATGATGCTACATAAAATATGGCCTGATTTTTGGCACAGGTGTTCACTGTTAGTGCCACAATTCAAACACATTGGCCCCTAACACGACAAATTATAAATATGGGATCCAGCTAATTACAGGTCTGTCTAACTTCACCCAGTACAAATTACCACTGAACATGCGTCCAGCTTTTAATTTATTTCCCTATGATGCTACATAAAATATGGCCTGATTTTTGACACAGGTGTTCACTGTTAGTGCCACAACTCAAATTCATTGGCCTCTAACACGACAAATTATAAATATGGGATCCAGCTAATTACAGGTCTGTCTAACTTCATCCAGTACAAATTACCACTGAACATGCGTCCAGCTTTTAATTTATTTTCCTATGATGATACATAAAATATGGCCTGATTGTTGGCACAGGTGTTCATTGTTAGTGCCACAACTCAAATTCATTGGCCGCTAACACGACAAATTATAAATATGGGATCCAGCTAATTACAGGTCTGTCTAACTTCACCCAGTACAAATTACCACTGAACATGCGTCCAGCTTTTAATTTATTTCACTACAATGCTATATAAAATATGGCCTGATTTTTGGCACAGGTGTTCACTGTTAGTGCTACAACTCAAATTCATTAGACCCTTATACGACAAATTCAGTATAAATTACCACCGAACATGCGTCCAGCTTTTAATTTATTTTCCTATGATGCTACATAAAATATGGCCTGATTTTTGGCACAGGTGTTCACTGTTAGTGCCACAACTCAAACTCATTGGCCTCTAACACTACAAATTATAAATATGGGATCCAGCTAATTTTAGGTCTGTCTAACTTGACCCAGTACAAATTACCACTGAACATGCGTCCAGCTTTTAATTTATTTTCCTATGATGCTACATAAAATATGGCCTGATTTTTGGCACAGGTGTTCACTGTTAGTGTCACAACTCAAATTCATTAGCCCCTAACACGACAAACTATAAATATGGGATCCAGCTAATTACGGGTCTGTCTAACTTCACCCAGTAAAAATGCAGGTGTTCATTGTTAGTGCCACAACTCAAATTCATTGGCCGCTAACACGACAAATTATAAATATGGGATCCAGCTAATTACGGGTCTGTCTAACTTCACCCAGTACAAATTACCACTGAACATGTGTCCAGCTTTTAATTTATTTCCCTATGATGCTACATAAAATATGGCCTGATTTTTGACACAGGTGTTCACTGTTAGTGCCACAACTCAAATTCATTGGCCGCTAACACGACAAATTATAAATATGGGATCCAGTTAATTACAGGTCTGTCTAACTTCATCCAGTACAAATTACCACTGAACATGCGTCCAGCTTTTAATTTATTTCCCTATGATGATACATAAAATATGGCCTGATTGTTGGCACAGGTGTTCATTGTTAGTGCCACAACTCAAACTCATTGACCATTAACACGACAAATTATAAATATGGGATCCAGCTAAATACAGGTCTGTCTAACTTCACCCAGTACAAATTACCACTGAACATGCGTCCAGCTTTTAATTTATTTCCCTATGATGCTACATAAAATATGACCTGATTTTTGGCACAGGTGTTCATTGGTTGTGCCACAACTCAAATTCGTTAGCCCCTAATACGACAAATCCAGTACAAATTACCACTGAACATGCGTCCAGCTTTTAATTTATTTCCCTATGATGCTACATAAAATATGGCCTGATTTTTGGCACAGGTGTTCATTGTTAGTGCCAAAACTCAAATTCATCGGCCCCTAACACGACAAATTATAAATATGGGATCCAGCTAATTACGAGTCTGTCTAACTTCACCCAGTACAAATTACCACTGAACATGCGTCCAGCTTTTAATTTATTTCCCTATGATGCTACATAAAATATGACCTGATTTTTGGCACAGGTGTTCATTAGTTGTGCCACAACTCAAATTCGTTAGCCCCTAATACGACAAATTCAGTACAAATTACCACTGAACATGGGTTCAGCTTTTAATTTATTTTCCTATGATGCTACATAACATATGGCCCGATTTTTGGCACAGGTGTTCACTGTTAGTGCCACAACTCAAACTCATTGGCCTCTAACACTAAAAATGATAAATATGGGATCCAGCTAATTTCAGGTCTGTCTAACTTGACCCAGTACAAATTACCACTGAACATGGGTTCAGCTTTTAATTTATTTTCCTATGATGCTACATAAAATATGGCCTGATTTTTGGCACAGGTGTTCATTGTTAGTGCCAAAACTCAAATTCATCGGCCCCTAACACGACAAATTATAAATATGGGATCCAGCTAATTACGGGTCTGTCTAACTTCACCCAGTACAAATTACCACTGAACATGCGTCCAGCTTTTAATTTATTTCCCTATGATGCTACATAAAATATGGCCTGATTTTTGGTACAGGTGTCCTGTTAGTTCCGCAACTCAAATGCATTGCCCTCTAATACGACAAATCATATACATGGGATCCAGCAGTTTATGAATTGGTCTAACTACACCCAGTTCATGTAACCTTTGAACATTCGAATTATGTGACATTGATTTTAAAACAAAATTTTGGCGAAAATTTTCTGTTACCTTCAATAACATTTCCGGCTAATATCAACAGAATTTTGTACTACCACCTGATACGAAATATGTCGACAATGCAGGTTTTTTCGTCTGAAATTTTCGGCTAACTTCAGTAGCATCGAAAGTTTCCAGCCGAAAGATAAAAAATCGATAATGCTGATAGTGTCTTCGCTTTTTCAGCCTTGATCAACATTCTTCAGCCAAAATTTATCAGTCGAAACTTTATTTCAACAACACATCAACCGAGACCAATTTGAACGTATTATTAGGCAAAGTAATTAAGCAATATTGTTAACCTTGCTTCAAAGGAACACAACGTTTGGTAGGAATGCCGCTGTGGTTATTTGATAGGCTATAATGTTGGTCAATTTCGGTCTAATCGTGGAGAATTTCTGATGGGGATGCAGGGGTGTAATTTTGCAAAAATTCGCTAATTCAATATATCGAAAATGCACACCCCTGCATCCCCATCAGAATTTCTCCACGATTAGGCGAAGTTGACCAACATTATGGCCTATCAAATAACCATAGTGGCATCAATGATAAGGCACGTTAATCTTGAACGGATTTTCTCGCAATAATTCAATTGTTGCACTTGCTGTGTGGCACGTAGCCCCGTCTTGTTGGAACCAAATGTTGTCAAGATCAACTTCTTCCAGTTTCGGCCATAAAAAATTGGTTATCATCGATCTATACCGAACTCCATTGACAGCAACGGCGTTACCAGCTTCATTTCGCAAAAAAAAACGGACCGATGATTCCACCAGACCAAAAACCACACCAAACTGTCAATTTAGGGGAATGTAATGGTTTTTCATGAATAATTTGTGGATTTTCTTCGCACCAGAATCGACAGTTTTGTTTATTTACCGCACCACTCAGATGAAAGTGAGCCTCATCGTAGGAGATGATTTTCTTAAAAAAAACGTTATCGTTTTCAAGTTGTTCCAAGGCAAGATCAGCCAATTCACGACGTTTACGGTGGTCCAATGGCTTCAGCTCTTGAGTGAGAACAATTTTATACCGATGCAAACCCAAATCCTTTCTCAAAATCCACCAGGTTGTGGTTTGAGACAGTCCCAATTCTTGAGAACGTCTTGGAATCGACAAATTGCGGTCTTCAGCAAACACTTGCCTGAACGGCAGCAATATTTGCATTCCTTCGAGCGAATCTTTGTCTTATTGGCACTTCAACATTATGTAAAGAAAATGTACGCTCAAAATTTTCAACAACTCGACGAATAGCGAGCACACTTGGACGATTATTCCGACTATAAAATGGCAAAAGCGCACGAAAAGTTGCAATTGGAGAACGATTATTTTGATAATAAAACTGAATAATTTGTGAACGTTGTTCTTGCGTATATCGCACCATGATGAAATTGTAAACATTACTGAATACAATGAAACAAAAAATGACGATCATGACATATTACAAATGGCCGAAACGTCACTTAAAATCATATCATTCCTATTGAAAAACCCTATATTAAAATTGTTTAGTATTTCTGGTGAAATGTAAATATATTTTCGGCTGACATGTACATCAGGGAATATCAAATCCGTTCCAGAGAAGATAAACTTTACAAAGATTACCGAGAAAAAAAATAGAAGCAATTCGGTAGCTGACCAAGCCGTTGCTTTTTCTAACGTTATAACTGAAGTAATAATACCTTTTGATGCGCTGTGCTGTTCGGAAAACCCATTGATGTCCACCTAATAGTTTAGAATGAAATTCTTCAATCACTTTATTAATTTCAGAATCGCTAGTGAGATGGAACTTTGGAATTGGGCACGTTTGTTTCAGAAGTTTCAATATTTGGAAGATTTTCAGCATTTGGCGCAATTTCGGATAGTTGGTTGCTTTTTGATCGCGTTATGAGAAGTTGATGGAAGTTCTGAAGGTTGATCTGGTACAATTACTACTCTGCTTAAAGCATCCGCATTTTGATTGTGATTTCCAGGTTTGTGGTAAACCTTATAATCAAAATTTTCCAATGTAATGCGCCACCTCATTAACCGAGAAGAAATGTTTATTAAACTACACAGCCATATCAACGGCTTATGATCTGTAATTATGGAAAAGTGACAACCATATACATATGGCCGAAAATGTTCGCAAGCCCATACTGTCGCCAACAGCTCCTTTTCTATCGTTGGATAATTAAGTTCAGCTTTATTGAGCACTCTACTAGCAAATGCAATTGGTAAATCAAAGCTGTTTATGTTTTGAGAGAGCACTCCGCCCATTGCAATATCACTTGCATCGTTAGTTCTAGTGAAAGGTAAGGAAAAATCAGAGTTTTGTAAAATCGGAGGATTTAGTAAACAATTTTTCAGTTTTGGTCAAAGATTCATCGCAAAACGCATTCCAAATGAATGGTTGTTCCTTCTTTAATAAATTCGTAAGAGGTTTTGCTATTTCGGAAAATTGTTTAATATAACGGCGGTAATAACCTGCCAGGCCCAAAAACGATTTTGACGACTTCGTTTTGAGTGTTAGTTTGGGGATAATTTCGTATTGCTTCGATTTTTTTTTTGATCTGGTTTAATTGCTTCTTCAGTGACTGTATGGCCCAGGTATATGATTTCCTTAGATAAGAATTGGCACTTCTCGAGATTGACCTTCAGATTATTGATTTTGAAACAGTTGAAGACGGATTCTAATTTGTTGTTATGATCATCAAGATTATTACCAGTCACTACCACATCATCCAAACAAAAGGCATTTAATCCCATTTAAACCACTTAGAAGTATTCATAAAACGTTGAAACGTTGCCGGTGCATTTTTTAACCCAAACGGCATTCGATTAAACTGAAAATGTCCTATGTGAGTATTAAATGCAGTATTCTCCCTGTCTTTAGAATTTAACAGAATTTGGTGATAGCCCTTGGCCAGGTCTAACGTTGACAAATATTTATCTAAGGACTACAATTATTGGAATATTTTTTTAAGGACTACACTTAATGGAAATTTCCATGGGCTTCTACTTGATTCAATTATGTCGTCTTTCAACATTTCAGTTATCTGTTTGTTGATTTCAGCTTTCGTGGGCTCTGGTAACCGGTATTGCTTGACATATATGGGCTCTACGTTACTATCGGTTCTAATTTTGTGCATCGTGACACAAAGAATATTTCATTGTATTTCCGACACAGGTTTTATTATAAAGTTTCGTTCTTCTTGATTAAGATGGTCGGTTTTTAGAGAAGATTCGATAATTTGCAAACGATTGCTTATAACATTTGACCATGAATTTAATTGAATTACCTCAAACTCGTCTACTTTCGTTAGCGGTAAATTAAGATTTTCTATTTCGACTTCACAACCGTTTGTATTTACTATGCTACGAGATTGTTTTGTGGTTTAATAATGGAATTCGCTGTATATCGCCAGACACAATTTGTGATGATTGGCATACATAATCGACTTCGTTTGGAATATTGGAATATATTGAAGTTATTTTTTCTGTACGAGCAGGAATTAGAACATAATCGTTAGAGGTTAATTTAAGTTGAATTGAAATATCGTTAGAAAAGTCTATCTTACCAATAATATCAGCACATGAGATGGGAAACGAATTTGAAACGATTTGGAATGTGTGGTTTAGGGAAAGGGTTTCCGATAGGATTATATTGCCTTCACAACTAGCTATCGTTCTCGTGTCGACCAAAAAGAGAAACGATTCGGTATTCAATTTGTCAACTTGTAGTTCAATATATTTTTTATTGTGGTAGTGATTAGTCATGTTAATTGAATAACGCATTAAATTTTAGTTTCAAAAATTATAAATTGAATCTGGATTAGATTTATGATTGCAACAATTTGAATTAAGATTATTAGACTCAATTAAGAAATTAGAATTATCTTGATTATTTGCTGCGTCGTTATCTGTCGAAACTCTTCAGTCCTTATACAAGGTTATCCAATTCAAGCTTGATAAAGTAAACTTAAAAAAAACACACAAAATATTCGGAATGTATTGTAATTTTTATTTCATTTTACAGATTGATCCTTGCCATTTTTAGTTAAACAAGATATCATTCAAATGTCCTCCACGGGACTTCTTACAGGCTTTGATTCTTTTGCGGTAATTTTCAATGACTTTTCGGCACATTTCGGGCAGTATCTCGGCCATTACCTTACGAATATTAGTTTTCAATTCGTCAAGAGTTTGAGGATTGTTTGCGTAAACACGATCTTTCGCGTAGCCCCACAAAAAGAAATCCAAAGGCGTTAAATCACAGGATCTTGGAGGCCAATTGACATCAGCCAATCGCGAAATCAAACGTCCAGGAAATTTCTCTTGCAAAAGATCTCGATTTGCTCGTGTTACGTGACTGGTTGCTCCATCCTGCTGGAACCACATATCGTCAAGATCATAATCTTCGATTTTCGTAAAAAAAATAATCGGTTAACATGCGGCCATAGCGCTCAGAATTGACGGTAACGGTTCGTCCATGGTTGTTCTCAAAAAAATACGGCCCAATCACACCACCAGACCACAATGCGCACCAAACAGTGACTTTTTCCGGGTGTAATGGCTTCTCTACAATCAATTGTGGATTTTCTGAGCCCCAAATTCTACAGTTTTGCTTATTAACGTATCCACCAAGCGAAAAATGAGCTTCATCACTGAAGAAAATTTTGTTCGAAAAATCAGCATCGACGGCCTGTTTTTCCAACACCCAATTTGCGTATGTTCTTCGTTGTCCATGGTCAGCAGGCTTTAGCTCTTGTGTCAAATGGACTTTATACGGATGAAGATGCAAATCCAGATGCAAAATGCGCCATAATGAGCTATAAGATAGGCCTAAATGTTGAGCTCGACGAGGAATTGACAAATTTGGATCTTCTTCCACACTTTCAGCTACAGAAGCGATATTTTCAGCATGGTTTTCATTATGGTTGTCAGGCTGCATTTGCTGAGTTGCTAGCTCTTTACAATTTCGGATGTATAGTGTCCATATTTCTGGCATCTAAATCATCTCGACCGTGAACCAGATCTCTGACTCTCATTATTCCGGTAGACGGGTCTTTAGTCTTCGCTTCTAACGGGTGCTTAAATTTTAAGGGCCGATGTCGAATGTGAACCACACCTAAACGTCAAGTTTTTTTTTGCATTCAATTTGACATTTCTCAATTTCAGACTAACTCAATTTAAACCATGGAAAGATACACAATCGAGCAACGCGTTAAAGTTATTCAGGCATATTATGAAAATGGGCGTTCAAATCAAAATGCATATCGTGCACATCGTGATTTTTTCGGTCAATTTAATCGTCCAAATGTGCGTACAGTCGGAAAAATCGTGCAAAAATTTGAGCAAACCGGGTCTGTAGGAGATTTTAAAACACCAGTGCATGCTCGTACAGCTCGTACAGCAGAAAATATTGCTGCTGTTCGCGATAGTGTGGCTGAAGAGCCGTCCACCTCAACTCGTCGTCGTGCCCAACAATTGCCGCAACTCGTCGTCGTGCCCAACAAAGACTGGCATTTACACGCTTATAAGGTGCAATTGACTCAAGAACAAAGCCTCTTGACCATTCCAAACGTCGTCAATGGTCAGAATGGTGGCAAGAAATGGCAACAGTGGATGATCAATTTTCGAAGAAAATCATCTTCAGTGATGAGACACATTTTCACCTCAGTGGATTCGTCATTTCGTAAGCAGAATTGCCGCATTTGGGCGAATCATAATCCAAGAGTGATTGTCGAAAAACCAATGCACCCACAAAGAGTGACTGTTTGGTGCGGTTTATGGGCTGGCGGCATCATCGGGCCGTATTTATTCCAAAATGGGGCCGGTCAGGCAGTTGCTGTGAATGGTGTTCGCAGGTGAAATGATAACGAACTTTTTATGGCCCGAATTGGAAGATATGGATGTGGACGATATGTGGTTTCAACAGGACGGTGCCACTTGCCACACAGCTAACGAAACAATGGCTCCTTTGCGTGACAAATTCAATGGCCGTGTTATCTCACGTGGTGGCGATGTCAATTGGCCGCCAAGATCATGTGATTTGACAAAGTTGGACTTCTTTCATTGGGGTTATTTGAAAGAAAAGGTGTACGTCGATAGGCCAGCAACAATTCAAGAGCTAAAGGATGAGATAATTCGGCACATTAACGGCATAGAACCTCAATTATGCCTAAGCGTCATCGAAAGTTTGGACCATCGGGTGGAGGTGTGCCGCCGAGGTCGCGGCTGTCATTTGGCCGATATTTTGTTCCTTACATAATTGAACCATACCATATTATCATAATAAAAAGAATTGACAATAATTTCCTAAATAATTTGTGTTTTATTCAAAATCAACATCGGCCCTTAAAATTTAACCACCCTTTATTAGCGATATCCTCCGAATTTAGTTTTCGCAGTTGGATGTAATCAGTAGTCAAACTTGGTGTGGCTGCCTCATATTGCAAAGCCAATTCCAAAACTTCATGCATGGTTTTTTCATGGCTGTTACGACATTAATGAATGCATCCACTGTCAAACCGTTCAGCACATATGTAGGTACTTTAGAATATGCTTAACGTGCTAGCTTAGTGACTCCCCGTTCCAAATCGAGAAGGCTCTCTCCTCGTTCTTGCCGTTTATTATGCAGCTGTATTTTAAATGACTCTTGGATGTGAGACTGTCCTTATCGAGGCTTTCGTTTGCAACACATCTACTGCTATACATCGTGGAGCTAGGATTTGTGCATTGAGTTGCTCCTTGGCCGTTCCGTAGCCCAATACGAAACCTTGAAATTTCTAAAACGATTCCGAGTTTCAAAGCTCAAAAAATTCTCTTAGGCTTGCGATGTTCAACTTTTTCCACTTTCTTCATTTCATTGTGTAGTTTACCCTCTAATTCATGCATTCGTAATTATGTCAACCTCGAGAGTTTTCACACCGTTCTCTAGGCTCTTTATATCACCTCGAACATCGGTCACTTATCCTCTTAGTTCTCCCAACTAGTTCTTTTAGACTTCACAAACTTGATCCAACTTAGCATCTTGCTGATCCAATTTGGTTTATTGCTCTGACCGTAGACAATCAAACTTCGTATACTAATCCAATTTAGCGCTTTGTTAGGCACGCAAGTTTCGAAGCTTTCCTCCTTTTCATTCGGAGCTCTTGGTTTTTCGATTGTTGGTGAGCTAGTGACAATGGTCTTTCAGTAGTTGATGGCTTAGTTAACTCGACCTTTGTCTTGTCCGCAGAAACAATTTTAGCATCCTCGTGTTCACTTTACTCTTTGCAATCGTTGATAACGTTCCGTTTTATTTTCCGTTTTTAAGAGACATCGCACACAAACAGATTTTGCAGTTGCTGTGTTGTGTAATTCCTAATGATCTCCACTTTTAACTGCGGAATCCCACTTCTGACACCAAAATTTTCAGATTTAGGGCTTTCTAGCAGAGATTCGTATGAAATTTCGGAATTAAAATGAACTTTTACACTTTATGAGTCTCTGACTAATTTATTTTAAACCTTAACAGTACTTGCAATAATTTAGCAACTGGTAACCGCTTACTACTCACATTACAAAATATTAAAGTCGCCAATAACCAAGTGAATCAAAATTATGTAAGGCAGCGCCTCATATTTATCTCAAATCGGTGATATTATTTAGCAAACAGTTTAAATATCGAGTTTTAAGATCAAATTTTGAGTGATACAAGTGAAATATGTCCCAAAAAATTATCCCAAATTTGTTGCATGAATTGAATACTGCACACCCAATGGGTTGTTACAACAAGTTTTAATGAAGAAATCCGTTCAACAAATTTTGAAAGATTGATACGTGGGTAGGTTTGATGGAATACTGGTCGTCTCTTACCGGGACAAACGAATCGAGCGATTTCTGGGGCGGCCGATATAAATATCGGGTGTTTTACAAAGGGATTGTAGCAACAGATTTCAAAATTGAAACATGTTGCAACAACCCCTTTGTAAAAGACCAGTTATTTATATCGCCCACACCAGGAATCGTTCGATTCGTTTGTGCCGGTAAGAGGCCATATGACGAGCATTGCATGAAACCTACCCACGTATCAATCATTTGAAATTTGTTGAACGGATTTCTTAATTGCAATTTGTTGCAACAATTCCTTTTAAAGACCCGTTAATTATTTCAACGACCTCAGAAATCGTTTAATTCGTTTAACCTGTTAAGAGACCATATCATGAGCACTCCACGATATGAAGAAAGAACAACAACATTACATTTCGCATGCCCGACGCAATGGTATAGACTAGGACTAACCTAAACTCAAAAGTTACCGAGTAAAAATTGACGAGTATTTATTTAGCTTAATTGAGCCATATATGGCCACGAGAGCCTTGTTAGAATCACACGCCCCGACGCAATGGTATAGATTAGGAGTAGAACTAATCGAAAAATGTAATGGCATCGCGGGCCAATACCTAAACTCAAAAGTTACCGAGTAAAAATTGACGAGTATTTATTTAGCATAATTGAGCCATATCTGGCCACGAGAGCCTTGTTAGAATCGCATGCCTCGACGCAATGGTATAGATTAGAATCAGAACTAATCGAAAAATGTATTGGCATCGCGGGCCAATACCAAAATTCAAAAGTTACCGAGTAAAAATTGACGAGTATTTATTTAGCTTAATTGGACCATATATGGCCACGAAAGCCTTGTTAGAATCGCACGCCCCGACGCAATGGTATAGATTAGGATCAGAACTAATCGAAAAATGTAATGACATGGCGGCCAATACCAAAACTTAAAAGTTACAGAGTAAAAACTGAAGAGTATTTATTTAGCTTAATTGGGCCATATCTGGCCACGAGAGCCTTGTTAGAATCGCACGCCCCGACGCAATGGTATAGATTAGGACTAGAACTAATCGAAAAACGTAATGGCATCGCGGCCAATACCAAAACTCAAAAGTTACCGAGTAAAAATTGACGAGTATTTATTTAGCTTAATTGAGCCATATATGGGCACGAGAGCCTTGTTAGAATCGCACGCCCCGACGCAATGGTATAGATTAGGATCAGAACTAATCGAAAAATGTAATGGCATGGCGGTCCAATACCAAAACTTAAAAGTTACAGAGTAAAAATTGAAGAGTATTTATTTAGCTTAATTGGGCCATATCTGGCCACGAGAGCCTTGTTAGAATCACACGCCCCGACGCAATGGTATAGATTAGGAGTAGAACTAATCGAAAAACGTAATGGCATCGCGGGCAATACCTAAACTCAAAAGTTACCGAGTAAAAATTGACGAGTATTTATTTAGCATAATTGAGCCATATCTGGCCACGAGAGCCTTGTTAGAATCGCATGCCTCGACGCAATGGTATAGATTAGGAGTAGAACTAATCGAAAAACGTAATGGCATCGCGGGCCAATACCAAAACTCAAAAGTTACCGAGTAAAAATTGACGAGTATTTATTTAGCTTAATTGTGCCATATATGGCCATGAGAGCCTTGTTAGAATCGCATGCCCCGACGCAATGGTATAGACTAGGACCAGAACTAATCGAAAAACGTAATGGCATCGCGGGCCAATACCAAAACTCAAAAGTTACCGAGTAAAAATTGACGAGAATTTATTTATTTTAATTGGGCCATATATGTTTTCCTCTGTGTTTTGTTTGGTTAATGTAGTATCTTTTAGGGGCTGTTTGTTTTTCCTCGATTTATGAATGAAAATTTATGAAAATCATATTTCTATGTTAAGCACAAATTTCATCAGTTTAGCCGCATTTAGAAAGTTTTAAAATTAGGCCTAAATTATTTCTGGGTTTTTCTAGAAATCAGGCTTTATTTGTTTCGTCTTTCAGGCGAAATTTGAAATTTTTTTTTTCGGGTTTTTCGGCTCCTGGACTAGCATTAACTTTTTCCCGTGAGCACTAATTAGCCCAAATTAAGCTTAAACGGTACGCAAAGTTAATTTTGAAATTTGGTGTTTGGTTATCGTGTCTGGCGTCTACGTGGTACGGGTCGCAGTGCCAGCGAAGAAGAAGAAAAATGAGTTAGGGTTCAACTCATTGTACTTTGAAACATTGTAACAGACGGTATACACCAAACACAAAAACAACAATAACGTTTCATACCATCAGAAAGATTTAAAGGAAGTTTCATTTAACCGTCTGGTATTATCTTTGCTTTGATTTCAATATTCGTGAATTTTTTTTTTTTTGAATGCTGTTTCTTCTTATCTTACGTTGATGAAATTTTTTTGATGGAAAGTGTGTAGGTGGTCTTAAGAGATCTTGCAGAAATTAAATTATATATACACGATTAAATGCGTTGCTGAAATATTATGCGAATTTTGAATCTTTTTGGAGGGTTGCTTGCCTTTGATTTTAATAATCATGAAATAAAATAAATAATAATAGCATAACATTAAACATAATTATTATATTTGTAAATGAACCAAGTAAATATCCGCAACATAAATCATGAGGAAAAATGCTCAAATTATAAACGAATTAGCATGAATATGTAGTACGTACGTGACATGTATATCGATTTGTTGCAAATTTTTCTTGTGTAATGTGTCGCATCAAATCAAGATCGAATCATAGAACCAGCACACTAATCATTCCATTGCACATTACAATTTATGTCGACATTTCGAACCCCCATAAGATTCCAATATATACTCGTAATATTTTCAAATCGAAAAGTAATTTATTTCCTTAATAATATGCAAAATACTGTAATAATTTAAAAGTGTCATTTAAAATGTGCACACCCATTATAAACGCCCACTGTATCATGTAATTTAGAATACATATAGACAAGCAATATACAGTCCCACACACAACATATTGCCGAACAATCGATAGATGGTCGCCTATTTACCCGTAAATCCAAAAGTATTTGTACGCAATTCCCATGTGAGTTGTGCTTCATTTATGTACCCCAACATTACATACATACGACTTACGAGGTACTAGGTATCATAATTATGTTTGCTGTGCTTTTCTTATTATTTGTGATTTCTTATTTATTTATTGTACTTTAAATTACCGTCTCGTGCAATAACGTAATTAGGGGATCTCTCATCCATATGTGTGTAGTGTACTTAAGCATATAGGCATACACAACGATTTGTTTGTTATTGTAAATAAGCACATAAGAGGTATTTTAATGACGTTTTCGATATACAAGCCATAACTTTGTATGTTTTCCTTTTTGACTTTAGTACCCGCCTAGATCATGTATTTCCTGCAAATATAGTGTTTGTTGTTTTATATAGTACTTGAATGATTTTCCAGATAAACACATTCTTCAGTTGTGTAACTGCTAACTATGGGTTGATTGTTTTAGATTTTGTCGTATTTATTTAATGGGGGTGGGTTTCCGGATCGATTATTAAATCTGCAACACGATTTGCATTAATAACGCCAAATTTAATGTTTCTTCTTAATTGAAATGGTCGCAGCATAGTGCGCACGTGTGCACACCATCCTTGGCTAACTGAATCGGTTTAGACCATGGTAAGGAGGTCAATTGATTTACATCAATCGAGAGGTATTAAAACGTGGAATCTGAATCTGCCAAAAGCAGGACAACTACATGTTATGTATGCTATCATGAAACGAACATATGTCCAATCAGAAGCGCAAATTTGATGATTCCCCACAATCAATTTCTTCTAACAATCAGTTGTGATTTTTTTTATCAATATTTGACATTTTGTCATCAAAAAGATGCTGTATAAGAGAGTGAAAATTTGACAGCGGAAAATGAGAGATTACGCTACTCGCCGCAAGTAGCAGCACTATAACAAAAGATAATTTATTTTGTTATGCAGACATTTTTTATTAATTTTGTATCTCTATTTTCACTAAATAAAAAACTCGGTAAATGAAATCTTGAAATTTAACAATATTCCGTCCATCAATCAAATTCTAGGATCCGTGAATGCTAGACTAAACTTCGCCAATTCATAACCAATCCTTTTGAAAATTTGGAAATTTTTATTTATTTATTTTCAGTTATTGGCCAATATATCGGAAACTTCCACTAGATCCAATACTTTCGGTTGTTTTTCAAATAGCTTAGATCATACTGAGACTAAAAGGAAAGTTTGGGGTAAATTTGGGGATTAAAATTTTCACTATAATTTTTTGGTTTTCTGCAGCAATATAAGTTATTTACAGTTTCGGACCTAGGCTATTAGAAAAACAAACGAAAGTGTAGGTTGAAGTAGGTGTAGTGGAAGTTTTTGAGACATCGGCCAAAAACTGAAAACTGATTTACCCCAAATTTTCCTTGTAATCTCAATATGAGCTAAGCTACTAGAAAAACAAATGAAAATATTGGTTGCTAGTGGAAGTTTTTGAGATATTGGCCAAAAACCGAAAATAACTTATGTGGCCGCAGAAAATCAAAAAATTATAGTGAAAACTCTAAGCCACAAATTTTCCTCAAATTTTCGTTGTTGTAGTCTCAGTATGACCTAAACCTAAGCTACTAGGAAAACAACCGAAAGTATTGATTACTAGTGGAAGTTTACGAGATATTGGCCAAAAACTGAAAATAACTTATATGGCCGCAGAAAATCAAAAAATTAAAGTGAAAACTCTAAGCCACAAATTTTCCCAAATTTTCCTTGAAGTCTCAGTATGACCTAAGCTACTAGAAAAACAACCGAAAGTATTGGTTACTAGTGGAAGTTTTTGAGATATTGGCCAAAAACTTGAAATAACTTATAATGGCCGCAGAAAATCAAAAAATTATAGTGAAAACTCTAATTCATGAATTTTCCCCAAATTTGCCTTATAGTCTCAGTATGACCTAAGCTACTAGAAAAACATCCGAAAGTATTGGTTACTAGTGAAAGTTTACGAGATATTGGCCAAAAACTGAAAATAACTTACATGGCCGCAGAAAATCAAAAAATTAAAGTGAAAACTCTAAGCCACAAATTTTCCCCAAATTTTCCTTGAAGTATCCGTATGACCTTAGCTACTAGAAAAACAACCGAAAGTATTGGTTACTAGTGGAAGTTTACGAGATATTGGCCAAAAACTGAAAATAACTTACATGGCCGCAGAAAATCAAAAAATTAAAGTGAAAACTCTAAGCCACAAATTTTCCTCAAATTTTCCTTGAAGTATCCGTATGACCTAAGCTACTAGAAAAACATCCGAAAGTATTGATCACTAGTGGAAGTTTTCGAGATATTGGCCAAAAACTGAAAATAACTTATGTGGCCGCAGAAAATCAAAAAATTAAAGAGAAAACTCTAAGCAACAAATTTTCCTTGTAGTCTCCGTATGACCTAAGCTACTAGGAAAACAACCGAAAGTATTGGTTACTAGTGGAAGTTTACGAGATATTGGCCAAAAACTGAAAATAACTTATAATGGCCGCAGAAAATCAAAAAATTAAAGTGAAAACTCTAAGCCACAAATTTTCCCCAAATTTTCCTTGAAGTATCCGTATGACCTAAGCTACTAGAAAAACAACCGAAAGTATTGGTTACTAGTGGAAGTTTACGAGATATTGGCCAAAAACTGAAAATAACTTACATGGCCGCAGAAAATCAAAAAATTAAAGTGAAAACTCTAAGCCACAAATTTTCCCCAAATTTTCCTTGAAGTATCCGTATGACCTAAGCTACTAAAAAAACATCCGAAAGTGTTGGCTATTAGTGGAAGTTTACGAGATATTGGCCAAAAACTGAAAATAACTTACATGGCCGCAGAAAATCAAAAAATTATAGTGAAAACTCTAAGCAACAAATTTTCCCCAAATTTTCCTTGAAGTATCCGTATGATCTAAGATACTAGAAAAACAACCGAAAGTATTGGTTACTAGTGGAAGTTTACGAGATATTGGCCAAAAACTGAAAATAATTTACATGGCCGCAGAAAATCAAAAAATTAAAGTGAAAACTCTAAGCAACAAATTTTCCTCAAATTTTCCTTGAAGTATCCGTATGACCTAAGCTACTAGAAAAACAACCGAAAGTATTGGTTACTAGTAGAAGTTTTTGAGATATCGGCCAAAAACTGAAAATAATTTACATGGCCGCAGAAAATCAAAAAAATTAAAGTGAAAACTCTAAGCCACAAATTTTCCCCAAATTTTCCTTAAAGTATCCGTATGACCTAAGCTACTAGAAAAACAACCGGAAGTATTGGTTACTAGTGGAAGTTTACGAGATATTGGCCAAAAACTGAAAATAACTTACATGGCCGCAGAAAATCAAAAAATTAAAGTGAAAACTCTAAGCCACAAATTTTCCCCAAATTTTCCTTGAAGTATCCGTATGACCTAAGCTACTAAAAAAACATCCGAAAGTATTGATTACTAGTGGAAGTTTTCGAGATATTGACCAAAAACTGAAAATAACTTATGTGGCCGCAGAAAATCAAAAAATTAAAGTGAAAACTCTAAGCCACAAATTTTCCCCAAATTTTCCTTGACGTATCCGTATGACCTAAACTACTAGAAAAACAACCGAAAGTATTGGTTACTAGTGGAAGATTACGAGATATTGGCCAAAAACTGAAAATAACTTATGTGGCCGCAGAAAATCAAAAAATTAAAGTGAAAACTCTAAGCCACAAATTTTCCCCAAATTTTCCTTGAAGTATCCGTATGACCTAAACTACTAGAAAAACAACCGAAAGTATTGGTTACTAGTGGAAGATTACGAGATATTGGCCAAAAACTGAAAATAACTTATGTGGCCGCAGAAAATCAAAAAATTAAAGTGAAAACTCTAATTCATGAATTTTCCCCAATTTTGCCTTATAGTCTCAGTATGACCTAAGCTACTAGAAAAACAACCGAAAGTATTGGTTACTCGTGGAAGTTTACGAGATATTGGCCAAAAACTGAAAATAACTTACATGGCCGCAGAAAATCAAAAAATTAAAGTGAAAACTCTAAGCCACAAATTTTCCCCAAATTTTCCTTGAAGTATCCGTATGACCTAAGCTACTAGGAAAACAACCGGAAGTATTGGTTACTAGTGAAAGTTTACGAGATATTGGCCAAAAACCGAAAATAACTTACATGGCCGCAGAAAATCAAAAAATTAAAGTGAAAACTCTAAGCCACAAATTTTCCCCAAATTTTCCTTGAAGTATCCGTATGACCTAAGCTACTAGGAAAACAACCGGAAGTATTGGTTACTAGTGAAAGTTTACGAGATATTGGCCAAAAACCGAAAATAACTTACATGGCCGCAGAAAATCAAAAAATTAAAGTGAAAACTCTAAGCCACAAATTTTCCTCAAATTTTCCTTGAAGTATCCGTATGACCTAAGCTACTAGAAAAACAACCGAAAGTATTGGTTACTAGTGGAAGTTTACGAGATATTGGCCAAAAACTGAAAATAACTTACATGGCCGCAGAAAATCAAAAAATTAAAGTGAAAACTCTAAGCCACAAATTTTCCCCAAATTTTCCTTGAAGTATCCGTATGACCTAAGCTACTAGAAAAACAACCGAAAGTATTGGTTACTAGTGGAAGTTTTTGAGATATCGGCCAAAAACTGAAAATAACTTATATGGCCACAGAATATCAACAAATTATCGTGAAAATTTTAATCCATAGAATTTTCCCCAAATTTTCCTCGCAGTCTAGTATGACTAAGCTCATTAGAAAAACAATCGACGGTTATGGAAATAATATGTTATGGCATTAAGTATGGAAAATAACGTAGTTCAAATGTTCGGCGCGGCTTTGCTTGGTGCCGCGTATTCGGGAGGTCTAATTTTCGATGATTTTCTCGTATAAATCTAGTCAGTTCACGACGTCACCGCGTGAAATAACCATGCCCTGAAATCGCTCGTGCGAAATGTCTATCGCTATGTGGCGCCATCCAGTTGGAACCACATATCGTCGGTACCCATATCAACTGGTTCTGGCTGCAAGAAGTTGCTTATCATCGATCTGTAGCGATCGTCGTTGACGGTTATGGCAATGTCGGTTTCGTTTTAAAAGAAGTAGGAACCAATGATTCCGCCAGACCAAAGTCCGCACCAAACACTGACTTTCTCGGGATGCATTTTGTGCTGGTGTATCTAATGTGGATTGGTATCGCGACAAATCCGATAATTTTGTTCGCTCGCATCTATTCATCCAAAAGTAGGTCTCGTCGCTAAAGATGATTTTTTTGGCAAATTCTTTGCCAACGTCCAACTGCTCCAGAGCCCAATCAGCAAACACACGGCGTTACCTTTGGTCGTTTATCTTAAGTTACTGGGTCAGTTGAATTTTATACGGGTGCACCCCAGTCCCAATAAATGAAAACAACCCAATCCATAAGTGTGCAGTGTAGAAATCATTTCAATTCAATTAATTTAAGAATACCTTTTACCTACATCATGGTAAGCGATCGATTTTCCGAATTTTTGACAAATCATTTGATTTTTTGTTTACAATTGTGGTTACAATTTAATTTTACAACAACAACACAATTTTAAAGGTCTATTTTGTATCATTTTAGATTCCAAACATACTGCCCCGGTTGGATCACTATCAGGTTCAAGGATTAGTAGTGCATATAACTTCTGTATAGGCCGCTTAAATATACCCGATTTGGTTTTGACGTCAGCTACTCGTCCGTTTCTGGTCTTGAACGAGAACAACATCATCCAATGGTATATTTCTGTACTGTATTTGCCGTTGATTAGGTTTTGGCTGTAACGATGTTAAGTATTCCAACTGCCATCTTTCCCAGAAATAAATCCCATCTTGTACATGGATATAAGTTTTGATGAGTGACCTCTACTGGCATTTGGTGGATCGCACGCCCGATTAAAAAGTGAGCAGACGTAATGCATTCGAGTTCATCATTCTGGCTACGGCAAATGAGCCTAAAATTTAGTAGCCCCTCTATTTGTACGTTCAATGTAGAAAACTCTTCAAGAGTAAGTATCTCAGTGTGGGATGAATCGCCAATTTATTTTATTCCTTAAAATACTAGAAATACTCATGTAAATTGTTAAGTGTATTGCATGAGTACTAAAGCATACAAAGATACGGAAGTATGCTTTTACTGGAATCGAACCTCTTCGTCTCACTGAATGAACTTTAAACGGACCACAAAAGTATACTCCTATTGCACCAAACGCCACAGTGTTGGTCACTCTGTCTTCAGGTCGCCAGTTGGCCCCATTATTTGCTACATCATATTAGGGTTCTGCCCAAAACATTGTATGAATTTGCGAAATACATTCGTCACGACTTCCTTTCCTGCGGCAATCGGTTTGCTGTTTTGGAGGCATCGATATTCGTTTGCGAAATCAACAATTTGCCAATATACAAGAATTTTTTGGTTCACCATCTCTGAGATTATGCTGCTGTGCACTTGAATTTGTATTTCTTTATTGGTCTTAGGGATTCGCTCTTGATTTTGCCATAATTTTTCATCTCTTGACAGCCAAGGACCATTCCACCATTGTTTGCTCTTAAAACTTTCTTCTGCTGTCTTCCCTCTAGTTGCACAATCGGCCGGATTATAACTGGACGGAACATGTCGCCATAAATTTATTTTATGCATTTCAATGATTTCAGATGTTCGCGGTTGGCTAACACGATTTTTGAATCTATTTACATTGTTACTGAGGAAACCGTGATTGATAAGGAGGATTGATCTGTGATTTGGTTTACTAGTCTGCTCAAGAGTACTTCATCCAACAACTCTAGCCTCGGAATACTAACTTGCTTTAGCGATGCAACCTTGTATTTTGCGCAGATTAAATGTGAGTTGAATTCCTAATTATTTTGTGAATGTGCATATACGGCAGCAGCGTCTGCCCACCTGCTTGCATCGCAATATCCGTGTATGCTTTGTTATCAGACGACGCAATGCATCGTGGGCTTTCCAATTCTGGTGTTTGACGTAGATACTTTCGAAGATCGATCCAGGCTTCTTTTGATTCTGGCGGTAGGTCTTGTGAAAAGTGAAGTGATACTAGACCTACTAGAACATATTGATGTTGGATTTCTGAAGGTCTGCGGTGCTTATATTGATCGATTTCATATACCGTAATTCTTCATATTCCTTTAGAAACTCTGTAAATAGCAGACAGAATTGGGGGTGTGCTCTGATTCGTTTCTCCATTGCCATTAATCTTGAGATAGCTTGTGAATATATGCACGCCACTGGATTTCATGTTTCTTTAAACGAACGTTTGGTGATGAATCATACATTGTTTGCTCAAGTTGTAGTTGCCCTGAACCAATCTTCGCAATATTGCTCGTCTTTTATGTTGAACTGAGAATCTTCTTCGATTGCCCAAAATCATTGCAAGGTCGCATCATTGTCAACCATGGTTGTAAATGGTTGTGTAATTAATAAGGCATTGGAATCATCTACCTTTTAGGATCCAGTCCAACTTGGTTTCATGAGCACTTAAATTAGTATCGTCTAATGTCACCTCAGCATCCACCAACACTTCAAAAACGATATCTGTGCAGATCAGTAGGTCGATGGATTCCGGCTTGTATGGATCGGCTATGCAGATTTTTTCGAAGCTTTGTATGTGACTGATGAAATCTTACGAATGATTAATGCATTCAAAGATATTAAATGAATCTGGTCAAATCTGGATGTGTTCGCTGCTTGTGTCTCCAATTACCGCTATTAGACTTCTGCAATTGACCCACTGTATGCCTAATTTCTGTACCATGGCTTCTCTTATGAATGAAACTTGGGAGGATGTGTCTAATAGGCACAATGACAAAGCCTTGTCGAATACCGAAGTTGTCAATTACGTTACTCAATGAACACTTTAATAATGCCATATCGTATCTGAGAGTGTTTAGTTTGTACTTAGGGGGGGGGGGAATTATACTTAAAGTTATTCACTAAATGCGGCTATAATAAAAAAACATTTGCTGCAAATGCTTCGATTGTACTTCATTTTGAACGCAAAATGGTTTCACTTCGGTTTCAATAAGGTTTCGCTTTTGAAAAAAGAGAGAGCGAGAGAGGGAGAGAGAGAGAAAGAGAGAGAGAGCAAAAGAAAAGCGAACTGCAATCCACACGTACTCAGACGACGTCGCGCTCATTTTAATTTTCATATGCCAAACGTGATTCGTTTTTGCTTCGCCCAAATGTTGCGTTCGCGAAGTATTTCGTATAAGCAAGACTCCATTTACGGTTCGTTTACGTTTCATCAAGTTTAGAGGGTAAATTTCGTTTCGTAAATTTGTAATTCGAGTTATATGTGTTTTTCATCAACAAATTCTAGCTCCACATATTATATTGCATTACTGGATAAATTGAAACTTTTTTTTCTCTTATCGGAGAAATTTTATTTTTTATCACTTTGTAGTTGTCGCCATTTGGACATTTCTTTTAGCAAATATGATAATTTCGATAAAATACTCGATGCGAAAAGTACTCTTGAAGAATATATTTTTGAATACAAATCACCATTTTCTAAAAATGCCCTAACTGATGGCCCAGATTTGAGTAGTTGCCCATAAGTTTTTGTGCAAAATGATGTTCTCCGTAATTAATCAGCAATTTTTCGAAAATAATCATTGGTATGGGATAATATATTGCTCAAGAATACCTTTCGATTTTGGAGCATCGCTTGACGATAATATCTATAATCTCAGCTCCTAGTTAAAATATCATAAAAAGGCCTACTGTTCTAGATAGAGGAAGGATCATAGCATGACTATGTTAATCAACATATTTATGCGAGTTACCTGGAATTTACACTGACTTTTAAAAAAAAAGGAAGATCGATTAGACGCATGAAAGAAAATTTGAATTTATTGAGCTTTAACACTGGTTTACAATTTTTTATAGTTTTAAATTCAGCTTTTTAAGCTTAATTTGAATTCGTCATAATAAAAAATTAAAAAAAAAACTTTACTCCTGACGAAATGGTATATAGTCCCGTAATCAGCTAATTTTTGCAAACATTTTCATGTTTTGAAATTTGTGGAATTTGACATCAGAGCTCACGTATTTACGAAACGAAACTTTATTAATATTTTTTCGCGAAGAAATGGTATCAGACGATCCCTTAATAATCTAATAATCAGGGCGAATGGCAGTTGGAAAATGACCGGGGATTAATGGCGGGGAGGGTAATGACCAGAGCGTAATTGGGGGGAGGGGGTTTAACGACCGAAGGGTAAAATATCCGGCGGGTAGTATCCAGAGTGTTAATTCCGGGGATGAAGGTTAGGAGTAATAGGCCGGAAGGTGGTTCTCGGGGTAATATCCGGGAAGGTAATAATGTAATCTACTTCGGCTCTAGTCAAGGAACACACATAAAATATTAGCATCTTCAAAGAATTATTCAGCAGCGCTACATTAAAAAAAATTGGAAATTTTAAATCTAGTCGGAATCGAGGTTCATTAAGATGTATTTTAACGAGATCAAGTAAAATACGGTACGGTGCTACAATATTTTAGCGGCTATGAATGAAATTCTCACAACTAGAAAAAACGTATCATTTAATTGGGATGCATTCTGCGACGAGTCATTTAGAATTTTAAAAGAGAAACTAATAAGCCCACTAATTTTGCACTACCCAGATTTTTCAAAAATATTCATTGTTACTACGGATACAAGCAATATTTCCTTGGGAGCTGTTTTATCGCAAGAGAAAGGTGATAAAACCTAGCCTATTGGTTATGCTAGTCGTGTTCTCAATAAAGCGGAGCGAAACCACTCAACTATTGAGAAGGAAATGCTGGCAATCATTTACGCGGTGGAACGATTTCGACCATACTTGTACGGTAGACCTTTTGTAATCCGTACCGATCACAAATCACTGGTTTGGCTTGGAAAAAGTACAAATCCTACAAGACATACTACTCGTGAACAAATACGATGCTACGCTGATGTTCTAAGCCGAATCGTAATTCCAACTTCCCAAGTAAAAGTTGTAACAAGGTCTAAAACAAAAATTCAGGATCATATTGACCATGACAGTTCGATGGTACAGTAGAATACATCAATATCAAATGGTTTTGTACCAGACGAATCTATACAAATTATAATGGATTTCAAATTGAATCAGATGCTTTACGAACTCTCGAAAAGCATAAAATTATTTATTTGACTGACGAAAATAAGATTAACGAAATCATTAAGTAATTTCACGTTAGCCCAATAGGTGGTCATATGGGTATTTTGCGAACGTCAGAAAATATTTTTAGATTTAGATAGATCCTCCTATTTATGATAACAACAAATACATTTTAACTCTACAAGATGATCTTACGTAGTTTTCAACTGCCGTGCCAATTCCGATGGGAGATACTGATACAGTTGCGCGAGCTTTTGTAGAATATTTTGTTTGCAAGTACGGTTCGCCGATAACACTTGTAACAGATCAAGGAACGAATTTTATGAGCGAAATTTTTTTAAATATGGAATTTTAGATATGGAATTTGCTACACCAATACTTACAAGATCAAAGAGTAGTGTGAATAATGGCATAACAACGGATTCAACTGCTAAATCGTTAGACGATAATATGGACTCGCCTAAAAAAATTTTTATTGGTAGTGGTGACTTGAACTCTACTTTGCGTACCGTTGAACCGCTACGATGGATTTTTATTTCTCGATTATGCAAGGACGTTACTGATGATGATCTTATGATGTATATCAAAAACAAATTTGAAGTCGAGAAACCTGTATTATATTGCTTTCGACGTAATGATGAGCGCGATTATGTATCATTTAAAATCGGTATTCCTGTAAGCAAATTTAACCAAATGCTGGATTCATCGGCGTGGCCTTCTGGAGCGTTGATTAAAGAATTTTTAAATTCACGTCGGAAATCAATGAATAATAATTTTTTAGTCCCACGCTCAGCTCTAACGACGTTGTAACAATATCTACTGCGACCTCAACTGATTTTATACCTTCTTCAAATCCGATGCCGCTGTCTGCACCTATCGCTCAACTGACACTGCCACTCTCAGATGAAACCAACACATTGTCTATTTATTATCACAACGCTAGCGGAATACGATCAAAATCGCGTGAAATGTACCTATCAGTGTTGGAAAATGAATATGATGTCATCTGCATCACGGAAACATGGCTGATAAGCTCGCACAATTCTGCAGAGTACTTCCCTCCAGACTACTATGTTTTCAGACGCGATCGTTATACGGATCTTGAATCGACAGCGAGAGGTGGCGGAGTTCTGCTAGCGGTCACGAAAGATATACGGGCGGATATTATTGACCTTGGGAGTAACGAGTTGGAAATTTTGGCTGTTAAACTTGCTTTCAATGGAAAGCTGGTGTTGATAGTTGCTGTTTACATACCATACGGATCCTCAGTTAATATATATGGTGAGCTATCTTTATTTTTCTCAAACCAACTAGCAGCTGCATCTCTTGATTTTGATTGTGTGATGATTTTGGGAGATCTTAACTTACCGAAAATAAAATGGCTTACAGTAGATGATGAACTTCTGCCATTCAATGGTGATCTAACTTCAGATCTGGTGATGGACTCAATCTGTTCACTCGGGCTAAGACAGATTAATAACATCGAGAACCAGTGCAGCAATATCCTCGATCTGGTGTTCGTTCCAGTAGAAGTACATGGCACAATCATTGCTTGTAATGATCTCGGCGGTTCTTCAAGTATTTTTCACATACCACTACATATCCAATTAATATTTGAAAATTGTGTTAATGTTAACGTAAATTTTAATTCTAGTGAGGCTTTCAATTTTAATAAGGGAAATTATAATGCTTTAAATGAGTTTCTGGACAATATTAATTGGGATCAATATATAACGGGTAGTTTAGACGCTTATATTGATCAGTTTTATAATATAATGAACTTGGCAATTGAACAATTTATTCCCCGTTCACCTGTAGTTTCGTCGATGCGCGAGCCATGGTTTAATAGTCGCCTCTCAGGATTAAAAAATCGGAAATCTAAAGCTCATAAAAAATATAAATTAAACCCATCCGCCGTAAATTATGAAATATTTAGCGCTCTCAGATCTCAATTTAAAATTTTAAATCGTTTCTTGTATAATTTATATATTGTCGAGATCGAATCGAATATTAGAAACAACCCTAAATGTTTCTGGAGTTATGTTGATTCGAAACGGAATTGTAGAGGTATACCCTCGCAAATGTCTTTCAATTCATTGACGGCTAGTGATCCACAAATTATCACTGACATGTTTGCGGCATTTTTTGAAAATGTGTATGTCCCGTCTTCGAGAGGGAATGACGAACTTGTTTTTAATAATAATCCAAAAATTCAATTTCAATTTACTACCGATGACGTTCTGCAAGCTCTTTTGAATGTAAATGTGAATATGAGTTGTGGCCCGGACAAAATTCACCCGCTTGTGTTGAAAAAGTGTGCTTCGGTCTTAGTTCAGCCGCTGACGAACATCTTCAATTTGAGTTTGAAAAGTGGGGGTTTCCCTTCAATTTGGAAATCCAGTTTCATTAAACCAATTTTCAAGAGTGGCCGGAGAACGGATATCGAAAATTACCGCGGTATTTCTATCTTATCGGCTATTCCTAAATTATTTGAATCGATGGTCAAGGACCGCATCTTTTTCTTAATTAAAAATTCCATCTCAGTAAACCAGCATGGGTTTTACCCCGGACTTGCTTTGTTTACAAATTTTTTGACGCTAGCATTAGAAGGTGGTGATGGTGTTGAGGTAGTGTTTACTGATTTTAGCAAAGCTTTTGATAAAATTGATCATGTTTTATTGGTAAAGAAACTGGGACAGCTCAACAAGTGTGATGCCCTTCCTTTAAAGTGGATTTTTTCATATTTGACGAACAGAACTCAAAAAGTTTTTTTAAATAATATTTTATCTAGAGACATCAATGTTTTGTCTGGCGTCCCACAAGGTAGCCACATTGGACCTCTATTATTTATTGCATTCATAGATGATGTGAAGCGGTGCTTCAAACATTGTAAGTTTCTGATTTACGCTGATGATGTAAAAATCTTTTGTAAGATTAGAAATGATCGCGATCTGCTAAATCTACAACAGGAATTAAACGTTTTCTGCGACTGATGTAGCTTGAATAAGCTTTGCCTGAACGTTTCGAAATGTAAAGTTATGAACTTTTCTAGAAGACGTTATGATAGAGCGAGTTCATTCTTTTCTAGATTTAGGGGTTTTGTTTTCACGAGATTTATCGTTTAAGGACCATATTGACAGATGTATTAATAAGGCTAATTCAATGTTAGGGTTTTTAATCCGTTTCTCCAAAGACTTTCATGATCCATATACTCTAAAAGTCCTCTTTGCTTCATTTGTTCGATCGCACTTGGAGTATGCGTCAATTGTCTGGAATCCGTACTATATCAATTCCTCTAACCGTATAGAATCAATCCAGAAACGATTTATGCTGTTTGCCTTAAGGCAACTTCCTCGAGAGGAAAACGCTCCTAAGTATGTGCTTCCGCCGTATCTAGGCCGTTGTTTGATATTGAATATTGAACCATTGTTCGTTCGAAGACAAATTTCTTCCGCAATGTTTGTGCGCGACGTTATAATGGGCCGAATTGATTGTTCACAACTACTATCCTTGTTTTCAATAAGTGCCCCAGTGGATCACTCAGACACCGAGGCTTAGTGATTAATCTTCACTTCCATGGGTCTAATTTTGGTATGTCGGACCCGGTTTGTAATTCTAACCGTGTATTTAATATGTATCTACCGTGTTCGATTTTAATTTGTCCAGAGATGAATTTAAAAGAATTCTAAAAACTTTTTTTATTCAAATTTGATTTATATAAATAAACCTAATTTTAAAAATACCAGATGTAAATTAATACTGTTGGTAAATAAATAAATAAACGTTTGTAAGATTCTTAATATCAAAAAAAAAATTAAATACAACGACACACCACCCTCAGTCAAATGGTGCACTGGAACAATCACATCTCTGTGAATATCTAAATGTCGACTGGTTTCAAGCTTTACGAACTGGTCTATGGTCATAAACCGATTTTACCAAACTACATAACACAAGATCCTTGTCTAATCTATAGTTACGACGACTACAGTTTTGAAATTAAAAATAAATTAGACATTGCATGGAAAGCAATAAATTGCTCGCTTGCAAGGTAAATGCAAGAAATATCCATTTTTTTTCTTATCATTCCGTTTCCGTATACGTACGAGTACGTCATTGCCATATAAAAACTTAGATTACATTTTACCAAATGTATGGTAGAAATAAATCTCCATCGAGGCGAAATGGATCAAGAAACAAAGAAATCATAGAAATTTGTTGATTTGTAACAGAAATAATAATTGTTGACATTGTTTACATTATCTACATTATCGACGTCACTGTTTTAAATGTCTACATACATTCTCTACACATGTAGAATATTAATTATTTACACAGTGCAGACAATACGGTACAACACTGTTAGTGTATTGGGGAATTGTAAAAAAACTTGGATACAGACAACAAGTATAATAAAATAAAGGAGCTCATTAAGAAAATTATAGTGCTTTCTTAATTTTGCTCCTACCTCATACCAAAATACAGTATTGGATATTAATGAAGTCATTCTATGCCTGGAAGATCATCAAAAAACATAACAGTAATTATTTCATATTACGCGATTGTTGCATAATTAATGTCGCATCTTATTATGTGCTCAGACTACATAGAAAATCTCGGCTGATTGTACCATAAAATTCTTATTTGGATCGTTTTGTTATATACTGATAAGACGAAAACGAAAAACTTGTACGAAAAGAATTAATAACGAACGATAAGATAGAATTTACCTATTTAAATATTTTATGTATAATCATGAAAAAAACTACGAGCTAATCTAAGAAATCTTATAAACAAAAGGAGTACCAAAAGAAGAACATAAGACAAAAGCTCCCGTAGATTTATATAATAATATTAATAATTTTGTTATCTCTCGCACATCTCCAGCATAATAGTGTACAACAACCGTCTTCATCTATACACACCGGGTTCTTCTCAATTTTGTCTTGTATATATACTTAGTCGTATTTCAATTTCTTTACAAAAATTAACTTTTAATTCGGAAAGGCCCAACAACAAAACGTGCATATTCAAAATTGTATTACGTTTTGTGCTGTGTACAACGTTGTATTGTTATTTTGGGGAAGACAATCATCAACTATACTTAGGAGGAGGAAATACACAGCACACAAAATAAGATAACAGAAAATAAAATTAAAGTATTTTTTTAAGTCAAAGGGCATGACGATGGATATACAGCAAAAAATTCTTCAAAAAAAACAAAAAAACTCGAGCAACATCAACAACAAATGAGAATTTATGCAGAGCATAAAAATAAAATAAAATTCAAGCAGACCTCCTTCGTAGTTACGACGAGATTCCCATTCCATTTTGGCTTTTATATAAATGTATAGAGTACCCTGCCCCGTTTGCTATGCTGTGAGTATTTTAAAGCATTGTAATTTATGTAAAATAAAATGTTAAATGAAATGAAAATTGCATGTAATTTGGCTGGTACAAAAAAAAAAATTAACAAAAATTGGAATAAAAATTGTGAATTTACTTAATTAAATAGCCGATTAAACAATATAATAGCAACAATAGAAGAAAATGATAATGACTTGTTGGCCTCGGTGCCGGGGGATGCATGAAATGCCGCCCGCAACAAGGAACGAACTAGTATTTCTTCATCCTTAACATGATCGTATAACATGGCAGATGCAATTAACATTTTTATGCTGTGTTGTTTTTGGTGTCGCGATTTTAATGATGCTGTACAAGTTGAAAATATAATTGTAAGAAATAGTTCAGAATTTGTCTAATTACTCTAAACTAGTTTCCAAAATAAATCCATTTAATAATAAAGCCACCCAAAAATTATTTAGCCGCCCAATTCAAAGTTGTCGTAAGGAAAAATTAGTTGGCAACCTTGGATAAGAAACAGACCAAATATATGGGAAACTTTTTATTTCAAAATTAACCGTTGCATACCTATTAAGCCAAATTTGTGGTAATAGTTCTAGTCCAGTAGCCGAGAAAGCGGAGACACCAGAAATTATTTAAACCTAACTTTATATTTTCGAAAGGCGGATAAACTAACGAAATTTGTTTATCGTATCGTTGCTCATATTGATGAAGTTGGCCCAAATTCTAACCCAAGAAAAATCTATGGCAATACCAAAATATACAAACTAGGACTATAGGCAAGTGTCAGCCCAAACATGCTTAAAAAGACTCAACTTTCTATATATCAAATCAAAAATTATTCTGCCAACGAAAGAAAAACCGCCATGTTTTAATGTCAGCCCAAAAAATAATCTGTCGTGATACTCTCATGAAATAAAAATGTTAGTTAACCCAAAACGTAAAATAAAACGAAACCTGTATTTAATTTAAATTTTGTATCGGATTAAATTGTGTATGACCCCCTGAATATCCCCTGAATAATGGCTCCCCGTACTCATTATTCCGATGATAGTAGCATCCCACGAAATATGTAACAGATCTTAATTCTGCATCTGATTAATTTGGGTATGACCCCTCTCTTTGAGTGACATCTATATTATAGTGACGAAGAAATAGTGAAATAAATAAACGGCAACGAGTGCGGCGTTTACAACACCAAGTGGATATTAACTTCGGGATTTTCAGATTTTTTTTTCCTCAGACACATGATGCTGGACCGGTTTCGTTCGCATGCATCCATTGCGCTGCAGTTCACTTCAAAAGTGAGCTTAAATCGAATTGTTGCCACAGCGGTAAGTTGTCTAATTTACCTACGCACATTTTCCAATTGAGATTAAAGAATCATACATTAGTACTGATCGCAAAAACCGAAATTTTCGTAAGTTCATTAGGCAATATAGCAACTCTAACGCTTTTGCTTCAATGGGAGCTAATATACATAATATACGTGGCATCCAATTGACTTAAATTTGAATATGAGAAAAGTACCACACTGCTCCATACCGCTGTCAATATTCGTATGAATAATCATTATAACTCAGCCCGCCTAAAAGAAATCATGATAACAATTGGTAATGTTTTACACAACATATCACCGTACACTAGAAGTTAGCAAATGCTTCGAGAAGCAATCAGCATATGCTGCACAAAATAATTGCGAGATAAATAAACTGGTCTCAGTTTTTTATAGAAATTTACAGGATGATCAAAGAGAGTATAATGCACCTACAAATGCTAATGATGTCGCGTTAATTTATGCTCCCGATCGTGATGGCAACATACCGGCCCAAATCGATTTTGCAATTTATCCTACCAATAGCAGAAGCATTAAGCGAATTGACTTCCAAACATTTGGACCCAATGATTTTTCCTCTTGTTTACCCTAATATAGATTTTGGATGAACTACCAAGTACCTAATAGTCCAACGAACTCTACGGCTGTACGAAATACTACCACCAACCTACAATTTTACGCATAAAAAATAGCAATTAGACCAACAATTTTTAACCCTCTTCACTATGGGGGAAAGCTGTTAAAGTTAGCCGAAAGTTGCCAGCCGAAAGTGAAAAAATCGATAATGCAGATAGTGTCTTGACTACTTTAGCCGAAAGTTTGGAAAAGTCTCATTTAAGTGAACGATTAAATTTAACCAGATAGACACCAATATGACTATACGACAAATTCGATAGCCCATGACCATAGGTAGATTTTGATTATAGGTTAGGGGTAAGTCTGATGGGGTTATAGGGGTGAAATTTTTATGTTTCCTTTATTCTGACGATAAAATCGTTCATCATTCCAGATTTTGGCACATGAACACCAATCTGACTATGCCGATTCGATAGCCCATGATCATAGGTAGATTTTGATTATAGGTTATGGGTAAGTCTGATGGGGCCATAGTCAGATTGGTGTCCATGTGCCAAGATCTGGAATGATGAACGATTTTATCGTCAGGATAAAGGAAAAATAAAAATTTCACCCCTATAACCCCATCAGACTTACTCCTAACCTATAATCAAAATCTACCTATGGTCATGGGCTATCGAATCGGCATAGTCAGATTGGTGTCCATGTGCCAGAATCTGGAATGATGAACGATTTTATCGTCAGAATAAAGGAAAAATAAAAATATCACCCCTATAACCCCATCAGATTTACCCCTAACATATAATCGAAATCTACCTATGGTCATGGACTATCTAATCGGCATAGTCAGATTGGTGTCCATGTCACAATACCGCGAACGATGGTCGACTTTGCTTGAAAATCATTAAACTGCTTTATCGGCATTTTTTGGCTGCATGAAACAGATATGGCATTTGACACCTATAACCCCCCAGGCTCACCCCTAACCTATAATCAAAACAAACCTATGGTCATGGGCTATCGAATCTGCCTAGTCAGATTGGTGTCCATGTGGCAAGATCTGGAATGATGAACGATTTTATCGTCAGGATAAAGGAAAAATAAAAATTTCACCCCTATAACCCCATCAGACTTACCCCTAACCTATAATCAAAATCTACCTATGGTCATGGGCTATCGAATCGGCATAGTCAGATTGGTGTCCATGTGCCAAAATCTGGAATGATGAACGATTTTATTGTCAGAATAAAGGAAAAATAAAAATATCACCCCTATAAATCTGGAATGATGAACGACTTTATCGTCAGAATAAAGGAAAAATAAAAATTTCACCCCTATAACCCCATCAGACTTACCCCTAACCTATAATCAAAATCTACCTATGGTCATGGGCTATCGAATCGGCATAGTCAGATTGGTGTCCATGTGCCAAAATCTGGAATGATGAACGATTTTATCGTCAGAATAAAGGAAAAATAAAAATTTCACCCCTATAACCCCATCAGACTTACCCCTAACTTATAATCAAAATCTACCTATGGTCATGGGCTATCGAATCTGTCTAGTCAAATATGTGTCTATCTGGTTAAATCTAGTCGTTCACTTAAATGAGACTTTTCCAAACTATCGGCTGAAGTAGTCAAGATACACTTTGTATTATCGATTTTTCATTTTCGGCTGGCAACTTTCGGCTTTTTTCTATATATGTCTGTTATTTACATTTTTCTTTTAAAAAATTGATGAATTATTTGTTACTTTAAAATCTGCATTGGCGGGGTTTTTCGATTGAATATTGAAGTTAACCACAATCTGCATTATCGACAAATTACAGCATTTCAACTTGGGGTGGAAATACAATAACTGTATTACCATCTTTCGGCTGGAAACTTTCGGCTAACTTTAACAGTATATTTCAGCCAGCAGTATATTGGATATGCTTCTGCGCGTATAGAAGCCAATAGCTTAATGTATATTCGATCCATTCCAAAATCTCTTCGTGTTCATTCGTATAAAGATCTTTTAGACCATATGAATAGCTTTAGTAATGATAACAATGTAAGGATTGGTAATTTATTCATACTTCCATCTTCATTTACTGGTGGGCCACGCTTTATGTCAAAACTTTATCAGAACAATTTATTTATCACGTTTATCACGTTTACGTGTAATCCAGCGTGGCCAGAAATTAAATCGCAACTATATTCATTTCAAAACGCTTCAGATCGCCCTGATTTAGTTACACGAGTGTTCAATCTCAAATTAAAGGAGTTTTTGAACGATATTGAGCCCCAAAAACGTGGCCTTCCACATGCTCATTGTTTATTTGCTCTCAGTAAGGAGGATAAGTTAAAATCAGCCACAGATGTGGACAAAATCATTTCAGTTGAAATTTCAAATAAAATTACACATCCGCAACTATACGATATGGTAATAAAACATAATATACCTGGGTCATGTGGAAATTTAAGTACCAATTGTGTTTGCATTGTTGTTGGTAAATGTTCTAACCAGTTTCCGAAACCATTCTGCGAAGAAACCGATAGATGTATCGTAAGAAACTTATTGTAAATATAGACGACGTCTAAATATAACCTCTGAAGTTATGCCCTCAAATGTTTATGTAGATAATATCTTTGGGATAATCTAAACAAAGCACTGCGCACAGCTACTTCAAACATTTGGTTCTCTATTCAAGGTATAAATTCACAGAAATATTTCTACTTAGATGGCCCTGGAGGTAGCAGAGACATTTTTGTACCGAGCATTAATACAAAAACTCAGCACAATTAATAAACCAACATTATGTATTGGACTGGAATTGCAGCAAATCTGCTGGCACTTGGCATGACTTGCCATTCTGCCTTTGCACTGCCTTTAAACCTTTACTGCGTTAAATTTCCTCAGTTATCAAAAAAAGGAAGTTACTAACATACTATTAAAGTTAGTCGAAAGATTCCAGCCGAAAGATAAAAAATCGGTAATGCAGATAGTGTCTTCGCTATCCCAGCCGAAAGCAAACAACATGGACAATGTTAATTGATTTTCATCAGCCGAAAGATATCAGCAAATACATCACTTTCAAATAAAAAAATAAATAAACATATAAATATATATATATATATATATATATATATATATATATATATATATATATATATATATATATATATATATATATATATATATATATATATATATATATATATATATATATATATATATATATATATATATATATATATATATATATATATATATATATATATATATATATATATATATATATATATATATATGTATATATATATATATATATATACATATATAATATATACATATATACATATATATATATATTTATATATATATATATATATATATATATATATATATATATATATATATATATATGTATTGTTGTTTAACTTTGGTTTAAATGTGGAGAAAATCCGAAGGATATTCGGGGTTGTTTTTAGGCAAAATTTCCATTTTCACTGCATTGAAAACTAATTGATTGCTCTGGACTTAACACGGACAATGTTATATTTAATATATATGTATATATATATATATATATATATATATATATATATATATATATATATATATATATATATATATATATATATATATATAATATATATATATATATATATATATATATATATATATATATATATATTTATATAACGGGTGTTTTTTTAGGAGGTTTGTTTTTCCGATAGATGTCGTTTTATTTTATGACAGTTGTTTTGACAGCTCAAAGTGGCATTTCTACTCAGTATTGTTTGGCAAATCATTATGAATAGGTTAACTCCAGAACAACGTTTTCAAATCGTGGAAATTTATTTTCAAAATCAGTGTTCAATTAAAAATGTTTATAGAGCACTTCGTGAATTTTATGGTGCACATAATCGTCCGTCAGAGTGGTTTGGTGAATTCAGTGATTGGTCGTTAAATCAATTGAACGAAGATCCATTTTTTTACCGTAAAATTCTCTTCAGTGATGAGGCGCATTTTTGGTTAAATGGATACGTCAACAAACAAAATTGTCGCATTTGGAGCAAAGATAATCCACACGCCGTTCTAGAATTACCAATGCATCCTGATAAATGTACTGTTTGGTGCGGTCTATGGGCTGGTGGGATCATCGGTCCATATTTCTTTAAAAATGAGGAAGGACGACGCGTTACCGTGAATGGAAATCGATACAGAACCATGTTAAATGAGTTTTTGTTGTCAAATCTTGAAGATATGGATATGAATGAAATGTGGTTTCAACAAGATGGTGCCACTTGCCATACAGCACGTGAAACAATCGACTTATTGAAAGAAACTTTCAACGACAACATTATTTCGAGAAATGGTCCGGTGAATTGGCCTCCGCGTTCGTGCGATTTGACGCCACTCGATTACTTTTTGTGGGGATACGTGAAGTCATTGGTTTATGTGGATAAACCTCAATCGATTGACGCTTTGGAAACCAATATTCAACGTGTCATTGCTGACATACGCCCTCAAATGCTTGAAAAAGTGCTGGAAAATTGGACCTCCAGAATGACATTTGTGAAAAATAGTCGTGGTAGCCATATGCCAGAAATTGTGTTTAAATGTTAAATGCCAAAAAATTATCTACCAAATAAAAAAAAATTTTGGTCATTTCATAATTTTATATGTGTTTTATTCAAAAAAAAAATCGGCAACCTCTTAAAAAAACACCCTTTATATATATATATATATATATATATATATATATATATATATATATATATATATATATATATATATATATATATTTATATATATATATATATATATATATATATATATATATATATATATATATATATATATATATATATATATATAAATATATATATATATGTATTGAAAAATTCATTGAACGCTCTGTTGCTCCAGATAAACGACCTAGGCCATTAATGCCACTATGCCTATTTGATAGGCCATATTGTTGTTCAAATCTGGTCTCAATGTGGAGTAAGTCTGAAGGAGATACAGGGTGGTTTTTTCCGAAATTTCCATTCTTAATGTATTGAAAAATTCATTGAACGCTCTGTTGCTCCAGATAAACGACCTAGGCCATTAATGCCACTATGCCTATTTGATAGGCCATATTGTTGTTCAACTCTGGTTTCAATGTGGAGTAAGTCTGAAGGAGATACAGGGTGGTTTTTTCCGAAATTTCCATTCTTAATGTATTGAAAAATTCATTGAACGCTCTGTTGCTCCAGATAAACGACCTAGGCCATTAATGCCACTATGACTGTTTGATAGGCTATATTGTTGTTCAACTCTGGTCTCAATGTGGAGTAAGTCTGAAGGAGATACAGGGTGGTTTTTTCCAAAATTTCCATTTTCAGTGTATTGAAAAATTCATTGAACGCTCTGTTGCTCCAGATAAACGACCTAGGCCATTAATGCCACTATGACTGTTTGATAGGCCATATTGTTGTTCAACTCTGGTCTCAATGTGGAGTAAGTCTGAAGGAGATACAGGGTGATTTTTTTCGAAATTTCCATTTTCAATGTATTGAAAAATTCATTGAACGCTCTGTTGCTCCAGATAACCGACCTAGGCCATTAATGCCACTATGACTGTTTGATAGGCCATACTGTTATTTAACTCTGGTCTAAATGTGGAGTAAATCTGAAGGAGATACCGGGTGGTTTTTTGCCAAAATTTTCATTTTCAATGTATTGAAAATTCATTGAACGCTCTGTTGCTCCAGATAAATGACCTAGGCCATTAATGCCACTATGACTGTTTGATAGGCCATATTGTTGTTCAACTCTGGTCTCAATGTGGAGTAAGTCTGAAGGAGATACAGGGTGGTTTTTTCCGAAATTTCCATTCTTAATGTATTGAAAAATTCATTGAACGCTCTGTTGCTCCAGATAAACGACCTAGGCCATTAATGCCACTATGACTGTTTGATAGGCCATACTGTTATTCAACTCTGGTCTAAATGTGGAGTAAATCTGAAGGAGATACCGGGTGGTTTTTTGCCAAAATTTTCATTTTCAATGTATTGAAAATTCATTGAACGCTCTGTTGCTCCAGATAAATGACCTAGGCCATTAATGCCACTATGACTGTTTGATAGGCCATATTGTTGTTCAACTCTGGTCTCAATGTGGAGTAAGTCTGAAGGAGATACAGGGTGGTTTTTTCCGAAATTTCCATTCTTAATGTATTGAAAAATTCAAGTGGCATTAATGGCCTAGGTCGTTTATCTGGGGCAACAGAGCGTTCAATGAATTTTCAATACATTGAAAATTGAAAATATATATATATATATATATATATACATATATATATATATATAACATTGTCCATGTTGTTTACTTTTGGCTGATATAGCGAAGACACTATCTGCATTATCGATTTTTTTTATCTTTCGGCTGGAATATTTCGGCTAACTTTAATAAGGTGTTACTAACATCAATTGATATGGGGCAAGGCACCTGCAATCGCGCTTGATATTATTGACGTAGTATTTCGTAACTTAATGAGAAATAATTTACCTTTCGGTGGATGGTATTACATTAGGCGGCAACTTTCGGCAAGTTCTCCTATCGTAATAACTTTATCCCAAGAGATGTGGCATCTGTATCAGAAAGCGATTCTTTGATCAAAACATCATGATGCTCGTCATATAAATGACACAATAATGAACAATTTAATTGCCGACGAAGTGTCCTTTTGCTCAGTAGATTCCGTTAAAAACGAAGATGGTACCGATGACAGTAATTAACAAGCGAATTTCCCAACAAAATTTTTGAATTCGTTAAATCCTTCTGGTCTTCCTCCACATATTTTAAAATTAAAAAAGCGCTCCAAAAACGGTTTGTGTAATGGAACAAGATTAGCAGTCACAGATTTACAGAGGAACGTAATAAAAGTTGAAATTTTAACTGGCACAGAAAAGGGTACTACACATTTCATTCCAAGAATATCTTTATAGATGCATCGAAGGATCCGGCATTACCTTTCAATAAACAAAGCACAAGGACACACATTTTCAAAAATCGGCATTTATCTTCCTGAACTTATTTTTACCCATGGCCAGCTTTACACAGTACTATCAAGAGCAATACAATCTACTGCTCTAAAAATTAAAATTATTGAAGGACGCAAACAAGAAAGTACTGCTGATGGGGTCACAGTAACCGACAATGTGGTATATCAGGAGGTTTTCTCTTTAATAAAGTTTAAATTTTGTTCCTAAATAATTCACCTTTTCTAGATTTTCGATAAGATAGCTAACTGTACGTCTTCAAAGACGCGAACGAGTCAAATTAGGAGTGAAAATTTGCTTCCCGTAGCGGAATTGAAATATAAATAATAATAATAATAAATAAAAAACTTAATTAAAATTTTGAAATTATTAAACAGTTGGCTGCCTCTAAAAATCCAAATTTAAATAAAAAAGAGTTGGGAGTGCCGCGAGTCCCAGAAATTTAGAAATAAAGAAACAAATTAATAATAAAATTGAGCAATTGCACAGGTGACCCCTAGTTTATATTAAAGTATACATCAGAGAATTATACGACATAAACATTTGTTGCGGAATCGGAGGCTTAAGCGCTTCTCGTGGCCATTATTCCGATGATGGTACCATTCAACGAACTCACAACTAAACAAAGAACCAGAATAATAGAATTTTATTATTTAAATCAGCGATTTTCAGAATTTCGCCCTCTGAAGCAATGATTCGTTGCTTAGTTGATCGTCACCACCAACATGCCACCGTATAAGTGATTTGCCTCGAATCGGTAGACCACGTTTAGAGTAAAGTGTTAACGAAACACCAGAAACATCTACCAAAAGGCGTTTTGCTCGGCTAGGAATGTCTCGTACGTCACTACGGCGCATTTGGTGCAATTGGTGCAAGAATTAAAACCAAGATATCATCGGCAACATCTAAATTTTGCAGTTAAATTTCAACAGTTGGCCAGAAATGAAATCAACTTTATTGAAAATCTGATTACGAGTGATGCAGCTCATTTTCATTTGAATGGCTTTGTTAATAAGCAGAACTGCAGGTTCTGGAGTTCTGAAAATCCAAGAGCCATTCATCAACGCCATTTGCACTCGATTAGGTGTTCAGTATGGTGTGGCATTACATCTGAAAATATTATTGGGCCTTACTTCTTCGAAAATGAAGATGGAAGTGCTGTAACCGTAAATGGAGAGCGTTATCGGTTTATGAAAGAATATTTTTTACGTCCTGCTCTTGAAAACAGACCTGAGATGTGGTTTCAGCAGCCCGAGGCACAATGGCAAATTTAAGGCAAATTTTTGGAGAGCGAATAATTTCCAGAAATTCGGAAATTAATTGGCCAGCGCGACTATCTTCTTTGGGGTTATTTGAAGGAATGAGTATATGTGAACAAGCCCGAGACAATCCGTGAACTCAAGGCCAACATTGTTGCAGAAATTCGAACGCTACAGCTAAAAATTTTGAAAGATGTTATGGAAAATGCTCTAAAACGAGCCCATCATTGCGAAGCTGAAACCGGGGGTCATTTCGATGACATTATTTTCCATACTTACTTCCATATAAACGAAAAAGTTATTAAATTTGTAAAACCCATGGTGACTTTTGGCCCACCCTGTATTAAAAATAAAATGTTCTAGAATCCAAGAAAATTGGAAGTTCTTATTGCATATTCGTATGAGGTATGTTCATTGCCATCCGAAAAATAAAGTGACTGAATTTGGGCTAAACCTTAATTGGCCCAATTCTAATGAACAATAAAGACCGTTGAATGGACGATTTTCTAACATATAAAGTGTTCTGGACACAAGTGAACCATTGTCTAAATTAACAACGCCTAGGTCTAAATGAAAACTCGTAATCGAAGGTATAGTGTCAGATTCCTTTGAAATAATATCTGGTGTTCGACAGAGTCATACTAGAGTACGAAGTAAGTGGTTGATCGTGATTTTTAGCCGAAGACCTAGCGATAACAACGATAGTTTCGTACCGCTCCATCTCTATGAAGCCTTGGTCTGAAAGTGAACAGCAGTAAAACAAAACTCTAGTTAAAACACGGGAGCATCTCTATGGCAAATATCGGAATCGGCGACCTTAATTTTGATAGCGTATAAAACTTTAAATCTATTGGGTCAGTACTAAAGCCCGAATTGCTGCCGGTCATCGAGTTTTATATGCGCAATCAAGTTGTGAAAGCTCGCACCTTATGTAAAACACTCATTAGACCTGTGCTGGCCTTCGGAAGCGAGAGCTGGACTCTGACCTGTAACGACTGTATAATGTAATCTAATTTCGAAAGGAAGATCATTCGTTCCATATTTGGTCCAATTGTTGCGGGAAACGATTATCGGATTCGCATGAACCATGACATAAAACAACTTCTCGGAGACAGCGATATCATTGGATTCATTAAATCCAACCAAATTAGATGGCTGGGCCACGTCAACCAGCTGGTGTACGTCGTACAGAGCGACGTCGAAGAGGACCTACGGTTATTATATAACATTTAAAAAACCCATATTTGTTACCAATTTGGGTTGACTCAAAGAAGGTAGACACCTCACGCGGGAGACACACATATTTCACACATAAAATAAAAAACCCGGGTTGAAACAAATACCGATGGCAAAGAAATCACATTTTCGACACATAAAAACCATTTTGAGTTCTGCCGATTGGAAAGTGGCCGGATGATGGATGACATCGATATAGAGGAAGACAGTTTGTTCGGAATTGAACCCACAAATACAATTGGGCAAGTGTGACTTCCTCAATCGAGAAACTGAATTCCTGAGGAATATATTAACACAGGAGAGAGTGGAACGAAACAGACAATATTTATACAATTTTGGAACAGCCACTTCCAAAATACCAGAAATAAACCAATCAGCTTGTAAACCTTCCAGGATATTACAGGAGATTTATAGGAGGATGTTTAAAAATTGAAAGAAACATTTAAAATACCTGAAAAAGGACATATCTATCAATTTGGCAGATCCTGGATGGGTTACCACATTCAGATTTCTCGAAACCATTTCCATTGACAAGGAATGTATCAGAATACGCTTTAGGCGCAGTCAGGGTGAAATATGCTACGAACGAGAAAGAAGCTTTAGCGGTAGCATGGGCCAGAAAAAATATAAATATTACCTGTACGGTAACAAGTTTTACCGGGATTTAATGCTAGTATCGGACCATAAATCTTCAAAACGGCCACGTACTCTTGCGTTCTGTGTTAAAGAGTTGAACAATCCTGATATTTCACTTGATAATGAAAAACTGCATCTTTTCCGAGCAGAACTTAGTAACCATGCTGGGTGGTTACCTAGCTGATATGGTCGTCGTCTCCAAGTGTAGCAATGATGAGAAATATGCCTGGTTTTGCACAGAGGTGGAAACAATCAAGGACATCTGGATGGTTGCCAAGTAACAGTCGTTGAATCTCTGAATCATATTCGGAGTCGGCTCCTGAGAATCCAGTTCTTACACTATCTAACATTAGTCTGGTGAATCAGAATGTCTCGAAGAAGGAATGGAAGGCGGCCCATTCCAAACGTGAAGCTAACCGCAAACCATTTGTTGACAGAGTTGGTCAGTAGTCATTCGAGCACATTACAGGGCCCAGGATCCACATTGCAATATATTCTGTTAGGGTCATTTCAGGGTAGTTATTTTTGTTATTTAAATTTTTTTGTCACTGCAAAGCAGCCATTTTTGAGCTTAGGCCGCTGCTTGCGGGAGCTCAAGGTCAAGGTTAAAGCTGGTAATTTTGTTTCTCATAATATCAGTGCAACTCTTATTCTCGAATATAACTGAGCCGACGTTACGGCTATGCTCGTGTACCCTCAAATCTTCGATTTCATGCAAAACACCAGTAGCAGTTTTAGTTCATCTTCCTTATGACGCTTTTTCACCTCCTATTTCGGAAAAGTTCGCTAACCTTGTTGAACGGATCAGGAATAAGCAGGTACCCCTGGTGGTAGAGTGTGATTGTAGGGCTCGTCACGCATTATGGGGCAGCTCCAATATTTACAATACATTTACATCTGTCTAACTGTCTAAGTACTTTTGATCTTGAAATATTCAATAAGCCAACTGGTGTCTCAGGTGTGAGCCAACTTTTATGAATTATATAAGTATAGTTTCCGCTCTATGTCAATTATTCATTTGGTATTAAATTGGAACTACTGATATTCTTCTCTCAGACTACTGGTGTACCGCTTTGAACATAAACCTTAGAAGGACCACCTCTTAATCCTCATCGTAAGAAGAAAATCAATTTAGCTGTCGTAAAATCTTGTCCTTTTATTACCACACAAACGACTCGAAAAAAACCTTTTTGGTGTTCCAAAAACTAAGGAAACTTAAGAATAGAGCCAAAAGATTCAACCTTCAGAATCATTTTTACAGGCAACCCTTCTGACTGGGACTTAATTCATAAGCTAGTCGAAGTCTTGCGCTGAAGTATTTTCTCCTTTGTATAAAATAGTTCGTACTTATAAGATCATTCCTGCTGCATTACTCTCCTTCGGGATCACCTTACTACAACTTTTTTAAGCTCACAATGCTTTCGGCATTGCCCCGCGTCTCGGAACAGAAGCAAAGTTATTTTCATTCATAAATTTGGCAGGTCGGATTTCACTGAACCTAAAGCATCTAGGCCTATTAGTCTCTCTTCAACCTTTCTCAAAGCTCTTGAGAGAATTATCGAGAAATTTATCAGAGGTCGCCTCTTATCAAATCCCCACGCTGTTAAACTGCTTTACATGAACTTGTAGAATCAAAGAAGAATCAAAAGATCGCTTAACATTAAAGAGTTTCTTGTGGACACAAACACTCGATAATAAAGAGCTGGATTGCCCTTCAGTTTCTGTTAAAGTACCCAAAGGTGGGCTTACGGAAGAGTTTTGTCACCTCTCACGTTGAACTACACCAACCGATTTTATTTTTCAGAGCTAGGCTGATCATCTGATTATTACTATTTCAGGTAAACACTTAACAATCCCATCTGACTTAATGCGGTGCATTAACTATACAAGCTGTAGACATGTCATGAACAAGTCGGACTCCCAAAATGTTGATTTTTATTTACAAAACATTGTAATTTCACCGCTTTAATGAAACTTAACAGTCTAAATGGTATGACATGCAGGACTATTACTAGTGAGTGCTATATGCTCGATTCCGCGCCTCGCTTTGCAGACCATTTTGTTCCTACCTCCTTGCTAACAACTTTAATTAAATGCCGTTTGCAAAATGCCATACATTTCTTTGTAAGCTTATAAAGGGTGGTCCATCTAACGTTTGAAATTTAATTTGGCTCTAATTCAAAGGCGAATGAACAATTTTCAAAGCGTTTTGTATTATTAGAAGGAGTATGCATTGCCATTAAATATGGGATACAACATTATTCAAATTATTTTCACAACAGGCCTTATAGTACCCCGTTCTGTCAACCCAATTTTTCTGAACATTTTCGGTTGTATGGGCTCCTATCTCAACAATGGCATCTTCGATTTCATTCAAGTCTTGGAAAGTCTCCGGATGGTTAGCGTAACACTTATCCTTAACGACCCTCCATAAAACAAATTCCAACGGAGTCCAATCACAGCTGCGTGGTGGCCAATTGACATCTCCGTTACGGCTGATTATTCGATCTCCGAAGACAGCCAACAAATAATTGTTGCGTTTGCTGTGTGGCAAGTTCAGCCGTCATGTTGAAACCAAATGTCTTGTGCGTCCTCCACTGAATCCGCGCGTGAATTTTCTGAGCCCCTAATTCGACAATTTTGGTTGTTGACGTACCCTCCGAGGTGAAAATGAGCTTCGTCGGAAAAGATGATTTTTCGGTAATTAGGCTAATTTCGGCTCATTTTCTTCCAAGCGTTCCCAATTAGCGACTCGAAAACATTGTGGATCGTCATTATGCTTCTGCTCCTGCACTACTTGAACTTTGTACGTCTTCATACCGAGGTCTTTATGCAAAATTCTCATCACAGAACTGCTTGAAGTGTTCAATTCTTGAGAACGATGGCGAGTTGACGTTGACGCACGCTTAGGCATATTCTGAGCAATCCAGTTTCACGAACTCATTCATTATTTCATTTCTACTGAATTTTCCACGTAAATATCATAAAGTTTGGCTAGAACACTCACCACTTTGAAAGTAAATTATGAATATTTCCCAATGTTATTCAAGCGTAAAGCGACCCATTTCGTAAATCTGGGTTTTAAATAAAACTGCCTTACTTACTGCCTGATTCCAAAAAATGGTTATGACAAGAATGCTGCTAAGCGCCGTTTCGTAGAAAAGCATTTCAAATATAACGTCAGTACTCGAATAAAATTTGACGTGGAAGTAAGACAAATCCAAATTTTGTTGAAAGGCACTTATTGATATATATTGGTAACGGGAACGCTTCAGACCTCCGATTCCCCCAAAAATGGTTATTGGCATAAAAAGCTCCTGAGCACTCTTTAATAGAAAATTAACAAGTTAAAGACAGTCTTTCGGGGAGATTCTGGGTCTTTCGGGGAGATTGAACTTTGTTCAATTTGTTTTTAATTTATTTAATGATTATTTCTTGGACTGATAGTAAAATCCCGGCGATCCTGACATTTTATAGTATAACGACAGTTTTAGTTTTGGGCTGACAGTATAAATATGGCGCGTTTTTCTGTAGAGATAGATAATTTTTTTGAGTTGACTATAGTGAATAAACGCATTGTGGAATATTTTCTGAGCTGACATTTACTTACATCATTCCGTAATAAAAGTAGACTGCACAACAACGAGGTTGAAAGAATAGAATTTAATGACGCAGTCAAAACACTTGGACTCCTCTGGAACTCGGCAATGGATACATATCAATTTATAGTTTCCTTGCCAGACACATACGCAACAATCTAGAAAAGAACAATTTTATCGCTAGGATAGTTTGTACCAGTGGTGATTCGCTCAAATATTCTACTTCAAAATTTATGGGCTTCTGGTGTAGGAAAGGACGACAAACTCCATTAAAATCTTGAAAATAAATTCATAGTAGAATTCATCGTTGGATAAACTACACCAGAGATGATTAGGAGCGAACATCACTTTGCTTACTTTCAAAACTGATAAAAACAATTATACATGCTTTGGATACAACAACAACTTATCAATATTTTTCGGGAGTGATTCAAGGATTAGTTGGATTAAAAAAATGTCACAACATCATAAAACCTTCGTGGTCAACAAACCAAAACAACAATAAAAGCCAAGCCAATGGTATCACTTGGCTTCAAACGAGAATCCAACGGTCCAATTATTAATGAAGGTGGTTGGAGGGTCTAACCTAACAAGAAACATTGACGGTTGAAAACTGAAAACTGATATTCTAAGTCATTAACTCCTATTTCAAACGACTCGGAAACACTTTTGGAAACAATGACGTATGGATTATCTCTCACGAGTACATCGTAGGCCAAAATGGTTACAATAATAACCGAACTAGTAATCCTCAAAGATTAACAGCTATCCCCATGCATAGCATAGGCTACTAGCTAGAGCCATCGAGCTGCATTCTGGGCATGATAGATAGTCAGGGTAGTCACACTCATTTACAGGAATAACAAGTTGAAAAGGAATGTTATCAAAATATGCCGCAAACCGTTAACTAAAACGTCTAAAAACCACATGTAATCCAGTAATTGGCTATTAAACTACTAAATAGAGATAAAATACAGCATCAACCAACACCACAAGATACAACAACTACGCAAGGAGACAATAATCAAACAATATTCAATTAACACATTATTACATCAACAAAGTACCTGGCAGTAGGCAATCATCGGGAAAATGTTTCAACCTCGCCAATTTTTATGCAACAAAATCCAGTGCGAAGTAGCAATCTTACAGCGAAAACCGACACTCAATTTTCAAAAATCTGGATTAATGGCGATAAACGGTGGTTGGCTAAGAGACGAGAACCTCCTTATCATCGCTATCGGCACAGCATCTAACCATATTAGTAACTCGTTTCATAAACCACATATAATTCAATAAATGGTGTCATCAATCGAACGGAATTCCGAATTATCTTCGAAATTCTCCTCGAGCAATTTTTAAAGAGCAGAAGGACGAACCACCAAATTGAATGTAGGAGGCGTCATCTAACATAAACTAAAACCATTTCACCATAATAGAAGCATAATTTTACCAACCTAAAATTATTTTCTACTTACAATATTGCAGAATACATTAATTTGTATTGCCAGGATTATGGCTGCGTTCGGACATACCTGAAAAGAAAAAAATAAATTCCATTAGTTTATACTTCGATACCATACTAACTACTAATGGTTCTGTTCCACTACAACAGCGTTTTATTTTGCAGAAAATATAGATTCCCTCCGTGTGTGATGGAATGTACGGGATTAATATTTTTTCTGTAATTTTTTGTTGTTGTTGAGTTGGTTGCCATAGTTATAAATAAAAAATATCAAGCAATCTATCTTTTATGGCAACCAAACTGAAAAAAATCCCCCACTGTCAGCAAATTTTTATTTTTTTTATATTTTTATATGTATATGAAGCTAGCCCGAAAAAACGCGATGATAACACTAAACTATCACTATCGTGAGAGTTTACTATCCCAGTCCGAAAAAATGTCACTATCGTGACAGTAAACAGTATCATGATAGAATGTCATGAAATTTTAAAATTGTATTAGCTAGCCCGTTAGCAATACTAAACTATAACTATCGAGAACATTTTATATCCCAGCCCGAAAAAATAGCACTGTCGCGACAGTAAAATTTGGCATGATAATCTGTAATGACATTTAGAGCATTCAGCCCGAGATCATAAATATAACTTTTAAGTATTTTTAAATTATCTCTTCAACTGTTGGAAAACCTAGACCGCCCAAACATAACCTGAAAGAGACAATGCCGAAACTTAATTAGCATTAAGTGATTGACCACTATGAGTCTAACAGGCACTTTCAGCCCGAAATTTAAAATTGATGTTAATGGATATAGTCGTCTGAATCTCGACTCACAGATGATTCACGAGCACTTGGCATATACCGCTGGATTCGTTGAACCTTTGACTACAAACGAGGAGATTTGTAGAAAAATTCAATCTGAGTTATCTGGATACCTGAGAATCGAGATTTCGAAGCATCCATCGACAACAATGATAAAATCTCAAAGGTGCTTAAATTGCAATATTTGAAAGGTATTTTAACAGGGGAAGCTGCCGCATTAGTTCGTCATATCGCAATAACTGAGGTAAACTATAGTGAGACTTGGGAGAATATAAAACAAAGATACGATAAAAAAAGGCTCGTGGTGGCAAATCTCCTAAAGCAGTTCCTTGATCAACCAGCTATATCAAAGGTTTCTTCATCAAATGGCTGATGTATCGGATGAAGTTCTCAGAAGATTGAAGGTGTTAGGCGCCGAAGCGGAAAAAATGGATCCATGGCTCATTCATATTTTGGTAAACAAATTGGATAGCATGACCAAGCAAGCATGGGCAAATGAGATTGCTGAAGCGAATTTCGCTACGATGGAGAGATTTTTCCGTTTTTTAAGCAAACGAAGTGATTCATTGGATGCGATATAAGTCAATAAGATGCCACAACCATTGACCTACAATCGAACTAAAACATTACAATCATCTGCAGAGCCTTTGTGCATTGTGCTCGCAAGGCCATTATCTAAGTAAATACGACCAATTTCTTTCTCTAAGTGTTAATGAGAGACGAGGTTTTGTATCTGAGAGAAAGTTGTGTTTTAACTGTTTGTCCCCAAGTCATCAGTCAATCGTTTGCAGATCGAGATATAGATACGGTAAATGACACAGAAAACACCATCTAACGCTACATAACGAGGATGCAGTGAAGCCAACAGTGAACATGGCTATAAGTAGCCATAAAGAAGAGACCACGGACCAGTGGACCAATCTGAAAATCTACAAAATGCAGAGTGTTGCTGGACTCAGGATCTCAAGCGTCATTTATTAACGAGGCGTGTATGCAGTGATTAAAACGTCCGAGGTCAAAAGCAAACATCGCAATAACGGGCTTGGCATCTATCTGGAAAGGTCACTACGACGGGTCCGGCTTGTGTCACACTAAAATCATTATACTCGACAAAGGATGAGGTACAAATAGATGCACTTGTAATCGGACAACTTACAAATAGACTCACTAGTTTTGGTTTCAAGTTATATGATTGCAGCTTTTTAAACGATTTGAAACTACCTGATCCACAATACAACCAAGCCGCACCAATTGATGTTTTAATCGGATCGGATCGGGTTTTTCCATACTACTCGAGATGGACGGCGCACCAATTCAAGCAACACTGTAGTGGCTCAGCGAACACTATTTGGTTGGATTATAGCGGGGAATACTAGCGAAAATAGAGTGGAGAGTGATGGAGTTAATCAAGCACACAGTAGAACATTGAATCTGAGTTTGAGCGTCAACATCGACAGTACGTTAAAGCGTTTCTTCGTGCAAGAAGAAATCCCAAAGGTGCATGTACTAAACCCAGAGGAAGCTGAATATGAAGAACACTATAACTCAACGTACAGAGGAAATGGTTCCGAAACCAGAAAATAGCATTGACCGGCGACATTGACAACATGTACAACCAAGTCTTAGTTGCTGAAGAGGACGCGCAATTCCAACGCATACTATGGAGAAGCGAGCCGTCAGAAGAGCTCAAACATTATAGGCACAGCACTGTCACGTTCGGATCGGCTAGTTCAGCTTTTTTGGCAATTAGAACCATGCACCAGACAGTCTATGACAATCAACGTGCCCATCAAAATATGATGCCGTACATTTTAAACGATTTGTGTAGATGATTTTGTTTCCGGAGCAGACACAGATGAAGAAGCTCGTAATCTGAAAGACGAAATAGCTACCGTGCTGCAAACTGATGGATTAAAATTGAGAAAGTGAAAGTCCAATTCAGCTAGCATTATGACGATAAAGGTTATTGAGCAAATTTCGATGTTCCAAAATCCACAAAAAACGAGAATATTGAGCCTTCAATGGAGTTACAGTTGATGACCTATTCACCTTCAAGTTGAGCCTGGAGAACAATTCAAAACCGACGAAACGGCAGATTATTTCGGAGTATTCGAGAGTATTTGATCTCCTTGGGTGGCTGTCTCCATCAATAATCATAATGAAGATCATTTTCCACAACCTGTGGTTGATGAAGCTGGGCTGGGACGATGAACTGCCAGATAACGTGTCAAAATTATACCAAAAAATTCGAAGTGAACTAAAATTAATCGAAAGTCTACGGATTAAGCGGTATGTTTCAAAAGGTGATAAGCTGAAATTCCATGGGTTCTCGGATGCCAGCGAAAAGGCGTACGATGCTGTTGTATATTGTAGAGCAGTGAATGCAGATGATGAAAACTAAAGTAACGTCCATTAAGCAGATATCCCTCCCAAGGCTAGAATTGTATGGTGCACATTTGCTGACGAAGTTACTGGGTTTGGTAAAGAATACAATGAAGCAGCTAGTAGAATGCTATGCGTGGACAGACCCCACTATTGTTTTGTTGTGGTTATCAAGTCATCCAGCAAGATGGAAAACGATCGTGGCCAATCGTACCTCGCAGATTTTAGATGAGCTACCTCGAAAGTTTTGGAACCATGTACGATCTGAGCAGAATCCAGCAGAGTATTTCCATCCAAATTAGTAAGTTTGAGGCAATGGTGGTACGGTCCCGAATGGCTTCAAGCTCCTGAATTAATTATTAATATTAAAGGTGATGAAAATATCAATTCAGATTATCTGGAGGAGCAGCGAAGCAAAGAAAATCTTCTAGTTTTTAATGCCGAAAAACAAGAGGATATTATTGATGTGTTTCTGCAAAGGTGTTCATCGTATAACAAGCTTGTTCGAAGCCTCGCTTATGTTCAACGATTTTTGAGAAACTCATGATTACCTAAAGCTGGAAGAATTTTAGATTACCTAACTGTAGAGGCCATTATACGACATGCGCAATATGATTATAAGCATCCGATCATTCTACCAAAGCGGCACTCATTCAGTAAAATGATTATACGTCACATACAAGTACAGAATCTGCACTCTGGTTTATCACTGACGTTCCATATAATAAGGCAGCAATTTTGGGTAATTGGAGGAAGAAGCACCATCCGAAAAATTATAAAAAAATGCGTCGTATGTTTCAAAACCAATGTAAAGACTTCCAAGCAGCTAATGGGGGACTTTCCAATATCAAAATTGAAAGCAGCAAGTCCATTCACATCGTGCGGTGGCGACTATGCAGGACCAATGCAGCTTGCGTCAAAAAAAGGGAGAAAAGCTAGATTCACCAAGGGCTACATTGCGGTATTTATATGGATGGTCACAAAGGCTATACACAAGGAGGTTGTGAGTTACTTAATTTTAGTTACTGGTTTAAAGAGATTTGTGTCGAGGAGAGCATCACCAGCTCATATATACAGCGATAATGGTTCAAATTGTGTCGGAGCTGCGCGAAAAATGAGTGAAGTACATGCAATTATTTCTAATAATAAACACAATTCTACCGTTGCAGAGCATTTGTCAAAATCCCAAATACAGTGGCATTTCAATCCACCAGTTTCGCCTGTTGGAAGACTGCTATCAAGTCCGCGAAGACACACCTTTTAAAATGCTCCGGAAATACTCACCTTACTTTTGAGGAGATGGCAACGTTATACTGAGTCAAATCGAGGCTATTTTGGATTCACGACCACTTTACGCAGCAGCGAATGATGATGAATCTTTTGACGTGCCTCCAAATGGCAATTTATACAGCAACGCGTCCAATCATTTTGGAACAAATTCAGCGCAGAATATTTTCACAACCTTCAGCAAAGGGTCAAATGGCGAAAGGTGGAATGCAACCTTAAAATCGGAGACTTTGTTCTAATCAACGAAGACAATCTGCCGAGTAACAAGTTGGCTTTTGGCCAAGTTACTCAACTACATCATGATGATTAGTTAGAGTCGTAACACTAAAAACTGCAACAACAATATTAAAACGACCAGTAGTTAAACTCTGCAAGCTTCCAGATCAAGATGATGATTAACGATGGGATCGTTAATGGGCCGGAGAATGTATGTGCGCAATTTTCAAAGGTGCCATAAAATTATAAAAATTGTTAAAAACGTTAAAACCTGAAATGTAACTTGAAGAAGCTCCGAATTAAAAACTGTTTCTCTTTTGCTTACAACCATCAAGGCGATAGCACCAGCTAATTAAACCAGCGATTAAAACTTAATTTGGAAATAAATTAATTAATTTTGCTTAAATTATTAAAAATAAAGTATATTGTAATTGTTCGAAGTCAGCGTGTTCTTAATTTTAATTTAATAACAAAGAAGCCCTGCTCAACCGCGTACAAGTGGCATTATTTTACTGGTTGCCCCTGGTAGGACGTCTTCTTGGCAAAATTCATCATCGTAATAATAATGAACTAAATAACGTTAAAAAAATTTGTATTTTAACTAAACTGCTAAAAGACGATGCAGCTTCATTAATTCAATATATCCGTATCACAGAAGCAAATCATAATGAAGCTTGGGATTTGCTTTACAACAGATACAATAAGCGAAATTTTACAGTTACTTCTCTTCTTAAATCCGTTTTCATTCAGAAACCTTGTCAATATACAAACGCAAAGGACTACTCTACTTAATCCTAATGAATATTGATGTGCAAGCTTGGGTGGAACAAGCGGTTGAGAAGAATATCTCAAATATTTCTACATTTATTCAATTTTTGAATGTTAGATACGATGAATTAAAGATATGGGAAACAAGTCGCAAATCTTTGAAAAAGTGGTACATCTCTCCCTTATTAAAAATAAATTTGTTTTCTAAAGAAAATTAATGAATAGTTTTCCGTTTGATAAATTTAATCAAAAGGAATTAATTGATGTGTGTGTGTGTGTGTGTGTGTGTGTGTGTGTGTGTGTGTGTGTGTGTGTGTGTGTGTGTGTGTGTGTGTGTGTGTGTGTGCGTGTGTGTGTGTGTGTGTGTGTGTGTGTGTGTGTGTGTGTGTGTGTGTGTGTGTGTGTGTGTGTACCTCTTTCAATAATATAAAATTATTTTTTAAAAATAAATAAAAACTTGGATTTTTCATTTTATATTCTGGAAATTCTAAATACAAATTGAACAAACAATAATAAATTATAATTAATTTAGAAAATGTATGAGATAATCAAATATTTTTTTATTCCAAATTATTTATCACAAGGGTCCATTTGAGGAATTCATTTTCCATATTCACTATAGCTACGTACATATGTGCTAAATATGTTCATTATCTATAAATATTTAGATTAATTATGGCATATTAGCAATATGTGGTGTATTCGATATCGAAATTTATTATTTATCCGGACCAAACGATAAACACTCAAATATAATGCTTGATGTGTATGGAAGGCATAAATCATGTTATTTTATGTCTTATTAATTTTTTTTTGTTCATTTATGTATATGAACGTACATTTGTAATGCTTAATGTTTTCATAAATTATCATAATAAAATTCTAATAAATTCCCAATAATTTAAATTTATGTGTAGTCATACTGAGTTGGTTTTAGCATTATATCTGCAACGACATAATTTATGAAAAATTATTATTGAATTAGTTTTTTATTTCAAAAATCAATATGCCCAAAAATAATTTATATTTTATTTAATTAATTAATTAAAATAATTATAATTTTAATTGGTATGTACTGCTTCTGATATTTTTAGTGTTGACTAATTGCCCGATTCTTATTACATGAAATACTAATACGCGGTAGACCAACCAATCAATAGAATATTTTGGCCCGAAAAATATCCCGAAGAAATGCAATGGCAACACTAAAAAACTAATAACGCGACATTTTTCAGTGTCATCCCGAAAATTTTTACTATCATGACATTTTTACTATCATGACATTTTTACTATCATGACATTTGTACTATCATGCAACTTTTTTTTGTTATCCCGAAAAAAATGCAAAACAGCAAATTTCAGTAATATCCGTAGTTTTAACCAGAAAAATATCCCAACAAAACACGACACTAAATGTCTAATATCATGACAGTTCTCAATGTCATCCCAAAAAATCCGACACTGTCACTAATCTTTAATATATCATCCCGGAAAAAATTTCACTGTCTTGTCATTTTTTGTATCAGCACGAAAAAAATATGTCACGATAGTTCATAAAAAATGATAAAAAGGAAATAATAATCATAAAAGGAAATAATAATATTCATGTGTAGTAAGGATCAATAGTTAATGACAAGGCATCGTAGAGATGTCTACGCTTAACGGTATGTGGGATTATGTTAATTAGGCAATTCTTAATGTTTTCTAGAAACACGTATATGAAGTTATCCCCGGATTTTATCCCCGAAATTAAAAAAAAATTAATCAGGCAACACCAACATAATTATATCCCTCTAACTCTTGTGTGAAGTTATCCCCGCCCCGTTTTATATTATATTTTATTCCAAATACACTTCACATGTGAAGTTAGCCCCGAATTTTATTATATGAAAAATCAAAATGTATATTAAAATTATTTTAATTTGCAAATCACATAAAATAAATGTAATAATTTAATAAAATGAAGTAAAATAATTTTTAAATTAGCAAGATTAAGATAATTTGGTTATAGGACGAAAAAATACGTATCTCACATTTAGGAAAACAGTAAAAAAATCGTACCGTTGCAACTTAGCGAAATTAGGCTCCCTTAATTTGACATGTAAAAAGTATTAATCTGTGGATTGGATCAGGGCTACATGGTTTTGAGATAGCCAGACCCGTACATCACTTTTGGCAAAATATGAACAAAATCGTACCGTTACAACCTAGCGAAATTAGGCTCAGAGCGAAATATTTCCATATAATACATTTTTGACCAAAATTGACATTTTAATTTGACCTGTAAAAAGTATTAATTTGACGGATCTGATCTATACGGTTTTAAGACGGCCAGACCCATTACCTCACTTTTTGCGAGGTATGAACAAAATCGTAGGTTGCAACGGTACGATTTTGTTCATACCTCGCAAAAAGTAAGGAATGGGTCTGGCCGTCTTAAAACCTTATAGATCAGATCCGACAAATTACATGTCAAATTAAAATTACAATTTTGGTCAAAAATGTATTACATGGAAATATTTTGTTCGAAGCCTAATTTCGCTAGGTTGCAACGGTACGATTTTGTTCATACCTCGCAAAAAGTGAGGAATGGGTCTGGCCGTCTTAAAACCTTATAGATCAGATCCGTCAAATTACATGTCAAATTAAAATGACAATTTTGGTCAAAAATGTATTACATGGAAATATTTTGCTCTGGGCCTAATTTTGCTAGGTCGCAACGGTACGCTTTTGTTCATATTTTGGCAAAAGTGATGTACGGGTCCGGCTATTTCGAAACCATATATCTCTGTATCGCCAAATTAATACCTTTTACATGTCAAATTAAAATGTCAATTTTGACCAAAAATGAATTAACTGGAAATATTTTGTTCGGTTCGGAGCCTAATTTCGCTAAGTTGCAACGGTACGATTTTTTTACTGTTTTCCTAAATGTGAGATATGTATTTTTTCGTCCTATAACCAAATTATCTTAATCCTGCCACATTAAAAATTATTTTACTTCATTTTATTAATTTTATTTATTTTATGTGATTTGCAAATTAAAATAATTTTAATATACATTTTGATTTTTCATATAATAAAATTCGGGGCTACTTTTTAGAAACCAACCTTCACATACGTTTTAGAAACCAACATATTTATGCGATGGGACAGTCATAGATTTTCTTTAATTTTAAAATTTTGCTATACCGGGTGACTGACACGAAGTGTTACCAACTTCAGACTGTCATTGCTGTCAAACCAGTGATGACATTGTTTACAAGCTACAAAAGTATTTTAGTGGGAAATATCCAGAAAAAAAGTTTTCCGCAACGGAATTCAAGTGTCATTGCTCTATATTTGGCTGGAAAACCACAGCCGCAAATTATTATACTGGCAGCATTGCAAAATGCCATGGTGGTGGACCGAAACGCACTGCAACATCGCCGGGTATCATTCGGAAGGTGAAGGCCAAATTGGCTCGGAAACCGCGCCGCAGCGGCAGAAAAACGGCTCGTGAGACGATCATTTCGCTCGAACGGATGCAGCACACATTGAAAGATCATCTTGGACTAAACGCCTTGAAATTCCATAAAACACATGGTCTCACCGTTACTCAAAAAAAAGTTAGAGTGGAAAGAGCAAAGGAGTTGTTACGCTTGCACGGAAGAGGCGATTTGCCGATTTTGGTTTCCTCCGATGAGTCACCGTTCGTTATTGAGCAATATGTGAACAAGCCAAACGACCGGATTTACTTGCCCGGCCGTTTTACTGAAAATTTGAACCAACGGATTGCCACTCGAAACCAAGCGCCGCCGATGCGGATGGTTTGGGCCGCCGTAACGTCCGAAAGCCGTTCACCGCTGCTTTTTTGGACCGTGGCATCAAGATAAATGCTCAAACTTATCGGTATCATGTATTGGCGGGAGCGTTGAAGCCTTGGGCACAAAAAAATTTCGGCCACAGACTTTGGACATTACAATAGGACTCCGCCGAGTCATAAAGAGCGCTTCAATCAAGATTGGCTGAGAAACAACGTTCCGCGGTTCATTCCCACTGCCCAATGGCCATCAAATCCACCGGATGTAAATCCATTAGATTTCTCGGTTTGGGGTATGTTGAAGAGCAAGGTTGGGCAAAAAAATACCAAAGTGTCGATCGTCTCAAGAAAGCGCTTCGCCGGGAATGGGCCAAAATACCGCAGAGCCACTTTCGTGCTGCATGCAATAGATTTGTCGGCCGTTTGAAGGCCATAATCGCGGGTTAGGGTGACCAAATCGAAAACTGCTAATGCAATTCGAAAACTTAAATATTTGTGAACATTCCTTACTTTGATTCAATAAAATTCATCAAAAAATAAAAATTATGTAGCGTTTTGTTTTGGTAACACTTCGTGCCAGCCACCTTGTAGTAAAAAGTGTAGTGGTGGTTCGAAGGCCAATGACAAGGCATCGTACAGATGTCTACACTTAACGATAAATATCGAATAAAAGTTCCTGACCAAGGATGCTTGTATTAGGTGGGTTTGCACTGATATTTAATAAATAATCGCTTTTTTAAGTAATTTAGGCCGTAGGGTTAGTAAAAATCAAGCGATTGTTTCTAAGATTTTGTCGGTTTTATTAATTTGCTAACATAAAAATAGAGTGAGACCGATGGTAAATTTGCTGAATTACTGTTCTTTTACCAAAACTAGATTTGTTAAAAAATAAATTGAGTTCAAATAATTCTTAATTCTAATTTTAAAATTGAAAAACATCTATGACCGCCCCACCGCATAAATATGTTGGCTTCTAGAAAACATTACGGATTGTCCAATTAGCATGATTTCACATACCGTTAAGCGTAGACATGATTATTTACAATTTCATATTTATATAATTTAAAAATGTAACATAAAAAAAAAGATTTTGTAATGCAAATAAATATAAGTAGAAAACAAAACAAAAAGTAAACATCTTAATAACAGGCTTAAGTAAATGAAAATAAGAAGGAAAAGAAAATCTTGGCTTAAAACGAGAAATTACAGGAATTAAACTTTTTATTTAAAATTAATTTGTTCGACGTTCCCTCACCGCGTGTATTAAAAATACATTCGTACATACATCTAACCATAAATATTGACGGTATTAAAGATTAAAGTCTTATACACATTCGCTGTTTATTTTATATTTTATTAATAAATCCGATTTAAGTAATTTACGAGCTTTGTGTTGTTTTAAATTTTACAAGCACTTTAGATTGGTTTGCTACTTAATTTCGTTTGCATGACTTATCATTATTATACATTATACATGGAAAAAAGGGACAAAATGTTAATGGGTTTACAACTACTGGAGAGACCATTGAGAATTTAAACTACCGGTTCTTAGGCCGGATTCATACTTCGTCGTTCATTTATTCAAACAATTGTTTCGACCAATAATCTCTTCCACTAACCGCTATTTCACTAGAAAACAGAAAAAATACGTGGCTTAAGCTATAGCAGAACCCATACAGTAGAACATTACAAGATAGTATGGATAATTATAGGCCATTTAAATGCTCTATTTAAAAAATTAGGCTCCACCCGTTCCTCAGTTAGCAGAGCCCATATCAAAAAATGATTTAAAAACAATTGGAAAACTAAAGGTTAATTTTAGACTAATTAAATGCCGTATTAAAATTTTTTTATTCTGCTCGTTCTAAAAAAATCATAAGGCTTTATAAGACCAAAAATCAAATTAGAACTCTAAACACGATCAACTGACATACAAATAATTTTAGGCTCGTTATGGCCTAATAAAATGCCTCATAAAAAAATTTGGACTACAATCGTTCTTGTAAACTTCAGGTCATTTAATCTAAAGCTAAATGACCTGTCAAGAATGAGTGGAGTCCAAATTTCGTTAATGAGGCACTTGATTAGACCATAATGAGCCTAAAATTATTTGTATGTCAATTGATCTTGTTTTGCTTTGGTTCTGCTAGCTTTAGATTAAATGACCTGAGGTTTGGTCAAGAACGAGTGGAGCAGAACCCTCGTTTTAGTTGGGAGGGATGGAGCCTAATTTTTTTAATAGAGCATTTAAATAGCCTATAATTATCCATACTATAGCTAGCTTAGCCGACTAAGGCACGTACAAAATTTACAAAAATGTTGCTGTGACAAAGACAAGAACTAAAATTTACATTAGAGCTACTGAGATACAACATTTTTATTTTATGGTATAAAAAAGTTGGCGAACACACATCAACAAAAACTGACCGATAAATTATCTAAAAAAATCTTTGCTTTGGATATAGCTTTTAGTAAAGTAAATTCTTATGGCTTTATTGAATTTCAATTAAAAATCTTTAGAATTTTTGTTTATAAATATGAACATGACATCAACAGGCAGGGCGCTAAAATAGTTGGATCAGAGATATGTGAACGTACCTCCACCCATGCCTCCATATTATGTATGCAAGAACCTCACTCGGTCAATGGTCAAATTTGCGGCATGCCTGCTATAGCCAGAGTAGCAACTGGATGCTCTGAGAATCCCAACACTGCAATTAGTATTCATAGTGTTGGCATGAACATGGTGAAGCTACATAAGTTAGTTCTGTCAATATTTCCAATATAGGCCTTGCTGGGCTCGATAGTTGGGTGGTGTGTAAGAGAAAGTTGGACCTCTAGTGACTATAGAATCATTACGTGTGAAGTATCAAACGCGCCACATAATAGTCCGCTTACAAGTAACAAAACTCCGAGATTTGCTATTAAGATAGCTGACTAGGGTCTATTTGCCAGACACTTGGTTGGCTCTTGGGACAGTGAATTCGTTAGATGAAATGAGCTGATCTCTGTGGAACTCTAATCTAAGGAAACTTAGATGTTCTATGCATAAGCTTAGAAGAATGCGTATGCCGTTTTTACACAAATCCACACTTTTTTTTGTATATGTTAGTTTCACACTGTTAATTCCAAACCTAATTAGAAAACATAGCCATTCCAATTGGAAATTTCAGTTCTAAAAGTTAATATAATTGTAGTTTCGTACATGTAAAGTAAAAAATTTGTTTGTACAATTTAACAAATTAAAGTAAAGGTTTATTTGGAGGCAAGAAAAGTATTGTATTTATAATTATGTTAGAATAATATGTAGAATACGGTTGTTAATTTGTAATATCTCTTTTTAAATTAAGTATAATAAGATTCATTCAAGAATTATTATCATTTGAGTAAAGTATTCATCATATTTTACTGCTAAAATAATTAAAACACTTCAAAACTGATTGATAAATTCACTCGAAATCATTAATCTTATATGGGCTTGTATTATAATAAATTAATTTATCATGTTAATTGCCAATTGCCATTTAAATGGCCGTTTACCATTTTCGTTCAAACTCCAATTATAAATTCAAAAATTCGTTGCAAATTTGCTGATCTGGTTGGAAAGTGGCAATCAGGCTGGCCACATGGTCAATTTAACAACCTATTTGAAGTGTCCACGGAACCTGAGTCCAAATCTCTGGGAAGGCGTGTTAATGGCCGTTTAGCATTTTCGTCCAAACTCTAATTATAAATTCAAAAATTCGTTGCAAACTTGCTGATCTGGTTGGAAAGCAGCAAACAGGCTGACCAAATGAGCAATTTAGCAGCCCATTAGAAGTGCCCACGAAACCTGAGTCCAAATCTCTGGGAAGGCGTGTTAATGGCCATTTACCATTTCCGTTGAAACTCTAATTATAAATTCTAAAACTCGTTGCAAACTTGCTGATCTGGTTGGAAAGCAGCAAACAGGCTGACCAAATGAGCAATACATTTATTTTAGTTTCTTATCAGAATCCATCTGGGAATACGAATGGTAAATGGACGAAATGGACGAAAATGCTAAACGGCTATTAACTCGCTTTCCCAGAGATTTGGACTCGGGTTCCGTGGGCACTTCTTACAGGCTGCTAAATTGCTCATCCGGTCAGCTTGTTTGCTGCTTTCCAACCAGATCAGCAAATTTGCAACGAATTTTTGAATTTATAGTTAGAGTTTGGACGAAAAAGGTAAATGGTCATTAACACGCCTTCCCAGATATTTGGACTCAGGTTCCGTGGGCACTTCTAATTGCTCATCCGGTCAGCTTGATTGCCACTTTCCAGCCAGATCAGCAAATTTGCAACGAATTTTTGAATTTATAATTAGAGTTTGGACGAAAATGCTAAACGGCTATTAACTCGCTTTCCCAGAGATTTGGACTCAGGTTTCGGGAGCACTTCTAATAGATAGCTAAATTGCTCATTCGCCCAACCTGATTGCCATTTTTCAACCATGTTAGCAAATTTGCAACGAATTTTTTATTTCTATTGTGATTTTGAACAAAAATGTTAAAGTTGGACAGAAATAATAAATCTAATCAGAATTCGTATGAGAATATTAGTTATTTATTGTACTAAAATTGTTGTAGTTTTGACGATCCATTAAAAGGGTTGCAGCTTTGATAACTTATTTATGTAAGTAATCAATACAAGTTTTATTAATTTATATTTATTATTTAAATATTTATTTATTTAAAACTAAATGAAAATGATGAAATGGTTTGATTTAATACTCTTATCTTATTTGCAGATTCATAACAGTGTACTCGTTCACTAACACAAGCAAAATTCAATCAGAATCTCATAAAAAAATAAATATTCCAATAGGATTTGTATACGTATACGTGTGGTAAAAAAATACAAAAACGGCATACGCATCTTAGAAGAGCATACCAGACGGAAGAGCCAAAGGGACTAAAGAGCAAAAAAGTTGAAATTAACTCTCTTCAGAGTGGTAAAAAATAAATACTTCCATGAAGTATTTAGAGCAAACCAAAGTAGTTTCCAACGGTACGTTACGGAACATGGTAAGAGAGACCCCTGGGGTCTTGTATACAAATTTACCGCCGGCAAAGCAAAATCTCTTGAAGTTTTCAATACCATTAGGAAGACAAATGGAGTCGTCAACTCACTTCTGCCAGACGAAACTGAGTCTCAATCAGAAATGGGCGTGATCGCAACGAACAGCAGTTGGACATCCACAGATGCTGACGACCCCCGATTCACGTGGGAGGAGGTCACCAGGACTTGACAACTTAAACGCTGAAATAATCCAGCAGGCATGGCCCATCATAGGGCCTAACATAGTAAAATTATTAAACATCTGCTTAAAATTTGGTTACTTCCCTAAAGTTTGGAAAACGGGTGAAATGGTTATAATCAGAAAACATTTCTTCGAAATCTTATAGACCGATAATGTTACATACGCATTACATCGCGAATTGAAGACAGCGGACTGTTCTCGGACTAACAATTCGGTTTCCGACGTACCGAAGATGCAACAGTCTGCCTAACACTGTCAAAACCCATAGTTCGAAATATGTTATGGGTATATTCTTGGACATTAGCAAAGCATTTGATAACCTTACGTGGCGTAGTGTCATCATGGCTAGCTTATCGCTTATTCCTCCTCGCAATTAACAAAATGAATCAATGGTGTGAAAAAAATAAAATGTCACTATGTGTAGGGAAAACAGTGATACTGCAGCTAAAAGGCAAATTTGACTCTTGTCGACCTCCAACAATATCTTTAAAAGGTCGAAACGTGAAAATGGTCAAGTCTGTGAGATATCTAGGAGTTGACCTACATGAACGAATGGGCGTAATTTCTCACGTTCTAAGAGTCTGTGAAAACGCTAAGAAGCTATTCTCCTCCTTGACGAGAGTGTCAAGAGAGGGATGGGGACTGAATCACAAAACACTTGTAGTAATCTACAAAGGTGTGGCGGAGGGGCTATTCACGTACGCCACGGCTGGTTGATATGATAGGTTAAATAGGAATATTTTACTAGGAGTAAGAAAGGCCTACCGAACAGTGTCTAAAAATGCTGTTGTGGTTCTGGCCGGCGTACGGCGGTAGATGTAACCGGAGGTTTTAGATGTGATCTTTACATTAGAAACAATTTTTCTTATGATCAAGGAGTGGAGAGTGGCGAGAGAGCACTCATTCTCTGATCACAGATATGTAATATATAACCTCAACATCAAACCTGTTATCCGGCAAACCTTCAGGAATTCCAGAAGGACAAACTGACACAAATATGGAAAGGTGTTGGAGGAATTATCGCCGCTGGAGGTCTCTGGACTTCCGGCGACAATAGAAGAATTAGATTGCATGGTTGATATTGTCACAAAGGCATGCAATCATTCATTTAATTCTGCGTGCCTAAGCCTAGGGGCAGGCAAAAACCGGCACGGTGGACCACGGAGTTGGGAACCTATCGTAGGGCATGTTTCACAGCCTTTAATAAAGCCAAGAACACAAGGGAGTTTCGGGATTAGGACTTCTATAAGGAGGACCTAAGAAAGTACAAAAAAGAGTTGGGGAAGGCACAAATGGGGTCTTGGAGACTCTTCTGTTGTCGAGTGAAGGAGGTCTTAGAGACTTCTCGCCTTAGAAAACGTCTATCTACAGACCCAGCCAGTCCTAGGTATTTAATTAGACCAGGTCTCATGGAGACCCATTTTCCGGGAAACTTTGGTGACACGATGGAGCCTACAGCTCATCGTGGAACACCTTTAATAGATATGGAGGGCATCGTAGACAGGGAACAAATCCTGTGGGCGCTGAACGGTTTTAAGCCTCATAAATCGGCGGGCCCGGGTCGGATTATACCAGCAGAGATTCAAAGGAATTCCGCAGTCATCCTCCTCCAAATCGGGAAAGAGCTCATATGCTAGTCCAAAGGACCTGAGGCGTTTAACTCTATCATCCGTTTTGTTGAAAACCTTGGAAAGGCTGGTAGATGTAGTTTTCGAACAAAAATTGAGCCAAGGAATTGGGCAATGTCGCATCATGCATACTGTAAGGGAAAGTCGGTGGACACAGCTTTGCACGAGTTAGTACGCACGATTGAGAAATCAATTTACTTGCAATACTTTTGTATGGTAACATTTCTGGGCATTGAGGGTGCCTTTAATAATGTAAAAACGGAGCCGAACGATGGATTGCCATTTTTGAAGGTGAACTATCCTATAAGTAGGACCAGTAGTTCTAATGCATAGGATTTAAGAAGCTTTTTTCTTATTTCCCAATTCGAGATAAGATAGTCTTACATATACCCTTCGAGCCAGTACGAACAGTGATCTTACAAAAAGGTAACCCCAGCTTAAGTAAAGTCAAGTCAATCGCCCAAGCTCACGAAAGTATGAAACCTGCGATGAGTATTTTGAAAGAACAAAAGCGAAATTCATTCAAACGTGACTGACTTGAAAACTCGAACTAGACAAATTCCTGCTCAGTCGTCCCACTGCAATCGAAGTGTGTCAAATATAAATGCCGACGGAGGTAAACTGGTTCGATGTATTCGATCTTCAAATTCAGTGTATTGAAGCGGAGAAAGAGTATTTGTTGTCTACTTCGTGCGATTGGAAAACCACAACCGACAATATGTGTAAAAAAATACTGGATCATTTTAACTGTAATCAATCTACTTAGAGCCCACTTAACCGTAAAACCGTATGATACAACGAAATGTTTTAAAGCACGTCCGTTACCGTTTGCACTATTGGACGAAGTTAAAAGAGAGATTGAAAGATTGGTTTCATTTGGCATTCTTCAACCAACTGTCTGTCATTCTTCAGCTGACAAAATGAGAATCTGCAGAGATTTTAAGGTCGCGGTAAACTCTCAACTATGTGTCGACTAGTATCCAATTCCGAGAGTTGAGGAGTTATTCCAACGCCTGCAAGGAGGAAAACGATTTTCGATGATTGACCTCAGCGAAGCATATTTACAATTGGAACTTGCAGTGAATCGAAAGATCTGGTGGTAGTTTCGCCTCCATTTGGACTATTCCAGTGCCAAAGAGATGACAGCGAAAGCGTGTTTGTTACAAGTTACTTAGACGACATAATTGTAACCGGTCAAACCGGAGACGAACATCTAAAAAATCTGGAACAGATTTTAAACGATTTTATGCTACCAACTTGAATTGCAATATAAGCAAGTGGAAATTCTGTCAAACCAAAGTGGAATATTTAGGACATGTTTTGGATGAATCTGGAATCCGTCCATCATCCGAAAGAGTTTGAGCGATTGAAGAGATGCCCTTAATGCAGTGCGTATTTGGTCAAAAAAGCAAGAAAATTATTTTTGTCAAATAAAGAATTCCATTGTGAAAGCGTCTCAGCTGGTCAACTATCAACGTGGTGGTAGACGTTGATGGAATAGAATATCCGATAGCTTTTTTATCGAATACGCTTGATGATGAGAAAGAAGCACACGTTTGATCATCTAAAATCATCGGATTTATTCATTCAGAAAAAGGCTTGCCAGTGACGATAGACAACCGTCCCCAGCGATGGTCGAATCACGACATCTTGGAAGAGTTTCCTCTGGACAGTAATCAAATTGCTGCAGAAACAGTTGGAGATTCCATTCTAGCGAGTATTCAGATGTGAAGCAAGGATGGCTGAACTCTAATCGAAATTTTCAGAAATTTATTGTTAGAAGAAATTCCATCTCTGTTTTCAATAGAGTTCTTCTTTTCTAGATTGAGTTTACTCCAGTCGATATTCCTCTCACTCTGCGGAAGAAAGTTTTGGCTCCCTTGCATACTGGACATTAGGGTAAATACTGGTGGCAGAACATCGACAACGAAATAACAACCACAATGAAGAAATGTTGAGTATGCCAGAGGGTTGCTCCGAATCCGCGAAACAAGTTCGAAAGTTAGTCATTGTACCATTTCTAGGTGATATGTTGTACTACCAAATCTACGATTCTCGCGCTACAAGAACTCTTTGCAATGGAAGGGTTGCCAGAAAGCATTGTAAGTGATAATGGAACAGCATTTACATCAGCAGATTTGCTGAGACGAGTTTCGTCGACTTAAGGGTATTTATTACTTTACAACTGCGCGCATTTCTATCCCTCGTTAAATGGGGAGGCAGCAAGGTTTGGGAGATTTTTCAAAACAACCATATAGAAACAATTAGGAGATGGGGATAGGACTGATCACGCGAAACTAACGTTCCTTAGCAGTTACCGATATTCGCCGAGTCCATATGGTAACTCTCAGTTTGAAATCATGGTCGGCCACCAAGGATTATCTCTCATGTATCCGTTCTCAATTTCAACAAAGAATACGTGAACAACGTTCATTGTGGGTCAGAATGTTTTCATGCGAAACTTCTCATCTGCTGTGTTCAAAACCAAACACGAGTTCGAATACTTGATCGCAATTCATTTGTTGTCGCTGGAATTTTGAATAGTCAAAATCAACATCAATTATCGAGCGAGTTTGCTACAGTCACTCCTCCATGATCAATTCTTTGACAGACACCTAAGGATTCTGAAGCTGACGAATTAGACGACCTGTGACAAAATTAGATCTTTCATCTTGTTTGAGGATTTCATAAGAATAAGGAGGGATGAATGTTGGGTTTGTGCATCGGGACATACTAATTATTCACGAGCCTTTCCTGCTGGAGATACGTTTAGCAAGATTGATATAAACACTTCATCATTCAACAGATTATACAAGAACACGTTCGCAAGCCTCGAGAAAGATGAAATAACACCATGGGTTTGTAGCGATCTTATTGTCTCCAAGCTTCCGTAACCTTTGGATTAATCAGACGCTCCAAATAGGCGCACAATTCAACAGAAACTCATATCCGTATTACCTTCAGTGCATGTGTGTACAGTGGCATCTTATACTATAAAGAGTCATGGCCCTTGTCCCGTTTGAACCGCTCCTCACCTAAGAACATATTTGTTTTAAGATTAAACAAATTTATCACACCTACACAACATTCTCTCGCACGTAAAGCCTATTTTGAATCTTAACAACATTATCACCATTCTACTCGATCATATTAGAAATACTGGACGGCAGAAAGAGCAAATATCAGGCAACGTAAAATAGTACAGCTGCACCGTTGGCTTAACACTTATTTCCTCTACAAATGAATAAATTGTATGGCGCGTGAGGGTTAGTACAAAGCGGCTGATGAAAAACCTCTCGAATGTGAATATATTACACCTTTGCAGTAAACTAACGTTTATTTAATAAAATTATGCATCAATACCAAATAGCTCAACCTTTACACCGTTTAACATTCAACCCGTAAATAAAACCGGGGAAAAAAATGTATTCACATAAACAAATTTAATTGTCACAAACGAATTTATGGAACCATCACGAAAATCGTAAAAACGTAACAATTTTTTTCCAAATTTAATTGAATTTTGGGGGCAGGGATGTATTGATTTTTCATCCACCAACGACAACATACCAAAATAAAATTCTTTCCGCGCGTATATCGCGATACATAGTACATAAAAAAAAAATATTTCCGGCATCTATATTTAACGGCGCTCTAGTACCTCGTACCTTAAATTCTTTTGTCACTGTTATACTGGAGAAATACTTTTATTGAATTAATTTTTCATTCTGTATATTATGTATCGATCATAATTTGATAATTGTTTAAATAAATTATGTGTTTGATTGACAATTATCGATTTAATAGACGCGCGTAATTTTTTTCCGAGGGGGGGAGGTATGTTTGAAAAACAGTACATACCAAAAATATGTTGCGGTTTAATTTAATTATAAGTGGTTTTATGTATATGAACGATTAGTATGCGACATGATTACACATACATATACGTATGTAATGGCGGGTATACAATTTCAACCGTCCCGCAGAATTCTTTTATTACAACGCACATTGGAATGTACGTGCGGTGGAAGATTTTCCACATAATAAATATTCCTCATTTTTTTTTTGTGTATATCAATAAATTTTGATAAATAATAGTTTTGAACAAAATAATTTTGTTACATTACACAGACTTTAAATTATTTCCAAATGGAAACATTTCCAACCAAATACGCTTCGAAATCAAATGAGCAGAAATGCAAGTACATAAAATGTATACAGCGTTCTGTTGGGGGATGGTAAATTTCAAAAATTCTAAATAATGCTGCGGTTAGTGGTACTGGCAGTGGTAGGTTTTTTGTTTGTGTGAGCAAAATAATTTTTTGAGGGGGGGTAGTATTATTGCGATATCATTATTTGGCAATTGATTTACAATTTAGATAACAAAAAATTATTTGTGTTTTACGTGTTGTGTATTTAAAATATTTGCAAATTCTGCTAGGTTTTGTATTTTGTTACGTAATTGAAAATTACGGTTAAATAGGTTTATGGGAATGACGGATCTTTGTAATAATTTGAAAATTTGTGCTTTTGAATATGAAGTGTGTATTCAAGATTTAACTTGTATCTTGAACATCTTGTTATTAAAATTACACACCTGACTTCAAAATACAACTACAACAGTGCATTTGTCACAGGCACAATAGCCAAACCGGAGGTTGCATATAGTACTGGGTTATCACCTTAATCCGGAGCAACACGAAAAAAATGAATATTTTAAACTTTATTTAACTTTATTGGACTGTGTCCTGCTTACTTGTGCGCATTTTTCGCCATCCCACTTGAAATCCCGTAAATATCAGCAAACAAAATTATTACCTAGGCCGCAAATGGTAAACTAAACCAATTTTGAAATTAGAATCTGGGAAGTCTGAACTCGACCGTCAACCTTCGAAAGCACAGCACCACCACAACCAGAAGCAATATAGATAAAAGCTAATATTCTAAACTCGATTCAACTGTATGGGGAAATCCCATCATTTTCTTTTCACAATCCTACTTGAAACCGCAGGTGGATATCATCAAAGGAAATTATTACCTAGGCCATACAATTGTAACGCAAACTAATTTCGAAATTCGAATCTGGAGTATCCCCAATTGGCTGGCATAAACCTTGCTGATATGTGGTTCCAACAGGACGGTGTCGCATGACACACAGCGAGGGATACAATTAATTTACTCAAAGAAACATTTGATCCTGTTAATTGACCACCGAGATCGTGCGATCTAACTTCATTAGATTATTTTCTTTGGGGATATGCTAAGTCGCTTGTCTACGCCGATAAACCAGAGTCGATTGGATACATGAAACTTAACATTCGGCGAGCTATGAGCGAGATACGGCCGCAGTTGCTGCGAAGAGTGATCGAAAATTGGACCTCCATATTACGTCATGTACGCGCCATCCGCGGCGGCCACATGGCCGAAATGATATTCAAGCATTAATGGCGTGAATCTCTAAATAACTAAATAAAAACACCCTTTACATACAATTTCCAATGTAGCACATCCGTGGAACCATCCTGATGACAATTAAAGGGATTGATATAGAGTTTTTGTTTCTCAACGCGCAAATTAACGTATTCTGAAAGGCTTTTCTCAACTTTCTTGATAAGCTTGATCAACATGTAACATTTCTTCATTGGTTTGATCATCCAGTTCCTCCATAAAACCACGCGATAGCACATCGGGCACAACATTCTGAGTGCCTCTATGGTCTTGAATAATGAAAGTAAATGCCTGCAATTTCAGCGCCCATCGAGCCAATCTTCCATTTAAATAAATTTGGATCATGAGCCATTTTAAGCACGGTGATGATAATGAACGAGTGGCCTTCTGCGTATGCCCGAAATTTCTTAACGCTTACTACTGCTGCCAAAAACTTCAATTCAGTAACAGCTCGCCACCATCACCACCAACCTGGAATAACACACTGCCGACTCCCGTGCTGCTTGCGTCACACTGTATGTAAAATGGTTTGGAGAAGTTGGGGTGTGTTAGAACCGGTGCCGTGGATACTGTGTCTTTCAATTTATCGAATGCCTGGCATTTAGTATCCCATTTAAACTGGTTATTTTGTTTAAGCAAGTCAGACATTGGACCAGCAAGCCTAGTGTACGAGGGTATTAATCTTCGATACCACCTCGGCATGAGTTTCTCGGGGTCCACCTTGAGATATCCGTCTTTCTGAAATTTCTTTTAATAGAAATTTGCTTTTGGTCAAATTTACCGTAAGTCCAGCTGATTTCAATAAGGAGATCCAGATACACAAAAATCTGTTGGTGTAACTGATGAGGTATCACGCGGTGCATTAGTCTGCACATCATTTGTGATGAATTACAAAGTTCGAATGGTAGCACCGTAAACTGATACAAAGGACGATCAGTGACGGTGAACGCAGATTTATCGCGGATCCAATAAGATATGCCAGAATGCATCCGTCACTTCGTTCAGCTTACGGGCATCTAAACCCAATGTTACCGGTGAACTCCAGGAACTGTTAGACTCCTCGATCTCGCGTCGAATGGCATGGACTCATGGTCAACTGATAAAGTTAAGACTTACAGACGACGCCCACGTCCGGATTTCACAAAGGGAAGTCCCAAACTACCCTACGTTAAGAGACATCTTAACGAACAAGCTGAAACGTGGCTTCACAGATCTACGGCAAACGTACAGAGAAACAACTAGAAACTACCGCTATCGTAAAGTATAAAAATGTTACAAAACAAAGTACGACTTACAACGAATTGAAGATTCTTATTCCAAGCATCTCAACCTAAATCTAGTCCAAGTATTCAAAAGATATGCAACTATTACCAACAATCAAACCACACTTGGGATATCTGCAGAACAAGGATGAAGCACGAAAAAACTAGTCACAAACAAGAACTTGAACTCAACAGTATATACCAAATAACCGGTATATAACTACCGGACAAGTGGTGCAGTGGATAAAGCTTCGGCACTTGAAGCGGGAGGTACTGGGTTCCAATCCCACCAGAGGCTGGATACAAAGCGAATTTTCATCGATTACGATCGGTGACGTTAATAAACACAACTAAGACCCTCAGTTGGAGTGTACAATTCAGCGCCGACCCACCGTCCATGTCATTGTACAGGTTGATATGTAGCTTGCAATATGCAGATGGTATACTGTAATTGTGTGAATAGGTGGTGTGAGCGTAAATGAAAAGGGAGTAATTAATTGACCTTCAATTAATCCGGTACCGACCGAATACGGATCCGGTACCGGAATTCGGTACCGATCATGTACCGAATACCAAACCCACCATACACTGCAAGACAACCCATTCCAAATACAAACAATTATCCCGCTCAACAATTCCAACACTACAGACAAAATTTCCCACAAAACAGGCCAACACCGAAATATTGTTCACACTGCAAATCACCGGCCGGCCCTTCGACGAATACCGCAGCAAATTCTTCTCGAGAAGTTTCAACCCTCCAAACCACACAAAATCAATCAAATAGAAAAAATAACACAGACGAACTCGCCAATAAATTCCACAACATGCGAATCAATGTAATACTTAGAAGAGTATTAGGAGAGCCACTGTCATCGGATCAACACAGAAACCAATTCTCTCCAAATGGGTGGGTACCATCCCCGAGCGCAGCCGCGCTCCAGTGGCCCTATTCTGGTAATTCCCTAGGAATAGGGAATTGGGGAAAGAATTTACATAGCTTTTATGTATCTGTTTTTACTGGCCTACTGAGCAAAAAAGTTTGATGTAAATTTGTATAAATCGGGAATAATATTGCCACAGTGAAACTGGCAGAATTACTACTAACTTTTTCCAAAGTATGCCGGAAAAAATAATTTAAACAGAAACTATCTGTAAATCTTTCTCCAGTTCCCTATTCCCGGGGAATTATCAGAATAGGACCACATGGGAAGCATTTTCGCGATTCATATGCGATCAAGTTGTTCAACTTATCGTAAGCTCAGCCAACTTGTACGGTTACGAGAAATCTGCTGATTACTGATCAACGCCGGTCTAAACAAGAAGGACATACCAGATTTGTAGGAATTTTGGCATCCTATATTTGGCAACATTCTACTCAAAGCAAGCATGTCTTGCCAAAGAATTTAGTTGTGGTCCAAATATATTCGCTTCGATGATAACACAATTTGCATGGTTAGAAGAAACCTTAACAAATTTGCTCCTTTTCGGGAAATTTGGGATGCAGTAAACGCAAATTTTATAAAACAGTATATCCCCAGAGAAAACCTCACAATCGATTAGCAAAGTCCTCAAAGTCGGACAAATACGGGATGATGATTTGGTGGATCTGCGACAGGAGCTTCCATATTTGGGGAAAGAAGGACCACAAAAAGCAATCAACCTAGCATCCACTGTGGTTCAACAATTATGTACTCCATTTATAATCCAAACGGGAATCTAACATTTGATATTTTTTTTACCAGCATGGAGTTGGAACCAGTTGGGCCTCTGCGTAAAAATAAAAGATGATTTATGCTTCCCAAAAACATGACTTTGGTGAACAAATTCTGACCAATAATAGTTCGATTGAAAATATTGAATCTGCATTTAAATACGTAGACATACCTACGTAGACATACGTAGACATACGTAGACACTACCTACAAAAAACGTAGATGCTACACGTGTCCCCCTGAACTTGGCTGATTGAATAAACAACGATGCGGGAGCTGTACTAAAAATGTTTGTTCCGAACGCTCGCAGAAAGTCGTTATTTGTGAACGAATTCCTAACATTTCCACCCATAAAGAAAGAAAAGCAAAACAAGGCGTTGTGCTTGCTTGCGGCGTGAAACAACCAAACATTTTAGTAGCACCTTATTTCCAACGGTATATTGCTAATGGAATGGGATGGCGGTTAATCGACTTACCTTAGATAATGTTTCCAACGATAACAAATAAAAAAAAACAGATAAGAAAGCAATCAGTAGGCATATGAACAGCTTCCGTTTAACTAAGCCCTCAATTAACCAAAATCACAAATTGTTTTAGAATGAGCAATGGTTGCATAGCTTCATTTCCACCCAATCAGTTAGCCGCACAAACGAATCGATCTACCCCAATTGTCCGTATCATTTGCTTCATCAGCATTTTATAGAAAAAAAAATCATTTATGAGCTTTACGAGGATTTTTTTATAAACAGCTTTATGCTCCGATTTTTATTTTATGTAAATTATGATTCGATATGAATGGTCGCACATACATTCCTCGTTTCACATATATGTTTATCGTATGTGTAATGTGTATCACAAACAGGAAAATACTTTTGATTTTTTGTGTCGAGCTTTCTGTATGAAATACATTAAATTTCGCACTATACTCGTAGCGCATAAACCGGGTGATTTTTTTAAGTCGAAACTTTCAAATATCTCGGAAAATAAGCACTCACGTAAAAAATGTTCATTATCAAAATTTAATCATTCCAGGGATAGGGGGGGGGGGGGGGGGGGGACATACACTAGCGCTAAAATTAATACCCCTCATCCCCTTCTTGTAGGGGGGGGGGGACTTTGAAATTAAAATAGGATGTCTCTTTTGCTGGATGAAGAAGAGGAACAGCAGAATCGTCGTTGCCGTCATCGTCGTTTCGCGGTACACAAAATGTTAAAGAAAAGGCAGACCGAGGGCGAATTTTGGACGATTTTTCCACAATTGATGGACGATGAACAAAAGTATTTTAGAATGCCGCAGTACGATTTCCATTGTTGTTAGGTAAAACAGAAAATTCAATACGAAAACAGGATACAACATTTAGAAAGGCTACAGGTCCAAAAGAAAAATTGGCAGTATGTTTAAGGTATTTTATGGTTAATGTTACTTGTTAAAAAGCAATTCATAAATGTCATCATAAAAACGATTTTTGATTATTCAAAATCATTATCACTTAAACTGGATGAGAACTCTCTATAAAATTTATTCATTTCATCGTACGCCTCTTTATTTATATGCAAATGTGGTGGTGATAGTGTTCCGGAGTTCCAAAACTAGAAATGGATGAAAAAAATCGCTGATTGTCGGTACTATATAAAATAAAGGTGCTGATGACACCATAGTATGAGTAGAAATATTAGATGAACCTTTTGGTCCGTCAACAGGTGATGGTGGCTTCATTTTAAAATTATCAGAGGAGCTCTTACTTGTGGTTACATGTGGCACTGTCATCGATTTTAATGAAATAGGTTTAAATGTCTGTTGCGATATATCCTACATCACCGTTCGCTTGAGGATAACTCGGGTACGGGAGATGAAGATGACGCCTTCGGTAATAGTGAATGTACCGTATTCGTAATCTTGGCCTAGGTTTTGGTGCAATCAGTTGTATGGGCTGTTGCGATATTTCCTCCATCTCCAATTCCGAAACTATCGCAAATACTGTTGATTTGGCTGGCGATTGGTTAAATGGTGATAATCTTTTAACCACAATGCACGACGTTTTTATTAGCGTTCTGTGAACTGGAGAAGAATTTTTCGATCTTTCAAATGATTTCTGGCATTCTTCTGCTGGATGTATTTCACCATCACTCATTAATTCATCATTATAGCTTTTCGATAACCATTCCTGAGCTGGTTCCACTGTTTTTTTGCATTCAGATTAAGGGCCTGAATGCAAAAATCGAAAATTTGTAATTAAATTAAAAACAAATCATACGCCAATAAAGTATTAAACATATTTTTTATTCTAGGTTCTTGAGTACTGGCGACTCCTACAAAACCATAGCGTTTAGTTATCGACTAGGACACGCTACCATATCAAAAATAGTAATTGAAGTATGCGACGCTATAAACAAGCAAGTTTCATCAGAATTTATGCCAGTTCCGAATAAACAAACATGGCATAAAATAGCAAATGATTTCTGGAATATGTGGAATTTCCCTAATTGCATAGGGGCCGTAGACGGCCCCGCTTAATAGCGGATCTTTGTATTTTAATTACAAAAAAACATTTTCTATAGTATTGCTAGCTCTTTTAGATGCTAACTACAGATTTATTGATGTCGACATAGGATCTTATGGCAAAAACAGTGATGGAGCTATATTCGCCAAAAACAAGATCGGAAAAGGTGTTGCGGTAAATAAATTTATTTCGGTTTTGTTTCGTATCTATTCGTTTGCGTTTTGTTTTCAAATATTCTTTTTGGATTATACGATATGCGCTGTACTGAACCGCAACGAAATGCTGTGCTGATAATGCTATCACTCTCTACGCTTCGCGCTTTCCGGATAGGATTCGGTCACGTGCTTCATTTTACCGAACTGTTAAACAATTTATTACTGATGGAAGTGTTTAACCAAAAAAAGGACTCGTCGAGCAATAATCACTGAGGAATGTAATGCAATTGCTGTATTGGCTGCAGTAATTCATAATCCTCATATTAGCACACGAAGAATAGCTAGCGATTCCGAATTGTCCCAAACCAGTTTTTTCAGTATTCATAAATTTAAGAAATACAATTTTGTTTAAGACTAATTTCGATGTATGTGAGGTTAGCCCAGAAGCTCATTCAAGAAAAAATAAATGTTTGCATTGGACAACACTAACGTTATATGTTTATACAGGATTTCACTAAAATTATTTAAATTGACACTAATTCAGCCCAAGAAATATTAAAACCTCGTAATAAAACATATTGCACGGAAAGAACAATTCATATGTTGAGCCAAACGCGTGTGCGCCTGTAGCGCCAATCAGAACGGTACAACTTGTTACAGGATAGCACGAAGCCAACACGCAGATTTATCTAAATATGCAGAGGCCTCTATCACGGTGATTTTGCCGACTAGATGACAAACAAAAAAACTGAAACTAAATTAAATTTACGCCAGAATTAAGTCGGCCGAAATTTGAGGAAGATAAAAAAATAACAATAATAACCGGGTGCACCCATCCAGGAACGACCGGATCTTACGGTCGTCCCTGAATGGATGACACCTACGCTGGACTCGCCACTAACGAATCGACACGAAATGAGACCACCCCTCCCATCATAACAAACCGGAAAAATTTAGTTTAATCAAAAACAATACAAAGTGGGTAAAAAAATGTTGAAACGGCCCACAACTAAAAGGAGGCCAGTATCACAAAAAAAAGGTGAGAAAAGAAAAAAAATAAGTCCGAATGCTGAGAAACAAACAAAATGGATGAAGAAAGCAGAGAAAGAAGAAAAAACGAAAATAAAATAAAAGAAAAAAAAAGTTAATTGAACGAAAAACGCGGTCCGTAAAAATATTCAGATGAGACCGAGGTGCCACTGCTGTGGCACGCGTGAAAATATAAAAAATTTGAAAATAAAAAATAAAAAAATTGAAATTTAAAAAAAATTAAAGTTGAGAACAAAAAGAAAAAAAATATATCGATAAGCCGCCTTAATCATTGGGCGTCTTCCCGTCTTAAAGATTTGAACGTTGGCAAAAATGGCTGGAGTCCAAAAAAAGAAACAAACTCGGGTTTTCCTTATATATAACCAACTAAGAACTCGACTCTATTTTACCCAAGAATCAAAACGCAACACTGGTAGTACCCACTTATAATCATGTTCGTTACTGACCTTGAAAATTTCAAGATAATCGATTGGCGTGATTGTGATTGGCGTTACAGGATGCTGTATAAGATAGCGGAAATTTCTCAGCGGAAAATAAGAGATTTCGCTACTCGCCGCAAGTGGCAGCACAATCACAAAAGATAATTTAGTTTGTTATATAATTACCAGCGGACATTTTTTATTCATTTTTTATCTCTTTCTTCACTAAATAAAACATCCCAGCAGAATAAAATATTAAAAGTGATCCTTAAAATGACAAATTGATTGATCTCCGAAGTAAAGGAACTCGGTAAATTAAATCTTGAAATTTAACAATATTCCGTCTTTCCACCATTCTAAAAGAATGACGGTGAAATTTTGATAAAAGTATTTATCAGGGGTCCAAAACTTAGGACAAAATTCTAGGATCTCTTCATACTGGACTAAACTAGGCCATTTCATAACCAATACTTTTGAAAATTTAAATTTTTTTATTAGTTTATTTTCAGTTTTTGGCCAATATCTCAAAAATTTCCACTAGTAACAACCAATACTTTCAGTTGTTTTTCTAATAGCTTAGGTCATACTGAGACTACCAGGAAAATTTGGGGAAAATTGATGGATTAGAATTTTCACTATAATTTTTTGATTTTGTGCGGCCAAATAAGTTATTTTCAGTTTGTGGCCAATTTCTCAAAAACTTCCACGAGTAACCAATACTTTCGGTTGTTTTTCTAATAACTTAGGTCATACTGAGACTACCAGGAAAATTTGGGGAAAATTGATGGATTAGAATTGTCACTATAATTTTCTAATTTTGTGCGGCCAAATAACTTATTTTCAGTTTTTGGCCAATTTCTCAAAAACTTCCACGAGTAACCAATACTTTCGGTTGTTTTTCTAATAACTTAGGTCATACTGAGACTACCAGGAAAATTTGGGGAAAATTGATGGATTAGAATTTTCACTATAATTTTTTGATTTTGTGCGGCCAAATAAGTTATTTTCAGTTTTTGGCCAAAATCTCAAAAACTTCCACGAGTAACCAATACTTTCGGTTGTTTTTCTAATAACTTAGGTCATACTGAGACTACCAGGAAAATTTGAGGAAATTTGATGGATTAGAATTTTCACTATAATTTTTTGATTTTCTGCAGCCAAATAAGTTATTTTCAGTTTTTGGCCAATTTCTCAAAAACTTCCACGAGTAATCAATACTTTCGGTTGTTTTTCTAATAACTTAGGTCATACTGAGACTACCAGGAAAATTTGAGGAAAATTGATGGATTAGAATTTTCACTATAATTTTTTGATTTTGTGCCGCCAAATAAGTTATTTTCAGTTTTTGGCCAATTTCTCAAAATCTTCCACTAGTAACCAATACTTTCGGTTGCTTTTCTAATAACTTAGGCCATACTGAGACTACCAGGAAAATTTGGGGAAAATTGATGGATTAGAATTTTCACTATAATTTTTTGATTTTGTGCGGCCAAATAACTTATTTTCAGTTTTTGGCCAATTTCTCAAAAACTTCCACGAGTAACCAATACTTTCGGTTGTTTTTCTAATAACTTAGGTCGTACTGAGACTACCAGGGAAATTTGGGGAAAATTGATGGATTAGAATTTTCACTATAATTTTTTGATTTTGTGCGGCCAAATAAGTTATTTTCAGTTTTTGGCCAATTTCTCAAAATCTTCCACTAGTAACCAATACTTTCGGTTGTTTTTCTAATAACTTAGGTCATACTGAGACTACCAGGAAAATTTGGGGAAAATTGATGGATTAGAATTTTCACTATAATTTTTTGATTTTGTGCGGCCAAATAAGTTATTTTCAGTTTTTGGCCAATTTCTCAAAATCTTCCACTAGTAACCAATACTTTCGATTGTTTTTCTAATAACTTAGGTCATACTGAGACTACCAGGGAAATTTGGGGAAAATTGATGGATTAGAATTTTCACTATAATTTTTTGATTTTGTGCGGCCAAATAAGTTATTTTCAGTTTTTGGCCAATTTCTCAAAAACTTCCACGAGTAACCAATACTTTCGGTTGTTTTTCTAATAACTTAGGTCATACTGAGACTACCAGGAAAATTTGGGGAAAATTGATGGATTAGAATTTTCACTATAATTTTTTGATTTTCTGCGGCCAAATAAGTTATTTTCAGTTTCTGGCCAATTTCTCAAAATCTTCCACTAGTAACCAATACTTTCGATTGTTTTTCTAATAACTTAGGTCATACTGAGACTACCAGGAAAATTTGGAGAAAATTGATGGATTAGAATTTTCACTATAATTTTTTGATTTTGTGCCGCCAAATAAGTTATTTTCAGTTTTTGGCCAATTTCTCAAAATCTTCCACTAGTAACCAATACTTTCGGTTGCTTTTCTAATAACTTAGGCCATACTGAGACTACCAGGAAAATTTGGGGAAAATTGATGGATTAGAATTTTCACTATAATTTTTTGATTTTGTGCGGCCAAATAACTTATTTTCAGTTTTTGGCCAATTTCTCAAAAACTTCCACGAGTAACCAATACTTTCGGTTGTTTTTCTAATAACTTAGGTCGTACTGAGACTACCAGGGAAATTTGGGGAAAATTGATGGATTAGAATTTTCACTATAATTTTTTGATTTTGTGCGGCCAAATAAGTTATTTTCAGTTTTTGGCCAATTTCTCAAAAACTTCCACGAGTAACCAATACTTTCGGTTATTTTTCTAATAACTTAGGTCATACTAATACTACCAGGAAAATTTGGGGAAAATTGATGGATTAGAATTTTCACTATAATTTTTTGATTTTGTGCGGCCAAATAAGTTATTTTCAGTTTTTGGCCAATTTCTCAAAATCTTCCACTAGTAACCAATACTTTCGGTTGTTTTTCTAATAACTTAGGTCATACTGAGACTACCAGGAAAATTTGGGGAAAATTGATGGATTAGAATTTTCACTATAATTTTTTGATTTTGTGCGGCCAAATAAGTTATTTTCAGTTTTTGGCCAATTTCTCAAAATCTTCCACTAGTAACCAATACTTTCGATTGTTTTTCTAATAACTTAGGTCATACTGAGACTACCAGGGAAATTTGGGGAAAATTGATGGATTAGAATTTTCACTATAATTTTTTGATTTTGTGCGGCCAAATAAGTTATTTTCAGTTTTTGGCCAATTTCTCAAAAACTTCCACGAGTAACCAATACTTTCGGTTGTTTTTCTAATAACTTAGGTCATACTGAGACTACCAGGAAAATTTGGGGAAAATTGATGGATTAGAATTTTCACTATAATTTTTTGATTTTCTGCGGCCAAATAAGTTATTTTCAGTTTCTGGCCAATTTCTCAAAATCTTCCACTAGTAACCAATACTTTCGATTGTTTTTCTAATAACTTAGGTCATACTGAGACTACCAGGAAAATTTGGAGAAAATTGATGGATTAGAATTTTCACTATAATTTTTTGATTTTGTGCCGCCAAATAAGTTATTTTCAGTTTTTGGCCAATTTCTCAAAAACTTCCACGAGTAACCAATACTTTCGGTTGTTTTTCTAATAACTTAGGTCATACTGAGACTACCAGGAAAATTTGGGGAAAATTGATGGATTAGAATTTTCACTATAATTTTTTGATTTTCTGCGGCCAAATAAGTTATTTTCAGTTTCTGGCCAATTTCTCAAAATCTTCCACTAGTAACCAATACTTTCGATTGTTTTTCTAATAACTTAGGTCATACTGAGACTACCAGGGAAATTTGGGGAAAATTGATGGATTAGAATTTTCACTATAATTTTTTGATTTTGTGCGGCCAAATAAGTTATTTTCAGTTTTTGGCCAATTTCTCAAAAACTTCCACGAGTAACCAATACTTTCGGTTGTTTTTCTAATAACTTAGGTCATACTGAGACTACCAGGAAAATTTGGGGAAAATTGATGGATTAGAATTTTCACTATAATTTTTTGATTTTCTGCGGCCAAATAAGTTATTTTCAGTTTCTGGCCAATTTCTCAAAATCTTCCACTAGTAACCAATACTTTCGATTGTTTTTCTAATAACTTAGGTCATACTGAGACTACCAGGAAAATTTGGAGAAAATTGATGGATTAGAATTTTCACTATAATTTTTTGATTTTGTGCCGCCAAATAAGTTATTTTCAGTTTTTGGCCAATTTCTCAAAATCTTCCACTAGTAACCAATACTTTCGGTTGCTTTTCTAATAACTTAGGCCATACTGAGACTACCAGGAAAATTTGGGGAAAATTGATGGATTAGAATTTTCACTATAATTTTTTGATTTTGTGCGGCCAAATAACTTATTTTCAGTTTTTGGCCAATTTCTCAAAAACTTCCACGAGTAACCAATACTTTCGGTTGTTTTTCTAATAACTTAGGTCGTACTGAGACTACCAGGGAAATTTGGGGAAAATTGATGGATTAGAATTTTCACTATAATTTTTTGATTTTGTGCGGCCAAATAAGTTATTTTCAGTTTTTGGCCAATTTCTCAAAAACTTCCACGAGTAACCAATACTTTCGGTTATTTTTCTAATAACTTAGGTCATACTAATACTACCAGGAAAATTTGGGGAAAATTGATGGATTAGAATTTTCACTATAATTTTTTGATTTTGTGCGGCCAAATAAGTTATTTTCAGTTTTTGGCCAATTTCTCAAAATCTTCCACTAGTAACCAATACTTTCGGTTGTTTTTCTAATAACTTAGGTCATACTGAGACTACCAGGAAAATTTGGGGAAAATTGATGGATTAGAATTTTCACTATAATTTTTTGATTTTGTGCGGCCAAATAAGTTATTTTCAGTTTTTGGCCAATTTCTCAAAATCTTCCACTAGTAACCAATACTTTCGATTGTTTTTCTAATAACTTAGGTCATACTGAGACTACCAGGGAAATTTGGGGAAAATTGATGGATTAGAATTTTCACTATAATTTTTTGATTTTGTGCGGCCAAATAAGTTATTTTCAGTTTTTGGCCAATTTCTCAAAAACTTCCACAAGTAACCAATACTTTCGGTTGTTTTTCTAATAACTTAGGTCATACTGAGACTACCAGGAAAATTTGGGGAAAATTGATGGATTAGAATTTTCACTATAATTTTTTGATTTTGTGCGGCCAAATAAGTTATTTTCAGTTTTTGGCCAATTTCTCAAAATCTTCCACTAGTAACCAATACTTTCGATTGTTTTTCTAATAACTTAGGTCATACTGAGACTACCAGGGAAATTTGGGGAAAATTGATGGATTAGAATTTTCACTATAATTTTTTGATTTTGTGCGGCCAAATAAGTTATTTTCAGTTTTTGGCCAATTTCTCAAAAACTTCCACGAGTAACCAATACTTTCGGTTGTTTTTCTAATAACTTAGGTCATACTGAGACTACCAGGAAAATTTGGGAAAAATTGATGGATTAGAATTTTCACTAAAATTTTTTGATTTTCTGCGGCCAAATAAGTTATTTTCAGTTTTTGGCCAATTTCTCAAAAACTTCCACGAGTAACCAATACTTTCGGTTGTTTTTCTAATAACTTAGGTCATACTGAGACTACCAGGAAAATTTGGGGAAAATTGATGGATTAGAATTTTCACTATAATTTTTTGATTTTGTGCGGCCAAATAAGTTATTTTCAGTTTTTGGCCAATTTCTCAAAAACTTCCACAAGTAACCAATACTTTCGGTTGTTTTTCTAATAACTTAGGTCATACTGAGACTACCAGGAAGATTTGGGGAAAATTGATGGATTAGAATTTTCACTATAATTTTTTGATTTTGTGCGGCCAAATAAGTTATTTTCAGTTTTTGGCCAATTTCTCAAAAACTTCCACGAGTAACCAATACTTTCGGTTGTTTTTCTAATAATTTAGGTCATACTGAAACTAGCAGGAAAATTTGGGGAAAATTGATGGATTAGAATTTTCACTATAATTTTTTGATTTTGTGCGGCCAAATAAGTTATTTTCAGTTTTTGGCCAAAATCTCAAAAACTTCCACGAGTAACCAATACTTTCGGTTGTTTTTCTAATAACTTAGGTCATACTGAGACTACCAGGAAAATTTGAGGAAATTTGATGGATTAGAATTTTCACTAAAATTTTTTGATTTTCTGCGGCCAAATAAGTTATTTTCAGTTTTTGGCCAATTTCTCAAAAACTTCCACGAGTAACCAATACTTTCGGTTGTTTTTCTAATAACTTAGGTCATACTGAGACTACCAGGAAAATTTGGGGAAAATTGATGGATTAGAATTTTCACTATAATTTTTTGATTTTGTGCGGCCAAATAAGTTATTTTCAGTTTTTGGCCAATTTCTCAAAAACTTCCACGAGTAACCAATACTTTCGGTTGTTTTTCTAATAACTTAGGTCATACTGAGACTACCAGGAAAATTTGGGAAAAATTGATGGATTAGAATTTTCACTATAATTTTTTGATTTTGTGCGGCCAAATAAGTTATTTTCAGTTTTTGGCCAATTTCTCAAAAACTTCCACAAGTAACCAATACTTTCGGTTGTTTTTCTAATAACTTAGGTCATACTGAGACTACCAGGAAGATTTGGGGAAAATTGATGGATTAGAATTTTCACTATAATTTTTTGATTTTGTGCGGCCAAATAAGTTATTTTCAGTTTTTGGCCAATTTCTCAAAAACTTCCACGAGTAACCAATACTTTCGGTTGTTTTTCTAATAATTTAGGTCATACTGAAACTAGCAGGAAAATTTGGGGAAAATTGATGGATTAGAATTTTCACTATAATTTTTTGATTTTGTGCGGCCAAATAAGTTATTTTCAGTTTTTGGCCAAAATCTCAAAAACTTCCACGAGTAACCAATACTTTCGGTTGTTTTTCTAATAACTTAGGTCATACTGAGACTACCAGGAAAATTTGAGGAAATTTGATGGATTAGAATTTTCACTAAAATTTTTTGATTTTCTGCGGCCAAATAAGTTATTTTCAGTTTTTGGCCAATTTCTCAAAAACTTCCACGAGTAACCAATACTTTCGGTTGTTTTTCTAATAACTTAGGTCATACTGAGACTACCAGGAAAATTTGGGGAAAATTGATGGATTAGAATTTTCACTATAATTTTTTGATTTTGTGCGGCCAAATAAGTTATTTTCAGTTTTTGGCCAAAATCTCAAAAACTTCCACGAGTAACCAATACTTTCGGTTGTTTTTCTAATAACTTAGGTCATACTGAGACTACCAGGAAAATTTGAGGAAATTTGATGGATTAGAATTTTCACTAAAATTTCTTGATTTTCTGCGGCCAAATAAGTTATTTTCAGTTTTTGGCCAATTTCTCAAAAACTTCCACGAGTAACCAATACTTTCGGTTGTTTTTCTAATAACTTAGGTCATACTGATACTACCAGGAAAATTTGGGGAAAATTGATGGATTAGAATTTTCACTATAATTTTTTGATTCTGTGCGGCCAAATAAGTTATTTTCAGTTTTTGGCCAATTTCTCAAAAACTTCCACGAGTAACCAATACTTTCGGTTGTTTTTCTAATAACTTAGGTCATACTGAGACTACCAGGGAAATTTGAGGAAAATTGATGGATTAGAATTTTCACTAAAATTTTTTGATTTTCTGCGGCCAAATAAGTTATTTTCAGTTTTTGGCCAATTTCTCAAAAACTTCCACGAGTAACCAATACTTTCGGTTGTTTTTCTAATAACTTAGGTCATACTGAGACTACCAGGAAAATTTGGGAAAAATTGATGGATTGGAATTTTCACTATAATTTTTTGATTTTGTGCGGCCAAATAAGTTATTTTCAGTTTTTGGCCAATTTCTCAAAAACTTCCACGAGTAACCAATACTTTCGGTTGTTTTTCTAATAACTTAGGTCATATTGAGACTACCAGGAAAATTTGGGGAAAATTGGTGGATTAGAATTTTCACTATAATTTTTTGATTTTCTGCGGCCAAATAAGTTATTTTCAGTTTTTGGCCAATTTCTCAAAATCTTCCACGAGTAACCAATACTTTCGATTGTTTTTCTAATAACTTAGGTCATACTGAGACTATCAGGAAAATTTGGGGAAAATTGATGGATTAGAATTTTCACTATAATTTTTTGATTTTGTGCGGCCAAATAAGTTATTTTCAGATTTTGGCCAAATTCTCAAAATCTTCCACTAGTAACCAATACTTGCGATTGTTTTTCTAATAACTTAGGTCATACTGAGACTACCAGTAAAATTTGGGGAAAATTGATGGATTAGAATTTTCACTATAACTTTTTGATTTTGTGCGGCCAAATAAGTTATTTTCAGTTTTTGGCCAATTTCTCAAAAACTTCCACGAGTAACCAATACTTTCGGTTGTTTTTCTAATAACTTAGGTCATACTGAGACTACCAGGAAAATTTGGGGAAAAATGATGGATTAGAATTTTCACTATAATTTTTTGATTTTGTGCGGCCAAATAAGTTATTTTCAGTTTTTGGCCAATTTCTCAAAATCTTCCACGAGTAACCAACACTTTCGGTTGTTTTTCTAATAACTTAGATCATACTGATACTACCAGGAAAATTTGGGGAAAATTGATGGATTAGAATTTTCACTATAATTTTTTGATTTTCTGCGGCCAAATAAGTTATTTTCAGTTTTTGTCCAATTTCTCAAAAACTTCCACTAGTAACCAATACTTTCGATTGTTTTTCCAATAACTTAGGTCATACAGAGACTACCAGGAAAATTTGGGGAAAATTGGTGGATTGGAATTTTCACTATAATTTTTTGATTTTCTGCGGCCAAATAAGTTATTTTCAGTTTTTGGCCAATTTCTCAAAATCTTCCACTAGTAACCAATACTTTCGATTGTTTTTCTAATAACTTAGGTCATACTGAGACTACCAGGAAAATTTGGGGAAAATTGATGGATTAGAATTTTCACTATAATTTTTTGATTTTGTGCGGCCAAATAAGTTATTTTCAGTTTTTGGCCAATTTCTCAAAATCTTCCACGAGTAACCAATACTTGCGATTGTTTTTCTAATAACTTAGGTCATACTGAGACTACCAGGAAAATTTGGGGAAAATTGATGGATTAGAATTTTCACTATAACTTTTTGATTTTGTGCGGCCAAATAAGTTATTTTCAGTTTTTGGCCAATTTCTCAAAAACTTCCACTAGTAACCAATACTTTCGGTTGTTTTTCTAATAACTTAGGCCATACTGCGACTACCAGGAAAATTTGGGAAAAATTGATGGATTAGAATTTTCACTATAATTTTTTGATTTTGTGCGGCCAAATAAGTTATTTTCAGTTTTTGGCCGATTACTCTTTTACTCTTTTACTCTTTTACTCTTTTACTCTTTTACTCTTTTACTCTTTTACTCTTTTACTCTTTTACTCTTTTACTCTTTTACTCTTTTACTCTTTTACTCTTTTACTCTTTTACTCTTTTACTCTTTTACTCTTTTACTCTTTTACTCTTTTACTCTTTTACTCTTTTACTCTTTTACTCTTTTACTCTTTTACTCTTTTACTCTTTTACTCTTTTACTCTTTTACTCTTTTACTCTTTTACTCTTTTACTCTTTTACTCTTTTACTCTTTTACTCTTTTACTCTTTTACTCTTTTACTCTTTTACTCTTTTACTCTTTTACTCTTTTACTCTTTTACTCTTTTACTCTTTTACTCTTTTACTCTTTTACTCTTTTACTCTTTTACTCTTTTACTCTTTTACTCTTTTACTCTTTTACTCTTTTACTCTTTTACTCTTTTACTCTTTTACTCTTTTACTCTTTTACTCTTTTACTCTTTTACTCTTTTACTCTTTTACTCTTTTACTCTTTTACTCTTTTACTCTTTTACTCTTTTACTCTTTTACTCTTTTACTCTTTTACTCTTTTACTCTTTTACTCTTTTACTCTTTTACTCTTTTACTCTTTTACTCTTTTACTCTTTTACTCTTTTACTCTTTTACTCTTTTACTCTTTTACTCTTTTACTCTTTTACTCTTTTACTCTTTTACTCTTTTACTCTTTTACTCTTTTACTCTTTTACTCTTTTACTCTTTTACTCTTTTACTCTTTTACTCTTTTACTCTTTTACTCTTTTACTCTTTTACTCTTTTACTCTTTTACTCTTTTACTCTTTTACTCTTTTACTCTTTTACTCTTTTACTCTTTTACTCTTTTACTCTTTTACTCTTTTACTCTTTTACTCTTTTACTCTTTTACTCTTTTACTCTTTTACTCTTTTACTCTTTTACTCTTTTACTCTTTTACTCTTTTACTCTTTTACTCTTTTACTCTTTTACTCTTTTACTCACATGTATATTTAGTTAAATGTAATTAAGTTTGAAAATGTTTCGTTTAATTATGTCTGGGTTCTGAATATATTTTTGTATTTCCGTGCAATATGGTTTATCACGAGGTTTTAATATTTCTTGGGCTGAATTAGTGTGAATTTAAATAATTTTTGTGAAATCCTGGGCTTGTACAAACATATAACTTTAGTGTTGCCTAATGCAAAAAATTATTTGTTCTGGGATGACTTTCTGGGTTAACTTCACATACATCAAATTTCGAGTATTGCAGAATCGTATGCATAGGTTCTCAGTACGAGAAATCGAAAAAAAAAATTAATATCGTTATTACAGCGCCATCTATCATAGGGGTTCCTATTTTAATTTCAAATTTACCCCCGCCCCACTTACGAGAAGAGGAAGAGGTGTACTAATTTTAGCACTAATGTATGGGGGGAGGACCCAGAATGAATAAATTTTGATAACCGACATTTTTTTTGGTAGATTGCTTATTTTCCGAGATATTTGAAAGTTTCAGCGTAAAAAAATCACCCGGTAAACTCATACATGTATAGAGATGGATGGGTGCGCTGACGATAACGCGGGATATCCCCAATAATAATAATCATATATAGGATGGATTTATCATTAATATAAATTGTTGGTATTGTAGATGTATCGGAAAAATACACAAAAAACTTTTCTGCCATACAGATTTTCATATTTTTCCATGTATACAATTTTTCCAGTTTATTATTATTATTGTTACTACTATTACTATTATTATTATTATTATTATTACTATTTCTATTTATTTTTCCAAATGTGGAAAAACATGCATTAAATTAAAAATCAAATGGAAATTTATTGAAGTATGTTGAATATATTTATACATATAATACTGTGTGTGTGTGTGTGTGTGTACACACATCTATAGATAGATATAGAAATGATATGGTTTTTTATGATCATGAGGAGGAAAAGCATTGAGATGGAAATCCATATACGTACAGTGGATGGAACGAAATCTACTTAAATTTATATATATTCTAACAATTTTTTTTTTAAATCAAAAACAAGATGAAAAACTGATTCATGTACGGTGGTGGTGTATGCACACACGTAGGAAAAAAAGTTTGATGGAAAATAATGAACAAACAAAATATTTTTATGCGGTTTTCCATTTTATTTTTCATTTCGCTAATTGATTTACATAAATTAAATTGGAAATGTTTTTGCAGATAAATAGAAATATCCATATAGATGTTTTTAATCTGTCAAAAAGCCCCCGACAAACACATCAATTTTATTACGGAAGTGAATCATATATTGCGAGGGTAACAATTTAAAATCATTTGTCAAACTGGGCAGCAGTTATAGCTTCCACGAAGTATTCTCGGATATGGGCACACCCTGGGCAATGTATTGTAACACGAACGGTTGTGGTAACTTCGTATTAGCGGATCTATACAGCGAATAGTTAATCCAACACAATACAATGGACCAAAACACAAAAGGATTTACCCCAGGTGGTACAGGATGTTTCAAATTGGCTAATCCACACTCTTCGGAGGCCGGTTCCATTGATTCTGGGGGAACCACTTATTGCATGTGAGTGAAATCAATTTTGAAATAGCGAATCCGTTTCAACAGCAGTCAAATACAGCAAGAACGTATGCTAAAAGTAACAGCAGACGCAGTTCTACAACTGATATCTTTAACGTCGGTTCTAATCTCCAATCTTCAATGCAAAGAAGAAGCGTCAAACAACAAAGTACCACCTAAAAGAGACAAGTCGCAGAAGAGCAATGAAAAAGAAAAGCTGAGTCCTCACTAGAGGTAGAAAAATCACCCGAACGGCAACCAGCTCAACAAAATGAAGCACAGCCAAAGGTAAAAGCCCTTCCACCGACTTTTATAGTAGGAGTAACCAACTAATCAGAAATCCAACGTATAATGAGTACTGTTACGGAACAAGAGTTCAAAATCACTGCTCTGAACCATAATGTATGGGAGATTTACACTTTCAATCCAAACACATACAGAAACTTGTCAATAAAGCTGAATATGGAAAAATGTCAGTGATACACGTACGACAATATAAAAGATCGTCCCATCAAGGTCATGGCAAGAGGCTTACATCCAACCTGCGAAAGTAATTCAATAATGGAGGACCTAGAAAATAAAGGATGTAAAATCCGTGATGCAATAAACATTAGTAAGAAAGAGAAACGTAGCAGAAAAGACCAACTGGAATCCGTCTAGAATGTGAGTAAAAATTGAAGCTGTTAAAAGAGGCAGTACAAGAACAGTAAGATGTGTCAAATGTCCTGGAAAGCACCCTTCACAAACTTGCAGAGTATCTAAAGAAGAACTAGCAAAATGTATAAATTATAATGAGCAGCATCCAGCCAACGCTACCGCGGATGTAACCGGATTGCCAAGCAGCTACAGAAAAAGAGGGTTTAGGCACGCAAACCTCCTCTAAGTCATCCAAACAAGGATTGAGCAAGAAAGGAAGCACATATCCGGAGACCTCTTGAAATTTGAAAGAAAATGACACCAACGATACCGAAAAATTCAAAAACACTGTCCAATCAATTTTAAATAACCTTGAGAAACAGAATAAACTAACTAAGTTAATTCTGGAACGGCTCAAGCTGCTGGAAACCCCAATTTCCAAAATAGCTAAAACTCAAAATTCCGGAGCAGAAACCGGACATCAAAAATACTCATTACCAATGGTCATATGGAAGGCAAACGGATTAACACAACACATAGCAGAATTAGAACTAACACATTTTACCAGCAGGTCCTATGTAGCAATTCGGAGATATAGCAATATTTATTAAGGATAATGTAAATCATCATGAAGAATTAAAAGTAGAAAAAGAATCCGTGCAAGTAGCCACCGTGACGATTAAATTTGGTTATCACAACACCTCCAGTATATCTGCAATATAATCTCCTCCACGGTATAACCTAAAGAAAGACAACTACATTAACTTGTTCCAGAAAGGCATTGAATTACTTGCAGCTGCCCAATACTCAAACTGTGAATTTTACTCAGGAGGAAAACTAACGTACTGGTCATCTGATCCTAACAAAATCCCAGACCTTATAGATTTCAACATTATTATAGGCATATCAGAACGCTACATCTTCTTACAAAATGATGAAAGTTTAATTCTGATCATTATGACGGTTAGTGAAAATGTAATAGAAAAACAAATTCACCACAGCTCACAAACAACAAAACAAATTGGAAATTGTTTGAGCAGCTAGTAGAGGACTGAATAGAACTGCAAGTGCCAATCAAATGTGAAAATGAAATAGAAGAGGAACTAGACAGGCTCCTGGATGTCGTACAATGGTCGGTTTGGGAATGCACCCCCAAATTATCATCCAGGAAAGAAAACTCCGTTATTTACCCAATAGAAGTAAGAGAACTAGTGCAGGAAAACCGAAAAGCCCGAAAGAAATGGCAGACTACGATTGTCATTATACGATTGTCCGTAAAAATGGTAAGCCGGACTATTTCATTACCATGACATGTAATCCCAAATGGAGTGAAAAAAGTAATAATTTTGAGGACAACCTCATGCCCATATTCTCTTGATTGTCGGAAACCATTGATAAATTCATTTATGCGGAAATTCCAGATATTGACGTTTATCCAAAGCTACATGCTATCGTTACAAAACACATGCTACATGGTCCCTGTGGAGGGTAAAACACCAATTCCCCTTGCATGGTCAATTGAATATGCAGCAAAAATGGATATCCAAAATACAATCGAAGTGCTTGTGGCAGTGCAATTATAAATGGTAAAAATGGCTCAAATTTAACTGTCATATTAATGTCGAATGTTGTTCATCAATTCAAAGTGTGAAGTATTTATTTAAGTATGCCTACAAAGGACACGATTGCGCCAATAAAACCATCGTTCAACAAGATACTTTGGATCATGATGAGATTAGAACGTACATGGACTCGAGGTATGTAAGTGCGCCTGAGGCAGCTTGGCGCCTGTTTAGTTTCAACATGCACGAACAGGCACACGTCATTGTGAGACTGCCAATCCACCTTTCAGATGATCAAACTGTCTTATTTACCGAGCAAACCATCGAAAAAAGTGTTAATCGAGCTGCCAACAAAAACACAATGCTTACAGGATGTTTTAAACTAAATCAAACCGATGAAAATGCTCGACGATGTTTATATCCCGACATCCCAAACCATTAAGTATTTGACAAAATGAATGGTGCATGGAAACGCCGACACAGATGTGGAAATATGACCATTGGTAGAATGTTTTCGGTTAATATGACAGATATTGAAAGATTTTGTCTACGCTTACTTCTTCTTCACGTTCCTGGAATCTTATCTATTGAAGACTTGAGGACATTCAATGGCTACACAAGCGAAATATTTAAAGAAGCGGCTCAAAAACGTGGTTTATTTAATGATGACACTACATGGGAAAATACATTGTCAGACGCTATTTCAACAATCATGCCACGTCAGTTGCGAGATCTATATGCATGTATTTGTGTTTTTGCATCCCCATTAAAGGAGATATGTGATGATTACGTGCACCACCATAGACTGATGAATGCACAATTTGTGAGATGTTTGCTTTAAGAGATATTCAGGGAACTCTAAAATTACATGGCAAAAAATGTACTGACTTTGGACTACCAACTCGCTCTACTAATTTAGGAGTGTCGATACAATATTACGATGCATATATCCAGAAAGAAATCGGAGATGCTATGCAATGCACATTAAATCAAGAACAAAAAGTAACTTTCCAAACCATAATGACAAGTGTAAATCATAATGATCTTCCACACCGATTATTTTTCATAGGTGGTCCAGGAGGTTCCGGTAAAACGTATCTGTACAAAACACTGCTTAACACGATTCGGAGAGAATCAAACATTGTGCTTGGCGTTGCATCTACAGAAATAACTGTCAATCTTCTTGACGGAGGCAAAACATATCACTGCCAGTTTAGATTACCTGTTCCAATCGTAGAAACCTCAACGTCCTCCATGCGAATGACATCTATTGACGCAGAATTAATTATAAAGGCAAAATTAATTATATGGGATGAAGCTACAATGGCACCTGGAGTTGCTATGAATGCTGTCGATAAGCTTTGTAAAGAAATAATGAAAACCCAGAAACCATTTGGCGGTAGAACAATACTACTTGGTGGAGATTTTAGACAAACTTTACCTGTAATTGGACATGGTAGCCAGCCTGCAATTGTTAAAACTAGCTTAAAATTTCGTGGTGTTTGGGAAAAGTTTAATGTTCTCAGGCTTCAGAATAACATACGTTCAGTGGACCCACAATACAGTAATAGGTTACTTAAATTAGGCGATGGAACTTTAACCAACAATCATGGTCTTCCCGACGACTTACTTCAAATTCCGAGCAACCGTATTTGCAATGGCTCTATAATAACAGAAATCTTTGGTGAAGCGCTATCGCCAGTTGAAGCCGAGAGCTTTTCAAAAATGGCAATTTTATGTCGAAAAAATGCAGATGTGGACTTGATCAACGAAGAAGTGTTGACACGTTTTGCGGAAAGCCCCATCACATATTATGGCATTGACTCGATTGATGATGCAAATGATGAAGACATTCAGAACTACCCGACAGAGTTCTTAAATGATTTAACGCCATCTGGGATGCCGCTTCATAAATTGAACTTAATATATAGTTAGAAGTATCATAATTCTATTAAGAAATTTTAATGCAAAGAGAGGTCTTTGTAATGGAACTCGATTAATTGTTCGACAGCTGAAACCAAATTTAATAATTGCCGACGTTTTAACGGGAAGTGTAAAAAAAAGAAACTCAAATTCATTCCCAGAATTGAGCTGACCCCGATCAACACAGACTTATCGTCTATTTTAGGACGAAGACAATTTCCAATTACATTAGAATTTGCAATGGCTATCAGCAAGTCTCAGGGACAGACATTAGAAAAAGTGGGTTTATTCTTACCGGAACCTGTGTTTGGCCGTGGTCAATTATACGTAGGATTATCACGAGTCTTAAAATCCACGGATGCAAAAGCGAAAATTTTAGATGGCCCCTATCAGAGGAACTTATTAGCTGGATCAAATGCAGTTTTTACCAAAAGTATTGCGTATAAAGAAATTTTTTCAAAATATTGTCATGGTGCAATATCATTATGTTCTAAATTTTTACTCCTATTTGAAGGATAAAATTAAACGAAATCCCAAAAACTTGAAGATTTTTTAAATCAGATCATAACCTACATGTTTGTTGAGTTTTTCTAATCTGTTTATAAAGCAGAAGACATTGGAGCTTTTGGACAGATTCCATATTGATTTGAAGCAAAAACCACCGCCTTTGAAGAAGAAAAAAGTGCTGTTCCATCAAGACAATGCACGGGTGCGCTCGCCTGTAGTTACCATGACAAAATTCCATAAATTGGGCTACCCCATCTAGAATATTTTTCCAGATATAGCCCCCTGCGACTATTTCCTGTTTCCAAAAACTTGAAGAAATGGCTGGGCGGTAAGATATTTGGGTCTAACGAAGAGGTCATCACTGAAACAAACGGCTATTTTGAGGGCCTTCAGAAAACCTAAAAAATAAAACGCTTTTTTGCCGGAAAAAATATCTTTTATTCGAAAAGTCACTGACTTATCAAACTGCCCTCGTAATTACAAAGATTCAACCGCTTTGTTTTCGGGTGGCTATGTAGAATGCCAATCGTTTTCTGACTTACGTTCATCCACAATTCACGAGTCAAATTCTTTAAGTACCGTAGAAAAGTTTCAATACCTTTAGGGCATATTAAAGAGGTAAGCTGAAATGTTACTACGTCACATTAGTTTCATTGAGGCTAATTATATAGAAGTGTTGCAAAAGTTAAAATCTCGTTACGACCAGAAAAGGGTTATCATTAACAATTTCATACGAACGTTTATCAACCAACCGTCCATTAAGCAACGCCACTCCTATTGATAATAACCATTAGATACTTCCGATGCAGTGGTTCGTGGACTTAAAGCTCTAGGGACAGCCGCCGAGGGACGTAGCTCTTGGCCTATCATAGCTCTTGTCCTATCTACATGAAGACCGTGAAGATGGACGGTAAAATCAAAATATTTTGGTCTCTAGATTAGAGTTAGGTGACTAGTTCAAATACCTTACCATCCTTCGAATAGCAAGTCATCAGTCAAACTACCATGCTCGAGAACTTAATGAAATGTGGAGGTGGCAGCATGACGTTGGCGTAATTCCCTGCAACTACAAGAGCACCACTCACTCCTCCATTTGCAAGACTCCAAAGATTAGTCGCAACTCATCGACGAAAATAAAGGTACCAGTAATGAAGATTCATCCAGATCTTGTTTCTGCTACAAGAATTATGCGAAAACCATTTCGAAGAAAACTTTAGTAAAACAATGAACTGTACTTCGTGGCCAGTTTACCATTTAAAAGACCACCAGACGAACTAGGGGCTTCTTCAACCATTCATTGCAAAGGTTCCGATCACTTGAACGACGTTTTGCACACGATAATGTATTTCGTATAATATACAACCAAGGAGAGAAGAACGAAGATGGATATTTCTTCCCGCATTACGGCGTCTTCAAACAAAATTGCTTGACAAAAAATTAAGAGTAGTGTTCGACGGTTCCAAAGCATCCACATCAGGCCTGTCACTGAACGATTGCCTTGCTGTAGGTTCTACGGTACAGTTCTCTATATGCCATAATAATACGCTTTAGTGAGCATCGCATAGTATTTCTCGCCGACATAGAGAATATACCAGTAAATTGAATCCATCTGAGCCAAAGTAAAGCATTTTTGTTTGTGTACATAGCGTGTTTAACAAAATCATTCTGGTGCATGGCAACTCAAGACTAGAACTTCAATGTCAGGGCTAAATCCCAATAAATAGTATGAACCAATGGTATGTAGCAAATAAATAAAAGTGTGGCGGGGGCGCTATTTACGTATGTCGCGGTTGGATGGTATGACAGACTAAACTGGCACTACATCAGATCATTACCGAACAGTGTCTAAAGGTACGGTTGTGGTTCTGGCCGGCGCACTCAAACGAAATAGGTAACTCTGTACGTGGTGCAGAATGTGCACATAATCAATTTACAAAGAAAACGGCGAAGAAGTGGGATGCATCGGTTCATGGAGGCATAAATTTAACATCATTCTTGACATCAAAGAGGAGCTCAAACGGTAAATACCTCTGATGAGCTCAATGAGCCAAATAATCTCTGGACATGGTGACTTTTGAAGCCTAACTATAGCGATTCAAAATAACTGATCAATAACAATGTATATGCGGATCTAAAGTAGATGACGTAAAACACCTAATTCACGAATGTAACAGGACTGATTACTATTTTCACCACAATTTCTTAATTGTTGACGGTTAAACGTACAAGGCACTGATTCACAATGCTAATTGAAATAGCAATGCATAATTGGCTTTAAATAGTTTTAAATAAATTTTAGTTAAAGGTTTAATCCAGATATAAAAAATGCTGCAAATTTTCTCCGGTAATATTCACTGGGTTTAATAAAGATCTAGCTCCACCCCATTTGGCCATATTTCAGAACTTCTTCAAAAAAGAGAAAATTACAATTCTATTGTCATCCTTCATACTCAATTTCATCATGATCAGTAGTGAAATGATTTAGTTCCAGAGCAACAAATTTTCAAAAGTAACTTCCAGAAGTCGTATTCGAATTCATTCATTTCCATCATACAAAACGACCTTCACCTCGAGAAATGATCAAAATAACCCTAAGACGAGAAAAAACAAATTCATGCAAAAGAGATGTATTCTGTTTTCCAGAAATTGGAACTATTGGCTGCGTGTTAAATTTTTAACAACATCGTGCATATGAAATATGATACGAAATACAAACCGCGAATGTGACATATTTTCGATTAACTGTCTTTTCAAGAAAAAAATGTTCGTTCTCAGTGAATTATCGTTTTCGGTGAATTGGACAATTCGGATTTGATTTTTTTCTCATTTTCGGTAATGAAATTGGTAAATTGTCGTTTTCGGATAGTTGTCGTGCTGCGAAAATCAAAAGATTGTGTACCGGACAAGTGGTGTAGTGATTAAAGCTTCGGTACTTGAACCGGGAGGTACTGGGTTCGAATCCCGCCAGAGGCTTGGATGCAAAGCGAATTTTCGTTATCGATTACGATCGGTGATGTTAATAAACACAACTAAGTCCCTCTGTTGGAGTGCAAAATTCAGCGCCGACCCACCGTTCATGTCAATGTACACAGGTTGACATGGAGCTTGCAATGCGCAGGTACTGTAATAGTGTGAATGGGTGGTGTGTGCGTGAATGAAAAGGAGGGTATTAATTGACCTTTAAGGGACACAATCCACTGGACAATTAGTACTTTGTATAAAAAATAAAAAAAAGATCAACATTAACGTTTGTTATAGCCAATTGTCAAAAATTGTGTAAAACTCCAACCTCAAATGTAATATTTTTAAGGAATTTTTCTTTTAAACTCCTTTCTTAAGAATTTACAATTAATTTTTTTAATTCAATTTGTTTCGGCGAGATGTCTTGTGGACATCAATTCACCGTGAATTGGCCACTTGGGCCGGAAATACAGTGCGAATCTGGAATATTTCAAAAAAACGAGTGCAATGAACACAATCGGTGGGTCACTCAGAAATTCGGTCCGCGATAGTTTAAAAACGAAAGTGAAATGTGAAAAAATGATTAGTGGAGTTAAAGTGATAATAGTGGTGTAATTTGAAGCAATTGTAAATGGTGTAAAGAGCATAAATGTATTGGTGGTTAAAAGTGGGAAACACATAAAAAATTTTGACAGCTCGGTGCAAAATTCATTTTTCATTTGATAAATAGTTAATTTAAGTGGTTTTGGGTTTTTATGACGTTAAAATTGTTTTATAGTGGTGTAAGAACAATTCTATAGTCTTAAAAAAAGGTAGTGGACGCAAATATGTAGTGTTTTAAGTGAATTATTATTTGGTGGCAATAACAAGTGTTTGTTTATATTTAAGCGGCGTGATTTTAGACAACCAGCACAGTCAGGTGTGGTCAAAAGAAGGGCTGCGGCCCCAAAAAGGAGCGATGTTTGAAAGCCCAAATAGATTCGCACCGTTGAGGATGTTGGGAAAAGCAAAAAGACCGAAGAAATGCGAACAATGATATAATGGATTGCAATGGAGTGATGAGTGAAATTTATCACTTTTTGAATACAAAAAGCTCGAGAGCTGGAGAACTGCTGGTTCTAACACAAAATCAGGCGGCGACGGATGCATTACTGAAGGCCACATCTCTGGGGCAATTGGCCAAAATAAAAGTGACGGAACACCCAATATTAAACAGTTCCAAAGGTATCATTTTCTGCCACGACCTAAAAAGTTTAACGGAGGAGGAAATCAAAGAAGGGCTTAATGGGTGGAAAATAAATTAACGGACCCAGCAGCAATTATCTTGACTTTTAATTCACCAGTGTTACCGGAATATGTGAGGGTAGGCTTTCTACAACTAAGTATTCAGTTGTACATTACAAATCCGTTGAACTGCTCCGAATGTCACAAATTTGGTCACACAAAAAAGAGATGCACAAGCGATCCTAATTGCTACAAATGTAGTGAAGCAACACCACACAAGCAGCCGTGCACTACACTAAAATGCATAAATTGTGGAGAGGCACACACCAGCAACAGTAAGGAATGTCGAGTATATAAACGAGAAGTAGAAATAGTGAAAACTAAAACTGTAGATAGATTAACATTTCCCGAGGCAAAAGCCAAATATTTTCGATTATATGCAAAATTACACACCACATTACATATCGATTACACACCACAAAAGCCGCAAAACAAAGAAAACCAACTAGAACAGACAAAACCACAATCATATCCAAAAACCATTTCAACTTCAAGGCAACAACAGACACTATTAAACCAACCTCAACAACAACAGCGGAAAAAAGATCAAGTACAACAACAACAAAACCAACAACAGCCGCAACAACCAAACCAACTACTAGAAACGAACAAACTACAACACAAATACAGCAAGTACAACAACAACAACATGAAATATTACAACAACAACAACCGCAATCAAATCAACAAACAACTTGTAATACAGCAATGGACATAGAGACAATAAAAAAAAGAAGCATGGCTAGCAATGAGACATTCTAATTTAGCTCCAAATGAATTAACACTCCCATTTTCATTTTTTTGAATGTTGAGATCCAATGAATGCGTGAAAATTGGCCAGTTAAATATTCGCTGGATGTATGCCAATGGCGATATGTTGATATGTTGATGGCGATATGTTGATGTGAATGTGATGATTTTGTGTGAAACTTGGGAGCGTGAGGGTAAGACGTTTCAAGTGAAAGGATACAATTATATGTCCAGACCGAAGGCTGATAGCTTCGACGGGGTGGCGATATTGGCACGTGCCAATATAAGCCTGGTCCAGTGGGATATACCGCGTTTCGAGCACATTGAAATCATCGCAGCCAAAACTCGGAATCTGGGCAGAAACCTGTTATTTGTTAGAATCTATGCAACTCCATTGTTGTCTACGTCTGACAGAGAGAGAGAAGCCAACGAGATTTTCAATTTTTTTTTAAATGGGTGGAAGGCAAAAGTGACGTGATTCTAGCGGGTGATATGAATTCGAGAATATGGGGTAGTGAAAAAACTAATGCTAGAGGTAACTGGTTGACCCGCCTCGATCTGGATTCCGATCTCGTAGTCCTGAATGATGGTGGGTCGACTAGAATGGCGAGATTGGGATCGACAACCAGCGCGATAGAATTAACTTTAATATCTAGCGGGCTGGCGGGCCAAGTCACATGGAATGTCACAGATGAAAATTTGGGTAATGATCATTATTTGATCAGGACATGTTTAGGTGGTATAAATGTTCACATAGACCGCAGGTCATTATGAATGGTAAGAAATGGGTCGAACGTATGAATGAGGCTCTCATAATGAAAGAAGCAAATGAGGTTAACCAACTTGAGGATGAAATAGAGAGAGTGAATGAAATATGCACTATAAATGTCAGAGGGAATGAATACAAGGTGAATGGTTGGTGGAACAACGAAATACAGTATTGGTATGAAAGGAAAGTGAGAGCATTGAGAGAGTTCAATGTGGATGAATGCAAGATTGTAAAAGGCTATCCGTAGAGCGAAAAGGAAAAGTTGGCGGGACTATGTGTCCAAAATGACACATAGAACCACAACAAAGGCATACATTCTTGGATAAACTTAATAGAGTAAAAGATTACGATCTGTGATGAAATGGAACACAGAGTGAAAAGAGAGTGCAAAACTCATGGGCCGACCCATCTTCCATGCCAGTATAGGCTGGCATGGAGCTATGCAATGTGCAGATGGTAACAAAATCGGACCTATGACCGTACGTCCTCGAATTGGCCTACACACTGGCGTAAAAGTAAGGACGGAAAAAGCTAACCGTGAAAGAGTTGGGAGAGCCTTGGTCCCTGAACAGATTGCAAAGATAATAAAAATAAAAAAAAACACTTAATAGAGTGAGGGGATATAGAGCGCAAGGCAGAAATGCAGTGTTAGATGACAGAGAGAATGGAGGTGCCTTTTTACAAATGATTACGGACGTACGTAGCAATTTGGGCGTTTTGTTACCTGATAATGAAAATGAATTTATGAACGATATGTGTAAGGAGTTTGAATGGGAAGAGTTCCGAGGGGTTTTAAAAATATCCAAACCTACTAGCCTCGGAACTAACAGAGTGAGTTATAAAATAATTCGTAGTTTAGAATTCGAAGCCAAGGCGGCCTTGCTTCGAATTTTTAATCAAGTATGGATGAGTATTCAGATACCGGAAAAATGGAAGGAAAGCAGAGTGGTGGTACATATTCCTAAAAGGGGTTGGGATAGGAATCTGGCAACAAATTACAGGGGAATATGTATGCTGAATGTATTTGTTAAAATTGTGAATGGTATGATGAAAGGTCGTATAGATAAATTTGTGAATGACGGAGATTTGTTGCCGGAAACCACCTTTGGGTTCCGTCACAACCACTCTGTTAATGAATGTGTAGAAAAGTTTGTGTGGGAAGTACAAAAGGAAAATAAGTATGTTGTGGCGATATTTTTGGATATAGAAAGGGCAAATGATTACGTGGTTCCAGGGAAACTTTATCAGATCCTTATGGACGTCGGGTTTCCTTGGAAAATTTGCAAATGGGTGTATTAGTTCATGAATGAGAAAAAGTTAGTTTTGTGTGGTATGGAAGGTTAGAAGCCTGTACACCGTGAATGGATCACGATGCGAGAGACTGTGCGAATGTTAACTAAGGACAATAAATTGGTGAATGAAATGAAAGAGAGATTGCAAAGAGGGACGGTTTATAAAAAGATAACAAGATCGCTGGTAATGTTGGAAAATATTAACATATTCTCCAAGATTCGTCCGGAAAATCCGAAAGTCCCTCCGAGCAATCTAAAAGTGCGGTTGAAGTTTGGTGACATAGTGAATTTTGCAAAATGCGAATGAATTATGTTGCACATGTGGAAGTGCATACAGATGCAAGAGTAAATGATGATCGCGTAGGTGTGGGAATTTATATTCCTTCAATGAGGAAAGAGAAAATGATAAGTGTGCATGACGGTATCTGTATAATGAATGCAGAATTGATAGGGATTATGGTAGGAATCAAGTTGGCAATGACACAAGGGAGAAGGAGAATAGTGTTATTCTCTGACTCTCTGAGTGGGTTGGAATTAATTAGTAAGGGTGGGGGAACTCATGGCAATGTGTATGTGGATATGCTGTATAAGTATCTTCAATCTTGTGGGAGGTACTAGAATGTTAAGAACTATGGAACGAGTGAGACAGAATCACGGAAATTGTAAAGAATGTTTGAAGAAACGCAATTTGGTTATGTGTGAATTATTTGAAAGCTTTTTGGTTGTGAAGGACATCGAACATTTGATTCTGAAATGTTCTGAAGAATGTATGAATTTATTAGAACAAATCAAATAGAAGTATGAAAGGGGGTGATGTGTGATAGGTGTATGAAAAGAAATTAAAATTGTAAATTTTGAAACGGGCCATATGGCATTGTGGTATTGTGGAAATATTTTGGGTAGTTCCGGTAATATTTCAGTAGTGGTAGGTGTTCAAATTTTTGAAAATTTTTGAGAGATTTAAAAATCGTACCGTCAAATCTATGCTGTATTGACCATTTAGTGATACGAACAGGTTTTAACAAGGCAAATTCATAACAACATTATAATTGATCTGATCGTGCTTTAAAAAAATATTTCTTTAACAGAACGGTCCTTATAAAGGGTGATTTTTTTGTGGTTAGGATTTTCATGCATTAGTATTTGACAGATCACGCGGGATTTCAGACAAGGTGTCAAAGAGAAAGATGCTCAGTATGCTTTGACATTTCATAATGAATAGACTTACTAACGAGCAACGCTTGCCCGTTGGGCCCTAGAAAAGTTGGCAGAAAATCCGCTTTTTTATCGACAAATTTTGTTCAGCGATGAGGCTCATTTCTGGTTGAATGGCTACGTAAATAAGCAAAATTGCCGCATTTGGAGTGAAGAGCAACCAGAAGCCGTTCAAGAACTGCCCATGCATCCCGAAAAATGCACTGTTTGGTGTGGTTTGTACGCTGGTGGAATCATTGGACCGTATTTTTTCAAAGATGCTGTTGGACGCAACGTTACGGTGAATGGCGATCGCTATCGTTCGATGCTAACAAACTTTTTGTTGCCAAAAATGGAAGAACTGAACTTAGTTGACATGTGGTTTCAACAAGATGGCGCTACATGCCACACAGCTCGCGATTCTATGGCCATTTTGAGGGAAAACTTCGGAGAACAATTCATCTCAAGAAATGGCCCGGTAAGTTGGGCACCAAGATCATGCGATTTGACGCCTTTAGACTATTTTTTGTGGGGCTACGTCAAGTCTAAAGTCTACAGAAATAAGCCAGCAACTATTCCAGTTTTGGAAGACAACATTTCCGAAGAAATTCGGGCTATTCCGGCCGAAATGCTCGAAAAAGTTGCCCAAAATTGGACTTTCCGAATGGACCACCTAAGACGCAGCCGCGGTCAACATTTAAATGAAATTATCTTCAAAAAGTAAATGTCATGGACCAATCTAACGTTTCAAATAAAGAACCGATGAGATTTTGCAAATTTTATGCGTTTTTTTTTAAAAAAAAGTTCTCAAGCTCTTAAAAAATCACCCGTTACAAGCCGTTACGTAATTTAACTTGAGTAAAGTAAAAAATGGAAAACAAGCATAAATTTATCTCTCCAATCAGATTAAAACACCTATACAAAAAAACCTTCCTTATTTAATTACCTTCGTTTATATAAGATTTTCCATCTTATGGTAGGTACACTACAGCAAAAAAAGCAAAAATTGCATTTTACTTCGTTTGTGTTGGAAAACAATTTTATTTTTTCATCTCTACTTCTCTTATGATAAAGGTGAAGACTGACGGGCGCAAATTTTTCATTTTTATATATAACACCCAATGTATTAAAAAGAAAATATTAAATTTTCCTCCGTCTTAGATGCTATATATCGGGAAAATGGAAACGGTAAAAATGGAAAGTAACAAGCTTAATATGTGTATACCTGTAAAACAATGTTCTTTGTTTTCATGTATTCAGGGTGTTATGTGTTTATAAAAGGAAAATTTAATTTCATTATTTTCCAAAATCGTTATGGGGAAAATAACAGTGAAAAATTGGAAATTACAATGTTAACACCGATACATCGTACAACAGTACACCAGAGAGTATGAAAAATAATTGATTGGATTACCAAAATAAAAAAAAAAAAGTTTTTCATTTTACGTTGTTGTTATTTTTCCGTACTCTAGGTATGTTGTATGCGTATGTATGTATGTATGTATGTACACAATGTGCTTATTAAAACCTCAATTATCTCGACAGCATGTTTTCGTAATATTGCCAATTCAGCACATACAATAAAATCTTTATATTTTATGCTTTCGTCCTACTTTCCCTAACATTTTCCTTTTATTCGTTTTGTTTCTATTTTGTTGGCTCGACATGAAATTGAAAATGATAGATGTGAATATGGACCCAGTCAACACTCTTGTACTTCGGTGTTGCGTAATATAAACGCTAACCGAAAACGATTTTTTGCTGACAATCATAAAATACAAAAAATCTTGCTTATATGCGATAAATCATAAACATAAAAAGAATTTTCCTTGTATTTCCATTTCGCCTGAATTTATCCAATTGATTTTATTATTTGCCCTATACACATATAAAAAGATTTTCATTTTCCCAAAAAATATATTTTCATACGTAATAAAGTGAAAAAAAAAAAATCGAAAATTTTCTTCGTATACACATCACCAAATTTAAATTTTAAATTTTTATGATTTTCCCCGGCAACAATAACAACAAGACGCATAAATAAAATCAATGAGAATTATTGTACGAAAAAAAAAACAAAGAAAAACAATTTTCCTGGTACTAAATTTTCATTATGGTGCACGCGTTTTTGCTGTGTACGAGCTATATACACGGCTATACATGTAATCAGAAAAGCCGAATATAAAATTGATATTCATCTAACGTCCATTAGGGATAGAAGAGTTTTCGGCTATATAGAATATTTCTCCCTGCAACCAAAAAAAAAAAAACGAAATTGGAAATTCAAGAAAATTTCGATTTATCTTTTTCGTTTGTTTTGGGTGAAAAAATGGTAATCAAATCGCCGTTGAATCATAAATTTATATTAAAATCCTATGCGGGTTCGTTCAGTATACGAAATATACTCCAAGCAATCATATATATAGACACATAGGTTGCTCCAGAAATGGGGGGCACATAGGTTAAATTACCGTAGTACACCTTTGGGATCATTTTTGTATAACGTGCGGGAAACCGTATTCAGGACAAACATTTAACTTCCGAGATTATTAAAACTTATTCCATTATATCTTGCTTTATATTGCGGTGTGTGCGGAGGGGGCCATAATTAGATGCAGGAAAATTTATGATTATTACAGTTTTAAAATAAAATAAAATGGAATTTTCACGGTACCCCAATCATTCTCTAAGCACTATAAAATAAAGATATTAAAATATCTACTGTGTGTATGCGTATATATAAATTGACTTTTCCTGTTTGTATCCTTAATTTTTTTTTAAAGGATAAATTGTGCTAATAAAAGTGGAACAAAAGGCAATAAAACTAAATGAAACTTATGAGAGCTCCCCCCATATCATTAAAATTGTAATTTTATTTTTATTATTTGAAATGATTTAAATTGTATTTATGTTTGGATTATTATCAAGATATTAATCTTGCACAGCATATAGCTAGTGTACGACTATTTTGTACAAAGCGACTTTAATTTTTAATAAATTTTATTGTGGTTTTTATAAATTCTTTCTCCGACAACTTTACAACACAAAAAAATGATGTGCCCAGCTCCAATTCGTCAAAACTCAACTCCCAAAAAAACCTCATTTTAGATTATAACAAAAGAAACGTCGGCAATTGTCATGTCAACAAAAAGAGTGCTAATAAGAATTACTCTAATAGCTGAAAATGTAATAATACTATTCAATGATAGATGACAGTGATCGTTCATTATACCACTTGGGAAATGAACAACATCTATAATTTGTGATGAGTGAACTCTGAACCGAGTAACTGTGGAATCGAAGTGGAACAGCTAGGATTGTATAGACGGATTGCTAGGACGGATAGACTTAATTGATTGACACCGTAATTGGTTATACAATATTTAAGAGTCAACAGTACACTCTTCTGTTCCTGTGATATTTCCATCCCCAATTGATGACATTTTTGCGAAACATCGTTCGCCTATTTTGGTATAAAATAACTTTGCAAAATATGAATCCGACTGCATGAATGGTGTGGAAATTTATAAAAAGAGCGACTTTATGTAATTTCGTTCCTAAATTTATTCATGTTTTAAAATTTTTAAAAAAATTCAATTTTAGAAAACATTTGTACCGGGCTCCTTATAGACCCTAGAGGCGCTTTCAAAATCATCGAAAGACTCGTTCTGGGCATGCAACCTATACACGATAAAAAATGCATGTCGATCGGTGCGGAGCGACGGAAACGCTCATTCGAAACAAATATTTTTCAGACAAAATTGTATGGGGCGACCTAGACCGAGAGGGCCGACCCCTTCAAATATACTACTAAAACCTGAACATTTTGGTAAAACCTCCTTTACCAAACATGAATCAAATTTAATGAATGGTGTTGAAACTATGCAGGGCCCCTTGATCCAGGGGGACCAACCCCTCGGATTCGAGCATGTCATCAATTTCATATAATGCATTTCCTAAAATCATTTCCGTGGAAGATTAAAAAAAGCGAAATTATAGAAAAAAAATGGGCTGGGGCCCCTAGATGCCGGGGTCCAACCCCTTTTAAAATATCACACCTAGACACTCAGCGGATCCCATTGATATTAAGAAAACATTAAGATGATGAATGGTGTTGAAATTTATTAAAACGGTCCCCATGATGCAGGAGACGGACTCCTCAGATTCGAGCATGTCACGAATTTCATATAACCACTTTCCTATACTCATTTCCCAAGAAAATTTAAAACAAAATTTAATTTTAGAAAAAATATGTAGCTTGGGGTCTAGATCTAGGGAAATCTTTGCGGGCCTGCTTACAAAAACTCGTCAAACTATAAAGTATAGTAATCATGACAATATTCGACTTCGTGATTTTTGTATCTGGAGTGATTCCTTGTAAACTAAATGACTGTAGAGAGAATACAGCCCCGATCTGTAACTTGCCCGATCGGGATAAAACTTCATACTTGAGCTTTTATAATTAATTCGAAGAACTCAGTGATTTTTGGCCGAAATTGACCTACCGGAAGTGAAAGCTTCCGTATGAGCTTGATGAATTAAAAGATTAGAAATTAAATTTGCAACAATATCGGTTCAAATCATTTTTCAAAGATTTAAGAAAATTTAGAAACCGAAATCGGTCCACCGGAAGGGACAGCTTCCGTAGGACGTTTACCGATTTTTGCTAAATATGTTGAAAGATACCCACAAAAATTCGGCCCCTATACATCCCAGACTTTATACTTAAGCTTTTTCCATAAATTTAGAGATCCCAGATATTTTGGCCAAAATTGGACTACCGAAAGTGGCACTTTCCAGAGGAGATGTTCAATGTTGAAGGAAAGGGTTGATTTTTGACAAAAAAAACGTTTTCTTTTCTTTTACATAGTGTCGTAATCATGAAATTTTGTGATTCCGTGCAGTCTAAATGTATGTGTCCTCACATACAATGGAACTGGGATGGAACATCATACTTAAGCCTTTTTCATTAATTCGGGAATCACAGGGATTTTTGACAAAATTTCACAGGTATTTTGTAAATATTTTGAATGTTTTGCAAACCAAAATATTCTGAATTAAATTTGCAACATTTTCCATCGACCCTAATAATTATTCCTAAATTTAACCTGAAAGACGATTTTTAACAAAAAAAAACTCTTTTTGAACAAAAATTCAGACCTGTACAGCCGAAAATCATTGAATGATCGGCATGAAACTTCATACTTAAGCAATTTCCATAAATTGGCAGATTCCAGTGAGTTTTGGGCGAAATCGGTCTACCGGGAGTGGCAGCATCCATAAGAAGTTTCTTGGTTTTTGCAAATATTTTAAAAACTCTCTGCTTTTTTGGTCAAATTATCAAAATATTCGCCATTACTGTCTATGGCCTTTTGCTAGTTATCAGATAGATGATGAATGCTTTCGCGATAGGAACTTGGCGGTTTCGAAACAAAATAGTCCTCGATTTTTGCACATCTTCAACTTTCGTGAACCTCTGGTCTTTCAAATATGATGACATCGATCAGAGGGATCCAAGTCTGTAAAAGTTACCAGCCTAAAGAGAAGATGAGTTCCTGGGTTGATTTTGCTGTATGTTGACGAGCGTTTTCATGCAGCAATATTTTTATGTCAAAATTTTTATGTGTACGAAGGTGTACATCAAAAAATGCAATGATTCACTCGACTTGCCTGTCTATTACGCAATTTAAACCAACCATGCCTATATAATGGAACAAGATTGGTTGTAAAAAAATTACTCAACAACATCATTGAGGCTACCATATTAATTGGCAAAGGCAAAGGTGAAAACGTATTAATTCCACGTATACCAATTATACCATCAGATATGCCCTTTGAGTTTACAACGTTTACTACGTTGGATGCTCGCGTGTTGGAAAACATCATTATTCATTTTCGCAGAAGACGGCAAAACAAAAAATATTGTTTGGCAGGCTCATTCACACACTTACACATAAATTATTAAGAAATCCAATATAATCGGAACCAACGATAGGGCTAGCAACACGGGCCGGGTTCTGCTAGTCATATATATAAGAATTCCTAGAAGTAACACAAATTTAACAGATTCAGACAAAATCACTACGAGTGTAGTGTTCTATTTACAATTTTGTTGTATCAACGTAAAAGCACTGTCTTATTATTTGTATTTATGTGAGGAGATAAAATTATGCTGGATGTGCAGAAACGAAGAAACAACAATGCAAAATTATGTATTATGCTTATTTCTGTATAGTCAAACGAAACAATACCAATTTATTTATTTTTCTGAATTGTCAGGAGTTTTTTTCCTACGTACGACAGTATGTACCAAGCTCGTGTGTTTTGTTGTTGTCAATTTTGTCTATTTTCGATAAAACAACAAAACACTTTGCTCAAGTTTACAATCTAACGATAAAATAAAATGTAACAGCAGCAGCAGTAGTAGCAGCAGCAGCAGCGCAACAACAGATCGATTTTGAATTAATAAAATATTATTTTTGTCTAAACTACTCGTAGTTATACATATTGATTGCTATAGAGAGAACAATAGTAAGAATATAAATAAAAACCGTCTGTCGGTCTCCTCTGGGTGCCCTTATTTTTAATAACATTTCTTATTGCACTCGGAATCAACGTGCAATAAAACTTTGGATAATCACTGTATGTGTACAGCAAGCATTAATATTTTGTTGTCTTTGCGAATAATTTACCGCCGTTACAGCACCAATTCTCAATAGAATACTAGATATGGTACATACCAATCCTCCTTAACATTATTCAATTATTCATTATGAATTTGTGTAGGCACACAACGTAAAAATGGAATGAGGGAAGATTTAATCAGATAACTGTTTTGTTATATATTTCTCTTCTGTTATGGGATGCCTTCGAGATGTTCATTGTCCCCAATTTGGGAATGAACTTCCAAAATAAACTTGTTTATATAAATCTGTATATGATAGAGGTAGGTGTGTGGCCCAGTTTCATAATCAGTGTGAGAATTATTTGTGTGTGTTCGTTCGACTAAATTAAATTTGATGAGAACATTTTCGATTCAAAACACAAAACATGTACTCATTAAATATTTTTTTTTAATTAGCTTAAATGAACAAATAATACAAATCATTATCGGATAAATTAATTAAATAATTATGAACACAAAATAATTATAATTAATATTTTTTGTATCCATGACTGAATTATCATAAGCTATTAAGCTCGTACACATCCAATTATTATTTATTATAAATATTCAGAACATAATAATTGATCTAAAAATAACTTAGTTTATCTGGAAATTCGATATTTGGTGGGATGGGAATTGTTTCATGCGTAAAAATACTAAAGCAATAAACCTCCGCGAACGCGGCTGATGTGTGGATAAAATGAAAGCTATTTCGTAATTTAAGAGGAAATACAAGGTTATCCAATTCAAGCTTGATAAAGTAAACTTAAAAAAAACACACAAAATATTCGGAATGTATTGTAATTTTTATTTCATTTTACAGATTGATCCTTGCCATTTTTAGTTAAACAAGTTATAATTCAAATGTTCTCCACGGGACTTCTTACAGGCCTTGACTCTTTTGCGGTAATTTTCAATGACTTTTCGGCACATTTCGGGCGGTATCTCGGCCATTACCTTACGAATATTAGTTTTCAATTCGTCAAGAGTTTGAGGATTGTTTGCGTAAACACGATCTTTCGCGTAGCCCCACAAAAAGAAATCCAAAGGCGTTAAATCACAGGATCTTGGAGGCCAATTGACATCAGCCAATCGCGAAATCAAACGTCCAGGAAATTTCTCTTGCAAAAGATCTCGATTTGCTCGTGTTACGTGACTGGTTGCTCCATCCTGCTGGAACCACATATCGTCAAGATCATATTCTTCGATTTTCGTAAAAAAATAATCGGTTAACATGCGGCCGTAGCGCTCAGAATTGACGGTAACGGTTCGTCCATGGTTGTTCTCAAAAAAATACGGCCCAATCACACCACCAGACCACAATGCGCACCAAACAGTGACTTTTTCCGGGTGTAATGGCTTCTCTACAATCAATTGTGGATTTTCTGAGCCCCAAATTCTACAGTTTTGCTTATTAACGTATCCACCAAGCGAAAAATGAGCTTCATCACTGAAGAAAATTTTGTTCGAAAAATCAGCATCGACGGCCTGTTTTTCCAACACCCAATTTGCGTATGTTCTTCGTTGTCCATGGTCAGCAGGCTTTAGCTCTTGTGTCAAATGGACTTTATACGGATGAAGATGCAAATCCAGATGCAAAATGCGCCATAATGAGCCATAAGATAGGCCTAAATGTTGAGCTCGACGAGGAATTGACAAATTTGGATCTTCTTCCACACTTTCAGCTACAGAAGCGATATTTTCAGCATTGCGAATGTTTCGATGATGCACAGACCTTACAATATCAGTAATAGATCCAGTTTGTTCAAATTTATTCACTGTATTCAATATGGTTTGCTTTGTAGGACGATTATGACGACCATAATCTGCTCGTAAAGCGCGAAATGTGGATACGGCAGAATCACTATTTTTATAATAAGATTTAATAATTTTAACGCGTTGGTCGATTGTTAAATGCTCCATATTCTTAAATGGCAGAATGTCAACTAAATAAATGACAGCGTACTTGACGTTTATCTTTGACAGATGTCGGTATACAGATTTCTACTTTATCAACCTCGAATTGGATAACCCGTTAGTAGAAAAAGCCAGGGCCACGGCCGACGTTTTATATATTACGGTTGTAGAAAACAAGGACCAAGCCAAGATTTGAATATGTGGACTTCCAAACTAAAATTTCAGTCATTTTCGTCAGGGTTGAAAATAAAAATCGTTTATAAGTTTCCAAAATATTACAACTGATTCAGAGATCATCTAGTAATTTATGTGTTTTAAATTACTTTTTTCTACAGCGGTTCCGGCCTTTGGAGTCGCCTCACTCCATTGGTGGTGTCCAACATACGACGGGTATCTGCATTTTCATGTCGAGATAATCGCTGCTTGTCCATACTGGTTTTAGCATTTGCCTTTATAGAAGCAATCTTGTTTTGTCTCTAGAGCTCAGAATTTCTACCCATGAGCCTGTACATTTTCCTATATTTGCATTTGCATATGGAATTTGGCACGAGTTGAGAATCATGGGAGTACAGTTTACATTTTGATTTGGCTTCACTTAATAATGTGCACCATATTTTAGTCCAGTTGCTCACTCTATTAACTGCATTTTGAAATTTGCTTGTTGCTTCCGTATCGTCTGCAAATATTGCTACTGTAGTACCTAGAATATTAGGTAAGTCTCTCGTATAAGGAATAAACGGAATCCAAGTATGCTACCTTGTGGTGTACCTGCTGATATTCATTTTATAGTTCAGAGTACTCCTTTTCAAATTTGACTCTAAAGTGTCGATCTGCTATGTAGGATTTAAAAATTTGATAAAATTGCTTAAGGATGTGAACTTGGTCAACTGTAGAGTGATTTTCTCGAAACCCAAATTGGTGTGTTGGAATTAAGGCTCTTCAGATACAGTTTTGCAAATATTTTTGATATGACCGGAACCAGTGATATCGGTCTCTATGATTTTTTATTGTTTCCTGGTTTATCGAGTGTAGGAATTATAATTACTTCAGTATCAATCTGAAGGCTGCGTTAATTATTTGAACTTTTCTGATACTTAAGTTATTATTGATTTCAGTTGTAAGTTTCAATAAGGTCACATGTCTTATGTTAAGAACATCTACTTTGTTTACGACCGTTGTATTTTCATTTGCTGTTTCTCTCAGCAATGGTTGAAAAGTCTCTTCTAAATAAGCAGCAAATAGAGAGACTTTCTGTTTGTCACTTTTATCATCATTTTTGCTAGGTGACACATACATTTTGGTTCGTTTTAGCCCTTCGTTGCTTTTCAGAACGAAAGCATAAAGAAGGAAAGCATAAATAAGCGAGTAATCGGCTTATTTATGCTTTCGTTCTTTATTTCCATTATTATTTGTTTTAAATTATTGCACAGAAATTTAAGGATATTTTTGTGTTGCGGAGCACGAGTCTGTTGCCAGATTGGGTAACTTTCCTGCTTTCCTTTCCGGTTCGCCGCGGCTTGTTCGCTTTTCCACTAATCTCTTGAATATATCCCAATTATTGTTTGTTAAATTATGCGAATTATCTTTTTTTATTATCATTGTACTCAGAATCATGATCACAGGTGAGATGATAGTCCTTCATTATTTTCAATACATGTGTAGTCCTCTAAAACTCCTTTTGTTACAAAGAAGTCAAGAAGATCTAGTATTTTTTGTATGACAACAGGCTTATATGTTGGTTTATCATCAGAGAAAAATGAAAGGTGGTAAGTCCAGATTGTAGGCTATAATCAAGTAATTCTAGAAATGTCTATTCCGGATATGTGAATGCCCTAGGATTGTGTGTACGCGACCCTCTGAGAATTTCTCACCGATTTTAGAATACCGCTCCACTTGCGATATATAATATGTAGGGGCAGATTGTAGGTCTTAATCAAGTAATTAGTACTCAACAGTAAACAAGTGATTTGCAAGATTTCGAGATGGCACTTTTAGTCTTGAGGATGTTCCAGGTCCTAGTGCAATAAAACAATTTCGAGACAAAGATCTTAAAATTTTACTGGATGAAAATCCGTGTCAAACTCAAAAGGGTGTTGCAGAACAGTTCTGAGTTACTCACCAAACAATATTACTTCGATTGCATGCAAAGGAAGAAATACAGAAGGAAGGAAAATGGGTTCCTCATACACCGACCGGTGTATGTTTTTTCTCGGTTCAAAAGAAATAATTTTTGCTCAAAATCATTACGGGTGATGAAAAATGATTTTTCTACGATAATCCTTAATGTATAAAACCATGGGTTGATCCAGGCTAGCCATCAGTATCAGTTGAAAAAATGAATATTCATGCCAAGAATGAGTTACTGTATGTGGGATTGGAAATGAGTCATTTACTAAGAGCTTCTGCAACGTGGTCAAACTGTTACAGCTGAACGTTATCAGACCACTTGATCAAATTAAGTGATGCTCTGGAAGAAAAAGACCAAAGAAAGCGGAAGGTGTTCGGTGCAAAATTCCATTCTCGTTTGATAAATAGTTGATTTAAGTGGTTTTGGGTTTTCATTAAGTTAAAATAGTTGTATAGTGGTGTAAGAACAATTGTATAGTAGTAGAAAGGTGGTGGACGCAAATATATAGTGTTTTAAGTGAATTATTGTTTGGTGGCAACAACAACAAGTATTTGCTTATATTTAGGCGGCGTGGTTTTAGACAACAAGCAAAGTCAGGTGTGGGTAAAAGAATTGATTGGGCCCTAAAAAGGGGCGATGTTTGAAATCCCAAATAGATTCGCACCGTTGAGGATGTTGGGAAATATTGTCCAACCGCCCAGAAGGAAAAATATCGAAGAAATGCGAACAAAGAGATTAGGATATGAATTCATCATGGATCAACTTCTTCAGGATCCATAACGCTATCAATCGATTTGAATGTTTTTATTTGGCCTGTAATTGTGTTTTGAATGCCAATGTTAATTTCAGTGACATTTTTATTTTTGGCTTATAATATTGCGCGATCGCTTAACCATTAGGTCCGTTAAGCTAGCAGAACCAATACATCAGAACTTTATAAGAAAGTATGAATAATTATAGGCTAATAATAGGCTAATTGTATGCTCTATTAAAAAATGTTGGGCTAACTTTAGAAAAAGTTAGCAGCACCCAACAAAAAATAATTTAAAAACAAAAATAATTGTTCGTTCTGAAACAGCATAAGGCTTTATCACTTCAAAACTAGCAGAACGTTAACCGAAAATCGGACCAAAAACGAAATTAGAACGCAAAACAAGATCAATTATGGCCTAATAAAATGCCCCATTAAAAAATTGTGGGCTCCATTCGTTCTTGACCAAACTCCAGGTCATCTAATCTAAAGCTAGCAGAACCCAAATCGAAGATCGGACCAAAACCGAAATTAGAAACCGGCTCATTGTGGCCTAATCGAATGCCTCATTAAACAATTCTGGAGTCCACGCGTTCTTGGCCAAACTTCAGGCTATTTATTCTAAAGCTGGCAGAACCTCAATCGAAAATCCAAAAACGAAATAAGAACGGAAAACTAATGGGGCATTTAATGTGGCCATAATGAGCCTAAAATTATTTGTTTGTCGGTAGACTTTATTTTGCGTTCTAATTTCGTTTTTGGTCCGATTTTCCATTATTTTGTGATAGTGTTTAAGTGCAAATACCGCAATTCCTTGTCAAACTTCACTTTGTTCTGTTGAATTACTTGAATTACAAATGAAGAAACCTTGGGAATTGGAAAAAATTGTGCTCAAGAAGAACTATTATGCCGAAGAGAAGCTGTGTGAACAGCACTTCATGAAAAACCACGAAATACAGATGTTCGGATCAGATAGATATTCGGTCGTCATTCCACTTAATTCAAAAATAGTAGAACTTGGTTGTTCAATTATAAGTGCCCGAAGACAGTTTTTCAAACCCGAAATTCAATTATTAAGAAACCCTGTAATCCATGAACAGTACGAGAATTTTATGGAAGAATTTATTCAACTCAATTATATGGAATTAATTCCTGATCCAAACATGGTAGAGAGCCAATGTGGTAAAACCTACTATCTGCCAATGCGTTACAAAAGATACAAGTACAACCACTAACTTGCGCGTAGTTTTTAACGCATCAACTAAATCATCTTCTCAGCTACCATTAAACTATTGCACGATGGTTGGTCCTGTGGTCCAATCAAATTTGTTTTCAATAGTTCATCGTTTTCGGAAGTACAAAATTGCATTTTCAGCTGACATAGCGAAAATGTACCGCCAAATCTTGATTCATAAGAACCAGCAAGATCGTCAGCGCACTTGGTGGCGTAAATCTCAGTTTGAACCACTTAAATGCTATATGCTTCGCACTGTGACTTACGGGACTGCAAGCGCTCCATACCTGGCCACTAGAACGTTAAATCAGTTGGCTATTGACGAACCAGCATTTCCCAAAGCATCCAAAGTTTTGACAGAAGACTGCTATGTCGATGATGTGCTAACTGGTACTGATAATATTGAAGAAGCATTAACATGGAAACAAGATTTAATAAGCTTGTTAAAACAAGGTGGGTTTTATCTTAGAAAATTTTCATCAAATGTATCTGAACTTGAAGATTGAACCTTCATTCATCATTTGTCTTAACACGGAGAATTTTATGGAATACAGAAACGGACAATTTCGAAATGTCGTTTGAAAAATTGGAATTAAACAAGAAGAGTGTTACAAAAAGGAACATTTTATCTGAATTTTTTCAATTATTTGATTCAGTAGGCTTGTGAGCACCATTAATTTTGACAGCCAAATTATTTATGCAGAGACTGTGGACCTTACTTGAGCTTAAGTGAGATGACCAACTTCCAAGCAGATTAGTTAAACAATGGAGTGAGTTCAAAGAACAATTAGTGCAACTCAACCAAATTCCGATACCTCGTTGTATTATATACAACACCGTTTCCTGTGGTTCTATCCCCTTTGTTCTTCATTACGTCCGAACACCTCAGCAGCCCTCCTCTAGGATGCTTTTTAGGACATCGATCAGCCGTGACGCCATCCATACCACAACACCAGCAATAAATTCTCTCTCGAAGCTTCGGACAATCCGAGTGCCGATGACCTTTCGTCAAATAATTCCAGCAAAAAATCAATGTGTTGTGCCGCCTTGTAAAACCTCGATGAACATCAGGTCGGAATCTGGGTGTCGGCACCTGCTGCCTGATGTGCATTTCCGTAACTTCTTCTTCTAGCTCGTTGCATCTTTGCATCGAACTTCGTGGTATCACCATCGCAGATTTTATGGGCATCGCTGCTTTCCTGTCGGCAAAGACCAACTCGGCGACGGGCAACTCAGCGATGACCAACTCGGCGACGGATAACTCGTCGACACACAACTCGGCGACGGATAACTCGGCGACAGTCAACTCGGCGACAATCAAAAATTGAACAACATATTGACTAACTTCGGGATTGTACACCATTGGTGCGAGTGACGTCATTTTTTTAAAAACTGTCTAAAATAAAATAGTAAAGCGACTTTGGTTCGTGAAAATTTATTAAACTCGACACTGTCTTAATCGATTAAGAATAGATTTGGTATGTTGGATGGTAATGTGATTCTAAAATGATTTTTGGTAGAAGTTCAGGAATATGACCACCTGGGACGAAACTCAGTCATTTCTTAACCAATTATAATGGGATTGAGTATGTTGGATGGAATGGGATCTAAAATGAGTTTTAGAAGAAGTTCTGGACTATGGCCAGAAACTATATAAAATGAAGTGATTGGAAAGTACAAATTTGTTAGTTATTGCTGTCCTGAGAAGAAGGGCAGAGCAGCAGCGTGTAGAAAACCTAAAAATTTGTTGGCCAATTAAGAAAGAAACGACTAAAAAATCCTCTATAAGTACTTAGAGAGAAATTGAAAACTATTTTCACCATATGTGACCTTTCGTATACAGTAGGGAGATGATAATATGATATAGAGTAGTAACTATTTTCTAAGCATTTAGTAATACTGGTGAACTACTGAAACAAAAAAGAGTGTCCCAAGCAAGTCTTAAGATTTTCTAATGAGACTGACAGGGTGTTCCATGAGTTTTAAAAATGTAATTATTTTAATGTGCCTTAGGTACATTCCAAAGTCATTCTAAGTATTTTCTAGGCATTTAGCATGAACTTCAGTAATACCGGTAGACTACTGAAACAAAAAAGAGTGTCCCAAGCAAGTATTACGATTTTCTAATGAGTCTGACAGGGTTTCCCATGAGTTTTAAAAATGTAATTATTTTAATGGGCCTTAGGTACATTCCAAAGACATTCTAAGTATTTTCTAAGCATTTAGTAATACTGGTGAACTACTGAAACAAAAACGAGTATCCCAAGCAAGTATTACGATTTTCTAATGGGACTGACAGGGTGTCCCATGAGTTTTAAAAATGTAATTATTTTAATGGGCCTTAGGCACATTCCATGAACTTCAGTTATACTGGTGGACCACTGAAACAAAAAAGAGTGTTCCAAGCAAGTCTTACGATTTTCTAATGGGTCTGACAGAGTGTCCCATGAGTTTTAAAAATGTAATTATTTTAATGGACCTTAGGTACATTCCAAAGTCATTCTAAGTATTTTCTAGGCATTTAGCATGAACTTCAGTAATACTGGTGGACTACTGAAACAAAAACGAGTGTCCCAAGCAAGTATTACGATTTTCTAAAGGGACTGACAGGGTGTCCCATGAGTTTTAAAAATGTAATTATTTTAATGGACCTTAGGTACCTTCCAAAGTCATTCTAAGTATTTTCTAAGCATTTAGCACGAACTTCAGTGATACTGGTGGACTACTGAAACAAAAAGAAGTGTCCCAAGCAAGTATTACGATTTTCTAAAGGGACTGACAGGGTGTCCCATGAGTTTTAAAAATGTAATTATTTTAATGGGCCTTACGTACATTCCAAAATCATTCTAAGTATTTTCTAGGCATTTAGCATGAACTTCGGTAATACTGGTGAACTACTGAAACAAAAAGGAGTGTCCCAAGCAAGTTTACGATTTTCTAAAGGGACTGACAGGGTGTCCCATGAGTTTTAAAAATGTAATTATTTTAATGGACCTTAGGTACCTTCCAAAGTCATTCTAAGTATTTTCTAAGCATTTAGCACAAACTTCAGTGATACTGGTGGACTACTGAAACAAAAAGGAGTGTCCCAAGCAAGTATTACGATTTTCTAAAGGGACTGACAGGGTGTCCCATGAGTTTTAAAAATGTAATTATTTTAATGGGCCTTAGGTACATTCCAAAATCATTCTAAGTATTTTCTAAGCATTTAGCATGAACTTCAGTGATACTGGTGGACTGCTGAAACAAAAAAGAGTGTCCCAAGCAAGTATTACGATTTTCTAATGGGTCTGACAGGGTGTCCCATGAGTTTTAAAAATGTAATTATTTTAATGGGCCTTAGGCACATTCCAAAGTCATTCTAAGTATTTTCTAAGCATTTAGCATGAACTTCGGTAATACTGGTGAACTACTGAAACAAGAAAGAGTGTCCCAAGCAAGTATTACGATTTTCTAATGGGTCTGATAGGGTGTCCCATGAGTTTTAAAAATGTAATTATTTAAATGGGCCTTAGGTACATTCCAAAGTCATTCTAAGTATTTTCTAAGCATTTAGCATGAACTTCAGTGATACTGGTGGACTACTGAAATAAAAAGGAGTGGCCCAAGCAAGTCTTACGACTTTTTAATGGGACTGACAGGGTGTCCCATGAGTTTTAAAAATGTAATTATTTTAATGGCCCTTAGGTACATTCCAAAGTCATTCTAAGTATTTTCTAAGCATTTAGCATGAACTTCAGCGATACTGGTGGACTACTGAAACAAAAAGGAATGTCCCAAGCAAGTATTACGATTTTTTAAAGGGTCTGATAGGGTGTCCCATGAGTTTTAAAAATGTAATTATTTAAATGGGCCTTAGGTACATTCCAAAGTCATACTAAGTATTTTCTAAGCATTTTGCTTTAACCTTATTGATATTATTGGACTAACATGACCAAAACGGAGTGTTCCAAGCAAGTTTAATGATTTTATAATGGATCTGACAAGGTGTTTCATGAGATTGAAAAAGGATAAACTAATTTTATAGGTCTGAGGTACATTCCAAAGTCATTCTAAGTATTTTCTAAGCATTTAACATAAATTAAGTCACTTAACTTATGGAACACCTTGTCAGACCCTTTAGAAAATCGTAATACTTGCTTGGGATACTCTTTCTTGTTTCAGTAGTTCACCAGTATTACTGAAGTTCATGCTAAATGCTTAGAAAATACTTAGAATGACTTTGGAATGTACCTAAGGCCAATTAAAAAATCACATCTCCTCTAAATTACTTAATATAAATTTGCCTGAATGTTTACTTTCACCAGTACTATTACAATAAGTGTGTTGTTGTTGTATTTTTTGGATTAGTTTGGATAAACTTCACGAGCATCGCATAATTGGCAATGAATTTTCTTCAGTTTTTCCCGTTCAATATACATAGATAGTGTTTGTTCGTTTTTCAGACGACGCCATTTTTTAATTGTTTACATCATTGTCTACACATGTAAAATATTAATTAACTACGCGATGTAGACAATACGGCACAACACTGGTTAGCGCTCTCAAAAATCTTATTTAGTATGAAAATTAATTAAAATATTAATTAAATTATAAAACAATAAATCATTTTGTTCTGCCTAAACAAAAAGGCGAAAATATAAAAAATTACATAAAATTTCAATTAGATTTTTTTTATGCGTAATTAAGGAATTCAACTTAATATCACAATTTACGCAGATGGAAATCAAGTACGTCAGTTTTAATGTAATTTCACCACCTTCATATGCCTACATTCAAAGTGAGTAGGTGCGATGGATACAATTGCAAGATGATAGTACCATACAAACCGCATTTATGCAAATTAATTATGCGTTCTAAGCGCACACACATAGTACTCGTACATAAGCACTCTTCTTTGAAGTCATCTCATGTGTGATCCATTCTAATATTTTTTTTTACATGCATACGTGTGTTTATTATGCGGAGATAGACACTATTATGTACTATATATAGAAGGTATTTATTGTACCAGGGAAGTGAAAGGTGCAAAAAAATAATGCAAGGGTTGATGAAAAGAGCATTCCACATATGGGTTTTGTAAACAACTTTTAGTTTCAACAGCACGCTGGAATTTGCATTCGAGTATCTACACATTTACGAATTTAATTCAAGTCCCTCGTGAACAGTGTGCTCCATATGTATATAAATATTAAATAAATTATGTAATTTAAAGTCATAAATTACGGAGCATAAAAAAAGGAAAATTTATAACATTTTTGTTTAAACAGTAATAACGGCAGAAATGAAAGGAGAAAGGAGAAAGCATTTATTAAAGCAGTAAATTAGGAAGAAAAATTAACAATTAAAATTTATGTGAATTTTTTTTTTTTTTTAAATAATGATTTATTATGATAACAAAACAAAACAATTAATTTTCGGTACAAATATTTCGAAACCTTCCAGGGGGTGTAAATACGATACTAGTATAGGAGTAACGGAAGTAACATATTTTTGGTTAAATTAACAATAAATGTCAAACTCGATGTCCAAATGTTTGGATAATATTGCGTGTGACCATCTGTGAACATAGCCTCCAGTCAAATTTTAATAATTTGCTGAATTCATATAAACAATAATAAATTCACCAGCACAACTACATGTTTTGGTAACATTGGTCCAAGATCTTCCAATAAGCACACTATTTTCGAAATTCTATAACTAATCCTAACACAATCAACCAAATTTTTAGATTTTCTTCCTCATCCCATAACGATCGGTTGAATAATTTTTTTTTAAAGTTTTATGTATGTGAAACAACTGCAAAATCGGTGCAAACAAAAACATGCGGCAGCAACATACAAAAGCCCATCCTAAGATAGCAACGCCAAAACATTTAACGCGGCTACTTGCCATTTTCTGGAAAACCAATCCAATGATTTGTTGCTTCTTGACCGTCAAAGTGTTTGACACGGGGACTATCACTCTCGAAAAAATTGAAATAGATCATCAGAAACCTTCGGACATATTGCTCTGAATTAAATCGTTGGCCCATAAGAATTTGACGTTCAACGTCATTACAAAATTATAGATCAGGAAGCTAACTGATAACATACGAATAGCGTTGATCCCGCAATAGGACAAAACTGGAGAGGATCTCGCTGATATTGCCTACGAACTTTTCGATAGGGTTAGCACTCTGACTCAAACCTTGATTTCGATTAATCACGACACGCGGACGAATTAATGAAATATTCACGTGCCAAGTAACCCGTCGCACTTAATGTCGATTAAGCCAGAAAATATTTCACACACATACACACACACACACACACACATACACACACACACACACACACACACACACACACACACACACACACACACACACACACACACACACACACACACACACACACACACACACACACACACACACACACACACACACAACAATGTTACAACGGTCGCGACCTTGGCCGATGTAACAGATATTTCGACAAGCGAAGAGAGAGGAAGCACTACATCCGTGCATGGGAATAGAACCCCTGGTAACCCGTTTGCTAACAGTGCGTTAATGCAGAGGTCCCCTAAGAAGAGAGCGATGACCAGTACATTGGGGAGATGTTTTTCATCGCCTTCATTGGGGAAACCCAAGAAATAAGGCTAGTCAGGCTTGCGAAAAAAATTGAGGAACTGGTGGAGTTCGTAAGACCTCGAAATAATGTTCATAGCGAGATTAAAAAGATGATAAACATCATTAGCACGCTTTATGGCTCAGCTATAGGTAAGAGGAGTGCATCGGAAAAGTAGTGCCAAACTTCACTGATAAATAATGACGGGAAGGAGAATTTAGGTCGGCTACGAACTGTGAGCAGGAAAGAGGAGCTGAAGGCGGCGACTAACGAAGATATACCACTTGAGGAGCTCAATAAGAGGAAGTTGTCCACGCCACCTAAGAGTGATGAAAGAAGACAACGTAAGAGAAGGAATACTAAGGCTGCTCCGCAAGGTCCTCCGCAAGCACTTCGTATGTCGGAGACTCTTATTAATGAGGAGAACGGAAACAATTAGGAAAAGACCACAGCATCTATGTCGGATAATGGAGATATAAACACTACGAGCTCAAATCAATTGAAAATCCGGCTCGCCCGGATGCTCTGCTAATAAAGAAGAGTGACAAAATCTCATCTACCGATCTGCTGCGGAAAGTTAAGGGACCCGACGCTAAATACTCTGGGTGAAAGGGTATCAAACATACGTCAAACTTATAGTGGAGACCTATTGTTGGAGCTACAAACTGTTAGCCTCCCTAACACTATGGTTGGGAAAGTGCTAGAAGTGGGTACAGTTAGAATCGGCTGGGTTTCTTGCCGAATCCGGGAAAAAATAGAGTTGACATCGGTCATGAAACTGTAGAAGCGAATCGGATAGATCAAAGCTCTGCAGGAGATGTGGTGAAGAAGGGCACTTTGCTAAGACATGCCAAAAAGATTCAAAATGCATGCTATGCGACGAAACGGCCAAAGGCTGTAGCAAACACGTAATTAGTAGTGTTAGATGTCCGCTTTACCAGAAAGCGCTGCAAATAGATCGTTGGAAATGAAAGTCATCCAAGTCAATCTTAACCACTGTCAGGCTGCCCAGGACCTCCTGCTACAGCAATCCATCCATGAACGGCGTTCATATTTATAGTTGCTACGTACCTCCTATAACATTTCTCGATCAATTAACGGATGATGCACCGAGCCACAACCCGCCGGGTTAATGCATGGGCCGTAGAGTGGGGAAGTAGAGAAACCAGTAGCAGAGGAACCGCATTATTAGAAGCCTTCGCATCATTGCCGGTCGTATTAATGAATACAGGAAATACACCTACTTTCTGTAGAGGAAATGCAACCTCAATAGTTGACCTAACGTTTGTGAGCCATTGTCTTGCCGATAAAGGAGTAGCGTGGAGACTGAGCGATCTATATACGCATAGTGATCATCAAGCTATTGTGTATGAACTGGCGGATAGTAAACCCCAAAGGACTATAGTTAGACACAGGAAGAGAATAGGATGGAAGTCCGCAGCGGTCGATGAGAACATTTTCCGTCTCATGATGGAGGATCTTACCCTATCTGGTACCGCAAATAACAAAGCCGTCCAGCTTATGAGACATGTTACAAGAACCTGTGATGGAGAAATGCCCAGAAGGATGATGGATAATCGTAGAAAACCAGTCTTCTGGTGGAACGACGAGATTTCTGAATTGCGTAAAAGGTGCCTGAACGCAAGAAGGCGATACCAGCGTGCTAGACACGTCGAAAACTCTCCCCTTCGACAACAATACTGTAAAGCTCGATCGGAGCTGATATACCACCAGTTACTGAGGAGGAGGTTCTGGAGGCATGTAGCAAAGTGGGTAACAATAAAGCTCTTGGCCCGGATAACATTCCGAATATTGCATTGAAGTCGGCGGTTAAAGCATACCCAAACTTATTCACGGAAGTATATACTGAATGTTTGGTTGAGGGGGTGTTCCCTAGTAAATGGAAGGAACAGAGACTAGTATTGTTGCCAAAAGGAGACAAACCACCAGGTGAGCCGTCCAATCTGTCTGTTGGATACGGCGGGCAAATCCCTAGAGATAGTTGTACGTGACCGGTTACAAGAGGCTATAGTTAGAGTAGGAAACCTGGCAGAGCAGCAGTATGGCTTTCGAAAGGCGCGCTCAACAGTGGATGCGATTAAAGAGGTTGTAGATACGGCACACCAGGCGATATCCGGTTCACGATGGCTACGTAGTAGTAAAAAATACTGTGCCATAGTTACATTGGACGTGAAAAACGCATTCAACACGGCGAATTGGAGCTGCATATTTAACGCATTGACGCGGATGGACGTACCGAAGTACCTGCTGAGACTAGTTTCCAGCTACTTTAGCGAGAGGATCTTGATGTATGATACGGAGGAAGGAAAGAAAACTTACGAGGTGACTGGTGGAGTTCCTCAAGGATCAGTGTTAGGTCCTACACTCTGGAATGTGATGTACGATGGTGTACTTCGAGTGCCCATACCAAGTGATGTACAGGTGATTCGATTTGCGGACGACATCGCGATTGTAGTTGTCGCAAATACAGAGAGGAGATTGTGGACATCTGTAATAGGACGATCAGACTTATTCAACAGTGGTTAACATCTGCTGGGCTGCAACTAGCAGAACATAAAACAGAAGTTGTCCTTATTACTAGCCGAAAAGTAATGGAGAACGTAACCTTAGAGATTGGAGCCCAACAAATTGTAAGTCAACCATCCATCAAGTATCTAGGAGTAATGATCGATGCCAGATTGTCATATAAGACACATCTCATTACCACCAGCGAGCGAGTAAGAAGAGTTAATGCGGCACTAGCACGAATAATGCCGAATACAAGAGGGGCGCGGATGAGCAGCACAGTTCTGCTCGCCAACGTTGTTACATCTATAATGATATATGGGGCACCAATTTGGGTCAACTCGTTGGAGAAGAATACTTATAGAAAAAGAGTAGCAACAGTTCAGAGGTTAAGAGCCCCTTGTGCGCATTTCGGGCGGTGTCGGAAGATGCTGCTGGTGTTCTTGCGGGATTGCCCCCAATAGATCTACTTGCTGAGACGATCAATGTATGGCAGAGAAGATGGAATGAGTCGACGAATGGCAGATGGACCCATCGCCTGATCCCCTATATCGAGGCGTGGCTAAACAGGCGACACAGTGAAGTGGATTACCATCTGACGCAGTTTCTGACGGGTCATGGTTGCTTTAGATCATACCTGTTTAAATTCAAACACGAAGAGTCACCAGATTGCCCTTTATGCATTGGAGTAACGGAGAATGCAGAGCACGTATTATTCGAGGGTCCACGATTTGCTGAGGAGAGAAGGAGTATCTAAGTACGTGGGGTCCAACGAACGCCGGAAAATATAGTGAAGTTTATGCTGGCATCTCAAGATGGGTGGAACGCCGTAAGCGGAAATGTCCCACGGATAATGAGAGAGTTGAGACGCCTCGAAAGAAGCAGAAATTCAGCGAGGAGTTAATTCCAGCCGAGCAGCGAAAGCTGAGCCTGCCTCGCGAAGTAATACCTAACGGTCGTTCCACGGAGCCGAACGGCATGGTTTATCGGGGGTGGTGGTTTGGTCGGTAAGAATCCGACACTATCACGAGTTTGATATATGGGTTCACGCGTGAAGCCTATCGAAGGTTCCCCTCCTCCGCCCATGAAAAAAAAACACACACACACAGCGACAACATTCGTGTTATTACCCTGGAGACATAATTGCAATTTTGCTCAACTCAGGGAAGTTCGAATAACTGGAACAACCATCAAAACTTGTTCACAAAACTTGTTTTGGTATAACGGAAGATTTGGCAACAAAGCATCCTAACGTACCACACCATGCAATTTTGTTACCCAGCATAAGTGATCCGTACATTCCGGTCTCCCAAATTCTTGGCAAACAACGGTTTATTTAAGCGTTATCCCGTATCAAAAATATTATAGCTTTGGAACAAGTCTCAACCCCGATTTAGCACTTTTAGCAGCAAACGGAACCTTAATAAATATTTACGGTACCAAATTACTAGACTACCCCATTAATTTTCTTGAAAATCGATCTAGTTAGAGCATTTCAGATCTCAATTTCGTTTTTGTTTATATTAATGACATGCTCGTAGCATCAAGACACCGGAAGCGGCATTACTCGAGCAATTTCCTCCAAAGCGGAAGGCAACCCTAGATAATTGCGCCATTTAGATTTTATCATGGCAAACACAATGTGGTTATCGACACATTTTTTTCGGAATTCCAACCACAAGTTTACCTCCGTCACAACTCGTTTCGACATCACAACAAAAGCACAAGCTGTGCGATGTGTGCGAACGTAGTGGAAGAAACAAAGGGATCATCAAATCTCGTACACCCCTTTTACCGTTTATTTATCCTCCTCCAAATTAACAGGCCAAAAGTTACACTATCGCAGTTTGTTGGGCACCAACCAGCCACGCGCGACGTGGGCCAGCAAATGTGCTGGCATAAGATTCCGGCCTGGGGACACAAAACAAGGGAAAATGGCACTGTGTGTTTCTCAATACTCTCGGTATCCGTTCTTCACAAGTTAGATAGGGACACCTTTATGCGACCGTTTATTGCCGTATCGAGCGGCGTAAAGCTGTCCTTTTACGGTAGGCCAGCACATCCTGTTATTCACGGTTGTTTTATTATTCACGAAGAATCACGATCTAGCACTCAGTCGTCTTACGGATTTTTTTTAAATTAATGGCGACCAGCCACACGGCGCTTCGCCCGTCCATTTTCCAGCCTATCTTTTTAATTTAGATACACAAAAATAGCACGTGGCCGTCTTAAGGAATTGCTTTTTTGTATTACTGGCGGCCGACTATTCCTTGATTCACAAAAACACAAAACAGCATTGGTCGTCTTAATAAAATTTGTACCAATTTCATATTCCTATTTGAAAACCAACACGTGGCCGTCTAATTTTCCTTTGCTGGACGCACAGAACCGAAATTCAACACACTAATAGCGGCCGGCTCTTCACCTCGCAACCGTCTTAATCTTTCCTGCTTTGCCCGCGAGTCGTTTTTGTATCCCCTTTTTCTTGTCATCTGCCTCTTATCTACTCCCTCGCGCAACATTCGACGTTTGCCAGTAAACACACAACAACCAACCAGTTTAGCTGTTTCCTTTTAATATATCTGTGCCACCGCAAAACCAAAATGCTACAAGAGTCGTATGAAACAATTCGACATAGCCTTTGAAATCGGATGATAATTTTTTACTAGAAACGATTGTTGCTTATTGCCACCACGGACTACGACGGTCAATCGATGGATTTCATTCCAAAACGTCTGATTATCTTTGCGTGTACTAATCACGCGTGCAGCTCGAACCAGTGTTTGGGTAACACGAAATAACCGATTTCATATTTTGTTCGATATTCTCGCTAAGCGAAATAACAGCAAAATTAACATCAGGTATATTTCTAACAATCGACGATGATATGTCCAAACATCCGCGACCGTATAAAGCGGAACATATTTGATATGTTGGATTTTCAGGTCTGACACAGCATTAAAATGGAATTGAATTCGATTCGCCGCGTTGTTAATTAATCGACCCATATATTCCACAGCATCGCAAACCATACTGCATTCGATTCCAGGTATTGATTGATTGATTGATTGATTTTGAATGTACGACCAAGTTCTTAGGCTTGAGTTCCCGGATGACGCCGGGTCCACCGTACACCCTTTTTTACACATAACAAAACCGAAGGATTGGATAGGTTAGTTAAGTGGGACAGAATCGGCCCGGTTACAGACACCTAGGTATAGCCGATAGTTAGTAACACAAAGACAACACAATTCTAATCTACTAGATGAAGGATAAAGGCTTAATAGGTTAATGGATAACGATGGTATTGGTCTTCAACAATTGCTTCTTTAAAACGGCAACCTAAGAAAAAATATTATTATTTCACATGCATCTGGAATTTTCCTGAAATTTAATTCTATTAATACTTTTCGGCTTCCTAACCAAAATTGGTTGACTCGACCCGTTACAGACACCTATGTAAAGTCGTTAGTAATAAAATGACAACACAATTCTAAACTACACAATCAGCAATTACAATGAAGCATTAATTCGCAAGCATCTGTAAATTTCCTGAAATTTAATTCTAAATTCATATTTTCCGGCTTCCTAAATAATTGAAACATTTATTAATTTAATCATTCTGCAACTCCGCAACTTACAGTCGAATTTCCTGAAACCAAAGTTATTTGAACTATATTCAAAATAATTCTAAAATTCATTAGTATATTTAGGACAATATATATACAATATAATAAAATTATACTTGAATAAAATAAATGTAAAGTAACGATTAGTATTAACTAAATTAATTTGGTTCTCATAAAACAAATAAAATAAATCGAATCCAGGAAAGGCACGCACGGCCTTCCTAACTTCTAAGTCTGTTGATTTGATGGATTTATTTATAAAAAAATATTTATGAAAGTCACTTGTCCTTGTCATCCCTAATCTAATACAAATATGTTTATTTATAAAAATAGAAAATGACCAAACGAAAACTGGTTCCAAAAACAGCTAATCTGGAAACTGTAAGGTAATGTATTAATAATGAATGTTTTTCACAGCTTTAGAATCCCCAATACCTAAACAAATTCAACCAAAATTAAATAAAACTATTAAAGTAATCAGGAATCTGCAAGATAACAGAATTAATAATAAGTAGCTAGCACATCTGTAGGATCCATGATAATCAAATAACCCAATTATAAGGTTCAAATACTGCATTCGATTCCAGGTATGCATTTAAATTGATTTTGTGTGCTGGCATTGCTATACTCCCCCGCATATAAATAAATGCATGCGCACAACTATAGCTGACTGAACCATATAACTTGACATCGGTTTTTTTGACTTGTTGCGCTCCAGTCAAGCCAGCGGAATATTATAATAATGGGCCCAGTACAAAATTGCACTGTGATTGGTGTCCAAAATTTATTTTCTAGTAGTAAACACTAACCCAAATATCACCACGTAAGGGATATAGAGGGGAAATTTCACGGTTGTCACCCGTCTCATGCCAGTCGAATTCTGGTAAGTGTTTTACTCTTACTACTCTTGTAATCGAGTTACAATTTCAATTTCGTGCTGTCGACTGTTGACTCAACAAACTTTCGGATCGAGGCGAATGAAGCGCTTGCAGCTAGGTTTCGACGTAGATTGAAGTTTCGTCGTCCTTCATGGAAGCGTCATGTTAATGCAGCTGACAGACAATAACCTGCTTTGTGACCGGCCTGCTTGCAATCTAAACTTTTTTTTTTTCACGAAATGGACATTCACTGTGGAAATGAATAGCCCCACACTTGCGACACGTGCTGCATACGAAGAAAAATCAAATCAAAAACTATGATTCTTTTGTATACTTTTGCTATACGAGTATAGTTTAGTACTATACTGGTACGGCTAAATCGCGCTTCCCAACCGTAAGAGACTAGGCGAATCAGTTTCGGGGGGTTTCTTTCATGACCTTCTGATACTGGTGGTTAAACCTTTTTCCCCCTTCTACCAATTAGTTGTACTTCCGTTCTGTTGGACCCTATGTGTACTACAGTCACCAGATTTATGCCCCTCCCCCCACCAGCGGAACTACTATGACCATTGCTAGAGCTTTTCAGACGTTTATCTTGATTTGGTAGTTTGCCACATATGGACCAGGTAAATTCCATTCCAATACCAATAGAAGTTCTCCTTGAGGTTATATCGTTGGTGCTTATATCCTTTTCTGGTCACACCATACTGCCAAACATAAGGCCAAAGTCGACTCAGAATATATTCGAGCTTTGAAAGAGTTAAACGCTTCGTTCTTGTTGAGAAGCGATAAAAAGTGTACTCTTCTGTTCAGAAAAAAATCCGTAGTATACATAGATAAGACTACCAGTTACGGAAGGCCGATTAATAGCACGGTACGATTTACACGTTTGCTAATGCACACGAGCTAATTGTCTGTTGGTTATCATCCTTAGATAACTCGAACACCTACAACCATCAAATTAACGCCTTGGCTACCAATGGCTATGTTGGAATAAGGAATGGGATGGGGTTTTATTTTAATATCCGCGACACTATGATTTCGCATCTTTATCAGGAATTTTACCTCACAATTGAGAAATTTCCGTAATTTTCCTTAACCAGAGGAAACCTTTTCCTTTGTCACGTTAACGCTTTCTAGAATTTGAATTTTTTTTTATCGAAGACAGAGACTGATTCGAAGTATCAAATTTTATTGGGGTTTATTTCGCTACCTACCTTATTATTATAATTTTTTTGTTGGCGTCATAATAATGAGAATTTAGGTTTAATGAGATGGTAGTATTTTGAAGTTTAGCCAGCTTCCATACTGTGATCTAAATTTGTATTAACCATAGCATTGGTTGCTTGAACCAGGCGAAGATATTTCACTTCTGTGTATATTCCACTATAATATTTAACCCATCTGACTTCGTTTATGGGAAAAAACAAAAGCAGGATAAGGTAACCTTGATAATATCATTCAAGGTCGTTCCAAGGCTCAACGCTGCACGAAACATTTGATTAATAGAGATTTTGCTTGAATTGAAGTTGAGTTGAATTTGTTTTAGTGGTCTTATGAATTTATGTAACGATTTGTGTTTATCAAAGTAGCAATTCCTTAAACTACGTGTGAATCACGAATTATTGAATTTAATGGTTAAACAAAGTGCCATGAAATCCTTTGAAAAAAAACAAAACCGTAGGAATTAAAAAATTAATAATAAGATTTTAGCTGCCTCTGCAACAAGACGTGAGTTATAAACTTATAAAAATATTTGTTGAATAATTAATTTGTTGATTTTATGAGGTACTAATATTTACATATAAACAATGCATCTGACAAGACTATCCGACATTTATTAGTTAGTATTACCTGATGAAAATTTTCGTAATTGGTGGCTATTTTTCCGGCTTGCTGTTGTTTGAACTTAGCCCAGCCCAGAAATTTATTACAAATGATTGAACACAAAAAAAAAATCGCTCAGTTTATGTGGTTTTGAGAAGACAAACTCAAATATTACTTTTTGGAATAATAGACTCAATGCTAAGGTATGATTGCTTTAGTCGTATTTGGAACAAATTAATTGGCTGGCCTACCTACCTAATTATTAGCGTTGCCTAATAAGATAAGATAAGATGACTGTTAGGCTGGTTATCTATAACATACTTCATGCTAACTTATTATGGTAACTTCAACGAATTGTCCATGATTGTGAAATACATTCCAAAAATAATACCAAAAATGTACACTGTTAAATTTAAAAATATTCCAATCGGATTTGTTTTGTAGTGAAATTGAAACATTTTTAGATAATCTTTATCATTTATACTAGAGAAGTCCCTGGATTCCTAATAGTGCCGCTGTAAAGATCAAACAATTTTCTAACAATTTTAGATCAACACGAGAAAATTGTGATACAATTTACTAAAGTTTTTTTAATTCTAAAGAAGGTAATTTTAGACAATGTTTCTACATTTTTTTCACCGATCCTAGAGATGTTCACGGGATCGCACCTACATGGTCAGATAGATCAGTAAAAACCCTATGAGGGTAATGAACTGGATCTAATTATGATGATTTTTAACCTGTCCAGAGACATTTTTACGTTTACAGTTAAATCGCCTATCCCAGAAATGGTCACGAGATCTCTTTCATATATTCGAATAGATCAGAAGATTTTCTATCAATATTGTGAAAATGGGACACGAATGATGATTTTCTTCATGTTTTCCAAAATTTAAAACTTCTTCATTTTCAATTTTACTCTCAATTGGGAAATTTAGTATTTTCTCCAATAGGATTTTTATAATTGACATTCCTACATAAGCTACGAACCCGATAGATTCGACTTTCGATAGTTCCGAACAGAGCCCAATTGTGATGATATTTACTGTGCCATATACGACTTAGAAGTTTCATGAATTGGAACAAATTTTCAAATTTTATTTCAGCGATCCTAGAGATGTTCACGGGATCTCACCTACATGGTCAGATGGATCAATCAAAACCCTATGAGGGTCACGGGATCTCTTTCATATATTCGAATAGATCAGAAGATTTTATATCAATATTGTGGAAATGGGACAGGAATGGTGATTTTGTTTACAAAATTTACAACTTCTTCATTTTCAATTTTACTCCACATTTATATAGAGGATGTCTCAGCAAGAGCACCGGATACAAATTTGTAAGGTGTTTTTTTTTTTACAGTTGTCACGTACTGACCACGCGATTTAAGAATATGGAGAAGTATTCAAGCCAACAAGGTTTAATTATTATAAAAACACATTACAAAAATGGTGAAAGTTTTTCGCATAAATGTGGCTGTATCTCACCAGTAATGCGCCGTATTTCCTCTTTAAGATGTTCAACTGTTTCAGGCTTATTTGCATACATTTTTTCCTTCACATAGCCCCAAAGAAAAAAGTCCATCGGTGTTAGATCGCACGATCTTGGTAGCCAATATTGATCGCCAAATCACACGGCCTTGAAACTTTGTCTGCAGTAACACCATTGTTTCACGTGGTGTATGGCAGGTCGTCTTGTTGGAAAAGCATGGCCTTCACATCAATTACATCTAATTCGGGCCACAAAAACTCCGTTAACATTTGATGATACTGCACTCCCAAGTTCCTGGATTCTCGGCCACAAATTCCCTTACTGTGGCTATATTTTCGAGTGACCGACAAGGACGACGACGAACAATGATCTTCTGATCCATCAGCGTAAATTTGAACTCAAATTTTGTAATTAAACGCCTCACTGTCGATTCATTTGGCGCACCGAAAACTTGACGTAATTGGAGAACTGTTTTCGCAAAACTTTCATCATTTTTGTAATGTGTTTTTACAATAATTAAATTTTGTTGGTTAGAATACTTCTCCATCTTCTTAAACCGCGTGGTCTGTACGTGACAACTGTCAAAAAAAAAATCACCGTACAACTCGTATTAACAAAATGGCAGCAAATTTAAATCCGGCGCTCTTGTTGAGACATCCTCTATATAAATGTGGAGTAAAATTGAAAATGAAGAAGTTGTAAATTTCGTAAACAAAATCACCATTCGTGTCCCATTTCCACAATATTGATATAAAATCTTCTGATCTATTCGAATATATGAAAGAGATCCCGTGACCCTCATAGGGTTTTGACTGATCCATCTGACCATGTAGGTGAGATCCCGTGAACATCTCTAGGATCGCTGAAATAAAATTTGAAAATTCGTTCCAATTCATGAAACGTCTAAGTCGTATATGGCACAGTAAATATCATCACAATTGGGCTCTGTTCGGAACTATCGAAAGTCGAATCTTTGAGCTATCCAAAAGTATAAACGTGGCCTTGTGAACACCCATAGGATTTTTGTTATTTGACAGTTTTATCTGTTTTTGTTATTTGACTGTTCAATAAATCGAGTTCGTAGCTTATTTGGGAATGTCAATTGGGTAAAAATCTTATTGGATAAAATACTAAATTTCCCAATTGAGAGTAAAATTGAAAATGAAGAAGTTGTAAATTTGGGAAAACACGAAGAAAATCTACATTCGTGTCCCATTTTCACAATATTGATAGAAAATCTTCTGATCTATTCGAATATATGACAGAGATCCCGTGAACATTTCTGGGATAGGTAATATAACCGTAAACGTACAAATGTCTCTGGACAAGTTAAAAATCATCATAATTAGATCCAGTTCATGACACTCATAGGGTTTTGATTGGTCTATCTGACCATGTAGGTGAGATCTCGCGAACATCTCTAGATTCGGAGATATAAAAGTAGAAACAGTGTCTAAAACAACATTCTTTGAAATTTAAAAAAACTTTAGTAAATTGTATCACAATTTTCTCGTGTTTATCTAAAATTGTTAGAAAATTATTTGATCTTTTCAGCGACACTATTAGGAATCTAGGGACTTCTCTAGTATAAATGATAAAGATTATCTGAATATGTTTCAATTTCACTACAAAACAAATCCGATTGGAATATTTTTGAATTTAACAGTGCACATTTCTGGTGTTTGGTATGTATTTCACAATCATCATATTTCCTCATTACAGATTGATGTTTCTCATCACAAGTGCCCCACTTTTACAAAGTTTCCGCGTTAGTAAATAATTATTATATTTTGTAAAGTGGGAATGCTTCCGTTGAGTGTCTCCCTTCGACTTGAGGGTATTTCTGTTTAATAATTAGTATTGCCTGATATACAAAAATATTTTCCGGGGTATAGTCGTGGGAGCATACATTTCACCTTATTAAAAGTTATCCTTGTGTATGTTCATGCTTGATACTAAAATAGGTAGGGATATATAAATAAATGCTTGTGCTGCAACACTCATTCCATATAGGTAAGTGTTTGCAGACAAAACAACTATTACAGGAGATAATTTACATAAAATTAATAATTTCGTAGTAGATAAAACCACATTCAATTTTATAGAGGTAGACATACTTATGTAGTATACATTATATCTACGTTTATCTGATGGGTATGTGATGTTCGGTTAAAATTGATACCACATGCCGAGTATATAATATGCAGGAACACCAACAAAATTATAAATAATTATTGTATGCAAATGATCGATAATTACACAACAGTTTTTTTTAAATTGTAATAATAAATTTTATTTTATGTTTTAAGAGCACATATCACATACTGTGAAACATATAACACTTTACGTACGCTGCTTCTATGCAAACATATGTATGCACGTTAAATGCTTATCTGTAGGTGTTCTGAAGGAACTTCCGCAAAAAAAAAACCGACCACGTTGTAGCAAGTTATTTGCTGTACATGCTGCACACGTATCTCTAAGCTCGTACACGTATAAAAATATTCATGGAACTACAAAAAAACCTAATAAATTTAATAAAGCAATTATTTTATAATTTTTACTTCAATAAATCACGATTAAATTTATGTTGCACGTAGAAATATTAAAAATAAAATTTCCGCCATCCTCCTCGTTTTCCTCCTATAGGTTAGTAATGTCTAACACACTACTATTATACCGTGTATAGTTACAAAGTTTTTAATAAATACCTTCCTAGGTATGCACATTTGTATATGCACATATGAACATAAGTAGAACATCCGAATAATGTTTTTACTGTTTGTGGAAACTTAACACACAAATTGTAATTAAGTAGGTGCATATCATGTAGTCGTACACGTTGTATAATAAAGTAATTAAGATTTAAAAAAATAAACGTTGATTAGAAACTGTGACGAGTTTATTAATTATTCTCATGTTGGGCGCCAAATCATAGAGAACTTAAATTAGGCATTACCGGACAAGTGGTGCAGTAGTTAAAGCTTCGGCACTTGGCCCGGAAGGTACTGGGTTCGAATCACACCAAAGGCTGGATGCATAGTGAATTTTTGTCAACGATTACGATCTGTGATGTTAATAAACGCAACTACGACCCTCTGTTGGAGTGCAGAATTCAGAGCCGACCCACCGTTCATGTCAGTGTAGACATAGGTTGACGAGGAGCCCCTTTTGGCCTTTGATTCCTTCTATAATTTGATTATTTTTATTATTTAGGTTCACAAAAACGATGCGGTCAATAATGGATACCAAACAAAAACAAAAAAAAATTAATTTTATTTAATGACGTTCGTAACAAGTTGAAAGCAAAAAATATTGCAATTGCTGAATGTTTGCTGACTTTAGTCAAGCTACTTTAGTAGCAAATCTGCTACTTTAGCGACACAAATTTTTGACGTGTCGATTTGTTTACACAAATCAAATAGGTATTACAGTAAACGCTCGATTTAACGGACTAATTGGGGGTGTCCGTTAAATCCGAATGTTTTTTAATTTAATAGATTCGATCGAATTTATGACATACTAGGACAGAAATTGGACATTGTGGGTGAAATGAGATTATGGCCATATTCCAGAAATTTCTCCCAAAACCAATTAAGAATCCATTTCCATCCAGCATACCAAATCCCATCATAATTCGTTAAGAAATTGCTGAGTTCCGGCCCAGGTGGCCATATTCCAGAGCTTTTTCCCAAAATCATTTAAGAATCCCATTCCCATCCAACATACCCAATCCCATCATAATTCGTTAAGAAATTGCTGGGTTCCGTCCCAGGTGGCCATATTCCAGAACTTTCTCCCAAAACCAATTAAGAATGCCATTTCCATCCAGCATACCCAATCCCATCATAACCGGTGAAGAAATGACTGAGTTTCGTCCCAGGTGGCGATATTTCGAAATTCCTTCCCAAAATCTTTTAAGAATCCCATTTCCATCCAACATATCCAATCCCATCATAATCGGTAACCGAAAAATGGAAAATAAAAAATTGTCCGTTAAATCGAGTTTTTACATTTCTTTAGGTAACAACAATTAATACAAACACCGGAAAGGTTATATTGAAACTGTAAGTATCATGCGTGTTTGAGATTTCTTAGTTTTCTTAGAGATCCCCAACATATCGCCCCCTTTGACGAATCGAGTGAGGCAATCAAGCAAGGCAAATTTTTGTGATGGGTCGCTCATATATGCCCCTTGATGTTTTGATCGTGACCACACGAACCAGCCCATCTCTACCAGGATGAACGTTTGTAATGCGTCCCAATGCCCATTGCCCTGGTGGGATATTGTCATCTTTCAAGATGCCTAAATCGCCGATTTTGATGTTGTTGTACTTTAATCGCCACTTTGATAGTCGATTCTAGGTAGTGAGATATTCTGCTTGCCATCTTCTCGCGAAATGCTGAAAAATTTGCTGCGTCATCTGCCAGCGAGATAAACGATGTATCTTCAAGTGTGTGATATCAGGATCCGGTAGTAAGGTGATTGCTTGCCCGATGATAAAGTGCGCAGGTGTTAGCGCTTGAATATATTCCTCTAACGACTCACATAGGAGTCGAGAATTGAGCAACCCCTCGATCTGGATTAATCGCGTATTGAGCTCTTCATAATGCAGTATTGTTTGACCGAGTACACGTCGTAAATGGAATTTAACGGACTTAACGGCGGCTTCACAAAGCCCGTTGAAATGAGGTGATGCCGGTGATACAAAATGTCATTTTGTATTGTTGGATATGGCCCAGTTGGTTATTTGCTTTTCTTCTTTAGACATCAGTTCACGGAAACGTTTTAGTTCATTTGCGGCGCTTACGAAAATCGTCCCATTATCGAAATAAAGATCGGTGCAAATTCCACGATGGTTTTGGAATCGCTTGAGTGCTCCGAGGAACGTGTCAGTGGTCATATCGGATGCCAATTCTAGGTGTACGGCCTTGGTCGCCGCACATGTGAATACAACGAGGTATGCTTTGTAGGTGGTGACTTTCCTTTGTTGACTGTTCTTGACTACATACGGACCTGCGTAGTCTATGCTTGTCTGCATGAATGCACGGATTAGGTTGACCCTTGATGGCGGTAATTGTCCCATGAGCTGCTGCTGGGTTTCCCTTTTCTGCCGAACACACTTGACACAGTTGTGTATCACACGCCGAACTAAATCCTTCCCAATGTAGATTCTTTTCGTGTGGTTCTCGAAATCAATCTTTGTGCTATAGGGTGACTTCCTGAGAGAATAATCCACCAACTCGTAAAATCCCGGCCTTATCCAAAAATGGGGATAGAAAAGAAATATTAGATTTCTTTAGCGGAGGGTTGTTGCGTAAGCTGCTTATTTCCTCTACGAAACTTGATAATTGTGCTTCCTTCAACATTTCTTTGTATGACTTGTACAAATCGGCTACCGTGAGAGAGCTGATTACTCGGGCCTTGAAATTTCGAAAGTTGTACCATGCCCGTCTTACCCAAGCGCAAGAACTCGAATGAGCTCTTGATCTTCACTAACCTTTTGTCTGCTTTCTCTGATACCTTTCTAGCAATGTTGCTTAGCGCGAAAGTCTCTTCTCTATTTAGTGCCTTTGGTAATTCTGGGTGTTGAATTGGTTCGTGACGCAACCCCTCCGGTCCTTGCCACCACATTAAATTTCCGATAAGTTCTTTGCAGACTTGTGGCAATGTTGTGAGGTCCAACGACTTTATCACCAGTACGAGCAATCGGGTTAATAAAAGAGCTGCACATAACTCTAGCCTCGCTGTTGTGGTATACTTGATTGGTGCGACTTTGGTTTTTGCAGAAATAATGTTTGTCAGCACTTCTCCACTGAAGCTTACGATGCGGGCATATATGACGGCGGCGTACGCAGTGTTCGATGCATCCGCAAATCCACACATATGCAATGCTCTATCTGAATTCAGCCATCTTGGTATTTTGAGCTCTTCTAATAAATTTAATCTGCTTCGGATGGTTAACCATTGTTTCTGAACATCTGCAGGGAGTTCGTCATTCCAGCCAAGTTTCAGCAACCACAGGCTCTGGAATATAATTTTATTCCTATTGTCACTGGCGATAGCCACTCCATCGGACCGAATACGCGTGATGCCTCAGAGAGCATATTTCTTTTGGTAAATTTTTTTGTACCCGGCAGAGTTACTTTAAATGAAAGACAATCGGCTTGTGGATCGAATTTAATTCCCAGGACTGAGATTTCCTTTGTTCCTTCAGTGACTTCTCGAATTGAAATTTCTCGGTCATGTACAAATCACTCAGAAACGTCTTTGCGGCAACCGGGTAACTTTCGCTATTTTGGTGTGCTAATCTCCTGAGAGCTTCAGTTGCTAGAAAAGAAGCTGACGCCGTACCGTAGGTATTTGTGAGAAGGCGGTAATGCTTCACTGATGATGCTGGTGAATCACGCCAAATGGCTCGTTGATATTCTGTGTCTGGTTTCTCAATCCACAGCTGACGGAACATCTTCTCGATGTCCGCCGTTATGATATAACGATGTTTCCGAAATCTTGTTAGTATCTCTTGGAGGCTTTGTAGGTCAGTCGGCCCGACCATCAGCACATCATTTAGCGATACTCCCGTGGTAGTCTTCGGTGACGGATGGTGCGGCAAGTAATATAGGTCCTCGTGTGGTAGATCGATTTGATCAGGTGGTATTAGCTCTTATGTGACCGAGCGCTTCATATTCTGCCATAAAGCTTGTATAGTTTCGGTACAGTTCCCGGTTTTTCGACAGCTTTTGCTCCAGTGAGCTGAATCGCCTGAGCGATTGATTTAAAGAATTTCCCAGTATGGGTTTGTTTGTTGTATGGGCTTGAATTGTAGCGGTATGCTGAATTTACCCGAATTCGTAATTTTTAAGTACTTGTCGAAATGTTTAATACACAGCTTTTCTACTTCAGTATTCTGCTGGATAGCTGGTAATTCCTCTGTCTCCCAGAATTTCCTCAAGGATTGGTCGACACTAATTTCCTCTTGCACAGAGAGATACGTGATGGTTTGATGTGATACGTCATTCGCTTCATATATTCCTCTTACGATTCACCCTAATTTGGTGTTCTGTGCAACGGGCTGGTCTGTGCTTTCCCTGATCTGTCCATCAGATAAGAGCGCTAGGAATTTGTCGCATCCGATTACTAAATCTACAGGACCTGGCACCTCGAATTCTGGGTCGGCCAGACACAATTGATTTAGGTACGTCAATTTCTCGCGGTCTATAATGTGTTGATGTTGAATCTGGTATTAGATCGTAAAATTGTTTAATACACCCAATCTCTCATCCAAGTTTTTATTCTTACCAGAATAAATAGGAAGCGTATGCTTCCGCCTAATTCGTATCAGACCAAACAAGGTGATTTCCTATTGTTTTGTTAACCACGAAAGTATTCACCAAAGTTGTGCCTTGTGTTGATTTTTAGTTAAGCCTTGTGATGAGTTTTGCTCTATTTTCATTGACACGTTCTTCAAAAACGAGCCCATACTCCCCAAAATGTACCTGTTCCACTTGATCGTCCTCGCCATAAACAGTGGTTACTGGAAAGTTATTGATGTGTTGTTGATGCTGAAAGTATCAAGTGATCGATCGAATGAGTCGTTCGTATATAGATTTTGTTGTAGAATTGGACTACATAGGGTTATTTAGTTCAGGGATTGGCTGACAACGCTTGAGGGCCAGCATGTAAAAGCCTATTATGTGCATCGCGAACTAGCAGAGTAGAAAAAAAATGCTTCGATGTGAGTAAAATTGGGTATTTCTGCTCTTGCGTCGTATCAGCATTTTTAAGTCGGCCTCCAACACGAAGAAGTCCATCGGAATCCAAAAACGGGGACAATGATTTTAAAGAGCTTTTATTACTCACAACACCGTTGGTTGTAAGAGCTGTAATATCGACATTGCCATTTCATTTGCGCCAAGTTTACCAATTTTTCGACATTCAGAATATGGTTTATCTTACAATTGCTGGCAAACCGGAAGAGATAGACGTTTAATTAATTTTTTATACGAGGAAAATTTAATTATTCAAGATTATTAAGCTCTGAGCTTAATATTTTGTTTTCACTTCAATTGTCTTACATAGGAATTCCGGTCCGTTCCACCAGATATATGAGTTTAGGAAATCCGAAGAATGATCAGCAGAATTTAGCGAAGTTGGAATATACTGACAACTACTGCAACAAAAGTGGCATATCTGTGCTGTTCCGACTTTTTTCGAAGCAACGTAACTTCGGAATCTGACCACAAATAAATAAGATCGAAAGTTATCTTAAGAACATTCATCAGTTTATAACTCATTTGAGCTAATAGCAATGCCGCACAGAGTTCAAGCCTGGGAATGGTTTGTTGCTTCAATGGAGCCACACAACCAAATTGGTCCCAAAATTGGTTACAAGAGGAACGCAAACAGAAGCAGTGGAAAACACGATAACACAGATAGTACAGACGTGAGAGGCCTCAAGATTGTTAAGGTAAACCAAGAAACTATTCACCAAGTCAACAGAAGGAGAAATCATGGGCGAAAGTCTAATAGTCAGAATAATTCGAACCTGGATCGACCAGAAGAGACGAGCCCGATGAAGACAAAAGTGAAAAAATGGGCCACCAGCAAATATAGTGCATTGTAAAGAGACAACCGATTACACAAAGATGCTGACATACTAGGGTATGAAGTGACTGACTTGTTGGATTCTGGCGCCACTTGCTCCATACTCGGTGGCAGCGATATATACATAGGGTGTCACAATAACTGGTTCAGACATATCTTATTTTGGCTCTAGCAACACCAATGTTATTCTTTCTTTGGCAGAAACAAAGTTTATAATTTCTAGTTGACGAAATGAGTCGCTTAACGCTTCAACAAAAGTGGGGAATGTTGGAAATTTATTTCCACAACAAAGGCAATTGGATCGAAATCGCAAGACAATGTCGTACAAAAATTTGGTCAAAATACGGGACTCACACCCAACGGTATCAAGAATTTTGTGCATAAAGTGCGTGATACGGATTCCTAGTCGAAAATCCAACGCGTACCCATGCCGCCACATGTTAACATCTGTTTTGTGGCCATATCTTGAAGATATTGGTTTGGACGACCTTTGGTTCCAGCAAGATGGTGCGCCATGCCACATATCGGGCGTTTCAATAGCAAAACTGTGTCAAAAATTCGATGGCCGCCTCGGTGACGTGAATTGGCCGGCAAGGAGCTGTGATTTGACGCGCTTGGATTTTTATATATGGGGTGCCGTGCAGGACAAGTGTTATACGGACAATCCACAAACAATTGAGCATTTAAAAGCTAAGATTGAAGCAACTATTGCCGAAATAGATCCGCACACAATTCAAAATGTGCTCAGAAATGGGACCGACCGAATGGCCAGCCGTGGCTCCCATTTGAACGAAATTATTTTCCATAAATAACCAGGAGGATTGTACTTTCAAACAAAAAAATAAATTTGGAAATATAATAAGCTGTTGTTTTATTAAATTTTTAAATCTGAACTTCTTATTGGGCCACCCTTTATAGATAAACCCCAATTTAACTGAAAAACAATAAAATGACGTCTTTGAAACAAAAGAGCAATAGAAAAACACCCAAAGAAGCAGTAATCTACGTTTTCTATGAATTATCGACAAATCCTACAAATTCTCGACACTGTCTACTTAAAAATCAATTGTCTACGCTATTTTCGACACCAACATGTAAACAATTCCGAAATACGCGTGGACGCACTACGTGGCGATGAGGTTTTACCGACATCTTTACTTTGCACGTTAACCAACATATAATAGAGTTTCCAGTCGACGATGGCCGCCTTACATCTTCATCAATTCCTTTATATAAAATTCAATTTCTTTTCATTTCATTCGAATAATTATGCAAAACACTTAGATTTATAGCCTAATGCTGCTACTTACATTTCAAAGTTTGCTTAAGAAGAAATGTGTTCCATCCTTTCACCCAAATACTAAATAATATCGATTTTCAAAAATAAAAAAAGAAATTTAAGGATAGATAAGGATAAAAAATAATCAAGACACATACACATAAATTATATGCTTGAAAAGACTTAATTTGTTTAATAAATTTATGCATGTTTTATTTCTCAAGCATTATAATTAAAATATGTATTTATGTATTTTTAGTTTAAGATTTCCCAAAAATATATTTTATCTTTCAAGTTTTCAAATCAGGCGAGGTCAACCGTTTGTATATTGCAGTGTATGCAAGATGGAATGTGTCATTCATTTTATTTAAAATCTAGTAGTCTTTTCTAAAGTGTAACCTATGAGCACAGAGAAAAACACACAGGTCATGCATTTAGAGCATTTTTTGTATGTACTTCCACCGAAAACACATGCACTTTAGTGAATTCATTACAACAGTTTACAATTTTATATCACCTTGTAATAATGACCCTATAGCTAGTAGAACCAACGCAACAAAACCCAAGCGGCAACAGTTGGTATGCTGAATTTAAACGTGTTTGTACGACACGGATGATCCACTACGCCGTGGACGCCCAAATAAGGGTGTGACTCCAGAAATATAAAAAAAATCCATGAAATTGTTTGAAAGACCGTGAAGTGAAGTTGCGTGAGATAGCTGGTATTGTAAAGATATCAATGGAACGTGGTGGTCATATTTTGCACGATGAGAAAGCTGTGATCGAAGTGGGTACCGCTCTTTGAAGCTATTTAAGCGCAATAAAAGGATTTTTATGCGGTATATGATAGTGGATGAAACATGGATCTACATCTATACACCAGAATCAAATCGGTAATCAGCTGAATGGCGAGAGGCCGGTGAACACAACAGTCGGCTGGAAATGTTATGGCGTCTGTATTTTGGGATGCACATGGTATAATATTCGTTGGCTTAAGAAAGGAAAAAAGATCAATAGCGAATATAACATCGGGTTATTGGTACGTTTGAAGGAAGGAATTTCTAAAAAAAACGACCTCAAATGAAGAAGAAAAAATTGTTCTTTCATCAAGACAATGCACCATGTCACAAGTCGATCGCAACAATGGGAAAATTGCACGAATTACACATTGAAATGATTCCGCATTATTACTTGTTGGCAGACCTCAAAAAACGCTGCAGGGAAAGAGATTTGGCTCCAATGAAGAAGTGATCGCTGAAACTGAAGCTTATTTTAAAGATAAAGATAACTCGTTGTACAAAAAGGCATCGAAATGTTAAAGAGGCGTTGGACTGATTGTATCGCTCGAGAAGGAAATTATGTTGATGCATAAAATATATTTTTCTCATAAAAATTGTGTTTTCTTTGTTAGACCGGGAACTTTTCAGGCGATGTCTTATATATCAAAAGAGAATATCAAAGGCTAATGGAAAGTCGCTTTAATTTTTTTTTGGTCCGTTTATTCTAGAAAAAGCAGTAGGCTTTTACACTTCACAACAGAACTCTAATCGAAAATCAGAATCGCAAACCAAGATTTATTGACTTTGACTAGGCATTAAAAAATGTGGGCTCTAATTTAAAGCAACAGAACCCAAATGGAAAATCAGACCAAAACCGAAATTAGAACACAAAACAAAATCAAATATCCAGTCAAATTTTGACATGTTGGTGTTGAAAACAACGTAGACAATTCATTTTGGTGTACACCATGCCGGCAATTCGTAGAGTATGTAGAATATTCGCAGACAATGTAGATTTTTGTAATTTTTTCCCCCCTATTGTTTTTCAGTGCGATTTTGCCATCTCACCGTTTTCCAGTTCAAATTCCGAATTTTCAATTTTGTATAAAGTTATAATTCCATTATTACAAAACAAATAGGTGATAATACTGTAAGCTTAAAATAATTCAAGATATTTTCAAATTTTTTATTTGCAATGCCATAAGTTTTTTCATTAATAAACTAAAGCGCCACGTGTTGCACGCATTACTGGACAAATGAGTAACTGATGATGTCACATTTTATTTTTGGAGAGTTGTTTTCAAAAATACAATAATTTCGAAAAATAGTCGTATTTAACTAAGCAGGGGTGAGATGTTGTAACATCACTTTTTTCGATACTATCGAAATTTACATCTCTTTCATCATGAATAAAATTTAACGTTTTTCCATTTTTCAATTACGTTGTTTCTATTGTGATCTCTACCGATTTGAATAAAACATTATACCTGTCTACTCTTATTCTATCACCTACTTATTTTATGACTGATACTTTATCGAAAAACAAAAACGAGATAAATAAACAATTCTTTCTAGTTGCGTGTGATCGCAATATAGAAAGTAAACTTGAAAAGTGAAAAGGCAAACAATTTTATTTTAGGACAAAGAGATATACTCGTCTTTATCCCACCAATATTGGTAGATACAAAACCGCCAGCAGCACCTGTCTCCGGTATTTCAAATTAAAACTTTAATTTATAATCTAGATTAAAAACCTACATTAAATATTAAAAAGTGAATAATAATGTAAAACTTTTTATCTGCGTCAAGATTTGAAAAAATTTGTATATGAGAAACATTTGGCTGACAAAACATTTGTATGTAAATAGAAGTTGGCCATGTATCAAATCTGATTAAAACCATAAAAAATGTTAACCAATTGAAAAAGATAAAAAGTTTTAAAGTCTAGCTTTTACGCCAGTAAAACCACCAGTTGAAACGCACCTAAGTCAGACAGAAGTAAAGCATAAGGAAAGAAAATATTCGATTGAGCAGTTCTGAGTACCTAGAAGTACCTGCGAGTACTTGGCTTACCACTGTGTACTAAAATTTGTTTTTGCCCATTTAAATTGCACTTGCAACAAACTCAAAAGAGCACCGTTGATGTGATTAAAATCAGTATCCAGCTATATTAGTATACTTCCCGGTTATCCGTTCAATTTTGTATTGTGGAATTGTAGTTTGTCCCAAATCAAGTTTATAAACCAATGCAGTAGTCAACAATCATAATCATTGGTCAGATTATGTCTACAATCTCGAACGGCATTTTTGCCCCATTTTGTTGGAGTTGATTCACATGCGTGATTCACACATATCGGCGTAATATGCGTACCCCAGAAATTTAACTATAGTTGCATAAAGTCGCCGACGTAATTCACTTCGAGTGATTACTAAAGGAAGCCGAAAAACAGTTTTCAAAGAATTTTTCTGCATCCAGCACTGCTTTAAAAAAATTAAAAATTTCAATTATAGTAGGAATCGAGTTCATGAAAATATATTTAGCGAGGCCAAATAAAATGTCCTTACAAATACTCGTAAATAACCGACGTATAAATATTTTGGTATTTGAGTGGTTTTATACCGGAATAAAATTTGCACTATGTGATAGCTGTCAATATTAATTATTATTGAGTTCCTGTACGAATTTTTTTATATTTTTAGCCCTACTAAATAATAATGTCAAAAAACAAAACACTTATTTCTAAGGACGAACGAAAACGAACGCAAAATCATCATCAAAATCCAAATTTTTACAGCCCGTATGGCCCAACGACATACGAGGATGGTTCGCACTCGCCAACAATCAATTTGAATTTCTTAAATTTAAGACATCAAAATAAAAATATTTTAACCTTAAGTCCAAGTTCTCTGGTCCAAATTTATCTAACTCAAGCAACTCAAGCACCCGGCTCCTACATTTTTCAAGGAGTTCCAAAAATAGAAATCTTGAACCGGTATTTGATTGCAGCCTAGAAATGAAACTCTATCACTCATGATGCTTTCGATCATTCACAGTCAGTTGAAGTTCTAAACGTGTACATTTTATTGGATCCGCGTTCCGAATTGGATACATTTTTGTCGACAAGGACTACCAGTAGACCGATTCTCTTATCATTACACACCACACTTAAACGATTTTAATACACAACAGGTGGTCGAAAAGCAATTATTTTAAATAAAATTCAGCAGCTACAGTACTCCCCTCCTAATTTAAAAAACCAATTAAAAGTCAAGAGTGGTAAATTTAGGCGTTGATTTGTACGGATTTATGTGCGGTAATTCACTTTGCAGAACCTAGTATTCCGTAGGCCGGTTTTAATCGGGCGATAGATACTAATTGTATGATACCTAAGTAATCTGTGAATACCTTAATACGGATTTCCGAATGAGGGTTGTCCGTATGAGGGTTGTCCGTATGAGGGTTGTGGCGAATGCTCGTGAAGTTTATCCAAACTAACCCAACAGATACAACAACAACACACTTATTGTAATAGTATTGGTGAAAGTAAACATTCAGGCGAATTTAGAAGAGATGTGATTTTTTAATTGGCCTTAGGTACATTCCAAAGTCATTCTAAGTATTTTCTAAGCATTTAGCACAAACTTCAGTAATACTGGTGGACTACTGAAACAAAAAGAAGTATCCCAAGTAAGTTATATCATTTTCTAATGGGTCTGACAGGGTGTCCCATGAGTTGTAAAAATGTAAATATTTTAGTTGGCCTTAGGAACATTCCAAAGTCATTCTAAGTATTTTTTAAGCATTTAGCACAAACTTCAAGGATCCTGGTGGACTACTGAAACAAAAAGAAGTATCCCAAGCAAGTTATGTGATTTTCTAATGGGTCTGGCAGGGTGTTCCATGAGTTTTAAAAATGTAAATATTTAAGTTGGCCTTGGGTACATTCCAAAGTCATTCTAAGTATTTTCTAAGCATTTAGCACGAACTTCAGTAATACTGGTGGACTACTGAAACAAAAAGAAGTGTCCCAAGCAAGTTATATGATTTTCTAATGGGTCTGCAGGGTGTTCCATGAGTTTTAAAAATGTAAATACTTAAGTTGGCCTTAGGTACATTCCAAAGTCATTCTAAGTATTTTCTAAGCATTTAGCACGAACTTCAGTAATACTGGTGGACTACTGAAACAAAAAGAAGTGTCCCAAGCAAGTTATATGATTTTATAAAGAGTCTGACAGGGTGTTCCATGAGTTTTAAAAATGTAAATATTTAAGTTGGCCTTGGATACATTCCAAAGTCATTCTAAGCACAAACTTCAGCGATTCTGGTGGAATACTGAAACAAGAAGGAGTATCCCAAGCAAGTTATATGATTTTCTAATGGGTCTGACAGGGTGTTCCATGAGTTTTAAAAATGTAAATATTTTAGTTGGCCTTAGGTACATTCAAAAGTCATTCTAAGTATTTTCTAAGCATTTAGCACGAACTTCAGTAATACAGGTGGACTACTGAAATAAAAAGGAGTGTCCCAAGCAAATTATATGATTTTCTAATGGGTCTGACAGGGTGTTCCATGAGTTTTAAAAATGTAAATATTTTAGTTGGCCTTAGGTACATTCCAAAGTCATTCTAAGTATTTTCTAAGCATTTAGCACAAACTTCAGTGATTCTGGTGGACTACTGAAACAATAAGGAGTATCCCAAGCAAGTTATATGATTTTTTAATGAGTCTGACAGAGTGTTCCATGAGTTTTAAAAATGTAAATATGTTAGTTGGCATTAGGTACATTCCAAAGTCATTCTAAGTATTTTCTAAGCATTTAGCACAAACTTCAGTGATTCTGGTGGACTACTGAAATAATAAGGAGTATCCCAAGCAAGTTATATGAATTTCTAATGAGTCTGACAGGGTGTTCCATGAGTTTTAAAAATGTAAATATTTTAGTTGGCCTTGGGTACATTCCAAAGTCATTCTAAGTATTTTCTAAGTACTTCTTTGTACTTATCTTCTTCTTTAGCACAAACTTCAGTGATCGAGTCCGATTAAGAGATATGTATATCCATTTAACAGTGAGAGGAAACCCCACTATATACAAATGGGTTTCGATCGTTGACAATAAACAAGATTGTGCCAAATGGTCAAGGGATCGAAGGTTTTTCGTTGTATTGGCTCGGCGATGTACGGACGTTCTTGCCTTTCACCAAATGTGTATCACCCCGATTGCGATATACGACGATTATTCGACCAAGTCCCATACAGCCAGATTTAATTAACTTGGTACATAAAATAAAAATAAGTTAGGCATAAATATTCTGCGATGGGTATACCTAAAACAAAAAATTGGGTTTTGATTAAATTAAATTTAATTAATAATTATTCAATTTTCATGAACCCAAAAAATAGCAACAAAAAAAAACCTAATTAAAATATTTTCTTTCTTTCCATGCCAATTTTATCGGAGATCTCCCTCTATAAATTCCTAAAAAATTATGGAACCCTTAAATATTAAAAATTTTCAATTTCATACCTTATTATATTATCGACACAATTCAATTACAAAGAATTTTGTGATATCATTTTCTAAAAGCAAAAAGTTTAAGTTTTTAATTAAATTACAGTGTGATTTTTAATTATTTCTCCGAAAAGTAAATGTGGATCCGATGTGGAATGTTTTTGATGAATAGGATTTTAATTAGCAAAATACTCGATTCGATATACAATTCTGTGTACTCGTATCTCAGATTTCACTCTACGTACGTAAACATCTTTATTTATGCTCTTAAAAGCTTAACAAACACAATATTCCCAAAGTACTTAAAATTTATTATTTTAAATTCGACGAGGAGCAGCCACACTCGTCTCCATAAGTACTCGTATTATTGTATAGATTTAAGGGGGCACATACATATGTATGTACATAGAATTTGGTAGCAGCATAAAAATAAAACAAAAAAATATTCTGCAATTTTAAAATTAAAATTAAAATTATATATCCTGCAATAAAGGCTTAAAACTAAAATTTCATTACACAACAACAACAATAACAACAATAATAGTGTAGAGTAGTGTAGTGTACATAGTTGTAACAAGGCCCCAGCAACATTACAACTACATAATGTTGTTAGTAGTTTAGGAAACATAAGATGAAATTTAATTTTTTGAAAAATAAAACTTTTTATTTTTAGTTCGTTTCGTAGTACAGTAGTTTTCGGTACGAAAGATAAAATTAACAAAAATTGTTTAAGCTTCTCGATATATACTCTCGTCTACATAATGCTAGTTATATTAGTTTCCAAACTATTTTATTGTTGGATTTTGCTTTTATTTGTATTGCATAAGTGTATGTGTATGAATGTAAGTGTATACACAATGAGATACTTATAGATTTAGGAGTAGAAATAAAAGTTGCTCGTATATGTTTATGTTTATTGTTGTGATGTTTATGTGTACACATATGTAAACTTAGAACACGGTTGGCAAACATATATTGTGCGGGCCCAGAGCATATTTTTAATTTACAGCTTTTTAGAAACATAGCACGGCGTCATACTTGTCGGCTTCTATCTATATACCGCTCAGGAACTTTATCAGGTAGTAAGTTGTTTCCGGTACTCAATCCACTCGAGCAGGTTCGTCCTTCTTGCATGATCTCTCAATATCCCATGTAATGATTTGGCTGCCTCATTATCAAGGTTACATAATCAGGTTCATTGGTTCGCTGAATCCTAGCCAGGTCTCAGAGCTGTTGAAAGATGCACACTAGTGAAAGCCAAACTTTTACAACGATTGGCCCCATAAAACGAAAGACGCCGAGAAGCATTTGGACATAATTTGTAAAAGTCTTAAACAATATAACCGAGCCGGAACAGGTACGGATGTGAAATGTGGTGGAACAAAACCTATTCATAAACGTAATAATAACATCAAGATACCAAGCGAACATAAGAAAGCCGCAAAGATTTCGCTCTCCTTGTAAATAGCCCTCCCAAATACTTACAAAAAAAGACTAAGTTACAAGGCCGCGTCGACAACGAATACCGCAATAGCTAAAACAAACCAACGACTTCACATATACGACAACATAAATGACCTGAATTTTTTAATAGATGCGGGAGCTGACCTTTCTGGACGTATTTGGGACGTCAATTTATTTTAATTTGAAATCATAAGATCGAGCTTTATTGGCCTCTAAATCGAAGGTCCACTCACGCTTCCATTTTAGCTTATGTGAACCATTTGATCGTTCGAATTTAGTCGATATCAAACAAAAACGGCCGATTAATTCAGCTACTCAGCAATTCGCCCCAAAGCTGCGTTTACCGAATTTCAGCTTATGGTGGAATTAGGGATTTGCCGACCATCGGCATCTCCCGTCTCTGGCCCTCTTCATATGGTAAGAAAGAAAGATCTGTATTGGAAACCATGTTGGGGATTATCGGTGACTTAATTCGAGCACAGTACCAGATCATGACTCGATACCCCACAATTAAAACGGTAATCACGACCCCATTTGTCATTCGATCTTACAAAAGCCATACAAACGTTTCAACGTATTATCAATGATTTCGTTCGAGAACTAAAATTTTTGTTCACTTACATCGATGACAACACTTGGAACAATTGTTCCTCGACTGGATGAGTTTAGCGTAAAGCTAAATGAGTTTTAGCTTCGAACTCTTTCGATTCCATCAGTCATAAAATCTCTCAGAAATGTACTCTGCCTGTACTTGAATGGACTAATGCCTTTACGGAGTACCCAGAATTCAGCAGTTTATCGGCTTAGTAAATTACTACTACTTAGTAAGACGCGCAAACACTTCTCTTGGTCCAACGAATGCCAATTCGTACATTCGCATTGTACGGAGCTGACGGAGCTGTTTTACAGCAATACAACAGTTGGGATTCCGCGTGTTTCTTATCGAAGAAGCTTCTAAATAACATTAACATTTGCTCTCAGTAACAGAAAAAATAATAGCAAACTAAAAAGATGAAAAGCAAGATTGGAGGAGTACAACTACGAAATAGTGTACAAGTCCGGAATCACGAACAAGGTAGCTGATGCGTTATCAAGCGATGAAACGGTACATAGCACGGAAGAAGATAGCACACAACTGATCCGACACTACGAGGCACCACTAAACGTGTTCAGAAATCAATTGATATTTACTGAAGGAAATGGAGTTTATTGTTTAGAGGAACCACACAGGGAATATTATAGGCATTACGTTTCATTGCCAGAGATAAATAAAGATTAATCAATGGAAAAAAGTTCCCAAAGAACATATTCAAACCCTTCAGGAGATTTATCAAACTCATCTAAACAACTACAAAATAAGAATAACACAAAGAATGGTTGAAGATATCAGCAACGAAGACAACAAATACAGAATAATACAGGAAGAACACAAAAGAGCACATCAAAATGCCAAGTCTAACAAGGGAATACACACGGAATTGCTCAAAATAAGTATGATCGCCATCCAAATAAACCACAACTTCAAGGGACTCCAATTCCGACATATCCTAAAAAAATCCTACATGTCGACCTGATTGACCTGAAAAGGCGAGAAATGTATCAAATATTAAAGACAAAACAGCATTACACAAGAGGGATAAGATCATCAAAATCCTACATTATTTCACGAGAGACGAGTTTCATTAGCCCTATAATATCAAATTACCTAGGAACACAGGGCATCCAAATTTACCTAAAGCCTTCACAAAAAAGCGAAGTAAACGGAATAGTGGAAAGGATTCATTCCACCATAACTGAAATGATCAGATGTCTGCAAGACGAATACAAAGATATCACAATAAAAGAATTGAAAAGAAACCAAGTGACATATTTTCCGGGCGGATTCAGCGGATCAGCTATCAACACCTATTAGACTTTAAGGAGAAAGTAAGCGAGGACCTAGTTGCAGAGCGATAACTTGAAGGAAAACGTACCGAAAACATATAAAACAGAGATAAAAAACAAAACCTAAATTCCGAAAAGAATTGTCGCAAGTGGACAATAAGGTTACCGTGACGACGGTCTCCGGAAAAAGAATCAATAAAACTCACATCAAAAATTTACCAACCTAAGTCGTTTTACATATATCTTTACAGCTCATGCCTATGGACAATATAAACATCTTTGAGCGTACATGAGTATGATACTCCAATAGTGTCGGACAAACAAGGCAACGGGAATATAATAAGCGGGAATTTCAAAATTATATATCAAATAGACTTGCGTAACTACTCGTACAGAAAAACGGCTGGGAGAATTTCAAGGGCAACCATCGAGAGCAAAAAAGGACAATTAACTGGATCGGATCTGCATGGAAATGGGTCGCTGGCTCACCAGATGCCACTGATTGGGACGAAATCCTTAAGAGCCAAGGTCGAATCATCGAGAACAACAAGGAGCAATATAAAATCAATACTGCTATAACGAATACGATTCAAAAACTTCTCAGTCAGCACAACGAGATATTGCTGCATCTGGATGACAATAACACCAAAGTGTTTGAACATATATATATATATACAGTATATACAATATATAAAAAGAAATACCGGGTGTTTCTTTTAAACTGAGACGATCAAATATCTCGAAAAATAGCCACTCTACGGAAAAAATGTCCATAATCAAAATTTAATCATACCGCGGAGGAAATACATTAGTGCAAAAAACATAATCCCCCACCCCCGCTTTGTAGGTGGGGCGGGGGTAACTTTTAAACTAAGATAAGAAGCCATATTTTTTATTGCAGATACGGATTCTACGACTAAAAGTACGTAAGATTTGAATGAAATATTTTGTTCGGTTCATGATAGATGGCGTTGTAATCGACGAAATCCAATTTTTTCAATTTCTCCTTCTTAGAACACACGCATTCGATTCTGCAATACGTTTGAAATAAAAAACATCTCGTTTTCATTGGAAATACTCGAAATTCGTCATCAAAACAATTTATTCAGTTTTGTAAATCACATTTAACGTTTGTGTTATTTCTTATCTTCATGTTTTTCGTAATTGCAAAATAAACGATAAAATACTTTAGAATGGAGCGTTTAATTGCGCCAGAGAAAATTGAAATGGTTCTGGTTTATGGAGAAGCTGGTAGAAATCTTGAAAATGCTAATGCTATTTACGCTCAACGTTTTCCGGATAGGATTCGTTCACGTGCTTCATTTGGCCGTACTATCAAATAATTCATTACTGATGGAAATGTTCAACCGAAAAAGAGGACCCGTATAGCAACAGTCACTGGAGAAAATATTGAAATTGCTGTATTGGCAGCAGTGGCTCATAATCCTCATGTTAGTACACGAGAAATAGTTCGCGATTCCGGATTGTCCATCACCAGTGTTTGGAGAATTTTAAAACGGCACAAGTATCATGTGTCTTTACACAAAGATCTTCATGGTGCTGATTTCCAAAATCGGGTAACTTGTTGTTAATGCGCACGTGAACAAATACAACAAAACCCCAATGTTTTTCGTTGCGTAATGTTCTCTGACGAATCGTCTTTTACAAACCATGGAACGGTTAATCGACACAACATGCATTATTGGAGTGTTACAAATCCGCACTGGCGTCGTCAAGTTAAACATCAGCGTCCTTGGACTGTCAACGTGTGGTGTGGAATAATTGGCAACAAACTCATAGGCCCCCACATTATTGAAGGCAACTTGAATGGCCAAATGTACCGAAACATTTTGGAAAATGAACTGCCAATATTACTTGAAAATTTGAACTTAGAAGTGAGACGGAACATGTGGTTTCAACAGGATGGTTGTCCTGCACACTATTCGGTGGTGGCACGTGAAATACATGATCGTGATTTCAATGGTCGCTGGATTGATAGAGCTGGTCCGGTAAATTGGCCTGCCAGATCACCAGATCTTACTTCGCCAGATTTCTTTTTGTGGGGCTATCTCAAAGACAAAGTTTACAAACAAGAACCAACAACACGTGAGAACATGATCGAGTGAATCAGAAATGCGTACACTTCTCAGTTGTGTACAATCATTTGAAATGCGTATTAATAAGTGCATTGAAGTCGCAGGCCATCATTTTGAACACTTATTTTAAGCAAAAATTATTTTATTCACCCGCCATTTACATTAATAAATTGTTTTGATGACGAATTTCGAGTATTTCCAATGAAAACGTGATGTTTTTTATTTCAAACGTATTGCACAATCGAATGCGTGTGTTCTAAGAAGGAGAAATTGAAAAAATTGAATTTCGTCGATTACAACGCCATCTATCATGAACCGTACAAAATATTTCATTCAAATCATACGTACTTTTAGTCGTAGAATCCGTATCTGCAATAAAAAATATGGCTTCCTATCTTAGTTTAAAAGTTTGACTATTTTTTTGCAATAATGTATTTCCCCCGCGGTATGATTAAATTTTGATTATGGACATTTTTTCCGTAGAGTGGCTATTTTTCGAGATATTTGATCGTCTCAGTTTAAAAGAAACACCCGGTATATATATGAGTCATTCCATTATATCTTAGGGAACCGCCCAAAATAACCTTCTTAAATTTAAATTTATGTTCGTTTTTATTGTTGCTCTGGTAAAAAAAGAAGACACATGTATTTTTATTTTTCATTTTGACATTCGAAATTCCCGTTATTCGATATGTCAGTTTGAATAGCTTTCGCACTTTTAATATTGTGTCTATACCATATAAAATGTTGTATTTTCCGTTCTGTAAAAGATATTGTTTTCGTTTTAACTACGTTCGAAAGGTGAATATTTATGGTTAACAAATAAATTAAAAAAAATTTCAAAGTACCGTTATTTTCGAAGCTATGGCAAGATATATGTGCGCACAGGTTTTCACCGCTAGAGGGCGCAGCTACCAAAATCTTAATACTATTTATACGGGGTTTGAAAGGTAGAGGTTCCGCCTTTTAAACAAGCTATACATCATATTTGCACGGCATCTAGTTTGGTAGCTAAATGACGTGAAAGTTGAAAAATTACAAAATTTTCATTTTTTTTTTCGTTGTGAATGTGAATCAAATTTAGGAAAAGAGCGACATATCTGCTATTCCTAGGAATAACTTTGATCAAAATTAAGTAGAGCTTCAAATGAGTTTAAAAGCAAAACTTTATGTTACATAATTTGAGCATCAGAGGATTTTAAAAATGAAAACGTTTTTTTTTTGTTCAGTTTTATTATGCATTACAAGTTTGTTTAAAGTTAGAAGAAAAGAGAACTTCTCGGTGCTGCACTAACTTTTTAGTTGATGTGTATTCTAATTTAGATACATAGTCAAAGTGCACGGACTTGATGTTGCTCCTAAATTTACACCATAAAAAAATTCTTCAGGGTTATTGAAAAGACTGCTTCCAACAGTTATCATTGAGAATAATATAGCTAATCTAGCGGTTCTCTTAATGATGCCTCCTATACCATCTGATGGTCCCTGTCCATGGCTAGGAACAAAGAAATTCCATTCGCAGTCAACGCCAAAATCCGCCTTGTGATAGTTGATGTTTACAAAAAAAATTTATTTTTGAATTGGGATACAGCTCCATCAGAAAAATAGTATAATTTCGTCGGATTTGGATATTCAGCCCCATTTGCTTGTACAAATTTTATAAATTTCGTTTGAAAAGTGTACACTGGTACAGTATCATGCGTATCTTCTTCGGAAATTACTGCGTAGGAGAGTATGCTTATTGAACCTGTTGCTGATTTATAGTAGGCTACGATCGGAAATAATGTTGCTTGCGGTGTAAAATAATGTGCTGCTTGTACTTCATTCTGAGTGACAAATTTAAAATTTTCCGAAAAGTCCAAAATCACTACTACACTATTCTCCGTCTTGTAAATTACTTTTCACTGACTTTAGATATCTTGACTGTTCTTTGGTTATGTAGGTTCCCAGGATATGTTCTTTAATAACTGTTTTTCATTCATAATGGCAGGATCGCAATTTAAAATTTTTGATATAACCGGACATAATAAACTGTTATTCTGATGAGTTATGCACACTCAAACATTATGTGTTCCTGGTTTTCCAGCTAATATGCATTCTTTTGGCCGAAGCTTGGTAAAATTAGAAAATCCAATATTTTGATTTGGATATTGTTCCAAAAAATGTTGGTATGCCTCGGATAAGTTGCATAAAACTACCATTTTCTGGCTGTTGTCTTCATACTTCTGTAGAATTCCTCTATTAATGTAGTTGTTTCACAAGAGACTCCAGATATAGTTTTTCTAGGTCCTGGGAAGCTACCATGTCCGTGGCCTTTGGTGAGATTTTTCGACATTTCTGCCAAATATTTCGAAGTATTAAATGTATCCAAAATTTTAGCCACTGACCAATTCTCTGGTAACAAAGTTAGGAGGAACATTCGATTTGCGTATGATGTCCCTTGCTGGTTGTATGCTTCCATAATATTGTTCATGAGCTCATGCTCTTTATCTGGCGCATCTATTGGTGATATTTTTGGAACAATTGAGTTTTATTACTTTTTCTAGTTGTTTTTTGTTATAACCTGGCTCAATGAGCCTGTGTATATTTGCTGGTGATCCACCCAATCGTATACATATTTCAGAGAACTCTTCCATATAACCTTGTCGGAACATTTCCGTTGGTGGCAATGATATCGGCTCCGATTGATTTGAAGAAGACCCAGATGATGATGGAAGTTGACTTGCAAATTCGGAAGCTGGGTTTGGTATAATTGCCACATCGTTTAATTTGTATAATTTTATGCTGCACTTTCCACAAATTCTCTGTCTGGATAAATCGTGGTTTAAATACTTTTCGGCTTTTTCAGCTAATGCTTCGCTAACGGCTCTAGATTGTTGTTTTATATTTTTATGATTTTCCAATTCAAATGGATAGTGTTGTACTATGCATTTACCATCCTTTACTTTACGAGAAATATCTCACTTAAAAATTTACAAGAGCACTACTACGTCGTTTACTGTTAAGTATTAACTAAGTAAAGTAAACATTTATTCATCTATTCATATTGAGAACTGTAAAAGTTTTAAATGTGACATCTCTTATTACCATCAGATCCACTTATAGTTGACAATAGCAAACATTGGAAGAGGCGTATTGAACCATATGCTTCGATACAAAAAATCTATATTCGAGTATGTAGAAACCTTAAATCACGAAAACTACCTAAACTGCATTATACTGGATATATATAAAACAATGAGATACGTACCTTAGAGAGTAAAATAAAGTGACTCACATAATATAACAAACATAATAAACAATAAACTTAACTCATAGGGCTAATGAATTACGTCATGCTAGTGCAATTTTAATGATAAGGGCGTTGTGTTTTAGGTTACCTTAGCCGTGACTCATTCGGTACAATAAACTTTCTAACAAACAAAGTTGGCTTTCCTAGATGTAACAGCTCACTCGCTGTTATAATTAGACCAAAGTTATTTTACTATAAAACGCCGATAAAATTCCCTTATTATCAAGCACCCTCTCCAAATCTCATTTAAAATATTGGATTTTCAGGTTTAAATCCTAAAACACATTAAAATTGCATTTAAGTTACATATTTGTTTTACTAAACGAGAAAATTAAATACGAATTTTAAATTTGAAATAATCTGGTGCTCAAATTATGTAACATAAAGTTTTGCTTTTAGACTCTTTTGAAGCTCTACTTAATTGTGATCAAAGTGGTTCCTAGGAATAGCATATATGTCGTCCTTTTCCCTAAATTTGATTCACATCCACAACGAAAAAAATGAAAATTTTGTGATTAAGATTTTGGTAGCTGCACCCTCTAGCGGTAAAAAGTCGTGCGCACATATATCTTGCCATAACTTCGAAAATAACGGTACTTTGAAATTTATAATAATAATTATTTTTATTTATTTGTTAACCATAAACATTCACCTTTCTAACGCAGTAAAAACGAAAACAATATCTTCTATAGGACGGAAAATACAACATTTTATGTATAGACACAATATTAAAGTGCGAAAGATGTCAAAACTGACATATCGAATAACGGGAATTTCGAATGCCAAAATAAAAAACAACAAACACTTTTGTATGCCAATATTACATAAGGACCACGACAAAAAACAAAAAATTAAAATCTAAGAGACAAATTTTGAAAATTGTGAAAAATTCCCTGAAATATAATGGAATGACCCATATACCGGGTGTTTCTTTTAAACTGAGACGATCAAATATCTCGAAAAATAGCCACTCTACGGAAAAAATGTCCATAATCAAAATTTAATCATACCGTGGGGGAAATACATTAGTGCAAAAAAAATAGTCCCCCACCCCCCGCTTTGCAGGTGGGGCGGGGGTAACTTTTAAACTAAGATAGGAAGCCATATTTTTTATTGCAGATACGGATGAACACACTTAGAACACACGCATTCCATTCTGCAATACATTTGAAATAAAAAACATCACGTTTTCATTGGAAATACTCGAAATTCGTCATCAAAACAATTTATTAATGTAAATGGCAGGTGAATAAAATAATTTTAGCTTAAAATAAGTGTTCCAAATGATGGCCTGCGACTTTAATGCACTTATTAATATGCATTTCAAATGATTGTACACAACTGAGATGTGTGTCTGGTTGAATTTCAGCACACGCATTTCTGATTCGCTCAATCATGTTCTCACGTGTTGTTGGTTCTTGTTTGTAAACTTTGTCTTTGAGATAGCCCCACAAAAAGAAATCTGGCGAAGTAAGATCTGGTGATCTGGCAGGCCAATTTACCGGACCAGCTCTATCAATCCAGCGACCATTGAAATCACGATCAAGTATTTCACGTGCCACCACCGAATAGTGTGCAGGACAACCATCATGTTGAAACCACATGTTCCGTCTCACTTCTAAGCTCAAATTTTCAAGTAATATTGGCAGTTCATTTTCCAAAATGTTTCGGTACATTTGACCATTCAAGTTGTCTTCAATTTTGTGGGGGCGTATCAGTTTGTTGCCAAATATTCCACACCACACGTTGACAGTCCAAGGACGCTGATGTTCAACTTGACGAAGCCAGTGCGGATTTGTAACACTCCAATAATGCATGTTGTGTCGATTAACCGTTCCATGGTTTGTAAATGACGATTCGTCAGAGAACATTACGCAACGAAAAAAATTGGGGTTTTGTTGTATTTGTTCACGTGCCCAATGACAAAAAGTTACCCGATTTTGGAAATCAGCCCCATGAAGATCTTTGTGTAAAGACACATGATACTTGTGCCGTTTTAAAATTCTCCAAACACTGGTGAGGGACAATCCGGAATCGCGAACTATTTCTCGTGTACTAACATGAGGATTATGAGCCACTGCTGCCAATACAGCAATTTAATTATTTTCTCCAGTGACTGTTGCTATACGGATCCTCTTTTTCGGTTGAACATTTCCATCAGTAATGAATTATTTGATAGTACGGCCAAATGAAGCACGTGAACGAATCCTATCCGGAAAACGTTGAGCGTAAATAGCATTAGCATTTTCAAGATTTCTACCAGCTTCTCCATAAACCAGAACCATTTCAATTTTCTCTGGCACAATTAAACGCTCCATTCTAAAGTATTTTATCGTTTATTTTGCAATTACGAAAAACATGAAGATAAGAAATAACACAAACGTTAAATGTGATTTACAAAACTGAATAAATTGTTTTGATGACGAATTTCGAGTATTTCCAATGAAAACGTGATGTTTTTTATTTCAAACGTATTGCAGAATCGAATGCGTGTGTTCTAAGAAGGAGAAATTGAAAAAATTGAATTTCGTCGATTACAACGCCATCTATCATGAACCGAACAAAATATTTCATTCAAATCTTACGTACTTTTAGTCGTAGAATCCGTATCTGCAATAAAAATATGGCTTCCTATCTTAGTTTAAAAGTTATCCCCGCCCCACCTGCAAAGCGGGGGTGGGGGATTATTTTTTTTGCACTAATGTATTTCCCCCGCGGTATGATTAAATTTTGATAATGGAAATTTTTTCCGTAGAGTGGCTATTTTTCGAGATATTTGATCGTCTCAGTTTAAAAGAAACACCCGGTATATTTATTTATATATATATATATATATATATATATATATATATATATATATATATATATATATATATATATATATATATTATATATATATAGAAAAACTTCCAAAATTGACCACCTCTCTGTTTTCACCACCTCCATACATTGACCAATTTTTGGGTAGTACCTTCAATTGTCTATATAAATTGAATAAAAATATTCTCTGTAAATTTACCATTATAAAGTGACCACTCTCTGTAAAGTGACCACTTTTAATAGAGCACCACAAATAAAATTGGTTTCTCTAATGTGACCATATATCTTTGAACATGAAAAGTTAAAATGAAAAGTTAAACATTTTGGCATAAGTAGGACCACTGCACATAATTGAAAGAAACGAAAACATGAATTTAATTGAAGCGGAATCATCAAAATGACAAAAACCGGTTATGAAGATGACAACAATGCCACATACCTATGGTTTAAAAAGCTTAGAAGCATCAACGCACGAATTGCGGAACCTAGGATACAACGAGCTGCGCTTAAATTTACAGGCGATTTTAACTGACCTGACTTCAAAGCTTCTAATGGATGGTTGAAAAAGTTTACAGCGAAAAGAAGCATTAGTTACAAAATGCTATTAGGTGGATCAAACTGTGTCCCGCAAGAAGTTGCTGGTTATAAAACAAGCGACATTTTTAATGCTGACGAATGTGGTTTATTTTTTAAAGCACTGCCAGATCGGAGCTTTGTATTAAAAGGTGAAACATGGTCCGTAATATGGCGAAATAATCAAAAGGCGTGGATGACAAGATCATTATTTGAAGAGTGGTTGCAAACTATAGACAAGCAGATGAAAAAATCTAGGCAAAATATTCTTTTAATTGTTGATAATTGCTCTGCTCATAATACTACTATAAAGCTAACTAACGTTAATTTGAAATTTCTGCCACCGAACACTACGTCCGTGGTTCAACCCATGGATCGGAGAATAATCAAAAACTTTAAACAACACTACCGAAACTTGATGATGACATCGATTATTGCCCAATCCACTGTTACCGATGCAACATTATCGGCCATGAAAATCAACGCTTTACAATCAATTAACTGGATGGATGCTGCTTGGAAAGCTGTTACAGCAGAAACAATTTGCAATTGCTTTAAAAGCAATGAACAGTCAGCACCTGCCTTAGAAGAAGACGTATCTCTAGTTTCCTATGGATGAATTCATTGGAATTGATGACCTCCTCTGCGTTTGCGAGCAGCCAGATTTATATGAAATTCATCAGGATGTAGTAAATGAGATTAATGGTCAATCATTGAAATTTTGTGAGCCATCGGATTCAGACAGTGAACGAGATTTGAATGAAATTGCCCCGAAGGAAGCAGAAATTGCCAAAATGTTGCAACACATAAACAATTTTGCATTAATGAAATGTGCAGACTTGCTACCATCGGTTCAGGAGTCAGAATTAAATTTATCACTATAAATAAATATTTTACATCAAAATAGGTAGAATTTTCTGATAAAATCCTATTATTTATGTGATAAGAAAGAATTTCTTAAAATTGACCACCTCCATAAAGTGACCAAAAATTGGTGATCCCTTAGATGATCACTTATATATATAGGGTGTCTCAGCAATAGCGCCGGATTTAAATTTGCCGCCATTTTGTTAATAGGAGTTGTACGGTGATTTTTTTGACAGTTGTCCGGTACAGACCACGCGATTTAAGAATATGGAGAAGTATTCTAACCAACAAAATTTAATTATTGTAAAAATACATTACAAAAATGGTGAAAGTTTTGCGAAAACAGTTCGCCAATTACGTCAAGTTTTCGGTCCGCCAAATGAATCGACAGTGAGGCGTTTAATTACAAAATTTGATACCAAATTTACGTTGATGGATCAGAAGATCATTGTACGTCGTCGTCCTTGTCGGTCACTCGAAAGTATAGCCACAGTAAGGGAATCTGTGGCCGAGAATCCAGGAACTTGGGAGTGCGGTATCACGAAATGTTAACGGAGTTTTTGTGACCCGAATTGGATGTATTTGATGTGGAGCACATGTTTTTCCAACAAGACGGTGCGACCTGTTCTTTAAGGCTATGTGAAGGAAAAGGTGAATGCGAATCAGCTTGAAACAGTTGAACATCTTAAAGAGGAAATACGGCACATTATTGGTGAAATATAGCCACATTTATGCGAAATGTGTTTTTTAATAATTAAACTTTGCTGGTTTAAATACTTCTCCATATTCTTAAATCGCGTGGTCTGTACGTGATAACTGTCAAAAAAAGCGGCGTGCAACTGTTGGTTGCGCTCTTGCTGAGACACCCTATATATATATATATATATATATATATATATATATATATATATATATATATATATATATATATATATATATATATATACATATACATATATATATATATATATATATATATATATATATATATATATATATATATATATATATATATATATATATATATATATATATATATATATATATATATATATATATATATATATATATATATATATATATATATATATATATATAAAGGGCTATCCAATTCGAGATTGATAAAGTAGAAATCTGTATACCGACATCTGTCAAAGATAAACGTCAAGTACGCTGTCATTTATTTAGTTGACATTCTGCCATTTAAGAATATGGAGCATTTAACATACGCAAATTGGGTGTTGGAAAAACAGGCCGTCGATGCTGATTTTTGGAACAAAATTTTCTTCAGTGATGAAGCTCATTTTTCGCTTGGCTGATGTCAATTGGCCTCCAAGATCCTGTGATTTAACGCCTTTGGATTTCTTTTTGTGGGGCTACGCGAAAGATCGTGTTTACGCAAACAATCCTCAAACTCTTGACGAATTGAAAACTAATATTCGTAAGGTAATGGCCGAGATACCGCCCGAAATGTGCCGAAAAGTCATTGAAAATTACCGCAAAAGAATCAAGGCCTGTAAGAAGTCCCGTGGAGGACATTTGAATGATATCTTGTTTAACTAAAAATGGCAAGGATCAATCTGTAAAATGAAATAAAAAATTGTGTCGTCTTGTGCTTGTGCTTTACTAACTATTGACTACTTAGGTGTCTGTAACCGGGTCACGTCTATCATATCTAATAACCTTTCCTATCTCTCCGTATTGTTATATGTGTAAGGGGTGTACGGTAGGCCCGGCGTATCCGGGATCCTTGCTTAGTCTTGGCTGTACATCTTAATCAATCAATCAATAAATTTAAAATTCACCTACAATTTTGATAGAATATTTACTATCGCAAAATGTTCAAATACCTAACAGTAGGAATTAGATAATTATTAAATACATTTTCTTAATTTTTTCGGATATCGTATGAGTTTCACTTAGATAGGTTATTGTTTTGTACTCTTAATCTTATTTAAGTGGAAAAGAAAAATTTGTTCATTGCTTATTCCGGAGCAAATAGTTAATCTAATTTATGATTGGTGCTGATTAATGACTAATATTCGGGTGTGATAATATTTTAAAAATGGATTGGAATAATAAAATTAATTTAATCTGGATTTAGGAAAGGATTCCGGAATTAATCGTATCTATGCATCTCAATTTAATAACCAATTTAATTTCTTGGACATTGGAGTTTGGGAAGCAGTTTTGTTGGTTAAACTTTCAAATATTGTAAAGTGAAGTGGTAGTCATTAATCTTAAGTTAATCTACAGGAAATATTTTGGAAGGCGACCCAGTTATTAACTATTTAAATTTAGTATTTAGTTATAATAAGTTATTATAAGTTAAACAGTTTACCTATTCTTGGTAAAGCAGTTAATCTATTTTAAGAGTGGTACTGGTTAGATACGGATACTCCGGGTGTTAGTGTTTAAAACTGGTTTATAATAATAAAATTTAAATTAAATATTGGCTGTTAGGGAAAGAATTCCGGATCCAATAGCACTTATCAGCAAATAATTCAAATTCTAACAATATATTGACTCCAGGAGTTAAGCATTCTGGAAGCGGTTTTGATGGCTATACTTAGTATTTCAAAATAATAATTAATTTCAGATGCGGTTCAAAGGGAAGCTGACACAATTTGAAAGAGTCTGCAACCGGGCCAGGTCTGTCACATCTACTGTTGGTTGTGCATTCAAATCAAATCAAAATTTATTAATCCTATTTAATTAATGATGAATTTACATTTCAGCTTTAGAGGCAGATGAATAATAGAATTTTTAATGTAGGTTTATTTTAGGTGCTGTTTTGAACTTTTATCCCTTGTATTGTCTTGTGTTGTACGATCAAGGTTCTTGTAACCGGGTCGCTCTGCCAAAAAAAAAAAAACCTTTCCTATCCTTACCATTGCCTACCTTATCGGCTATTTCTAGGTGTCTGTAACCGGGCTGATTCAGTCCCATCCAATTAACCTGTCAGTGTACGGTGGGCCCGGCGTCTCCCGGGAGATCTTGTCTAGAACTTGGTCGTGCATTCAAAATCAATCAATCAATCAATATATATATATATATATATATATATATATATATATATATATATATATATATATATATATATATATATATATATATATATATATCCTCCTATACAAAAAGGGCTTCCCTATACAAATTAATTATGCCCCTTACTATATAAAACCTCTATATCAAGGACGAAGATTTTGACTAATCATCACAACTACGACACATCAAACTGATAAAAAGTACGATATCCGTTTTGGCCAATTATCTTACAATTCATCAATTCGATTATTAAATTTCATACTGCAGTTTCAAATGTCATACCCAATTATTTCGGCGAACATATAAACGCCGCAGACACACTCGTACATATCCAATTGGGAATTATAACTAGATACACCTTCTGAACAATTTAAAACTATATGTCTACGACTGCATATCTCCACACCAAACTCTGTAATATAGGCTTATATATGCGAGCAGCATAAAATTTAGTTCCATATCTAGCATAGATGTACCGAACTAAACACATATACGTATGTGCACACACAAACGATGCAAGTATGTTCATTTTATTGCTGATAAATTATTCACCCTATATTATGCTGTTATCTTTACTGTAAACAGTAGTATAGTAAATGGTAGTGAAAAAATAGTTTTGATAACGAAATTTTGGTATATGATCGTATTGTACACCGTATAGAGTAAAAAATCATAAATCAAATTAATTTCCTGTGTTCTCGTTTTCGCCGAAGAAAATTAATTTCGAACAATGAATTACACTACTTACTATACCTAGACTATACACTCGACGATTCCTTTCAACATAACATTTTTTATGTTCTGTGCATAGAACTTGTTCCCTAACTCCCATGGGCCCCGTAATAATATTTCTGCCTCATATATATTCCACTTTATACTCTCGTATATACGTATGGGTATATAAACCCTAAAAACAAATGAAACTGTGTACGGATAATAAATTTTTGTTGGGAAAATTTCGAATTTTCACCCGAATGCCGAATATGCTCGTACAACAAAAATAGAAGGAAAAATATTGCACAGATGTTCATTTCATTTATCATCCTGTGTGTGTGTGTGTGTTTTTACATTATAAAGAAGCAATTTTTCCTGTCAAAAATTAAATCAACATTTTCTTCGTTATGTTTCTAATTTCCCACCCACTTATTATATAACCTTTTTCCCGCCCTTTTTGTATTTTTGGAAAAATCATATATTCCCCTGATATTGTGTTGCTGCTCTGTGTAACAGTTGTATTGTTACAGCAAAATTTACAAACTTCATGTCACTTAATTAGATTTTCCCGCAGTTATTTTTTTTTGTCAAATTATAGTTTCAACACTCGGTTCAATCACAAAGTGTCGGATACCATTAATTATGTCAAATTATCAGTGAATACCGTTAATAGACAGTTATAGTGTGTAATTTAGACATTACACAGTGATGATGGGTCATTTATTATAATTTTTTGGATGTGCGTGATCGCTGCAATTTACATACCTGAAACGAAAAAGAGAAAATAATTGACTTAGAATTTGTTTTGATATGGTTTCAATTAGTAGTTTTAAGAGTGAGTCAGCTGAAGTGAATTCAAGCTTAGTGTAAAAGAAAAGATACCTGGAAAGCGGCGTAGAAGCCCAGAAGAAGCTATACCGAGGGTATCTCGAGCAAGAGGAAAAATTATTCAACGGTCGGGCCGACGATGTTTGTATGCTAGTCCGTCAACCACACCTATATTCACGTCTGACTTAAGACGAATTGTAGAGCCAAAACTTTGCCAATCGATAATGCATTAAAACAGCAGCATCTATGGATCAAAGTGAAAAGATTCGTTTGAAGGAACAAACGAAATTGAAGATTCATCAGATTATTTAAAAATGTCGTATCAGATGATTTTTGAGATCGATGAACAAATATGTGTATTGGAATGATATCACATTCCGTTCCCAAACCTACGAAACTGATCGTCAAGTTAATTCGTGGAAGTTAATTTTATGTGAGCGATATTTATGCATATTCAGCATAGACACGTTGTTTGATTGTGGGCATTTTCTTGTTGTTCGATCTCTGTTTTTCTTCTCTTTCATACAATCATCAACAGCAAAGATGAGTATAAATATCGGGAAAATTGGAAAAGTTTTTTTTGGCGGAGTGGAGTAGTGTCGTGACATTACGACAGTTAAATGGTAAAAATAAAATTCGTTAAGTTGGGCAGAATTTCTTAATTTTTTGTGGAATTAAGATGAACATTTATACCCCCGCAATATACAACCACGGTTGATTCGATCCGCATAATGGGTTGATGACGCTATCACTACTTAGGAGTCCGGTACCCCACTCAACCTCCCATCCTTCTTCAATAGCGGGTAACAAGGCCACTATCTGGGCACCCCAAAACCCACGCCATTTCTTATTCAAGACAATTGCTGCATGGGGTGCATGACGGATAGTTGGCAAATACTATGAAACAAGGCTGGCGTCAGCCAAGTTAGAGGCTAACCCGTTTCAAATGTTAAAAAAATTGGCAGAAAAAAGTAGTGGAAATAACCAGTGCTCTAAACCTGCACCGACCAAATTAGCCTGCCTCTATGAAACCTGTACCATAACTTATTACACATTTATTACAAATTATTACAACAAATTCCGATTTTATTACAGTTACCGTTTTCGAGGAACGAGTAGTCGGTTTGATATCGGGATGCTTCTTAGACCAGAATTTATTACAAATTAATTACATTAAATAAGTTAGTTCAGGAACATCCCTATAACTTGCCTAAGGATAAATTCACCCCAAAACGAATATGTATTTCAAAAATGTCAATTTAAGCAACTTTAATAATTTGTTTACACCAGGCTGCCACCAGATTTTGGGAATAATGTTGCTCTAGAAGTCTTGCCGAGAGTAGGTCAACCTTATACCGGTATGTAATAAATTATTTTTGTGTCAGGATACGCGGAATTGGCTCCAACCGGAAAAGGCTACAAATGTTTAATTTAAAGGTCGATTTTGCAAAATTTAATAATTTATTACAACAGACCACATTAAGAGTGATAATCTAATGACAGCCATTACCGTTTGTAGCCAATTCCGTGTAACCTGTCATAAAATAATTTATAATGTCTTCTAGGATATTACCGAAAGTTCATAAAGAACTTCTCCGACGTAAGTAAACCCTTAACGGAATGTTTAAGGAAGCAAGGAAATAGTTCTTGACAAAAGGTATCTACAATGTTTCGAATATTGCAAGGAATTGTTGTGCAACGAACTAATCCTGCAATACCCTGATTTTACCAAGGAATTTATCCTTACTGCAGACGCAAGTAATGTAGCCATTGGAGCCGTGCTTTCACAAGGTCCAATAGGGAAGGATAAACTAATTTGCTATGCCTCCAGAACCTTAACGGTTACGGAGCAAAATTACTCAACTATAGAGAAGGAGCTTTTGGCAATCGTCTGGTCCACGAAATACTTTAGGCCATATCTATTCGGTCAAAAATTCAAAATCGTGACAGACCACAAGCCATTGACATGGCTCTTCAATCTCAAACAACCCAATTCGAAACTGATTCGATGGAGATTGAAGCTAGAGGAATACGATTATGAAATCGTATATAAGAAGGGTGTAAAAAATACGAACGCGGATGCCTTATCACGGTTACAACCCGAACCTCTTACTATTAATAATATTAACACTTCCAAAATATCTGAAACCTCCACGGAACCAGAAAGTGGAAGTGAAACCGAGGACATTGTACCAACAACTAATTCCCCAATAAATCATTTCAGCTCACAGCTGATAATAACAATTGATCCCGAAATGTTAGGATCAAATATCATTCATGAACACCCCTTCGGAAAACATAGGGTAATAATTTACATGCCTAATTACCATTTACCAACTATAAAACTTAATATCAGAACATTTGTAACAAAACATCCAGTTACAGGTCTTTTGTGTGATGATATAGTCTTTGATATAGCTAACGAAGCTTATCAGGAAAAATTTGGAAACCCTTCAAAAAACTATTTGGTAAGAGCAAATGTCCTTCTAACCGATCCTGAAGATCAGAATGCTATGATCAAAAAAGGCATGAAGAAAACCATCGCAGAGGTATATTGGAGAACTATGAGTTCATCCTATTAATAACTGCAATATATGCTGGCAGACAAAATACGACAGTAATCCATTAAAAATTGAATATGAGATTACAGAAACGCCGAAAAGGCCAATGGAAATCCTGCATATAGATTTCTGTTTCTTTGAAAATCATGTATTTCTCACAGTCTTGGACAAATTTTCTAAATTTGCTGCAGCCTTCTATATTGCGAACCAGCAAAGAAGTCCAAAGGAGACTTGTTCAGTTTTTCAGTGTCCATAGTAAACCTTCAAAAATTATAGCAGACATTATAGCGTGCCCCCTGATAAAGCCTAGAGGTAAGCAGAAACCGACTTGGTGGACCACGGAGTTGGGAACCTATCGAAGGGCATGTAGGACAGCTTTTAATAAAGCTAAAAGCACAAGGGAGGTACGGGATTGGGACTTCTATAAGGAGGACCTAAGAAGGTACAAGAAAGAGTTGAGGAAGGCACAAGGGTGGTCTTGGAGACTCTTCTGTGGTAGGATGGAGGAGGTCTCTGAGACTTCTCGCCTTAGGAAAATTCTAGCTTCTAACCCAACCAGCCCAAGTTATTTGATAAGACCGGACGGGTCGTGGACAGCTTCAAGTATGGAATCATTGGAGCTCCTCATTGAGACCCATTTTCCGGGAAGCTTTGATGCCTCGATAGAGCACGGAGCTCATCGAGTAACACCTTCAGTAGAGATGGAGGGCATTGTAGACAGGGAGCGAATCCAGTGGGCGCTGAAAGGTTTCAAGCCGTATAAATCGGCGGGCCCGGATCGGATTATACCAGCAGAGATCCAAAGGAACTCGGCAGTCATCCTCCCCTGGCTGGAGGGTATCTTCGGGGGATGTCTGAAACTTGTCTATATTCCTAGGAAATGGACGGAGGTCAGAGTGGTCTTTATCCCGAAATCGGGAAAAAGCTCACATGCTTACCCAAAGGATCTGAGACCGGTAACTCTATCATCCTTTCTGCTGAAAACCTTGGAAAGGTTGGTAGATGTAGGTATTCGATCAAAAATTGAGCCCAGGAATTGGGCAGTGTCGCAGCATGCGTACTGTAAGGGAAAGTCGGCGGACACAGCTCTGCACGATCTAGTACGCATGATTGAGAAGTCAATTCACTCGCAAGAGTTTTGTATGGTAGCATTTCTTGACATTGAGGATGCCTTTAATAATGTAAAAACGGAGGCGATCATGGAAGGATTGTCATGTTTGAAGGTGGACTACCCTATAAGTAGGTTGATAAATCAGATGTTGGTAAGCAGGATCATTACCTCAAAACTGGGGGAGTCCACCATTAGAAGAAGGGCGGTTAGAGGAACCCCGCAAGGAGGTGTAATGTCCCCCTTTCTTTGGAGTGCAGTGATTAATGGATTGCTGTTGGAACTGGAGAGGGAGGGGACAGGAGTTGTAGCGTATGCAGATGATTTAGCTATAGTTATCTCAGGCAAACATGTGAATACGATTAGGGATGTTATGCAAAATGCACTCCTGATCGTTACTAGATGGGCCAGCAAATGTGGATTAGGGATCAACCCTTCCAAGACAGAGCTGGTACTATTTACTAGGAAATATAAAATTCCGGTAGTTAGCTCTCCTACCGTGAACGGCATTAGACTGGCTTTTGCCGATAGAGCGAGATTTTTGGGCATAATCTTGGACAGTAAGCCCAACTGGAAGCCCAACATTATAGAAAGGGTGGAGAAGGCTAATGTAACCATTTACTCGTGTAGGAACGCCATAGGTAAGAGTTGGGGTTTGAAACCAGCGCTGGTGCACTGGATCTATACCGCAGTGGTGAGACCTGTGCTGATGTATGGGGTGGGCGTATGGTGGCCAGCTCTAAATAAGGTAACATATGTAAGGATGATGGAAAAGGTAGAAAGAACGGCCTGTATGCTTATAAGCGGGGCGCTTAGGACAACTCCTACACGCGCTTTAGAGGTTATGTTCCACCTTATTCCAATCGAATTTTTTGGTAAACAAATTGCAGCCAATGTGGCCACGAGACTCTCGGCGGTCTCGCAGTGGAAGTGTCTTCAGACGGAACACTCGACGATAGTTAGATCGCAAAGGGAAGAACTGGCGATTCTAGATTATAGTAAACCAACGTTGTGCTTCAATAAAGGTTTCGGGACCATCTGTTCCTCGAGAGAATCCTGGAGGAACGGATCAATACTGGAAAATGAGGCACTGTAATTTTTCACTGACGGCTCTAAGCTAGACAGTAAGGTAGGAGCCGGAGTCTTCTGTGAGAAGCTAAACGTTAATATTTCTGTTCGTCTCCCTGACTACTGCAGCGTGTACCAGGCTGAAGCGGTGGCGATCGGGGAAATCATGACATGGTTGAAGTATAATGTGGTATCCGGGAGGGATATCGCAATCTATGTGGACAGTCAGGCGGCGATCAAGTCACTAGAGGCGGTTTGTCTGAAGTCACGGGTAGCGCTGGATTGCCGATCATCTCTTAATGAGATGAGCGAGTATTTCAGCATCCAGATAATCTGGGTCCCTGGTCACTCGGACGTCACGGGAAACTGCAGGGCAGACGAACTAGCTAGGTACGGTACGACTCTCCAGATGCAGCCGGAAAGGGCAGTTCTGGGGAGACCTATAGCAGCGCTCAAATTGGCGCTCGGAAGAAAGGCAATCGCCTTGACAAATGAGAGGTGGACCAACACTCTCATGTGCAGGGTAGCAAAGCAGGTTTGGCCAAAACTGAACTTGAAGCGCTCCAAGGCGCTCACATCCCTGGGGAAACGGGACTTAAGTTTGGTCGTAGGGATACTGACAGGAGACTGCCTTTTTGGGGAACATGCGAGAAGGCTGGGTCTACAGACGAATGACTTTTGTAGAAGTTGTATGGACGAAGAGGTGGAAGAGTCTTTAGATCACTTCCTATGCTCGTGTCAAGCTCTATCATACAGAAGACATAAATACTTAGGTGTGTACGGGATGAACAGCCTTTCGGAACTCGCGAACTGTGGAGTGCGAGATATTTTACGCTACATAAGAAGCTCTGGATGGTGTTAACGGGGGTAAAGGGAAATAGGATCCTGTGGTATCACAATGGGCCGCTATTGGCCTAAGTGTGCGGAAGCAGCCACTCTAACCTAACCTAACCTAACCCTATTGATACACTCGATCAAGGTTTTCTTCTACTCTTTTATTGAAACTAGTTTCTGATCTCATTTCTTCTAGTGTATTCTGCAGACTCATTTCCTGCGAGATAAGTCTTTTGTTGAGGTTCTCTAGATTTCACAGTATGTCCTGAAAAAAGAGACCCACTTTTAGCGGTTTCTGCTCTGTTTGCTGAACTATTTGTGCATAAGTAACGTTTTCATTTACTCGCCCTCTTTGAGATTAGGAGTTGACGATTTAGGCTCCGTGGTTTTTTTTTGTAGATTGTACATATCTTGATGTATCTGGTTTGCGTGATTTATCTCTCATTTTCAGTAGTTGTACTGCTACTTCACATCCTTTGTAGTTCGGTGGATGCTGGCCTCAATTGCGATTTCTGAAGAATTAAACGAACTTCAATTGCGTCGATATTCTTCCGGGGAAGCGATGTGTTTTTAAAAGTGTCAAAGTTGCTGTTGTATGGTAATAATAATAAAATGTAAAGACTTTGAAGGAGCTCAGGAGGAAAGTGTTGGTTTTTGAAAAATAAAGTTATTTTTTCGAATAAACTCGTACCATACAAAAGGGAAATTTCGTTCCAATTCCCAATATAAATGTTTAAAGGAAATTATTGAATTCGATTCCAGCACACTCTACTCTGCAACCTGATAAAAGCTTTCGACCGTTAGTCACAGCAACAAATCCCTAAAGATTATAGTTTAAATTTAACCTAAACTTTATTTTCTATACAACTGGGGTTGTCTCACAGCAAATGTGTGTGTGTATGTGTGTTATTCTATATAATAAATCGAAATATTTTATTGCTTTCTATACATTGATGGAAGGGCAAAGTTTGTAAAGCGATTATCGTGAATATCCTAGCAACTTGCTTTTCTGTCCTTTTTATGTATTTAACAATAAAAAAAAAAGATTTAAATCCCCTGTAATTTAAACGAATCAAACAAAATGTCATGAAAATATCTTTTTGTGTACCAAACGCAAAAAAAGGAAAAACTAAAGCTTATTTTATAATATAAATGTATACAACTTTGTTAAAAATGGAATATTTCCGAGGAAAAGCTCCCTCTTTTTTGTGTACAGTATAAATTTTATTTTATATTTGGAGAAATCCCTAAAAATTAAAGTCATAAAACAAATGTCATAAACCTTTTCATTTTATCTCGGTTGTATATTACTGGGCAAAGTTGGCAAAAAAAAATACTTTGCGGTGTTTATGGTTCCTGCATTTATACATATTTTATTTGTATTCTGCGGTCCTAAAAGTTTTAGTGGTCAATCTAAGTCTATATACGCAGAGTACTCTCCTATGAATGCTAAAGTGTAACAATAACATTATCTTCAATTTTATTATTATTATTACTACAATTATTTTTTTTATTATTTATTACTGCTGTTACTTATTTTTCCCATATTCATATATTACATCTACTACGTATACGGCTGGCTATACAGTAGGAAAAATTTGTGTTGCCGTAAAATAATAAGGAAAATAAAAATCCATCCAGACAATTTATGATGATAATACGAAAAATTTAAGGTACCGAACGTATATTATCCCCCCATGACGGGGTGTTAACTTATAACCCATATGGGGGATGAGTGTTTCATACTGTTTATGTAGCTTTTTTATTGTTCGCCTTCGTTGTTCAAATTACATTTGGTTGCATGTGCTTCTGCTGCTGCTGCTCCATAAAGACGCAAAAATATTTTCCTATTTCATGCATCGATTAGAAAATTCAATTTTTTTTTGTGTTTGTCTTTAAAAAGCAGCACAAAACCAATTTGGAATAGAAAAAAAAAACAAATTTTGTAGTCGTCTGGTGGAAATATTTCTTTCTTTTACAGCATCTTGGAATAGATATGAATTTTGAAACTGTATTTGTGTTTAGCACGAATGGGTAGATTTAAACACCCTTATATACCGCATGGTGAGATGAAATTTTGTTCATCCCAATTCCTATTGTTTTTGCACCCAAAATGTCTACAAAAAAAAAATCGGGTATTGGACAGCACCTGACTTCATAATACCAAATTCAATATAATCGGCTAACGGCCAGACACAACATGTTTCATCCCAATTACTATAATACTTTCGTTGCCGCCTAATTGGAACGTAAAAATGGAAACGAATTGTTTTGGGAATTTTCACTACATAAATTTTGTATTTATTTGGGTGTGTGTGTGTCGGCTCAAGATAATTTTCTAAAAATTGAAGATCTCTGACATCGTTATTTTTTTGCTTGTTATAGGCGCTTGGGTATACTAAGGGACGTTTTTTTAAGATTATAAATTTGACAGGCAGAAGATTTTTCTTAATGATGGTACGAGATGGGTATATACGCAATTAAGAAGGACGTGATTTAATTTGTAAGTCATCAACACCGCGAATTTTGTTTTGTTCTGGTTAATTTTGGAAAAAAACGTCCTCCACTTTTATAGTGTATTATTTTCAGAAGTAGATCTAATTAGTAGACTAGAAGGTGGTGTTTCCAAATTATCAAAGTAAAGATTCCGAATTATCGGTTCCAAATAACGCAAGGTTCTACGCATAGGCGACTGATTGACTTCATAAAAATGATACATTCACGCTTAAATTTATGGTATCATTCGACATGCTATTATGTCGAGGTCTTGTTCAACATCGACACGCCAGCGCAGTCAGGGTCTTCTTCTACGACGCATCCCGGCTGGTTGTTGAAGGAATACTTTATTAATAATCCAAGATGGCACTAACTCGATTTGATTTGATGAATTCAAAAGAAGTTGCATTATCTCGTGGTTCATACGAATCCGATATTCATTGTTCGCAACTTTAATTGTTCCTAACCCCTACGACGACCAACACGCTCAAAATGGATAGGCTACAGCCGGGCTGTACAAGGATCATTGTCGTCGAAGTTTCCAGGCAGCACACAATCTCGTGTTGAAATTTACAAAATAAATCCCATCCATTCCTTGCTCATCATTTCGTCACACCACCATCAACCAATGATACTCGGAATTACTGGATTCGACGATGATATGCAAAAATTCTCATGTAGGAGAAAAACCCGAATTGGAGATCCAGGGATTGCAGGAACGATATGACGAACTTTGTAACGCTACTGATGAGCAAGGGAGTTTACTCTAGCATATGTCAAGGCTCGACATTATAAAGAAAGAATCATACGATTTATCAACACTTATGGGGAAGCACCTCTTTTAACTAAAATTTATCGAAATTGGCGGCATATATTCAACGATTTCCAAAAATTATGGTACGAATATCAGAACTCTGACATTCCTACTCAAAGTAGAAGAATAGTGGCAAGTACTTTCTCTGAAAAATTAGATAATTTGTTGTCCAATGACTCCTATAATGAAAGGAACACCTTCGGAGCAGCCTTCTCCATTGAAACAAAACCTGGATATCACAAAACTATCGCATGTTCCATTCCTATAACCAAAACAATTAAAGGGGTCTGTCGCAGGTTTTTTTCATACGTGCTGGATCTCAAAACAACGGTACCAATACTCGGAATAACCAATTGGTACCTCCAAATAACACGACAAATTCCATGAGACCTCCAATATTAAGACCTCCTCTTTTCCGAAATGCTCCAGACGATGACTGTGAGAAAAGGCTTCCAACACAGCGAAATGAAAAACCTGCACAGTCTAGATTAGATAATTTTTATAAGATCCGGCAAAAATGGAATTTGTCCTTTGACGGAACGAATACACTTAATGTGCATGATTTTGTGTACAGACTTGAACAATTGGCAAGTGATGACGGGTTCCCGAAGGAATATTTAACTAAGGTTTTATACCTTTTTTTTAACAAAAACAGCTGAGGATTAGTATTGGGTGTAGAAATCAGATCATCCCTTAGCAACATGGACTAGTATGAGAAACTCACTTCTTACATATTTCAGCACAACTAACTACGAGGAAGAAATAAAAGAGCAAATTTCTAAAAGATTTCAGGGGAATAGAGAAACGTTTTCTGATTTTTTTAGGTTGTGTCAGAATATGTATCCCGCCCTGAAAAATGTAACATTGCCTATATTGTGCCGCAATTACGGACAGCTATGGGAGCAATCGGGTTACGATCCAAGACGTTTTGGTGATCAGACTATGAGGAGGAGCGTACGCTTCGACGAACTAGACCTGCAAATGGATAAACTCCAAATTAACAATCGACAAGAATCCAAAACTAGTCAAGACTGGCAAAACTCGAGTCAATATGAACATTCAACAGATCAGTTTCTAGAAGCGCTGCATCAGAAGCCGGGCACAAACATGAAATTTGGGATAGAACCTACTCAACCCAGCAATTATATCTGCTGGAATTGTGGCGACTTAGGTCATAAATACCAGGATTGTGAGCAGGCCATATTAAACATATTCTGTTTTGGATGCGGAGCCTCAAACGTGCGAACCCAATTGTCAAAATTGTTTAAATTTCTCCAAGGGAAACTTATCGGCGAGTGCGAGCTATTTGAGAAGTTCGCATCTCGGAGCAAACCAACAGTTGGAATCGAAGGAACCCAGCAAATCGAGAACCTCAAAATAACCTCTAATCCAAGTTTAGTCTTTAATAATAATTTAAATCATAATACGTTTACAAATAATAAAATATAAAATTATACTGTCCAATTTTCGACGTCCTTATCAGACCTGACTATTCAGCTCGTTTTTACATCAGATGCGATGCTTGCACTGAAGGAGTTGTAGCTGTTCTCTTCCAAAAGGATACCGACGGGAATGAGAGACACATATTCTTTATGTCTAAAAAGATTAACCAAGCACAAAAAAACTATTCCATTACCGAATTCGAATGCTTCGCTCCAATTTTGGCCATAAAAAATATCGGGCATACGTTGAAGATCATGAGTTCACTCTGATCACCCACCACGCCAGTTTGAAATGGCTAATGTCCCAAAGGGATTTGAGTGGAAGGTTGCCTAGATGGAGTCTAAAATTGCAAGGATAATGTCGTCCCAGATATGCTTTCACGAATATATTGCGATGAAGTAAAGGAGCTTTTGGAAAGCAACCCTAAAAATATTTAATAGCCATGAATCTTTCAAACTTACGGAATCTAAGGAATTTAATGAAACGGAATACACCGGACTGTATGAAAAAATACGCGAGAATGCTAACGATTATCCTGCCTTTAAAATCAATGGAAGGTATATCTACATAAGATTAGAGCCAAAAAATGTGATGAGATGTCGGATGTATCAATATGGAAATTGTGGATCCCTACTGGTTTAAGAGCAAAAATAATTGAAAGGGAGCATGACAGCCCGTTAGCAGCACATGGTGGACTCGCGAAAACTCTTGAACGCGTTAGGAGATACTTTTTTTGGCCAGGAATGATACGGCAAGTCAAAGACTACATAAGTCAGTGTGAAGTATGCAAAACAACAAAAGCACCAAACAAGCAACAACCACCACTGATGGGAACAGCTTACAAAATTGAGAGACCATGGCAACGTATATACATAGACTTGTTGGGACGATTAACAATGATGTTAATCGTCCTAGATCACCTCACAAAGTTTGTGCTTCTCAAACCCATTACTCACGGAACAATAAAAAATGTTATAGATTACCTCAAAAACGATGTGTTTTGCGTGTATCGCGTTTCACAAACAAAATATTCAGACCACGGTTCGCAATTCCAAAGTTCTGAGTACAAGAGTTTGTTATCACAGTAAGAGATAATAGATTCGAAGACTGCTGTGTACTCGCAACAGTCCAATGCCACTTGGGATAAGCATATCCACGAAATAAGCGCAGCCCTTCGGAACGGGATTCATGAGTCAGTGTAATATTCACCTCATTTTCTATTATTTGGTTACCATCGAATCAATCATGGGCATGACTACGAAGTTCTAAAACAACTGGGTGACATATCTGAAGGTGAAATTTTACTTCCTCTGCCGGTTAGACTAGCGGTGGTTCATGACAGCGTGAAGCAAAATATCGCAAAAGCCTATGAGAAAAGCGCAAAAAGTTACAATTTGAGAACGAAACCAGTTGAATTCAGAGTAGGTCAGGTTGTTTATGTAAGATCCCACTCCCAGAGTGACGCTGTAAGAAAATTTTGTTCGAAATTCGCACCAATTTTTGTCAAAGGCGTAATTTCTAGAAAGATTGGGACCGTCAACTATGAAGTTAAAAATGAATCTAAAAAAATACTTGGAATTTTTCATGGGAAAGACATAAAAGGGGACTCGCGAACTTGATTCGACATATTTTTCAGATCTTTTGTCATATCAGCGCAATCAAACGATCTGCCCTGTAACGATTATCGAATCATTGTGGAATTAACAATAAAATTGGAACTTTCGTTCGAACCTAAACTTTTTGTTTCTTTAAGTGATGTTCAAATCATTTTTGTTTCTCCTATTCCAAATTGCCTACCTATGTGTATTACAATTTTGGTAATATACTCGTATTTACTGTAGATAATATTTGGGTTTTTCTGCAGTGTATAGGATATCTTTTACCTCTTTACCTACTACTAACAAAGTTAGGCAAATACGAAACATACATGAAGAAATTGTATAGTCACATAGGTTCAACACGAGAGTTTGTGCTACCTGGAAAGAGACAGAGATGGAACGAATGACGTTCCGTTCGAAGGTATAGATAACAATCTACAGTCTTTAGAAGTCAGGGTCGAGCTCTCGCTTCCGAAAGCCTGCACACGTCTTATGAGTGGTTTATAAAAAGTGCGAGCTTGCACGTCTGCGATTGACGTTTAGATCGCAATAATTTTGATTGGCCGTGGAAAACTCGCTGCGCGGCAGTGATTGGGGTTTTTATTTCTGCCTGCATATCATTCAACGATGATAAAACCGAGGTTTTTAAAGTTGTCAATGCTATCAAAATTATGGTCGCCAATTTTCAGATTTGCCATGGAGATGTTCCTGGGTGTTGCTAAAAATTTGGTTTTTCTACCAATTCGCCTCCCAACCAAGTAAGACAACTTGAAGTGTGGTTATCGAGCGGTATGAAACTGTCCGTCAACCATTGAACAGGGACAAATTTTCGAACAACAGATGTTATGTTTGATACAGTAGTTTGATACAATTCCTTCAATTTTCGATAGTTTCTCGATTTTATCTGTGTTCTTTTCTATCAAAACTTTCCTAAGGTTGTAATCAACAGTGTATTAGATGCATTTATTTCAATATGGCTGACGGCTTGTGATCCACACAACAACAGCAACTACCCAAATTAAGAGCAGGTTAGAATAATAATCTGTCTAACAAGCGTTCACATCAGCAAACAATTTAGCACACGTTCGTCCATCGAATCGTTTTTCAGGAAACTCTTTACCGTTTCCCTGTTTCATTTCAAATTTCAAATTGCACTAGAAGTAGAGATTGGCGTAGCAGTGCTGCAATATTCGAAAAGAAGATATGTTGCTAAGTGCATGAAAGCTCCGCGAAACTTATTACTTTTGTACAAAATTATCCAACGCTGTGTGCCAACAGGATTCAAAAGTTGACTATGATTCTTGTTATTACATTTCAGAGTCCAATAAGAATTATTCATACAGTATGTTATATTACTAATACGGTGATAATGCTGTAAGCAATAAAAAAAAAGTATTTTCCGCATTCCACGTGCTTTATTTTCAGTATTTTTCCCTGCGCAGGAATCATAAGACTTGAATGTTATTCTCTGCAAATTTGCAAGGTAAGGAGGATTTTACGAACAACCAACAAATTATTTTAAAAGTAAACCTGCTGTTGTAAAAGTAAACCTGCTGAATCTTCATCAGGAAGTTTAACCTGCCACAGCTATCAATCATTCAAATAACAGCCTAACTCCTTTATCTCAAATAATTCCTACTAATATTGCTACCAACCCAAATATATCCGGCTTTAATGCGTCATTTAAACTAACGAACCCTGAAGCTATGTTTGACCTATTACTTTCCCCAGAATCATGGTCCGAAATATTAACAATAACATGGCAGCACCACAAATCTTAAACACTTGTTCCTCTATTATCAGAACGGTAGAGCAGTATACATGAATTTTGATAGTCAAATTATTACTATTCCCAACACTGATAAAAATAATGTTTTTATTTTATGTTGCTATATTCGCCCACTAAGTCAGATTGTAAGCTATCAGCTTCTTACTAATCCTGTTGATTTCGTTTTTGACCTGATGGATACTATACTAACCGCCAAAGAAACTTTATTCACTGACAATATGTTGAACTCTGGACTATTTCAGTGTCAGCAACGTTAAGGACAATCTGAACAGGCAGCTCGATTTGGTGTTTTCCTCTGTTATCGACAATAGCGTCGTTTCTGAAACCAAGCTAATCCTCCGTGCCATAGAAGTATACCATCTTCCCATTTTAATCAACCTCTACCTTTGGAACAAGCTAGCCTTAATGTCTCCTCTAAAACTCCACCACGATTATATTTTCGTAAGGCCGACTTTGGGAAACTTTATTAACTCCTTGGTATAATAGTGAATTACGAACGCTCCGTAACCGTAGAAACAAACGATGGCAAAGATTCCTAAAAAATAAATCGGACTCTCATTACTCTAAGTTTGTCTGACGAACTTTATGGGAACCATATCAGACTAAGAGTTTCTGGCGATTTATTAGAAAAATTCCGACCGATACTCTTCCACTTTGCAGTATAATGATCATTCCTCTAATGATCCTAAAGTCATAACAAATCATTTTGTTACCTTTTTCATTTTGGCTTTTACAAACAGCGATTTTGACCCCGAAATAACTGTGTTCAAACACCTTAACTTCCATTCAAATCGATTACGAATCCGTGGTACAAAAGATTTCCAAACTTAAAGATGATTTTTCATCCGGTCCTGACGGTCTTTCATCCATCGTACTAAAAAACTGCAGGGATATTCTTGGTCAGCCGCTGACGGCACTTTCCAAAAGTCGCTTTCGCTTGAAATTTTTCAATCTACAGGGTGGCACGACGAAGGACACGAAGTGTTACCAAAACAAAACGCCACAGAATTTATATTTTTTGATGAATTTTATTCAATCAAAGTTTAAAAATGTTCACAAATATTTAAATTTTCGAATAGAATTAGCAGGTTTGGATTTGGCCGCCCTTAGCCACGATTATGGCCTTCAAACGGCCAACAAAGCTATTGCATGCAGCAAGAAACTGGCCCTGTGGTATTTTGGCCCAGTCCCGGCGAAGCGCTTGCTTGAGATGATCGACACTTTGGTATTATTTTGTCCCAAACTTGCTCTTCAAAATACGCCAAACCAGGAAATCTAGCCGATTTGTATCCAGTGATTTTGGTGGCCATTGAGTCTTGAAACTTTTTGCATGGCTTAAACCGACCAATATCTGTCTACAAATATTCGCTTATTGATGACTTCGAATTCTATAGTAGTTTTGGGAAGCAAAATTAGGAATGCAAAACGATTCAATTGAACTACAATTCAATTCTTGGGGTTTTGATCAAATCTTACCCCCAAATCCCCAACAGATTTTCCTGGAACTTTTTGCAGAGCTTAAACTGACCAATATCTATCTACAAATATTCGCTTATTGATGACTTCGAATACTAAAGTAGTTAAGGAAAGCAAAATTATGAATGGAACACGATTCAATTGAACTACAATTCAATTCTTGGGGTTTTGATCAAATCTTACCTCCAAATCCCCAACAGATTTACTTGGAACTTTTTGCAGAGCTTAAACTGACCAATATCTATCTACAAATATTCGCTTATTGATGACTTCGAATTCTAAAGTAGTTTTGGGAAGCAAAATTAGGAATGCAAAACGATTCAATTGAACTACAATTCAATCGGCGCGCTGTCAAAGTATTCAGTTCAGTAAAACAATTGTTGGGCATTAAAAATTAAAATTTTATTATTTTTATTTTAAAATAATAGTTGTTTATTGTAAAATCCGTTTATATAATACAATATTTACATAAAAAGCTAAGAAAAGTATAAAGTTAAATAAAAATTCAAACAAAAAAATTATATCAGCATTCGTACAACACTACATTACTTTTGTGTTTCCAATAAATGGCTGACCAAATTAAATGTGTGTCCTGCAAAAGCGCAATTAGCGAGATTCACCAAGGAATTAAGTGCACCAGATGTCATAATACATTCCATTCACGCTGTGTTGGCTTCTCTGGTAAAAACAGGCAGGAAATTCAAAAGATCGCCACCATTTGGAACTGCTGTCAACCAAGCTCCCTAGTAACTGTCAGCCCTAAAAACAACTCCGATTTAAAGAAGCAGGCTCCTGTTGATGGTACGCCTCCAACATCTCAAACACCACAAATATCACATATTTTGAAATCATCAGTCGATATCAATCAACAAAGCTTTCAAAGACTTGAGCACCTAATCCTGGATGTGAAAAAATCTCTCCTTGACCAACTATCAGTGCTTCGTGACCAAATAGTAAATTTATCAGCTGAAAATACGGAACTGAAAAACAGGGTCCAGGTTGCACAGGAAAACAACGAAGAGCTCCATCACACTATTAATCGCCTGGAAACGGAAGTTGAATATCTGAAAGAAAAAGATAATCTAAGCAACATTGTGATTTCTGGAATACCGGATAGATCGATTGATCCTCTTACCTTAACTGCAAATATTCTTAAAACAATCAAAGCCAACGTATCCAGTGACTGTATAACCAGCGCACAATATATCGGGAGAGAACTCGTGTTACCATCCACCAGCACAGCACCCAAAACGCCTAATCATTTTCTCCTGGTCAAGCTTAAATCCATCACCATCAAGCAAGAAATAATAAAAAATAAGAAAATATATAAAAATCTATTTTCGGATCAAATTGGATTCAAAACTGAAAATATCAAACAAATATTTATTCGAGATCATCTTACCGCTAATAAACTCCAACTATTTCGTGCTGCTCGGCAATTTAAAATAGCTAACCAATTCCAATTTCTCTGGACCACCAACAATCGGATTTTACTGAAAAAAGCACCACAGAGTAACACTATTCACATAAAAAGTTCAAACGATTTAGATAAAATTAAAAATTTGAATAATTGACTCAAATAGACTAATTTATCGCTTCACATAGAATTATTTTCATATCGATTTATTGATCACTAAACACTAAACACTATTATATTATATTTATTATTATATTTATTTATTTTTAGTTAAAAACTTAAAATTGCACTATAAAATATCAACAAACAAAAACATAAACAAACGAGTCAGCTGTTTCGATTTATGACAGATAGAAATACACACATAAATACAAATGGCATTTCTCAAATAGCGGATTTAGTTGATAGCGTTAATTATGAACTCGGATTTAAGTACGGTCGTAAAAAATTGGAAACGGGTTATGTAAATATTGTATATTTCAATATCAGGGGTTTGAAGTCGAAGATTCATGAGGTGGAAAATTTCTTATCGTTGTGTAATTATGGGACCGAAATCATTGTACTAGTTGAATCATGGATACAATCTGATGAGGTATGTTTAATTAATTTTCATGGTTATAATACGTATCATAGTTGTCGTACGGGTAAAGGAGGTGGAATATGTGTTTTAGTTAAAGAGAATATTAAATGCTCTGTAATTTTTGAAAAAGATGAGCTGAAAAACAATTTTCTAGTTTTAAAATTGCTTAAGCAAAATATGCATTTAATCAGTATATATAGATGCCCGGGATCAAATGTTGATAATTTTTTAGAGTCCTTTCAAACAATTTTAGAGAAATTTCCGAGAGCGATTGTAGTAGGGGATTTTAATTTAAATATTTTAGATCCAAGAAACCCAAAAATTAGTAAATATTTAGACTTACTATCTGTAAATGGCTTCATGCTCATTAACAAATTAGCATCAAAATTTGCCACAAGAATATGCAACAGTACTTCCACTATTATTATCCAGCAAAATTATGAATGCAAAACGATTCAATTGAACTACAATTCAATTCTTGGGGTTTTGATCAAATCTTACCCCCAAATCCCCAACAGATTTTCTTGGAACTTTTTGCAGAGCTTAAACTGACCAATATCTATCTACAAATATTCGCTTATTGATGAGTTCGAATACTAAAGTAGTTTAGGAAAGCAAAATTATGAATGGAAAACGATTCAATTGAGATACAATTCAATTCTTGGGGTTTTGATCAAATCTTACCCCCTAATTCCCCAAGAGATTTTCTTGAAACTTTTTGCATGGCTTAAACCGACCAATGTCTTTCTACAAATAAAATGTTTTTCTTCACATTTCAACTAACCGTATATTACATTGTTTTTATCTAGGAAGGGATGACCTTAATTATTTGTTCAACAAATCGGCTTAAAAATAGAGTTCCGCCAAGTTCCAAAAGAGGAATGGTCACTGGAAAAAAATTTCAGTTAAAAATCCAAAAAGAGTCGCCATCAAAAAGTTCTGATTTTGTTAAAGGATTATCGAAACTGCGTAATTTAAGGTTGTGAAACCAAGATAATTTCGTCAGTACACAACCTTTAATTATGTCACCCGAAGAACGGTAGACTATTTGGAGGTGATCAAAGCGAAATCTGTCTTTTTTTTCAAAAATAAAACATTTTTGAAGTTATTTAGAATGCTAATCGTTACATTTGTATCAGTTACATTTGTATTTTATCTAAAACAAATATTTTCCAATTTCATTATCTCGCCAGTCCAAAAATATTAGATTTTTGTTGTTGATGCACACTCACGATTGTGATTGAAATGCAGAGGACATCCAACAGTATTCGATTAGTCTTGAAATTTTATCAAGTTCTCCACTGTACCTTTTTGGTGCACGAGTATTGATTGTCTATCGTCTGAAAAACAAATGATTACATTTTCCTTTGATTTTGTTTGTTTTTCACAAAAGAGTGCAATATTACAAAATTCTTGATGATTTTATAAATTTGATACAGTTGAGTTTTATACCAACTCATCCCTTCACCTATTTCATCATTTTCCTATCTCTAGGTTTCTAGAGCGAGTTTGGGAAAGGGGTTGTAAATATAATAAAATGTAAAATCATCAATAATATTTTTTTTTGTGATATACTAAAATCCTGATATGAACAAAAAGCTAAACGCTTTATACCCAAAAGCACACTGGCTGACATACATCAGTTGTACATTAACATTGTATATAGCACATAAGCAGATAGAATTTAAATGAAATATTATGTATTACAGAATTTTTGTGTGTTGAGTTTGGAGTTTATATATTTTCACTTCACTTTTCACATAAATTTTCCCAGCATTTTTCCACAGATAAAAGCAGATTTTCTTTTCATTTCACAACACAAAATTTTTTTTTTTTTTGATTAATGAATTTTTGTGTTTTGTTTGTGTGTTGCCTATCACAAACTTTATAAAATATTTATTAAAAAATAATTTAATTTTCCAATTCTTAAAAATGAAAACTTTTTTTCCCCCGCCGTTTTGATATAGCACACAACACCACCAATAACAACAACAACTTTATACAACAATGATAATAATGATGGAAGAGAGCTGATGATGATGATGAGAAATGGATATTGATGGTTCAAAACTATTTTTAAAAAAAGTTTGGTATTGTATAAAAATTGTGAGAAGGTTGTGGGGTTGCTGGCGGAACATACAATCGGCGGTTTAATATAACGAATTTTAATTAAACAAGTTTTTGTAAGAATTATGGGATGTACAAAGTTAATGAAGATTTAGTCGACCACAGTGGATTAATACCGTTCAACCCACTTTGATGTTGTATCAAAGTTGTGTTCAACTGCTTTTTCTAAGGTTAGCGCAACCCTAAATTCGAGAAAGAAATATTTTAACCAATTTTCTTAGTCGCCTACCTAAATGACCTTGGCACCTTGATGTAGATTTTTTTTTGTTATACAAAACCCATTTTAACGAAGTTAAATTTGGAACACACTAACATTACTACAATCTTCTATCTACATAGAGTTGGTACAACCAGGGCTAGACCGCGGGATCTAGAGGCTCCGGTACAATTTTTTTTTTCCAGAAATAATTTTTTTTAATATTTTCACGTGAGTGAGCTTAAAGAGTTATGTGAAATTAGTGGCATGCTGAAAACTGAGAGGTCGGTCCCTTGGACCAAAGGGACCCAACTTATACGTTTCCACAACCATTGATCCCATCGGATTCCAATTTTGAATTGGTAATCTAATCAAAATTAGCAGGTTTATGTCATGAAATTTTACCATGTAAGAACCTCACGATATTTTGAAGGGGTAGAACCCCGAGGTCTAGCGATTCCAGTACATTTTTTTTCGAAATTCATTTTTTTAATGGTTTTACGAGAATGAGTACAGGAAAGGGGTTATATGAAATTAGTGACATGCTCGAACTCGAGAACTCCGTCCTCGAGATCAAGAGACCGTCCTAAGTTTCCACACCATTCTTCCAATCTATTTCAAACTTTGTATAGAACTTTTTTACTAATATCAGTAGGTTCTCGTAATATTTTTCAAAATGTCGGTCCCTTGAGTTTAGGTGCTCCAATCCAATTGTTTCTAAACTGTCAATTCTTAAAACTTTTCTGTTTTATTAATTAGAGAAATTCTATCTCGCTTGTCTAAATTTACTCGAATTTACGACGTAAGCAAGAAGATGGTGACCAGAGGCAAAAATTACACTGCATCCCAAATTCAGAAAAAACCTAGCAACAGAAAGAAAGACTGGAAAGAAATTGAGTTCGCAATGCTCACACCTGTTCATCTGGAACATTCGATCAACGGGAAGTACGACTGCACTCCGTCCGTAATTATGATTACAGTCTTCATCCAAATGTAGTTAAACAGCAAAATTATACGTGTATTGCAGTACCCTCAAATTTAGGAATAAAACACCAGGGATGAGCAGCGCATAATATCAACGTTGGTATTCGGTGATACAGGCCAATTGAAACATTTCTTGGCAACCAAACGCAAGTACAATTCATATTTCCAAATAACATCGTACGATGTTCGGGAATCACATGCCAACATTCAAAGTGCAAGTTACAATTAATGTTCGCGCAGGATCACTACTACCACTGCCAATGAAGATTTAAAATTTTCTCTAATTTATTTCATGGAAAACATTAATGAACAAATTGCTCAACGGTATCGATTCAATGCGGGCACTAAACGAGAAATTTTCGCTGCATTAAATGCCAGCTGATGACTACAAAGTTGTAGTTAGAGCAGATAAGACATCTGACGGCAAACACTAAAGACAAGGAGAAATCCACAAATAGATGAGGAAGCGAATCAGAAAGTTAGTGCCTTGAATTACTATTCAGGTGATGGTGACGCCAATGACATATGTTCGTGCAAAAGGCCGCCTTGATTTGTTTATACAGGTCATCAAAATATTTCCGCATGTATGTACAGAGAAAAACCTAAAGACAACAGGGATGTAAACAATTGAATGACAAAAAAGAAGATGGCCAAATGTACACATTTTGACTTGGTTGATCGAAAAAGTTACACCAGATCCGATTGAGCCAGTCATCTAAGCAGAAATACCAGATGTCGATACTGATTCAGACTTATTTGAAGTATTGACTAAAAGTATGATTCATCGTCAGAGTGGCTCAACAAAACAACTCACCATGCATTTCTGATGAGAAATGTACGACACGATACCCAACAGACCTTATATCGGAGACTATCACCGGTAATGGCGGATACCCACTCTATCGTATTGATGGAAAATGGAGACAAATCCATCACTTTTAAAGTACAATACAATGAGCGTTGTGTACCGTATTCACCGTTACTCTCGAAAACGTACAAAGCACACCACAATATCGAGTCTTGCAATTTGATGAAATCGATCAAGCACACTTGCAAATATACGAGGGCAGTTTGATAAGTCAGTGACTGTTTGAATTTCCCGCACCATCAATTTCAATGGTAAAATGTGGTTTACTGAGTTCGGTTGTGGTTGTATCAGCAAAAGTGACGGCGAATGTTCAGGTCGCTCAAAAGAGGTCGTCCCGCCAGAAATAGTCGATGAAATCCATGGAATGATATTGGTCGATCGGAGAATGCAAGTGCGTGAGGTAGTTGAGGCTGTAGGCACCTTAACTGAGCAGCAGTACATCACATTTTATTTATTTAAATTAAGAATTAAAGCTCTAACAAACTGATTGCCCTCTTAAAAGCCTTGCGAGAAATTTGAAAATCAAAATACTCAGCAACGGTGTTAAGTTCTCGTTGGATGCGCGTTGCAGGACCATGGTAGCGGTAGTTACTAGCGGCAGTTTGAGTGCGAAGAAACCCCATATGACACTTGCGTATTCAAGCTGAGAACGAACGAAAGAAGTGCACAGTGCCTTAAAAGTCAGTGAGTCATGAAAATCTTTAGGCTTTAGGCTTTATTAACAAACAGTCGTTTAAAGAGTAAGCAAAGGCTACTGGAGCCTTGGATCTACAATATGTGATTACTTGGAACTTATCGACATTCAAAAACTTATAATTTGTAGCTCACCAACTGCAAAACATGTGCAGGTCCCGTTGGTATGGAACACTGTCTAATTCGCATGAAATGTTCGTAAATAGTTTCATGTCGTCTGCAAATAAAATACAACCAGCGAATGTGGAACAGTCCAGAACGTCGTTAAATAACAAAAATTACAGTGGGTCCAAGTGGCTACCTTGAGGCATACCAGACGAAGGAATGAAATAACCTGAGTACGTAATATCAATATTGACACACATTTTACGATTTGATAAGTAGGATATTAGCCAACCTAAAGGAATAATATCGCAAGTAAGATCGCTAAGTTTTTTTGAAGTAATGGAATTGATTACCTTATTCTGAAAAACTGCCAAATTAGTGACCTTCGAGCGACCCGGAAAGAATCCATGCTGACGTCTGAAGAAGAAGGAGATTACGTTGTTGACCATTAACTCGAAGAGTTTTGGAATGCAGGACAGAATAGCGATGCCACGATAATTAGCCACATCTCTGCGGGTTCCATTTGTATAGCTTGGAATTACTAATAGTGAGTAAGTTCTTTATAGTTCCTTTGTAGTTATTCCTCGGAATAGAACAATCAGCTGGATTATCTTTTGAATTTATATGATGCCATTGATGTGGTTCAGTCAAGCTTCGGATTTCTGATACTCTATTGGCAACGTACGATTTTAACTTTTGAATTTCGCCTTGTATCCATGAAAGTGCTATCGTGGAATCAGTCCATGCATAAGTTGGTGCTTGTTGTTTGTTTAGTGATTGCTTGATTACTTGTAGTAGTTTCGCAGCTAGGAGGGCTCCGTTTAACTCTAAACGTGGTAAAGTTACTTTTTGTTTTGTCGGTGCCACTCTTGTTTTTCCTGCTACAAGGCTGATGTCAACTTGCTCTCCAGCGACTACTTTCAGATAAACACAAGCTGCATATGTTCCGAGGCGTCACTAAATCCATGGACCTCGACGATTGATTCACTCGTGAATCCTATCCATCTGAGGATTTTCAATACGTTGAGCAGAGTAAGTTCTTCTAGATAGATAACCCACTGTTTTGCAATTTCTTGTGAGACCGGCTCATCCCAACTAAGCCCTAGAAGCCAAAGTTTTTGCATCGTAATTTGCGGTGTTATTATTATTGGAGCTAGCCATCCTAACGGATCAAATAGTTTGGCTGACGTAGAGAGGATGATCCTTCCTCATTAATTCAGTGTGCGCAGGGAGGTTTACATTAAATCCAAAGATGTCCGTACAAGGTTTCCAATAAAGCCCTAGAGCTTTGACGGTTTCATCTATTTTAATTTTGTATACATCTGTGCTTCCGGTCTCGGTGACGTTAGCTAGTAAGTCCTCATGATTGCTTGTCCACTTCCTTAAATTGAAACCGCCTCTTTGAAGTAGTTGACTTAATTGATTTTGTACCCGCAGTGCTTCTTTTATCGTGTCAAATCCTTTCTCATCCTCTGCCAGTTGTTGAAGTGTTCTGGTGGCAAGGTAAGTGGCTGATGAAGTTTCGTACGTGACTGTTTTTAATTGGTACTCCTGCAGTCTCTCAGGCGGTGAGTCACGCTAAAGTATGCGTTGAAAGTTCCTGTCTTCTGCAGCGATTCATATTTGCCGAAACATATTTTCAATGTCTGCGGTAAATGCGTATTTGTGTTTTCGCCATCTCATAACAATTTGCCATAGGTCTTGTTGTAATTTTGGCCCAACATGCATTATGTCATTTAGCGACCTGAGGCATCAAACACCACTCTTAACTTTGTTGTAGTGCTTGATGGTTTGAAGACGGCATGGTGCGGCATATAGTATGTAGGTCCAGTTAATAGTCTTTCATAATTTTTTTGTATTGAGCCGCTAAGTCGTCGTTCTTCAAGAGTTGTTTTTCTAGTTGGAGAAATCTAGCTGTTGCCATCTGTTTTGAGTCGCCTAATTTTTCATTAATGCTGTTAAATGGTATTTTTACGGTGTACCTGTCATTTGATAACCGTACGACGCTGCTTTGGAATATCTCTTCACACTTTTCTTCTTCGGGTGTTTGCTTTCTTGGCGGATGTAAATCTTAAATTTCCCAAAAATGTTTAAGAGTTTTTTCAATTTCTTCCAAAGAATTCTTCTCAGTGGTAATCGCAGCTGTTAAGTTTTCATTTGACTTAGCTGATTCGGCGGTTTTCTCCAGAATTATCCATTCTAGTTCGGAGCTTTGAGCTATTGGTTGTTGATTGTTTTGCGTCATGATTTCAGGTAGTATAATGTCCGCATTATAATCCGCTCCTAAAAGTAAGTCTACCGGCGCTGGTGTGTGGTAGTTTGGATCGGCTAGTGGTAAGTGCTGATCATGTGTTAGTTTATTTACTACAAAGGCCTTTATAGTTCCCGTTATGTTCATGTTGGCTTTGCTTGTTATTATTTTCAATCTGTTGATGGCACTCGAAGTAATGAAGCTTGCTTGTGAGCAAGGATCAATAATTGCTTGTAGATACCGGTAGTCTCCATCGTTGGTTGCTGTTTTGACTAGTGCTGTTGGTAACAGCACGTCCTCTTTGTCTTCTAATTTTATTCGTTGTTCTTGGATTGTTATCCTTGTTGTTATGTAACAGCTGATGATGTCGTCCGCCACACTGTTTGCATGATTGATTCAGCGTGCATTCGACTGTTGAATGGTTGCTTTTAAGACAGTTCCTGCAGAGCTCCAATAATGAGACCAATTGATTTTCCCGCAGTCCTGGACATGATGATTTTTTTGCCAGATTTTACAAATCGTATTATTCGTTAACAAGGCTACTCCTGTTAGATTAAATTTTACCGGTGATGTATGGTATCCGGATGTGCAGCAGACTGATGATGTGCATGCATGTTGTGTTCACAACACATTTTTTATTTTCCAAACATCAGGGAAAACGCCTTGCCTGAGACTCATGTTAACAGCTTCAACAGGTCCCGAACACTTTGACGCGTCCATATTCATCAATGCCTGCAACACATGAATCTCAGGAAAAACAATTTTTTGTTTATTAGAGACAGGTATCATTGGAATTTGTGTGATATCCTTAACAAAAACGCTACTGAAGTAATCGACAACTAAATTGCAGATTGTTAATGGATTATCGGATTTTTGAAAACGACGGTAAATCTCCAAAATTTCTTCGGGTTTCAGCGTAAATTGTCCTCTACCTCAATCATGCAAATATTGCACAGGAATCGGTTAAGACAGGAGAAGTGCCTGCGGTGAAACTGAAACTGAGTAAAATCGAAGGCTAGACCAGTACGCCTTTATCTCATGTGGGCTTTATTACGCAGAGTCTCCAGTTTCTTGAGCTCTTGAGTGAACTATGGGCAATGACGGCCGTGAGGCTGTTTTAATACCTTTTTAGGAACAAACTTTCGTGTAGCAATATTTAACAACTGATTGTAGGTGTCTACTGCACCATTGATATCCATATTTGATCGGATAACTGTCCATTCAACTTCAGCTAGGAAATTGTTTATAGAACCATGGTCGACATTCGCATAATCAAATACAGAGCAAATTTTAATGAAATTCATGTTATTTGAAAGTTCGCTGGACACCTAGATTGAAATTGGAGTGTGATAAATACTCGAAGGTCCGGCAAGGTCATCGCAGGGCTGAAGTATGTAAGATCGATTATGTTTGGTGTAAAAAATTTAGTCCAAACAAGTTCCGCAACGATTGGTATATTGTAAATCTCAGAAGCGTCTATATGTGCCATAAAATCGCAGATTAAGGCGGAATGATCGTTAGTATTACTCCACTGCTCACACTCGACCAAAACCACAACCGTGGGACCACTTCTAAGAAGTGTTTGACCAAACGAGATTTTGCGCCGATTCGTAATCGTCGACGAAATATGGATCCATCTACAACACACCAGAGACCAAAGAACACTTAAGACATAAGGTTTCTCCGGGTGAACGTGCACCAAAGAAGGCCAAGGTCATTCACATCGATTACCTTGAAAAGGGTAAAATGATCACTGGCAAATATTATCCAAGCAGATTCGAATTGATTTGAAGCAAAAGTGACCGCATTTGGCGAAGACAAAAGTGCTGTTCCATCAAGATAATGGACAGGACTACAAACTGCTACCCCATCCAGCATATTCTTCAGATTTAGCTGCCTGCGACTATTTCCTATGTCCAAACCTAAAAAAAATTACTGGGCGGTAAAAGATTTGGGTCTAACGAAGAAGTCATCACTGAAACAAACGCCTATTTTGAGGGACTTAAGAAACCTATTATTTGGAAGGAACTTCATGTTCAAGAGCATTGTTACCACCTCCAATAACGTTAACAACATTTTTCTCATCTTGTGGGGATGATACATTTGCAAAGAAGATTTTTTATTCGAAAGTGGCAACATACTTCACATGGAATGAATCAGCGAAAAAGTTTCAACGTCGCAAACAAGGTAAACCAGTTGAAGAATATTCTAATTTATAATCAGCCGACGCGTTAAGAGATCTGGAATGCTTTTACTTGCGATTAATGGATATCATCGTTCATGGACCGACATTCTTCAGAATTGAGAACTGTTAACGGTCAAGTATGTGCCACTTATCGTAAAGCTGTCAAGAATTAAATCTTCTCAAAAACTATACACATTGGGACACTCCACTCGCTGATGCTTGGAATACTTCTCAAATACTCACGTTATTTGCAGTCATATTGACAATGTGCTTCCCATCCAATTCAAAAGAACTCAGGAAAAAATTCAAAGAATACATGAGTGAAGACATCATAATTCGTTTGCGTGCAATGAATTAAAATCAGGATATTCAACCCACACCAAACGTATATAATAAAGCATTGGTTTCAGACACTGGTTAAATTGGGAATGGCTAGGCTGAATCGATCTGAATCGAATTGGCGGTTCAAAGTGGCGGATTGTATTTCCCAGATGCGTCCGGAGGCATATGCAAAACATTGGCGCTCCGGCAACTCGTTTGGATAGTGGTCGAATAACACATTCAGCATTGAAATTGACGTTGATGTGCAAATCTCTGAGATACCAACATGTAATATCCACAAAAATTCTGGTATGGGTAAAGTACTGCAATCAGGTCAATTCCTTAAATGAGACGAATGAACTATGGCGCATAATAAAGTTTTGAAAGCTCTTCATCATATACTTCAAGATTTGAGAGGAAATGTACAGCTCTTCGGCGGCGCACTAATCTCACTATCTGGTATTTTTGACAAACTCTAAGAATTATACCACTTGAAAGTCTTCAGTGACTGATACCACTTGGCCTTGGAAGACTTCAGTGTGCGGGTAAACTACAACATGATGCATCCATTTCGCAAAATAATTGTTGAATATTGGGAATGGGAAAATGGCAATCGATGAATCCACACGTGTGTATGTGTAAAATCACGACAATCACGATATTCACAAAGTTTTCATTCTAAACGAAATACCTGGCGAAACGACAACGGTTAAGTCGATCGATACTGTAATGAATGAAGACGAAGTTACCAATTAGCCTCTGCAAATTCTTGAATTCACTTGACTAGCCAGGTATTCTTCTCCGAAACAAAACTCCACCACGACTTTGCAATGGTACTAAGGCTTTTAGTGAAAAAGATGATGTACAATATCATCGAAGCTGCAGTTTTAAGTGGGGCAGTGAGACATTTAAAGCAGAAGATGTACTGTTGCCACCGCTCATCCCAATAATTCCGACAGATGTGCTATTCGAAAAACGAAAAATATTGTGTATCCAAAACCCGTTCAAAAAACAGAATCAGTGTCTATGCTAAAGAAATTTTTCTTCTTAAGTTTTTTACACATATGACCGCATACCACCAATCTTAACAAACATATAGCCTTGGATCAATCAAGGTTTCAGGGAACAATTCGTTTACATCTAAAACGTATATTTTATATAAAATGGGAAAGTCCCAGGATGCTTTAGCGCCAATCTCAACATTTGGATCGTCATGTGAATTTTATGTTGAACAGCGGCCATGACGTCGTGTTGCAATCAAAAGAGATCGGGCACGACACTCGTGGTTCCATAAACTGAATAGGCCATAAAGATTTGGGTCATTGAGCCAAACTCAACATACGGCGTGTCTTCATCATTTTATCATGGGATATAACTAGGATTGCCTGATGAACAATTTTTATTTTTCTGGAATGAAATACTGGGATAACTTTACACACTTGAGTGTTAGGAACCATTGGGATTTTTATCGAAGAATTTGAAACAGGGACAAGTACAAATCTGAACAATATTTTACAGCCAGGTGCTACTCGTAAATGGACTACACCTCCCTATCTGTTTATCATCCCATCGATGGGCGGTACAAACATATCCGAATAGAAAGCTTTATTCAAACAATTGTCAAAACCTTTTTTCACGATTCCGTATCCCGTTTCGGTGTTCCACTAAATACTACAATCTACCAAGAAATGCAATTAGGGTCCACACTTTTTACCTAGTTAATATACAGCCCAATACCTAGGCTCTCGTTTGATACGTACATTGGCTTACCAACCGTAACCGTCGACAGATCAAAACTGCTGCTAAGGCTTCGTTCTACTTGGTGCTCATCAAGTGAGTTATTTGTGATAACTCCTCTGACTAACGGACACAGTCGTCGACCATCGTCTAGATGAAACCACGGAAATCAATTTATTTTATCGCAATTACTCATGAAACTTCTCGAAATCGAAAATACATTGACTGACATTTTCGCAACAATCGAGTATTGGGTTCGATTTGACCATGTTCAGTTCTATGAGGGCTAATTCTAAAAGCTAGCAGCGAGGGTTCAAATTAAAATGTATTCCCTCTAATAATTGGTAGTAAGTATGGAGATACTTAGACACTGAAACCATAATTGGCAATTAACAATGATCCAATATGGCCGTTAACATCGGCAATGACGTCAGTATTGATGGAATTTTCACGCTTAGAGGGATAAAGTGACAAAGTTGTTTAGCCCGTTTTGCAATACATCGCACTGCGTGGGATGACATTTGTTCGTAATTTTCATTTCGCCGGCATATTCGGAAATATTAGAGTTAATGTTTATGTAATGCTGTGACAGAATAAAAAACTTTGGCCCCATATGACTGCGTTGAAGCAAAGCAGATGTTGCAACAAATAAAAGAAGCGAAAGGTGAAAATCGGAAGTTGAAAGTGAAAGTGATAGAAAGCCTAGGATCTTAACTTTAAACATAATGATGTTGTGGGAAACACTATCGAATGCTTTGTTGAAGTCGCTCATGACAATATGCAAATATTTCGTGAAATTAATAAAAACATTGTGGTGAATGCTCGTACTAATTTTCTATTTCTATTACTAACACAAAATTTTTAATCAAAATCATTTTTAATTCCAGTTGGTCATTTCACTTATTTGGCTTACTCCAGTCCTTATTCCCAACCCCACATTCTTCCCGTTGTACCCTAAATAGGTAATTGTCAGAGCAGAATAAAAATAATTAGTGTTTCAACAAACCAAATGATTATTTAATACAGAATTGAACTCACGTAAGGATTGTATTTATTATTTCTTAAACCAGCTTCAACTGCCATCATTGCGACAGAAACAAGTAAAATTATTGCTGCAACGGCTCTCATTGTACACTAATTTGTGGCGAGACTGAATCGTTGGTGTATCGTGCATGTGTTATATACGCTTTATTTGCAGGAGTAGTAAATACTTAGATAACAAAAATGCGATTAATGGTGCTCTACTCGTAAATGTCAAAAATTCCAATTTTTATGGGCATAAAAATGACAGTTATTGAGCAGAACGATATAAAAATATAATTCATTACTATGATGATAAGTAATTGACAGTTAAAATTTGCCCCTGAAAAATAAATCTGATACATTGAAAATTAAAGAAAATTTAAATTTCGAGTCCAAAGAAAAGCTGGGTAACCCAAGAAATCCAGAGAAACTTTACATTCAACATAGATCAATAGTACTATCTTGTTTATAGCAGTTCCTGCATCATTAAGAAGGTTAAGTTAAAAGTTTGCATGCGACGAGTATTATTCAGAAAAACATTTCTTCCACTTGCTACTGCGAAGTTAAACTTCAGAAGTTAAACTTCAGATTGACCAGCTCAATCAAATCAATCAATCAGTTCAAAAAAATTTGATGAAAAGGATTTTCGGGAGCTAGGTATCGTTTACATGACGGGAGCAGCTAGATGAATAGTTTGGAGGCACTTTATGCTGAATCTAAGCTTCTATGATCAAAATCGAGTGAGTTCATAAAATTGCAATTTATTTAAATGTATCCACGGTAATAAGTTTACGAAAGGGGTTATACGAAAATGGTGGCATGCTCGAATCTGAGGGGTCCATCCCCTGGTCTAAGGGGATCATTCTTATAAGTTTCCGCAACATTCATTCAATCGGATTCAAATTTTGCGAAGGGATTTTATACCAAAATAAGCAGGTTTTTGCAATATTTTTGAAGGGGTTGGCCCCCTGGCTCTCGGTCAACCCATACATACTTTTCGAAAAATGTCTGTTTGTTCCGAAAGGGCGATACATCCATTTAGTCGATCGTCAAGTTATTTTCACCATGAACACGTTGTTTTACCAGTTGCACGTGCAGAACCAACCTTACAATATTTTTGAGAGGGTTGAACCCCAGGGTTTAAGGACAAATTAATTCTAAAATTTCATTTTCTTTTTCATTTTTTCACGGGAATGAGTTTGGGAAAGGAAAGTTTCCACTTACAAGTTTCCATTGATACACTCGGATTAAAATTTTCCGAAGGGATTTTATATCAAATAAGCAGAATTTCGTAATGTTTTTGAAGTGGTTGAGCCCCAGGTATAGGTGGTCCTGTACAATTATTTGGTAAAAATGTCTGCAATTGAGAATGGAATCGCCTCAGCGAGTTGCATTATCAATCAATTGGATCGATCCGTCGAAAACAAGGGCTTCTTCTAGAGCTGCTGAAACAAATAAAAACGGCATGAAAACTTTAGTGTTGCTGAAACAAGTGAATAGAGCGAAACATGGCTAGAAAACAATCGCTTACGATAGTCGATGAATAGTTACCTTGGACAGTAAACTGTCCTGAAGTATTCACCTTGAAAGCAAACTGTAAAAAGCTACTGCCATATTTTAGCAATGTAGAAGAGCATTTGGGAAATCCTGGAGACTGACACCCAAAATGATGATGATGATGCTATCTTACATCTTGTTCCTGCCTCCGCTGCAGCCTTTCATTCTAGGAACAGTCTAATCCACCGCTTTTCGACTGAAGTGCATTGGCACCTGGGACACTCTCAGCTCGATTATGCGGCATATATATGGTTAATGGCAAATAATTTGCTGAATTTTGCTTCAGCAGGTTCTTCTCGGTTCAACAACCTGGTGTCTGAGTCGCAGGTATTTATCTGCCATTCTCTTGATCTTACTCGTAGATCAACTAGTTGTTTAGGTTCAAAACTGCACAGTGCTTCAGGCGGAGTTGACTGCACTCATACATTGTGCAATTGATGCTTCTAAGTTCGTTGTCTCGGACAACAGTATTATTCTATGTACAGATAGTAAAGATGTTCTTAACACGTTTAAGAATCCTCAAGCCGTTTCCAGTTGGGCAAGAACTGCAAACACTTCATTAGCCTTCTCAGTTATAACAATAACATTACAGTCATGTGCGCTCCGGCTCATTGTGGGATGATTGCTGACTCGTTAGTAAAATCAGGGACTCGATTGGATTGATAACGACCTCCCTTTGTGACGACTGCCTCGAAGAGGACGATGCCTGCATTCATTATACCTGCAGTTGCCCGGCTTTCGAGGTGGCTCGGACATTTTACCAGGACCGCAAAGCGCTCTTGCGAGTTGAGCTAGAGTTCTCGATTTGCACCATGGGCTCATTGTAGTATTGAGTGCGGAACCCTTCTGGGTTCCAACCAACTTTATTAAATAAATAAAATAAATAAATGGGACGTGGATCGAGTTTCAGAGCTTCGTTCGGAATATATTATTTTACACTTAACCGATTAAGCCGTCAAGTAGTCTGGGTAAATAGTCTGGGTACTCTATTTTATGTCTAACCCTCAGTCTAATCCTCAGTCCATTAATTTGTTAGTAAGTGTAAAATAATATCAATCCTCCCGACTAGCGGAATAATGCCACGAAAATGTGAGTTATTTGGATAATGTAGGTACCTCAGTAGTCACAACTCGTTAAGGTAAAGATGATTGCCAAGCAAATTTAAACCTAAAATTTTTTTTAAAAAAATCGGGTAAAACTTTGGCGTTTGGCTCGGGAAATACCGGGTTCGAATCCCGATAGGGCAGGATGCAAACGGAATTTTCATCAACAGATTACGATCTGTGATGAAACGGAACACATCTATGACCCCTTGTCGGAGTGCAAAACTCATGGGCCGACCCATCTTCCCGACCCAGAACAGATTGCAGGGATAATACAAAAAAAACATCTAGACATCTAGCAGGAGTGAGAAAAGAAAAGATAGCCATGGCGACAAAAAGAAAGAAAGTTTCCTGATGTCCAATCTACTATACGAATATCTCGTGAAATAAATAAAAACATTGTGGTAAATTCTCGTACTAATTTTCTATTTCTATTGCTAATACATAAATCAAAATCAAAATTAAATTCAATGCCAGTTGGTTATTTCAATTATCCGAATAGATCATTCTCCAAGGCGGGCTACCATTCCATTGCCGGCTAAATAGTTAATTGTTAGCACGTGGTAAAAATAATTAGTGATTTAACAAATTAAATGATAATTTGAAATACAATTTAACTCACACTTATTCTGTGCTGATGATCAACTGCCAGCATTGCGACAGAAACAATTAGAATTATTGCTGCAATAGCTCTCATTGTGCACAAACGTGATGAGACTGAATCGTTGGTGTCTCATGTCTGTGTTATATACACTTTAAGTGCGCACAAAGTAAATACTTAGACAATAAAAATTTGATATATGGTGCCCTATAACAAGTGTCGCAAATTCCGATTTTTATGACCACAAAATGACAGTGATTTGGAGCAATATAAAAATATAATTCATTACTATAATAAATCATTAGTGCCTTCTACTTATGAACGTAAAAATACCTTGAAAATTATTGGAAATTGAAATTTTAATAACAATTAACAATTGAAATTCGAATAACTAAATGAAAGCATCAAACGAACCAAACCAAGAACAATCATCAAAATTTTGCAGAATCTTTATATCGAAATCAGTTAAAACTGACTGGCAGTCCCTCTTCACTACCTGACAGAAACCAAACAGAATGAACCAAACTTTTATAAACCAAATAAGACAACGGAAGGGAAGGTTAATCATTTGGGTCGGAAGATAAAATAATTATTAGATAGTGGGTTTGTAGAAGAGGGTTAATGCAGGAGACAAACTTTAAAAAATCTACATTAAAGCTAAAATTAAAAAATGCAAAATTATTGAAGTTACAAAACAGAAACAATGCAGTTATCTACTCAAATTTCGGTAAGATGAGTTAGAAGCTAATCGAACATTTAAAGAACCAAAATAAAATTAATATGGGTTTCAACTGGACCACCAAATTATGGTATTTTCATTATAAGTCATGATGCGGAGTCTAATAAATAGGCTGCAAAAGGACACAACCGAATATTCTTTTTTACAGGATACCATCAAATCTTATCAAATCATACCAAATTATATCAAGTCATATCAAATCGTATTAAATCATATCAAATCATTTCAAATCATATCAAATCATATTATATCATATCACATCATATCAAATCATATTACATCATATCAAATCTTATCAAATGAAATCAAATTATATCAAATCTTACCTCTTATTAAACCATATCAAATTATACCACATCAAATCATATCAAATCATACCATATCATATTATATCAAATCATATCAAATCATATCAAATCTTATCAAACCATGACCAAACATATCGAGTCATATCAAATCATATCAAATTATATCACGTCATACCACATCATATCAAACATATAAAATCATATCAAATCATATCAAATCATATCAAGTCATATCAAATCTTATAAAGTCATATCAAATCATATCAAATCATTTCAAATCATATCAAATTATATCAAATCATATCAAATTATATCAAATCTTATCACATCATATCAAATCATATCAAATCATATCAATTCATATCAAATAATATCAAATCACATAAAATCATATCAAATCTTATCGAATCATGTCTAAATATCAAATCATATCAAATCATATCAATTCATATCAAATCATATCAATTCATATCAAATCATATCAAATCATATTAAATCATATCAAATCATATCAAATCATATCAAATCATATCAAATCTTATCAAATCATGCCAAATCAGGTCAAATCTTATCAAATCATGTCCAAATATATTGAGTCATATCAAATCATATCAAATCATATTAAATCATTTCAAATCATATCAAATTATATCACATCATATCAAATCATATTAAAACATATCAAATCACATCAATTCATATCAAATAATATCAAATCACATAAAATCATATCAAATCATATCAAATCTTATCACATCATGTCTAAATATCAAATCATATCAAATCATATCAATTCATATCAAATCATATCAATTCATATCAAATCATATCAAATCATATTAAATCATATCAAATCATATCAATTCATATCAAATCATATCAATTCATATCAAATCATATCAAATCATATTAAATCATATCAAATCATATCAAATCATTTCAAATCATATCAAATCACATAAAATCATATCAAATCTTATCAAATCATGTCTAAATATCAAATCATATCAAATTATATCAATTCATATCAAATCATATCAATTCATATCAAATCATATCAAATCATATTAAATCATATCAAATCATATCAAATCATATCAATTCATATCAAATCATATCAATTCATATCAAATCATATCAAATCATATTAAAACATATCAAATCATATCAAATCATTTCAAATCATATCAAATCATATCAATTCATATCAAATCATATCAAATCATATTAAATTATATCAAATCATATCAAATCATATCAATTCATATCAAATCATATCAATTCATATCAAATCATATCAAATCATATTAAAACATATCAAATCATATCAAATCATTTCAAATCATATCAAATCTTATGAAATCAAATAAAATTATATCAAATCATATCAAACCTTCCCTCTTATTAAATCATATCAAATTATATCAAATTATATCACAACATATCAAATCATATCAAATCATATCAAATCGTATCAAATCTTATCAAATCATGACCAAACATATCAAGTCACATCAAATCATATCAATTCTTATCAAAAAATATCAAACCATATCAATTCATAACAAATCATATCAAATCATATCAAATTATATCACGTCATATCAAATCATATCAAAAATATTAAATCTTATCAAATAATATCAAGACATATAAAATCTTATCAGGTTATATCAAATCAGATCAAATCATATCAAATCATTTCAATTCATATCAAATCATATCAAATCATATCAAATCTTATCAAATTATATCACATCATATCAAATCATATCAATTCATATCAAATAATATCGAATCATATCAAATCATATCAAATCTTATCAAATCATGTCCAAACAAATCGAGTCATATCAAATCAAATCAAATCATGTCAAATCATATCAAATCATAACAATTCTTAACAAATCATATCAAATCATATCAAATAATATCCAATCATATCAAATCATATTAAATCATATCAAATTATATCAAATTTTATCAAATCATATCAAATTATATCACGTCATATCAAATCATATCAAACATATCAAATCATATCAAATCATATCAAGTCATATCAAATCTTATGAAGTCATATCAAATCATATCACATCATATCCAATCATATCAAATCACATCAAATCATATCAAATCATATCAAATCATATCAAATCATATCAAATCATATCAAATCATATCAAATCATATCAAATCATATCAAATCATATCAAATCATATCAAATCTTATCAAGTCACATCAAATCATATCAAATCAAATCAAATCATATCATATCATATCAAATCATATCAAATCTTATCAAATCATGTCCAAACAAATCGAGTCATATCAAATCAAATCAAATCATATCAAATCATAACAATTCTTAACAAATCACATCAAATCATATAAATATATCAAATCATATCAAATCATAAAAAATCATATCAAATCAAATCAAATTTTATCAAATCTTATCAAATTATATCACGTCATATCAAATCATATCAAACATATCAAATCATATCAAATCATATCAAGTCATATCAAAGCTTATGAAGTCAAATCAAATCATATCAAATCATTTCAAATCACAACAAATCATATCAAATCAAATCAAAACATAACTAATCATATCAAATCATACCAAATCATATCAAATCTTATCAAATAATATCCAATCTTATCAAATTATATCAAGTCATATCAATTCATATCCAATCATATCAAATCATATCAATTCATATCCAATCATATCAAATCATACCAAATCATATAAAATTTTACCTCTAATTAAATCAGATCAAATCATTTCAATTCATATCAAATCATATCAAATAATATCAAATCAATTTAAATCTTATCAAATCATATCAAATCATATCAAATCTTATCAAATCATATCAAATAATATCCAATCTTATCAAACATATCAAATCATATCAAATCATATCAAGTCATATCAAATCTTATGAAGTCATATCAAATCATATCACATCATATCCAATCATATCAAATCACATCAAATCATATCAAATCATATCAAATCATATCAATTCATAACAAATCATATCAATTCATATAAAATCATATCAAATAATATCAAATTATATCATATCATATGAAATCATTGCAAATCATATCAATTCGTATCAAATCTTATCAAATCATATCAAATAATATCCAATCTTATCAAATTATATCAAGTCATATCAAATCATATCAATTCATAACAAATCATATCAATTCATATCAATTCATATCAAATCATATCAAATCATATCAATTCATATCCAATCATATCAAATCATACCAAATCATATCAAATTTTACCTCTAATTAAATCAGATCAAATCATATCAATTCATATCAAATAATATCAAATTTTATCAAACCAATTCAAATCTTATCAAATCATTTCAAATTGTATCAAATCATATCAAATCATATCAAATCATTGCAAATCATATCAAATCGTATCAAATCTTATCAAATCATATCAAATAATATCAAATCAATTCAAATCTTATCAAATCATATCAAATCATATCAATTCATATCAAATCATATCAAATCTTATCAAATCATACAAAATCTCATCAAATCATATCAATTCATATCCAATCATATCAAATCATACCAAATCATATCAAATTTTACCTCTAATTAAATCAGATCAAATCATATCAATTCATATCAAATCATATCAAATCATATCAATTCATATCCAATCATATCAAATCATACCAAATCATATCAAATTTTACCTCTAATTAAATCAGATCAAATCATATCAATTCATATCAAATAATATCAAATTATATCAAACCAATTCAAATCTTATCAAATCATTTCAAATTGTATCAAATCATATCAAATCATATCAAATCATTGCAAATCATATCAAATCGTATCAAATCTTATCAAATCATATCAAATAATATCAAATCAATTCAAATCTTATCAAATCATATCAAATCATATCAATTCATATCAAATCATATCAAATCTTATCAAATCATACAAAATCTCATCAAATCATATCAAATTATATCAAATCATATCAATTCATAACAAATGATATCAATTCATATCAATTCATATCAAATCATATCAAATCATATCAATTCATATCCAATCATATCAAATCATACCAAATCATATCAAATCATATCAAATAATATCAAATTATATCAAATCAATTCAAATCTTATCAAATCATATCAAATCATATCAAATCATATCAAATCATTTCCAATTATTTCAAATCATATCAAATCATATCAAGTCATTGCAAATCATATCAAATCGTATCAAATCTTATCAAATCATATCAAATAATATCAAATCTTATCAAATTATATCATGTCATATCAAATCATATCAATTCATATCAAATAATATCAAATTTTATCAAATCAATTCAAATCTTATCAAATCATATCAAATCATATCAATTCATATCAAATCATATCAAATTTTATCAAATCATATAAAATCTTATCAAATCATATCAAATTATATCAAATCTTATCGAATCATTTCAAATTAAATCAAATCATATCAAATCATTGCAAATCATATCAAATCATATCAAATAATATCAAATTATATCAAATCAATTCAAATCTTATCAAATCATTTCAAATTATATCACGTCATATCATATCATAGTCCACACAGCATCGATCTTTCACGGTAACTTACAAGAAATTTAACGAAAGAAGTCTAAATCGCAGCTACCTAGAGGCCAATTAACGTCATAAAAACGGCTTATTACAAGATTACCGAAATTAATGTGCAAAAGATCGATTGTTTGATGGCTGGTAAAACATGTCACACCATCCTGCTAACAACAAAGGTTGTCAAAATCCATGTCTACAATTTCTAGTCATAAAAAATTCGTTATCTTCGTTTAGTAGCGCTCTCCGTTGACTGTAACGGTATCGCTAGCATCATTTTCGGAACGAAATTGGTCAATGCTGCCGCCGCTCCACAAACCACACCAAACTGTTACTTGCTGCCGATGCATTGGCTTCTCTACGATTTTTGGCTTCCCGAACACAAAATTTGTCTATTTTGCTGGAAACGTAATTTTTGGAGCAAATTTGTTGTCAATTTTGGGATACTGTAAGGACGAATGGACGGACTTTAGCATTCGATTCTTGAATAAATTTGGTCTAGTAAACGTACAATCAGAAATCTTCGTGCATAATTTGTTCTAGGCTGGTACGGCTAATGTTGGCTGGTATGGTTTATGTTCGGCGGGGACCGCTAAAATTTATTTTCAAAATTCGGACGATTTCGGCAACCTCGAGTTGGAGGAAGTCATGAATAACATCGCGCACCACGACATTAAAATCATCGTGGGTGACTTAATTGCAATCGGTAGGAGTGCGGAAAAAACAATGCACATCGGCCCTAACAGCTGGCACCTCACTAGTAACAACAACGGCCAACGCGCCACCCCTATGGCATTAATATACAACTTAGTGTTGTATAAAGTATACGTTTTTTCCACATAAGTTAATCCAAAAAGTAGCCATCGGACGTTAGATACTATAGAGGTGCAAATATGGACGCGAACATTTGCTTCTCATATTCAAATAAGTGCAAACAATCATCTACGTTTAATAGACAAGCACAAACGAGCGTTCGGCAGACTATCAAGATCGGCACAGTAACAACGAAAAAACCCAGGAGCAGCGGCTACCGCCGCGGCAAAATATCTAGTAAGACCTCCAAAATCCCGCAATGATTGGTTCAACGATCAATGCCGCTTGGTCTTCGAAAATACACAAAAGCTCCGTGAAAAATGATTGACTCGTAACACAAGAAGTACTCTAGCAAAATTTCTCCGTGCTAGGAATGTTACGAATAAATACCTCCGGCAATAGAACCGCGAAGAAAATTCAAGAGACAGTTTTGCTAATGCAAAGGACCTCACTAAAAACCTCCACCGTACTAAGACGTACTACGATCAAAGACGGGAATGAAGAGCTGAGAAGAAACATGGCTGATGTCCTCTTAGTATGGCAAATCTACTTCCAAAATCTGCTAAATCGGAATGACGAAGTGAACCCCTCTAGAATAATTGCTTCATCTTGTGAGAAGGTTTTTGTTCAATATCCCAAAGTGGAGGAAGCAAACGCAGCTATTAGTAGTTGGAAAGGCACCCGGTCTCGACGGAACCTCCGCAGAATATATTAATGGATCTCATCGTCTCGACAACACAACAATTAGAAGAGCGCGCTCATATGGCGGCTGCGCCGTTTTAAATGTGAAAACTTTCGTGGCAAAGCTGTACTGAACACTGACTACAAAGGATTGGCTAACGTTGTACCTGCCAGACTCATCCCTCTTGCCGAAACCGTCATTGGCGACTATAAATGTTGTTCTCGTCCCAACTAATCGTCCACTGACCAGTGTTTCACCATGAGGATGACTTTCGAAGAAATTTTGGAATACAACATAAGCCATACATATATACATCAACTACATATATACAGTCTTCCGACAGACAAATGACAGTGTAAATCGTGAGAACCTGTAGACCACACTCATAGGTCTAGGAATTCCAGAGAAACTCGTTTCATTGTGTAAATTAACAACGCCTGGGTCTGCACGTAGAATCGTAATTGAAGGAACTGTATCAGACTCCTTTGAAATAACATCTGATGTTCAACAGGGAGATGTGGTAAGGAAAAGCAACATAGAAACTTACGCTCTATATTTCATAAATCAGGCCAAGGTATATCCAAGACAGATGATATCATGACATAGTTTGAAAATGAAGAGTAGCAAAACCAAATTTTTACAAATACTCAGAAGAATCTCCATGGTAAATCTCAGTCTCGACGACCATGGATAGCGTTGAAATATTTAAATATCGCCGGTCAGTTCTAACATCGCTGCCCGACAACGAGTTTCCTACGCCTAATAAAGGTTATTGCGATCTAAATATCTATCGCAGTTGTGCAAGCTCGCACTTTATAAAGCACTCATAAGACCTGTGCTGGATTTCGGGAGCGAGAGCTGGACTCTGACCTCTACCGATTGTAGATTATTATTTGTTTTCGAAACCAAGGTCAGTCGTTCCACGTTGTTGCGCAAAACGAATTTCCCATTCATATGAACCACGAGATAAAGCAACTTCTCGGAGGTGGTAATCGAGTTAGGTGACTGGGCCACTTTACAAGATCCTCACAACAACGTATGATTAATAAAGTGCATTTAGGACGACCCGACTGCGCTGGCAGTTCTGGAAGACATCGAACAAGACGTACGTATAATAGGATGTAGATACTGTAGGGGAGGACCTTAGTGCAGGCGGCATAACTTATTCAGGGATGTAAAAGCTTGATAGAGAGAGAAACACTCTACACCTCTAATTTTGTCAAAATAAACGTGCAAGTAAAAGAGTTTCCTGGAAAAATTGTACGTTCGATTTATGGAACATCCAGGTGATCAAATTTGACTGACCGTACGACTCAAAAACTCCAATATTGATTTCAGTTATCAATGTTTACTCAAGAGGGCGCTTAGCAGGGACAGACAATGCGACAACAACTTGACCAGCAACGTCAAACAACCGTTGCTTGGGTTAGTACAAATTTGGAGACCGCACGGAATCAGCAAAAAGTAATTGTAAAAATGGAAAACGAAAGAAATCTTCCCTCAACTCCGGCATGCCAGTATGCCTCATCCAGCATACACCTTCCAGCAGACTTGGGACCTGGCTAGAATTCAATGGACCAATCATACATTAATCTGAGGTTAAAATTGATTATGTAACCTAAAAATTAGGCGGCCAAATGATATTTAATTTAAATTTATTTTGAGTTTAAATGTTTTGAGGATATAGGACAAATTTCACTCACGCGAAAATTGGCCCAAGTCGCTACGATTCAGACGTACTGGTGATTTGAGTAAATTAATATAAATAAAAAATTTCTAACAGTTTTGTTAGATATGGCATGAAGTGTAATTTTGTTGTTTTCATAGGTGCGCTACGTCACTCCGATGATAGCCAGTGCCTAATAATATTTTAACGAACTCTATCTTCGTCCTTGACCTGCAAATTGGTACAAAACATTTAGTGAGGATAGGTTTAGTGGCTTCGACGCCTATTGGCAACACACGCACAAGAATTTACTGCCATTAATTTAAATTACAATTTGCATTGTTCACGTTTAGGGCCATTAAGATCGGAATTTACGATATTGACGAGCAGAGACAATTAATCATTTGTTTTATTACTTGAAATATTTATACTTAATCCAGACACTTGTGCATAATATATAAAGCCCGCATGGCACACCAATAATTCAGTATCGTCCCACAATTGTCTACAATGCGAGCCACTACGGCAATCATCTTACTCGTTTCTATCGCAATGGTAGTGATGAGACCTATTTTCCATTATAGTATTAATAATGAAAGTGTACTCGTAAGTTGAATTACAATCAAAAACTAATTTTTATTTACTGTGCTCTTACACTTAAATTACCATTTAGAGTACACCGAAGTAACGAACAACGGACAAGTGAACAACCGGATAAGTAAATTGGAACTGGACTCCAAAACATTTATGATTTAAATTTATGTATTAGAAATAGAAATATACAAGTAGTACAATCCTTTACCACAATGTTAATTGATCTAACACCACTGACCAATGAGTCTGTAAGGTTTTCAACCATAGAACTATTCAAGATTAAAAGGAAGATCAGTTATCGATACAAGAGAGGCGGGCTTCACCAGGCTCCGGCCAGGTTTTTAAATGTGTTTGCTTCTTGAGAATCATTGCTCTATAGATCTGCAACCAAATCGCACTTCCGTTATGATATTATCCTTAATGTAGTGTCATATACTGTTAGAGGCTCAGTTCTGAATAATTTTCGATTTTGAGATGACCATGTGCTTAACGTCAGTATATAGCAGAAGGTTTCTGATTGGCAATTTAAAAAACGAAGTTTCTGATTTAAGTGCGAAGTGAGGAGTCCTGTGAGGATTGACACTAAATTCTTTAGGTACGAGTAATATCACAAACAACAAAAAACATTTCACGCAAGACACTAAGTCCTTAGGTTAAATTTCTTCAGCGTTAGCAAATTTTAATAACACCAAACCGAGAAATAGTTTCCGAACTCAGATTACTGCACACTAATACTCCTAAAGTGTTTAATAGACTGACAAACATTATTTCTGCGACTTAAAAGCCGAAACAGCTTTACCCAACCAAATCGATTCCTGCTGTCGTCATCTCCGAAACTGCAGATTAGAATCTATCAAATCCATCTACAACTACCACGCCTAATCCCGCCTTACCGATTACCAGTTCTCAACCACCAACCCGGAACTCACTTCTAGCCTTTAAACCTACATCTAGTATCGCCTTAGTCTTACCCGTAAGGACAATCAAAAATTGTTGTCCATCTTCGTCACAGAACTCCTTCCTGAAACCACTTCGGATGATGTTCTAACTCACATATACATCATGTGGGATTAAATGTCATAAACTGTCACAAAATTATTGGTTCGACACGACATCTTTCCGGAATTAGTGTCTCCAGCTTGCTGGCCTGCTAGCTTTTTTGTCAAGAAATTTGTACCTAGACTGAATGCCGGAATAAGCGTTATATTGATACGCAATCTGTGTCGCTAGGGCGTTCCCTTATATATGACCCTCCACCAAATTTAAAACACAGGAGATCGACCTATAGTCCAAGCACTATAGAAACATTGAAGTGGACTTGTCTTTTTTCGGATTTGGAAAGCCTCCCATTTAATACCGATTTTACCTGCACCGAAATCCTTCTCGCCTAAACTTTAGATAGACCGACTACTGCTATCTGATTTTCTCAGTATGCTTTCCGCAACGACTTGATTATATTCATTAGGTGAATGTTCTCGTCATCAAATTTTGATAATACCGACTGCAACACCTCCTCCTTTGCGATGACCTCGTCTATGTCATTAATCTGGATGAGCAGCAGTATTTTACGGTGTGAAATACGGTTTACCCGAGATCTTTAAGATCAATTGAACAATCGAATCGACACAGTCAGATTGGTGTCCATTTCGCAAAATTCCTTATGATGGACGACTTTATCGTCATCAAACCCACCCCAAATCTATAATCAAAATCTACCAGGAGTCATGAACAATTGAATGGACACAATCAGTTTGATGTCCATCTTGCAAAATCTCGAATGATGGACGACTTTATCGTTAGAAGGCAGGAACCATAAAAATTTCACCTCTATAACCTCATCAGACCCACCCCAAACCTATAATTAAAATCTACCTGTAGTCATAAACAATTGAATCGGCACAGTCAGATTGATGTCCATCTGCCAAAATCTCGAATGATGGACGATTTTATCATCAGAAGAACGGAAACATAAAAATGTCACCTCTGTAACCTCATCAGACCCACCCCAAATCTATAATGAAAACCTACCAGGAGTCATGAACAATCGAATCGGCACAGTCAGACTGATGTCCATCTGCCAAAATTTCGAATGATGGACGATTTTATCGGCAGAGGAAGACGAACATAAAAATTTCACCTCCGTAACCTTATCAGACCCACCCCAAACCTATAATCAAAATCTACATGTAGTCATGAACAATCGAATCGGTACAGTCAGATTGCTGTCCATCTGGCAAAATCTCAAATGATGGACGATTTTATCGTCAGAAGGAGGGAAACATAAAAAGTTCAGAGAATCGACACAGTCAGATTGGTGTCCATTTCGCAAAATTCCTTATGATGGACGACTTTATCGGCATCAAACCCACCCCAAACCTATAATCAAAATCTACCTGTAGTCATGCACAAGTGAATCGGCGCAGTCAGACTGATGTCCATCTGGCAAAATCCCGAATGATGGACGATTTTATCGTCAGAAGGAGGGAAACATAAAAATGTCACCTCTATAACCTCACCAGAGCCACACCCCAAACCTATAATCAAAATCTACCTGTAGTCATGAACAATCGAATCGGCATAGTCAGATTGGTGCCCATTTGGCAAATTCTCGAATGATGGACGATCTTATCGACGAAACAAGGGGAAAATCATAATTACAATTAAGAAATTTGTTATGCTGATACTAAAAATTGTCTATGTGTATTCTTTAGGGGTTTCTTGGTGGCCGTTCTAGGAAATATTTTTATAATGTAGGTTTTCTTGTCATTCTTATGTATATTTGAGATGAAGTAGGAATACCTAATTTGATTTTCCACTTCGCTTATCCCCTTATATACGCACGTTCGTCTACTTTCACGATGATGGCGATTCGCCGATGCTCGTTTCTCACAACTTCGACCATTATTGTGAACAAAAACAAAATTACCGTTTTTGAAAACTCATAGTCCCAAATGATGGCCAGGGCCCATTTTTCATTCGTGCGGGGTATTTTAATTCTGCTGAATTTATAGTTCTGGGTACCTTTTTTTTAAATAGTTTGTCATATGTTTGGCATTTTGCGAGTAATCTTTGATGAACAGCTACAACTTTGATTGGCCACGCCAATCTAACGACCACGCCAATCTAATATTTTGTATTTTTAAATGATTTCAGTTTTTTCTCCGTTTGCTATTATATAATTAAAATGAAAATCGGCCAAATGTGCATCTTATTTTATTGGTAAGGCATCACATTCCTCTGATACTCGCAGTCTATCTTCAGTGGATGCACACACGCCTTATCTCCAGTCGAGTGAAGATCTATTATGAGCTCACGGACCAACCGAGCTCCACGCAGGCTTCTCCACAACATTATTATACTTACCACCAATCTCACGAAAAGCCAGTGACAAGCACCAAATGCCGTCCGGCCATGACACGAGAATTGAACGGCGTAGTATTACGAGAAATTGTTCTCATTTTTTTATTTTGCTTTGGCCAACAGCCCAAATTACACAATGTCGTAACAAAAAGATAAAAATGTCAAACTCAATAACAAATGTCCAAAAATTCGAATATCGAAAAAACGTTTGCTGCCGCCCCAATTTAAAACCCAATCTAAAAATTGAAAAACTGTAAGATGACGACTTCGTAATGAAAAACAATGAAAAAAACAACAACAAGCAGTAATCTACATTGTCTACATACTCTACCAATCCTCAACATTATCTACTTAAGAATCAATTGTATACGCTATTTTCACGTGGGTAACTGCAGCAGGGAAACTTTCGAATTTCAAAATGAAGCTTTGCATACCGATTAAGCCCAATTTGTGCTAATTAGTGCTCACGGGAAAACATTAGTGCTAGTCCAGGAGCCGAAAAAACGGGAAAAGAAAATTTCAAAATTCGCCTAAAAGACGGAATAAATAAAACCCGATTTCTAGAAAAAACCAGAAATAAATTAAACCTAATTTTAAAACTTTCTAAAGGCCGCTAAACTCATGCAATTTGTGCTTATCATAGAAAAATAATTTTCATAAATTTTTATTCATAAATCGAGGAAAACCAAACCAGCCCCTGAAAGATACTATTGCAAAAAAAAACGGAGATATATCGTTCAATAATATTTGTGTTGAACAACAAATAAAACAATAGAAATAAAATGTTCTAAAATCCAAGGCATAAGCAATTGAGATAGTATATTCCTATCAGGTATGTTCATTACCATCCGAAAAGTATAGTGGCTGAATTTGTGCTAATCCAGAATTGGCCCAATCCATTGAACAACAACGACCGTTGAATGAACAATTTTTCGATAAAAAGTGTTCTAGAAACTAATGAAATTGGCACTTCTGATTGCATATTCCGTTCAGATATGCTGATTGCCATCCGAAAAATATAGTGGCTGAATTTGTGCTAATCCAGAATTGGCGCAATTCCGTTGAACAACAACGACCGTTGAATGAACAATTTTCTGACAAAAAAAGTTCCAGAAACCAATGAAGTTGGCAATTCTGATTACATATTCCGATCAGATATGTTGATTGCCATCCCAAAAATATAGTGGCTGAATTTGTGCTAATCCAGAATTGGCCCAATTTCATTGAACAACAACGGCCGTTGAATGAACAATTTTCTGACAAAAAGTGTTCTAGAAACCAATGAAGTTGGCACTTCTGATTGCATATTCCTACCAGGTAAGTTGATTGCCATCCCAAAAATATAGTGGATGAATTTGTGCTAATCCAGAATTGGCCCAATTCCATTGAACAACAACGGCCGTTGAATGAACAATTTTCTGACAAAAAAAGTTCCAGAAACCAATGAAGTTGGCAATTCTGATTACATATTCCGATCAGATATGTTGATTGCCATCCCAAAAATATAGTGGCTGAATTTGTGCTAATCCAGAATTGGCCCAATTCCATTGAACAACAACGGCCGTTGAATGAACAATTTTCTGACAAAAAGTGTTCTAGAAACCAATGAAGTTGGCATCAGAAAAATGTAGTGACTGAATTTGTGCTAATCCAGAATTGGCCCAATCCCATTGAACAACAACGATAGTTGAGTAAACAATTTTCTGACAAAAAGTGTTCTAGAAACCAATGAAGTTGGCACTTCTGATTGCATATTCCTATCAGATTTGGATAGCAATTAACATATCTCATAGGAATATGTAATCAGAAGTGCCAACTTCATTGGTTTCTAGAACACTTTTTGTCAGAAAATTGTTCATTCAACGGCCGTTGTTGTTCAATGGAATTGGGTCAATTCTGGATTAGCACAAATTCAGCCACTATATTTTTCGGAAGTCAATGAACATATCTGAACAGAATATACAATCAGAAGTGCCAATTTTATTAGTTTCTTGAACACTTTTTGTTAGAAAATTGTTCATTCAACGGTCGATGTTGTTCAACGGAATTAGTCCAATTCTGGATTAGCACAAATTCAGCCACTATATTTTTGGGATGGCAATGGACATATCTGATCGGCATATGTAATCAGAATTGCCAACTTCATTGGTTTCTAGAACACTTTTTGTCAGAAAATTGTTCATTCAACTGTCGTTGTTGTTCAATGGAATTGGGCCAATTCTGGATTAGCACAAATTCAGTCACTATATTTTTGGGATGACAATTAACATACCTGATAGAAATATTCTATCTGAATCGCTTATGCCTTGGATTTTAGAACATTTTATTTCTATTGTTTTATTTGTTGTTCAACACAAATATTATTGAACGATATATCTCCGTTTTTTTTTATATAGTATCTTTCAGGGGCTGGTTTGGTTTTCCTCGATTTTCGAATGAAAATGTATGAAAATTATATTTCTATGATAAGCACAAATTTCATCAGTTTAGCGGCCTTTAGAAAGTTTTAAAATTAGGCTTAAATTATTTCTGGTTTTTTCTAGAAATCGGGTTTTATTTATTTCGTCTTTTAGGCGAAATTTGAAATTTTCTTTTCCCGTTTTTTCGGCTCCTGGACTAGCACTAATTTTTTCCCGTGAGCACTAATTAGCACAAATTGGGCTTAATCGGTATGCAAAGTTTCATTTTGAACGTGCTATTTTCGGCACCAGCATGTAGACAATTCAGAAATTCGCGTAGACGCACAACACTGGTCTTGTTCCTCAATATTATCCGCTGGTACATTGTGGATTAAAAATTTCGTAACAATACAACATTGTCTTGCGATTACACACAAAAAACATATAAAATTCCGCCAAAGTTGCTATTATTATTAAACAAAAGCTGCATTTTTAATTAGTTAATTAATTAGCAGGGTAAACAAAAAATTTAAAAAAAAAATCCACTTTAAACATTTTGTAACAGAACATGGTACACAATGTACGTATATATGAACGATGGATATATAGAGATGATACCCGACAATGGTTGTAACATTGATATCTCACCCTCAAGCAAACACAAAACATTTTTTTATTTAAATTTTTTTCGTTTGTAGGTTAAACATAATATATTCAATGGATAAAACATGAAAATTAAAACGAATTAACTTTTTTGTGTTTTATGCTTTGCAGCAGCAGCGCTCCGTTTTCCCCATTTTCACCGCCATCTCACATAAAATAAACAGTTTGGCTATAACACAGTATATTACAGCATCACCATATCTCCTCTATACATATCGTTCGTAATATATTCATACTCGAGTCATACAGAGTGCCTTTCAGTATAGCGGGGTCTTTGCGCCATGAATATTAAATACGCGGGACGGGTAGATGAGGTACGGTACCACCAATACCTATAAATGAACATATATACAACTTATAATCTCGTGGTGAACATTTTTTAACTCCCAAAAGCTTAACAAAATATATATTTTGCTGTAGACCGAAATGGCAGGCAACAGCATAGCAATTTACACAGCATCAACAATAACAAAAGCTCTTTTCGGGATTGCAATGTATATAGGAAAAATTTAGGGCGGAAGACTTTTTTATTTTTTTATTATTTTTTTTGGTTTTCCCTCATTCTGCAGAGGAAGGAAAATATTATTTAAAAATGTATTTTTTTTAGAAACCGGATGATTATTATTTGGGTGACTCGTGGCTTTACGATTTTTACTCTCTAGTTTAACATTTATTATGTCTCTGGAACGATCTATTATGGAGTATGGCTCTTATGTAACGGAATCTACTTTGCTGTTTTTGTAGATCCGACCACAATTTATTTATAAATCTCATTGGTTTCTCGTAAAATGTGTACAGACATCGTTAATACGATACGGAAATCCCGTATGGAAGAATTAACCTTTTTATGAAACATTTTATCGCTCGGGGCTATGCAAACCCCTATATATACATAGAGTTCTAAATAAACCGCACTGCACAATTATAAATCCATCGTAGCTTAGTAATTACCAGGTTTCTGGTTTCAATAATGTTTATCAATCTCATTAAAAATTTATTTTAAAATGTGTGCGCGCGCGACAACCCTTTTGTGTAAAATAATATTCATTTCCATTCATCAGCGCCCTTAATTGCCATGATTATTTTCATTTGGTGTAAAACTGTGATAAAGGCTGTGAACATCTGCGAATCATCACAATTGAAACATAAAAAAATATTTGATTGCTCTATTTCACTATGCGACGAGCATCTGGTATTCTGGATTGAATTATTATTTGGTAGGTTGTATATTCGTCTCAACTCTGTTTTTGTTAATGGTACGATAATTTTAATTACGTAACGGTGACACATTTAAATTTCTCTGAAAGTCACATACTTGAGACGTGCGTTGTAAACGAATAATCGATACTGCCCTACAATCTTACTTTAAAAGTTTCACAAAATTTTCTTCTTACCACAAACAGTTGGTCAGAGCGCTAGCCTAACTTTTGATAGGGCAAATTATGGGATAATTATGGGTGGATTAATTTATACCAGACCAATAAAACCCCGATGAGAAATTTGTTGAGTTGAAATTTGTTTGATTTGAAACCTTTTGACGATCGCGCTTTTCCGACAAAATAATCTTTTTCACAAAACTTTATTTTTATAAAAATAAAAGAAATTTAACAGAAATGTAACATTCTCCCCCCTTTGAAGGGATTGGCGCATAGTCATGCATCTTGCATAGTCCGTAAAGAGGCCACCATGTAGGAGCGGAAATGGGAAGACAGATTAACAAGATCGAGAACCAGAGCACCAATATTCTCGATCTGGTATTCCTACCAGTGGAGTTACATGGTAAAATCATTGAGTATGATGATTTTGGCGGTTCTTCGAGTATTTTTCATACACCATTGGAGATCCAATTAATTTTTTTAAAATTGTATTAATGTTAACGTCAATTTTAATTTTAATGAGTCTTCCAACTATTAATTGGAATCGATATAAACTAAATGATAATGAGCTTGGCAATTGAATAATTTAATCCTCGATCGCCTGCGATTTTGTCCGTCGTAAACTATGAAATATTTAGTGCTCTCATTCATATATTGTTGAGGTTGAATCGAATGTTAGAAACAAGCCTAAATGTTTCAGGAGCTATGTTGATTCGAAACGGACCTATACAGGTATATCCAATCGCTAACGTCTCTCGATTCTTCGACTGTTACTGATCTGTAAAGAATCACTGAAAAGTTTGCAGCATTTTTTGAGAATGAGTGTGACCCATCTTCGAGAGAGAACGACGATTTGATTTTACAAAAAATCCAAACAATCAATTTCAGTTTACGATGACATTCTCAGTTGTGACTCGGACAACATTCACGCTGTGTGAGTTGAGTTAAACGAGTGTGCTTGTGTTTTGGCTCAACTGCTGACGTACCTCTTCAATTTGAGTTCCTTCAATTTGGAAATTCAGTTTCATTGCGCCAATTTTCAAGAGTGAGCGAAAAAGGATTATCAAAAATTTCCGTGGAAAATTTGTCGATAAGCTGACTATTCCTAACTATTTTGAATCGATGGTCAAGGACGATCATATCTTTTTCTTTATTAAAAATTTCATCTCTGTGCCCGGCCGGCCAACTGTGACAAATCTTTTTATGTTTTAAAATTTTTTGAATCTAGCACTAGAAGGTGGTGATGGTGTTGAAGAAGAAACTGAAACGATGGCGACCTGTTTCTGATATTCCGATTTCATGCTGAGTCATACTGTTTAATTTTTTCATCATTAATCTGAGTCAGCTGGTGCTGAGTATACTGCTTCTTGCATCATAATCAAACTATTCTTTACTTAAGAATTTCGTTGTATCTCTTAGCAATTTATACTTAGATCAAATTCGCCGAGCCGCCAAATATAAAATTTAAAATTGCATGTTCAGTGACGCAACACGGTACCCACGAAACCCGCAACTATGAGGAACCAAGCATATCGGCGGAGACCTTCGATCAATCGATCCGTTTTGGAAAGTATACATTTTAGTTATTCGACACCGATTGATCGTCAAATTTAAGAGATTCAACCAAAAAGTATACAGGACTTTCCTTCCACACTTTTATATAAAGGAATTTAGGAAACTATCTATAAGATTTAGAATTTCTTGCCGAGGAACAGAGATAGGCACCGAATAAGTTTTCAGGTTATAGGAACATTCAACTCTGCACTAAAATAAAAGGAATTGAAGAATTCTAAATGAACACAAATCCGTGTTCTTGTATAACTAATTCTTTTGGTTTCTAATTGAAATCGGCTATGGCAACGGAAATCCACTAGACGTCTACACTTTGTGTTAAAAGGCGAGAACGAATTTGAATGAAATAAATTTAAATCTCCCGTAATTGAGTTGTGTTCCCTTTTAATAGAGTAGCAGTCCGACTGCAAACTTCTTTGCGGTATGTATCACTACCCTGTTCAGCCGCACATTTGCTTTCTATTGCTTTTCTGTGGTGTTACTCCGCGCGTGTTTGTAAAATAGTTCCCTCGTTGCACTTCACACATGGTGCCTGTAACTCGATATTTTGTTACTAGTGTTCTAATATTAAGCTTTATTGTTGGTAATTAGGCATATAAATTATTACCCTGTGTTTTCCGAATGGATGTTCGTGAAGGATATTTGATCCTAAAATTTCAGGATCAATTATTATTATCAGCTGTGAAGTGAAATGATTTATCGGGGAATTAGTTGTGGGTACAATACTTTCGGATTCACTTCCATTTTCTGGTTTCGTGGAGGATTCAGATATGTCGGAAGTATTAATATTATTAACAGTGAAAGGTTCGGGTTGTATCTGCATTCGTATTTTTTACACCCTTCTTATATACGATTTCATAATCGTATTCCTCTAGCTTCAATCTCCATCGAATCAGTTTCGAATTGGGTTGTTTGAGATTGAAGAGCCATGTCAATGGCTTGTGGTCTGTCACGATTTTGAATTTTTGACCGAATAGATATAACCTAAAGTATTTCGTGGACCAGCCGATTGCCAAAAGCTCCTTCTCTATAGTGGAATAGTTTTGCTCCGTAACCGTTAATGTTCTGGAGGCATAGCAAATTGGTTTATCCTTCCCTATTGGGCCTTGTGAAAGGACGGCGCCAATGGCTAGATTGCTTGCATCTGTGGTAAGGATGAATTCCTTAGTAAAATCGGAATATTGCAAGATTTGTTCATTGCACAACAACTCATTGCACTCAGATTATTTCATTGCCCTTTCTTAAACATTCCGTTAATGGTGTGGTTTCGTCGGAGAAATATTTTATGAACTTTCGATAATATCCCAGAAGACCCAAAAAGCTGTTTGTTTCTCCGTTTTAGGAACGGGGAATTCCTTAATAGCTTTTATTTTGTCGGGGTTGGGTTTAACTCCGTCACAAGTAACGATATGGCCCAAAATGTCTCTATGTAGAAATTCCAATTTGTCAATTTATACCTTCAGGTTATACTTTCTGACGATGATGCCATCCATGTAACATAAGCAAGATTTGCCTTGGATTTCGCCTAACACATTATTCATGACCCTTTGAAAAGTTGAAGGGGCATTCTTTAGACCAAATGGCATTCTTACGTGTTCATAATGTCCATGGTCGACGGAAAATGCGGTTTATGGAATATCTTGTTTCCTTACCTCTATCTGGTAAAACCGGCACCTTGAAGCATAGTTAGGTTTGAATAGTAGCGGAATCTCAACATTGTCTGTTTTAAGAATAGATTTACAAAGATCCAAGGTTACGCCTAATTTTTGCATCATCTCCAATCCTAATAAACCATCAAAGTATTTATGGAATTTAAAGAGAAGGAATTCGAAGGGTGCACTTGTTTTAAATTCCATTAGTCCGGGGACAATAACCTTTTGGTTTATTTGGTGATCGTTAAATGGTTTTATCGTTCACTGGAAGTATAGATTGTATCCGTGAAGAATGAATGAACTCTGAGTTCAGAAAAGATTTGTTCGATCCCGCGTCTACTAATATTTTTAAAATTTTGGTTTTACTTAGGTTGATATGTATATAGGGTAACGTATAGGTCTGATGTTTGTTGACGTTTACGTATCCGATTCCAGCTGGAAGGCTTCAGGATGAAAATTTTCATCGTCTACCTCACCTTCTTCCAGATCGGGGTAGTACAGTTGACGTCGTTCTTCATAGCCCACTTCCATTACTTCTTCCTGATCCTCAGACGTATACAATTCCTGCGATCGGATCTTTGGGGTACTCGCCGGTTGGAATGAGTAGTTGTTCCGGTGGTTTATGCTTCAAAATTGTTTGATTTGGTCATTCCCGTTCGCAATTGGATTCTGTTTGGTGAAAGGTGGGACGGTAATTATGATTATGGCTTGTATATAATTGTTCCGTATAGGATTTCCGTTTAGGATTCTGGGTACCGTTTTTTGCGAAACAGGCACAATGTTAATGTTTGTCGCTTTTTTTATGTCATATTTTGTTCTTTTAGGCAATTTGTGAATGCTTCTGTGAGTGTGGTAGGCATAGCCCGAATCATAGAACCCATTGGATCTTTAAGTCCAGCCAAGAATGTGTTAAGGCACATTTCTTGGTATGGTTCGCGCTTCCCGATTGTTGTTGCACAAGTTTTGCTAATTGCTTCTCGGCCCACTTATACTCTTCAGCTGTGATTATGTCGCTGTGAGCTGCAGTTTTCCTAGTGTTCGACTGTTTCCCCTGACACAAAGTGATAAATCGTTTGAAATGCACTAAGATTCTAACCAACGCTGTATATTTGGAGTTTCGGCTCGCAATCGTGGATACTAGATCTGTACCAACTGTAATTTTGAGAATGGAAACGGTTCGTGCTTCCAAAACGTTTTTATCCGGGATCGCTGCATCATGAAGTTTTCTTATCGGCTATGTATCCTTGGGTTTTTTGAGCCAGGACGGACCCTTCCACCAAAGTGAATGGGTTACTAAATCGCTAGAAGTACAGCCACGAGAAGCAACATCTGCTGGATTATCTGAGGATGATATATGGTTCCATGTCGTTGTCGGCATTGCTTCCAATATTTTAGTAGTTCGGTTTGAGATTAAAACCTTCCATTTGGATGGGTGTTGAGACGGCCGGTGTAATACTACTTCTGAATCCGTCAATGAACATACCGGAATAGAATGTAGTTTTATGGCTTCAAGAACGGTTTTTGTTAACGTTGCGAGTAGCAAAGCACCACATAGTTCCAGGCGAGGAATCGAAATTATTTTAATCGGTGCTACTCTTTTGCTTCGCTGCAATGATACGGATGTGTACATTCCCAACTTCTTCGCGGTAGAGCTTGCATCAGCAAATCCATGAAGTTCACTTAAGGCTGGTGACGTGATTTGTATGAAACGAGGAATAGTTATTCGTTCCAACTGTTTAAAGTCGTTTCTAATAGTTGAACAGGCACGTGCTGTTGAAAGTGGCAGTGAAGATCATCCCATCCAATATGCAATAGCCATAATTGTTGGAATAATTATTTGATTGATACGATTACTGGACTCAGCCAGCCTAACGGAAAGCAATTCTGATTGGAGAGAAGAATTCGAGAATTGGATGCAACGGAAAGCCCACAGTGTTGAGAATGTTCGTTATGTTGGTGGCTAGTATCAGTGTTGATGGTACGTCAACCCCACCGCTCAGCAGGTCATCCAAATAAAAGTCTTGTAATATCGCGTTAGATGCCTCTGGTTGATCTATCTTTGATTCGATTCCCAGCTGATGAAGCGCTCGTGTCGCTAAAAAGGGAGCAGCCAATGTTCCGTAGATGACCGTTTGCAGACGATAGTGTTTTAGTGGTTCATTAGGACTATTACGCCACACGATGCGTTGGTATTCACAGTCACGTGGGTCAACTCTAACCTGGCGATACATGCGCTCGATATCGGCAGTGAAGGTTACTGAATGTAAGCGAAATCGCAGCATAATGCTTATTAATTCTGATTGTACCGTTGGACTCACTAAAAGTTTCGAGTTTAGTGAGATTGACGCTGTTGAAGCTGCTACACGAACCTTTGTTGTTGTACTATCTGGCTTTACTACTGGATGTTGCGGAAGGTAGAAATGCTCTGTTGCTCTGTTTTGTTGAAGCGAACTTCCCAATCGTTTGGAATCGTTGGCAAAGGGAAGTCTTACAACAAACCGACCCGAAGAATCTCTCGTGTGCGTGTTTATAAATAATTCCTCACAGTATTTTTGATCTGGAGTCAATATTGGTTTACTTGGGAGTTCTTCCAGCTCCCAAAATTTGCGTAGTGTTTGATCGATGTCGAATTCGATTTGCAATGTTATGTTATTTTGTGATTTCGTCTCACCTCTCGAAATGATCCACCCTAATGCTGTGTTCTGCGCGATCAATACGTTGGGTCCTCCGATTTCCCCGTGACGCAGAATCTTGAAGCTCGACGACTTGAAGTGAACTCAACTTTTTCCAATTATTAACAATTCCGGTATTTAGTCTATCTAGCATTGATGTTAATTTGTCCAAAATGAATACATCGACCTCTGTGACAAATTTAGTGTCTATACGGGATATGAGCGTAATCGCTGTTCGACCCCTTGTTGTTGCATTTGATGCTATTCCAGTGTTTGGAATCCGCCAGTTGTGGCGAAATAATTGTAATTTTTTGATGCACGATTGTGTGATCAGCGACGTTTCAGACCCTGTGTCCAGCAATACCCGGCAGCAATAATTTTTTCAATAATTTTTCCAAAGTGAGTATATTTGCATTATTGCCGCATGCGTTGTTGGCGCTAACGTGTGACCTTCATCAGGCGATTCCGCGAGCTCATTTTCTTCTACCGTTCACGTTGGGTTCTTGTGGTGGATGAAGGGAAGTGTGATGTTTCCTTTGACACATAAGACATCGTCTCCTCCATGGACAGTTAAAGAGGCAGTTGAAACAAATTTTAGAATTTGCCACAAATACCCGTTTCTCTTCCAAACTAAGATTGTTGTATTGAGAGCATTCGTGAAGTTTATGACTGCTTTCACATTTGATGCATGGCTGCGAAGTACCGGTTTTCGGTGAACGGATATCAGTAGCTTGTGTTTGGAAAGTTTTTGGTAGTGGCTTCGATGGCATTCGTCTCTGTTGGACAGGCTCGCATGCCTCTAGAGCAGCACATCTCCTTGCAATGAACGATAGCAATGCCTTGAATGTCGGATATTCTGTGGCAATGCTTTTGTGTGTCCATTGTTTTCGTGTTTCTTCATCTAGTTTTTGAAGAACAATATGGATGAGCCATGGGTCCCGTGTCTCGGCTCCTTCTCCCAACGCCTTTAATACTCTGATGACCTCATCAGACGTATCGCATATCCTTCGCAACGATTTGGTGCAATATGTGGTTACTAGTGGTTCTTTCATGAACTGTTTTACAAAGTTTCTCCCATGCCTCCAAATAATTCGCATTGGTAACTGGTATGTGCCGTAGTAGGTTCGCTGCATCATCTCGCAGTAGTTCCTTCAGGTATTGGAATTTGTGCACGTTCGTAAGAATGGTGTTGTTGTGTACTGATGATGAAAATAAATCCTTGAATGATGGAAACTCGTTGTATTTCCCAGTGAAAAACGGGATCTGGATCCTTGGCAGTTTAATTTCGTCCTTCGATATTGCAGAAAAGCTTTGTTCGCGCATGGTAGTCAACATTTCCCTTTGATGTGTCGTAAATGAACGCATGGTATCGTCGAGCTGCGTTTGGACTGCGGTAACAATTGGATTGCGGCCGTGAATCACCCTTCGTAAAGCCTTTCGCTTTCAAGTACCGTTGCTCGATTACCTCAATCTCGGGCAATGAGTCATCAATATCAACGATCTCTTCATCGAGTTCTTTGAATTAAAGGTATCCTTTCTCGAGCAACTCTAGCTGTATATACAGCTCCTCGACAGCTGTGGTGTCCTTTATACACGCAATACCCTTTTCTGCACGTGTAATTGCGGCTTTAGTGTGTCCACGCTTGTGTTTAAGTGTGACTCTATGTCACTTATTCCATTCACAATTGTCACTTCCACTTGCACTCAACTCACCCAGAATGCTAATCGTTTCAATCGAGAAGCTAATTTGTATTTTTACTTAGATAAAGAAATTTATCTGCGGAATACGGGCACACCAATCGACAATGTCCAGCTTTCTAAACCAACGTATGATGAAATTTGATGTGAGCTTTTCAATGGTTGAGCAAGAAGCACAAAAAATTAATTTATTTGACATAAGTACAACTAGTGGTTAGATTCCCAACTAGATCATTGCTGATTTGCTGATTTTAAATAGGCTACAATATAGGTTACCACTCTATCGAAACCAGTTGATAATGCAGGTTACTGTTCTATCGACGCCAATTGATAATACAGATTACTGCTACTATCGACACCGTTTGACGTTTATTATAATTTACAGTGTCGATTAATGTAGTTTGTTAATGTTTTACAGAAAAGTATTATAAATTTAGGTTCTTAAATTATGTCTAATGGTTGCGGCAGTGATGATATCATGACGGACTCGAGTGCCTGTGGCGTTAACACTTTATTATAATACTGTGGGCAAAAAATAGTAAGACTTTTTTCATAATTTTAAAATTTTTTACTTATTTCTCCAAATCTATTTCGATCCCCTAAAAGTAATCCCCCGGCCTCAATACACTTGTGCCAACGTTTTTTCCAATCCTCGAAACAGTTGTTAAAGTCAATTTCCGGAATAGCCTCCAATGCGCGTAGCGATTCACGTTTAATGTCTTCAATTGACTCAAAACGGTTTCCCCGGAGCGGTCGATTGAGTTTGCTGAACAGCCAGAAGTTACACGGAGCTAAATCAGGCGAATACGATGGTTGCGGAACGATATGGGTGGAATTTTTGGCGAAAAAATCACGTAAAACCAATGCAGTATGGGAAGGTGCATTGTCATGGTGCAAAAACCAAGAGTTGTCGACCCATAATTCTGGTCTCTGTTTACGAATAGCTTCGCGCATAACACTCAAATAGTATTCCTTGTTGACAGTTTGGCCGGTCGGAAGGAATTCGGAGTGCACCACACCTCGATAATCGAAGAAAACTGTCAACACCACCTTGATTTTTGACTTGCTTTGACGTGGTTTTTTCGGCTTCGAGTCACCTTTGGCACGATATTCGGCCGATTGATCGTCTGTTTCCGGGTCGAAAGCATAGATCCAAGACTCATCGCCAGTTATAATACGTTTCATGAGATCCTGGTAGTCGGAAAACATTGTTTCACAGACGTCAACGCGATGCTGTTTTTCCAAAAAATTGCGTGATTTTTGAACCAATCGTTTTCACTGATCCTTCCGATATTTTAACGATGCCAGTAAGGTCTCTGACTGTTAATCGTCGATTCTCGAGCACCAATTCCTTAATTTTTTAACGTGTTGATTAATGTTGATGGCCGTCCGAACAATTTGTACCAATCAAAAACACTTGCTCGCGACATACAATTATCACCGAAGGTCTTTTGCAACATTCTGAACGTTTCGGCACCATAAAATTGATTCCGCTCACAAAATTTAATGGAACTTCTCTGTTGAATAATTTCACTCATTGTAAAAATCGCCGAATGCAATTTTTGTACTTCAGAAAGACAAGCGTATACTAAACACTAATGATTATTTTGATGTGACAGATGCCACTGACAGTCATACCAACATACAAAAAAAAATATTTCGACGAATGGTTTTCCGCGCGAAATTTAAATTAAAAAGTCTTACTACTTTTTGCCCACCTAGTGCTATAATATTGACACGCGTGTTTGCTGTTTTATTATTCTGCGCGTGTTTGAAAATACTTCCCTCGTTGCACTATATTGTTGTTGTATTCTCCGATGTATTACATGCAGAGGATCGTAACTCCATCTTCCATATTTACATAAAAAAATTAATAAATATCTTGACGAATCTTACTGTCTTTTGAAATTCCTGAATATTATTCAAATACCAACGCACAAGTGACTTTCTAATTCTAAGTATTCTTCCACTCAATAAACATTATGAACAGCTCTAATTGCAATTTAGATAGCAATCATCTTAAAATGTCTAACAGCTCAAATTCCAAAAATAAAACAAAATAAAAAATCTCTTCCATTTTACCAATTCTTACGACTACTTACATGAACACAAATACACAAACCAAAAAGTGACTCTAATTAAATTTCCTTCGCTTCGTTAAACATTTCCTATTTTCCATGTATCCATAATCTTTCGATTCAAGCAATTAAATTAAATTCCTTTGAAGTTCATCATCTCATCATTTTCTTTAATTTTAATGGCTTTGAAATTATTGTGTAGGTATAAAGAAGGGTAAAAGAAAAGTCGGAAAATTTTGTAGAATTTCAAACCAATAATTTTCGATGTCTACATGTGTACCAAATGTTATGTGGTAAACGCAGGTACGTCTAGAATTGAAAATTGTCTAATTTTGATTGAAATTTTTATCAACTTTATCCATCGTACCGGATTAGTCTTTTTTTATACATTTACAGTGCTCTTGTTTACTTAAAATCTACTTCCTTTTTCTTCCGCATCGATTTTATATAAAAAATTTCCCTTCTACTGAAAGGATTTTATGTACGTTAGAGTAAAATCAAGACACAATACAAGATTTTATCATATAAAATTCACTCCACCGTTTATAAGTAATTCTATTACGGATTTTGGTAAAAGAAAAGTTTGTTTTAAAGGATTCTATGTACATATAAGGATGTTTGTGGAATGGGGTGATTTATTGGGGGGAAAAACATAGTTTGTATAATAAGATCCAACCCCCGTGTATCGTTTAATACGCGAAAGCTAATAATAATGTCACAATTGCATCCTGTAATTTACCAAAACGAAAAACAAACGGAAATTTAAGTTTTTTTTTGTGTTACGTATCCAATTTTCTTCCTTTTATTCCACAGTTTTACCCCCGAATGTATACTCTCAGGCTGCAGGAAAACAAATATTTTTGCTCTATAAATTACGCCATTCTGTTTGTGTGCGATCGTGTGTAAGAATGTTTTTCATCATCATTTTCATTTGTTATACGTACGATGTACATACTCGTATGTGCTGTTGTTGTTGTTTGTACGCCTAAATGTGTGCCCATATATGTACGTTTTGCTCCAGAGAGATGAATAAAAATAATTTTTATCCGATTTTATCCTTTATGTTCCTTTAAACCCCAGTTTTGTGTGTATGTGTGTTTACCGTATTTCTTTCTTCTTTGTATAGATATGGTGCTTGGGTGAGGTACTTTGCCACCCCAAATTTTTACTGTGCTCTGCTTTATATCCATATTCACCAACAATAAAAATAAAAATTAAATGAAATAATTTTCTTGCGTATTTGTGTAGAGAAAATACGACAAAAAAATTTGTGGATGAATGAACTTTTTTATGCTTTTAGCAAAAACAAAAAAAAAGGAAAATCTTCTCTCATGTACACACATATATACATAGACCGAGTACACAAACGATTTAAAATGACATATATGTCAAATTCGATCAAAGTGAAAATCATGTCATTTGAGAAGTGGGTAAATAAATGGGATTTTATGTTTTGAACTAGAATTTCTGTATGTGCATATTTGCACAGTACACAACGTTATTAAGTCATCATGTACGAGTATGGTGGAGGAAATTAAAGAAATATGTTGTAAAAAATTGTTGTTGTGTTGTTACTTAAAGAGAATTAAACAGATTAAAATATTGTGAGGCGTACATTGCTAGTAAAAATGAACTGATTAAAAGGTGTGGACTTTTTTGCCTGCCAAACAAATTTTCCCAAAGTTAAATTCTGTTGGTAGACTGTTAATAATGTGCCAATTAAGATATTTGACATTAGTTTAAATCTTTATAATGGACTCAAAGTTTTCATACAATTTGTTATTGACGTCAAAATGATTTTGTCTGACGGTCATTAGGTTTACTATAGTACTAGTTATACTATGTGTACTAATACAACTGTTGCTTTCGTAGTGAACTGTAATTATTTGATTTTCTTTATTTTAATAAAAAGATTATACGCCATGTTTGTTCTGCATATAGGTCAGATTACTGACAGAATTCCATTTTATAAATATTAAGTTGTACAATATTTTCAATTGATTTCAAACAACAACCTTGCATGAGATGGACTTCCAATCTTTATTTATCGTTTTGATAAGATTGAGGAGAAGCAAAGAGAATTTGCTCTTGAGATATCGGCCACTTCCGCAAATTTTTCAGCCACACCTTTGTTTTATCTAATTATGGACTTTTATGTTCTGTTAGGCGTGTGATATTAATGCCCGAGTTTATCGTGTTTCATATGGCAGCTTATATCAGGCCGTGAGAATTATAGTGGCCTAAATCAATACTAGGCAATAGAAAGAGACCTTCACACATTTATCCCTTTTATCATTTTTATTCAGATAGGCCGCTATGCTATCCAAAGAATTATACTGTTAAAGTTAGCCGAAAGTTTCCAGCCGAAAGGTAATGCAGATAGTGTATTTGCTATACCAGTCGAAAGGTAATGCAGATATTGTCTTCGCTATCCCAGCCGAAAGATGATAATGCAGATATTATTTTTCCTATCTAAGCAATGCATCCATTGCTATCCAATTTGCATCCATTTAGCATCCATTTTATTGAGAAATTCTGAAGGGGATGCAGGGGTGTAATTTTACAAAAATTCGCTGATTAAATATATCGCAAATACATTGAATGGCCTGTCGTTCAAGATTAAAGTGCTTTGTCATTGATGCCACTATAGTTATTTGAACGGCCATAATGTTGGTCAACTTCGGCTTGTGCTAAATTACACCCCTGCATCCCCTTCAGAATTTCTCAATAAAATGGATGCTAAATGGATGCAAATTGGATGGCAATGGATGTATTGCTTGGATAACAAAATTAATATCTGCATTATCACCTTCCGACTGGGATAGCAAAGACACTATCTGCATTACCTTTCGGCTGGAAACTTTCGGCTAACTTTAATAATTAATCACTATCAGAACTCTCCCAACCCGCGTCATTTTTTACATTGGTACTCTCCTTGATATTGTTATAAAAATCATAATATGCAGGTGGTATGTAACGCAGAAGATTTTTTTGGTCCTTCTTTTTTTCTGCACTGATTGGTTTTCCTTCAAGGTATAAATAATTCAGGTCCATGCTACGTCCATCCCGAAATACATCTTCTTCTTTATTTGAATATTTGAATAAAATTTTAAAAGGACGTATTTTTTGATAATTTAACCACTGAATACTCAGCCACTTCATGTAGGAGCCCTCAACTGTCATTTTTATGTTTCTGATATTTCTTTCCAGTTTTCTTGTGGATTTTTTATTTCTTGCGACCTTGATAACCTCGCACCAATCATCGGGAAATTTTTTAACATTTTTTTCTCTCTTCGATTAAACCAAAATCTTGGGCGCACGCTAAATGAGAATGGCCACTCACATAGAATTTATGATCTGTAAGATCTGGATGGGCAGCGTAATATATTGACAACACACTTGTTGTCTTATTTTGTCAACACTTCCTGTTTCTACGTTTCTTGCGTTTTTACCGACCGTTTGTCATTTTTCTTCATTTTCATTTGAATTAGTTGCAACTTTTCCCGTTTTGTCTGAATTGGTACTAGGAATTGAATCGTGTGCAGCCATCTCTGGTGTCTTTTCTACAGTAACCAATGATTTTGGTTGCTGGCTCCAAGTAAGCGGCCTTATCACAATCCACGTCGTTTAGACACACAAGACACACGTGAATCGTCTACTTGATCTGCCTGATTCAGCGCCCGATCAGCAATGAGCATTGCAAGACTTGAATTTACCAACGGATAAGTGAGACGCGATAATTTATTCCATTCTATTACGAAAACTACCAAAGGCTGCAAGCAGTCAATGGACAATAAGCCTTTCGGATGAAGCTTTGCCGAAACTGGATGATATGCTTGTATACTTCGAGCGACGGGCATTGAATATGCCTTCAACGACTCCTCGGACAGATGTACAACAAAATATTGGAGGACGTCCATTTCAGCGCGGGATTCACGCAAATGTGGCTGCGACAAATCCACAGCACTTCGCTTCAAATCGAGCATCGCCTGCTGCATTTATAGATGCCAATTTTTCCGTAATATGAGTTTTCCTCAGCGCTGGGAGGCAGTGAAAAGCTCATGTTATGCTTCAACTGTTTGGAGCCCCATCATGCTCAAACTGAATCTTCGTCCGGCATGTGTGCACTTTGCCGGCCGAAGCATAAAGAACTGCTGTTCACCCACAATCATCTCAGGCATTATTTCGAGCTGGAAGTCATTCGAAGCCTGACATGTCATCGGGTAAACCAAGTGTGACCTTTGATCAAAACGCATGTGTTATTCTGCTTGTCACCGCAACCGTATTTATATTGGATCGGCATGGAAATCTTCACCTAAGCAGAATACTTTTTGACCCCGCATCTGAAGTGAGTTTCATCACTCAATCGGAGTTTAATAATTAGAATCTCCACGGAACGAATACCTATATTCGCGGTCAAAGGACGCTTATTATGCGCTCTACGATAGAGGCTCATTTCGAATTGCTATTTGAGATATATATTACGGTCAATCACATGGCCCACGCCTGCGACGTCGAATGATGCTGATTGTTGGAAACATTTGCGTTCACTACAGCTTGCTGATCCTGGATTTGCGAAGCCAGGGCAGGGAATTGTCACTGGCCAGGCCAGCAATACGTACGCATTAAGGATGGGTTATATTTGGACCTGTCGTAACTAATTCTACTTTCGACTGCACACATTTACAGTCAACAAATGTGTCGGTTAGCAGCGACTCGATGAACTACTTTATAAGTTCTGGGAACTTGAAGAACCTATAACCGCCCTGACGCCCGGGCACTGGAAAATTTTCACCAGCTAGCACTGCGACAGTTTTTTCAGTTGAAAAAACACTGTATAACGATTCTGAATTACGAACCAAGTATGTGAGGTTTATGCGTGAATATATGGTCATCGGCCATATGGAAGCGGTTGTTGATTCTCGAAGCGAACCATCTAAATCATATTATATCCCGCATCATGCTATCATCGAGAAGTTTAGAGTGGCATTCAACGCGTCAGCCAAAACAATTAACGGTGTGTCACTGAACGATACATAACTGGTTGGACCACAACTGCAAGACGTCCTTGTGCATATCATATTTCGTTTCCGTAAGCGGAGAATTGCCATTACTGGTAATGTGGAGAAAATGTTCCGCCAGGTGGAAGTTGATACATGCCATCGTCAATGGCAGCAAATATTGTGGCGGGAACCACCAATGGATCCGCTGCAGACATATCAATTGAAGACAATTTTATACGGTATGGCACGTTCACCATACCTCGCTATTCGAGCATTGCGACAATGTGCAATAGACATTTACTGGATAATTAGTGACGCAAGCCAGGCAGCTGCAGCCTGTCACAATATTCTAAATAATTTTTATGTGGATGATTATTTGGACAAACGCAAACCGTTATGGCGATTATTGGTTCGCAACCATCTGTTCCAGAGCTTGAGCTCAATGACTCTAGCACTAAGCAGCAATTCTGCAGAATCATCAAGTCATCGTGACGGCAAAAATATTCATTCAAGTTTTATGGCTTGGGAAACTTGATTGGGATACACCCCTACCAAATGAACTACGAACGCATTGGCTGACTTTTCGAAACGGTTTACAGCAATTGGCACAGATCCGTGATCCGTGTTAGCTTGGTGTGAAACCAACTGCGACGATAACGCTTCGTGGGTTCTGCGATACACGCAGCAAGGCATATGCATCAGTGATTTACATGCTGATAGTCAAAGGTTGCAAAGACAAAGGTTGCACAAGTGAAAGAAATTACGATTCCTCGGCTGGAGTTGTGTGAGGCCCATTTCCTTGTAACGGTGATCAATAACTAGAAGATGCGGAGTACACTTAAGGGAGGGATTCAAGCATTGTCTTATGCTGGCTGCGCAAACTAGGGGCAACTTTGAAGCAATACGTTTCAAATCGAGTGGGTTACAACCAGCAACATTCCGAAGTCCTTCGATGGCGGGACGTTCGCACAGAACACAATCCAGCAGATTGTGCTAGTCGCGGAATCTTCCCCTTTGTAATGGAAGGGCATTCAATGAAACGACATAAACTCCCAACGCTGACATCATCTGAAAAAGACGCGGTTGTCAACGAAACGAAACCGTTCAGAGCATTACTCAGTTCAAAATCCAGGTCGAGCGATTTTGCACCTTACAAAAATTGCTGCATTCAACGGCGCTCGTATTACGTTTCGACCACCTGGGCGAAAATATTGGCGAACAAAGTTCATAGCGGCAGCTAAAATGGAAGAATCGCTACTTCTGCACATACGCGAAGCACAAGAAAACGCATACCTTACTGAAATTAATTCGTTTAAATCTCGATGTAGTATTGATGCATCCAGCAAATTGCTTACACTCAATTAGATTTTGGATACCAAGGAGATTCTACGTATCGGCGGACGGCTGACTCGCGCTGATTCGATACGATAAGCGTCATCCGATGATTTTAACGAAGTATAGTTTATTGGCTCGGTTGCTTATTAATCACGCGCATACGGTCACATGACACGGTGGTATACAAGAAATGCTACAATATCTGCGAAGACGATTTTGGATTATTCATGGTCACATTGGTAAAAACATTCATCCACCAATGTGTTATTTGCAAGCGACATCAGCGAATAATGCAACAGCAACAGATAGCATCATTGTCCCATTCACGTGTTCTGATAGCCCCACCATTCACAAATACTGGGCTAGATTACGGTCCTTTTAATTTCAGATTGGGCGGTCGACGTGCAACCACCACAACGAAACCATACGTAGTAATATTTATTTGTATGGCCACCAGGGCCGTACACATAGAGGTTGCCAAAGATCCTTCGACTCGAGCATCCCTAGATGTGTTCGATAGAATCACCAGCGGACGCGGTTACTGTTCTGGCAATGGTACCCACGTTGTCGGTACAAATCGGCTAATGCAACGCGATCTTCGTGAATGGAATAATACCCATGCTCAACAACACATAGCGGATGTTGGTGTCAAATGGAAATTTTTCGCTCTTGCAGTACCGCACCATGGTAGCATCTGGGAGGCAGCGGTCCGATCTGCTAAAAAACATTTAGTGGGTATCATTGGTAACCAACCTATTCAGTATCATCAAATGAACACGCTTCTAATACGGATCGAAGCATGTCTCAATTCGAGACCAATCATGGCGCTACATGATGATCCAGGGGAGGTCTCGCTTTAACCATTGGCGAATTTCTAATTGAATGACCCATAACGACACGACCTGAGCCAACAGTTCCAGAAGTACCAAAGTACCAGAAAATCGTCTGAAATATTGGCAGTGACTACAACTAACAGTTCTGGAAACGCTGACAACAAGTAGTAAGTGGGCACGGGCCGAGCCTAATCTACAAATTGACGATATCGTTATCATTCAACACGATAATCTTCCACCAGCCATCAAAAATCATCTGATGGACGCCTAATCAAACATCAACATCAACGACCAATACACAAGCTGTGTCGGCTAATATCAGCACACGTGGAAGTTCCAAACAGTACCGGTTTGGCCGGGCAGGTATTCTTCATATCGAATCCCTCACCCAGTGATAGCTTTGCTGGGTGGTGATGTGGTGGTTTATCGGTCGGACGCACAATGTACATCTGGTTATACTATTGACTCGGTCTCGTTTTTTTGTTATATTTCAGGGAGTTTGGTTTTTGTAACCCATGGAGTAATACGAGACATAATAAATTATGGAAAATTAATATTTCTGCATGCCTTGGTAGTTACCCCTTTGGTAAATATAGACAAATCCAAAACGTGTAAACACACCACACTGCTTATTAACGAGTCACTTGGGTCGGCCATTCTTGGATACCTTAGAATTTCCCCGCATCTTATTGGAATTTATATTAAAAAATAAAAGTTAGAATTTTTAGATCTTGGAAGTGATACTAAGTGATACTAAAAATTATTATAAATAAATTACCTTTCTCGTAGCCTCCAAGTGTTTCTGTTTTGTAATTTATCAAGATTAATCCCTTTCGTTCCAATCAAATTGTACAGTGAAATCTTCTAATTCTCTTAAATCGTGTAATTTTTCCAAGAATTCTGACACGACTCCTATAAATTTGCCCTCTAATGGTTTAATTTCATGCAGGAAGTAAAAATGTTAATATTTTTTTAATTTTCTCGTCACCTGTATATGTGAATGCGAATCGCAAGTGCGTGTGAAATTTTCAATTACACAGAAAATAACGTGTTACGTACTCCATACATATAATGAAAGCTGCGAGGCAAATGATTTGGAAATGTTCATGTATGTCGTCGTATTGTGTTAATTGATTTCATTCGGAAATTGTTTTCATTATCACTTGAAAGCACTGATGTGCTATGTATTACGTACTACTCCAATAGAAAATTATTAATTCGACTTTTCCTCTATAATACTCGTTCACATAACAATGTTCTATTTTTATTTTCACCCCCAAACCATCTTCTCACATATATACAGAACAAAAAAAAAATAAAGCAAAACCAGCAATTCGAAAGGCAACGAGGAAAACGAGTAGAAATAAAAAATTCAATTTCGTTTTTCTAAATTACATCTCTTATCGCTGAACAATCATCCATTTATATTATTATATTTTTTTTTTTTATTTTAAGACGAATTTTCTTTCTTCGTCACTTCGGGAGTGAATTGAGTGAAGTATTTTTATTCCGCGTTTTTTACTCCACACCCCGGCATTATGTCAGCCCGTGCCCCACGCGTGTTTAGTTAACCCGTGTAGTATTTAAATATAGAGAGACGTAAAACCGCGCGGGGGGGCCGGAGGAGGCAAAATATATGAATTAACATTTTTCTGTTTTTGTTTAGAAAATGCGAGGGTGGAATTTTCCTTTTTCCTATTTTTTTTTTTTTTTTTTTGAATATTAATCATAAAATTATGATTAATTTTGTGGAATTTAAAGATATTAATTTTAATATTTTTTTTTCTTTTTGTTACGGGAATGATAACACAATTGTGTATAAGAAGTATTTAAGAAGAACATCGTTTTCGTGCTGATAAATTTTAATTTTTCTTTTCATATTTACATTGAACTATATATACTCTTGATTTATTCAGGTTTCGTGCGGATGGTGCTGGTGTTTTGTACCCGAGTTGTTTTTAGAAAATAAAAATTAAGTCAATTTAATTTTTGTCCTTTTAAGCGATTTAACATGACTGTTGTGTTTAGTTAATAAGGAGGAATTTAAGTCGCTTAATTGAAGTTGGTTTTCTTTATATCGTAAAGATTAATATTTTTTATTTCGTCTTCTTATAGTACACAAGGGTGTGCAACACCGCGGGTAGAACAACATGATTCGTTATTAATTTTCTCATTTGTAAGAAGGAAATGTTAATGAGTATTTTACAGCGACACTTTATCTAATCTAGTTAACTTCTTTTTCCATTTTATTAATGGTGATTGTGTTCCAACCAGATGGAAACCAATAGTTCCCTAATTTTAGTTTTTTATGCGAAAAATTATTTCTCGACAACTATTAATTTGTACTTTTACTTGATTATTGCGGTTTTTAACGGTTTTTTATAACATGACCTTTTCATTTTCAGTAGACTCTACATGAATATACGATGAAAAAAAGTACATTTCTTCACACAATTTCCGATATGCTACACACGTTGAAATAGCTCCTGTTTGAATAACCTATTGGTAGTGGGCAAAGACTCGCAACTACTCGCTTGAACATTCCATTACTAGTTTTAGTAGTCATCTCACGTACTGTTATATCAGTGTTGACGTTTGATATAACCTTTCGATACTTTAGTGAACTGTTATCCGCTTACCACTGGTGAGGGCTATGACAATAACAGTCTGAAGTGTTGTTTTAAAACTACTTAATATTTATTAAAATCTTTGAGTTTATATACAAAACTAATATAAATGATTGCAGCAACAACTATCTAGTTGCCGAGCTTACAATTTTACCTAAATTAGAACATATTAATTATATGCAGCATAGTAGGTTAGGTTAGGTGGTACTATAAGTCGTCAAATAATATTTAGCTTAGATGGTTGATTGACATATTCTGTCTGAACATCCTCCGGGCCGGTGATCGTTGATATAAACCGTCGTGGCAATGGGCGTGGATGTGATCCTAACCTAGTTTTTAATGACGTTGCGGCTCTGTTTTTGCACTGACATGCAACGACTAATCCCAAAACTACCACAATGATCCCGTGTCCAACAATGTAACAATCTTTATCTTGTACTGAAGTCCTTAAATGGCTAATGTTGGTTGATAGTTGGTTCAAATCCGAGAGTATGTCACTGAATTGGTTAGGTGTGGAAATTCTATTGGTGGTAGTCTGGTACGTTTCATTTTCTGCTTGAATCAGTAGGCTGCTAAGATTTATCGTTGGTTGATAAAATACTTCTGTTTTTGTGTTAAAGTTTTGAATAGAATGTATAGTTGTTATTCCGTCCGTAATTGTGCTTATGTTTGCGGTTGTTACTTCCTTATTGCAAATAATGTTTATCCTATGCTCCCGTTCAGATATAAAAATCCATGTGCTTGAGTCGTGTGTAGGAATCCACATATTTCGTGGTGTTATAAATCGAACCTCACAATCCTCTGTAGATGTTTCCCGGTTGATAATTATATTAATTTCACACGGTGTTGGTTTATTTTGGGTGCTATGAATCACGTTGTGAATCATGCATATGTATTCTGTACCCTTTATGGATTTGCAGGCAGCAAGTTCGTCTTCTGGCATTGCGTAGTAGGATTCTCTATTTAAGCTTAGTAGGAATAGTTCACTTGATGGATTTATGTATGCCAGCATGTCCTTGTGTTTGGTTGGAATGGCAATTGGTTTGATGATTTGACATATTCTATTATTAAGTAATGGCATTTTAAGTTCAAATATTAATACGTTGTTTGCTTGCCCAACCTTAGCCGTCATCAATTGGTACAATGTTATCATGCTGTTTTCTCCATATATGGTAGCATCAGCTGGGATAACCTCATGTAATTTTTGCAGTTCCACCTTAAGTTGATCGGGTTTGAGAATGAAGGTCTTTAATTTGCTATGATGAATGTCGGTAATGACATCGATTAGTTGCTGCTGTGTTGAAGTAAAGGTCATCATTTCTATTGACAGATGTACCCATAGTGCGATAAACCTTTGTATTGCTATTGTTTGTTTGTCTAGTTCTTGTAGGTGGTTGTTTACTGTAATCCAATCCTTTTTTATAATATTTACTGTTGATTCAGTTATTGTAATTTGTTCCTTTAGTAATTTATTGAAATGTTCTTTATTATTTTTTATGGAACTGATTTCACTGTCGTATCGTTGTGCATCATCTTGGTCAAGGATTCCAAACAGTTGGTTGGTGAGTGTGCCAACCACATTTACTAAACCTCTTTTTGTTCGAGATGATTTATACGTAGGTTGAAACATTTTATTGTTGCGGTTTATATTGAGCATTTGTTGTTTTATCTGCGTTATTGCGGGCCTACAAAGTTGTTTTAGACGTAACCACTCATTAACATTTTCACAGAATTTTTCCATTCTCTCAACAGCTTCGTTATATCCTTGCGCTTCTATTAACATAGCTGATAAATTAAAATATGATACAATCGTCCATGGTTGATGGGACAACTGAGCTGTACCAATATTTTCAAAGTATATCCCGGTTGTAATATTTAGTGTGGTGATCTCAAATTTAGAATTGGTGATTATCGTTGAACATACCCCAAGCACGCTTAATAATGGTATCATTGTAAATAACATCAATTTAGACTGAAAGCATGGTCGAATTTTCCTTCCTTTTATCTGAGGTTCTGAATTGGTTTTGATATTCCTTGCAGCCTTCTTTACATCTTCCTCTATATGATCTCGCGACCAAAGTCTAGGTATTTTTATCTCTTTACTTGTGACATCTTCATGTGATAAGCGTTTCATGAAATTGGATTTGTTATAAATAATAGTTGACAATGCTGTAGTTGTTTTAGTAGGCGACTCCGTATCCAGGTTTTCTATGCTGTCATCAATAGGAAGGGTGCCAATTTTGTTATTTTTCTTTTTATAAGAGCTCTTTCGGGGCCGCGGAGTGTTGTCACCCGAACAATTCCGTCTTGGCCTGGATGAACCTCTGTAATACGTCCAGTTATCCATCTGGAAGGCGAGATGTTGTTGTCTCGAACCAGTACTAATTGTCCGACCTTTAAATCAGGTGAGCTTACGGTCCATTTTGCTCGTTGTTGTAATTGATGCAGATAGTCTTGTGACCATCGCTTCCAGAAGTCTTCCTTCATTTTTTGAATTAATTTCCATCTGGTTAATGAACTCATTCTTTCATCTGAGATGTTGGCTTCCGATTTTGTTTTGAGAGATTCACCAATTAAAAAATGGCCAGGAGTTAAAAATGTAGGATCAGTCGGATCGTTCGTCATTGTTGATAGGAGTCTTGAATTCAGACAGGGTTCATGAAGTGCCATTTCGTGACGTGATCGGCATTGGATATAATAATGTTTGAAGCTGGTTCTTTTATTGTTTTCAATGTTTCTATTTCCATTACCTTACTAGCACCCACAAAATTGGTGCCGTTATCGCAAAAAATATTCGTACAAACTCCTCTACGTGAAGTGAAGCGTCTATATGCCGCTATGAATGCGTCGGTTGTTAAGTCACTGACTACCTCAATGTGGACCGCTTTCGTTGCCATACATACAAAAATTGCAAGGTAACCCTTATACGATTTATTACCTCTTCCCTTTGATACCCTTACACTGAATGGCCCCGCGTAATCCACTCCTGTTTTTAGGAATGGCTCGTTGAAGTTATTCTTGCTTCTGGTAGATTCCCCATTAATTGACTTTGAATGGATTTACTGAAGCGATGACATCTTAAACATTTAGCTATGTGTTGTCTGACAAGATTTCTACCATTAACAATCCAATACTTTGTTCGGATGTGTGCTAATGTTAGTTGGGTGCCGCCATGCATTATGTTTTTATGTCCTTCATGGATTATCAGGTTCACTATTGGATGTGATTGTGGAAGGATAATAGGATGTTTTTCATCGTATGACCAAGCTGTAGAATTATGTAGTCTGCCACCAACTCTTAGTAGTCCATCCTTTAGGAATGGAGACTCCTTGCCTAAATTAAGCATGCCATTTTTATAATGTTCAAGTTGAGCATTTTTAATTAAATGATGCATAGCTTCTTGCATTTCTTCTGGTAATATTATGTTGGGTGCTTCGTATTTTATTAATTTTAACTTGTTAAGCAATCGTTTACAGTATGACACTATTCGCTGAATCTTTTTTAGATTTGAGAATTTTTTGTATAGGTCACTGAAAGGGTTGCTGTCTATTATAAACATTGTTGTTGCATTTACTTGTGGTGTAAGTATCTTTTGACCTGGAACATCTTCAGGTCTTACCTCCGAATTATTAGTTGGCCATATATTTTCTTTCTTTGTTAACCAATCTGGTCCGCTCCACCATAATTTATGATCAATGAGATGCTCAGCTTCTATCCCCCTTGGTGCACAGTCAGCGGGATCTTCAGTTGATTTAACATAGTTCCAGGCTGCTGGGTTTGTCCAACTATGAATTTCGGATACTCGGTTCGCCACAAATGTTTTAAACCGATGTGGTTCTGACTTAATCCATGCGAGAACAATTTTCGAATCAGTAAATGCATATGTAGTTATCTTGGCACATCAAAGACTTTTGATTACTTTTGTCATTAACCTAGACAACAATAAGGCCCCACACAATTCTAGTCTAGGAATCGTTATTTTGGACTTTATTGGTGCGGCTTTAGTTTTTGAAACCATTAAATACGGATGTCCTCTACTTTCCTTGTTGTCATTTTGGAGGCAGTATATTACTGCGGCATAAGCACTTTCTGATGCATCGCAAAATCCAAACAGTTGTATTGCCGAATTGGCAGTTGTTTCCATCCATCTTTGGACCTTTAATTGTTCTAGCGCACGTAACGAGTTTTTATAAGTTTTCCATTTTGTTGCTATTTTTTCTGGGACTGGTTCATCCCATGATATTCCTGTTAACCAGAGTTGTTGTAATAGTATTTTTGCTACGATGATTGTTGGTGATAACCACCCGAGTGTGTCAAATAATTGTGATACTTCAGATAACAAGTTCCTTTTTGTGACGATCGCTGACTTATTTGTTTTAATGTTTATTTTAAATTCAAAGGTGTCGTTGTTAGGATTCCATGAGATCCCTAGAGTTTTTATGGTTTCGTCTAGCTTTATATCCATTTTATTGATTGCTCGCGATTCAGGTGGAATTTGTTCTAGTAGGGCTTGACAATTACTTGCCCATTTCCGAAGGTGGAATCCTCCTTTTCCTAGTCATTTTATTAATTGTTGTTGTTGTAGTTGTGCTTTTTCAATAGAATCACTACCAGTTAATAAGTCATCTACATAGAAATCTTGTAAAATGATATTTGCTGCTATTGGAAATTCGTCCTTTTCATCAGTTGCTAACTGTTGCAGGGTGCGAATGGCTAAATAAGGAGCACTAGCTATTCCAAACGATACTGTTGTTAACTGATATGTTTTAATGGGTTCGTTCTCGTTTTCCCTCGATAATATTTTTTGGTATCTCATCTTCTGCGTTCACATGAATTTGGCAGTACATTTTTTCAATATCTGCTGTGACGACGACTTTATGTTTCCTCCATCTCAGCAGGATTGATATTAGTTCTTCTTGTAAGGTTGGTCCAATTAATTATTGATCATTGAGGCTTTTGTTGTTGCTCGTTTTTGCGGATGCATCAAACACAACGCGTAGTTTTGTGGTTGTGCTGCCTTTTTTAATCACGGCATGATGGGGTATGAAGTATTCTTCTGTTGCTAGCGGTTTTATTCCATCTTCGTCATTACATAGTTACATGTGACCTAATTCTATGTACTCGTTGATACATTTCTTATAGTCCTTAGCAAATGTTGGTGACCCGGCAAATTTTTTCTCTAATTGCAAAAATCTGGCTAACGCCCTCATTTTGGATGCCCCGATAACTGGAGGGTTTGTTTTGAATGGAATCCGTACTATGTATCTCCCATTGATGTCTCGTTGTTGGGTTTTACAGTAATGTTCTTGGCACTGTTTTTCTTCCTCCGTTAATGCTCTATCGAGTTGTACTTCTTCAATCTCCCAAAATTTTCTTAATCTCTCTTCTAATTCCGTTTTGGTTACCATGCAGTTTATAGTTGTTGACTTGTTCTGATGCAGTGGCCCAAATATAACCCATCCTAATTCCGTTTTTTGTGCGACTGGATCTCCTATTGTACCTTTTACTATATCATTCATTACTATGGCAGGGTAATAGTCTGCCCCTAGTAATATGTCAATTTTGTTTGGCATATTATAGTTTGGATCTGCCCACAACAAATTATTTATATAAGGCCAGTTCCAAGCATTAAAACTGTACTCTGGTAGGTTCCCTACTAATTTATCAACAACTAATACACTCATTTCCAGTTTGAATTCTGAAGAGAATCTCGGTTTCAATTTGGATTTTTAGTCGTTGATCTGATACACCAGCTTTAATTCCTCCTATTCCCTTAACTTCTACGTGTGTTTTTGTACCCTGTATGTTTAATTTCTTGGCGGCCTCGCGAGTTATAAAGGACGCTTGAGAGCCGGAATCGATGAGTATCCTCAATATTTCTGTGATTCTGATGTTGTACTGTTTAACATGTGTGTTTCGACCATCGGTTTTGCCGGTTCTGTGGTTGGGTAGTTAGAAGCTGGAGCCCTTTTTTGTTGATAATCATTAGCATTTTTAGTGGGACCTTCTCTTGTGTGTAACAGAGTGTGATGATTGCCCTTGCACACCAAACATTTCGCTTCTGATAAGCAACCTCGGGAAAAATTATGTTCGCCCAGACATGTTCTACACAGATTTTTCATACTGCATATCTTGTTGCGATCCAAAGTGGACATTTGTAGAAACGATCTGCATTGTTCCATTTTATGTGATCCTGTGCAGTTTATGCACTTCTGTACATTTGTTGCTAACATTGTTAATGCTCTTGGAGGTTGAAAACCCGTTACTGTTTGGTGCCGATTACCGGTTGTTGTTTGGTATCGGTTACCGGTTGTTGTTGAGGCTTTGAGGGACCAATGTTTTTCGATGTCTGCTGGTTGTTGACTCGAAGTATTTTTGTTGGCCGCCGGTTGTTGTGGAGGCTTCGAAAGACCAATGTTATATCATTGTAGACGTTTGATATAACCTTTCGATACTTTAGTGAACTGTTATCCGCTTACCACTGGTGAGGGCTATGACAATAACAGTCTGAAGTGTTGTTTTAAAACTACTTAATATTTATTAAAATCTTTGAGTTTATATACAAAACTAATATATATGATTGCAGCAACAACTATCTAGTTGCCGAGCTTACAATTTTACCTAAATTAGAAAATATTAATTATATGCAGCATAGTAATATTGCTGATCTTATGAATTTACTATGTATATGCGTGCCGGAAATAATGGTAATATAAGTCGTCAAATAATATTTAGCTTAGACGGTTGATTGACATATTCCATACATATTGTTGTTATAATTAAACACATGTGTCGTCAAGGCTATGTTCGTGTGTCTGAACACGTACAATATTTCCATTTCTCAGGAGGAACGTTTTCTTCCTTGACTAGTACTAAACATTATCCTATTTGGTAATCCGAATTTGCCGATGTCCATTTGTTGCGCTTTCGCACTTCTGGCAAATACTCCGACGGCCGACGTTGCCAAAATATGTTGTTATATTTATTGAAGACGTTGATTTGCCTTCAAACGATTTAAATTTAAATGAAGAAGTCTGGGATCAGGCAGAAATTCCATTGGACCAAAAAATGTCCCAGGGTCAATACATTTAAATCCTATATGGATCACCTGCTATGGGTGAAAGAGGATGAGTGTTAAGAACTCCCTTCACTCGTACTACCGGTTATACAATTCTTACTTTTGAAAGATTCAGTTGGAATCTGAATGATGTCAGGAGAACTGTTCATCGTGATAGAATTGGGAATAAAACAGGAATCAAAATAATCAGCAAAAAGATTACAAATTATATTATTATCGTGGGATTCAGTGGCTCCAAGTTAAATTGTAAAAATTCCAAATAAGCTTAGGATTACGTTTTAATTTTTGTTCAGTATTTTCGAGATATTCGGAATAACGGGGTCGGCGATTGATCGTCGTAGAGGAAGGACGTGTTTTTGTCTCTCCTTTAAATAAATAAATAATTTATTTTAAATGAATTAACTAATAAAAAGTATAATATTGATATAGTTGATAATTTTAATAAATAATAATTTCAATAATAATTTGCGTGAATTTAATAAGTGAAGTGAATAGTTATACGTATTGTATATTTATTTTAATCTGTGTACGGTGCGCTTGTGATGGTGTAAAATATGTACATAACGTTTTCGTTTATATGTATTTTGATACCGTTGCTTGCAACGTACGCAGTGTATGTAAATCTTCAATATGTATGACTTTTTTAATTCCAATGGATGCCTAAGATAAGTGTTTTTCATTATTTTAATTCATATTTTTCCGAAATAAATTTTAATTATATAAAATATGTATTTAACTGTTTCTATTTGCGTAAACGTGTTAAGAGAGGAGCGTAAAATGAAATACCATTTCATTTATATGTTTTGGTTTAGTATATTAAATATATACATACATTTCTATTTTTTGTTTTTGCGCTTGTTGCGTGAGTGAGAACTGAGAATAGATTATTATGATCATGCTTAGTGTTTTATAATTTATCCCTTCCAAGTTTCAACTAAAAAAGAATAAACAGGAAATAGACAAATAAAATACATAAAACAAAATTTTGAGGGGATAAATATATGACGAAATTGGATAGAAACTAAACAAGCATGATCGTGGTTTTTCTGTACTTTTCGTTTTCTCCTTGACAGATGAATTCATTCATTCATATACACCCATCCTCCGATTTACACGGTAGATTGGTTCCGCGGAAAACGTATTATCGCATTCATATATACAGATCCTTGTAGAATTATAAATTAATAATTTATTAATTTGAATTTTAGGTTTTAGTGTAAAATTAAATTAAATTTCTTAAATTTCTTATTATTCTTGTTTTGAACGTGAAAATAATAATTTAACGAATTTTGGAACTCTAGTTTAGGACATGTAGAGGTAGGCGGCTGTGACCGAATTGGAATTGTTGGCTTAACTTTATAACTTTGCTATTTCTGCGAATATTTGAATATTTGGAATTACATGGAAGCTACGGAGTACATTTGAAATGCAGTCAAATTTGCTATATGTAGATAGTTTTTCGGGATCATGCACTTTTTAATTAAATTTTTTTTCTAGATTATTTGGAAGACTGTAAATTGTTAAAGGTTTTGGTTAACTTGTTCTAGGTTGGACAAATAATTATCGACGTATGTCGATTATATAATTTATTTAATGCTGTTGTAGATATATATATGTGTGTGTGTGTATGTGTGTGTGTATGTATGTATGTATGTGTATGTATATGTGTATGTATGTGTATATATATTTATATATATATATATATATATATATATATATGTGTATATATGCATATGTATGTATATATGTATATATATGTATATGTATGTGTATGTGTGTGTGTATGTGTATATATATATATATATAGTTACAATAGTTAACTATCGTAGATTAATTTAATATTTTCTGATTTATTTACTTTATAATTAAAGCATTGAACCATATAATTGGGTTATTTGATTATCATGGATCCTACAGATGTGCTAGCTACTTATTATTAATTCTGTTATCTTATAGATTCCTGATTACTTAATTAGTTTTATTTAATTTTGGTTGAATTTGTTTAGGTATTGGGGATTCTAAAGCTGTGAAAAACATTCATTATTAATACATTACCTTACAGATTCCAGATTAGCTGTTTTTGGAACCAGTTTTCGTTTGGTTATTTTCTATTTTTATAAATAAACATATTTGTATTAGATTAGGGATGACAAGGACAAGTGACTTTCATAAATATTTGTTTTTATAAATAAATCCATCAAATCAACAGACTTAGAAGTTAGGAAGGCCGTGCGTGCCTTTCCTGGATTCGATTTATTTTATTTGTTTTATGAGAACCAAATTAATTTAGTTAATACTAATCGTTACTTTACATTTATTTTATTCAAGTATAATTTTATTATATTGTATATATATTGTCCTAAATTTACTAATGAATTTTAGAGTTATTTTGAATATACTTCAAATAACTTTGGTTTCAGGAAATTCTACTGTAAGTTGCGGAGTTGCAGAATTAAATTTCAGGAAATTTACAGATGCTTGTGAATTAATGCTTCATTGTAATTGCTGATTGTGTAGTTTAGAATTGTGTTGTCATTTTATTACTAACGACTTTACATAGGTGTCTGTAACGGGTCGAGTCAACCAATTTTGGTTAGGTAGCCGAAAAGGATTAATAGAATTAAATTTCAGGAAAATTCCAGATGCATGTGAAATAATAATATTTTTTCTTAGGTTGCCGTTTTAAAGAAGCAATTGTTGAAGACCAATACCATCGTTATCCATTAACCTATTAAGCCTTTATCCTTCATCTAGTAGATTAGAATTGTGTTGTCTTTGTGTTACTAACTATCGGCTATACCTAGGTGTCTGTAACCGGGCCGATTCTGTCCCACTTAACTAACCTATCCAATCCTTCGGTTTTGTTATGTGTAAAAAAGGGTGTACGGTGGACCCGGCGTCATCCGGGAACTCAAGCCTAAGAACTTGGTCGTACATTCAAAATCAATCAATCAATCAATCAATCAGTATTTTCGAGATATTCGGAATAACATTTACGTATTTCCAATTTAACTGATCTGCGAAGGTTGGAAAAGATTGCATAGTCAATTGAATTTTTATAGGTTTTAAAAATTTATTGGTACTTGTGTTTGTTCCGAATGAGTACAAACATACTCATGGACAGTGATATTTCACAGGCACTGCAGTAGTGTGAAAAAATTCACACTACTGCAGTGCCTGTGAAATATTTCCTAAGGAAATTCTATATATTTTAGTATTAGTCAAAGCAAACATTCAGGCGGAACTATATTTTAGAAAAATCGTATCTAACAAAACAGTTAAAAGCGAACTCCTAACAATCTAAATTAAGATTAACAACAAAAACCACCTTTAACTAAACTCGGCTTGAGATTTAGTCATATTCTTATAAAAATCAGGTATGTTTTTCGGTTAGCCACCAATTTCCTTCACCTGAAGGTGAAAATCGAACGAATGAGGAGAATCACAACACGCATACCCCAATGGAAGAAATGTCACACCCAAAGATATTGCGGCCGGGATCCAAGATGTGTAAAATGCTCATGTAATCATATTACCCAAGCATGTACAATAGGGAGCGATGTGTCAGCCAAGTGTACAAATTTTAAGCGCTAACATCCGACTAATTATCGAGGCTGTGAGGTTGCTAAACAACTACAAAAATTAAAAGATAAAACAAGAAACCAACCGAAAAATCACGAAAATCATAGAGTTCAAATATCAAATCAGATGGATCAAAACCCACAATCAAGCAACAAGGGCAAAGAAGTTCATTTGCCCAGGTAGTGAAAGGTTTGGGTTCAACCAAACATATGGACTCCGAAAATAACCAAATTATGGAAAACATTATGAACAGCATTGCAGCTATTACAAAGCGGCTATAGATGACCAACAATGTGAAGTAAGAACACAATTTTCAAAATTGCAATCTGGAATGCGAATGGCCTTATGCAACATAATCCAGAACTAGAAATATTTTTAAATTTAGTAAAAATCGACATTCTCTTACCTGAAAGCCATCTAGTTAAATCTTCGTTTGTTAAAATACGGGGTTATAACTTAGATCACTCCATTCATCCAGCGGAAAGAGCAAGAGGTGGTTCGGCATTACTAATAAAAGAAAATATAAAACTCCATTTAGAATCAAACATCGAAGAAGAAACAATGCAAGTCACTGTAAGAATCCAAATTAAACACAGGCAGCTTACTGTCTCTGCAGTATATTGTCCTTCCCGCCATAACTTGAAAAGGGAGGACTACCTTAAACTATTTAAATCACTTGGACGTGATTTTATTATTGGAGGTGATTTAAATTCGAAAAACACCTATTGGGAATCTAGACTTTCGATGCCAAAAGGTGCTAAAAGAATTGCTGCAAGCAGGGCAGACATCAAAATGTGAATTTTACTCTGGTGGTTCCTCAACAACCGGCCCAGTGGCGGAACGAAGATACCTGACCTAATAAACTTTTATGTAGCAAGAGATATATCCCAGAGCTACATTCACATTGAAGACAGTAATTCTCTAGTATCGGATCATTCACCGGTTACCACGACAGTCAGTGAAATGATAATTCAAAGTGAGAGTGCACCCAGATTAACAAATTCAGAAACAATAAATTGGGGTCTCTTTCGTGAAGTATTGGAAGAAAAAATCAATCTTCAGGTACCGATAAGAAATTCTCACCAGTTGGAAGATGAATTAGAACAACTCAATGAAACAATTCACTATGCTGCTTTGGCAAGTACCCCGTTATACAAAATAAGAAGAAGCTTAACATATTCTACCCAATGGAAGTTAGAGAGTTGGTAAGACAAAAACGACGGGCACGTAAAACCTGGCAAATAACCAGAACACCGGAGAACAAAGCAATTCTTAACAATTTAGATAACAGTCTCAAATCTCTTCTTATAGAAGTTAAAAATGCATAAATCAACAGATATCTAGTTAGCTTAACCGATGAAAAAAATCTGATTATTCTCTGTGGAAGGCGACGAAAGGACTCAAAAGACCCAAAATGCAAGTCCCTCCACTTAAAAACTGGAACCTGGGCAAGAGGTCCTAAAGAAAAGGCTGATTTGTTTGCGGAGTATCTTAAGGATACCTTCCAATCACTACCAAGGCAAACGGCCAATGAACATATAATGTCAATCGAAAAGCTAGATGATTTTGAAATACGCCCAGTAACTCTCAAAGAATTAAAAGAAGAAGAATAAAAAGCAACATGAAAGTTAAAAAAAACTCCAAGGTATGACTTGATTACTAGCCAAATAATCAAGACGTCACCAGGTAAAGGAGTTCGTAAGCTATTACACATAATCAATGCAAGCTTTCGGTTAAAATATGTTCCGTGGCAATGGTAAGTAGCAGAAGTAATCATGATAGCAAAACCTGATTAACCACCAAACGAGAAAAAATCATACAGGCCAATTTCATTGCTGCCAATTATGTCAAAACTCTTTGAAAAATTATCTTACTAAAAAGACTTAAACCAATAATTGAGGACCGACAACTAATTCCTCCACATCAATTTGGATTCTGGGAAAAGCACTTCACAATTGAACAGGTGCATAGAATCACCAACATTATTGAAAGAACGTTAGAACGTAAGAAAGTATGCTCCAGTATATTTCTGGACGTCGTCCAAGCATTCGATAAAGTGTGGAACAGTGGACTGGAATTCAAGCTGAACAGAGATCTGCCGAGGCAATTCTATGCCATACTAAGATCTTATTTACCCTAAAGACATTTTCGTGTGAAATATGAGGATGAATACTCCGAACTAAAGAAAATCTCTACCGATGTCCCGCAGCGGCGTGTCATAGGACCAATCCTGTATTTATTATATACAAGGGATATTCCAACAACAAATGAAGGAACCATAGCCACCTTTGCAGTTGACACAGCAATCATGGCGATTGAGAGTAATGTCGCTGATGCAACGAGCAAATTCCAGAAGATTACCAATGCGTTTTGTAACTTTACATATCAAAAGGCTTCCCATCTACCGATTGAAATTAACTCACAATCGGTGCTATGTGCAAACAAAGCTAAATATCTTGGCATGACACTCGATGCCAAGCTCAAGTGGAGAGAGCATGTCAAAAAGAAAAAAGAAGAACTTAATATTAAGTTCAGAAACATGTATTGGCTCATAGCTGGAAGCTCTGAGCTTACAATACACAACAAGCTGCTGCTATATCGGCAAATACTGAAGCCGATATGAACCTATGGTATTCAACTCTGGGAATAGTTTTCACTAAGCAAACAAACGCCAAAATGATACAGACGTTTCAAAACCAGGTTCTCCGTAGCACCGTAAATGCTCTGTGGTACACAATAAATGAAGGCCTTCACAAGGACTTACAGATGGAATACATCAAATATGAAATAAAAAAGCATGCCGCCAAACACGAAATAAGGCTCCATGAAGATGGAAACTCCTATATTCGCTATATGATAGACAACCCTGCCGTAAAATTACAACTCACACGTTTAGGGGCCATATTTTACATGGCTTAACCATGACAAAATACTGAAAATCATCATGTACATCGGCAATTGATAGACCTAACTGGAAAACATAAAGGCATTGATGAGAACCGGACAAAATCTTGATTTTGCGGGTACTTAGACTTATTTCTTTCATTTGCTAAATTATTGTGGTGGCCTAGAGTTAAAACTGTGAGCGGTAGAAAGCCACATCCATGTAAGTAAACTTCTCGCGATTTGGTAAATCATTTAAGTGGACGTGGTTACAAAGAAAAGAAAGAAAGTACACCACAGCTTCTCAGAAAGAAATTCGTTGCGATCCTTGAAGAATCTACCTTTGTATTTGCTAGAATAGATAAGGATGCGGTTGAACGTTTTTTATTTTCTTGCTCCCGTTACTCTCTTCAAAAAGCACATTACTTGGTGCACGGTTTACGCTAATAAAATGTATCCAAACTAATCTAAAAATACAAAACCCCAAAGCTATTGTAATAGTATTGGTAAAAGTAAACATTCAGGCGAATTTATACGAGAGTAAAATATTTAAATTTTCAGGAATTACAACTCTCCATTGCGTTTCTAAAATGTGGTTTCTGAATGGGACTTACGAGCATTCCAAAGCCATTCTAAGTATTTTCCATATATTTAACATGAACTTCAGCGTTATTGATTGACCCAAAGGAGTGTCCCTAGTTAGTTATATGATATTCTAATGAGTATTACGGAGGGTTCCACGCGATTAGATACAGTGAAGGTGTCATTGGTGGACTGCTTTGACCAAACTAACTGTTCCTAGTATATGATTTTCTAATGGGCCTTAAAGTTGTTCCAAATGTATATTCCAAACTCACTGCATAGACCTATAGAAATGTTCCTAGTAGTTATATCATTTTCTAATGGATATCACAGGGTGTTCTGTGAGATTTAACGAGGTAATTTTTTAATGGGTCTTAGGAATATTCCAAAGTAAGTATTTTCCATGTACTTAACATGAACTTCAGTTTTATCGTGGACTGATTAGACGAAAAATATTTTCTAATGGATCGTTCAGATTGTTTTATGAGATTCAAAAATGAAATTTTTTAATGGACCTTAGACTCATTCCATAACCAGTCCTTTTAAGTCATTTAGCATGAGGTTTAAGGATATTGACCGGTGTGAAGTAACGTTAATAAAATGTGTAGCTACACATTTTAACAAAAAGTGTTAACTCAAAAAGTGTAGCTACACAAATTATCAAAAAGTGTAGCAGCAGCAAAGGAAAAGTGTTTGGAATTCGAAATACGTGGCTTAATTAAAATTATTAAAAATAAATAAAACATATTGAGAATCACAGTACTACAATCATAAGTGTTCTCAACTTGGCATGGTCTCCAAAAATGTCAAGGCAATTTGCATGTTGTGATTGGAGATATAGCACTACACGTGGAAGAGTCTTTCCAAAATTCACTGAATTCTTTAATAATTCAAAAAATCGTCGGAACAATGAGTACCGAGTGTGGAACTTAGTTTTCTCAACTAGGCATGGTGTCTAAAATTTGTACAGAAAATTTCAAGACAATTTGCATGTTGTTATTGGCGATATGACGCGCACGTGGAAGCGTCCTTTGCCAAATTCACTTCATTCTTTTATAATTCAAGAAATCATCGGATCAATGAGTGCCGAGTGTAGAATTTAGTGTTCTCAACTTGGCATGGTGTCAGAAATTTGTATAAAAAAATTGTCTTGAAATTTTTTGTACAAATTCTAGATACCATACCAAGTTGAGAACACTAAATTCCACACTCGACACTCGTTGTTCGGATGATTGTTTGGAATACTAACGAATTAAGTGAATTTGGCCAAAGACGCTTCCACGTGTAGCGCCATATCGCCAATCACAACAAGCAAATTGTCTTGAATTTTTTTGACATATTTCAGACACCATCACAAGTAGAGGTTTTAATAATTTTAATTAACCCAAGTATTTCGAATTCCAAACTTTTTTCTTTTCTAGCTACACTTTTTGATAATTTGTGTATCTACACTTTTTGAGTCTACACTTATCGTTAAAATGTGTAGCTACACTTTTTATTATCGTTAAGTACTTCACACCGATGTGAAATTGGTAGACTGCTTAGGCCCAAAGTAGTGTCCTCCCATTAGCAAATCATATAACTAACTACAGAAGTTCGTGCTAAATGGAAAATATTTAAATAGCTTTGGAATGTACCTAGGCTTGAAATGTCATATTATGCAGTTCTGTAAGCAAATTTAAAGTTCCAAACGTTAATAGTTTTTTATTGATTAAATTTTAAGATGCTCCCCTTACCCATCGAACTGTAAAATTTTATCTCGAACAATCAGCATTTTTAGTTCGTCTCGTGTGCTTCTGCCTTTTATGTTTTACCCATACTATTCACAAAAACTATATATGATGTAGAGGTGTTGAAAAATTCTGCTTTCCTTAAGCATTTTTTTTTGCTATTAAACCAAACGAGAGGTGAAACGAAAAAGTGGTTTGAAATTCTTAGATGTAATATAGACTCGTCGTATCTAGAAAAACTAGAGATGTGATCGTGGAAGTTTGAGTTATTTTGTGTTAGATTATTTATTAATAGAAAAATAAATTATGCGAAACGGGATCGGGCGGCGGTGGAAAAACCCAATACGTCTTACATACATTTTCATTCCGCCCCAAACAAAATGGCAAAGACAAAAGCGAAAATGTATAATCCATCAATTTGGTATTGTGTGCACGTACACGGTACGCAACCGTACTATTTTATAAACCTAGCGAGAGAACAGTAAATACAGCAAACAGAAGAAAACTATATATCTAGGAATGAAAAACGTTTTTATAGGAGTTATAGGAGAGAAGGAAAAACTTTCTGGAGGAAAATGTATAATGAAAATGTAATTATGAATATTTATGCTTTAAGTTTCGTTTCTCGAACAAAAATTTTCTTTTTGTTTTATGAGATTTTAATGACTTCAACATGTGACGGATTGTTTCGGCGCTGTACACGGTGTGAATGGAAATCATAACGCCTTTTGCTTTTTTTCTTTTTTCGGGTTCCAATACTTAACGTATTAATTAGCGTAATGATGTAACATTTACACAATGTCTGTGTTCGTTGAATGATTTTAGGATTTAGTAATTTGTTAGGTAAGGGGGAAAGCCTGATTTTAAAGGTGATGTAACCCGAAATATTAAAGTTACAGCGGAAAAAGGTTTGAAAATAATTCAACGGTAAAACTAGCATTAAAATAGTGATTTAGTTGCCGCCAATGAAACGCCGATTAATACATTCGGTAAAAGATTGCTGTGTTTAGATTTTAGTTTACGTAACACAGGATCCTCGATACGATAACCTCCCGGTTAAGCATAACGTAGTACATAGAATTGTAACACAGAAACAATTACGTTTTTATCATTAAAGACGTTTAAATCCAGAAAAGCATAGAATAAGCAGAGCCGAGCTCGAATATATGTTCCTATTTGAGGTGTGCACGCCGAGTTCATCTAAACTTGACTTGTTTTTATATTTAGTTCTGAAACGCGAAAACAGATGGCGACCTTGCAGGGCTACCGTAGATGAAATGGATAAACGGCAGTCATAACGGTAATCTGTTGGTCCTTTTTTCAATCGAAGAATTTTAGTGTTAATGTTATCTGCACTAAAAATTATTTGGCATATGGAAAGTCAAAAATGTGCCATCTTTCATCATGGAGTCGCAAACAACACAACAACGTATTTTGATTCTCCAAATTTATTAGAAAAATAATCGTTCCATTAAGCGTTCATTTGGCAAAATTATTGATCGTTTTGAAAAAACTGGTTCAGGGAAGGTCGTAGACCGTATCAACATGTTAGTGAAAGTATTTGTAATGAACCAGGCATCGTTCACAAAAACTAAACCGTTCATGCTAGTTAAGTTTATCCAAACTAATCCAAAAATCCAACAACAACAACACCTTTATTGTAATAGTTTTGGTGAAAGTAAACATTCAGGCGAATTTATAACATTATAAAGTAATTTAGAGATGTGACTTTTTAATTGGCCTTAGGTACATTCCAAAGTCATTCTAAATATTTTCAAAGCATTTAGTATGAACTTCATTGATACTGGTGGACTGCTGAAACAAGAAGAAGTATCCCAAGCAAATTATATGATTTTCTAATGGGTCTGACAGGGTGTCCCATGAGATTCAAAAATGTAATTATTTTAATTGGCCTTAGGTACATTCCAAAGTCATTCTAAATATTTTCAAAGCATTTAGTATGACCTTAATTGATACTGGTGGACTACTGAAACAAGAAGGAGTGTCCCAAGGAAGTTATATGATTTTATAATGGGTATGACAGGGTGTCCTATGAGTTTTAAAAATGTAAATATTTTAATGAGCCTTAGATACATTCCAAAGTCATTCTAAGTATTTTGAAAGCATTTAGCATGAACTTCAGTGATACTGGTGGACTACTGAAACAAGAAGGAGGGTCCCAAGCAAGTTATATGATTTTCTAATGGGTCTGACAGGGTGTCCTATGAAATTTAAATATGTAATTATTTTAATGAGCCTTAGGTACATTCCAAAGTCATTCTAAGTATTTTGAAAGCATTTAGCATGAACTTCAGTGATACTGGTAGACTATTGAAACAAGAAGGAGGGTCCCAAGTAAGTTATATGATTTTCTAATGGGTCTGACAGGGTGTCCCATGAGATTCAAAAATGTAATTATTTTAATTGGCCTTAGGTACATTCCAAAGTCATTCTAAATATTTTCAAAGCATTTAGTATGACCTTAATTGATACTGGTGGACTACTGAAACAAGAAGGAGTGTCCCAAGGAAGTTATATGATTTTATAATGGGTATGACAGGGTGTCCTATGAGTTTTAAAAATGTAAATATTTTAATGAGCCTTAGATACATTCCAAAGTCATTCTAAGTATTTTCAAAGCATTTAGCATGAACTTCAGTGATACTGGTGGACTACTGAAACAAGAAGGAGGGTCCCAAGCAAGTTATATGATTTTCTAATGGGTCTGACAGGGTGTCCTATGAAATTTAAATATGTAATTATTTTAATGAGCCTTAGGTACATTCCAAAGTCATTCTAAGTATTTTGAAAGCATTTAGTATGAACTTCATTGATACTGGTGGACTGCTGAAACAAGAAGAAGTATCCCAAGCAAATTATATGATTTTCTAATGGGTCTGACAGGGTGTCCCATGAGATTCAAAAATGTAATTATTTTAATTGGCCTTAGGTACATTCCAAAGTCATTCTAAATATTTTCAAAGCATTTAGTATGACCTTAATTGATACTGGTGGACTACTGAAACAAGAAGGAGTGTCCCAAGGAAGTTATATGATTTTATAATGGGTATGACAGGGTGTCCTATGAGTTTTAAAAATGTAAATATTTTAATGAGCCTTAGATACATTCCAAAGTCATTCTAAGTATTTTGAAAGCATTTAGCATGAACTTCAGTGATACTGGTAGACTATTGAAACAAGAAGGAGGGTCCCAAGTAAGTTATACGATTTTCTAATGGGTCTGACAGGGTGTCCCATGAGTTTTAAAAATGTTATTATTTTAATGAGCCTTAGGTACATTCCAAAGTCATTCTAAGTATTTTCAAAGCATTTAGTATGACCTTCATTGATACTGGTGGACTACTGAAACAAGAAGGAGTGTCCCAAGCAAATTATATGATTTTCTAATGGGTCGGACAGGGTGTCCCATGAGATTCAAAAATGTAATTATTTTAATTGGCCTTAGGTACATTCCAAAGTCATTCTAAGTATTTTCAAAGCATTTAGCATGAACTTCAGTGATACTGGTGGACTACTGAAACAAGAAGGAGGGTCCCAAGCAAGTTATATGATTTTCTAATGGGTCTGACAGGGTGTCCCAAGTTGGCTTCTTTTAATACAATCCGCCATTTTTAGTACCGTCACTCACTGTGTTAACTATACATTTTGGTTTGCTTGTTGCTTCCGATATAACTTTTTCAACTGTTAGGATAGCTGTATCATCTACAAATGTTGCTGCTGTTGTACCTTGAGTATTCGATTAATCTCTCGTGGATGAACAGATAAGGTTCAAGTACGCTTCCTTGGAGTACACCTGCTGATATTCTTTTTAGTTCAAAGTACTCATTTTTAAAATTGCTTAGGCAGGACTCGATGCAGTTTAAATTCAAGCCCTTGGTGCCAAACGTTACCGAAAGCTTGAACTGTATCTAAGAAAATTCTGGACCATTTTTCTTATTCTCAAGTGCTTCCTCAATGATATCCGTTATTATGTGAACTTGTTCAACAATATCAAGATTTTCACTAAATCCAAATTAGTTTGGTAAATTCCAAGAGAGACTTTCGTTGCTTCCCACCATGAGTAATCGTCATTTTCTAATAAACCTTTCGGACAATTTACGGATTCCCTCTCTGAAGAAATCCTGGCCTTTGGAGGCGATCCAATCAATAAGCCAATTTTCGATCTCTGCACACGAGAACTGAACTGCTGTTCAGACAAAGACGACTGCATCAACCGGAATAAGTAGTTATCTGAACGAGCTATGTCCGGTGAATACTATCTTGCTTTGGTTGAGATGGACCAGCTTTGTCAACAAATCCATTTTTCATCTCCAGTATGACTATTCGATGCAAAATAATTATTCTTTGTTGCCTTTGAAGCAGTATTTCAGTTTAAGCAAATTCTGATTGTGTTTTAGAAGAATCTTCGTCCAATAACGTTTTCACTTCAGCATTTTAAATTTTTGGGTGGTTTTCCATGCTCTATATATTCAATGCCAAACTCATCATTTTTAATTCGTTGCACGTTGTGTTCGATGGAGCATGCTCTCCGTAAATTTACACAAGCAAATGATAAGTTTCTGTTCCACAGTGTTTTTGCAATAAAATGATGTAATAGAACTTCCCGCAAATGATGTTTATTTGGAATAAAACTTGACATTTTCAAGACGTTAAAAATACTAGTTGTTTACTCTTCAACCAACAAATGTCGCATATTGTGTGTGCCAGCTGACATCAAGTATTATAGAATACCAGTATTGTCCATTTATAGTACAGGTAAGCAGTACTAGAAAAAGAGCGGAGTCATATTCACATACACAATATTTCGGAAGAGCCTCGGAGTTGCTTACCTATGCTTCCGTTCTTTATTAGTTGTTTTATGTTGTTGCACAGGAACTTCAGGGCATTTGAGGATTTTATAGGCTTTCCGTTTCTCTCTAACTAGTTCTCTTGTATAGGGATAGGTGTTAGGGATAGGTGAACTTTCCCATGCTGCTTGATGGATAGTATTATTGAATGCAGCACGATTTAAGCCCGAAGTAGTAATGAAGTATAGGAATACAACGGTACTAAGAGAGTATGGAAGGATAACCTGGAAGGATCGTTACATCCTTACCTCAAGCATGAAAGTTTGAAACTGGAGGCACTACTGGACATACAAACACATAGCATCCAACAATCTGTCAATTTTATAGGTTTGGCAATTTAATAGCTGGAAACCCCGATCACGATGACTTTTATATATAAGAAAACAAAACAAACAGGATCAAATTGGCCGAATCGGAAAGCCCAGTAAAACATTTCATTCAAGCGAAACGCAGGCGAAGTTGAGATGCATCGAAAATGTTCTTTATAAATTATTGCTTTTTTGGATATAATAAAATCACTAAACCTCATATGTTGAAATATCACGTCCGTACCATTAAATTAGATACCTTCACCAAAATCCCCATATATATATTCCGAACAATTGGAAAATCTGTTCAGTAAAATATGATTTTTCTTTTGTATTCAACATAAACCTATAAATTATACTTTACGTATCATAATTTACACCAATACCGTCGTTCCTCGTACACCACCACAGAAACCAAAACATGAACAGGAAATTTAGTTTTGTGCGGTGTTCTCACTCACGTTTAGGGTGGTGCGGTTAATCGTTAAAATAACCATTGGTTTACAAATATCACGTTTTAACAATAAATTTTAATTTCTGGCATTCGGATTGGTACGTTACGTATACGTCTCGCATATACGGTGGTACACCGAACATCTCTAATGTTAACGATTTAATAAATAAACAAAAAAAAAATTGGCCATATTGCTTTATCTTATCGACGTGACGCATACACAAAACTAAATTACCACCGTGATGTTCCAACAATCTGATTAACAAATTTAACACAACAAATTATCATGTGCCACCCGATTTATATGAGCATGTCAATATTAAATATTGATGATGAGCTACAACATCCGGGGCTATCATGATAAACGACCAAAATCACTACTATTATGATTAATTATGTCGGGGAAATGTTAAACATGGTTTTTGGTATCTTTGAGGCAAGTGCCTTTTTCAGAATTCATCTAAATAATAATAAACATGATATTATGGAAAATGGGATAAATTTATTGCCTATCATAAGGATCTCTATGTATACTCGTATCTTGTGCTTGCTCTCTACATACAAGCATTGCGTAATAATGATGTCAAAATAACACCCTTTTGTGTCTATACTGTGAAAATATTTACCACCCTTGAACAAAATTTCCATTGTGCTCCAAATTAATACAATTATTTTTGTGTCACGTGTTTCATAAAATTTTCTTCCTCTCTGTGTTGTACCATAAATATACACAGACTCCTACAAAAAAAATTCCAATTTTTATCTAATTACCCTAATAAATATTTCATGTTATGCATTATTTTTAAAATTCATGCTGTTGGGAAATGGAAAACCGCATAAGAACATTATTACAATTCGTTTGGTACATATACTGTTGTGGGTACGCTTGCTGCCGTTGTTGTAATAACGTTATAAGAAAACAAGAGAAAATGGAAAAATTAATGGAAATTGAAATATAATTATATCAATTATTATTGTTCTAATTTAATTTCATAATATGTAACCAAAAATAGCACATTTTGTGGGTTTGCTAACCAATTCACATAAAATGTATCGAGGGATATATGGAGATCGTCGGCGGGTGACAAATTCCCTTAAGGCAGCAAAGTGGGCATAATTCGTTCTAATTGTACATTAAATCTGAGATAAGTTCGTCTATCTTCAGTGCTCTCGATTAAATGCACAATCATAGGAAGAAATCCATCCATTTAGCGTGAAATCTGACTGACAACGACTATGATAATCGACACCTACTTATTGTTTGAAAAAGGTTGAGATTGGATGATAAATTGTTGATGTCCCGCAATGGCGGTGATTATTGAAGGAAGTTGAATTGTAGGTGATGCAAGGCCAAATTGTTGAATTTACTCCGCAAGCACTCAATATTCTGGTTATTGAATGACTTAAAAAGCTATGCACTCAGGTTATACAATTTTATTATTTATTCGCTTAAAAATTAATACACAACCGTTTTTAGATTTAATAGTTGACGTTTTCTTCTATCTGGATTTTTGGTAAGTGAAGAAAATGATTTTTCGTTTTTTTGTGATGGTTTAAAAATGTCACACTTTGTAAAGTTGCCAGATTATATTATATTTAAGACATAAAAATGAGCTACCCTTAAGCCGTACTAAAATTAGTACAAGTTAGCTGCATGCAACCAAATCGGTTACATTCTTATGACTGTGAGTGAGAACAATGCAAATTATGACGTTTCCATACCATAGGGTTTTTGTTTACATTCGAATTTTACGCAAATTACAAGATACGTACACGATACGTTCTTATTAGAATATAATTGTTAAAATTAATTAAATACCCAAATAAATCATCCCTGAAATAAAAGTTATTTAATACTTATTTGATTGTTTAGCGCATCACTTTGACATAATTAATTCTAAATGTCAAATTGAAGAGCGGTTATTGTTACACCTAATTTAGTAGTACCATCTGCCAGAATCTTGAATAATATCGATATTTTTAGTTCAGTGGTGATTAGAGCATACAACTTGCAATATTTGTCTTTTTCCTTTTGTTCTTACTCCATTTTGTACTCATTAAGTTTTCACAAGTAAAAATAAACTTGTATCCAGGTGAAAGAATATAAAGTTTTTCTAGTCGCGCCTTACCTGATAAACCAATTTACATATAAAATCAACTATTTGAACACTTTTTGGTCCTTCGAGCCGGATGCGCTACAACGCGCATTCTATTTTGTAAGTAAGCAACTGTCCAGGATTTCATCAGAGGAAATAAATATTCACTATCCAGTGAATTTATTACCAACCATATATATAAGCTGAGTGAAAACAGTTGATGAGTAGCATTATCCAGTTATTGAAATCTACCACTGAATTCGAGACACGTGATCCGGACAACTTTGCCACCATTTTGTGATTTATCAAGCGGGAATTCATTAAACCAGGTAACCTGTTTTTGTTCTTCTAATTAACGTTATTGTTATTAACGCGCATCTTAATCGTTAAAGTAAATATATTTCAAGTTTTACAATTTTACTCGTTGCTAAACCAGTTTCACAAAATATTAGTACCAATTAGTACCAGCCTTAAGAGTGTAGTGAAAATCCGATCAACGTTTCGTTAATTCCGATTAAAGTTTATATTTAACATGGATGCCTTGATGAAGCGTAAGAGTGTGATTAAAGGCCAATTTACCAAATTTGCTAATTTTATCGCCACTAAAGGTGCAGGTGCTACCTGATGAATTAGCAGTTCGTTTAACCAAAACTCATGACATTTATAAATAGTTTGTCTCGATCGAAGATGATATTTTTGAGTTGGATGACAAAGTCGTTTCAGAAATGGACGCCATTGACGAATTGTACTTTTCACTCGTTTCCAAAACGCAAGCTCTCATTAGGGAAAAGTCGCTAACACCCGCTTCACCAATTAAACGTGATGATGCCGATACTTTTGCAAATATCACCCAGTCAGAGTTTCGTTCAGATTTTAAATTACCGCGATTGAATCTTCCATTTTTTGACGGGGATGTGAAACAATGGCACTCATTTTACGACATATTTATTTCAACGGTATACATGAGAATACAAAAATAGCGCCAGCACAAAAATTTAAATACCTTCTTGGTCAATTACATGGAGCCGCATATAGATCAATTTGCCATTTTCGGATCGATGGTGCTAACTATCTAGAAGCACTAAAACGTTTGGCTACAAAATACGAAAATATCCACAAATATCACAAGGCTCTATTATACCATAGATGAGAAGGTTCGAGGGTTAAAATCGCTCGGAGAAAAGGCAGTTCAACGTGATCCATGGATAATACTTTTAGCATGCGATAAGCTGGATGATGACACGAAGCAGCTGTGGAAGTAAGAGACCGCGGAAGATGACTATCCCACAATCGAACAATTTTTAGAATTCCTAACCAAACGCACGAATTCACTAGAGGATACCGTTCCAAGACGAAACTTAAGTTCAAATCCATCATCACATCCAAAATCATTTCATTCAATAGGGCAGCCACCCTCCTGTCCTCTTTGTAAACATGAATCCCATTATTTGTATCTTTGTCCCAAATTTCAAGCGATGCCTATTAATCCACGTCGAGACTTCATCACAGAAACAAAGCGTTGTTTCAATTGTTTGAGTGATCAGCATACCGTTACACGTTGTAAAAATAAAAGGCACTGTAATAAATGTTTAAGGCGACATAATACATTACTCCATTATTCACCCATTACGCCTACTACCAATGAACACTCCCAACATTCATTAAAGTCGACACAACCAAACACTAAGATGAATATCTAATCGAACTTCACGGTTTCATCTCCCAGTACCGCTACTGAAACCGATACATCAAGTGCACCACATTCAGCTCTAACCATGTTTCAATTCCAAGATGAAGTTGAACGGAATAATCAAACCGAAGAATACTCCAGTGCAACAAACCCTGATATTCCTATGTTACCAATCGCCAGATTCTCGATCCAAGATAAATATGGCAATTGGGTAACTTGTCGGGGCTTATTGGATTCAGGTTCAACACATAATTTTATATCAGAACGCCTGTTAAACCAGCTGAAGATCCCTCGAAGTAAATTCAACATTACCATTAACACAATAAACCAATCACAAGCTGGTATTTCAAGAGGTAAATCAGCCATCAAACTTAGACCATCAGTCGATCACAGTTACCAAATGGATCTAGAGGTTTTTATTTTGCCATCAATATCATCAAAATTACCGTCGGAGTTAATTGATAAGTCATTATTTGAATTAGATGAAAATATAACACTCGCTGATCCAGATTTTAATGTTCCCGCAACAGTCGACATTTTATTGGGGTGTGAACCATTCGTCCGAGGTTTATTGGATGGTAAAATTCAAAAAGGTTTGGAGTATCCTTGTGTTCAAAATTCCAAATTCGGATGGCTACTTGGAGGAATCATATCTAATTCAAAGGCATCCATTTCCATTCCAAACGCAAATATTATCAGATCGTCTCATGCTGACTTAACCCGACTTTCTTCACCGTATAGAAGCTGCAATCGAGCGTTTTTGGAAGGTTGAAGAAATTATTCCTGCTAAATCTTTAACAGAAGAAGAACAAAAATGTATTGACAGATTTCATGCAACTACTAAATTACAAGGAAATAAAGTAATGGTTCAAATGCCGTTTAAATTCGATGCACCCGGTGTTGGGGAAAGTTATTCGCAAGCACTGCGATGGTATTATTCCTTGGAGAACCGATTAAACCAAGATCAAAAATTAAAGGCAGCCTACGCCGAATTTCTGCATGAGTATCTGAAGTTGGAACATATGGAGTTAGTCCCAGAAGATGAATTATCTAAACCGCATAAGCAAATTTTTTATTTACCTCATCATCCCGTGGTAAAGGAATCCAGTTCTACCACGAAGGTTCGCGTCGTATTTGATGCTTCCGCCAAATCAAATAACGGCTACTCTGATAATTTGATGGTCGGGCCGACAATACAAGATAATTTGATAAACTTGTTATTACGATTTCGTAAATACCGATATGTTTTTTCCGCCGATATTGAGAAGATGTTCAAGCTGATTTCCATTTCCGATCCAGACCAGGATTATCATCGCATCCTATGGAGAAAGGATCCCAAATCTAAATTGTTGCATTATCGTTTAAAGACCGTAACCTACGGTACATCACCAGCACCATTTTTAGCCACCGCTTCACTACATTTGTTGGCACATAAGTATGAAAAGACATATCCCGAAGCCAGCCAAATTATTAAAACTGATTTATATATGGACGACCTAATACCCACCCGGCAGTGATAGTCTCGAATTGGCATTAAAATTACAACAGGGCATAATTGCACTAATGAAATGTGGTGGATTCAACATGCGAAAATGGTCAGCAAATCATCCCTTACTCCTTAAGAATATTCAACCGGAAAATCGAGAAATGACACCATGGGAAATTACGGATAATAGTCAAGTCATTTCAGTGTTAGGCATAAAGTACAATCCAATAGAAAATTATTTCCACTTCCGAGTGTCATTACCTGCGCCACCATCCAAGATTACAAAACGAACATATCTATCAGAAACGTCACGCATTTTCGATCCGTTGGGATTATTGTCACCCGTTACGATTGGGCTGAAGATTTTATTTCAGTCACTATGGTTAGAAGGCATCAATTGGGATGACGAGTTACCACCAAACATCTTGCAGAATTATTTATTAATCCGAGAGCAGTTAGATCTGTTGGCAGATGTTAAATTTTCCAGATGGTTATTTACAAAAGATGACCGTGTGGAACTACACGGGTTTTCAGATGCATCAAAGGATGCTTATGCTGCCGTGATATACTCTCGAGTAGTTTCAAGTGATGGAAATACTAAAACAAACCCAATAATGGCCAAAACACGAGTTGCACCCATCAAAGCACTAACAATCCCGAAACTGGAACTAAACGGCGCTACGTTACTTGTCCGAATGTTGAAGTTAACCTTAGAATCTCGTAAGTTAACGAGAGAACCATTAATTTATTTATATACTGATTCAACTATCGTATTACATTGGATATCAAAACCACCGAAGATGCTAAAACCATTTCAAGCAAATGGTGTTGCGGAAATTATGTGCACCACCAATCCTTCACAATAGCATTTTGTGCCAAGCAATGACAACCCAGCCGATAAATCAACCAGAGGTATAATTCCGGAAAATTTAATTAATGATGCGAAATGTGGTTTAAAGGTCCATTGTTTTTGCATAAAGCCCCACTAGTGCGTCCAAGCTCACCTACAATAAATGTTTTGGAAATTGTTTCCACTTTTGTTTCAAACTCTCAACGTCATGAAGTTGTAACAGGGCTGATTACTAAATTCTCAAATTTACGTACTTTAATTCACGTCATGGCGTTTATTATACGATATAAAAGGAACCTGCAATCGCGAAAAATAAATCGTAGTACTGGGAAAAATTTGTCCTTAGATGAGATGTTAAATAATATTATCTATTTAAAGTTATTCAATACGAAACATATAACAATGAAATCAATTTGTTATTAAATTATAAATCAATACCAAAACAATTTAAAATAATGAGAGGACGTTTGGAGAATGCCAACCTTAATTATGACGCCAAACATCCAATTATATTACCGCACAACCACATCATTATTGAGCAAATAGTTCGGGAAATTCACCACAAAAATATGCACGCCAGTCATAAGTTGGTCCTAACCTTAAAACAACGATATGCAATACCAAGAGCTAAAAATTTGATTCGACGAGTCATTCACCTATGCATCACCTGTCGTCGATTCAACACCAAACCAGAGCAGCAACTAATGGGTCAACTTCCTTGCTGCCAAGTCAACCAGTCAGCTAGACCTTTCATTGAAGTTGGAATTGATCTAGCTGGTCCCTTTATGCTTAAGACCCATAAACGCCGTGAAGCTACATCCTATAAATCGTATCTCGTTATATTTGTGTGTATGATATGACTACGGATACATTTATTTCATCCCTAAAACGATTCAGTGTCGTACGAGGATTGCCACAACACATTTACTGTGGTAATGGGACTAGTTTAGTTGGAGCAAAACGCGAGCTCAAATATTTCTACAACCTATTTATGACCGCAGCCCAACAAATTGAAGCATGGTGTACGGACAATCACATAAAGTGGCATTTCATTCCCCCTGCAACCCCTACATTTGGTGGGCTGTGGGAAGCCACAGTCAAATCATGTAAATACCATTTACGTCGCGTTATTGGAGAGGTCTTATGTACATACGAAGAGTTCCTAACCATTATCAAACAAATAGAGGCATTATTAAATTCAAGGCCTCTGGGACACCTTCAGGATGACGAATGGTATCCCCTTACTCCTTCACATTTTTTAATTATGCAGCCGATGACCATGTTACCGGTACCCAACTTTGAACACTTAAAGATGTCGCACCTAAGTCGATGGCAATTGATTCAACAATTGACCCAAGGATTTTGGAAGCAATAGTCCCAAGTGGCATAAGGAGAATCATCAACTTACCAAAGGAGATCTCGTACTATTGCGAGACCAGAACCTGCCACCCACCAAATGGGCACTCGCTAGAATTTGTGAAACCCATCCCGGGAAAGATCAGCTCATCCGTATTGTATCCTTAAAATTACCTAATGGAACCATTCTAAAACGCCCAATATACAAAGTTACCTTACTACCTAAATTTGACTCTGATGAGTCAACGGCGGCGGTATGTTAAAATTAATTAAATACCCAAATAAATCATCCCTGAAATAAAAGTTATTTAATACTTATTTGATTGTTTAGCGCATCACTTTGACATAATTAATTGTAAATGTCAAATTGAAGAGCGATTATTGTTACACCTAATTTAGTAGTACCATCTGCCAGAATCTTGAATAACATCGATATTTTTAGTTCAGTGGTGATTAGAGCATACAACTTGCAATATTTTTCTTTTTCCTTTTGTTCTTACTCCATTTTGTATTCATTAAGTTTTCACAAGTAAAAATAAAATTGTATCCAAGTGAAAGAATATAAAGTTTTTCTAGTCGCGCCTTACCTGATAAACCAATTTACATATAAAGGGTGGTTAAATTTTAAGGGCCGACGTTGAATATGAACCACACCTAAACGTCAAGCTTTTTTCTGCATTTAATTTGACATTTCTCAATTTCAGACTAACTCAATTTGAATTCCAGACGTCGTCAATGATCAGAATGGTGGCAAGAAATGGCAACAGTGGATGATCAATTTTCGAAGTAAATCATCTTCAGTGATGAGGCACATTTTCACCTCAGTGGATTCGTCAATAAGCAGAATTGCCGCATTTGGGCGAATCATAATCCAAGAGTGATTGTCGAAAAACCAATGCACCCACAAAGAGTGACTGTTTGGTGCGGTTGATGGGCTGGCGGCATCATCGGGCCGTATTTTTTCCAAAATGAGGCCGGTCATGATAACGAACTTTTTATGGCCCGGATTGGAAGATATGGATGTGGACGATATAAGGCTTCAACAGGACGGTGCCACTTGCCACACAGCTAACGAAACAATGGCTCTTTTGCGCAACAAATTCAATGGCCGTGTTATCTCACGTGGTGGCGATGTCAATTGGCCACCAAGATCATGTGATTTGACACCGTTGGACTTCTTTCTTTGGGGTTATTTGAAAGAAAAGGTGTACGTCGATAAGCCAGCAATAATTCAAGAGCTAATGGATGAGATAATTCGGCACATTAACGGCATAGAACCTCAATTATGCCTAAGCGTCATCGAAAATTTGGACCATTGGATGGACGTGTGCCGCCGAGGTCGCGGCGGCCATTTGGCCGATATTTTGTTCTATACATAATTGAACCATACCATATTATCATAATAAAAAGAATTGACAATAATTTCCTAAATAATTTGTGTTTTATTCAAAATCAACATCGGCCCTTAAAATTTAACCACCCTTTAAAATCAACTATTTGAACAATAATAATAATATTTGTTTGTTTTGTTGCAGGTTTCTTTAGACATTTGCTGAATTTTATATAATAATAAGGTCAAGTATTAATGAATTGATTGCAGAGAATATTTTGGTGGAACCTTGGACCGCAAATACCAGACAAAATTTGGTTTAATTTAATAATAGGAAATTTTATCAGCTTGTGGACCGGCTGTTTTACTTCGCTTTTGGATGTTTTTAAACTTACTACTCGAGTGATGCTGTCACTTCCTGGATGGGTCGCTATTACTCTGCCAAGTACCCATTGACTTGGATACATGTTGACCTCTCGTATGAGAACAACTTCATCGACTTCTAGTTGCCCGGTTTCGGATTCCTATTTAAAACGTTCTTGTAATGCCGTGAGAAAGCCTTGATGCCATCGTTTCCAAAATCCTTGAATTCACTGTTGGATATTCTGCCATCTGGCTAATTTGTTTTGAGGTACTTCGTCTAACATTGGTTCTGGAATGATGGTCAGCGCTTCTCCAACCAAAAAACGAGCTGGAGTTAAAACATGTAACTCAGTTGGATCATCCGTCAGAATGCATAGTGGCCTATTAACGTCGTCATTTTCTCAAATGTCAAATTTATGTTTGAGACCCACTACAGGTGGTATTTGAAGGATTTTACGGACGATTTCCACAGTCCGCCAAAAGGAGGAGCGTGTGGTAGATTACATTGAAATTTAATTCCTTTCTGCGAGAAAAATACAGATATTAGTGAATTGCTTGACTGATCTATTATCTGCTGCTTCATTTGTTTTAATTCTCTGTTGGCTCCAATGAGATTTGACCCGTTGTCACACCAAATTTGCTGAGGACCCCGTCGTGTAATGAAACGCTTGAGTGTTGCCAAGAGAGAATCGGTGTCAAGACTGCTCACTACTTCCAAATGCACGGCCTTTACGGCTGAACATACGAAAACTGCTACGTACGCCTTTTCTGTCGGAGGTGTGTTGCGTTTACTTCGTTTGATATAAATCGGTCCAGCATAATCTAGACTCATTTTCAGAAATGGTCGACTTTGGATGATGGCAAATCGGCCATTTTTTGATCTTTTTTGAGGTTCCGAATTTTGTACCAGGATGATAACTTTGTTAATAAACTTAGCACTACGTCTTCTTCAGAAGTCGCCGCTGTCAAAACGTTGGTGTACTTGGACCGTTCTTCTACAAAGGCTTCTTTCACTTCTGCTGTTGTCAATTTTGGTTTTGCCACCAAAGATATAACTGTAATAATGCCTTTGGTTTGACTCCCCTTGTTATTGCATCAGCCGAATTATTTTTTGAGTCAACATGTTGATACTTGCTTCGAGGAGTAGTCTCAAGAATTACTGCCGTTCGATTGCCAATGAAACTTTTCCATCGTCGAGAGACATCAGATAACCAATGGAGTACTATCATAGAATCTGTCCAAGCGAAGATCTCCACACTCCTGTCCGATAGAGATTCTGTACAAAATTTGATTAGCTTGCACAGAAGGACCGTTCCACACAATTCCAATCGCGGTAGCGATATTTGCTTTATTGGTGCAACTTTACTCTTAGCCATCACAATGTTTACGGTAGTTTCGCCAGACTCGTTCGTAGCTCGCAAATATACGACGCACCCATAGGCAGCTTCGAAGGCATCACAAAATGCGTGTATAGTTGATATTGACATACAATACGATAATGATGTTAGACGCCGAAGAATTTGAACTGTTTCCAATTCTGATAATGAATGATAAAGTGTCTTCCACGTATCTTCGATAATATTTGGTAGTTTAGCGTCCCACTACACCTTCAGAAGCCATAACTTCTGCGACAACATTTTAAAAATAATTATAGTAGGTGCAAGCCACCCCAAAGGATCATATAATTTGGCTGCCGTCGCCAAGATCTTCCTTTTGGTACAATTTGTGTCTTCAATGCCTTTCTGAATTTTCGTTCAAGTGTCGAGTTCTGCGTTCCATGTAATACCAAGAGTCTTGATAGTTGCATCGTATTCAATCAACTTTGGTATATCTTGAACTTCGTTTTGCGAAAATGCATTCAAAAATCCTGGAAAATTAGATTTCCACTTTCTTAGGCTGAAACCGCTTTCACTCAAAATGTTGTTTAATTCTTCTTTAAGTTTTACTGCTTCTTGAATAGTGTTACATCCGGTCAGCAATTCATCAACGTGTACATACAGTTCCATAAATCACTGTGTTTAGTTTGTATGTTTTGATTTTTTGCATCGAATTTTCGCGCCACAGTATTAACTGAAACTTGGCATCATTGGAGTTGACCAGTATCTAGCGGTACATTTTTTCTCTGTCGATTGCATGTTTTCGAAAATTTGTGATAATTGTAATCAGGTCACGTTGTATATTTGGGCCAATTTGCAAAACGTCATTAAGAGACAGTCCAGTGGTAGTTTTCGATGATGCGTCAAAGACGACTCTTGACAACGGCATGATGCGGTAAATAATATTTTTTGTCATCTTGCTTTATGGTAATTTACTCATTCATGAATTGTCGGTACGATTCAAAAAAAAACTCTGGTGCTCTCGCAAACCTTTCGTTTCATTGAGAGTAGTCGATTGTGCGCTGCTTTATAAGAACTGCCTAATGGAGGGGTTGGTTTTTTAAAGGGAAGTTTTACTATGAATTTCCCATTTCTGCTTCTGGTAGTAGTTTCGTCATAAAAGGTTTCATTCATGGATGTTGCTGGCTGGATTGATGTGAGATGAAAGTTCTTCTACTTCCCAGAATTATTTCAAATCTTGGTGTAGATCTTCGTTAGTGATTTGAATTAAAGGATCAGAGCTGACGTGTAAACTGGTGAGATGTCGCGACCGGTTGTTTGATGATCCCGCTACTAACCAGTCGAACTTGGAAGACTGTAATATTGGTAATCCGTCAATTATGTGCCGTTCAGGATTGAGAATCTCGAAGAATATGTCGGCTCGGAGAAATACGTCGATTTTATGTGGAGTACAGAATTCGGGGTCTGTTAATTCCAAATTCACCAAATTCATACGTGATTTGTTGAGTATTACTGGTTTAGTTGGTAATAGATGGTGATATTGTTGATAATAAGAGCCGTGACAGAAAGTTGATAATTTCGGTCTGTTCTTGAATATATGATCATACTGAAGTTTCCCCTCGTTTTTCCAGCCGGTGTAGATGCTAGACCGTAAATAGATAATGAAGTGTTACTTCGCTTTAGGCCTAGCCTTTGCGCGCAAGATTCAGTATAACGAAAGAAGTTTGTGAGCCGGAATCTAGCAGTCTCGATGCAACTGGCGTTCACCGGTACGTGATTTGATGTACATAACTGCTGTTGGTAGTATCATGTTCGTCGAGGAGTAGTGTGTGTGAAGCATCTGTGTATTAATTATGGTTATTATTCGCTTGCGTTGATTCAATAGTGGACCTTGTAGTTTGGCTTGGTTTGGCTTCGCTCTTCGCACCACAAATTTTCTGTGTATGTCGTTCGCAAGTGTAATAAGGTGTGATGTCGCTTGTGGCAGATTAGACATGACGATTTAGAAAAGCACTTTATACTAGTGTGTCCTTTTTTAGACAATTGCCACATACATTATTTTCTGAAACCATTTTGGATCTCGCACCCGTATGCATATTTTTAAACTCTGGGCAATGAAATATAGGATGTGGTTGCTTACAAACCACACAGTCGAACGTTGGATAGCTGATACGAATGATCTTGTTGGCACTCGTGTACTTGTGAAATCACATATTTCCAGGGCGTCACATCTCAAAAACGTGAATAGATTTTCCACTGTAAAAAAGTCCTTATCCACTGACTCATTCGCCCATAATTGCTTGGTTTCTTCATCAATTTTCGACAATATTATTTGGATGAGCCACAGATCTCTCGTTTCGGCTTGTGATCCCAGCACTCGCAATCCACGAATTACTTCATCAGAAGTTTCACTAATTCGACGTAAATCTTTTCCGTTGCTACGTGTACAAGGTTTCTGCTCCATAAAGGTTTTCACTAGCGTTGTTTGAATAGGATTTCGGACATGTGACCGCCGGCCGCTTGGCGCGTACATGACTAATGTTTAGGTCCAATTTTCGAGAATTTCTGGCCGTATTTCGGCAATAATGCAGCGAATGTTGGCTACCAACTGTTTAAATAGAATAGTATCTGGCTTATCAGCGAAGACAAGTTACTTCAAATACCACCAAAGAATACAGTCCAGCGGTCTTAAATTTGACAAGCGACTTTTGGTGTAGTTAATATGGGCCCACATTAAATTGTATACTGAAATACTTAGAAGCAAACTCACCAAGTGGTATATATGGCCAGATAGGACAATATACTAGCTAAGAAGTAGAAGCTACCCTACGTTCAAAACAAGTGGAAACATCATATTTTTTGATTTATTTGTGAAATTTTTGGTGTGGTAACCACGGACCAACTTTAAATTGTTTACTGAAACACCTACAAATATCGAAAACCAAGCCACATATATGGTCAGATAGGCCAATGTACGAGCCAAGAAGTTGAAACTACTCTATGGCTATATCAGGTGGAAATAACCTAGTTACCGTAGGCCCACTGTAAATTGTATACTGAAATACCCAGAGATATAGCCACGCATGTTTTCTTGTTCTTTCGAAAACTTATTTTAGAGCTACTTGTTCGGGATGACTACACTTATATAAAACGTCAACCAAAATTTTGGGCTCGGGCTAACTTCAGCGACTTATCCTAAGCTCCTTAAACTCTTAACTTTGTCATGAGTAACCTTTTTAATTAATATATAGGACCTAGTACTCTATTTTAGTTTTGGAATCGTAGGAATTTGCCTAGAGTATAGGATTTTTTTAGACAAAATATCTCATTACAAACGGATGGCCCATCTAACGTTTGCAATTTAATTTGGCTCACTTCGATTTGATTAGCGTAACACTTATCCTTAATGGCTCTCCACAAAAAACTGTCCAACGGAGTCAAATCGCAGCTGCGTGGTGGCCCAATGACATCTCCGTTTCGGTTGATTATTCGATCATCGACGATAGTGTGCAAAAGACTGATTATTGCGTTTGCTGTATTGCAAGTTACGCCATCCTGTTGAAACCAAATATCGCGTGTGTCTTTGGGGGGCTTTTCAAAAAAAATTACCAAAGATGCCGCCGGTCCAAAATCCACAGCAAATAATCACTCGTTCTGGATGCATCGGCATCTCATGCAAGCATTCCACAGCAAAATTCGTGAGTCGAAAACGTTGCGGATGGTCATTTTGTTTCAGCTCCTGCACTAATTGAACTTTGTACGCCTTCATACCGAGGTCTTTATGCAAAATTCTCATCACAGAAGTCAGACACATTCTGAGCAACAGCTGCAATGTTTTCGGTTGTAAATTTCTAAAATTAAAGTGAAGCAAATCAAAATATCTAAAGCTTTCGCCTAATTAAATCGTAAGTGTCAAAAAGCTCGCGTATTAAAGTGAAATTTATATTGTTTATACATCGGAGTAACAAGTGCTCGTATCGAAGGAAAATCGGTATAAACTGAGTATAAACAACTTCAAAAAGTGAAAGAATATCGACACTTAATTAGTGAATAATATTTAAACATAAGACCCCTCCCCCTCCCTCCAACTACACTTCCCCGATCTGGAACAAGGTGAGGTAAACGATGAAAATTTTCATCCCGACGCCTCCCAAACGGAGTTAGATACGTAGATGTAAACAGACATCAAATGTATGCACTACCGTACATACACATAAAGTTGAATGCGCACAAAACAATAAAAATCCTAATTGACACCGGCTCCAATAAATCTTTTCTGAACCCACAGTTCGTACATCCTTCACGGATACGCACCATATCTCCTATTAAAGTAAAAACTATGTTCAACACCCATACGATCAAAAACTAACAATTAAGGGACTTATGGAGTTCAAAACGAAGGACCGTATGGAATTCCTTTTATTCAAATTCCACGAATATTTTGACGGTTTACTGAGACTTGAAACAATGAAACAGCTTGGTATTACATTAGATCTCGGCAATTCATTCCTGAAAACGGATAAAGTAGAGATCCCTTTATTGTTTAAGCCTAACTATTCATCCAAATCGTATACTATATTACCGAGAAGTAAGCTTATCGCTGAGCTCCCGGTAGATGTAGAAAATGGTGATATATATGTGATGCCGAAGTAATATACCACAGTAGAAATTGGTATGCTCCTATAGAAATCGTGAACTATGGCAATAAAGAACACACGTTCGTAATTGAACAACCGATCAAAGTCGACCTGTTCAAAAAATCGTATCGAGTCGAATCTAACCATTGTCATATACAAGAATTGGATTAAACACACGATGAAGATATTTCGAAGCTTATTAGAGTCCAACCTCTCAATCTTTGAGAAAAATCGGCTATCACTAAACTCTGTCACCAATGCCAAGATCTATTCTTTACAACAGAACAACGTTTGTCATTTACCAATGACGTCAAGCGGGAAATAAATCTGAAAAACGATAAACCAGTCTTCACTAAAAGTGACCGCTATCCTTTCGTTCATAAGGAGGAAGGATGGAATTATCCGACCCAGCTTCTCTCCTTGGTTCTCAAATGAAAAAACGATAGACGATCGGTATCCACTACCGAATATTACAGACATCTTTGGCAAATTGGGCAAGTGCATGTACTTTTCAACGTTTGATCTACCATCTGGTTTTCACCAGATCGAAGTTAGGAAGAAATATATTCCGAAAACGGCCTTTTCTGTAGATCATGGGCACTACGAATATGTAAGGATGCTTTTTGGGCTTAAAAACGCACCATCGACCTTTCAGCGAGTAATGGACAATGTCCTTGGTGAACTACAAGACAAATCGTGCTTATGCTATATGGACGATATAATTGTCTTCTCGACATCGCTCCAGGAGCACATAGAAAGCCTTAAGCATGTCTTCAACAAACTTAGAAAAACCAACTTAAAAGTTCAAATGGATAAGTCGGAATTTCTCCAGAGAGAAATTGCCATTCTAGGCCATATTGTTACTAGTAATGGAGTTAAGCCAAATCCTGATAAGATAAAAGCAATTAAAGATTTTCCAATTCCTAAAATGCAGAAAGAAATTAAAAGCTTTTTAGGATTGTTGGGATACTATCGCAAGTTCATTAGGAACTTCTCGGAAATTACCAAGCCCTTAACGGAATGCTTGAGAAAAGATCAGAAGATCACCCTTGATACTAGATATGTCCAATGTTTTGAATATTGTAAGGAATTGTTATGTAATGAACCTATCTTACAATATCCAGATTTTTCTAAGGAATTTATCCTTACAACGGACGCGAGCAATGTAGCCATTGAGGCCGTCCTTTCAAAAGGACCTATAGGTAAAGATAAGCCTATATGCTACGCATCCAGAACCTTAACGGTCACGGAACAAAACTACTCTACTATACAGAAAGAGCTTCTAGCCACTGTCTGGGCAACTAAGTATATGAAGTTTCGCACCAGTAAAGAGGTCCAAAAGAGACTTTTTCAATTCTCCAGTGCACATGGAAAGCCTTTAAAAATAATAGCAGACAACGAAGGCAACATGAACAGCTATCTTACAGAAATACGACATATAAGTACATCAAACCGCATCATATTCTTCGACAGGAAATTCTCCCGTAGAACGATTGCATTCAACCTTGCAAGAACTTATAAAAATTGCTCATATCGAAAAGCCTCGAAAAAACATTAAAACCCTAATATATTCTCTCTTACAATAACACCATACATTCGGCTATGAAATTCACACCGTTTGAGCTTTTAACGGGCCATTATACTATTTTAGGGCATTCGACAAATCCTGCATTCTCAAACGCGTTGGAATACTTGGTCAATCATACTTTATCATATGATGAGTTATGTAAGAAAATTTATGAGATGATCAATAAACTCAATATTGATCGGGTTAAACCTCCTGCCTTAAAAACAAACCAATTTGTCCAGGTCCGTAACAAGAGACGTTCGAAAATTAAACCCGGTTATGTCGTAAGAAAGTTTTTAAAAATAATCACGTCACTGTCGTAACTAAAGTCGATCAATACCATAAAAAACTGATTAAACAACCATTTCAGCTGCTCTCTAATCTGGAGCCAAACACTCAAGGTGACCAACAAGGGAACAACAAGGGGCTTATACCGAGCGAGCTAGGCCAGGCCCCAGTAATCAGTAGCTATACACGAATCATCCATTTAATTGACATTCAGAGTTACGAAGAAAATCTTAGAATAATCCAGGAAAACGTCAACCTAGTTGAAAAACCCATAAGTAATAATAAGGAGTAGTCTTACACTTTTAAAAACCAACTAGAAATTCCCGAACATAAAACTAGGGAGTTAGACGAAAACATCAACCTTTTGAAACCTGCACGGATCAAAATAGGCCTCATGAACGGATTAGGATCTCTACGTTATACAAAGATACGTTAAAAATATTAACAAGAAGATCACATTCGAATTAAACCGACTGGCTAAGGCAACTGAAGTAGGACTAGACATGTTCAAAATAGATCAATGTATATTGACACACAGCATATTGACGACATACTAGATGCCCTCAGCTCAGCCAAACACCGACGGATTTCACGACATTTACTAACCAATAAAGAAATACATTTGATAAACGACATACTATCCAAAAACCACTTAGAAATTTAAAATCCGAATAATATATACGACCTACTATATGTACAAGGATACGATAATCAATCCAAAATTGTACTCAGTATTCAGGTACCAAAGTTCTTAGAATCAACATTTAGTTATTACAACATTAAACCTATCCCCTCAAAAAACCTAATGATCACTCCTATCCCCTCAACCAATATCATCCTTGATAAACAAAATTATCAATTCATACTGGAACCATGCAACGAGGTGGAAAACGTATGAAAAACTCAAATGGAAAACTCTACATAGCTACAATGGAAGAGCTACGAAAATCTATCCAAGATCAATTTCTAATGGAATTCAACAACTGTCAAGTTAATATTCAAGGCATGACATACGATAGTAACAAATATGTCTATGAAGAAGACGAAACAATCATATTGCCATATCACGATGTCGAAAGTCATCAACTAATTCCATCGCTGTCCATACCGAAGATGACGAATTGGACGCTGAAAAAGAGAGATCAAATTCAACTATTACAAGAAAAAAATTTATCTAACTCAATTTTAAAGTAGCAGCACAACCGGAATTGTCGCAATCATCATCGTCACAATGGTGGTCTACTACATCGGGGCGAAATTCTGCAATTTAAGGAGAAGTAACGAAACATTCGATGAGGCGCAATCACGAAACCCACAATCGGTTATGCGAACCAAGTCCTTATGGCCTTCTCTTCGGCGGGAGGAGTTACGCGTCTCTACACGCAACACAACCAACGAAACAACAACAACATAACAAAATAGGAGAACTACTTTTCGGTGGGAAATGCAATTAAGCATAAACTGATATAGAGTAATAAAATTGTAAAAAATAAAATTGTTTTTTATAGTACGTCGTTGAGAGAGTCTCAAAGTCTTGAGCAAAGACATAAGAGTCGTGATGGCTTTTTATATTTTGATTGCTTTCACGAACCTCGAACTTTTTAATCCAATCTGCAAAGTCCAATTATTTAATTTTTGTTTAAAAATAATATTTTATATCATAATAGCTCAAACTGTATGATAGTTAGCTAATATGAAAATAATTAATAGGTAAGGTTGGTACCAAAACATGGAATGGCACCGACCAAACGGCGCAGTTATTAAAGCTTTGGTGTTTAGATGTCGGAGTACAGAACGCCTCCGGAATGGAGTGCGTAGAATCACATGCAATTATGCAATGTACAGATGGTTCTATGTAAATCGGACCTTCAGCCGTCCGTCTTCTATTTGGCTACTGCGTAAGGTGGGACGTAAAAAGCGAAGTTACGAGTGCTTCAACCCAAGAACAGATTGCAAAAATTAAAAGCCACAAACATTGGCAATAAATAAATTTTAACGTTATTTTACCTTAAGTTGTTACAGTAAACATTGACTAAAATTCTGTAGCTTACCTGAAAAGATAAAAAAAATTAATTATTCCAAAGTGGTTAGTGGCATTAGAATGAAAAAAGTGTGTAACATGTAAAATAATTAAATTAAAATTGATCAATTTCGTTTCATCTGTATGTATGAGAACAATACGTCATAGTCGTACTTGTATAATATGGAAAAGGGTCGTAGTATAACAACGTACACTTATTTGATAAATGTCATGAAACAAACTGTATCTGTCATTATAAATTAAATTAAAATCCAAAATTTAACCTTTCACTTGTAAAATTCCACAAGGGGATTATTCTACCATCACACTACACACACATAGTTCAACATACGCATATTAAATATGCAAAAAAGGGTTATTCTATCTGACCACAAAACACGTTTTCCACTGCAATGATGGGGAGTTTGTATTTTAATGTCCCTCACCGTCTTTCAAATGAATTTTCTAATTACAAAACAATGCAATTATCGTATATGACAAAAACGTCTACATACTAGAGGGTCTATGAATACACTCGACTCGTATGGATATATAGAGAAAGTGAAGCACTGTATCATTTGAATATTTAATAGTTTTCGGGATAAAGAGATAAACGTACATCTACAATTTTTTTTCCATTTCCTGGGGGTGAAAATTAATGGCACATCTACTCTACGTACATAAACAAAACCAAAATAAAATAAAAAATTAAATTAAATTCAAAATGTTTTCTATTGCGATACTTTTGGAATATATCTACTCGTATGTCGGGTAAAGTGGTGGAAAAACAAATAACACACACACACATATATTCAGTATCATACTCTTGACATAATATGTGTTTTGCAATGTACACATATACGCACACATAACAAGATAAAAAGAAAATGATGAGGGAAAATTGTTAAAAAAAAATGTCTAATGTAAAATTTTATTATCATTATTATTGTTATTACGACTATTGTTGTTGCTGCACATAAATTTTGCATATGCAGATAACAGAAATGTTTGTACGAGTATATAGGAGTACCTCATTTATGTGCATAATGACTAAAATTTAATTGAGTTTTAATTATTTTATTTATGAACATGGTCGACATATAATCGAAATTGAATTAGATTGATTCGAAATAATTATCGAGAGAGTTTCAAGATACCACGCCCAACTTATATTAAACAAAAGACTGATAAAAGCCATGCCTGCAATGAAAAACTTCAATGGGGCCCAGGAATGGCCAAAGCTGGTCCACGCATATTTAATTTAACTGTAATTCACCAAACAATACATAACAAATAAAACCTTCAAGAAAATAAAACTTCCAATCAACCTAAAGTATCACATGTAAACCAAAGCAACCTAGAATAACAAGTCTTAATGTAACTAAACGCTCCTGTTGCGAGATATGTGAAGTTTAAACCTTTCAATACTAACTGCTGATAGATAAAGAGCAGGGAGCATTTTCTGTCTCTTTCTGTCATAAAGCGACGATAATAATAGAAAGAGGGAACAAAGGAACGATGGACATTTTAAAAAGGACCCTTTCTTTTCGACCGAAACTACTGCCTGTTGTTTCTCTACCAAAAATGTTTTAACTTTTAATTTCCTGGAGCCACTATCGATTCAAATGTTTTAAAATCTCTTGATCAATTTGGAAGTCATATCGGTTATACTAGATGTGGGATCCTGATATCATTTGTCTTTTCCTTGTTATAATTGCTCATTACATGCACATCCTACGTCTTTTTTTGTGCGTTACTTATCTGTTTGAATCTTGTCTTCCAGAGAACATCAGGCGCTTATTCCCTCTTCCACCTTTTCTTAATATACAGACGTAGACTCGAAATTTTTTTTTATTAACGAACAAACAAGTGGATGGCAAATTTTGCAACAAGTTGTTACGACACCTTGAGGGGTCGTAACATTATTTTCGAAGTAATTTTGTTTTTGAATTTTGATTTTCGTTGCCATCGAATAATTGGTGCCTTTTCGTGATAGCATTGCCATCTGTTCTCGAGCATTGACAATACGGTTTTTTTTGTGGGTGTGAATTGGCCCTTATACTCTGGTTCGGGTTTTGCACACTTCTACAGTATCGCATACACGTCGTATAATTTTGAAAGCGAGACCAATGTGTACACCTTGTGCGTGTGTGCGACTGGCGGAGATGTAGAGAAATATTTTTGTTGTGTTTTTCTCGTTTTGTTCTCTGCAATTGATGCGCGGTAAGAATGAGCGGGAAAGTGACGCGCGCGAAAAACAACACCAAAAAACACCAACGAAACGAAAATATTTATTTCTAAATCTTTTTTGGTGCGAGAATTTTTTTGAGTTAGTCTAGTTTGGAGTTTAACAGAATCTTAAAAAATATCTTAAAAAATAATAATTACGTTTCCATAATACCAAAGATCATAAACTTAACGGCATCGATACGGGTGTTCGATACACGCGGCTTGTAAATTTTCGGTGTTTTAGGTGAAAATATCGTAACGTACGGGTGACCAACAACGCGACCAGTCGCATTTTTCATTAAAGGCGAGAAGATGCCAAACATTATTTTCGGTTAACGGCGGAAAGATGCCAACAATATTTACGATTTACGGCGGGAAGACGCCCAATTATTACTGCGGCTTATCGAGGCAAATTTAATTACGGCGGGAAGATGCCCAATCATTAATGCGGCCTATCGAGGCAAATTTATTTAAGGCGGGAAGACGCCCAACGATATCTACGGTTTACGGGTGGCCAAAAACGTGGTCATTTGTAGTTTTTTTACGGGACCTAACCGAAAGTCAAAAGGTACCAATGTTTTTTTTTTTTTGAATCAAAACTTTACATTCTCCAATTTAAATTTTATATTTAGATTTTTTTTATTTTCAATTTTTGAATTTTTCAATTTATGAATTTTTTTTTATTTAATATATTTTGTATAATCGGTACTCGATAACGGTTGCTTGGCACGCGCAAGCGAGTGCACATTGGTTTCGCTGCCACTATTTTTGTTCAAATTATTTTCTTTCTTCTGCTGCATAATCATTCGAGTTCGACCATTTTTGCTTAAATTATTATTATTTTTTATTTCATTGCAAAATTATTCACGTTCAGCGACCATTTTAGTTTGATACATTTTGTATTTCTCCTCCTTCTGCCTCTGATCATTTGGTGAAAATTTATTTAAATAAAAAACAGCCCCACATATGATTTTGGCATTCGATTTTATTTTTCCCATTCATCGGCTTTAGTGATGTTCCGTTACTATTCCGAGTTTCTGATTTTGTTTTGTTTTTTTTCTCGCAAATAATAAAATGAATTACTAAATTTCGTTCGGTTTGATATGATGGCAAGGGAAATTTCATTTCATGTCGGTTCCATATTTGCAGGCTGGGTTTGGCATGACATTCACAGGGTCGGAGTGGTGAGTCTAGCATATGTGTCGTCTATTCGGAAACGATCGTAAAATCTACATGGGCTCCCCGTGGCACTTCGGCAGTCTCCAGCTGTCGAAGTGTGTAATGTGGAGGATTACCTAAAGGTATCTCCAGGTGAAGAGAGGCTTTGTCTGTTGGGGAGATGTCCCAATCCTCTATTGCTACTGGGTATCGGCCTCTTGGGGTCGATGGGTAATTCGAGTAGAGGGTCTTTTCAGCAGACATTGTACTTGTCATTTGGAGAGATCCAGTCGTTCCTAGGTGGACGCACCCAGTTATTATTACTTTTACTCACTTTCCTCAAATTTTGGCCGATTTAGTTTTGGTGTAAATTCAATTTGGTTTCAGTATTTCAGTATTTTGATTTTCAGTATTATTTTTATTTTTATTCTGTTCCACGGTGTACGCCAAAAATATGCAAGCCTCAACTTTCCCACAATCCAAAAACCCAAGAGGTCTAGTCGGCAAAATCACCGTGAAAGAGGCCCCGGTTTATTAAGATGAATCTACGGGTTGGCTTCGTGCCATCCCGTAACAAAGCTGAGCAATGAAAATTAAGTTAATTTTAACCTTGATGGCACAACTACTTTCGACATTCGGACAGTTAGTAGCTGATCTCAGTTATGTCTTGAAAGGTACAGATCACGAATGGTACTGAATTTACACAGAGGAAAACTGCGACATTTTATGGACTCCAATCAACTCCAATTGAATGATGGAGAAAAAGCCTGAGGGATTTTCAAATTTGAGGATAAATTTGCAGGAGAAGTAATTTCAATCTTACCGAAGGAGCTGAACCTGTGAAACGAGCCTCTTCTACACAATTCTAACTTTCTGTCATTCATATGCCCTTTTAATATCCAAAAATATCGCCACATTAAACTTATTTGCCTCTCGTGTACCTCCCATACAAATATTTGTACACATTCATTAACAGAGAGGTGGTTGATACCGAGAAAACCAAAATCGAAACATTTCACAACAGGCCTTAAGGTATAACTGATATGTTACGAAAGGCGCGTGTGCCAGAGAGGTATTGGGGGCAATTAATTCAAGCTGAATCGAGGAACATCGGAAATTTGAAAAGAAATATCTGTATATGAAAAAAAACTTTTCTAAGAAAATAACTACCATTGCACCAACCCGGAAAATTCACATAAAATAAAAATCGAAAATTTCCATTAACAATTCTTCACCAAACGACTCCGAAATATTTTCTGATTCTTCATTGATTTTGTAAAAATTTACTTTTTTTAAAACCACACCACAAGATTTTATTGGAACCGGCCAACTGTAACTGCTTACAGCGTCACTACGGTGGTTTTGAATATTAACGTCAAGACCTTTTCAATGAGATCTTTTCAATATACGTATGTATTCTATACCATACGAATAAGTTGCCACCAACGCCAAAACGCTGAACTTTTGAAATGACCTGCTGATAAAAAAATGTTCCTTCATCCAAAATCTTAAAAACGGTATGCCACATGATCAAACGAATGGGGAAAAATTTATCTGTAATCAGACAAAGTTGTTGCTTTTCCTGCAGATATTTCTAATATCCAACATGATATATTATATGATAATCGAATAGTTAACTACCAGCGCCAAAACAGTGGATTTGTGAACTTAAGCGTTGATTGTTGCTTTTTCCAAGACCTTTCAAATGATATGTCACATAATTATATTGGAAAAATAAAAGTTGTAATTGCTGCCAGCGTCACAGCGGTAGTTTTGAGTACTAAGGTCTTCAGAAAAATTGCTGGCATTCTTCAAGACCTTTTCAACAACATACGACAAAATATATTCTATAATAAACTAAAAATTAGTTACTAGCGTCAAAACGGTGGATTAATGAACTAAAGTTGTATCGAAATTCTTGTCTGCCCTATCAAACGAAATACTATACTCGTACTAGTATATGGGAAAACTGTAAAGCATTATTGTGATATTGGGTGGTATTTTCGACCATTGGAAGGTAGGAGTTCGACTCTCTTGAGGTAGAGATCCCAAAAGCTCTTCAATTCTCCAAATTAAAAAAGGAGGCTGGCGAAAAATATAGAATCGCATAAGCCGTTCTTGAGATATCGTCGGTACAAACATCCATTCATCCAGACGGACAGACAAACATTTTATTTGCAATTTTTGAATCAAGGACCTTCAAAACGTCGAGAAATGTGGTTTTGGACCAGGATCATTTTTGATCATTTTTCTAGGATTTTAATAACTTGGTCTTACAGACCGAAGCCGGTCACCAGTTATAATAAAAGCAAAAATATTCATGCAACTACTATGGACAATAAAAACAGGTTGGGACACACAACTGCCCACTGAATTAGAAGCAAAATGGATTTGCTGTGCTACCCAATTGCAGACGTTAAAAAAAGTAAAGTTACAAAGAAGATTAAACCAGAAAACAGACAACACAGGCGAGTTACACGGCATCTGTGATGCATCAGAAGACGCATATGCAGCAATAATTTACTACAAAGCAAATTAATTTTAGTCACTGCTAAAACAAAGGTTACGCCGTTAAAATCCAAATTAACCATCCCCAGATTGAAATTATGTGCAGGGGTATTACTAACAAAATTAATCAAGAAAATTAAACAAGCGTTACAAGGACCGGAGATCAAAACATTTGCATGGACGGATTCAATGATAACGTTAGCATGGATTAAAGGTAAACCTCATAGATTCAAAACATATGCCTTACAACCACAAGTTGAAAAGACCACAGAAGAGTCCAGGAACCAAGTATGCACATTCACTACGACAACCAAAGAAGAAAGCGACATACTGGCTTTGATAGAACGATGTTCATCGTTCACAAAAGCAATAAGGAGCATTGCTTATGTTCGTAGGTTTGCAAAAATAACAGCTAAATCGTACCAAGCTACCTGACGACCAAAGAACTTAACGATAGTTTAAAGTTAGCCTTCAAGTTAATACAACAGTTTTGCTTTGGAACATTTGACAAACACCATGCCAAACATAGCGAATCAAAACTCCGTACCTTTAATCCAAAGCAAAGACGGATTGTTGCGAGTATGGCGAAGGCTGTCTAACACCAGAGTTTGTTTCGACATTAAACATCCAATAATTATTCCTTATAAGAGTAATGTCTCTTTGCGTTGTGAAATGACGCTGCTGATAGACCACGCACACAAGATGACGTTGCACAGAAGCAAATCCCTTACACCATCATTCGCCAGAAATATTGGATAATAAAGGGTCCATTAGCAGTAAAAACTTTTATCAATAAATGTATGGTTTGCTACAAAAATCAAGCACGCACACTGAGCCAACTGATAAGAGATCTTCCAGCAACAAGAATGACTCCAACAAGACCATTCACTCATACAGGAGTGGATTATGCTGGGCCTATAAAAACTACAAAGGCTATGCAGCAGTCTTCGTCTGTTTTGCAATAAAAGCCGTTCACTTAGAAGTAGTAAGCAATTTGTCATCTGAAGCTTTTCTAGCAGCGTTTAGACGCTTTACAGCACGTCGAGGTAATTGTTCGGACCTCTACAGCGACTGTGGGTCTAACTTTATAAAGACTTCGAAACTAATGAAGAACGATCTGACCGCTGCACTGAAACAATTACCAGAAAAGCTTGCATAACAGCTTGCATTGGATGGCATCCAATGACTTTATATATCACCGAGAGCACCGCATACGGGTGGACTATGGGAAGCAGTAGTTAAATCCGTCAAGTATCACCTACGTAGCATAATTGGAAAACAACATCTAACGTTTGAAGAGATGACAACAATTGTTTGTCAAACAGAAGTATGTCTCACCTCACGTCCTCTTCTCCCATTATCATCAGATCCCAATGATCTCACAACTTTAACACCGGGACATTTCCTTACAGGTCAACCACTGCGAACGATGCCAGAACCTAGCCACTTAAATCAAAGCATTAGCCATTTAGCACGATGGAGACTTCTGCAGAAAATAACGTAAGAATTCTAGAAGATCTGCCTAACCGAATACATGCTATCGTTACAGAAGCGAAGCAAATGGAACAAACCAGAACGAAAGGAGTACATAGTGGGAACGATGCAAGAAGGTACCTCCGTCAGAGGAAACGCAAATAAGCGCAGTTGAAGCCAACGGCCACGCAAAGCAGCATAAACGAGTGACAAGAGCAAGCACCAAGCCCAAGCCGCTACTTTACACTATCGCATCAATATGTGCATTAGGACTAGTAGAAGCAGAAACACCAACAAGATATAATATATCGAGATTCTTCTCTCATCCCGAGATCTACTTTAATACAATTGGTCAAGCAAGGCTAATCATCGGAGAATGGAGGATTATAACCTCACTTCCTATTGGGCGGAACTAAGTCACTTTGGGAACGCTGCTCGTCAACTAGACAGCTTTTGTTCGAATAAAACACGTATACAACCAGCACACACTGATACGGTTAAGTACTGTGAAGCCGTTGTTTCACAGAAAAAACACTCTACATACACTCCACGTACAATTGCCAACGAACTATTCGGGGTGCTAGATCAAAGAGATGGAAAAACCTACAAGGAAAGCACAGAAAATTAATCAAGTTATATTAGATATCAAAATTCCACTAGTACAGAGGATTCGATACAACATATACCACGCAATGGCCCAACGATTCATCAGCAAGACTAATAAACAGCAAGCCATCCTCGAGTTATTTATTGACTGCGATAGACGAGAATCAATATATACGTCTCTCTTCCGAAGAACTGAATACTTGTATCAACCTCAATGATGAATATCTTTGTGATACTCGTACATCAACCACTAAATGCATATCAGTCAGATACAATCAGCCGTGAGATGCAACTTTTCCAGCAAACTAGGACCGTGCCAACTAGTTGTGAAATCCACAGAATAAACATTACCTCACTATAGATTTCGTTACGCCGACACAACGCATGGATCTTTATAATCAAATCCGAGGTTATTTATAACGTGATTTGGGAAAGTAGCAGCGGAATGATCGAAACAACAACCACTCTCATCCAAGTAGAGGAAATCCTAACACTAGATCAAACTGTGTGCTAAAAGGAGAAACATCCACGTTGACAGGGCACAGAGTATTTAACAGTATATTGGAACTCTCATCCATGCCACGATTTAATTTGAGTAATCATATGATGTTAGATACCACCTTCGGGGCAAAACGGAACTCACAATTTAACTCAGATAGTGAAGCCGTTAAAGTGTCAATTCAAAATCAACAAAGGAATCTAAGGGCATCAGCTACCGAAGTAAACATGCATGACGTTCATCACTACACAACATCTTACGTCATTATAGGAATATTAGTGATCGCAGCAGCCATCATATATATGAAGCACAGAAGAAAAACTCAAGTTGCTAGACCAGATCCACTTTCAGATCCGTAGCCAATCAACAACTAGCCCCGGGAATATGATACCAATTCAAAGTGCTGACATATAGCATTTACTAGAATTTGGGTTGTTGACCAAGAATCTAGACATAAAATGCCGAAATGCCACATTTACTTGAATCAAGTAATTTTACTATATAAACTGGAAAATTTTTGTAATAAAGTTGGAAGTTATAATACCTGTAAAGACATCGCTTCTCATTTATTAAAATATATTGTTTTGAATTAGTGGACAAGATCCGACCCACGGTAATACACTACCAGCGCCAAAATGGTGGATTTATCAACTAAATCACTGTTAATAAAATTGTTGCTTTTCCCAAAACCTTTCTAATGACATAACAAATGATTGCAGAAGAATGAGAGAAATTATAACGGCTTCCAGCGCCACAATGGTAGTTTTGAGTACTATGCGCTTCATCAAAATTTATTTTTCAAAACCTTTTAACGATATACGACAAATATAAGTTGTATAATAAATGAAAAACCAGTTACCAGCGTCAAACCGGTGGATTTAAGAACTAAAGTGGTAGCGTCAAAATTGTTGTCTGATCCAACACCTATCAAACGATATACTACAGCTGTATATTAGAATAATGTAAAGTAGTAGCGTGGTATTGGGTGGCTTCTTCAGGTTCCCGGCCCCCTTGAGGTTTAGAGATTATAAAAGCTGTTAAGTTCACCGTTTTAATTCGGTAATTCGGGAATAAAGATTAAATGACATCGACACGTAAATGACATCCGAATACCAACATCCATCGCAGATCTTGAAAATGTCGGGAAAAGTGGTTTTGGAAGAGGACTATTTTTATGAGGATTTTAATAATTTGGCCTTATAGACCGAAGTTAAATAGATTACCGTGCGAGAGACTGCACGAATATCAACTAAGGAGAGTAAATTGATGAATGAAATGAAAGAGGGGTCGTAAAGTGAGTTAGATGACCAGAGGACGGAATGTTCCCGGATTATTTTAGAAAATATAAATTTTATGTAGCCTAAATGTCAGCAACTGTATAATGAAAGCGGAGCTGGTTGGGATTATGGAGAGATCAAGGTAGCAATGGCACAAGAGACGAAATGAGAGTCTATTTCCTATTAGAGTAGATTGGAATTAATTATTTGGGATGGGGAAACTCATGGCCAAAAAATATAGTAATGTTGTATGAGTAAATTCAACTTAGTGAGTGTGAGAGGAGTCATTCTTCAATCACTGAATTTGTTCATAAATATCAGGTGAAAGGCAAGAAAAATTTGTGTTGGCTACTTCTTTCTTGAGGAAAAATTTTTGATGTAACGTAATTTGATTGAGAGAAAATTATGCGAAAGCTACGAGTATTTGGTTGTGGAGGACATCGAACATTTAATTCCGAAATGTTCTACATCTAACCAGAGTGAAGAGATGTTCAATGTCCTATTGAGTGAAGGAATTTTATTGAATTAAAAATGGAACCAAGCATATTCAAAAATCATATCTAGAAATGTCGACTAGTATTCGAAACCGAACGACTGCTCCACATTCAAACAAAAAATCTTTAATGGATTTCATTGTCAAGCATCATGGTTTTGGATGTATTAAATTGAATGCCAAAAAGAGGATTGCCACATGCACACATTTTTATTTGGTTCATCGAAAAAGTGACACGAGATCAAATTGACCAGGTCATCTCAGCAGATCCAGAGATTTTTTTATTATTATTATTTTATGCAAAAGGAAGTTTTCTTTATCAGATTATGATCCTTTGGACCTATAACCGTATTTTCTCGAACTGGCTGGTAATGGCGTAAAAGTAAGGAGAGGAACGGAGAACCGCGAAAAGGTTGGGAGAGCCTCGGTCCCAGAACACAATGCAAAGATAATAAAAAAAAGAGTGGCATTGCAACGCATGCTGAGTACTCTACGAAATTTATTATCGCATTAAATTCAAAATCACGCAAACAAAGTCGCGGGCAACAGCTAGTACGTACTAAAACACATATTCGGATTTTCCCACAACAAAAGTGTTATTCGATTCCGCAAAAAAAAATTAATTTGAAAACCTCGTATAGATTCCACACGATCTATCAATATTTTATCTAATACCAGAGAGCTTCTATAAAGCATTTTCAGTTTTATTATTTTATTACGAAATTTACGGTCAAAAACTATAATAATAACGTAATTTATAAAAAGCTAAAACAGAAAACTTTTCTTCTATGAAATACCCCAATGAATTCCAATATTTCGTTTCGTTGTTTTCTCCATATAATGAAACTTCAATAAATTTTATTACACACCGAACACAAAAAATGTATAAACTAAACTTAAAGAGCTTTTAAAAAATTATATTACACAATGGATATGGTGATGGGTATGCTATAATGGAACAGACTTCGAAGACTATGTAAAGCAACAACAAAGACTATTTTTCGTTATACAAAGTTTACAATTTAATTAAATGTAACATATTGCCGCTATTGATCAATAATGTATCCAATATAACACGAGAGCGTATCTAGACTATTTTGGTATCGATTTTGTTTGAATTATGACACAATCAATACCGTTAACAAACTCTTAGCAATCTTATGGTGATGCAGCATATTGCCTAGGTGGCAGTCGTCGGGCTGGGTACTTTTCACCATTTACAAGGAGCTCATGGAACTTCACTATTATGAATAAAATTATCACACACGGAACAATTTGCAGTTCAAACCTTACAGGTTCACTTTTGATCCGCCATAATAGGTTGGATAACCGTACATGTTTTGGCCATCATATCCCACACCTCCTTACGGATTTCTTTAGCATGAAATTCTCTCTTTTTTTCTAAATCCCTGCTTTATTATTACAAAATCGTATTTCATTTTAGGTCGGGCCAAAGAGGATTGGTGAAATGCCCTTTCCTCTAACAAATTCAATGATAAATGCTCCGAACAAAAGCTTTTTGTGAAGCTTTTAACAAAAAAATAACAACAATAAGTATACGAATCCAATAAGAATTCTTGAAATCTAAGGATGTGTTAGTTTCTACACTGTTAAGTATAAAGTTGAACGAGACAAATATTCAATGATAGAAAGAGACAAACAGTACGCCATGTTATTTATCTTTTTTTTGACTTATGGATATGGCAATATTGTTCAATATTATATTTTATGGATGGATTGGCTCAGTACATTTTTTGAGCAAACTTCTCAGTGGCTCCCTATAATTTTTGAGTGACTATCTTTTATTCATATTGGAAAGAAACATGTTTCCTTTGGTAGGTTTAACCAGTAGGAATGATTCCTATATGGTCTCATTGTGGTGCAATCTCCGCGATGTCTTGTTATTGTGAGAATAAATGAGATTCACTCAAAAATCATAAGGAGCCGATGAGAAATTTGCTCAAAAAACCGTATTAAGCCAATCCATATTGAAACGAAACAAGCCTCGTTTGGTAGGTTTAACACACAGGAGTGATTCCTATATGGTCTCATTGTGGTGCAATTTCCGTGAAGTCTTGTTATTGTGAGAATAAATGAGATTCACTCAAAAATCATAAGCAGCCAATGGTAAGTTTGCAGAAAAAAAGTATCGAGCAAATCCATATTGAAACGAAATATGCTTCGTTTGATAGGCTTAACTCATAGGAGTGATTCCTATATGGTTTCATTGTGGTGCAATCTCTGCGATGTCTTGTTATTGTGAGAATAAATGAGATTCACTCAAAAATCATAAGGAGCCAATGAGAAGTTTGCTCAAAAAAACGTACTAAGCCAATCCATATTGGAACGAAACATGCTTCGTTTGATAGGTTTAACCAGTAGCAGTGATTCCTATATGGTCTCATTGTCGTGCAATCTCCGTGATGTCTTATTATTGTGAGAATAAATGAGATCCACTCAAAAATCATAAGGAGCCGATGAGAAATTTGCTCAAAAAACGTACTGAGCCAATCCATATTGGAAGGAAACTTGCTTCGGTTGGTAGGCTAAACCAGTAGGAGTGATTCCTTTATAGTGGTATTGTGGTGCAGCCTCGGCGATGTCTTGTTATTGTGAGAATAAATGAGATTCACTCAAAAATCATAAGAAGCCAATGAGAAGTTTGCTCAAAAACCCTACTAAGCCAATCCATATTGAAACGAAACTAGCTTCGTTTGATAGGTTTAACCCGTAGGAGTGATTTCTATGTGGTTTCATTGTCGTGCAATCTCCGTGATGTCTTATTATTGTGAGAATAAATGAGATTCACTCAAAAATCATAAGGAGCCGATGAGACGTTTGCTGAAAAAAAGTACTGAGCAAATCCATATTGAAACGAAATATGCTTCGTTTGATAGGCTTAACTCGTAGGAGTGATTCCTATGTGGTTTCATTGTGGTGCAATCTCTGTGATGTCTTGTTATTGTGAGAATAAATGAGATTCACTCAAAAATCATAAGGAGCCAATGAGAAGTTTGCTCAAAAAAACGTACTAAGCCAATCCATATTGGAACGAAACATGCTTCGTTTGATAGGTTTAACCCGTAGGAGTGATTCCTATGTGGTTTCATTGTCGTGCAATCTCCGCGATGTCTTATTATTGTGAGAATAAATGAGATTCACTCAAAAATCATAAGGAGCCGATGAGAAATTTGCTCAAAAACCGTACTGAGCCAATCCATATTGAAACGAAACAAGCTTCGTTTGGTAGGTGTAACCCGTAGGAGTGATTCCTATGTGGTTTCTTTGTCGTGCAATCTCCGTGATGTCTTATTATTGTGAGAATAAATGAAATTCACTCAAAAATCATAAGCAGCCGATGAGAAATTTGCTCAAAAAACGTACTGAGCCAATCCATATTGAAACGAAACATGCTTCGTTTGGTATGGTTAATCCGCAGGAGTGATTCCTATTTGGTTTCATTGTGGTACAATCTCCGTGATGTCTTATTATTGTGAGAATAAATGAGATTCACTCAAAAATCATAAGGTGCCAATGAGAAGTTTGCTCAAAAAACCGTAGTAAGCCAATCCATATTGAAACGAAACAAGCTTCGTTTGATAGGTTTAACTCGTAGGAGTGAATCATATATGGTTTCATTGTGGTGCAATCTCCGTGATGTTTTGTTATTGTGAGAATAAATGAGATTCACTCAAAAATCATAAGGAGCCAATGAGAAGTTTGCTCAAAAACGTATTGAGCCAAACTTCTCATGGGCACCTCATTATTTTTGAGTGAATCTCATTTATTCTCACAATAACAAGACATCACGGAGATTGCACCACAATGAAACCATATAGGAATCACTCCAACGAGTTAAGCCTGTCAAACAAAGCATATTTCGTTTCAATATGGATTAGCTCAGTACGTTTTTTTTAGCAAACTTCTCATCGGCTCCTTATGATTTTTGAGTGAATCTCATTTATTCTCACAATAACAAGACTTCACGGAAATTGCACCACAATGAGACCATATAGGAATGGCTCCTGTGTGTTAAACCTATCAAACGAAGCTTGTTTCGTTCCAATATGAATTGGCTCAGTACGTTTTTTGAGCAAACTTCTCATTGGCTCCTTATGATTTTTGAGTGAATCTCATTTATTCTCACAATAACAAGACATCGCCGAGGCTGCACCACAATAGCACTAAAGGAATCACTCCTACGGTTTAAGCCTACCAAACGAAGCATGGGTGTTCAGTCCCGTAAGGGTAACGATGAGAAATTACGGCACTGATACCGTACGAAGAAGCATCCGTTGCTAAAATGATTGAGCAGCATGTATTAACGATGACTTCAGTACATTGAACGATTTCTCTTGTGCTTCACCCCAGTAAAATTTCACATTCTGTCTACGTAGTTGAGTAAGCGGTGTAGCTACCTGAGAAAAATTATTGCTAAAACGATTATAATCGTTCATTTTGAATCCATTCAAATCCACTTTTGAAAAAGATTGACCACCGTCTAATTTGTAAAATAGCTCTTCGATTCGAAAGATTGGATGACGATTCATATCGACTTGTGGATTGACCGTCACTTTATAATAGGCGCCAATTCCTATTCCACGATTGGAGTAGTCCATGATGAAGTTTGGATTGGTTTTAAAACGTTTTGCGAAACCAATCGTTGCAATTCATTTTACCGCTGTTCTTATGGCGAACGGTAAAAGTCGCGCCCTGACAAATCTGGCCTTTGCGTTTTCTCTCAAACTAATGTCTGCTTTGTACGTCGTACAATGACCCAGGGTTGGCGAATCAAATAATTTTGGATGACGATTACAAATTTCACGCAATCGAATCTCTAGATTTTCGTGAGAGGAGATTGAATTCACGCTGATAAGTGACATCTCTATTTGTTCGTTGTCATGGACAACATGGAAACCTAATTCTTGAAACCAGTTCATGCCAAGAATATCCATAGCATCGTTTGAGTGTACAACGATCACAGGTAAGACGAGCTTTCTATTACGATATCATACTTCAACATCGACGGTTCTCTTGATTGGAATGTGTTGACGCTTATATGCTTCGAATCGCGTCGTTGATGGTTGACATGCGGGAGAATTGATTGCCTTTCAACTATATTTTTCGGATGGCGATGAACATACCTGATAGGAATATGCAATCAGAAGTGCCAACTTCATTGGTTTCTAGAACACTTTTTGTCAGAAAATTGTTCATTCAACGGTCGTTGTTGTGCAATGGGATTGGGCTAATTCTGGATTAGCACAAATTCAGCCACTATATTTATCGGATGGCATTGAACATACCTGACAGGAATATGCAATCAGAAGTGCCAACTACATTGGTTTCTAGAACATTTTTGGTCAGAAAATTGTTCATTCAACGGACGTTGTTGTTCAATGGGATTGGGCCAATTCTGGATTAGCACAAATTCAGCCACTATAATTATCGGATATCACTGAACATACGTGATAGGAATATGCAATCAGACGAGCCAACTACATTGGTTTCTAGAACACTTTTGGTCAGAAAATTGTTCATTCAACGGACGTTGTTGTTCAATGGGATTGGGCCAATTCTGGATTAGCACAAATTCAGCCACTATAATTATCGGATGGCACTGAACATACGTGATAGGAATATGTAATCAGAAGTGCCAACTTCATTGGTTTCTAGAACATTTTTGGTCAGAAAATTGTTCATTCAACGGTCGTTGTTGTTTAATGGGATTGGGCCAATTCTGGATTAGCACAAATTCAGCCACTATATTTATCGGATGGCATCGAACATACCTGATAGGAATATGCAATCAGACGAGCCAACTACATTGGTTTCTAGAACACTTTTGGTCAGAAAATTGTTCATTCAACGGACGTTGTTGTTCAATGGGATTGGGCCAATTCTGGATTAGCACAAATTCAGCCACTATAATTATCGGATGGCACTGAACATACGTGATAGGAATATGTAATCAGACGTGCCAACTACATTGGTTTCTAGAACACTTTTGGTCAGAAAATTGTTCATTCAACGGACGTTGTTGTTCAATGGGATTGGGCCAATTCTGGATTAGCACAAATTCAGCCACTATATTTATCGGATGGCATTGAACATACCTGACAGGAATATGCAATCAGAAGTGCCAACTACATTGGTTTCTAGAACACTTTTGGTCAGAAAATTGTTCATTCAACGGACGTTGTTGTTCAATGGGATTGGGCCAATTCTGGATTAGCACAAATTCAGCCACTATATTTATCGGATGGCACTGAACATACCTGATAGGAATATGCAATCAAAAGTGCCAACTAAATTGGATTCTAGAACACCTTTTGTCAAAAAATTATTCATTCAACGATCGTTGTTGTTTAATGGAATTGGGCCAATTCTGGATTAGCACAAATTCAGCCACTATATTTTTCGGATGGCATTGAACATACCTGACAGGAATATGCTATCTGAATTGCTTATGACTTAGATTTGAGAACATTTTATTTCTATTGTTTCATTTGTTCAACACAAATATTATTGAATGCTATTCCTCGGCGTTTTGTTTGTTTAATGTAGTATCATTTAGGGGCTAGTTTGTTTTTCCTCGATTTATGAATGAAAATTTATGAAAATCATATTTCTATGATAAGCACAAATTTCGTCAGTTTAGTCGCCATTAGAAAATATTAAAATTCGGGTTAAATTATTTCTGGTTTTTTATAGAAATCGGGTTTTATTTGTTTCGTCTTTCAGGCGAAATTTGAAATTCTCTTTTTCCGTTTTTTTGGCTACTGTACTAGCACTAATTTTTCCCCGTGAGCACTAATTAGCACAAATTGGACTTAATCGGTATACAAAGTTACATTTTGAAATTCGAAAATTTCTCTGCTGTAGTTACCCATATATTGGTAAGCGGCTCCGAAAAACCTTGTAGTTTGTAACACAATTTTGTTTTGGCCACCACACAAATATTTGTTTTAATGATTTTTAATTTGTTTTTTATTTTGTATTAAATATTTTAATGACCATACCGAATTAATTAGATAATTTTTCTTGAGCATGGAGGGGGAATTAAAAAACATGTTTCTCCATCTACTATAAAATGTTGTCAAGCAAATTTGATTGTTAGAGAATATTAACCAAATATTAACCGAGCTGTTACAATTTTTATCCGGTTGATTTCCTTATATATCACTGGTGTGCTAACATGATATCGACCACAGAGATCTAGTTTTACCTAGATATTTTAATATTCGATTTCATTAAAATTCACCGAAAGCCATCTTTTGCACAAAATAAAACCTTGCAAATAATGAACCCAAGCAAATAAAGTACGACAGTAGCAACAAGAAATATTAAAGAAGCAGTATATGTATTGAAATAAATTCGCTAAATTTGCATATTTGATTGCGATATTCAGAATTTGTTAAGAAAATATGAATTTTTTAATAAAAAATCTGCAAACGAAGAAGCAGCAGCATCCAGCATCACAATAATATTCATTGATTTTAAATTTCCTCTTTTTTGGATGTAGCACAAAATATTTGCTTAAGATTTTTATCAATAAATAATTTTGTTCACTTACAGATAGAAGATTTATATGGTATCGGTTCCGTTCCAATTTACGATAAAACCATTTTGTATACAAAACTTGTAAATGGATATAATTTATACATTGTAGATTATATAGGGCAGATGGTTTTGATACGCTACCATTACAAAAAGTGAAAACCCCCATGAAAATCTGTCACAAAAATTATTGTTGCTGTGGTTCCATTGTATGCAGAAAAAAATCTATTTAAAACCGCACACATAATTACCAGATGGTTTGGATTATTGCATTTTCGTGTTTGTCTGTTTTGTGTTCAAATTTAAATTAATCAACCATGGAAATGACAGCTTTCTGCAGTAATGGATATGCAATTGTGAAATAATAGAGAAATCGATAGTGTCAAATTTTGTTTTAGATGCTAATAAGTGGAACTAAATAATGTATGACGTATTGGGAATTATTGAGGTTTTGTGTTGCATTTATACGAAATTGAGGATGGACTAATGGGCGAGAGTAAATTGGTAGAGTACGTAGACAATGTAAATTTTTGCTTTTTTTGTTGTTTTTTCTTCGTACCGTCATCTCTACACCATGTAGTTAGTTGTCTACACCATGTAGATAACTAAACCTCTACATGTGTAGGCAATGTATATTGAAAATTTAAAAAAATTATATCGAAACGTTGATAACGTAGGCAATGTCGAACATTATTGTTTTTGTTAGCAATGCAGCAAGAGTCCATGATTTCATTGATTAAGTGAAATCATTTTAAGTTAGAGAACTTCCTTCTTACCTATACATCTTCAAAATTTCAATTCAAGTTTCATATGGCAATGACCAGTATGTAATATTCGATCGATTGATTGGGATGTATAGCCAAGCCTAAAAAACCAACAAAAAAACAAAAGCAGGTAGATGTCCTCCAGTGTTCTGCGTCTACGCGTATTTCCGAATTTTATACATGCTGGTGTCGAAAATAGCGTAAACAATTGATTGTTGAGTAGACAATGTCAAGAATTAGTAGAATATGTAAACAATTCGTAGACAATGTGGATTATTGATTTTTTGTTGTTTCCATTATTTTCTGCACTAGGTTGTCATCTTATAGTATTCTGTTACAAATATTTGGCATTTTTTAGCGTATACTGGAAGTTCCCGTAACTTTTATATCAGGCGTTTACACGATCCAGTCACATTTGCTGATTTATAAAGGGTTTTCCAATAAGAGGTTTCATTTTGATATTTAAAAAACGAGTATTTTTAAGAGAAATCAATGAATGTTTATTTCATTGTAAAGAGCCATATGCCATTAACATTTGGAAACGATATCAGCCAAATGGCCGCCACGGCTATGCTTACAGCGCCATATCATTTTCATGAAACTTTCTATGACCAATTCGCACATTTGCCGCTGTATGTCGATAACTTCACGAATTCCATCTTGAAGGTCTTGAATCGATTGTGGAGCATTGGCGAAGACCTTATCTTTCACGTGGCTCCAAAGAAAAAAGTCTAAAGATGTTAAATCACAAGATCTCGGTGGCAAATTGTGATCACCTCTTCGAGAAATAACACGGTCAGGAAAATTTTGTTGCAAAATTGGGATTGTTTCGTTGCTTGTGTGGCACGTAGCGCTGTCTTGCTAAAAATAAACGTCGTCCACATCAATATCTTCCAATTCCGGCCATAAAAAATCCTTAATCATAGCTCGGTAGCGCAATCCATTTACCGTAACAATTGCACCAGCCTCATTTTTGAATAAGTAAGGTCCAATCACACCGCCAGCCCAAAAACCGCCCCAAACAGTGACAAGTTTAGGATGGAGAAGCTTCTCAACAATCATTCTTGGATTTTCTGAGCCCCAAATGCGACAATTCTTCTGATTAACGTAGCCTTGTACGTAGTATGATTTTTCGATGAAAATCCGGATGATTTTGATGCATTTGAAGGACCCAATCAGCGAAGATACGACGTTTATGGTGATCGACCGACTTGAGTTCTTGTATTAACTGAACTTTAAAAGCCTTAAGACCTAAGTCTTTATGCAAAATACGGTGTAATGTCGTTTGTGGGATGCCTAATTCCTAAGATCGACGAGGAATCGAGAAACCTCGGTTTTCGTCAACACTACGGGCTACAGCAACAATATTCTCAGTTGTTCTTGAGCGACGCACACGATTTCGATTCTTCACGTCACTAACTTGTTCCAACAGCTCATATTTTACCACCATTTTCGGCCGAGAAGGTGCTTCACGACGACCCAAAAGTGCTTTAATTTTGCGAACTGTAACTGCAAAATTTTCGCCATTTTTCTACTGAATTTTAATAATTTCGATACGTTGTTAAAGCGTGTATCGTACCATTTTTAGTAATGGCGTAGTTTTTACTTGTAAAATGTCAAAAGATGACAGCTTCAAAATTGACAGTTGCCCAAATAGCAGGCTTTTCAAAATGAAACCTCGTATTGGAAAACCCTATATAGTATCGATTGTATATTGGTGTCGATGTAATCCTTTGAAAAGGAATCCGCAAAATTGGAGAAAATCCCTAATATTTTCGGATCCCTGTAGAGGATACAGAAATCCAGCGGGCTTTATAGAAATCAATAATTTGCCTTCTGGTTCAAATCGAGTTTGTTTTGGAACGAAATGTTGATTTGCAATGTAATTTGCAGGCTTAATCGATTATCGTAACGCTATACGAGGTTCGAAAAAAAATCGAACACTGACAAATTAAAGAACGCCAGCCGCCAAATCAAGTTGCAAATGTGCAACCAAAATACGTTGGTGCTGAAACGTCAATAAAAAGATACGGCACGAGAAATCAAGAAAATGGCAAAGAACGGTCGTAGGCAATACACATTTCCAATAACCCTCCCCCAGCCCCTTAACAATAAGGGATGGATCTGATCAAATCTTAACAACAGATGAGGCACAATTGAACAGATGGAAGGAATATTTCGCGGACAACACCACCAACGATACTCAAATGTTCGAATTAACAACTGGTATTAATAACGAACTTGTAAACACCCATCCACCGACGGAGCGAGAACTTATCGGGGTAATTACTAAAACGAAGAATAGCAAGGCCTTTGGGACGGACAATAAACACGCTGACCGGACAATAATACCGCGAAAAACGAAACAAGACTTTTGATTGACGATTCCCTAGAAAGGTGACCTAAGAAGACAATGCAAAAATTGACACTAAACATCCCTTTTCAACATAACCATAAATATATGTAAAGATATAAATCAATCCGAAATTAAGAATGGCTTCAGACCAGGGTGAAGTTGCCCCGATCAATATTATATAGAAGACTTCGAACGCTCATTCGAAGTAACGCAATATGGACGGCACTTTGTGAAATTGGCATCCAGGAACAAGTAATCCAGTTCAATACAAAGGCAAGTGAATCATACTGTAACAGCAAAGGAGTAAAACAAGGATGCGTACTCTAGCCACTTATGTTCTGTAATAGCATAATATAGTGGTGGGGATTAACGGAGAAATTCAATGATCTATATTACGCAGATGCGATATGCGTGCTAACATACAAATACGCCGACATGCAAGATAAAGTACAGAAGCTATCAAATCTTGCAACAGAATTATCAGGAAAACTAAGACAATGATGATAAACATATCAATATCCCCACCAAGATATATCAACCAAGAAGAAATAGAAGAGGTCAATGAATTTATATACCTTGGTTGTACTCAAGCGAAAACAGGTGGAACAGATAACGTTATAAATAAAGAAATCAAAGTCTGGAATACATCTGTCCTATCCTGTGAAATCAGAATCATTGGGAAAACGAATCAAGTAGTCATTGGGATCGAAATAAAGCGCTACTGGAGATAAATTGGCCACACTGAGTAAGTCGAAGAATGCATGACAAGATGACAAGGTCTGTGGAATTGAACCCATAAGGGAAAAGCAAAGTCGGACGACCATGTAACATACAAACGAATGATGCTAGCAGAGCGACACAATTCGGAAAGTCATGAGTGTGTGTGCCAACGGTCATATTTTGTTTATGCTTGACCATTTTATTGTGTGATTGGTGATGATGTTGAACATTGTAGTGTAGGTACATTAACATTCTGATAGCGATTGGTTTAACTTTTTAACGCAGGATTCTGTAATTTTTTTTGGAATTGTATTGAAACTAAACTTTTGCTTGCAGGCAAACTGCGGTTATATTAAAACTGTTACCAGGTTGGGTACGGTCAGCATGACCTATATGTGTTGAAAATCCTTGGTCGATCCAAGTTGGTACTAAATTAACAGAATTTGTTAGCACATTATAGCTTTTTTGTGTAACTTTACCGGTGTCTATAACGTATACGACATCATCGATTGTAATTGAAGTTTCTGCGATATTGGTTAATTATAACATATTGAGGGTACAAATAAGTTTTGAGAGATTTACAAAAGATGGCGTAACTAGTACTGAATCGCATCAGGATGGCGCTGTTTTTTGTTTTAATTTGAAGAAAATTGCTGCTAATGAACCTCGATTACTATGTGAAGCAAACGGGGAACAAGCTTCAACAATGTGAGTACTGGCTCCGCCCTTTTAAAAGTGATGATTTTGACACCAGTGACAAAGAACGCGAAGGGAGAACAGTAAAGTTTGAAGACCCTGAGTTGGAGGCATTATTGGCCCAAGATTCATGACAAACTCAAGAGAAATTCGCTGAAATTTTGAGAGTGACTCTACAAGCGATTCAAACCCGTCTCTAGACCATGGGTATGGTGCAAAAACAAGGAAATTGGGTCTCGTATGAACTCAAGCCAAGAGACGTCGAGTGCCGTTTTTTTCACGTGCGAACAACTGCTCGGAATGATTTTTTGCATTGAATCGGGATGGAGGACGAAAAGTGGATCCACTATTCGACAACTCAAAAAGCAGATAATCGTGAGGAAAGCCCGGTCATGCATCAACTTCAACAGTCCACCCGAATATTCTTGGCAAGAAGCCAATTCTGTGCATCTGGTGGGATCGGTTCGGAGTGCTCTACTAGTCACTGGAGAACGTTATCAACAACAATTGATGCAATTAAGCCGAGCATTGAAGCTCAAATGCCCACAATATGTCTAAAGACACGACAAAGTGATCTTTCAGCACGGCCACACTCAGCCATGTTGCAAGAGTCGTCAACGAAACTTTGGAGGTGCTTCATTGGAGTGTCCTACCCCACTCCTGTTTTCACCAAACATTGATCCTTCCGACTACCACGTGTTGCGGTCGATACTCATGGCCTGGCCGAGCAGCACTTTTTTGCTTATGAAGAAGCCATAAATTGGGTCGATTCTTGGATCGCCTCAAAACACGAGGAATTTTTTGGACGCCGGTATGCTGCCTGAAAGATGGGAAACAATCGTAGTTAACGATGGACAATACTTTCAATGCGGAAACGCAAAAGAATTTACAAAGGATGAAGAGCTGACCCCAAGGTGTAAGTTAAAGAGTATAAGTTAAGAACGGCCACGTATGGTACATCGTCCGCTCCATATTTAACCATAAGAACTCGTAAACAACTCTCCATATATAAGCAAAGTTATCCAATTGCTACGGAAATTCTGTTGAATTCTTCTATATCGATGATGTTCTCTCCGGTGCAGAAACCATAGAATATGCAGTGAAATGTCATGAGATACAAAAAAACGCTAGAGAATGGAGGTTTTAAGCTGAGAAAATGGGCATCGAATAACAGAGCCATAATGGAACTCCTGAAGAACAAAGGGAGTCTAAAACAACCCTCATAAATAAAGACCACCAATCCATAAAAACTTTAGAAATTCTGTGGAGGAATCCCCTACGAGATGAATTTGAGTTCCGCGTCAACATGGAACGCATAAAAATAGTTTCAACAAAACGATCCATTATCTCGGAGGTATCCAAAATTTCCGACATGGGTTTTGTGATGCATCGAAATTAGATTACGCAGCAGTGGTTTACTGCAAGCTAACAGAAAACTAATGTGGCTCCAATAAGTGAGAAATTAAGTCTTGCAAGACTAGAACTTTGTAGCGCAATAATATTTGCGAATGTACTGAGATAAGTTTCAGAGGCCATGAAAATCCCGAACGTTAAAATACAAGCGTGGACTGATACCACAATTTTTCTGGCCGGGCTGCAAAGACACCCTAGTAACTGGAAAGCCTTCGCAGCAAATATAACATCGAAGATTCATGCTATCCTTAGCCTTGCACATTGGAAACATGTAAAATTAAAGAAAAATCCCGCTGATTGTGCAACTCATGGTGTAGGTTCTGACAAGCTGAGTGTTAATAAATTATGGTCAGGACCAAATTGGCTTAGGAGTAGTAACATAATAACGGAGGACGATTTAGAAACAAAACGGCTAGACACTATCTGCAGCATAACAAAACTACAACAGAACCGAAAATATTAGAAAGGTTTTCATCTCTAACAAGTTTTTATTGGAATAACCACCATAAAGATGAAAACGGAAGAGGGCTCTAGCAGTTAAAGATTTAGAAGCAGCTAATATTAAGAATGTAAAGAAGGCACAAGCTTCTTCATTTAAAGACGACATAAGAAAATTAAAGGAAAACGGATCAGTAGGTTCAAAGAGTATGATTTTCTTCTTATATTCATTTCTGGATAAGAACGGAGTACTTCGAATAAGAAGGCGATTGCAAAACATCAGATCATTCTACCACCAAAGGGTCATCTCATGAGTTTGATCATCGATTGGAAACATAAAAGTACTCAGGAGATTTGAACTTAACGCTCACATTTATAAGGAAGCAATTTTGGATTATCCAGGACAAAAAAGCAACAAAACAACGGAATCGCCAATGCCACAAATGTTTTAGGTTGAATGCTAACAGAGCAACTCAACTGATGGGAAGCATACATCCTCCAAGAGTAGCATTCTCAAGAGCATTTACTCATAAGGGAATAGACTATGCCGGGCCCATCAATTGTCGAATGACTAAGGGCCACGAAACAAAGAGTCTGAAGGGGTACCTCGCCATTTTCATCTGTTTAACATCGAAAGAGGTGCATATCAGTGATTTAACAACACAAGGATTTCTCGCTGCCCTCTCAAATATATGTACAGTGACAACGCCATACGAATTTTGTGGCCGCAAAAAAAGGTTTACTATCTCTTTCATCATTCAACCGATACTTCAAATATATTTTTTTTTTTTCTTCAAAAAGTTGTAGAATATAAAACAAACGATTACGAGTAATTCACTTCTTTCTGTTTTTACCTGCTTTAGTTTGAACCTCACGTTTGAGCGTTATCAGCCATTTACCGCGTACCTCACTGTGTTCGTTGCACTCGTGAGCTACTTCTAATGCCCCTACTTAAACCTAGATGTCACTAATCTCACAAACAAATGATATTAAACCAATTTACGCTGAATCAGCCAGCCAAAGCGACCAATCCACGCTAAATGTAATTTAGCCAAATAGGCGAAATCGTGACATTACCCTCCATCTAAGCCTGTTCGTCTCGAATATAATCAAAACTAGTGCCTCTGCAGTTTAGATCGTACAGCTCTAAACAATTAAACTTTTCATATTTTGTCGCCTCCTGACGCCAATCAATCTCACGTCACCCTCTATAACTATCGCGACTCAGCCAAGCCACGCATCTCCTTCATACTTCGGTACCACCTGCTCGCACATGTCTTTATCCATGTTGTTATTCTTGAAAACAGTCAAAACCATTCGTTTGTGAAGCTGGCCCGAAAACCATCCCGTAAAAAGCCTTTAAAATTTAGGTGTGTTTCTCCGCTAAATCCATTGAAAGGCTTTTCAGCCCGAAAAATAAAAAAAAAATATGGAGAAAATCAAATTCCATCGCGAGAAAATAAAACAAGCTAACTAAAACAACACACAACAAATTTTAAGTAAAAAATTACCTTACACTGGGGATAAAGGACCTCCACAGCTGATTTAATATTCGCTTCTGTGCGATAAGGTATCGGAATTATGCTCATATGTCGCTGAAAAATTCTCCATTCAAAGAGTTTGGCAGATGTAACGGTACATGCCTAATTAATGCACTGACCATCAGCATTAAGCACACAAATGCTCATTACCTTACAGTGGGGATAAGGGACCTACCCAGCTGATCTAATATTCGCTTCTGTTAGATTAGGTATCGGAATTATGCTCATATGTCGCTGAAAAATTCTCCATTCAAAGAGTTTGGCAGATGTTATGGTATATACCGTTACATCTGCCAAACTCTGTGAGCGGAGAATTTTTCAGCGACATATGAGCATAATTCTGATGCCTGATCTAACAGAAGCGAATATTAAATCAGCTGGAGAGGTCCCTTATCCCCATTGTAAGGTAATTTTATACTTAAAATTTGCTGTGTGTACGTGAGATTGTTTTTATTTTCTCGGGAGGAATTTAATTTTCTCCATATTTTTTTAATTTTTCGGGCTGAAAAGTCTTTTAATGAATTTAGCGGAGAAACGCACCTAAATTGTAAAGGCGGTTTCGGAATGGTTTTCGGGCCAGCTTCACATAAGTCAAAACCATGCTGTATAAGATAGTGCAAACTTGACAGCGGGAAATGAGAGATTACGCTACTCGCCGCAAGTGGCAGCACCAATCAAATTGATTGATTTTCGAAGTAAAGGAACTCGGTAAATGAAATCTTCAAATTTAACAATATTCCGTCTTTCCGCCATTTCTTAAAGAATGACGATGAAATTTGGATAGTATTATTCAACAACAATCAAAAGTATTGGTTACTAGTGGAAGTTTCTTATATATTGGCCAACAACTAAAAATAAATAAATCAAAAAATTTTAATTTTCAAAAGGATTGGTTATGAAATGGCCAAGTTTACACCAGCATGAACAGATCCTAGAATTTTGTCCAAAACTTACTTTAAAATCTCTGATCAATACTACTATCCAGATTTCATCGTCATTCTTTAAAAAATGGCGGAAAGACGGAATATTGTTAAATTTCAAAATTTCATTATGAATAAAAAATTTCCGCTGGTAATTATATAACAAATAAATTCTCTTTTGTGCTGGTGCTGCGACTTGCGGCGAGTAGCATAATCTCTTATTTTCCGCTGTGAAGTTTCCGCTATCTTATACAGCATGTCAAAACCCTCTTTGCCAACGCCGTCATTGACCAGCATTTGATAGATGGTCTATACCGGCTTCGCCGGACACTCTTGAATTGTATCAATATAAGATCTAGTCCGTTAGGACCTAGGATCTATTCATACCGTATATGCTAGTTGACTGTTGGTGATATTCGCACAAGAATGCTCATTGCTAGCACATTGTACTGTATTGAGGCATTAGATTCCCCGTCACTTCTTACTTACTTTAAAGTTGCCCTAAGGCCAATCGCTATTTTTAGGGTTAGGGGCCCTCTTTCCATTTCGGGAAGTTAGAGTTATAATATTTGTATGCAATTGTCCTCAATTCTTTCATATTATCGGCAGATTTTCTATTGTTAGAGATCTGTACCAGAAGTATCGTATATTGGTATGTGGTAATGGCATCGGGTTAGGACTCCTTTGTGACGATTTTATCGAAGCTTTGGCAAAATTCGATTTATGAATTGGTATGGTTCTGAAGTTTAGATTTTGTATTTCCAGGCATACGATGCGTATCCTTTGCGGAAGAATTTGCGGTTTTTGAATCTTGAGCATTTTTACCAGATCTTCATTCAATCTTCTGATGAACACGTCCAGCGCTCGATTCCAGTAAGTCTCGACGAGAACGTTAATGACAACAGATGTGCAGCCTTCGATCGAATTATTGGCGTGTGTGTAGTCTTCGAGTTAGTGTATTCGAGCGAATTGTTGACGGACACATTTATGTTGAAATTCACGCTCATCAAATGTAAGTGAAATAATATTGGATGCGGTGGCTTGTTCTTGAATTACTGAACAATCAGCACGAATATAACCACATAAATTATATTCATCTGTCAATTTTTCGTTATAACCTAAAAACTATTACTGTACACTGTCGATGTCAATTTATCGTCTTAATATTGTACACAACAATTGTAAATACGAGTAGTGACTGTGTGATGAATTCTTATTCTATCATAATTGAATTTTCCCATTTTCTTATACCAGTTTTTCGCTATTTTTTTTTCTCAAAATATTTCTAAAATTAAATGTCATTGATAAATCAAATTGCATCGTAAAGTATTATTTGATATAGTGTTCTGGGTGCGGGTTGTTGTTTTGAACGAGAGTATTTTTCAAATATGCCAACAACAAAAAATCTTTTAAAATCAGTAAAGTGTGAAATTGGAACATTCCTTTTTTGTTGTACTCCACTCCTATATTCTCATTCTTCCATCGATATGATTGTTATGTTCACCATAATTCGTCTCTATTTTCCACCACCCAGTAACCAAGTAGCAGCAGCAGCAGCAGCAGCAGTAGCAGTAGCATCACACAGAAAATGACAAATTATTTTTTGGGTAGACGTGGAATAGAAAATGAAAAAGGAAAAAATCCCAACGTTTTGTTGTTGTCGTTGATGTCACATAGTACTCTGGTATGATGTTTCAGTTTTGTGTTATCAGTACGCTAAAATATATGGCAGAATAGACGACGAATTTGTTATATACGATTTTTATTTTTTTGTTCTGGGGATATTCTAGAGATAAATTAGTTTGGCAAAATATTCAGATTTTTGTTACACACACACACACACGTATACAAAATATATAAAATGAAATATTAGAACAGCATTTTCATAAATTATAACCGAAAAATTTTGACTTTGACAAACCGGCTAAATTATTACCCAACAATTTCAAAACCCAATGTAGCTATATACCCGCGTAATAAAATAGGGATAATAGTTGTCAGTTGAGAACAAAAATGAAATCTATATAAAATTTTAATCTACCACCGATGCCGGTGTATATACCAAGCACTGTATCGAAATGACATATTTTCGGGTGCCTCGAATTTGTATACTATATACTCGTATGTAAACTGAGGGGTGAATAGATTATACGAGTACGTATTTTTGTGTTTTTTTTTTAATTATTTGCCTGGCTTAAAGCGCTTAAAATATTCAAAAGGCAAAGCACGATGAAATTATGCAATGCAATTAATCCTGTTGTTAGAGTCGTGACTAATCCGTGGAATTAAAAATATTTGATATGCGCTTCAATATAAATTAAAAAAATTTTTAGACGAGACTGAAATTAAAAAATGAAATCAAATTATGCGAATGCGTTTGAAAAATTAGGATCACACGAAGGAGGGTGTGGTAAATTATATATTAAATTTGTTTTAATTTTAACGGCGTATCAATGTCATTTTAAGGGTGTTTTACGCGCGTCCTAAAATAATTCAGAGGGGGATAGTGAATGTAATCGTACTACTGCCACTTGTATGTTTGTTTGATGATGGTTGTATTCACAGTTTGTTTGGACAAATTTTAAAAAACTTTAAATTACAAAAATTTCAATAATTTTAATTCGAAAATGTAACATCTCGCAATCTCAGCGCAATTAGTGGCATTTGACCCAAATCTCGTTCCACTGAGCCGTTTCATCATGTTTGGAAACAGGAAAAAGACACAAGAAGCTAGATCAATTTTTGCTATGTTTTACATGATGAATGTGAAGGTGCATTCCCATGATGGAAGAGCACTTTTGCTTTCTTTGGAGCTCTTGAACCGGCTTCTACCCATTTTTTTCGTTTATTTCAAAAAATTCATTTGGATTACGCTGAAACATTCCAAACATTGCTTAGAAATGGTCATTCACAATGATTTAATAGACTTTTTCGCCAATTTATGTTGTTTTTACCTCTTTTGGCCTTCCAAGGTTTTGCATCACATGTGGTTGTGGGTCCATGTTTAAATTCATTGTTGTTATGAGCAGCCACTTAACGGTACCAGCAAGGGGACGGCTACAGAACAACATCAAAGCGAGCAATTTTAATTTTTGTTCAATTTTTCGTTATTCTCCCATGATCTAGCGGCGCGCATAGAGCAGTGAACATCACCATTATATCAACTGTCGCTTTCCTCTACTGGCGTGGATCCTGCATCTCCCATGATCCATGATTCAACGACGCGCATGGTACGTACGGTAAACAACACATGTAAACAAAAGTACCTGGTTCCATGAGTCTCACTAGTTTCAACTGGGAACTAGACTTTTTAAGCAAACGAAACTTTCCCCACACCAGTTTCTTGATTCGTACAATCTTGCGGTCATTCTCGATCGACTGGCTAAACAAATATTTAACCAATACGGAGAGATTATATGGCGCAAGCGATGGATATCCTTCGGTATCTCAACAACTAGTTACGATCGACACTTTAACAATTATACTGGTAAACAATCACTCGCAATAAGCAAACGTTTACTTAAACTCCGAAAACTACATTTTTGAATTTGGAGAATCGGCCAACTTAATGGCCGATCAGGCACGTTTTCGAGCTATGAACTACTATCTAATACCAACAAGCAAAACAATTACTGCTGAAAAATAGTCTGCAGAAAAATAGTCAACGTCACTTGAATAAAACAGAAATACTGGCAGATCAAAAACCACCAGTTGCATCGGCCTCCGGTAGGTCAAATCAAAACATTAGCTTTAAATGTTTGCAGTAAAATTTAATTAATAGGCGGTTTGGCTTAGATCTACCTAAAAATATGTATTAACCGAATTTTTCAATTATTATGGTACCTATTATGCGTCCCATTACATATAGCACCGCACTTCTAGGAATCATTTACTTTGATATCGAGCATCTGCATACCATTGAAATGCACCTTCAAGAAGCTCAAATGATCACCGTTGATTTACTTAAAGTTATATCTAGCCATATTAGTATACTTCTAGCTGGTCAGGTTCAAATTTAGGTTTAATGGCAATACCCTGTCTAGAGTCTCGACCGGCATTTTGATTAACCGATGCTTCGGGTAACCGATGCTAGCCGTTCGTAAATTAAATTTTTTTTGGTTTTACGTGCATTATATCGCGTACATCACTCGGTAAATTAGCTCGCGCGTTTCACATATCGGTAAATAAGCGTACATCAGTACCTCCCTTAAGTCTAGGACTTTATTCCCCGGATATTAACTACGAGGACAATACCCCCGCCTTTACCCCAAAGTCAACCGCGGAGTACCCCCGGCCCATTAGCCCCAGCCTTTACTCTCCGGATATTACCCCGAACATTACCTGCTCAACATTACCCACCCGGCCAATACCCTCCTCGACCATCCCGATCATTACCTCCCGCCATTACCCAAATCAATTTCCCATATGGTTTTTCTACAAGCAATGCTCCAAAAACGAAAAGTACTCTTGGGGAATATATTTTCCCATACAAACTAATATTTTCTAAAAATGCTCTAATCGTCATGAAAATTCACATCTTATTCTCAGAAAATATTCATATTAACTAGCTGGGGGGGGGGGGGATTGGGGCAGATTTGGGTAGTTTAAAATTATGTTCTACGTAATTGTTCAGCATGGCATAGAGAATAGCCATTGAATTTCCATTAAGATTGGAGCATTTTTCGATAATGGTCAATTGTATGGGAAAATATATTGCTGAAGCGTGCTTTTCAATTTTGGTGCATCGAATGACGAGAGAACCCATAATCTCAGCTCCTAGTTAAAATGTCATGAAAATGCTTACTGTTACTAGATAGAGGAAGGATCATAGCACGACTATGTTAAATAACATATTTATGTACAATACATTACCTGAAATTTACACTGGTTTTTACAAAATGGGAGATCGAACCGACGCGTGAAAGATAATTTGAATTTATAGCGATTTAACACAGGTTTACAATTTTTTGCGACACATAGTATGTTATAGTTCTAGATAGAGCTTTTCAATCTGAATTTGAAATAGCCGGAGTGAGTAATGACCCGTTAGCATCTTCAAAGAATTTTTCTGCAACCAGCGCTATAATTAAAAAATTAAAATTTTTAAATCTAGGCCGAATCGAGTTCCAATATCTATTATAACGAGACCAAATAAAATACAGTACGATGCTAAATTCGCGGCTATGAATGAAATACTCTGTGCAATGCCGTCCACTTTCATTATCCAAGTTCAGCATTCATTTCTTAAGCAAAAGGGTAGCATACAAATACGGCGTAATACGAATGGGTTCTCAGTTCAATCGATTAATAAATATTGGAGAATTTCCGTAATTTTACCGGATAAAATGTGTATTGTTTGATAGCTGCTATTAATGCTGACATGAATTTGTGTTTTAACATTTTATTGCGTAGTAATAATTTTGTTCACTGAGTACCGTGTCTGTAAAGTTCTAATTTTTAACAAAGGTTTTTGTCTTTTATCTAATATTTTAAAATTTTGGGTTATTCCGGGAGATAGCCAGATATTATTTTCCCATCGACGTGAGGTTATCAAGACATTGGAAGTTTAGTTACCTCACCTCGATGTAAATATAATGTCTGGCGATCAACCAGAATAACACAAAACTTCACAGGGTTAACATTTGCGTATAGCGATAACGCTAATAATAATAATTCGTTAAGGCATGAGACAACCGAATATTTTAATTCAAACAATTTAATGTTTCATTAGTTCGAAACCAAACATCCAACGATTTGGTAACCTCATCTCGATGTATTTTAAAATTGTACTAACACAGCTAAGGTATATGCTAGAAATATTCATTTTTTTATCATTCCGTACGAGTACGTCATTGCCATATAAAGACTTGGGTTAAAATTTTTTAAATATGAGGCAGAAATGAATCTCCATCGAGGCGAAATGGATGCAACAACAAAGAAACCATAGAATTTTGCAGGTTTCTAGTAGAAACAATAATTTTCGACATTGTCTACATTCTCTACATTGTCGACGTCACTGTTTTAAATGTCTACATACATTTTCTACACATGTAGAATATTAATTATCTACGCGGTGTAGACAATACAGCACAACGTTGATCTCAACCAATCAATCAAGCGATCGCACTATCATCTTCATCACTGTTTGATTCATCTGGGGGGAGTTGATGTAGCAACGAAATATTCTAATCGTATATATCGCAAATGTAACATCTCGCAATCTCCGTGCAATTAGTGGCACAACAAAACTGTAGCTTACAACTAGCTGAGCGGGAAAGGTACACAATACTAGTTACCAGTCGGAACTTAAATGGGACATAACTATGTATGCGACCAACAATTAAGTATCTGGATTAATTCATTATTCTCACGAAGAGTGCTAGTAGTTAATGTTGTTCAATCAATAATGGCATTTTAGAGGCTAATTTTGTCTGGCGGAATGAAGATCGAGACTCCGAACTAAATTTCGTCTATCAATTTAGCTTAGACCTTGTAAAATAAAATTGTACGCAAAACGTTTAAGGGATGCGAGTTTTTCAGAAACAAAGAATATTGGTGAGATAATACGGGCGAGTGGTAATTCAAGAGGAGCCAAGTAAATATAGGTTGATGCATATTTAATTTCAAGGCAATACTAAACATGAGAGTTAAAATAGAGCCGTTGAAAAAAAATACCGTACCGGTTTAATACCGCAATGAAAAAAATGTCAAGTAATGTCAGTAATAATACCCAGAAATATTGCTAAAGAGAAACTAGATGCGTGAAATGTGCCGGAAAGGATTATGCCCAATTATGCCCGGTTAGTAAAAATATTGCTACAAAATGTGTTAATTGCAATAAGCCACAGCAAACCAACATTTTTTTCCTCATCAATCAATAACAACGATCAACGAGATCAACTCAAATAAAACTAACGAAGTGTTATACCAACTTCAGACTGTGATTGCTGTCAAACCAGTGATGACAGAGCGCTCAAATTTACACTAATGACAGTTCATTCCATTGTTTACAAGCGTACAAAACCATTTTAGTGGGAAGTATTCAGAAAAAAAGTAATTCGCAATGGAATTCAAGCGTAATAGTGTGATTGCTCTATATTTGGCTGGAAAACCACAGCCGCAGATTGTTAACCAGTTAAAACATCTGCATGTGAATAAAATGTTTGTGTATCGCACCATAAATCGTTATAACGATACTGGCAGCATTGCAAAACGCAATGGTGATGGACCGAAACGCACTGCAACATCGCCGGATATCATTCGGAAGGTGAAAGCCAAATTTGCTCTTAAAATTCCATAAAACGCATGGTCTCACCGATGCTCAAAAAAAAGTTAGAGTGGAAAGAGTAAAGGAGTTGTTACGCTTGCACGAAAGTGGCGATTTGCCGAATTTGGTTTTCTCCGATGAGTCACCGTTCGTTACTGAGCAATATGTGAACAAGCAAAACGACAGGATTTACTTGCCCGGCCGTTCTACTGAAAATTTGGACCAACGGATTGCCACTTGATTGCCATCAAGATAAGTGCTCCAATTTATCGGAATCATGTGTTGGAGGGAGCGCTGAAGCCTTGGGCACAAAACATTTCGGCCGCAGAGCCTAAACATTTCAACAGGACTCGGCACCGAGTCATAAAGCGCGCATCAATCAAGATTGGCTGAGAAACAAAGTTCCGCGGTTCATTTCCACTGCCCAATGGCCACCAAATTCACCGGATGCAAATCCGCTAGATTTCTCGGTTTGGGGTATTTTGAAGAGTAAGGTTGGGACAAGAAAATACCAAAGTGTTGATCATCTCAAGCAAACGATTCGCCGGGAATGGGCCAAAATACCGCAGAGCCACTTTCGTGCTGTATGCAGTAGCTTTGTCGGCCGTTTGAAGGCCATAATCGCGGCTAAGGGTGGCCAAATCGAAAACTGCTAAAGCAATTCGAAAATTTAAATATTTCTAAACATTTTTTACTTTGATTCAATAAAATTCATCAAAAAATAAAAATTCTGTGGTGTTTTGTTTGGGTGACACTTCGTGTCAACCACCCTGTATACAAACAATAAATAATAAATTTATTTTGAAAAGAAAAATTGGCTCTCCCAAGACCACCTTTTTCCCGCCTTAATATGATAATACCACTAGGGGTAGATACCTAAAAAGTGCAAACAAAGGAAAGGGAGACAATTTTGGAAGTAAAACACCAGAGACGATAGTTTATCGCCTCCACATCAGTGCAATAATTTGGTAAGTGATTTTATATACTGATATTCCCGTGCTAAAATGTGATTCCCATTCTTAAATTCCTCAAAACAATTAAAAACTAACTAATCTAAGTTGAATAAACCTTGACACAAAAATTAACCGAAAAGACAAACTTCTGTCAAAAATGGCGCAAGAACGACTAACCAGTCAAATTACAAAAATGTACCTACATATAATGGCAGTACATCCGGTTTATATAGTTTTCAACAACATAATGTGTTAATAGCGGAACCAGCCAAGTCTGTGTACGCTAACATAGGACAAGCCATTTAAATCCGGAAGAAAAAAGCCATAAAGTCTTTATGTAGAAAATACGACCACATTTTTCAAAGGGAAAATCAAGATCCTACATTCACTAGTGAGATAAAACACAATATAGATTTAACAGACGGCAAATCAATATTTACGAAGCCATACATATACAAGGCGTTATAAAACCCTCCTATTCACCTTGGAGCTCCCCTATATGGATCGCGCCGAAGAAGGCAGACGCTTCCGGCAAAACAAAATGGAGAATGGTTATTGATTATCAAAAGTTAAATAAGAAATCTATCGATGACAAATATCCCATCCCAAACATTACAGATATTCTGGATAAACTGGGAAAAAGTCAATATTTCACAAATCTGGATCTGGCCTCCGAATTTCACCAGATCGAGGTGAATCCCAAAGATAGAGCTAAGACCGCGTTTAGTGTCGAACTCGGACACTACGAATTCGTCCGCATGCTTCGGGTTGAAAAATGTCCTTATCACCTTCGAGCGCGTAATGGATCATGTATTAGGTCCATTACAACGACATGCTTATGCTACATGGACGACATTATCATATTCTCAACGTCCCTACAAGAGCGTATCGAAAGTTTAGAAAAAGTATTCCAAAAACTAGAAAAGGCTAATCTCAAAGTACAACTGCACATATCAGAGTTCATGCATAGAGAAGTCGCCCAGAAAGTACCACATACCTAATACAGAGAAACAGATTAAAAGTTTCTTAGGATTGCTGGGATACTATAGAAAATTCTTCAAGAGTTTCGCGGCTTTAACTAAACCTTTGACCAAATGTCTACGTAGGACCGAAACCGGAGAAGACTTACCAATATGTTATGCCAGTAGAACCTTAACTGAGCAGAATTACTCAACGATCGAAAAAGAACTATTAGCCATCGTATGGGCCACCAAATATTTCCGACCCTGTCTTTTTGGACGAAAATTTACGATCATCACTGATCATAAACCCCTTACATGGTTATTCTCGTTGAAAGAACCTAACTCAAACCTTGTTCGATGGAGGTTAAACTCGAGGAGTTTGACTATGAGACCACCTATAAAAAGGGGACCTTAAACGCGAACGCTGATACACTATCTCGAATTGAAATTCATCAATCTGACACGTCTTCTTCCAGTGAAGACACTGCTAATATTTTGTCAACCCCAGACAACCTAATCCTTGAAACAAAAAATTGTATCAATACATTTAATAAAGAATTTGTTTTATACGTTTCTGATGAAGTCAGTCATCCTTTAATAGAAAGACAGACACTATTTGGAGATAAGCTTAGAATAACACTAAGACAACCATCCATAAAAAATAACATCAAGAAAGTTGAAGAAATTTTATATACTGACATTTTCATGTTAAACAATGCAACCTTTTGATAATAATAGACAAATTGTCCAAACACGGAACTGCATTCAATCTAACTGATAGTTGATAATGAACTCTGTGTACCAAAAACCGTACAAGAGTTGACACAAAAATACAATAAAAATCCGTCACGCCACGACACCTTATAATTCTACAGGAAATTCACCTGTGGAAAGATCCCACTCGACTTTGAAAGAAAAATAAGAGTATCATGCAATCAGTCATTATCGCTTACAATAATGCAATCACAGTTCCACTGGAATGACACCATTCCAATTATTAAATGGGCACTATTATAAAAACACACCTGAGTTCGGTACAGAACTAGAATATGCTCAAGAGCATAGAAACACTTCAGAACAAATATACGCTAATCTACATGATAAAACTCTCGACAGAAAAGAAAAGCTAATAAATAAACTAAACAAGAACCAAGCTATCGATGTGCCAATAAATACCTAGGTATATGTAAAGAAACGTAGACGAGGGAAAATGAAACCCTTATTTAGAAAAGAAAAAGTAAAGGAAAATATAAATTTAAAATTTATTCCAGGTTCACAGGAACCATGAGTCAGGAATTAAAAATAACACCACTTCTGGCCAACAAAGGACTAATCCCAGTTCACCAGGGACCAGTACACTTACATAACTCATACCGCAAAATAATACATACCAGTAAACAATTTAACAAACTTTATATATTAGAAACTATAGACAAACAAATGGGACCAGGTAGTAGGAAAATACTTGACAATAAACTACTCATTATTTCATCGAAAATAGACAAAGGTCAACGCAATCTGAATGATATCTTACCAAATAGAATAAAAAGAGGTTTACTCAATAGAATTGGCACTTTAATAAAAGAAATTAATGGAAATCTGGATAACCGAGACACAGAAACATGCAAAACCCACTTTATGAACTCGAACAGACCCAGAATAAACTTCAAAGTAATAACAATAAACAAGGAATAATTAACCAACAGAAATTAATTTGAAAACCATTAACACAACAATACATAGAACTATATAGGGAAGCTTTGCGAATTCGCCAGCAACATTTGGAAGACTTATTAAACGTTATAACCTTTTCAAAAAACAGAATTATATCCAGACACTTATTAAACGGTAACGAAATGCAACACATGAAAGACATTTTGAACGAAAATAATATTGTAATTCCCCATGAAACAGCAATTTTGAACTTATTAGAAGTAAAAGGTTTAATCAACACGGATAAACAAATAATATTCATAATAAATATTCCTAAATTCCAAAATACTAATAATAAAATAATTCCTATCCCAGTTAATAATAATCTAATACTCCCTACACCTCCTGAATATATCATCCTAAATTCCCATCAGTATAAACACCAATCACTAGATACATATTCAAAGTATAACTCCAAGATATAATTTAATTAAAGAAGACTATTGCACATTACTTAGATCAAGCTTCATAATCCGTGGCATAGAAACAAAATACCCGATATTATTGACTTCTTTATCACAAAAGGTATAGACGAAAATTACATAAAGCAGCGAAGGGATTACGTCGGATAACACGCTTGTTATTATTACACAGTATACAAGCAGCGGCGTGGAGTACTGCTCCCGCAAGTTCAAAGGAAATTTATCCTCTAGAAGTCAGGGAACTGGTTGCAGCAAAACGAAAAGCAAGAAAGGCCTGGCAAAGAAGTCGAGCGCCAGACTATAAAACAACTATAAATTTTTTATCCAATAAGAAAAACTTGCTAATTAAAGAAATCAAAAACGAATTCATTAATAAATAGCTGAGAGGCCGTACTGGGAAAAAAGATGCCGAGTACTCCCTATGGAAAGCGACAAAAAGTTTAAAACGACCTAAACTACAAATTCCACCTGTTAAAAATGAAGATGGCACATGGGCTATAAGTGCAAAGCAACAAGCTTCGTTGTTTGCAACCCACCTCGAGAACACGTTCCAGCCTCTACCTAGACAAACTGCAGAGGAAAACATACAGCCAGTAAATAAAATGGATAACTGCAATATGCAAAGAAATTCTCAGGATATGGCTTTATGACGGGACAAATAGTAAGAGCTGTTCCTAAAAACGGACTATGTGAACTACTCCAAATAATTAACGCATTGTTCAGACTTAAACACGTTACAAATCAATGGAAAGGAAATTTAACAAAAGAACAGCACAGGCCTTTGCGAGAGTATGGTATAAAGGCTTGGAATATAAATTACAAAGTGACTTACCAAAGCCGTTTTATGAAATTCTAAAATCTTACATATCTAACCGACACTTTCGCGTTAAATTAGATGGCGAATACTCAGAAATAAAGAAAATATCAGCAGCAGTACGACAAGGTAGCGTTCTGGACCAACTTTATATGTTATATACACCTCGGACTTGTCAACGATAGAGGAGACTAACATAATAGCTAGTTTTAATAGCATAGAAGAATCCACAAGCAAATTGCAAAGTCAGCAAATTCCCTATGCAAGCACGATAAATATCTAGACATGACTCTAGACGCGAAACTAAAATGGAAAGACCATGTAAAAAAGAAAAAGAAGAGTTAAACATCAAATACAGAAAGATATATGGTCTCTCTCTGGCTGTACAAAGAAAACCATTGTCAAAAATCATACAGTAATTCCAAAGAACAGAACACGTTAAATTCCGGTTAGATTTTACCTGCCTTTCGGCAACACCAGCAAAGTGATTCAATAGCTGCTGAGTAAATGGTTCACATGTAAACTAATTAAAAAAACTTCCATCACCTACAAAGCCTTATGGCCGGAAAGTGCTGCTCTATATGAAACCGCCTAAAGTATGGATCGGTTTAATACGAGAATATAAGCGCTTATTCGAACATTTTTTGCTTGTCTTATCATCGGCTGAAGACGTCATTTTATTATCATTTACAATTTTCTCATCATGAGAATGATTTACCGAATTGACCCATTGTTGCACTCGATAATTTAAACTATCTTCATCAGAAATGCTACTAGACCGGTCTGATAATTCTAAAAGCTTTTGCTTTTCCTGCAGATATTGTTTGTCACGTTCCCGTTGTTCATTCAATCTACGAATTTTTTCCTCGAGAATTGACTCCTCCTTCTTTGCACGTAATTCCTCCAATGCTCGTGATTTAACCTATAAGTCGTGAGTTATATGTCGTTTCGCCATTGCTCCGGCATGAATCACTAACTCTCTGCTCTACACAGGCTGGACAGCATCAATGCGGCACCTCGCTTATGCTCGATGTGACGCCTACGCAATAAACATGATGCCACTTCTTACACTCGTCACATTCAACCATTTCCTCTGTATCCAATTCTGTACATAGTGCGCAGCTTTTTGTTTCTAAATGTAACGTTACTTCTCGTGGTGAACGCAATTTCAGGGTTGAACGTTGTAACTTTTCTCCCATAACGAATATATTTTATTTTCACTTAGTTCGCTCTTGTATTACATGATTAAATATATAATTTGTAAACTGTTGCTTTGAATGTTGCCTCGCAACTGGCTGAGTCAGACGCGGACAAATCCTTAATAAAAAATCACACCGTTTTGTTAATCTCACTTCCTTTCTTCGAAAGGAACTATTCTTTATTTTCCTTCCTCGTCTACTCTCCATATCCAACTCACTTCTTTTTTTTATAGAAACAAAATAAATCTAAGGCAGTGTGATAAACTCAGTTTCGATTCTCAATACAACCAAAGGGATGTTTGAAGAAAAGAAAGAAAATGATGGCAAACGAAAATAGTAAAAGTGACATACTCGAAAATTTTTGGACCCGTCAGATTCCAATGAGGTTTACGGAACATCCTGCGTATTACGGATAAAATTTTAAGAGCCACAATTTCGTCATGTCACTCATTTTCAGCGACAATTTTACCATTTCATTCGCTAATCTATGGGAAAAAAATTGATTAAGCGACTGCAGAAAAATTATCCAATGAATATAAAATGTATCTAATCCTAGAATCAAATATATGCTTATCTCATGAGTCCTTAACGAAAGGATTACATATACGATCAAAACCTATTGTTTTATACGGATTCAGAGAATTTAATCTACCTCTTCATATAACGTTGGTTCTGGTACATTTATCAAAAGTTAAATAACCATTAAATTTCTCATCAAAAACCTAGATATACAACATAATCTCATAAATCAATTTTGTGAATAACCATAAAATATACTCGTCCTCCTTTCTTGAGATTTTCCATGATTTAAATATTATCATTTAATCTGAGTGGAAAAGCCAGCACAGTATAAATCGAACGAGAATGCAAGAAAACATGAATTTATGTATCTACTTGTGTTGTGTGTATGTAGTGCTCGTATATATGCTCCCGTCTCATCAATATTCGTTCGTTATGTAATATAATATTATTAATTTTATAAATTCCAATTTTCATCTTCAATGAATTTTCACAATCATTCAATGAAAATTCGTATATCATTTTCGTCTTCTTATACGTATTGTAAAGCAGAGCACAGCGTACGTACGAGTATAATTTATATTTGAACAAATCAAAAACCAATTCCCTTTATTTATTTTCATTTTTTGAAAGCGCACACACACACACACACACACATAAACAGACACACTTATACAAACGCAAAACGAAAGAAAATGGAAAAATGTATAAAGGAAAATCTGTCATTTTCAATACACAGAGCTTATAAAAATAATCGTATTTGTGATTCTTAATATAAATAAATTTTGTTCTTCTTCATCGCCGTCATTGTCGTTGTTGTCGACGTCTTGTTGATTGTTGCCGTTTTGATAACAAGACACGACGAAATAAGACTTTTCTTGTTATTAAGATATTTAACTAAACGATAATAAGAAATTTTTGTGTAGGCTTGACTCTGATATTGCTGCTCCTTATAACAAATAGGCTATTCTAAGCAATAAAGGAAAGCGTCCACGACGAGACTAATTATATTTGATTTTTATTAGACTTAATTTCAGATGAACATAATTAAGTTGAATTAAACGAATAGATCGTATTGAGCCCGGTTTTTAAAAGCGAAAAGTACTTAGAAATTTTGTTCATCAAGACACATGGCCTTTGGGAGTACGGCTAAATTAGGGGCAATGAAGGAAGAGCGAGAGGTAATTTGGTGGCGCTTTTCAATGCAGTTACAATTATATGCGACACGAACGAATAATTTTCGATAAGAACGCGTTTATTCGACCGATTTATTTTGACCTTTTGACCGAACGATAATTCGCTAAGGCATTGTGATTATACGTTATATTGCACTTAGCAAAGTATTTTCAATATTTTTGTAGTTTGGTCACCGCAGTCTAATGAGACGACCGAATTTTTTAAATTAAAAAATTCAAGTTCGAAACCAAGCTTCCATTCCAACGTCTTGGTAACCTCACCTAGATGATAATACGATTAATCATTTGAATGCTATCGAATGGACAACTAATTGAAATTTTGTTAATGTTGAATGACGCCGATCGTATACAATTTATATGTTTGAATGTTTGAATACAAATAGAATGGAGAATAGCAGAATCATATTCCGACTGTAAGCAAATGTACCAAATTGGTATTTTATATGTTTACTTTCAGTGCGAGAACAATTAAAAGAATTAACGAGACAGTTCGATAAATCAGAAAATGATGTAAAAGCATTACGAAGCGTTGGGAAAATTATGGGGAGGTACTCAAACAATTGACTGAGGATAAATGTAATTACCTCCGATATGTCAGTGATTCAGTGAAACGATAATTTATGTTTATCTATATTTCTACAGTTATTGTGAAGGCAACAAGCGGGCCGCGATATGTTGTTGGATGTCGACGTCAGTTTGATAAGACAAAATTGAGGGCTGGAACTAGGGTAGCTCTTGATATGAAGTGCTCGTTTAATACGTGCATTATATTAATGGATGAAATTGATACAATTGGAAGTCGTCGTTATTCCGAAGGTACATCAGCCGATCGTAAAATTCAACGTACTCTAATGAAATTGCTTAATCAAATGGATGGTTTCGATTCGTTGGGTTCGGTTAAAATGAGTATGGCTACAAACAGTCCGGATACGTTAGATCCGACATTATTACGTCCCGGACGTTTAGATCGTAAAATTGAAATTCTGCTTCCTAATGAACTGGCATGTTTGGAATTTTTTAAAATTCATGCCAAACCTATCGCCAAACATGAATGGTGAAATTGATTATGAAGCCATTGTTAAATTGTCGGACAGTTTTAACGGTTCCGATTTATAATACAAGTAAAAAATGGTAAAGTTTTTAACTAACAACAATTTCGTTTTACTTTAAATTACTATATGTTGCCGTTCAAGCCAACTTTCATCAAAACATTGCGGTTTAACCTCACTCATTTTGGCCAAAATTTTCGTCTCCAATCTAGATGCTGCTAATTCCGTTGAGTACAACTACAACTCTGAAATAAATTTCCAGCCAGGCCCATAGCGATTTCAACCTATTCAAGATTTTACCCGCGAAGGTTGGGCCACCATTATCGATCAAACAAATTCGATCGATTACGAGATTTGGACGAATATTGGGTAAAGCATTGTACGAAAATTTTCTCGTTCAACTTCCATTGACCGAGTTCATCTTATCGAAATTGGCCGGTAAGCATTCGGATGTCGATATAAATCAACTGTCATCACTGGATCCCGTATTGCATAGAAATGTACTATCTCTCGAAACATATGAAGGCGATGTATCGAAATTAGATTTATATTTCACTGTTGTCTGTGATGATTAAGGAATAACGCGAGTTGAAGAGCTGCGACAAAACGGTTCTAATATAATGGTCAACTCATCCAATCGCATTGAATATATCCAACTAATGGTCGACTTTGCCATAAAAAATACTTTGTTTGATATTTTTTATTTATAATTATAGCAACCAATTCAACAACAAAAATTTTCAGAAAAAAAAATACTGATGTACCGGTCACACACAGAGAGAATCGATATTTTTATCTCGTTCTAGTTTTCTGCAAAATAAAACGCCGTTGTAGTGAAAATTTCGCTGTTCAACAACAACAACAACTAAAAATGCGGGAAATTGATGACGTCATAAATCGTCATTTAAAAACAATAATTAGCGAGAAATAGTAAATTAAATTTGATAAGAAAATACGAAAGACAGCAATGATTTGAAAAAAAGAAACCAAATGGAAACGACACGACAATATAGAGAGGGCAATCTTCATAATTCAATGGTCAAGATAAAGTAACCCGTATAACATCCGAAATAATATTCGAAGCCCCAAAAAAACAAAATAAAACATAGCTACCTACTTGTTCACTTTGAAATAGTAGCCGTTTGCAGTTCATGATCACTGCACGTCGTTTTTGTCCCGATTTCAGATTCGAACAAAAATCGTAAATATTTGAATCGTAATATTATCGTTTATGGATTGATTAACGTTTTGTATAAGGTTTAAGTCGTTTATCAACTTTTATGGACCATCCTTCAATTTTCAATTAGACATATCATTACATGATCAAGCCCCTGGTCTTGGTGTCTGTTGTAAAAATTTGCTTTCATAATTTTGGATTTGCTTAATATGCAATGTTAGAGTTTGAACTTACTCGCATGCAGAGAGTCAAACCAGAACTGAACTGAAACCCGATATTAACCGATATTTGTATTGAATTTAAAACCGAAACGGTAACGATTATAATGATAGATAGAACGCTAATCGGAACCGGATCGCAATTTTCAAACGGTTCAGTTCATCGTTCTACAGCCTTGACCAAGTACAGCAGAACACAACCCCTATCGTTTATTGATTTTTTTTTCGACATCTAGTTAGGGTTAAAAACTATGGCAGCTCACTACTTTCGCTCATTGTTAACGCATCCAGTGATCTAGTGCGCTTTTGGTGTTTTGATTTGATAAATTTAGTGATATTATTGCAATATGCCGAAACAAAAAGAGTTAAGTTTAGAACAATGTGTGCAGATATGGCTTCTGCATTAGCAAGGAAAATCACAAGTAGAGAGTTCTAAAACTGAAAGTGAGAGAAGCTTTAAAAAATAGGAAAAAGATTGGTCAAAAATCGTGTGGTCAGGCGAATCAAACTTTGAAGTATTCCGTAATAATCTATATATATAAAAAATTGTTGCAAGTGTGTTGTGACTTTATAACTCACGAACGGTCAAACCGAATTCGATCAAATTTTTAGGGTTTGTTTGTATGGTCGTGTAGATGGTTTATCTAAAGTTTGCACGAAATCGGTCGACGCGTTCGTGATTTATCATTTTTCATGTCAACATGTGATTTTGTCCATATAAAAAAACAACAAGAAATACGTAGGTGCCTATGAGCGTGTGCGGTATGTATACGTGTCAGTGTCACTTTGTATAGTTATTTTCCCTCAGTTTAAGCCTACTACATATGCATGTATGTAAAATTTTCTTTTATTTTCGTTTTTGTCAAAAATGTATTTAAAAAGTCTTATTTCTCTTCAGCAAAAAAACATTTTTATAACTAACGAATGACGAATAATTAGTTGTGACACAATTAAAAAGATATCAGTTGAAATTTGAAATCAAAAAATTCCAAATATAAAATATCTAATAAAAAATTATTTGCTATTTGAATAAAAATTTATTGAATAACGCTCAACACTGCTTCATACACACGGTAAATAAACGTTGTAGCGCATACAGTCAGTGTCAGTGATTGATCATTTTAAGGTTCTTTTTCATCGAACTCGCATTGTGGACAGACGTAATCGGTAAGAGTTGCATTTGATTTTTTTGTGTTTTCATTTATTCAGCTATACATCATCAAACAATTCATTTTGGTTTTTTTAAGCGTTTGAATACAAACAGACAGCAGTGTATATACACTTTCCATTTGCATTTGCTGGTTGAATTGCTATCGGATTTGAAATGACACGTGCAAGACGTTCAAATATTGGTAGACGTACACGTCATTCAACAGTTGTTTCAACCAATCGAAGATCACAAAGTGAACAAGATCGTAATCAATAAAATGCATCACAGAGGGAACGACGTAGACGTATAAACCAATCGGTTGATAGTGCAAACACGGTTGAAGGTGCAAGGTCAATAAATGGACGTACGCGTCCCTCAATTCAAATCATACGACAAATGGAATTGACGGCTTATAATTATGATAGCACAATTGATTACAGTATGCATTCTTATATTGGACAAATGAATAAACAATGTGTGCATTGTAAAGCAGTCAAATTTATTAACGAAACGCCTGGCATGTGCTGTGCTGGTGGGAAAGTTAAATTGCCTGTATTAGAACCTCCACCAGACCCTTTGCACTCATTAATTTATGGCAATTCACCAGCGTCAAAGCATTTTTTAACAAATATTCTAAAGTACAATTCATGCTTCCAAATGACATCTTTTGGAGCTACAAATATTATAAGAGATGGATTTATGCCGACTTTTAAGGTAATTACTTCGCATGGAATAAATGATAGGACATTTCATTTATGTGCTGTCTCTGATGTCTTCAAAAATTCAGATTCATCATCTAAATCTATTTCAAAAACATTACAGATTCAAGGACAGATATACCATAGAGATGGGTCATTGTTGCCATTCAGCCAGATGCTGACCATCAGTTTTTGCAAATATATTTCATTGGTAATGAGAACAGCGAATTTAATCAGCGCTGTGCAATTGCTTCAAATACAAGTCGAGAAATCTTGAGTGAGCTGCAAAGATTTTTACATCAGCACAATGAATTGGTCAAATTATTCAAGATTGCACTGGATCAGATGCCCACGGATGACCATAAAATAATAATACGTGCCGACAGAACACCACTCGGACAACATGCCAGGCGATTTAATGCACCAACAATCGATGAAGTGGCAATCGTAATAGTTGGTGAACAATTTCGGCCAAGAGATATTGTTTTGTACCGTAGGAATGAGCAACTAAATCGTATGTCTGAACTCCATCGTTGTTATGACGCATTGCAATACCCGATTTTATTCTGGAGAAGAGATGATGATTATCATATAAATATACCGATGATAAATCCAACGACTGGTAAAAAAAAATATGATTTTTGATTAGAAAATAAAATAAAAATAAAAGAATAATTTTTATTATTTTCAGGTGGAGAAACAACGAAAAAAGTTAGTGCGATGAATTTTTATTCGTATCGATTGATGATTCGTGATCAAGAGGACAATTACATTTTGCGATGCAATAAACTTTTCCATCAATACATTGTGTACATTTATGCTAAAATCGAGAGCGAACGATTGAATTTCATCCGTCATAATCAAGCCCGATTGAGATCTGAAGAGTACATACATTTACGTGATGCACTATTGAATGATGTGGATGTGAATGACATTGGACGTTTGATGATATTACCATCGTCATATACCGGAAGCCCACGTCATATGCACGAGTATACACAAGATGCCATGTCATATGTTCGTCATTACGGCCGTCCAGATTTGTTCATCACATTTACTTGCAACCCAAAATGGGCTGATGTGTATGATTACTTATTTGATGGTCAGGTGCCAACAGATCGACACGATATAACCGCTCGCATATTCCACCAAAAATTGAAAAAGTTGATGGATCTGATTGTCAAGCTCCGTGTATTTGGAGAAGTGCGCTGCTATATGTATACAATTGAATGGCAAAAGAGAGGCTTGCCGCACGCTCACATTTTGATATGGTTGGTACGGAAAATAACACCAGATATGATTGATAGTGTTATATCGGCCGAAATTCCAGATCAAACCATCGATCAACAATTATTCGCAGTTGTCACGAAAAATATGATACACGATCCCTGCGGTGAAATCAATCCAATTTCACCATGTATGATCGACGGCAAATGTTCAAAGCGTTTTCCAAGACAATTGATTGCTGAAACAATACACGGTGATGATGGATATCTACAGTATCGTCGACGATCAGCTCAAAATAATGGTAAAACTACTACCGTTAAAATCTGGAACCAAGACTTTGAAGTTGATAATCGCTGGATAGTGCCGTATTCACCGTTGTTATCAAAAATTTTCAATGCTCATATAAATGTCGAATACTGCAATTCAGTCAAATCAATAAAATTCATTTGCAAGTATGTTAATAAAGGTAGCGATATGGCTGTTTTCGGAGTGGCTGCTGAAAATAGAAATGATGAAAATTTGCAGTACCAAATGGGAAGATATATTAGTACTAACGAAGCTATTTGGTGAATTTTATCGTTCCCAATACATGACAGACACCCTGTTGTTATACATTTAGCAGTCCATCTTGAAAATGGCCAACGTGTTTATTTTACTGATGCAAATGCCGCACAAAGAGCAGTACAGCCTCCAGCAATTACACTGACAGCTTTTTTCAAGTTATGTGAAACGGATGAATTTGCAAGAACACTATTATATTCGGAAGCACCACGATATTTCGCTTGGAACACATCAACAAAAAAATTTCAACGCCGCAAACAAGGTACTCCTGTTGATGGCTACCGAGGTGTTTTTTCAACGGATGCTTTAGGCCGCATTTATCCAGTTAGTCCAAATAATGTTAAATGTTTTTATTTGCGGTTGTTGTTGGTGAACGTACGCGGGCCACAGTCATTTCAGAATTTAAGAACTGTTGATGGTGAATTGTGTGTAAAATATCGTGATGCATGCCAACGGTTGCGTTTGCTTGAAGATGATACGCATTGGGATGCTACGCTTAATGATGCATCAGTTTCAGCTCACCCAAATCAAATACGTATGTTATTCGCAATAATAATATCAACATGCTATCCATCAAACCCACTTGAATTGTGGAATAAATATAAAGATTTCATGGCTGAAGACATTTTGATTCGACTTCAACATCGTTCGATGGATCCCGAATTGGTAGATACATTAGAAATTTTTAATGAGGCTTTGATATTGATTGAAGATATTTGCCTTATGATTGCAAATAAAGCATTAGGACAATTATGCATGATCGCACCTAATCGTCCAATGTATGATTTATTTCAGCGAGAATTGCAACGCGAACAGCTGTTTGAATGTGACGAATTGCGTGCGTTTATGCAAACACACATTCCACAATTGAACGTTCAGCAAAAGAATGCATACGATAGAATTATGCAAGCTGTCATTAACAACACTGGTTGATTATATTTTTTGGACGCTCCTGGTGGCACTGGAAAAACATTTCTCATTTCATTAATCTTAGCAACAATTAGATCCGAACGAAAAATTGCATTGGCACTTGCTTCTTCAGGTATTGCAGCTACATTATTGGATGGTGGCCGAACTGCACATTCCGCTTTAAAATTGCCATTAAACATGCAAACGGTTGAGATTCCAACGTGTAATATTTCAAGAAATTCTGGAATGGCCAAAGTTTTGCAACAAGCAGCAATTATTTCATGGGATGAATGTCCGATGGCCCATAAAAAATCTTTGGAAGCATTGAATCGAACATTACAGGATCTACGGGGAAATCAACAGTTGTTCGGAGGTGCATTAATATTGCTATCTGGTGATTTTCGATAAACGTTGCCCGTCATTCGTTTCTTTGGGGAAATGTACAGAAGTTATCGCTCAACATAAATATGCGTGTGCGTCTTACAAATGATCCATCAGCACGTGAGTTTTCGAAGCAACTGCTACAGATTGGCGATGGCAAAATTGCAAGTGATTTAAATGGCTTTATCACGTTACCAAACAACTTTTGCACGATTATGCCATCAAAAGAAGAACTAATTGATCGCGTTTTTCCAAACATTGTTCAAAACTATAAAAATCATGATTGGTTAAGAGAACGCGCAATTCTAGCACCAAAAAATGCAAATGTTAATGAAATAAATTTTCAAATTCAACAGAAATTGCCAGGTGACTTGGTATCATACAAATACATTGATACTGCTACGAATAAAGAAGACGCAGTAAATTATCCGGTTGAATTTTTGAATTCTTTGGAACCACCCGGTATGCCACCGCATCATTTACATTTGAAAATTGGTTCATCGATCATACGTCTTCGAAATCTCAATTCACCAAAACTCTGCAATGGAACGAGACTTTCCGTGAAAAAATTAATGCCAAATTTGATCGAAGCAACAATTCTCACTGGCAAAGCAAAAGGAGAAGTTGTACTGATACCACGGATTCCATTAATACCAACAGACATGCCATTTCAATTCAAACGTCTTCAATTTCCCGTGCGTTTATCCTTTGCTATAACCGTTAATAAAGCTCAAGGACAAACGCTTCAAGTGTGTGGTGTGAATTTGGAGGAACCGTGCTTTTCTCACGGACAATTATACGTCGCATGTTCCAGAGTGGGAGCACCAACAAATTTATTTATTCATGCACCAAAAAATCAAACAAAAAATATTGTATACACTATTGTATTGAATTGACTGCTTTTTTTCATTATTTCCAAAAAAAAAAAAAAAAGAAACCAATGAATTTGATTCAATGTTAATATTCATGCGCACCAAAGCACGCCGGGTGTGTTGGCGTGTGTTTGTGACAGCATAACTAAAGAACGGAGTGACGGATTTCGCTGATTCTTTTTTTATTTTGTTCACTGTTGACTCCGAATGGTATGTAGAAATCTTTAAAGAGTAAAGGATCTCAGACTGTAAACTGATGGTTTCAGAAAGAGTCGATCGCCCATCAACTCAATTGGAAAACCACTGAATTCTACAAACTCCCAGCCCCCCCCCCCCCCCCTTAAAGAATAAATAATTTCATAAATACTTTTGTGGGCAGAACGAAGTCTGTCGGGTCCGCTAGTATTACATAATATGATTTTAAAATAAAATTCATTGATACAAATATTTTAGTTTTCTGAATTTAGGCCAAAGTATGTGGTACGAACCGTAAAACACGGCGGAGGCAGCATAATGGTCTGGGCCTGCATGACTAATTCTGGAGTTGGCGAAATATTCGTGTGTGAGGGCCACATGAACTCTTTAAAATACATAATCGTGCTAGAATCTGCGTTGCTGTCCTCATTTTTAACACTTTTTGGTGATACAAACATGGATGACGTTAAATTCCAGCAGGATAACGCGCCATGTCATAAATCTGCCCGCACAATGGCATGGTTTCGAGAAAATGGCATTGAGGTTCTGGAGTGGCCCGCCAAGTCCCCACACCTGAACCCCATAGCACATTTATGGAATTTATTCAAACGTAGAGTCTGGCGCCACACAATAAATAACAAAGAAGACCTAAAACGCTGTTGAAAATTTGTTCCAATTTATTTCAAATGGATACTCAGAAAAGAATTATAAGATATCATGGGTGCTCAATACTTTTGGCCAAGGCTGTATTTCGCTTCGGCTCCCTCTTGAAATTTCTATTATAACACTTAAATGTTGGATTGCGATTAAAATTAGAAGAACTATTTAACTGTAACTTAATTTATAAAATGGGAGTCCTATTTTCCAGAAACTGTAACCACTGTGTTTATGGTACGTAGTATCGTAGCTAAGCTGAATGATAGTCACAGTTTACTTCGCCCCCCCCCCCCCCGTTCCGCAGCTTATATGGGAGTCTAGGATGTGGGAAGGGTCAGGAAATGGAACCGCTTTACAACTGATATTTAATTGTGTAAACGTAACATACACATCAATAATTTAATTTTTTGAAAAGGGGACATTGATCCGCTTTTATTGGAAAAAGTCATACAACAAGTCAAACCACACTTGGGTGAAATTCACAAGAGATGTGTGACCACTGCCAATCACTGAGGATCAAGAGATATCGTACAACTTCACGAACAAATGTTCGCATACCTGGACGTCCTCCTCATTATTTCCGTTAATTTCAACGAATACATCACATCACTGGATCTGGTTGCTTTACTCCGCGAAAAACCAACTAAATGCAATTTTAAATTTCCCGTGAGCTTTGTTCGAATGCTTTCCCAGTAAAATTCTCCAGGCCGCTTGATTTCGAAGTAATAAATTGGCCTTTCTCTGCATGTAATTCAAGCAAATTCTCCCAATCTTCTTATCGAAAGACCCTCGGAAACCCGTGGTGATTACGCCAATTTTTTTGTCGTCTTCAAATGCTTTGTCGATATGTGATAAAAAAAATTTATCAGGATCATAGTTGTAAATTTTCCTCTTAAAAAATCGCGCTCAAAGATGTTTTCAGTAAAGGGATTTCGTATCGCAATAAGAGAATGATATAACACTCTTGTTCATACCAAACAAGATATTCTCGATGGAAATGAGTCAAGGAGCTATGAACCTCATGACTCCGAGTTATCGAAATGGGTACTTTCGTGAGAGGCCTTAAAGGAGATTTGCCCAGGCTATTGAGCATGAGAAGGCCGGTAGATTTGCCGGAAACCCTACATCTATGATTTAAACAAGAAAAAGTTTAGTATCGGGTCTGACATAGTCTGGGCAATATTAGGAGAGTTATCCTACGAATTGTTGCATAAACCATTCAAAAATTTGGTTTACAATAATATCAGCAACAAAAAGTATGAACAAAAGATATGAACAAACTCTTGCGGGATACATCAAGTCACAAGAAATCCCGGATCTATCTGAAGTAGATCAAGCCAATGATGACTTTTAGGAAACAGTTATAATCGAACAAATAAATGACGTTAATTTTTTAGACTATAAGGTACTCTTCGCTTCCCTATTTTTAGAGCTTAGAACATCCCACCGAATGGCTGGGTTCTATCGAAGATTGATTAGAAGCTATGCGAAACTGGCAAAGCCCCTGGCAAGCTTTAAGTTCGTTCATTTAAATCGGAAAATAACTGCGTTCATCAAAATAAAATAATCTCTTCTTTCTAATAAAGTTCTACTATCATTCCCGAACTTTCACTGAGTTTGAACTAACCACAGATGCCCCAAATTTTGCATCTAACGCGGTTTTGCCACAGGATGAAAACCAATCATGTTTGTTAGACAAAACAGAGGAAAACTATACCACAAATGAAAAAAAATGCTTGCCATAATCTAGGCATTCACATTCCATAGAAATTTTTTATATAGATCCAAGAGGGAAAAGAACTTTACTGAGCAGCAGGCACTCAAACGGCCTTAGTAATAAAACAATAACTCAAAAATGAAACGATGGAAGGCTATTTTAGAGGAATACAACTACGAACTTAGATAAGCATAAATGCAGTGGCGAATGCCTTATCAGGAATACCCATACCACAAGAAATAAACGCATTGTCGTCAACCCAACATAGCTTTCGGAATCGATGAACGTTACGATGCGTTCAAGATAATAGAACTGAAATAATTGAAAATTAATATTTTCCACAGATGAGTAGGAAAATTCTACGCTGAATTACATGTCAGAAAACGAATACCACCACCGTTATCCGAATAAACTAAGAACGAACCTAACACCTATCCCAAATTACCCCGAGGTGCCTTAGGCTTCATACTAGCAGAGACCCCAATGAAAACTGTATAAACAGAATACACTCGTTAAATTCTTACTTGAGGCATGAACTAACGGAACTACAGAGGTTACTGGACAGTCTCAAAACACATACAATTAAACGATCTTTAGATTTTATTGGTAGTACACGAAAATGGTGAGAAATGGAAATAGAAAACGAAACCAAGAAACTCAACGGAACCTACTTGGTAAAATTAAGCAACACAACCCTATCGATCGAGAACAATATCTTCATTTCAAAGGAGAAACCAACTCATCACCAAGAGACCTTTTCATCACAAATGGGGAAAGACATCAACAATACAAATCAAATTGAGCAACTCACAAATTGGTTCCTATCCTTAATGGTCATGGTCATGGCCTTCAGACTCGTAAAACCCGACCGAGAGCACTTCCGAAACAGTTAATCAAGAAAAGAGGAAGTGCACAACACAATAACCCATATAGTTAGTTCAGAGAAAACATCAATACCAAGAAGATAATCTTATGAAATACGAAAGTTCGAATGCGGAGCTTCGAATTTAAGAGGAGAAGAGTTAACGCACATTCTTTAGCAATATTGTGCTATACGAGATAAACACTACATCTTAGTCTCGTTGCTTGTATAAATGGGTGCTTTAAACCAGCACCGATCAATTTATGAGCCAAATGTTACTCCACAAACCTTGTGGAGGGCAGAGAAGAATTGGCTTTAGAATTCAGATTATGGCGATACAAATGTTGGTTTCGATTTAGTTCTTGTTTAATTGCAAATTTGTAAGCGATTAGTTAATACAAGGTTTTAATACAAGACACTGTCGTCTAACCTGACACAAAAATAATTTATTACACGCCTGGATAAGGTTGACCGACCCGCGACAAGCACTTGAAGGAGCAACATTGGACCCAAAATTTGGTGGCGGTCTGGTGTAATAAATCATCAAACTTGATTAGAATGACGTTTGTGGTCTGGAGCTAACCAATGTAAATTGTAATAAATTATTGTCCAAGAACTACCCCGATATCATAGCTAAACCGACTACTCGTTCCTCAAAAACTGTAACTGTAATAAAATCGGGATTTATTGTTATAAATGTGTAACAAATTATGGTATAGGCTTCATTGAGGCGGGCTAATTAGGTCGTTGCAGGCTTAAAGCACTGTATGAATGTGGGAATTGAAGTGAACTACATAGCGGGCCATCTTATAGTTTGATTTGACCGATTAACTTGAAACTTTGAAAGGTTGTCAGTATGATATCGCGCGTCACGAAACAATCATGTTGTTGCTTGAGGAGCGTTTCGGAATATTGAAAACTTATTTTCTAAGTTGGTGTTGTGTAGCCGAAACCGTGCGAATTTTGAAATAAAAACATGGGTCGTGAAATAGCATCAGGCGGAACCGCGGTAGTGAAATTGGAAAAGAAAATTCGTGAGAAAGGCTTACTATTGGATGATAGACGTGGTCCTCGAGCTCGGATAATGGGCATGCTCGAGAATAGTGCGGTTGTGATCCATAAGTAGGACAGAATCCATCGACCTCAACTCGACGCCGATCGCAGCAAATGGCCATTAGTCGCACAAGCCTGAAGAGAATTCTGCACAAGGACCTCGGATTTTTCGCCTACAAGGTCCAGATGACTCAGCAAATGACTATCCGCTTCGATATCAGTTCTCTGCGTGGCCCATAGACCAGTTTCATAATAAAGTCGATTTTGGACGACAAGTCATCCTTTCAGACGAAGCGCATTTCCATCTCGAGGGCTATGTAAACAAGCAGAACTGCCGGATTTTGCTTTCGTAACAGCCACACGTAATCGTAGAGAAGCCAACGCATTGACCAAGAGTGACTAAGACGCTGCTGGAAACGCCGTTGTCGTCAATGACGACCGTTACAAAGCCATGCTGACCAACTTTGTATGGCCTCAAATTGACGCTATGAATGTGAACAACCCTTGGTTTCAACGAGATGGTCCCACATGCCATACAAACCGACCGACAATCATTCGCCTGCGCGCCAAATTTGAAAACCGAATAATCAGCCGTTTCGTTATAGATAGATGGTATGCATAACATTGCGACAGTTACTCGCGAAATGGGCGCCGAAATCATCGAAAAAGTTTTTAAAAACTGGACTCACAGGAAAGCTTACTGTAAGACCAGAAGAGGGAGCTTACTGTAAGACCCTTAACTTGACTGGGACCAATGTTGTATGGGTATATCTGATCCAGGGCCCAATTTCGCAAGATGCTACGGAACGATTTTTTTCTAACTTTTCTAGTAAGTAAGGCAGGAGTATTTAACGTGATTTTTAATCAATTCTGTGCTGGGCTAACTTCACATAAGAGCAAAAGGGTTTTTATTGATTAGTGTTGACTGATGATTTTTTTTTAGTTTCTGGGATACAATCGTCGGATTACTTCACATACGTACATTTGAGGAATCTGACTAGTTCGCATGATCGCATTCAAAATGTAGGTTATTAGTTTTATGCATTTGTCTGGTAATTCCCTTATCATTTTTCCAGTGATAATGCAAGTTCTTAACTTTATTCCATTCAAACTGTATAGGTTTAAAGGATGAATCATCATCCATCTGGTGAGGAAGCAACAATATTATTAGCTCCTTCGTGTGGTGAAAACACCGTCTTTAGATGTGCAGCGAAAGCATTGGATTTAGTACCCATTAATTTTGAAGTAGTTCTTGTTGGTGAAGTGTGTTTCAGATATTAACATTATGTCTATATTGTGCTCTGCTATATAGGCCGTTTGCATTCCATATTGCTATTTTCAGGAGAGTCATTTTTGATTTTTAACAACTATCTGCCTCAGCGTGTTCATATTCTGCATATCGTAATATCTAAACAATAATTAAACTTTTATTAATTTATTCTAAACCCAAATAAAATATACATAAATTGGGTCAAATATTAAGTAAAAATTCCAAAACACTAATAGTCCTAAAGTAGTTCTAATAAATAATCATCTTATATCGACCGTATAAAATATTTGTCCAGAGAAAACTTCATTATTGTAAATCTCCCAAATCAAACTGTAAATTTTAAATTGCCGTAATGTAAGAGGATGTTAAATGTAACCAAATATAAGGATGGAATACGATAGTTCTTTTTTATAGTTTTCCAAAGTTCATCCTTATTTATTTTTTATAGAAAAAATTTTAATTTTAAACTTTTACATCATTGATGTTTAATTTTCCGTAAAAATATTTCAAGTTAAAATAATCAGAAGGGAAGAGCAATGGAGATGAATTTATATTAACTTAAAATAAAAGTTTCAGGAGGGTTTCTTCTCCGAATTCTAATTTATTTTTCGTAATATTATAAAAGATTACTTAATGTACTCAAATGTATTTTAATTTTTTTTTCGAACATGCTGCCCATCTTGTATGTCAGATAATTTAATTCCATCCTAAGGGAAGCGACAAACTTTTGCTATTCTGCGCTTAACATTCCATAGGCAGTTTTAAAATCTGCTACCTGAACAAATCCATCATTGCCAGTGTATACCTTGATCACCTGACCCAATTTCCAATTTAGAGGTGGTTGATTTTCATTTATCAGGACTACTAACTCTCTAACAACAAGTTTTCCGGTTGATTTGATCGATTTCGTTCGTTGCTGGAGAGATCGAAGATATGACCGTTGACCAGCTCAGGAAATCGATGTTATCGTGGCTGTTTGTGTCCTATCGGTCGAGAGTTTAGTTTAACTACCTCTACTTGTTTGATCAACGTTATTGGTAGATCATAGCAACGTCCATCGTGCTGCGTAGATGGAATCTGACAAGTTTTACTCCTACCTCATGATGCGAACCAAAATGAGTGGTGGAAGGCGGCGTGTTTCTCCAGTCTACATGGCTGTCCTCACACACTGATTGTAAGTCATTTGAATTGGCCCCCACAAAATTTGTTCTGTTATCAGGGGGTGCCTTGAAAGCGTTTAAAACAGCCCATAAACTCTTGTGAGCTAAGGTCAGAAGTCAATTCTAGATTAATCCGCATTTTAAAAGCCGTCGTACTCAACTGGAAAACTTTCCATTTTAACCAGTCTGATGATGGTAATGAGTTCTTGGCCCAATTCTCTATCTTACGCGATCCACTAGATTTGAATGTTGACTTGGCCTTTAAGCACAACAAATATGTAATAACTCGTCGCAGTGTTCGGAAGTCGTTGTAAACCTTTATATAGGAAGGAATCCAAAAATCGGAATGAGTGAAGAAATCTGGTCAGCTGGATTATTCTCGTTGTGTACGTGCGTTTTCTTTCTTGATTTTTGTTGAGCAATGGCCCAGTGATTTGTAGTGAATGTTTTCCACTTAGGTGGGAAAGATTTTATCTAGTGGAGAGTAATGGTTGAATCTGATCAGTAGAATGTCTCATCAACATTAAAATTTAGGTTCTGCTGTGTTTTACGCACTGACTGTGTAAGGAGCGCCGCTGTACACAGTTCTAGTCGGGGAAGTGTTGTCCTTTGCAGTAGAACTACGCGTGACGGAATGCATCACTACGAATGTAGATTGCTGTTCTATACGCCCGCCCGTTCACTCAAATCGGCGAACCCATGCATTTGTATTGTTTGTGGCTTCTTCGATGTAAATACGCGACGATCGATCGTAAATATGTTCCGTAAATTATCCGAGAACTAACCGTGAGATTACTCGTTGGGTAAATTGCCCGAGAGGATCGTAAATTCGGCCAATATGGGAAAATATAGTTATTTTCGTGATAAGTTTATTTTTTTTCAACTTAATGAAACAATTGAATTTATTGGACAATGGATTCTACAACAGTTCGAGCGTTGTGACCAAATCATTCTCATCAATTTTTAAACAAGTTTCAATCGAATCCGATTGAACTTTTTGATAATATCTCGACAGTTCGTACACCATTTCTTTAGTGGCGAATAGTCTGCTAGTTAAATTGTTTATGTTTGATGTTATTACCTGATGTCAGTGACTGGTATCATCAACAATTCGACTAAAAATTACTTAAATGCCGTAGTCAGAAACAGGTTACGATAAGAATTACTCAGTCTAATTTAGCAGCACTTCAAATTCTCGTGTCAACTTATTAACTTACCGTTAACTTACTTACTGTCCATAGTGGAGAAAAAATCGGCTATTACGTTCCTCATCGACATGCGTGCAGATATATCGGTAGTACCGCCAACACCAAGTGAAAAAGAATCCAATCCCGAGTATAAACTCTTTGCAGCAAATGGAACGATGATAAACATTTACGGCAAAAAACGAATTAAGATTAGATCTAGGTTTACCACGATATTTGGAGTGGGGATTTTTTATTGCTGACGTCAAAACACCGATCATTGGAGCATTGGTCATTTTCAAATAGCGGAAATTAAACCTTCAATCCACATACTCGTTGTGCTGCACTATTAAGCGAATACGCAGACATCACAAAAATATCTTCATCATCGACAATCGGAAATTCAGACATCGTACATCGACTAGAGCAAGAAGGCAAAAGACGAATATTTAATGAGAATGGGTATTTGCCTCCGTCGACCAGTAACTGGGTAAGTCACTTAGACATGGTAAAGAAATTTAATGGAACATGGCATCCATGCGGAGAATACCGCACGAGTATTCTTAGTGGAAATACAATATTCAGCCAAATAGATTTACAAAAAGCATTTCATTGTAATGCGCCCTAAACGTTCCATTAAGAGGACTTTTTTATATTTATTTGGCTCTAGCTCCAAATTTGGTGCCATTTGGCCCAGTTTCAAATTACAGTTTTGTTTTACAATTTTTTACAATTTTTACATTTTTTTTTTTAATTTTTCAATCATTCACTTTTTACTCATCGATCCCCATCCGTTCATTCCCATTCGTAATAATTCTAGCAAACTCCTTGCACTCCTGCAAGAGAACATCGAACATTTGCCTGCTCTGATTAAATGCAGAGCATTGTAAAATCAAATGTTTGATGTCCTCCACAACCAAGCAGCTGTCACATATTTCACACTCAATCAAATTGCGTTTCTTCAAACATTCTTTCCAATTTCCATGATTCAGTCTCACTCGTTCCATTGTTCTTGTCATTCTAGTATCCTCCCTTAAGTAGCTTAAAGAAAGGTTTACTCAACGGAGAACTAACCAACTCAAAGTACTTCTTACCTTTCACCAGACATCTTTCAACAAACTCTCTCCCCCATTTTCTCCACAGATTCACCTGAAACATGCGAAGTACATCTCTTGCATCCATGAATTCATATTCATTTACCTCCTCAACCAAACAACCCCATTTTGCAAGTATATCGACTCTTTCATTACCTTCAATCTGTAGGTGTGAAGGTATCCATTGAAGAATGACCTCATTCCCACACGATTGAAGGTACTCATACAACATTTCCACATACACATTACCATGAGTTCTCCCACCCCTACTAATTAATTCCAATCTATTCCGGGAGTCGGAGAATAATACTACTCTCCTCCTCTCTTGTGTCATTGCCAACTTGATCCCTTCCATAATTCCAATCAACTCTGCATTCATTATTAAGAGGCCTTAACAGAGGCCACTAACAAAATATCTAAACGTGTTTTGGCAAAGGAACCATAAAACCTTCTTGGCGATGATAAATTATTATCCGAAATTTATACAGAATTGCACATCATTTGATGTGAATGTTAAAAACGACAAAACAATCTTGACCTAGACCGATGAAGCAAACTAAGCCTTGGATAAATGCAAAAATCAACTTGCATCACCCACATTACTTGGTTTTCCGAGAAAGAACGCAGAACTCGAATTACAGCATTGCATCAAAACGTCAATGGAAATTTCGGACCGATAGATTATTTTTCGAAGAAGTTACCCGATACCCAACAAAAATACCATTCGCTTGATCGAGAATTTTGGAGAAAGTATTTTTGTGTCAAACATTTCCTAAATATGTTGGAAGCAAGTGTAAGTCGAATTTATACGGACTATAAACTGCTTGTTAGACAAAGCTATGGCTAGACAAATCCGTCGATTGCACTTTGTGAGCCAATTTTCAACCGATATTCGACATATCAACAGAAACGAAAATACAACAGCGGACCTTCTATCAACGATCCAACTAATCGAAACATTTGATTACGACAAATTATCCATTAAACAAGAAATGGGCGATGATTTCGCCCGAAAATCCGTCAAGGTAATTCATCTTTTCTAATTTAAAAAAAAATTCTATCCCAGGTTCTAACGAGATGATCTGGCACGATACGTCGACTCTGAAAATTCGACGGTATATAACGCGGGAATTCTGTCAACAAGGTATGCTACTGTTAGACTTATAACCGAACGATATGTGTGGCCAAACGTACGAAAAGATGTTACAAATTTCGCGTGAAGTTGTGTACAATGCGATCGCTCCAAGATATATCGTCATATGGAAACATCGATAAACAAATACAAACCGCCGGATCGACGATTTAACCACACCAACATTCAAATCTTTCGACCATTACCATCACCATATATGGCTATCGCTATTGTTTAACCGTAGCCGAACATTTTACTCGCTGGTCAAAACGAATTCTATTAAGTGATATTTCCGCAGAATTAGTCGCACGTGGAATCTCGAGTTGTTGGTCACACGTTGTGGATTCCCAGAATATATCACTAGGGGCATCGGGGATAGCCGAGTATCGCTTAAGGCACAATCAGATTATCCGTATCGCCACCGTATGAAGGACTCTTCCTTGTACTTAAAAGATCGCCGACAGTTACTCGGCGAAAGGATTTAAGAATTTGACAAAGTTGCTTCGGGAGGTCTCGATGTAGTTTAAAAGCCCTTGGTGCCATACTTTGTCAAAAGCTTGAGCGACATCTAAGTAAATCCCAGAACATATCTTCTTATTCTCAAGTGCATCCTCAACGACAGCCGTTATTCTGTGAATTAGTTCAACTGTAGAGAGATTTTCTTTAGACTCAATTTGGTGTGGTGGAATAATCGTTTTTCTTCTATTATAGGTTTAAGCCTCTTGAGCAGCAGTTTTTAAATTGTTTTTATATTATCAGAAGTAGTGATATCGATCTATAAAATGGTTTATCGCTTGCTGGATTACCTGGTTTAGGATTCATAATCAGTTCAGCCAAAATTATTCCATTGATGTGGAACATATTTTAGCACGAAGGCTGCATTCATTATTTCAACTAATTTACCCAAAACTTTCTTTCACCTCATAACCTGGGGCTGTTCTGATACTTAAGATATTATTGAGTACGATTGCAAAAATTTTAACTTGGCCAGAGAGGATCAATTCTTCCTATTTTATTAAGGCGTACCAATTTAGATACGCCTAGCTCTCCTCTTTTCATTTATACTTGCCTCTATCTGTAGAAACCTGTAGAAGATGGGTTGGCCCATGAGTTCTGCACTCCGAAAAGGGGTCATAGTTGTGTTCATTTTCATCACCGGTCGTAATCAGATGATGAAAATGCCCTTTGGCATCCTGCCCCACGCCAAAGCTTTAACCACTGGGCCGTTTGGTCGGTCTTCCTTGTTTTTATTTGGTGATTTTATTTGTTCATATGCTTAGGTTTTGTTTAAAGAGTTGATAACAGGTATTTTTCTCAAAGTGTCAAATATTTTAGGCTGTAAAGATAACTAAAAGGTTTGTAATATTCTGACAGAAGTTATTTTCGATTCACTATATGTCAAATATGTCTCGAATTTTCCAAATTTGTATCGCTAACACTTTAATGTTGTCGGCGGATGAATATTTAATTTTATTGTACTTCGCAGGAATCGAACGTGTTGAAGAAACTAGATCAGTTGCAGGTCGTAAAGCATATGAATACCATCGCCCAGTTCATACTCGTGAAACAACAGCTGTAAGTTAAAATGTTAGTGAAGAGCCAAGGATCTCTTTGAGGCGTCGTTCACAACAATTGGATGAAATTGATTTGAATGATTTTTGGTTTCAACAGTGGAAACCTAGTTTGATGATCGCATAATTTCAAGAAACTCGGATGTCAATTGGCCACCAAGATCATGCGATTTGACACCGTTAGATTATTTTCTTTGGGGGGTTTTTGAAAAGTAACGTGTGCAATGGTTCACAAACAATTTAAGATCTTAAGAATAGCATTCGAGCTTAATTTGAGGCCATTGAACCGCTTTTATTGGAAAAAGTCATCAACAACTTGGATGTTCGGATGCATCCCTGAAACAGCCGTGGTCAGCTTTTATTTTCAATAAACAAATTTGAATTTCCAACATACATTATGTGTTTTCTTTAATATAAAAAGAAAATTAACAGATGGAACATCTTCTATTACAATATACCTCAACCAGTCTATTACCTCTTTTATTGCAAATACTTCAGCTTTGAACGAGCTGCAGTGGTCAGGTATACAAAAAGAGAGGTTTAAGTTAATTGCATCACAGAATACCCCACCTCCGACCTGATCATACATCTTTTGAGCATAATTGAAAAGTTAACAACTTTAGGGTTTAGAACAGCTTTCTCCTCCCACTCCTCTCTGGTGGGAATATCAGTTCTAAACATCTCCAGAAAGGCTAAGGATGGATCAGCGTAGTTGAGATAGATGAGTGTCCTGTGGCCATACATATTTTAGATGCTTCTTTACCTAAGATACGCAAGGACATAAGGTGAAACGGAATTGCTTAAGTTGGTAGCTCTGGAGCGGACCATTGATGCACAGAGTAGGTATAACATTGAGAGCCTACCCTAATGATTGAAGAGCAGAGCCAATATACGATGAGGGCCCTCCAACCTAATCTTTTCCAAGGGTACTTTTTCCAAGAGTAGGGCGCTAGAGTGGCTTTCTTTACGGTTTCTAATATATTAGAATTACCAGCATAGTTTGGTGTCTAAAATAAAACCCAAGGTACTTCATTTTGTCTGTCAGGGTGTAGCTGATACCATTTAAAGTGTGGGTCGATCTGGGTAAGTTTTTGCTTTCTAGAGAAAAGGACCAACTCAGTTTAGTGTGAATTAGCACAAAGACCAAAGCTGTCGGCTTAAGTCCAGCAGAGTATGGTGTGCGCGCTGTCCATGCATTCATTCAGAGTGCTAGACTAGTTTTCGAAGACGCGGTTTAGCATTTGTTCATGAATGCCTTCAATTCCAATGAAGAGGATTGCACCCTACGATGCATTGTTCCGCTCCTCACAAATCTCTTAATGGAGGATCCAGTCAGACTAGCTGCCACGTTTTTGCCTGATCACCGCATCGGTCGGATGTTGTAAAAGGTCCTGCTACATCCAGTAATATTATCATGAATAATTCCTTATATTGCCGTTATTTTTTAACAGGGCAAATAAGGGATGAAATGCAGTTTTCACAGGGCCCGTGTGACCCGGATTCGGTCGAGAAAGTGAGTTTTCATAATAACGTTAAAGGTTCGTTGGTAGTTGCGATTCGGTGTCTATTTGGTTGGTGAAAATAATTCCGGATGGTAGAACCGATACCTAGTCTTGACACATACTATTCTTACCTGATTTCTTGGCATGTAAAAGTATATTTTTTGTAGAAGAGCAGTCGGGCGGCATTGTAAGAGTGACTATTAATTTGCAATTACTCGAACACTAAGGTTAACTCGTCAGCCTCTACTATTGTTTTGTCAAATCCCTTATCTGACCGCATGTCTTTCTAGAACCTAGTAAAGGACCATATGACCCTCGATATCTTCGAATCGATCGAGGGTGTTTCCATTATATCGATATGCTCCGAGTGACTAGCATTCTAAATGATCCTTATACGACCATCAACGGGTAGAATACCACTTGATGTGCCCGGTTCAGATACCAAAGCTCCCGGTATTTCCCGTTCATCATTTATGTATTACTTAACGTCTCTGTACTGAATTATTCCCAGTTCAGCTAGCGTCTCCTTGTTTAGCACAGGATGGAACTAGTTCACGGGCCCTCTCGTAACTCTCAGGTATGTGGCGGCTAGAGCCTTTTTCATCACCTTACTCTAATTTTCGAGCACTTTACTTCCGTTTTTCCGAGCCATGTAAATTAAAGAAATCATTAGACGCGCTTTGAGCACCTATCTAAATTAAAGGCATAGTGACAGTTATCTGCAATCACGTCCTTTTCGCAACCGTAAGCGATTCCTCTTGAAATCTTAGGCTCTTGAATAAAGCCACCAGACCAACCGCTCATTCAGAATTCTTAAATTTTGTTAACCCATTCGAGCGTTTTGTCATGTTTAATGGTTCTTTCTACGATCGTAATCTTGGTGGTACTTTTGTCCTTAGTAGTTGTTTTTGCGAAACCAGCATTATTCCTGCTTATATCCGGTTTTTTCTTTGAGTGTTTGAATTTGTTACAGAGCTGGACTCTTAATTGTTTTCGTTTATTTTAGAATATGTACCATGAATAGCAGAGAAATGGGGTGTTCATCAGTGCAGAGGTCTGTGTAATACAGATAAGTCTTCTTCGTCTGGATGGTAGTACTTGGATACCCCGTTAGAGATTAAGCTATTTTTCTGCGCCCCAGCGGCGTTACCAAAATCTTCTGTAATGATTTTATGACAGATTCGACTATCAGTTTAAATTTACTCATCCTTCAAAATGGAATAACTTCAGTGAAATCATCAGGGGAAACATGTAGATTCATGTAGGGAGGTGGGTGGACTCCCGAAAATTATATGAACTAACTCTTTCTAAATCAAACCTGCTAAATGGTGCTTTCTTCTGATCTTATAAGTGGAGAACCCAGTATGTGATTGTTGATAAATTTTCTCCTTGATTATAAACCAAATGACTCCTCTATCTCTCTATAATTAATCTCTAAAATTATTCTCCAAAATAAGATATGGGTAATCGCATAATGGTGAATACGATGATCGTTTTGGTGATGGAAAATAATTTCATCATCCTTCAATATTTCTATCTGTTTATCGAAGTTTGGTGTTATTAGTAAGTTCAATTCACTATTCCCCTTCGATTTATTTAAAACAAGTAGTTTTTCTTAAATTGATGGTGTTATCGACTATAGTTGTAGCCTATCGTTGGGTGAGGACTCCAAACATGTTGCCTAATGATCAACGATTGTACTTACCTCAAATTTTAGCGCAATTTTTAAGATTTCTATCTTTTGCCCTGTGAAATTCTGAATAAGAAAATCCAGAGCCTACTATTCTACAACATAATTAAATTTGAGTAACAGACTATAAACTCATCACAATGGGGTTTCAATGCCACTATACAAATAAACTACGAAAACCAATTAATATAATTCAGTTTGCAAACGGTTTGTTAAATGCCCGACAATCTTTTACGGTTAAAGTAATAATTATAAACAAACTACATTTTGCCAGCTAGAAGAAAACCAGCTAAGCATAGCAAATCTGAATAAATTTAAAATATTCTCGTATATTCTTAGATTGCATAAAATACCGTTACCATTTTTAATTATTTGAAAAAAATATTATATCATACAACAAAAGCTTGAAACATCCGTAGCAAAAAATATTAAAATTTTTTGTTCCAGAAACGATTGGGTAAAATGCATTCAGACACCTTCATTGTAAATAAATACAAAACAATACATAAAATTCCCTCCCAATCGAATCGTGCAACATCACCGCAAAAAACAGAAAATAACTATGTCATGGCTGAGGAACAAATTTCTTCTATTCACGAACGTAATTCATTCGTATCGATCTGATTGAATTCGACAAACATTTCATTTATCAGAGATTTTAACAAAAACAATTCGTTTTGAAAGTGTGACTGATTTATCTGTATAGACGAATAAAGTGTATCACAGAAAGATCTTCAACGTTAAAATTGTTTTTGTTTCTTCAATTCATTATTACTTAACACAAGTGTATCCAAGAGTATAATGCCAGCAGCAGTAGCTAGCATAAAGCAAAAAAAAATTAATTTTAAATTAAGGTCAAACATTTTTTGTGTGTGTGTGTGTTAAATAAACTTATCTTGTCATTTTATCTTCTCAACTGAACTCACAGAACAAAAAAATCAATAGAATTAAGTTCTTCGTTTTCATAGAAATAAAAATAAAATTTCATTAAAGCAAAGTAAATACAAAAATGAAAGAAACTCTTTGCTCTCTATAAAATTACACAGAACCTAAGCGAAGTACAAAAAAAACGTTGTGGAATGAATAAAAAAGAACAGAAAACTTTATTATTTATTTTATAAATACTCGAGATTGGTCGATTCAATCACAGCCACTAGAGTATATAACTGTACGTAGTTATAGAAAAATCTGACTATTTATTTTCAGTTTTGTGGTCAGGTACTGGGACTGGCCTCCTCTGGTACTTGGGCGTACGGTTGATATGCCGTTTCTAATTCACTCACAAAACGTTGGTAATGCAGATTCGTGTTGGCGACGTCGACAGTGTAGATTATAATTATCATTAGTGTCGGTAACGAAGATTCGTTTTAATGCCCAGCAGAAAAACGTTGGTAATGACGATTTGGTCGTAAGCATCTAAATCGAGAAATTTCCATAGTGCAAACTTTAATTGAAAAATTGATCATAAATAATGTAACAGCCGATAAAACAAACAAAAATTATGCTAAACAGCAAATATGTCGATAAAGTAGGCTAAATAAGTTTTATAAGCTGAAAATATGAAATGCTTAAGTCTTTGCGAGGGCTATGTGTTCACCCTAAATGAACTCGTATTGATTGTTATTTTGTTTCGCTTTGAAGGTTTTTACCATTTTTTCATCGATCTCACTACGACATACTAAGAAATTTTGCGTTGACCCAAGCTACATTGCGTAGTCAGTCAGATTGATGATCCACTGGTGAACTATTTAACATGAGACCACTTAATCATTAAATAAGCAGTAAATTCGAGATTACACAAAAACTCATCAGACTTTAGCAATCAGATCCTAGACGTTAGTCAAATGCTGCATATAAGACAGCAGAAGTTACCGGAGTGAAACTTTTAACGTTAATAAAAAGTGTAGATTCACGAATTATCAAAAAGTGTAGCTGCACAAGAAAAAAAATTTAGAATTCGAGTCACGTGTTTTAAAATTGTTAAAAATAAACAATAAATATTGAGTATCATAGTACAAAAAAGCCATTTTAATCCAGAATTCAATCATCGGAACCATGAGTGCCGAATACGGCGATATGGCCCTACACGTAGAAGCATGTTTGGTTGCCGAATTGACCTAATTTCATTATTTATTCAAAAAATTATCGGTACAAGTAGATAACACTAAATTTCAAACTCGGCACTCAAGGTTTCGAATTTTTTTTTTGAATAATTAATAGAATTAAGGAAATTTGGACAAAGGACGCTGCCACGTGTAGAGCCATTGCGCCAATCACAACATGCAAATTATCTTTGAATTTTATTTGACAAAAAAAAATTCTTTTATTTCACCTATGATCAGGGAATGGAGAGTGGCGAAGAAGCATTCCATCTCTAACCATCGATACCTAACGTTTAAGCTCAATCTCCAAATTACAAATCAGTGCGTGTTCAGAAATCCCCGGAGGACAGTGCCATCGTACGAATAATGCCGTATCGTACAATGCCGTTCTGATAATGAAGTGAACTTAAGGTTCATAGCTCTGGTGCTCTGCTGTTATATGACTCCAATTAAAGACTCGATCTGACAGAATCTGACAAACAAGATATACAACAAGACATATGCAACCTATCGTCGATGCACAACCACCACCACTCCCTTGTGTAGTTTGATCGAGAGGGCCGGCATAATCCACACCACTGTGAAGAAACGATCTCGAAGTGGTAAGATGATGCGATTGGAAGCGAAACCATGCATTCGCACGTACTCAGCGAGCACACCAATGCTTTAATGCTCAGTCACCCACCGTGTAGTGTTGTGTGATTTGCCTGTGAAATTAGGAAGACAGATTATTATTTGTGGAAGGCAACAAAACCCTAAAAAGGCCTACAAAGTCGAATCCACCGATTAGACTACCAACTGGAAATTGGACTCGAAGGAACTAATAATATCGTGCTTCCTCACCAGATGGATGATGATTTATTTATTTATTTATTTTAGTTTACAAGAATTTTGAGGACAACACAACTTATTTTGAGCACGAAAGCTCATTTATAATGAATTGTGCCGTCCTTAAGATTTGAATACATATGTTGCCAATTTCTTCGTGAGTTTTATTGTAGCAGATCCGTGGTCTTGCAGCAGTCCTTGATTATTACCTAGTCGAGCAAAAAATTTAGAACGCCCTGTTTCTCTTCATCACCTTCATAAGTTATTCTAGTCTTTTTGTGAACTACGTAAACACAAAGACATTGATGGCTATTTACTTTTCATGCTTTTCATGATGGCTATGATTCATCCTTTAAACCTATAAAATTTGAAAAGAAGAAAGTTAAGAACACAATCAAAACTTGTATTAGCCCGAAAAAGGCGCCAGGATTTGACCTTATTACTGGAAATATGATAAGTGAATTACCAGGCAAATGCATAAAACTAATAACCTTCATAATGTATGTTCTGAATGTTCTTAAAAACTGGACTCACAGGATGGCTGACTGTAAGACCAGAAACGGGAGCCACATGAATGAAATTGTTTTTCATTTTTAAATCGGTGACTCCAATCTACACAGTAACAAAAATTTCCAAGAAAAAAAAAATTGTATAATCATTTTATGCACACCACAAAACGCTTACAGCCAACAAGCCACGAGTACCGTCTAATATAGAAGTCCAAGATGCTACAATTATCAAAATCTTACAGAAACAATATTTCTATAACGAAATTCACTGCCTCAAATCCTCAAGGCAATTACACAAAGAAAGGCAGACCACCCGAAATCCAATAATATTGCACAAACACAGCATAATAACGGTGGGAATCATTGAGGATGTACGTCATAGCACGCTGCACGTACCAACAAATAGTGAATTAGCGACGTAACTTTATTCAAAAAATTTTAAAATCCTTCCGCCATAAACAATACATGGCGGAACAATTAATGGGACCGTTACCAGCTAACATAGTGCAACCAGGGAAAGCATTTACCAACACAGGAATCGACTATGCTGGCCCCGTTCCATACCGAAATAGTAAGCTGCCTACAAACGATTCGTTTCTAGAATTGTGTAACGATATTTATTCCAACAATTGCTTAATTAATAAAACCAACTGACACTTCATCCCACATCACACTTCTCAAAAATAAAATCAGTGAAATTTTATCTCAGAAGAGTTATTAGTGAATCTACCGTAATATTCGAGAAAATGTGCGCGGTTACAACTCCAATTGAAGTGTGACTCACGGGCTTTAACATCATCATAAAAACAAAATGGCATATAACTGAACAAGCATAGTGCAACGCTTCTGGAAGCGTTGATCCGCCGAATTTTAATCACCAACTGCAGCGCGAACCAAATAAACAAAAACCCAACCAAACTTGATAGTAAATGTTTTAGGATTAATAAAGAATTATTATCAGCTACCTGCCACTCGGTGGAAGATGGCAAGGTTCCAAGAGACTCACGCTGGTAACAATGATTTGGTTCGAGTAACCACAGTGAAATGCCAAGACGCAATATATAAAAGGCTAAATATAAAATTATGCAAGCTACCGGTCGAAGGCGAACGCAAAGATGCATTGCCACCATTGCATATCAAGTCCGGCGATAGAAGTTCAACTGGCAACAACAACCCAGTTATGAGAAAACAGCCACACAGACAAGCAAAACAAGTAGAAAGCAGCGCTGTAAAAAGAGGCACTTTAGTGCATTTCGGACACTTATGAAGAATGTGAGACACTGAGGCACTTAAAAAAATTTTAGAGGCCACTCTAATATTTAATATTAATAATTAATAGTAAAGTTGGCTTTTCTGATAAACGCTATAGTCTCTAGCAATTTTGCTGAATAATTTGTAATTACACATCAACACCATCTATGTTCTGTTAGTTAAATCAACTACTCTCAGCAACCGTGATAAGTTCATTAATACATCAAACGCTCATTGTTAACGAAGATGAGCAGAATTTCAAAACAGAAAGTTGCCGATTTGAAAATGTTGATGTTTCTCATCACAAATAATTTACCATTTAGTTTAATTGATTCATTAATCGATTTAATTAAGTCTATTGATTTAGAATCGAAAATATGGCAAAAAATTGAAATTTAGCCGCACCAGAGGTACGGATACAACAACAACGCTACTTGCCGAATAAGGAACTAAAACATTAACCGGGAAACTTCAAAATCATAATTTCTCAATTATTATTGACCAAACGACAGACATTAGTTCCAAAAAGTGTTTGGCATTAATAGCACGATATTTGTGTGAGTCACGCCAGAAATCCCATTTTGGAAATCCCAAGGTTTTCTTATTTTGTCGAGTAGTGTTTGATTTGTAAAATTTGTGCATAATGTATTTTGGGAGGTGATATGGGATTTCTGACGTGATTATCACACCAGAAATCCCATAGATCCGTTTAATCATTAGAGCATATGTTTTGCTTTAGTTAAATTGTGCAAAACTATGCATGCCAAAATCAATTTAGATCTCCTCCAGAATTGGTCAGGATTTCTCCTAGAATTGCTTTATCTGCCAATTTACATGCGTTATGTACAGAATCTGTTAAAGTAGATCAACTATGTAAGAAAAAGTTGTAGTTTAGACTAGAAGTATATAGCCTGATAAGACCAGGATTCACTGGTGGCATACTCCATATCAGCCAGAATTGGAAATAGAAAACTCTTAATTCAACCCTAATTTAAAACTGAAATTTTTGAAATACACTTAATGAATGATTTTTGAAAATCGCACATTTTATAAATGTAATCACAAAAACTGTTTGTACTGAACATACTGATCAAGTTTCATGATTGTGTCAGAATGACCCGTAGAAAACCCCCATTTCGTCCCTAATTTCAAAAGATCATTTCGAAAAATGTTGTATGGATGATTTCTGGAAATCCCACCTTTTATTAAGGAAATCACTTAAACTAGTTGAAATGAAATGTTAAAGGAAGAGTTTTGTATTCTGGCTGATGGGGAGTATGCACAATCATGAAATTTGATCTGATTGTCATTTCAACTAGTTTAAGTGATTTCCTTAATAAAAGGAAAATGTGTTAAAGTGTTAAATTAGTGTTAAATTAGGGTTGAATTAAAAGTTTTCTATTTCCAATTCTGGCTGAAATGGAGTATGCCACCAGTGAATCCTGGTTTTATCAGGTTTCTGGTGTGATAATCACGTCAGAAATCCCATATCATCTCCCAAAATACATTATGTACAAATTTTACCGTTAGACGCACAAAATTGCACAATCAAACACTACTCGACAAAATAAGAAAACCTTGGGATTTCCAAAATGGGATTTCTGGCGTGACTCACACCGATATTTCGATAGTATTGGGTGTACAAATGTATTTCCGACCCTTTTATTGAGGTGTCGTTAGTATGCTTGCATACTGCTTGCATATTATTCAATCGGGCAATACATGTTTTTTGGAGGTTAGATATCAAGCTTGAATAATTACTAGTGACATTTGTTCAAAGGTAAACAACAATTATTTTCATGTAATTGAAAATGTCGAATTTTGTGCCAAAAAACAGCATCCCGCAAGGAAGTACTTCATTATTTTTTTTGAAGAAAAGTGCAGCGGAAACAAATCGTTTGCTTGTGGAAGTTTACGATTAACATTCTCCATCGAATACAACATGCAAAGAGTGGTTTCGACGATTCAAAGTTGATGGGTTTGACGTAAGAGACAAAGCACGTCAAGGCGGACCAAGAAAATTTGAAGATACAGAATTGGAAGAATTGCTTGATGTGGACCCTTCTCAAACCGAAAAACAATTGACGGAAGAGTTTAATATTACACAACAATGTGTTTCGCAACATATACATGCAATGGGATTGGTTCAGAAGCTGGGAAATTGGGTGCCACACAAATTGAAAGAACGGGACATTGTTGCTTCAACGACAACAAAAGAAGGGGGTTTTGCATCGGATCATCACTGGGATGAAAAGTGGATCCATTATGACAATCCAAAGAGCAAACCAGCGTGGGTCAAGCCACGTGAAACAGAGTCGTCGACGCCAAAAGCAAATATACATGGTTCGAAGGTGATGCTTTGTATTTGGTCGAATATGAAGGATGTGGTTTATTACGAGCTGCTGAACGAGCGTGAAACCATTACGGGACAAGTTTATCGACGACAACTGATGGCTTTAAAGCGAGCTCTAGCTACAGAACGACCCGAATGGGACAAAAGGCACGACAAGATTATTTTGCAACATGACAACGCTAGGCCACATCTTGCTATACCTGTTAAAAACTACTTGGACAGACAGAACTGGGAAATTATACCCCACCCGCTGTATTCACCAGACATTGTTCCCTCTGATTACCACTTGTTCCGGTCGATGCAATCAGCTCTAGCACAACAGCACTTCACTTCATATGAAAACGTCAAAAATGGGTCGATGACTGGATCGCCTCGAAACAACCAGACTTCTTCCATCGGGGAATCCGTTTATTGCCTGAACGATGGGCGAAGGTTATAGCTTCCGAAGGAGCATACTTTGAATAAAACATTATTTCATTTTCTACACAATCTAATGTCTTTTATTTCACTAAAAAAAGGTCGGAAATACATTTGTACACCCAATATAACAAACTTGGCCAAAGATAGTTTCCTCGCAATGATGGAACTCGATAATTCAGCCGCTCAGTCGGTGTACAATAGTATTACCAAATTTGTAGACGACCACCAAATTCCAATAAATAATTTAATTCGATTTGACGCTGATAACGCTAGCGTAATGATGGGCAAAACTGCTGGTGTCCAAGCATTACTTAAAGCCAAAAACCCATACATATTTTCACTTGGATGTACATGCCATTTTCTGCATTTGTGATCGTCCAAGGCCGCAAAAAAATTACCTGATACATGTGAACAATTGGCGAATAAATGATTTTATATCGTTTCAAACAAGCTTCAATGTGCCAATTCACAAAATTATGATGGCATCAACTACTAGATGACTTAGAAGGCGTAATTTTACGCATTTTAGAACAGTGGCAACCACTAAAGCACTACTTTTTGCTAAGGACTAACAATTCGAATAAGGAATATTCCGTTAAAAGTTTCATACTGATGGTTTTACATAATTTTATTCTTGAGGAACACATCGACGAACATAACTTGAATAATATTAACTTAAACTGTACTGCTCCAGTTTTCAAAGATTTAAGTTTAATATATTTAGGTCCAAAAGCTGAACTAGAAATAAAAAAAGTAACTTGTCTACCGAAAGAGATTTGGCAATAAGAGAAAATTGTACACAATTTTATGTAAAACTAAGTGAAGAAATTATTAGCCGTTCCAATTTTAATGATGAAACTCTTATTCACATTCAAACTATCGATCCTGAAATTCTAGGAGTAAGAACGCATTTGAAGTTAGACCTATTTTAATCCTAACCAACAAAAACAAACGAAAATTTGTATGTATTGGTTAAAAGTAAGACAAGAATGTCATTTAGGCGAAATATTGAATTTATGAATTAATTCCAATTGAAATTTATAATAAATAATTAGATTCAACATTTATTAGGATTGAATATTAGAATTTAATATTTTCTTAAGAAATTTAGTATTTGAATATTTCGAAACCTTATATGTTTATCAAAAATGTTATTACGTTTTTCTGATAGGTCTAGGTTAGGACTATCTATATTCGAGGCCATTTGAAAAGCTAATAATTTTTGCGCGATCAAATTAATTTTTAGCTGTGCTTTACTAACCTGAGAAGTTAGGATTTTCTTAAGAAATTGAATATCTCGAGACCTAATATGTGTAGATAGTCCTAACCTAGACCTATCAGAAAAACGTAACAACTTTCTTGATAAACATATTAGGTCTCGAGATATTCAATTTCTTAAGAAAATAATGAATTCTTATATTTCATTCTAATAAATGTTGAACCTAACTATTTATTATAAATTGCAATTGGAATTAGTTCATAAATACAATATTTCGCCTAAATGACATTCTTTTTTTACACTTTAACCAATACATACAAATTTTCGTTTGTTTTTGTTGGTTAAGATTAAGTTAGGTCCAACTTCACGCGCGTATACAAGCGTGTGAAGTTTGTGCTAAACTAATCCTAAAGTTAGCTCTATACTGGTTAGGTCTAACTTCACATGCATGGAGTAAGACTAGTACCTCCAATCAACTTATATTCGCACTTGTAGGAGGATAAAATTGATGAAACAGAACAAGAATTAAGGACTGTAATTTTTAAAAAATTTGTTCCTGTTTCCTCGAATTTAGAGAAGTTTTGAGGCAACATTTTTGAACTAAAAATTGGTTTAGGAGAATTACGATTTTCAAATTAAAAAATTTTTATTGGTGGTCTTTTAAGCCTACCACATAGTAGCGCTGCTGCGGAAAGATGTTTCTCCCTGCTAAACAATATTAAAACAAAAAACAGAAATTGTTTAAAAACGGAAACAATAAACGAATTGATGATTGCTAAGCAGCTCACAAAAAATTTAGTTAGAACACGCTAAACCCTTATTTCATCTTTTTTTGAATTTATAATAAGACAAAGTGATAATAAGAAGTGCTTTAATGTCTTTTGACACCTGAAGGCACTGAATGAAAAATTTTGAGGCACTGAAAATTTGTGCAACGCGACAGCGCTGCTAGGAAAACATTCACGGTCATTATATCCGAATGTTTGGTTAAACTGAACGCTCTGGTATACTGAACAAATATTTTTGACCGTGCGGGCAGTTCGTTATAAACGTATTTTACTACATTTAGGAATTTCAACTGATGCATCGTCGAAAAAAAAACAATTTCCAATCAACATCGTTCATCAAACAAAACAATGTCAGTTCCTAAATCATGGATCTCAACATATTAACAGCGAGATAAGATTTTACGATACGGAGACGCATACCAAAATCTTATTGATTGTTTTTAATCTGATTTATATTAAATTTCATCGGAAGTCTTTTTACAAGACACATTTCTCAAGAGATGATGGTGGTATACAAGAGCAAATAACGAAATTAAATGGTTCCACACACACACACAGTATTTTTTATCGCACATCAAATAAAACAAAAAAAATTGTTGGCATATTTTCGACAGGCAATTCCTTTCAAAAAAAAAAATAAATAAATAAATAGAACAGAATCAAAAAATTTAATTTACCAAGCCAATATAAAGAACAAAACAAGAAAAATACAAATTTGCTATTATTAAATTCCAATAAATTAAATTGTAATTATTTATTGTTAAATAAAATAAAAAATGAAGCGAAGTAAAAAAAACTTACCATTGAACATTCCGGTTCTTGTAAACATGCGAAATCCTCGGTAGCAAACTGAAATTAATAACAAAAAGTAATACAGACCATTATTAAAACAACATTAAACAATAATTTTTTTATATTTACTTATAAATAATCGTGTATGATTATTATCATTTAACAATGCAATAAAATATTTAAGTTTTCGTATTTTTATTTTTATACACACGGTAGTTTTTATTATTAAAATAAATATTTTACTATCATTAACTTAAACAAAACAAAAAAAAAACAAAAAGCTTCAAGGAAAACGAAAATTTATTATTATTTTTTATCACACGAATTATTTATTTTTGCAAAATACATTTTATTAAGGAATTTCTTTTTCAAAGTTCTAACTTGTGTGTTGACATTAAACATTTTTAACAAACAAAATAAAAAAAATTAAATAAATAAATATTCTTCTTATTTTTTATAGATCACGATTTTCTAAAATAAAACTTTCGTTCCGTTTTAATTTTATTTTTTTATTTTTGTTTAAAGTTTACGTAATTTTGCTTCAAATTATATTTATTCCTTTTACAACTGCTGGTGTTGCTGTTGTTGTCGCCTTATTCTTATCAAATTGAAATTTAGCGCATAAAAACAAAACTTTTTGCAAAATATTCGCATTGTATTTAAAACGGTACCAGTATTAGTGAAAGACTAAAATCTACTTTAGAGCGCAAAATAAAATCAATTCACCGGGGCAAGTAGTGCAGTAGTTGCTTCGATACTTGGACCGGGAGGTACTGGGTTCGAATCCCACCAGAGGCTGGATGCAAAGCGAGTGGAGAGAACATTCTTTTGTTGGAGAGTGCAGAATTCAGCGCAGACCCATCGTCCATGTTTGTGTACAGGTTGTACACTGTAATTGTGTGAATGGGTGGTGTGTGCGTGACTGAACAGCCTCAAAGGACTTTGAACAATTAATACTTTCTTTAAAAAAAATCATATACAAAAACTAAATGGGCCAAACTAGTGTGAAAATTCTGTGAATTCATTTCATCTCATAATATCGCATGATAACGTAGCCAGAAGTCTTTTCAGCACGAAAAGGCTTTTAATTTTGTGTCTTAGCTATAAAAAAAAACTTTTCGAAACAAATTACAACAAAAAATTAACATTACATAAAATCCCATACGAATAACTATTAAATTGTAAAATTATATTTGGTATACAATTTTACAAGAAACAATTACTTTTAAATTTCATGTGCCGATCCCAAAAATGTCTGGACCAAGTACGTAGTGGTTTAAGGCTTGTGAACCTCATTACGGTATCATGGGGAATACTGGTAGAAATAATTTATTGAACCATTCTACCACTTGGGTATTCTGAATTATTATGAATTTCTGTAAATTTGTAATTTTCCAGCACCGATCTCGGAAATGTCTGGACCAAATGAGTAGTGGTTTAAGGCTTCTGAGTCATTATATAAAAAGACAGCAAAACCTCATTATGGTATCATGTGGAATACTGGTAGAAATAATTTATTGAACCATTCTACCACTTGGGTATTATGAATTTCTGTAAATTTGTAATTTTCCAGCACCAATCTCAGAAATGTCTGGACCAAGAACGTAGTGATTTAAGGCTTCTGAATCATTAGATAATAAGACAGCAAAACCTGATTACGGTGTCATGGGGAATACTGGTAGAAATAATTTATTGAACCATTCTACCACTTGGGTATTCTGAATTATTATGAATTTCTGTAAATTTGTAATTTTCCAGCACCGATTTCGGAAATGTCTGGACCAAATGAGTAGTGGTTTAAGGCTTCTGAGTCATTATATAAAAAGACAGCAAAACCTCATTACGGTAGCATGGGGAATACTGGTAGAAATAATTTATTGAACCATTCTACCACTTGGGTATTATGAATTTCGGTAAATTTTTAACTTTCCAGCACCAATCACAAAATGTCTGGACCTAATGGGCAGTGGTTTCAGGCAACAGAATCATTAGATAATAAGACAGCAAAACCTCATTATGGTATCATGGGGAATACTGGTAGAAATAATTTATTGAACCATTCTACCACTTGTGTATTCTGAATTATTATGAATTTCTGTAAATTTGTAATTTTCCAGCACCGATCTCGGAAATGTCTGGACCAAATGAGTAGTGGTTTAAGGCTTCTGAATCATTATATAAAAAGACAGCAAAACCTCATTACGGTAGCATGGGGAATACTGGTAGAAATAATTTATTGAACCATTCTACCACTTGGGTATTCTGAATTATTATGAATTTCGGTAAATTTGTAATTTTCCAGCACCAATCACAAAATGTCTGGACCAAATGGGCAGTGGTTTCAGGCTTCAGAATCATTAGATAATAAGACAGCAAAACCTCATTATGGTATCATGGGGAATACTGGTAGAAATAATTTATTGAACCATTCTACCACTTGGGTATTATGGATTTCGGTAAATTTGTAATTTTCCAGCACCAATATCAGAAATGTCTGGACCAAGAACGTAGTGATTTAAGGCTTCTGAATCATTAGATAATAAGACAGCAAAACCTCATTATGGTATCATGGGGAATACTGGTAGAAATAATTTATTGAACCATTCTACCACTTGGGTATTCTGAATTATTATGAATTTCTGTAAATTTGTAATTTTCCAGCACCAATCTCAGATATGTCTGGACTAAGTACGTAGTGGTTTCACGCTTCTGAATCATTAGATAATAAGACAGCAAAACCTCATTACGGTATCATGGGGAGTACTGGTAGAAATAATTTAGTGAACCATTCTACCACTTGGGTATTCTGAATTATTATGAATTTCTGTAAATTTGTAATTTTCCAGCACCGATCTCGGAAATGTCTGGACCAAATGAGTAGTGGTTTAAGGCTTCTGAGTCATTATATAAAAAGACAGCAAAACCTCATTACGGTAGCATGGGGAATACTGGTAGAAATAATTTATTGTACCATTCTACCACTTGGGTATTATGAATTTCGGTAAATTTTTAACTTTCCAGCACCAATCACAAAATGTCTGGACCTAATGGGCAGTGGTTTCAGGCAACAGAATCATTAGATAATAAGACAGCAAAACCTCATTATGGTATCATGGAGAATACTGGTAGAAATAATTTATTGAACCATTCTACCACTTGTGTATTCTGAATTATTATGAATTTCTGTAAATTTGTAATTTTCCAGCACCGATCTCGGAAATGTCTGGACCCAATGAGTAGTGGTTTAAGGCTTCTGAATCATTATATAAAAAGACAGCAAAACCTCATTACGGTAGCATGGGGAATACTGGTAGAAATAATTTATTGAACCATTCTACCACTTGGGTATTATGAATTTCGGTAAATTTTTAACTTTCCAGCACCAATCACAAAATGTCTGGACCTAATGGGCAGTGGTTTCAGGCAACAGAATCATTAGATAATAAGACAGCAAAACCTCATTATGGTATCATGGGGAATACTGGTAGAAATAATTTATTGAACCATTCTACCACTTGTGTATTCTGAATTATTATGAATTTCTGTAAATTTGTAATTTTCCAGCACCGATCTCGGAAATGTCTGGACCAAATGAGTAGTGGTTTAAGGCTTCTGAATCATTATATAAAAAGACAGCAAAACCTCATTACGGTAGCATGGGGAATACTGGTAGAAATAATTTATTGAACCATTCTACCACTTGGGTATTATGAATTTCGGTAAATTTGTAATTTTCCAGCACCAATCACAAAATGTCTGGACCTAATGGGCAGTGGTTTCAGGCTTCAGAATCATTAGATAATAAGACAGCAAAACCTCATTACGGTAGCATGGGGAATACTGGTAGAAATAATTTATTGAACCATTCTACCACTTGGGTATTCTGAATTATTATGAATTTCTGTAAATTTGTAATTTTCCAGCACCAATCTCAGATATGTCTGGACTAAGTACGTAGTGGTTTCACGCTTCTGAATCATTAGATAATAAGACAGCAAAACCTCATTACGGTATCATGGGGAGTACTGGTAGAAATAATTTATTGAACCATTCTACCACTTGGGTATTCTGAATTATTATGAATTTCTGTAAATTTGTAATTTTCCAGCACCGATTTCGGAAATGTCTGGACCAAATGAGTAGTGGTTTAAGGCTTCTGAGTCATTATATAAAAAGACAGCAAAACCTCATTACGGTAGCATGGGGAATACTGGTAGAAATAATTTATTGAACCATTCTACCACTTGGGTATTATGAATTTCGGTAAATTTTTAACTTTCCAGCACCAATCACAAAATGTCTGGACCTAATGGGCAGTGGTTTCAGGCAACAGAATCATTAGATAATAAGACAGCAAAACCTCATTATGGTATCATGGGGAATACTGGTAGAAATAATTTATTGAACCATTCTACCACTTGTGTATTCTGAATTATTATGAATTTCTGTAAATTTGTAATTTTCCAGCACCGATCTCGGAAATGTCTGGACCAAATGAGTAGTGGTTTAAGGCTTCTGAATCATTATATAAAAAGACAGCAAAACCTCATTACGGTAGCATGGGGAATACTGGTAGAAATAATTTATTGAACCATTCTACCACTTGGGTATTATGAATTTCGGTAAATTTGTAATTTTCCAGCACCAATCACAAAATGTCTGGACCTAATGGGCAGTGGTTTCAGGCTTCAGAATCATTAGATAATAAGACAGCAAAACCTCATTACGGTAGCATGGGGAATACTGGTAGAAATAATTTATTGAACCATTCTACCACTTGGGTATTCTGAATTATTATGAATTTCTGTAAATTTGTAATTTTCCAGCACCGATCTCGGAAATGTCTGGACCAAATGAGTAGTGGTTTAAGGCTTCTGAATCATTATATAAAAAGACAGCAAAACCTCATTACGGTAGCATGGGGAATACTGGTAGAAATAATTTATTGAACCATTCTACCACTTGGGTATTATGAATTTCGGTAAATTTGTAATTTTCCAGCACCAATCACAAAATGTCTGGACCTAATGGGCAGTGGTTTCAGGCTTCAGAATCATTAGATAATAAGACAGCAAAACCTCATTACGGTAGCATGGGGAATACTGGTAGAAATAATTTATTGAACCATTCTACCACTTGGGTATTCTGAATTATTATGAATTTCGGTAAATTTGTAATTTTCCAGCACCAATCACAAAATGTCTGGACCAAATGGGCAGTGGTTTCAGGCTTCAGAATCATTAGATAATAAGACAGCAAAACCTCATTATGGTATCATGGGGAATACTGGTAGAAATAATTTATTGAACCATTCTACCACTTGGGTATTATGGATTTCGGTAAATTTGTAATTTTCCAGCACCAATATCAGAAATGTCTGGACCAAGAACGTAGTGATTTAAGGCTTCTGAATCATTAGATAATAAGACAGCAAAACCTCATTATGGTATCATGGGGAATACTGGTAGAAATAATTTATTGAACCATTCTACCACTTGGGTATTCTGAATTATTATGAATTTCTGTAAATTTGTAATTTTCCAGCACCAATCTCAGATATGTCTGGACTAAGTACGTAGTGGTTTCACGCTTCTGAATCATTAGATAATAAGACAGCAAAACCTCATTACGGTATCATGGGGAGTACTGGTAGAAATAATTTAGTGAACCATTCTACCACTTGGGTATTCTGAATTATTATGAATTTCTGTAAATTTGTAATTTTCCAGCACCGATCTCGGAAATGTCTGGACCAAATGAGTAGTGGTTTAAGGCTTCTGAGTCATTATATAAAAAGACAGCAAAACCTCATTACGGTAGCATGGGGAATACTGGTAGAAATAATTTATTGTACCATTCTACCACTTGGGTATTATGAATTTCGGTAAATTTTTAACTTTCCAGCACCAATCACAAAATGTCTGGACCTAATGGGCAGTGGTTTCAGGCAACAGAATCATTAGATAATAAGACAGCAAAACCTCATTATGGTATCATGGAGAATACTGGTAGAAATAATTTATTGAACCATTCTACCACTTGTGTATTCTGAATTATTATGAATTTCTGTAAATTTGTAATTTTCCAGCACCGATCTCGGAAATGTCTGGACCCAATGAGTAGTGGTTTAAGGCTTCTGAATCATTATATAAAAAGACAGCAAAACCTCATTACGGTAGCATGGGGAATACTGGTAGAAATAATTTATTGAACCATTCTACCACTTGGGTATTATGAATTTCGGTAAATTTTTAACTTTCCAGCACCAATCACAAAATGTCTGGACCTAATGGGCAGTGGTTTCAGGCAACAGAATCATTAGATAATAAGACAGCAAAACCTCATTATGGTATCATGGGGAATACTGGTAGAAATAATTTATTGAACCATTCTACCACTTGTGTATTCTGAATTATTATGAATTTCTGTAAATTTGTAATTTTCCAGCACCGATCTCGGAAATGTCTGGACCAAATGAGTAGTGGTTTAAGGCTTCTGAATCATTATATAAAAAGACAGCAAAACCTCATTACGGTAGCATGGGGAATACTGGTAGAAATAATTTATTGAACCATTCTACCACTTGGGTATTATGAATTTCGGTAAATTTGTAATTTTCCAGCACCAATCACAAAATGTCTGGACCTAATGGGCAGTGGTTTCAGGCTTCAGAATCATTAGATAATAAGACAGCAAAACCTCATTACGGTAGCATGGGGAATACTGGTAGAAATAATTTATTGAACCATTCTACCACTTGGGTATTCTGAATTATTATGAATTTCTGTAAATTTGTAATTTTCCAGCACCAATCTCAGATATGTCTGGACTAAGTACGTAGTGGTTTCACGCTTCTGAATCATTAGATAATAAGACAGCAAAACCTCATTACGGTATCATGGGGAGTACTGGTAGAAATAATTTATTGAACCATTCTACCACTTGGGTATTCTGAATTATTATGAATTTCTGTAAATTTGTAATTTTCCAGCACCGATCTCGGAAATGTCTGGACCAAATGAGTAGTGGTTTAAGGCTTCTGAGTCATTATATAAAAAGACAGCAAAACCTCATTACGGTAGCATGGGGAATACTGGTAGAAATAATTTATTGTACCATTCTACCACTTGGGTATTATGAATTTCGGTAAATTTTTAACTTTCCAGCACCAATCACAAAATGTCTGGACCTAATGGGCAGTGGTTTCAGGCTTCAGAATCATTAGATAATAAGACAGCAAAACCTCATTATGGTATCATGGGGAATACTGGTAGAAATAATTTATTGAACCATTCTACCACTTGGGTATTATGAATTTCTGTAAATTTGTAATTTTCCAGCACCAATCTCAGAAATGTCTGGACCAAGAACGTAGTGATTTAAGGCTTCAGAATCATTAGATAATAAGACAGCAAAACCTTATTACGGTGTCATGGGGAATACTGGTAGAAATAATTTATTGAACCATTCTACCACTTGGGTATTCTGAATTATTATGAATTTCTGTAAATTTGTAATTTTCCAGCACCGATCTCGGAAATGTCTGGACCAAATGAGTAGTGGTTTCACGCTTCTGAATCATTAGATAATAAGACAGCAAAACCTCATTACGGTATCATGGGGAGTACTGGTAGAAATAATTTAGTGAACCATTCTACCACTTGGGTATTCTGAATTATTATGAATTTCTGTAAATTTGTAATTTTCCAGCACCGATCTCGGAAATGTCTGGACCAAATGAGTAGTGGTTTAAGGCTTCTGAATCATTATATAAAAAGACAGCAAAACCTCATTACGGTAGCATGGGGAATACTGGTAGAAATAATTTATTGAACCATTCTACCACTTGGGTATTATGAATTTCGGTAAATTTGTAATTTTCCAGCACCAATCACAAAATGTCTGGACCTAATGGGCAGTGGTTTCAGGCTTCAGAATCATTAGATAATAAGACAGCAAAACCTCATTATGGTATCATGGGGAATACTGGTAGAAATAATTTATTGAACCATTCTACCACTTGGGTATTATGAATTTCTGTAAATTTGTAATTTTCCAGCACCAATCTCAGAAATGTCTGGACCAAGAACGTAGTGATTTAAGGCTTCTGAATCATTAGATAATAAGACAGCAAAACCTGATTACTGTGTCATGGGGAATACTGGTAGAAATAATTTATTGAACCATTCTACCACTTGGGTATTCTGAATTATTATGAATTTCTGTAAATTTGTAATTTTCCAGTACCAATCTCAGAAATGTCTGGACCAAGAACGTAGTGATTTAAGGCTTCTGAATCATTAGATAATAAGACAGCAAAACCTTATTACGGTGTCATGGGGAATACTCGTAGAAATAATTTATTGAACCATTCTACCACTTGGGTATTCTGAATTATTATGAATTTCTGTAAATTTGTAATTTTCCAGCACCGATCTCGGAAATGTCTGGACCAAATGAGTAGTGGTTTCACGCTTCTGAATCATTAGATAATAAGACAGCAAAACCTCATTACGGTATCATGGGGAGTACTGGTAGAAATAATTTAGTGAACCATTCTACCACTTGGGTATTCTGAATTATTATGAATTTCTGTAAATTTGTAATTTTCCAGCACCGATCTCGGAAATGTCTGGACCAAATGAGTAGTGGTTTAAGGCTTCTGAATCATTATATAAAAAGACAGCAAAACCTCATTACGGTAGCATGGGGAATACTGGTAGAAATAATTTATTGAACCATTCTACCACTTGGGTATTATGAATTTCGGTAAATTTGTAATTTTCCAGCACCAATCACAAAATGTCTGGACCTAATGGGCAGTGGTTTCAGGCTTCAGAATCATTAGATAATAAGACAGCAAAACCTCATTATGGTATCATGGGGAATACTGGTAGAAATAATTTATTGAACCATTCTACCACTTGGGTATTATGAATTTCTGTAAATTTGTAATTTTCCAGCACCAATCTCAGAAATGTCTGGACCAAGAACGTAGTGATTTAAGGCTTCTGAATCAATAGATAATAAGACAGCAAAACCTGATTACGGTGTCATGGGGAATACTGGTAGAAATAATTTATTGAACCATTCTACCGCTTGGGTATTCTGAATTATTATGAATTTCTGTAAATTTGTAATTTTCCAGCACCGATCTCGGAAATGTCTGGACCAAATGAGTAGTGGTTTAAGGCTTCTGAATCATTATATAAAAAGACAGCAAAACCTCATTACGGTAGCATGGGGAATACTGGTAGAAATAATTTATTGAACCATTCTACCACTTGGGTATTCTGAATTATTATGAATTTCTGTAAATTTGTAATTTTCCAGCACCAATCTTGGAAATGTCTGGACAAAGTACGTAGTGGTTTAAGGCTTCAGAATCATTAGATAATAAGACAGCAAAACTTCATTATGGTATCATGGGGAGTACTGGTAGAAATAATTTATTGAACCATTCTACCACTTGGGTATTATGAATTATTATGAATTTCGGAAAATTTTTAATTTTCCAGCACCAATCTCAGAAATGTCTCGACCAAGTACGTAGAGGTTTCCGGCTTCTGAATCATTAGATAATAAGACAGCAAAACCTCATTACGGTATCATAGGGAGTACTGGTAGAAATAATTTATTGAACCATTCTACCACTTGGGTATTATGAATTTCGGTAAATTTGTAATTTTCCAGCACCAATCTCAGAAATGTCTGGACCAAGTACGTAGTGGTTTAAGGCTTCTGAATCATTATATAATAAGACAGCAAAACCTCATAACGGTATCATGGGGAATACTGGTAGAAATAATTTATTGAACCATTCTACCACTTGGGTATTATGAATTTCGGTAAATTTGTAATTTTCCAGCACCAATCTCAGAAATGTCTGGACCAAGTACGTAGTGATTTAAGGCTTCTGAATCATTAGATAATAAGACAGCAAAACATCATTACGGTATCGTGGAGAATACTGGTAGAAATAATTTATTGAACCATTCTACCACTTGGGTATTATGAATTCCTGTAAATTTGTAATTTTCCAGCACCAATCTCAGAAATGTCTGGACTAAGTACGTAGTGGTTTCAGGCTTCTGAATCATCAGATAATAAGACAGCAAAACCTCATTACGGTAGCATGGGGAGTACTGGTAGAAATAATTTATTGAACCGTTCTACGACTTGGGTATTATGAATTTCTGTAAATTTGTAATTTTCCAGCACCAATCTCAGAAATGTCTGGACCAAGTACGTAGTGGTTTAAGGCTTCTGAATCATTAGATAATAAAACAGCAAAACCTCATTTCGATATCACGAGGAATACTGGTAGAAATAATTTATTGAACCATTCTACCACTTGGGTATTTTGAATTATTATGAATTTCTGTAAATTTGTAATTTTCCAGCACCAATCTCAGAAATGTCTGGACCAAGTACGTAGTGGTTTAAGGCTTCTGAATTTCATTACGGTATCATGGGGAATACTGGTAGAAATAATTTATTGAACCATTCTACCACTTGGGTATTGTGAATTATTATGGATTTCTGTAAATTTGTAATTTTCCACCACCAATCTCAGAAATGTCTGGACCAATTAAAATAGAACAGCATTCACCACTGTATATTATCGGTTAAATTTAGTTACTAAACATCTTTCAGTTTACCGGTTTTTGATAAGCTAAGCTGTTGGTAGTTTTATTGCCGATCACGTGAAATTTTCTTATCATTTCTAATTTATCCGTTACAGACATCTCATAATAGTTGACACTAAAATGAAAAGTTCCACAAAGTTGAAACAAATTTGAACTCGCCCATATATACTATAACAGCTGTTATTTTAGAGTCAATTTTGACCCACCATGCTTAGAGGGTAAAGGCCCGGAAAATCAAAGTTGGTTTTGTTCCGGTTGTAGCGTGCTCAAAAAAACAACATTAATTATTTTTACGGGAAACTAAATGCAGATTATATGGAAAATGGATTTTAAAATTAAATTGCTTACCTTAAGTTACAACTGCCTTATTCGACCATGCCTTAACTTTCTTTTCCCTTCCAATCTTAATGGAAAACCTTTTAAAAACCAAATTTGTTTCTTTTGGTAAAGTATCTACCGGAAATGTGATTTTAGAGAGATGGAAGTTAAAATTTTGGAAAATAGGTTTCTTTGGTTTTGGCGGCAACTTTAAACGAAAGCCGGTTAAGGGAAGCTCGACGAGTCGTACCTCTCCAGAGGAAACATCGCAGCTAGTGTCTAATCTTAGTGAGAGGATAACTAGGGATCTTAGAGATCGACTATCTCTAGGCATGGAGAGGAGGGACACATCGGATTCTGATGGGAGGATGTGGACTTCTTAAGGTTTAAGGACTGCGGAGGATACCTTCGACTCCATCGGGTTCAAATAACCGACGTATCACGGCTGTCGCGATAAGGTGAGTAAATACTGTTACTAATGATCAGGTTTGTGCAAATAAATCTACATCACTCCAACGCTGCTTCGAGTGGTCTGCGAGCGAAAGGGTACACCCTTTTTTACGCTTGTGGGATGGAAAGAGCAGATCATGTATACTGGTGGAAAATAATATAAATGTTTTTCTACTTCAGCAGTATTGCAATGGGGACATAACTGCGGTCTGTATAGAGACGTAGGGAAGGAGATTCTGGCTTGCAGCCGCATACATGGACTGGGAGAAGCCAGTACCGCAACATTTACTGAAATCGACATCCCTCGATCTATGAGAAGCTTCACATTTTTCAAAAATGAGTAGTAATAGATTACTAAAAGTCGATATCCATATCAATGAACAGCTTCCACATTATGAATAGACGATTACAAAAGAATACTGCATGTTTGAATCTGCAAATGCCATAAAAAATTAAATTAACTTGAAGCAAAGCAGACATCAAAGAAAAGTACACTTCTGCAAATTGCTTTTCTAAGGTTAGAACAACGGCTTGAAAAAAATCGTCACCAGTGCTTAGACAAGAACTTATTTTGACTTGTACTAGATCCAACTGCTAAATAGTTAAATGACTAGAAGAATAAGAACTTACAATAGAGCTTGTGCTTCAGTCGGCATCACTCCTCCCCTACTGTTATTTTGTTGAAGGAGAATAAATTCTGCATTCGTGAGAATTATAATTTAGATAATAAAACTTATGAAAGTTAGTTAATTACGAAAAACTGTATCTCTTCCCAGTGGAACTCAACTTGGGCGTTCTCAATTCGGTAAAGACGATAGGTTTCAAAATGCACGCTTTTGTTTCTGCAGACTTCCACTTTACTTTCTAATTGCCAAGAAGCATTTCGAAATTCGACGTACTATGGGTCGAAAGAAATAGAAATTTCATTTTGGTCCTCAGTTATTGTACTAAAGCTTATCCTTCTGTGTGGGGCAATGCTTATTCTAATAATAGAGGATTAAATGTTATTTAAAAGAGTGGAGATTGACGAGTACAAATGTATCTTTTTCGACATCACAATTTAAAAAAAAGGAAAATAAATCCATTTCCAGAGGAATCCTCGCCTGTTATTGCCAAACAAAAATCACTGCACAATCATTATTGGTGTCCTAAATACGCAACTAAACAACAAAGCTAATAGATCTTGAAAAGTAATATAATCTCCCCACCACGCTCAGTAAGGTGCTGCGTGTAAATCGTGCGAAAGCGTTTTACGTTATTGGCAACTAACTCAATACTTCGAATAAGTGAACTACGTACGTACCTACTACACTCTATTACACTAACTTCCAACGGCATACCTGTTAAAATAATTACAATCATTTTTATTTAGAGTTCCAAACGATGCCAAGTAATTTGTTTTAATAGGCAAGATATCCATGAACCAGTTAAAATCATTTTTTTGAACCTGCGGCTCAGATTGATAAAATATGTAATAACTATAAGAAGGATGGCCCAGAGAGGAAAACAAAAACCTACTCCATAAAAACCCAAACCTACCTGTCAAGTACGTGTAAAAAATAAAGAACGGCCCACCGATTAAACCGGTCCCAAATCATCGCAGTATAAACCAACCAGAGACATCATCTTCAAAACCAATAAACATTAAGAACACTCAAACGATGTCCGACACCAATTCTAACAATAAAGATGCAGGGTTGGAAAGAATGAATCCAGAGTTGCATCAATTGATAAAACGACAGACCATTCGGATGAGGAGCCTCTACAAGAAGATTGATGAGGCCGAAAACCTAGTCGTTACTGGGCCAAAACCGGCAATGAAACTGTCACTAACAGTGATGCAAAAACTCATTGAGCAAATAGCTCAACTGCTTAAGGAAATTTGCATGCTCGTTACTGATGAAGAAGAACAACGTATAAAGTACAGGGTGTCCGCCGGGAAGGTATACCTCTTTGTTTTATCGCCATGTAGGCGAATATTAGTATTGACAGTTCATACTTGACAGTCGTGAAGTAGACACGTGGCAAATTTATTATGGAAAAATATTCGATAAACCGTCGTGTTTTAATCGTTAAAACATTTTATCAAAATCAATCATCGATTACTGTGACGATGAGAAAGTTACGTGAAATTTTTGAGAGAAACAAAACAAAACGCACTATTTATCGTGTAGTGAATGATTTCGAAGAAAGAGGGTCTGTAAGTGATAGGCCCAAGCATGGGCCACAACGTACTGCAAGATCGGCTGAAAATATTACTGCTGTTCAAGAAAGTGTTCAAAACAATCCATCAACCTCAATTCGACGCCGTGCTCAGGAGCTTGGTCTTCAAAGAACAAGTTTGGCCACAATTTTGCACAAGGATTTGCATTTGTTTCCCTTTAAGATTCAGTTGACACAAGAGCTTCTTCCACAAGACCATTTACGCCGCCGTACATATGCCAATAGGATGTTACAGCTCGCCCATGACAACCCCGATTTTCATGAAAAAATCATAATGAGTGACGAGGCACATTTTCATTTAAATGGATATGTAAATAAACAGAATAGTCGGTTCTGGGCAACGGAAAATCCTCACATTATTCATCAGTCACCTTTACATCCATTAAAAGTGGCAGTCTGGTGTGCAATTTGGTCAGGAGGAATCATTGGACCTTACTTCTTTGAAAATGAAAACGGCGTAACGATAACTGTGAATGGGGAGCGATATCGTGATATGATTGAAAACTTTTTAACGCCACAACTGCATACTTTGGGCTTGATTAACATATGGTATCAACAAGACGGTGCCACTGGAATTACTGCGAGAACTCTTTCCACAACAAGTTATTTCAAAAAATGGTGATGTTGATTGGCCTCCACGGTCGCCTGATTTGACTGCTCCGGACTTCTTTTTGTGGGGATATCTAAAAAGCAAGGCTTATGCAAACAAACCAGAAACGCTTGAGCAACTCAAACAAAATATTCGTGATGAAATTAATGAAATACCGCGTGAAATGTGTGAGAATGTAATGAAAAATGTGCTCAAAAGGGCTCGCATTTGTGAGGCTAACAGAGGCGGACATTTATCTGATATTGTATTCCATACATAATTGCCGACATTAAATAAAACATTTATCAATATAAGATCCATTCTCTTTCATTTAATCAAAAATCATAAACAAACAAAGCAGTATACCTTCCCGGCGGACACCCTGTACTTCACACCGTACTTCGAGAACATTGATAACAAGTGTCAAACAGTAATCCTTCAAATAATAACGAGCATAGAAGAAACCGGAAAAATTATACCAACGGACATTCGGCTACCACGAATTCAAACCCCAATATTTGCTGAGGATTACCAGAAGTGGACTGAATTTCGTGACACATTCACCAAACTCATACATGAGAATAGACAGATCAGTGACACCCATAAAATTAACTATTTAAAGGGTCAGTTGGAGGGTGCTGCGGCCAAATTAATCAACCACCTCCAACCAACAGAAGACAATTACAAAGCCGCCTGCGGAATTTTCAATAGCAGATATAACAACAGAAGACTACTGATTTCAGTAAATATAAACAAAGAGACTGCAGCGGCACTGAGAAATCTTCACGATACAACAGTTGAATGTTTGTACGAAATTCGTAACGACGAGTAAACATTGAATCGTGAAACTCAATAATAATCTTCACCTTAACTAAAAAACTAGAACATGAGTCAAGGCGACTCCATAAGATATCTTTAGAAGATTCAAGGGAATTCCAAACAACAACGGAATTTTTAAAATTTTTGGAAGGAAGATTGTAATCATTAGAGGCCAATGGCATCGAAAAGCCAAACCAACAACCGCCTTACGAGAAATCAGAGGTGAACTAGTTAAATGGAATTTCTTAACAACAACAAACATCTGTGTCTACTGTCGATTGTGAATGATCGCAAATTGCAATGCTTCATAAATTATGCGGAAACTGTTTATCAGCAGAACATGAGACATATGTATGCAAGCAGAAGAACCATTGTAACATATGCAATGGAAAGCATAACACAGGACTGCACATCGATTCCAACGCAGATATGCAGCGAGTATCTATAAGTTATTTAACAAAACAATTAGGTCCTGCGATATTACCTACAGCTCTAATCGCATTAACAACAAGCGAGGGAAAAAGCATGTACTTCAGAGCATTAATTCACCCAGGCTCTCAAGCGTCATTCATCTCCACAAACGCAGCAAATCTTCTTAAGGCGAGGCAGAAACAAGTCAACACTAGAATATCAGGAATGGGAGGAAAGGAAGCCGGGTGTGTAGTCACAAAGTCGAACTAACTTTATCTTCAAGGCTTCAGAGTTCCTTTGGAATTAAGCTTGAAAGCCAATAGCATTGATGTAATAATCGGGGTTGACTACTATCCTCTAATTGTAAACAGTAACATCATTAGAGGACGCTCACCAGATTCAATTGCCCAAGAAACCAAACTTGGTTGGGCAGCACAGGCTAAAACCAGGAAGATAAAATGTTGTCAATGGCCACCATCAAAACAATTAAACAACAACTAGATTTATTAATTGAAAATCATGCTGTTCCGTAATAAAAAACACATACCCAGGAGGACGCAATCGTTTCATTGCTCTCGCAAGATAAACCATTCGCATAAATTTATGGAAGCCTATCTAGCGCAAGGACATATGCAATTGTTGAAAGATGGTCCAGATGACAGTCCAGTATACTATATACCACATCATGGAGTGATCAACCACGAAAGTACTACCACAAAGCTACGAATAGTATTCGATACATCGGGCAAAACCACTTCAGGACTATCGTTGAATGACATAATGATGAACTTCCCCAAAATTCAAAGTGCCCTAATTGACATCATCTTGAGGTGGCGAACACACAAATTCGTGGTAACAGCAGATGCGGAAAAAATATTCCGGCAAATCTTGATGCATCATGGTCACCAGAACTCACTATCACATATTGTGGCAATCACAACCAATAGGATGTAGGATTTCCATTGCACATAATAAAAACACTAGGATTTCTCTATCATCCTGAAGATGAGACATTTGAATTTGACCTGACCAGGCTAAATCTTTCAATGGAAGAACCAACGAAACGTCTACTGTTGTCCAACTCTTCAGAATTATTTGCAGGACACCTGGAGAGCTGATACATAGTGGGATGACAAGTTACCAGAAACAATTGAAGAACAATGTAAAAAGTATAAGATCGAATTAGTTGAATTAAGCAGAATAAAGGTGCCAAGATGGGTTAAAACAATGTCAACGCAAAAATCCAAAATTCATGGATTTGCTGATGCTTCGCAACAAGCATATGCAGCGGTGGTTTATTTTAAAACCAGAGTTGCTCCAATCAAAACAAAACTGACAGTTCCAAAGCTGGAACTAGCGCAGCGCATCTGTTATCTATGCTTCTAGGATACGCCAAAAATACCATGAACATCAAAGATGTAAAGATGTTCGCTTGGACGGATTCCACCATAGTTTTAAGCTAGATGAGAGCTGATATCACGAAGTTAGAATTTACCTCAGCTACAATGGAATTACGTACCAACAAGCAACAAGAGGATTAGCAGCGTCTACAATCACCTCACAAAGTTCGATCTGATGGACGGGGCCAACATTTTTGCAGGAAAATTCGGATACATGGCCATCAACACCCTCATACAAGAATCCGCAAACACAAGCTGACCACAGCCAGGACAGCGCAGAAGATATCACTTGTCTCACAATAACCGCTGAATCCAAAGCAAACACGCTACATGAAATAATTGATAAAATTTCAAACATTCATAAGTTGAAGCGTATATTGGAGTACTGCCAAAGGTTCATAAACGTGCATGTTCATAAAGAACGGCAACAGTCGAAAGAAGTGACAGTACCAGAACTGAAACTCGCGGATGTCCAAATAATTAGGATTGAACAACATCGATACTTCCGTAAAAAACTTCAGGCATTGATGAGTGGGATTTTATTGAATAAAAAATCCAAACCATCTGCTTTAAACGTACGTGTTATTGCACAGACGTTTACAAAATTCGCAGTTGAAAATAAATCAAAAGCAACCCATTGTCTTACCGAAGGAAAGCTCAATCAGCAAGCGAATAATTGAAGATAATACGCGGATAATACGACTACAACACTTCCTGGGGGCATACAACTAACATTGGCAAATATTCCCAATAAATTTTGGATAATTAATGGTAGAAATCTGACACTTCACATTATACAGAAATATAACGTAATGCAGGTAACTCCATCACGGCCGTTCAGCAAGGTGGGTATTGATTATGCCGGTCCGATTCAACTAAAGAACAAAATAGGAAGAAGTCAAACCACGTACAAATGATACATTGCGGTATTTGTGTGAATAACTACCAAGGCCATACATGTAGAAGTAGTTAGCGGATTAACAGCTTACCGCAGGTTCACATCTCGCAGGAGTTTGTGCACAGAAATCTATTCGGATAATGCCAAGATGATACCAAGTTTGTTGGTGTGGAACGAGTACTGAAACAGTAAAGCAAGAAGCTTGCAACTCTAGAGCCAGAAATTTCAAGGTTATTTCAACAAAATGAAACAACCTGGAACTTTATACCACCTGCTGCACCACACTTTGGTGGAATATGGGAGGCAGGGGAAAAGTCAGTAAAGTTTCACATGAAGAAAGTCATAGGCGAGACTGCATTGACATTTTTGTTTAAACTCTCGACCATTGACTATCCTGTACGACCATCCGGAAAACTTAGAATTTTTAACACCTGCGCATTTTCTAATAGGCGGAACAATAAAAATAATTCCAGAAAATAATGATGATACTTGAGCGCTCATAACACGTTGGCGTTTAGTACAAAACATTGTAGATCACTTTTGGAAAAGGTGGTCTAGAGACTACCTGCAGCAATTACAACAACGTAGTAAATGGATGAAACGTCCACCAAATTTAGTTGTAGGGATGTCGTTCTAATGAAGGAAGAATCACTGCCGCCGGCGCGTTGGAAAATGGGGAGTGTACAGGAGATGCATACTGGCTCAGATGGACGTATTGGAAGTTTTTACGAATCGTTTACGACTTGTTTCAAGTGCATATGTATTAGTATTATTACCTGTATAAGACGAAATAAGAGTTAAACTTGAAAAAATTGGTACAAAGTTAAACAAAAAAACATATCCATCGTAATAATTGAACATTTGAAATGTCAAATAGTTGAATTAATCATTTAATATCATAATTATTATGACCAAACGCACTAAAAGTAAAATGGTACCAGATAAATAAAAAAAATTGACGAAATAGCAACAGAAAAAAGAACTTTTGAAATTTACAAAAATTCGCCACATGTCTATGCGGATCGTCAAGGTGTTCTATTTTGGTCCGTTCATTTTGTCATACTTAGGACGAAAAAATGTGAAAATGGAAATTCTGTGGAGCGGCCAAAAACAGGCCAAAATGAGACACCCTGACGATCCGCATACATGTGGCGTATTTTTGCGAAATTGAACGGCTTTAATCTATTGCACTATGTATGTGGCTATGTGGCAAAATCCCCAGGATTCGCTCTACAGAATTTCCATTTTCACATTTTTTCGTCCTAAGTATGATAAAATGAATGGGCCTAAAAGGACACCCTAACGATCCGCATAGACATGTGGCGTATTTGGCTATGCTGGACAGCTTTAATGTATTGCGATTCGCATGTGGCTATGAATATTTGTTTGGAAATTTTCGTTTAAATTATAATTATTTGACCGTATTTTTGATGGATGGGTTTGAAGGTTTAATGTACATATTTAATAATGACGACACTTAATATCTGTAAAAGGTGTTTTTACTTTCTTTAATCTTTGATATGTCATTATGTTTATTTAATTTTTTAAAATCATATTTAACGGTCTTTTGAAATTAAAAAAAATTTAAAATCAAAATCTTGTAGTTTCGTCTTACACAGGGTTTACTAACTAATACATTTAAAGGAAAATGTGACTTAGTGACAACTTCTCATGATCCATCCGATTCGAGAAATTTTTACTAAAAATTTTACTAAACAGTTCGTAAAGAAATTAGTAAAATTTTCTCGGACATCTCAGATGGTTCGTATTGCGTCCATAAAGTGCAACCAGAATATCTATAAACGACCTATCACTAAACTGTGCAAGCTACCAAACCAAGAAGACAATTCATGGTCCCAACCAATACACAACGCAAATGTAACTCCAGGTGCGAAAACATCAAGTAACCAAACAAAAAATAAATTAACAGTTCAGTTCTAATCAAACTCTAATCCATGCTTTTATTTCAATATTCCGGCATTAGCCCCCACCAGTGGAAAGCTCGGAATATAGAGGAAAAGTATTATATTAGTTCAAGCTGAGGTTGAATTAAACAAACTGCGAATATTACATGGCATTATTGGTGCGTTTGAAGGAAGAAAATGCGAAAATCGACCTCAAATACAAAAAAGTGCTCTTTCACCAAGACAATACACTAAGTCACACGTCGTTGGCTACGATGGCAAAATTGACAGAATTTAAATTCGAATTGCTTCGTGATCCACCCAATTCTCCGGATCTTGCTCCCAGAAACTATACTACTACTATAGGTATCGAAATATTAGATAAGCTTTGGAATGAATTTACCCCTCTTGAAGGGAACTATGTATGTTGATGAATAAAGTCTAATTTTACAAACAAAAAAAAAATAGTTTAAAGGGACCCAAGTGCGTCCAACTGGGACGCAGGAAAATAAACACAAACTAAAACTACAAATATTTATTTTTGAATCAAGTTTGGTACTTTATTTTGAAGGTTTATCGATGCCATTTTTGTATGAAAAATGATACCACCCAAATGTTCACCACGGCTGCATTTACATACGGCAATCCGTATACGTACGTATACATACGTTTCTATAAGTGTGTGAAGTTATCCCAGTTTTTCATCCCAGGAAAAATAAAAATGTTCATCAGGTAACACTTATTTCATCCCATCCCAGGATTTTTAAAATCATCCCATCCCAGGATTTTTAATTTATACAATTAATTAGGACTGTTATACTTGTTAAAGGTAGCGAACATCTTAGCTTCCGACTATGCAGAACCCTAAAATTAATTTAAATCAAAATTATATATTTGAGTAAAAACTGTAATTCATATATAACGAAAAAAATACTCAATAAAATAATTAATAATTCTCTCAAGCCTATAGAGTGCCTAAAGATTTGACTTCTAGTTATGACTCGTCATGGCGTCCACTAACTCTGATATCAATTTGGATATCAGCCGTATGTTAGGATTTTTACTGTATGCTCATTGACAAGGCCACCATGACACCATGACGAGGCATAACCAGAAGTCAAATCTTTAGGCACTCTATAGGTTTGAGAGAATTATTAATTATTGTATTGAGAATTTTCTTCAAATTTTATATGGTGGTGGGCCATATGCAAAAGAGCATACAGCAAAAATCCTAACATACGTCTGATATCCAAATTGATATCAGAGTTAGTGGACACCATGACGAGTCATAACTAGAAGTCAAATCTTTAGGCACTCTATAGGTTTGAGAAAATTATTAATTATTGTGTTGAGTATTTTCTTCAAATTTTATATGGTGGTGGGCCATATGCAAATGAGCATATAGCAAAAATCCTAACACACGGCTGATATCCAAATTGATATCAGAGTTAGTGGACACCATGACGAGGCATAACCAGAAGTCAAATCTTTAGGCACTCTATAGGTTTGAGAGCAATATTAATTATTTTATTGAGTATTTTCTTCAAACTTCATATGGTGGTGGGCCATATGCAAATGAACATATATCGAAAATCCTAACATACGGCTGATATCCAAATTGATATCAGAATTAGTGGACACCATGACGAGTCATAACTAGAAGTCAAATCTTTAGGCACTCTATAGGTTTGGGAGAATTATTAATTATTGTATTGAGTATTTTCTTCAAATTTCTTATGGTGGTGGGCCATATGCAAATGAGCATACAGCAAAAATCCTAACATACGGCTGACATCCAAATTGTTATCAGAGCTAGTGGACACCATGACGAGTCATAACCAGAAGTCAAATCTTTAGGCACTCTATAGGTTTGAGAGAATTATTAATTATTGTATTGAGTATTTTCTTCAAATTTCTTATGGTGGTGGGCCATATGCAAATGAGCATATAGCAAAAATCCTAACACACGGCTGATATCCAAATTGATATCAGAGTTAGTGGACACCATGACGAGGCATAACCAGAAGTCAAATCTTTAGGCACTCTATAGGTTTGAGAGCAATATTAATTATTTTATTGAGTATTTTCTTCAAACTTCATATGGTGGTGGGCCATATGCAAATGAACATATATCGAAAATCCTAACATACGGCTGATATCCAAATTGATATCAGAGTTAGTGGACACCATGACGAGGCATAAGCAGAAGTCAAATGTTTAGGCACTCTATAGGTTTGAGAGCAATGTTAATTATTTTATTGAGTATTTCTTTCGTTATATATGAATTACAGTTTTTACTCAAATATATAATTTTGATTTAAATTAATTTTAGGGTTCTGCATAGTCGGAAGCTAAGATGCTCGCTACCTTTAACAAGTATAACAGTCCTAATTAATTGTATAAATTAAAAATCCTGGGATGGAATGATTTTAAAAATCCTGGGATGGGATGAAATAAGTGTTACCTGATGAACATTTTTATTTTTCCTGGGATGAAAAACTGGGATAACTTCACACACTTCGTTTCTATGGCATTTATCGCGGCAATGTTGTTGTTTTTTAGGTCTTGGATGATGGCTGAACTATCAACGTACACTTTCAATCTAATGGCGTTAAATCGCATGATCTTGCAGGCCAATTCATATTTCCTCGACGCGAAATTAAGTGATTTTCGAAGAATATTTGCAATTCGTCGATATTCGCACGCGTAGTATGGCAAGTTACATGTAAATTCAAGTCCTTGTGCATAATTCGCAACAAACTGGTCCTAAATGCCCAATCCAAGTGTTCGACGCGTTGTTGATGATTTTGGATTATCTCTCACACTTTGCCTCACACCAGCGATATTATCTGGTGTGCGAACAGTTTTTGCCCCGTCAGGCATACACACCATCGAATTTAGTTAGAGTCAGAACTTATCGGGTGACGTGTCGGCGAGCTGCTGGTCCACCTCAAGGTCATCACGAGATCTGGAGGACACATATTAAACATTACAAAACACTGAACAGACACAAGGAACAGGAAGTGAAATCCTGTTTCTGGAACAAGTTTGCAACTTTATTTCTATGATATGCGATAAATATTGCCAATACACTAATTGGTACCATAATACGATTGCACAAAGAACTACCAGAAATGATTCTTTTCTGGTGAAATATTTCCGAAAGATTATTTTGTTCATTGGAGTAACACACAAAGTTTTTATGATTCCTTGAAGTACCTAATCGACACCATTAAAAATTTAAAACCAATATTCAAATTCTTAGAAATCAGAACACGATACATAATAGGTATGGAAACTATATAATTTAAATTCAATTTAAACGTGATGTTTATATATTCGTATACATATATACCACCCTTATATTTACCGCAAAACTAGTCATTAGTATCATTTTCGTTTACATGATTTATGATGTATGTATATCGTATACAGCTAGTGTAAACTCTATGATTTACTATTACCACAGGTACTTAGACGCCATAAATTTCGCCGCATACCACTTAGTCTATCGAGAATTTAGCATAAAATATTGTTCTTTTGAAAAATCGTGTTAATGAACCACTTGACGTATATGAGCCACCACTTTTATTAACCGACTATAGCAAATAATAGTTTCGTTCATATACACACAAAGTGTCAAAAAGAGTTATTCTAATTTGAGATAAATTGTATGTCTATAAATATAGCATCGGATGTGTGCTATCTCCCTACATATAGAGACTACATATATAGAGACGCAACATATATTTACACACGCCAAATATGCCAGGCAAATTTCCAAAAAAAAAAAACATAAAAACTTTTTTGCGCCACAGTGCGCAGATCAATAAAAAGTTTATGTACATATCTGTATACATACGTATACATTCATGTAGACTTAAATATACGACTTATTTTACTTATGTATACACACTCGTATGGAATGGTGAGCGATGCCGGAATCAGAACGCACTTGAATACATACAGGGATGTAGGATGTCAAGCCTGGGAAAAATAACAAATTTACCAAAGTAATTTTCTTTCGTAAATATTTATACTAGGCTTGTGCCGGGTCCTAAATAGCTTGGTGCCGGCCCAATTGGCCCGCTTTTATGTGAATATTGAATATCGTTAACAGCAAGTACGTACGTACATAAAACGCAACATATACAAAAATAAAAATTGATTGTTTAAACAAGAAATCGTAAATTAGCTTTAAGCGATGTTTTCATTTTGGTTTTTGTTTATTTATTTTATTTCCATTTTTCACTGTTTTTCCATTAAAATATATAAAATAATTTTATATCAGAAAAATAAAATAAAATAAATAAAAACATAATAACGCAAATAAATAACCGTGTATACACAGCATTTTCACCATCGTACCAAATGAAAATTTCCCATTTAAATATTTTCAGTGTGTATATGGGCACGGCTGTATGTATGTAAGATGCGCGCACACACACACACACACCATAAACTTTAAGATAAATTTAATTAGCTTAATGTTTTATTACATTTTTAAATTTATTATAGATTTTGATTTTGGTTGTTTGTTCTGCCAACGAAATATAATATGTACAACAACAAAATATTTAAAATTGAATTAAGCTTTTCGGTGCCACAGCGTTGTTTCTACATAATCATGTGTGTTACGGCAATTTTGGATGTGGGGTATGCGCGAATTTAATTTAATGGCAGAAGCAGCAAACAAATTTGTAAAAATATAAGAGAAATAAACAAATCTGGTGCCCAGCAAAAATATGTAAATGTTTGACTTCCGGGGATATTTTGGAATTTGGCGGAATGCAAATTTTATCGTTTGCCTGCATTTTCTGCATCTTCTTCTGCCTGGGTTTTCCAATAAGCGTGATATGATTTCTTTAAAAAAACACAATAATTGTTAAGGAAATTGAAATGTTTTTTATTTAATCTGAAGCACAATCGATACAATTAAGTTGTGAATAAAATGTCATTCAAATGACCTCCACGATTTCTTCTGCAGTAACGAATTCGATGAACCCAATTTTCGACCACTTTTTCCACTAAAACAAGACGTATGTCATGAATAGCACGTTCAATATTGACTTGTAAAGCTTGAAGAGAGTTTGGTTTCTTGCTAACGACCAATGACTTCAAATAACCCCACAAGAAATAGTCTAATGGTGTTAAATCACAACTTCTTGGAGGCCATTCAATATCACAATTTCTCAATTTCTCTCCATTTCTCGTTCTCAAACTATCTATCGAAGTGAACAGTCGCAAAACAAACAAGTGAAAATAATAAATAAAAATTAAAATAATTAGAAACAATATTTTGGAATCAATAATTGGTTTTATTAAGAATATCTCCAAATTGTAAATTAATAATTAAAGTGTTTTGGCGCGAAAATTATAAGACTGTGACATTTTAGGATGGCCCCAAAAAAGTGTAAAAAATGTGATTCTGCTATTACCGGTAATCGAAACAATCCGGCTATTTCTTGTGACGGATTATGCAATGGATTCTTCCATATTGCATGTGCTGACATACCAGATGATCTGCTTCAACATATTCGTAACAAAACAGCTGCTTGGATTTGCAGCTCTTGGAAAACCACAAAACGTAGATCCATGATTGAGGGAGCTGAAATTGGAGATCAGTCATCAAGCCTTCCGGAAATCTTAAATGTGTTAGCCGACTTATGCCCGAGAATCATAAATGTTGAAAATTCTCAGAAATTTGCATCAGATTCATTTGACAATTTTGTACAGAAAATGAATCAAATAATTGATGAGAACAAGGCGTTACGTCAAAATACAAATCAACTGGAAAATAAACAATTAGTACTTGAATCAAGGGTGAATAAACTTGAAGCACTGTTGGATAAAGAGCACCAAATAGCAATACGGAATGATCTAGTTGTTACTGGACTTCCGTCAAATGTTGACATGAAAGATGAAATGGTGAAATGCATACTTCGCGTGCTAGATGTTAAACCGGCTGATAAAGACATTCAATCAGCATTTTTTGTTAACACAAATATTAAATCTAAATCAAATTTATCCAAAAAACCAATGTTAATAATTAAAACAAACAGTTATGAATTAAAAAACACAATTTTATTAAAATATCGACAAAAAACATCAAACAAGAACTATATTAATGCATCTGACCTCGGAGTCCAGTGTTCACCACAACATAAGGCTCTTAATACACACATTATGGAGCATCTATCGCCACTTCAAACCAGATTATATTCGGAAGCTAAAAAAATTAAACAAAAATTTAATTTCAAATATTTATGGTACAAACAAGGCAAAATCTTACTCAGAAAAGGTCCTGATTCAAATGTTTTCCACATCAGCTCGATGAACGATATCCACTACATCATACGTACTAGTACATTTCGGGATCATCCACAAAATACAGCAAATGATGATGTTGTTGGTGATACAGCAGCCATCGATGATTAATAATGGGATCTTGCCAGCTCCAGTTTGTTGCAATAGAGTTAAACAAATATCATTATTAGATTTAAATTATATTATTTCCTAAAATTTTCTATTTTTCTTAAATTTTCAATTACTTACATTTCATTTACACAATTTATTACTATTTCTTTACTTTGTTTTGATTCGAACACTTTCGTATTTTTTAGTGGACACCTTACTCTCCAAAATGGACCATATGGAGAAATCCATGGGATTCAAGTCTGGTGAATATGGTGGCCATTCTTTCGACGAAATCAGCCGCGGAACGCAATTTTGTAAAAATTGCTGTGTCGCTCGAGCTTTGTGTGACGGTGCCGAGTCCTGTTGGAATGTCCAACGGTTCGTACCAAAGTGTTTACGTGCCCAAGGTAGCAAAGCATCGTTTAGGATCTTTTGGCGGTACACCTCTTGGTTTACCTTGACTCCATGTTCGATGAAAACCAGAGGAGTGCGTCCATCTGCAGTCACTGCAGCCCAAACCATAACATAAGCTGGTGATTGCTTACGCATGGCAACTCTTGTGTCCAAATTATCGTTGGACTTGGTGCTCTAACCAAACACGATCATTTTGTTTATTCACATATTGTTGAATGGTGAAAATTTTCTCATCAGAAAAGACAATTTTTGGAATCTCATCACGTTCGGCCAAGGCCTTCAATGCTCGTGTTCTTTCAAGCCTATCTTTTTTTGTGCCTCCGTAAGATCTTGAACTTTTTGTATCTTGTAGGGCTTCAAGTGTAGTTCATTTTTCAATATGGTTTGAATGCTGTATCGTGAAACATGTAGACGTGCGGCTAATTGATTGACACTTTGACGAGGATTTCGTTGGATTCGTTTCTTCACATTTCGTATCATTTCTTTTGATGTTGCTGTCTTTTTAGGACCGCCTCTGTTGCGTTTAGCTATGCTACCAGTTTCGTTGTATCGAGTTATGGTTCGATACACAAACATTTTATTCATATTCAAATGCTGGAGCTGACGAACTATTGTTGTTTGTGAATTTCCACCCAAATACAGTGCAATTACACTATTACGTTTGAATTCCAGTACGATTTTTTTATGAAGATATTAATTTAGAACAATTATTTGTTGACCACATGTAAACAACTAACCTAACTTCAATCTGTCAAAAAATTGACGCGCGAAAATGACAACTACACAAATGACAGCAGAGTGAAGTCAGTAACATTTAGCCTCAGCCACCCTGTTAGTTAGAATTCATAGATAGTCTACAGTTGTATGTTGATATTTTAGTTATTTCTGAAACTTTTATTCAGAGTCATAATTCGATAGCCTATCCTATCAACAATTTTAATAGTTGCTTTTCTTGTAGAGATGATCGAACTGGAGGTGGTCTTGCATTATATATTAAAAAAGATATTGAGTATTGCATCTTGAACATGGATAACGGCTTATACCCATTTAATTGTATTCAAATTCTGCTTCCTCGTCTTAATAATACAAAAATATGTGGTATCTATCGACCGCCAGGTTCTGATGTTGATTGTTTTTTCAATTGGTTGGATAATCTCCTATCTGGAAATCGCTGTACTGACAACATATTACTTGGGGATATAAATAGTGCCGTTAATAAAACAGATGGTAATGTCATTGAGTATAATAATCTGTTGATGACTCATGGTTTGATCACTACAAATACGTATGCAACTCGTTCTGCAAGTAACAATATTTTAGATCATTCCGTATCCTAGCTTCATAAATATAACTAAAATCGTTAATTCTACGATATACTCCACTATTAGCGATCACAATTTTCTATTGTCAAACTTTTACTTTATTTCTAAGTATATTAAGAAAACTCTTGTGAAGAAAATTGTAGACATGGCAAAAGTTAATGAATTATTCAATAATTTTCTACTTACAATGCCACTTAATGTGAAAGATCCGAATAATAATTACTATAGAAATTATTGTTGAAAAATATAATGAATTAATAGATAGATACTCAAAGACAGTAAGTGTCGATGTTAAGCTGAAAAATACGTTATGTCCGTGGATCACACTCACACTTGACATTTGGCGTGACATTCGTAAAAAAAAATAAAGTTTTAAAAAAAATTAAACGTAATCCTAATAACGTTGCTCTTAAGTCGGAATTATCACGTGTATCTAAATTATTAGCTTCTAAAAAATATTATGCTAAAACTTGTTACTTTAGTAACATGTTTACAGATTTAAATCAGAGGGATCACCCAGGGATCATTTATGGAAGAACGTGAACTTATTTTTTAATAAAAATCTCGAATCTCTTAAATTTGATAAAATTTTCTTTAATGGCCGATACGTAAGTGATTCTTTTGAGATAGCTAATCCCTTCAATTCCTTCTGTGTTAATGCAGGTTACTTAATCAGTGAATCTATTACCTCCGACAGAGCCATACACAGGTTTGGAACTATTAAATGGATTTCAGACGGCATGTATCTGTCACCAATTACACCTGCTGAAGTTTGTAATGTTATCTGTTCGCTTAGTAGTGGTAAAGGTGGAGGTCCGCAAAAAATTAATAGCTGCGTGCTGAAATGTAGAATTGAGTTTTTTTCCAACATGTTGTCTGATATTTTTAATGAAAGTTTAATAACTGGTGTTTATTCTAAAAGTAGCTAAAGTAATTCCTATTCTAAAGAATGGAGATTCTACTTTACTTAATAGTTATAGGCCTATTTCTACTCTTTCAATATTCGATAAAATTCCTGAAAAATTAATATTTTCGCGTTTAATAACGTTTTTAAATTATAATAATTTTTTTTATTCCTATCAATATGGATTTAGAAAAGGTTTAGGAACTGAATTGGCATTGGCAGAAATTGGGAGTATGATATATACTGCTTTTGATTCAAAAAGATATGTTGGGGCGCTTTTCTTGGATTTACAGAAAGCATTTGATTGTATTGATCATCAGTTACTTCTAAACAAATTATACTGTTGCGGAGTACGTGGAATTCCTTACAACTTATTGAAAAGTTATCTATCAAATCGAAAACAGTATGTTATGTGGTGTCCCTCAGGGTAGTGTTTTAGGACCACTTTTGTTTCTCATTTATATTAATGATATTTCCTATTTGCCGCTCAAGGGTCATATTAGAATATTTGCAGATGATACTGCTTTATTTTATGAAACCCATGATCCTGACAGTATATTGATTGATATGAAACATGATGTTAGCAAACTTTTAGAATATTTTAATTCCAATTTAATAGCTCTCAATATATCTAAAACCAAATATATGGTATTTCATTCCCCATATAAATCGATGACTAGTTCACCTCTATTTGAAGTTAGTAACATTAACATTGAGAGAGTCAGTTCATTCAAATATTTGGGAGTTACACTTGACAAACACATGTTTTGGGATGATCACATAAATATCACAAGTAAGAAAATTGCTCCACTTGTTGGGTTACTCAGAAAATTATCTTTCTTTGTTCCTACTAGGGTATTGCTTATGATTTATTTTTCGTTTATTCATTCGCGACTTAGCTATGGCCTTATCGTATACGGAACAGCTACCTTAACCAGATTGCCAATTCTATTTTCCACTAGGTTATTATATAGCAAAGAAGATATTATGATATTGCCCATAAATGTCTTATATAAGTTTCAATTAACCCTTTATATCTACAAAAACTTAAATGTATCTTCATTTATGTCTAATATAAACTTTAATTACGCTCATCATGTGTATTCAACTAGAAATTGTAACAGAATTGATTCGCATCATATTAGAACTGAATTTGGAAGAAAATCGATCACGTTTATGGGCACATTTATTTATAATCAAGTACCTGAATTTATAAAGGAATCTGAAACCTACTTACAATTTTAAAAAAATATTAAAAATTATTTTAAATCGAATATTCTATTATTTTGGAACTAAATCTCCGTTATCTTTAATTTTTATAATATTTATATATCTATCTAAATTTTGTAACTTTTCTATATTTATGCAAAACAACTTGGATTATCCTTAAAGGAACATTAAATTCACTGGATAATCCGCCGTTGTTATTTTATGAGAATGAATAATAAAAATAATAATAATAATTTCTTGAAATAATCGAATCTCCAAACTTTTCTCGCAATAATTCAATTGTTGCACTTGCTGTGTGGCACGTAGCCTCGTCTTGTTGGAATCAAATGTTGTCAAGATCAACTTCTTCCAATTTCGGCCATAAAAAGTTGATTATCATCGATCTATATCGATCTCCATTGAAAGTAACGGTGTTACCAGCTTCATTTCGAAAAACAAATACGGACCGATGATTCCACCAGACCAAAAACCACACCAAACTGTGAATTTAGATGAATATAATGGGTTTTCGTGGGTTTTGTTTATTTACCGCACCACTCAGATGAAAGTAAGCCTCATCGAAGAAGATGATTTTCTTAAAAAAATCGTTATCGTTTTCAAGTTGTTCCAAGGCAAAATCAGCAAATTCACGACGATTACGGTGGCCCAATGGCTTCAGTTCTTGAGTGAGAACAATTTTAACCGGTGTGAAGTTCTTGGACAAAAGTTTTTGGACAAAAATTTATGCGAGTGTACTTTGTGAAGTTTTTGGACACAATTTTATTTCTTGGACAAAAATTTATGGAAGTGTGCAATTTTAACAGTGTATTTATTTTATATTAAAATAATTCGAAACAATTATTATAATAAATATTCATCAAATAAAACAAATTGTTTTAAATTAAAAAATGTAATATGCTCATTATTATATATTTTGAGAAAGGGGATACTTTGTGCTATTTAAATTAGTTAGCCTTATCTCGATATGATGAACAAGGCTGGTGAATCGAATTTTTAAACTTTTTCCAATACAGCGAGTAATGCATATCCGAAGATGTTCTACTACTCAAAGGCAAATAACATTTTTTGAGCCTTGTTCATTATATTGAGATAAGGCTCACTAATGTATATAGCCCAATGTATCCCCTTTCGAACGTATATATATAGTCACAATGCGAGCCAATCTCTGAGATTTTTGCCATTTGGTTTAGTGCAGTGGAACATCTGTGGATATGCATTACTCGCTGAATTGGAAAAACTTTAAAAATTCGATTCACGAGCCTTGTTCATCATATCGAGATAAGGCCTACTAATTTAAATAGCCCAATGTATCCCCTTTCGAACGTATATAGTCACTATGCGAGCCAATCTCTGAGATTTTTGCTATTTGGCTTAGTGCAGTAGAACATCTGTGGATATGCATTACTCGCTGAATTGGAAAAACTTTAAAAATTCGATTCACGAGCCTTGTTCATCATATCGAGAAAAGGCTTACTAATTTAAATAGCCCAATGTACCCACTTTCGAACGTATATAGTCACTATGCGAGCCAATCTCTGAGATTTCTGCCATTTGGCTTAGTGCAGTAGAACATCTGTGGATATGCATTACTCGCTGAATTGGAAAAACTTTAAAAATTCGATTCACGACCCTTGTTCATCATATCGAGATAAGGCTTACTAATTTAAATAGTCCAATGTATCCCCTTTCGAACGTATATAGCCACTATGCGAGCCAATCTCTGAGATTTTTGCCATTTGGCTTAGTGCAGTAGAACATCTGTGGATATGCATTACTCGCTGAACTGGAAAAACTTTAAAAATTCGATTCACGAGCCTTGTTCATCATATCAAGATAAGACTTACTAATTTAAATAGCCCAATGTATCCCCTTTCGAACGTATATAGTCACTATGCGAGCCAATCTCTGAGATTTCTGCCATTTGGCTTAGTGCAGTAGAACATCTGTGGATATGCATTACTCGCTGAATTGGAAAAACTTTAAAAACTCGATTCACGAACCTTGTTCATCATATCGAGATAAGGCTTACTAATTTAAATAGCCCAAAGTATCCCCTTTCGAACGTATATAGCCACTATGCGAGCCAATCTCTGAGATTTTTGCCATTTGGCTTAGTGCAGTAGAACATCTGTGGATATGCATTACTCGCTGAATTGGAAAAACTTTAAAAATTCGATTCACGAGCCTTGTTCATCATATCGAGATAAGGCTTACTAATTTAAATAGCCCAATGTATCCCCTTTCGAACGTATATAGTCACTATGCGAGCCAATCTCTGAGATTTTTGCCATTTGGCTTAGTGCAGTAGAATATCTGTGGATATGAATTACTCGCTGTATTGGAATTGGAAAAACTTTAAAAATTCGATTCACAAGCCTTGTTCATCATATCGAGATAAGGCTTACTAATTTAAATAGCCCAAAGTAACCCCTTTTGAACGTATATAGTCACTAGGCGAGCCAATCTCTGAGATTTTTGCTAGTTGGCTTAGTACAGTAGAACATCTGTGGATATGCATTACTCGCTGAATTGGAAAAACTTTAAAAATTCGATTCACGACCCTTGTTCATCATATCGAGATAAGGCTTACTAATTTAAATAGTCCAATGTATCCCCTTTCGAACGTATATAGCCACTATGCGAGCCAATCTCTGAGATTTTTGCCATTTGGTTTAGTGCAGTGGAACATCTGTGGATATGCATTACTCGCTGAATTGGAAAAACTTTAAAAATTCGATTCACGAGCCTTGTTCATCATATCGAGATAAGGCCTACTAATTTAAATAGCCCAATGTATCCCCTTTCGAACGTATATAGTCACTATGCGAGCCAATCTCTGAGCTATTTGCTATATGGTTTAGTCCAGTAAAACATCTGTGGATATGCATTACTCGCTGAATTGGAAAAACTTTAAAAATTCGATTCACGACCCTTGTTCATCATATCGAGATAAAGCTTACTAATTTAAATAGCCCAAAGTATCCCCTTTCGAACGTATATAGTCATTATGCGAGCCAATCTCTGAGATTTTTGCCATTTGGCTTAGTGCAGTAGAACATCTGTGGATATGCATTACTCGCTGTATTGGAAAAACTTTAAAAATTCGATTCACGAGCCTTGTTCATCATATCGAGATAAGGCTTACTAATTTAAATAGCCCAATGTATCCCCTTTCGAACGTATATAGTCACTATGCGAGCCAATCTCTGAGATGTTTGCCATTTGGCTTAGTGCAGTAGAACATCTGTGGATATGCATTACTCGCTGAATTGGAAAAACTTTAAAAATTCGATTCACGAGCCTTGTTCATCATATCGAGATAAGGCTTACTAATTTAAATAGCCCAATGTATCCCCTTTCGAACGTATATAGCCACTATGCGAGCCAATCTCTGAGATTTTTGCTATTTGGCTTAGTGCAGTAAAACATCTGTGGATATGTATTACTCGCTGAGATGGAGGAAGGAAGATTTCAGTTCTTGATGCGGTGTATCCGGTTTGACAATATTGAAACTCGTGAAGAGCGGCGCCAATTTGACAAACTAGCTCCGATTCGTGAAATTTTTGAAAAACTTAATACAAACTGTAAAGAAAACTATAACGTTGGATGTCATGTTACGGTTGACGAAAAATTAGAAAGCTTCCGGGGGCTACGTAGTTTCAGACGGTACATCCCAAATAAACCACCAAAATATGGATCAAAATATTTTCGGCAGTAGATTCAACTACATTCTATACTTCAAAACTCGAGGTGTATTGTGGGCAACAACCAAATCGTGAATAGAATAACACATCACTTACTAAAGAATTTTTACAAGAGCGATTTTGGTGCTATGGGTGGATTCCAACCAGCGATAATAGTTATGTACTGAAAATAGAGGATAGTAACGGAGAGTTAAGTAGGACAGAACTAACTTTAGGACTAGTTTAGCTAAGGCTGTCGGACGTCCGGTTTTCGGAGGGACCGCCCTGTTTTGAAAAAATGTATCCCTCCCTAAAATAGCATCCCTCTCTGTCCCTTTTTAAAATTTTCTATTATTTTATTTTTAACGGATTTTAAAATGGATTGAATTTTGAAAATCTAACTTCATTCATGTTTATTATACAACGCTTCATAACAACCATTATCATTTCAATTGGTCTCTTTTGTGCGCTGAATTTTAAACTATTTCAGCGTTTAGAGTTCAGTGGTGAGTACTATTACTATTGAAATTATTCTGATTTTGCACGTCCTACTTAGAATGAATTTAACTATGAAGTGGCCCTGACAGTTTGCATGCACAGCCGAGCCAAAAGTTCTATGTATGTGTGAGACTGTCGACTTGGACAGAATACTCAAGCAAGAGCGAAGTCCTAAATTCAAAACTCCCACTTTTTGTTCCAAGACGATGCCAACATTTTCTAGAAAAATAAAAAATTAATTAACATTAATTCTTTGGGATGACACTCATCAATTTACAGAAAAATTGATCCTTTGGTTTTGATAGCGCTTTAGTCATGATGTCTGAGAATTCTGTTTTCAAATATGTCACGACTGAAATGACACCGCACGTCGATGTGTTTTGGGCGCTTGTGGAACTCCGGAATCTTTATCAGCGCTCTGCTTGTCCACAGAGAATACGAGCGCATCGCTCTCGATTTGCTGAAGTTCACCCAGCAAGTTTCGTAGCCAGACCAATTCCTGTATGGCGTGTGATGCTGCCATATATTTCGGCTCCGTTGTTGAAAGTGCAACTGATTTTTGGCGTTCCGATTTCGAGCTGATGACGCTACTTCCAAACATAAAAACGTAGCCCGACGTCGATTGTCGTGTTTGTTTGTCGCCGACGTAGTCTGCATCGCTGTACAGATCATTTTTGCCTTCGAAACGAATGTCCATGTCCATCGAGCCTCGAATGTACTTCAGAATGCGTTTCACTGAATTCACATGTGCTGCAGCTGGTTTTTCCAAGTATCGTCTGATACTTCCTACTGCGAAGCTGATATCTGGCCTGGTGAAGGCGGTCAAATACATCAGACTTCCAACTGATTCTCGATTGAATCAAATTTTGTGAATTGTCCAATGGAGTAGACACTGCATTGCAATCCGTCATGTTGAAACGATCCGTCCGATCGCCGATCAATTTCAAAACCCAGAAAACAATTCAACTCGAAAACCTTGATCTCAAAATCCTTTTTCAAATGTTCGATGACCAGCGTAATGTCTTCCTGTCTCTTCGCTGCAATCAAACCGTCGTCAACATAAATTGTAAGGATTAACATACAATTGTTCCCGCCGCAAACGAAAACAAACGAGTCCGACTCACTCGCTCTGAATCCAAAATTGTTGACAAAAGCAGTGAATCTTTTGTTTCAACAGCGTGACGCCTGTTTCAGTCCATACAAGCTTTTCGATAGCTTGCACACATTTTCACTTCCATCGTCATATTCAATCGGCTGGCTCATGTATACATTTCTTCTAAATCTCCATTTACAAATGCCGTTTTGACGTCGAATTGCTTCAACCTAGATTTTTCGCCTCTTAACTACAGACGTTCTACAGTGATGGGACCATGACTCTACCAGAAAAAGGTCATCGATCAAAATGGCACATATTTGGTTTAAAAAAGCTCATTTGAAATAAGAAAATTCTTTGTTTTAATGTCACCCAAAAAAGGCCACGAACTTTTTCCCTAACCCTTTATATGTGCCCTTCAGTTTGCTACTGTACAATAATTTCAAAATTTTCTGTAGATCCGAATACATTTCGTGTTTAGTTCCGTGCTGTTTTGCACCCATAAACAAGGATTGGAAAGGAGTCGTTTACTACGAGCTTCTGGAACCTGGTCAAACTGTTACAGCTTAAGGTTACCATGCCCAATTGATCAAATTAAGTGTTCCTCTGGAAAAAAGACAATTCACGGGCCAAGGAAGGTGGAAGGTGATATTGCTTCGTAACAACACTCGTCCACATACAGCAAAATCAACTCAGAAACTCATCTTCTCCTTAGACTGCGAAGTTTTACAGGATGCGACGTATTCTGCAGGCTTGGCTCCCTCTGAAATGGCTCGATGACTATTTTGCTTCGAAACCAGCAAGTTCCTATCTAAAGCATTCATCATCTACCTAATAAATAATGGCAAAAGACCGTAGATAGTAATGGCGAATATTTCGATAATTAAAGTTGAATTTGACCAAAAACGCAGAGTTTCTACTTGTACAACCTAATATACGATAAAAATGATAAAAGCAGATAAATTATAATTTTTTAATTAGTAAATAATTTATACAATTTATAAATTACAAAAAAAAATTCAATTTCTTGTAATTAGTATCTTTTACATTTAGGCAACATACATGAGATGAACAACAAAAAATTAAAAGAACGAGCAAAGTAAAATTCAATTTTTTGCTTTACCCTGTTGCATGCGCTTCTTAAAGCATATCTTAATTATTATGCAAGATTGATATGGATATATCTTAAATATTCAACAAAAAATAAAAATAAATAAATTACATAGTAAAACGTAAGGCAAGGGACAGCATAAAAATAAGTTGATTTAATTACAATTTTTATTTGTTACTCGTAAATGATATATCGAGCATTTAATTTATGATGTAATTACAATTTGTGTGTGAGCTCCCCGTTTTTACCTTAAAAGTTAATTGATTTCTTAAATTCCGAGGCTTAAACACGAGAGTATTGATTAAAATATTTATTCGTTTTCACCGTATGCATCATGGGCATACAGAAGACTATGGACGAGGAGTCACAACATTCAAGGTATACAATACGACTGTCGTAAAAAATATGTATCGAAGACAAAAGATCAAATGACAATTACAAGATATAATGGATACAAGATAAGATCGTATGTACATACATACTTGGCGCTGTTCGTTGGCACAATATAATGTAATATCGAAAAGACATGGGTAGTAATTACACAATTATATAATTATATACGTGTACATTATATACTTGATGTTGGACGGACTATTAATTCGTTCAGAGGGAAATTTAGGCTCTGGTATACCAACCGCTATGAATAAAAACTTGTTTAATTTTATACACAATTCAATCGCCTTTATATGATAAAATGTCCGAGGTTGAAAAACTTTGTGGAAAAACATTAAATTTTCTAACTATAAAAAACAACCAAAATATTTTTTTTAAATGTTCGGTTTAATTAATGCACACGTAATAGTACAGCACGATTTTAATTTATAAATCGAATCAGGATCTCCCTATACAAGTATATACCCTCACAAATCATAAAACTAACTTCGATTGAGTCATTATTGTATTAAAAAATTAAAGCACAACACAATACGAAAAGGTAAAAAAAATGTCACGCAACTCGCGAGCTAACCTTACACGCTTCTGCTACCTATAACCACGTATATATTGTTAAAGGAGGAGCTCTTAAATAATATTATTTATAGATTTTTAATTTAGCTAATTGAAATAATATATAGCCGTTCGTCAAACCCCTCCAAAACATATATATTTTGATTTAGTTACGTAACAGAGGCACCCCATTATCAGATAATAATGTACAAAATAAACTATAAATTTTAGTATTAAAGCATTGTTAACCATTTTCGGGGAAAATATTTATGACACAAAATGTGTAATAGAAAATTTTTAAAACCATTCAATCCTAAATCCCATAAAATAAAACCGATTATAGACCATTATTCAAATTATCATAAACTGCAGCCAATTAAGGGGCCATAGATACGTTGATTTGATAGTGTTTGAGTTTTAATCGGATGGTCAAGTAGTAATCTCGTCTATTTTAGTTGCTGATTCATTAATTTACACAAAAGCTTGCCAACAGATGGCGGATCTGAAAGCGCCGTTGTTTCACACCAATACCCAAAATCTCCACTTCCACCAAGATTTTACAACCTCCTGAAACTTCCTACTCGTAAAGGCTACAACCAGATATGTCCGCAAATCTTAGTGAGGCCGATGAGCAACACCGAAAATCTCAACTTCCACTAAATACAGGGTGGCTGAGACCAAATGTTACTGACTTCACTCTGCTGTCATTTGTGTAGTTGTCATTTTCGCGCGTCAATTTTTTGACAGATTGAAGTTTGGTTAGTTGTTTACATGTGGTCAACAAATAATTGTTCTAAATTAATATCTTCATAAAAAAATCGTAATGGAATTCAAACGTAATAGTGTAATTACACTGTATTAGGGTGGAAATTCACAAACAGCAATAGTTCGTCAGCTCCAGCATTTGAATGTGAATAAAATGTTTGTGTATCGAACCATAACTCGATACAACGAAACTGGTAGCATCGCTAAACGCAACAGAGGCGGTCCTAAAAAGACAGCAACATCGCAAAGAAATGATACGAAATGTGAAGAAACGAATCCAACGAAATCCTCGTCAAATGGCCAATCAATTACCCGCACGTCTTCATGTTTCACGATACAGGATTCAAACCATATTGAAAAATGAACTACACTTGGAAGGCCTACAAGATACAAAAAGTTCAAGATCTTACGGAGGCACAAAAAAAGTTAGGCTTGAAAGAACACGAGCATTGAAGGCCTTGGCCGAACGTGATGAGATTCCAAAAATTGTCTTTTCTGATGAGAAAATTTTCACTATTCAACAGTATGTGAATAAACAAAATGATCGTGTTTGGTTAGAGCACAAGTCCAACGATAATTTGGATACAAGAGTTGCCATGCGCAAGCAATCATCAGCTTATGTTATGGTTTGGGCTGCAGTGACTGCAGATGGACGCACTCCTCTGGTTTTCATCGAACATGGAGTCAAGGTAAACCAAGAGGTGTACCGCCAAAAGATCCTAAACGATGCTTTGCTATCTTGGGCACGTAAACACTTTGGTACGAACCGTTGGACATTCCAACAGGACTCGGCACCGTCACACAAAGCTCGAGCGACACAGCAATTTTTACAAAATTGCGTTCCGCGGCTGATTTCGTCGAAAGAATGGCCACCATATTCACCAGACTTGAATCCCATAGATTTCTCCATATGGTCCATTTTGGAGAGTAACGTGTCCACTAAAAAATACGAAAGTGTTGATGCATTGAAGTCAGCTCTTGTTCGAGAATGGAATAAAGTTCCGCAAGCTCACGTTCGGTCAGCATGCAATGCTTTCTATGGAAGACTGAATCAAATAATCAGAGCCAAAGGAGGTCATATCGAGCAGTAACATGTTTTTCATAAAATGTAATATGTTTTCAACATATTCCACGGAATTTCAATAAAAAATAATCAAAATTAAAATATTACAGCGTTTTCATTTGGTACCACTTGGTCTCAGCCACCCTGTAGTATGGTTGTTTGTGAAGCGGCTGAATATAGGCCATTCTCGGTATGAGGGTCTCATAGGCATATGAACTCAGCCCAGTTTTTCATCCCAGAAAAAAAATAAAATTTCCTCAAACAATACTTTTTCATCTGATCCCAGTTTATTCTATTTAAACTTGTATAAGACGGAAATTGTTTTTAACTTGAGTAAAAAACAACAAAATATGCATCCCAGATTATTCCATTTAATTGTTGTTTTTGTACGCTACGTATTTCATTCTCTTTCTGTCTGTTGTGGGGTATAGACGTGTTTGAGATTACAAAACCCAAACATAAATTTACAAGAAATGGCAAAGTGTAAAAAATGTGTGCAGAACCCAGATCGAGTTCGTGATCTGTCAATTAGCTGGGAAAAATGTAATGGAGTTTATCATGCAAGTTGTGCAAAATTGACTAAAAGTGATAAAGACCAGCAGTTCAAAGATCGTGTTGTATGGGAATGTGAAATTTGTGTACAAAATTTGCCAAACGCCTCAACACAATTAGCTGTTTATCAGAATTCCCAACCAGCTGTAAGACTGGAAATGATACATGGAAGCTCGATCACACGTAGTTCAAACTACGGAAAACCAAATGAGAACAATTAACGAACGTCTTGATATCATCGAAAATATATTTACAATTGTAAAAAAATTTGAATTAGAAATTGAACATCTGAAAGCAGATTTAAATGCATTGCATTGAAATTGTGAACGTTCCTGTTACAAGTAATGAAAACATTTATGAAACTGTTCTAAAAATTGTTAATGACGGTCTCCAGTTACCTGTAAAAAAGAGAATATTGATTTTTGCTTTCGTCGGAAACCTGTCAAGAGTCAAACAATTAAAAATCTGCTTAACACGTCATCAATATTTGTGAAGTTTGTATTCCGGTGTACCAAAGAAGATATACATACTAGACAAAATTAAAAAACAACTTCTCGAGTAAATGTGTGGACAATAACACAAACTTACGTAGGTAACTGCAGCAGGGAAACTTTCGAATTTCAAAAAGAAACTTTGCATACAGATTAAGCCCAATTTGTGCTAATAACAGTTTTGTAGGAATTGGCAATCAGAAGTGCCAACTTCATTGGTTTCTAGAAGACTTTTTGTCAGAAAATCGTTCATTCAACGGTCGTTGTTGTTCAATGGAATTGGGTCAATTCTGGATTAGCACAAATTCAGCCACTAAATTTTTCGGATGGCAATGAACATATCTGATAGGAATATGCAATCAGAAGTGCCAATTTCATTGGTTTCTAGATCATTTTTAGTCAGAAAATTGTTCATTCAACGGTCGTTGTTGTTCAATGGAATTGGGCCAATTCTGGATTAGCACCAATTCAGCCACTAAATTTTTCGGATGGCAATGAACATGCCAGAAAGGAATATGCAATCAGAAGTGCCAAATTCATTGGTTTTTAGAACACTTTTAGTCAGAAAATTGTTCATTCAACGGTCGTTGTTGTTCAATGGAATTTGGCCAATTCTGGATTACCACCAATTCAGCCACTAAATTTTTCGGATGGCAACGAACATATCTGATAGCAATATGCAATCAGAAGTGCCACTTTCATTGGTTTCTAGAAGACTTTTTGTCAGCAAATAGTTCATTCAACGGTCGTTGTTATTCAATGGAATTTGGCCAGTTCTGAATTAGCACAAATTAGTCACAATATTTTACGGATAGCAATGAACATGCCAGAAAGGAATATGCAATCAGAAGTGCCAAATTCATTGGTTTTTAAAACACTTTTAGTCAGAAAATTGTTCATTCAATGGTCGTTGTTGTTCAATGGAATTGGGCCAATTCTGGATTAGCACAAATTCAGCCACTAAATTTTTCGGATGGCAATGAACACATCTGATAGGAATATGCAATCAGAAGTGCCAATTTCATTGGTTTCTAGATCACTTTTAGTCAGAAAATTGTTCATTCAACGGTCGTTGTTGTTCAATGGAATTTGGCCAATTCTGGATTACCACCAATTCAGCCACTAAATTTTTCGGATGGCAATGAACATATCTGATAGGAATATGCAATCAGAAGTGCCAATTTCATTGGTTTCTAGAACACTTTTAGTCAGAAAATTGTTCATTCAATGGTCGTTGTTGTTCAATGGAATTGGACCAATTCTGGACTAGCACAAAATCAGCCACTATATTTTTCCGATGGCAATCGACATATCTGATAGGAATATGCAATCAGAAGTGCCAATTTCATTGGTTCCTAGATCACTTTTAGTCAGAAAATTGTTCATTTAATGGTCGTTGTTGTTCAATGGAATTGGGCCAATTCTGGATTAGCACAAATTCAGCCACTAAATTTTTCGGATGGCAATGAACATGCCAGAAAGGAATATGCAATCAGAAGTGCCAAATTCATTGGTTTTTAGAACACTTTTAGTCAGAAAATTGTTCATTCAACGGTCGTTGTTGTTCAATGGAATTTGGCCAATTCTGGATTACCACCAATTCAGCAACTAAATTTTTCGGATGACAATGAACATATCTGATAGGAATATGCAATCAGAAGTGCCAATTTCATTGGTTTCTAGGAGACTCAGAAAATTGTTCATTCAATGGTCGTTGTTGTTCAATGGAATTGGACCAATTCTGGACTAGCACAAAATCAGCCACTATATTTTTCCGATGGTAACCGCCATATCTGATAGGAATATGTAATCAGAAGTGCCAATTTCATTGGTTTCTAGAACACTTTTAGTCAGAAAATTGTTCATTCAACGGTCGTTGTTGTTCAATGGAATTGGGCTAATTCTAGATTAGCACAAATTCAGCCACTATATTTCTCGGATGGCAATGAACATGCCGGATCGGAATAAGCAATCAGAAGTGCCAATTTCATTGGTTTCTAGATCATTTTTAGTCAGAAAATTGTTCATTCAACGGTCGTTGTTGTTCAATGGAATTTGGCCAATTCTGGATTACCACCAATTCAGCCACTAAATTTTTCGGATGGCAACGAACATATCTGATAGGAATATGCAATCAGAAGTGCCACTTTCATTGGTTTCTAGAAGACTTTTTGTCAGCAAATAGTTCATTCAACGGTCGTTGTTATTCAATGGAATTTGGCCAGTTCTGGATTAGCACAAATTAGTCACAATATTTTTCGGATAGCAATGAACATGCCAGAAAGGAATATGCAATCAGAAGTGCCAAATTCATTGGTTTTTAGAACACTTTTAGTCAGAAAATTGTTCATTCAACGGTCGTTGTTGTTCAATGGAATTTGGCCAATTCTGGATTACCACCAATTCAGCCACTAAATTTTTCGGATGGCAATGAACATATCTGATAGGAATATGCAATCAGAAGTGCCAATTTCATTGGTTTCTAGAACACTTTTAGTCAGAAAATTGTTCATTCAATGGTCGTTGTTGTTCAATGGAATTGGACCAATTCTGGACTAGCACAAAATCAGCCACTATATTTTTCCGATGGCAATCAACATATCTGATAGGTTGGTTAGATAGATTGGTTTCTAGAACACTTTTAGTCAGAAAATTGTTCATTCAACAGTCGTTGTTGTTCAATGGAATTGGGCCAATTCTGGATTAGCACAAATTCAGCCACTAAATTTTTCGGATGGCAATGAACATGCCAGATAGGAATATGCAATCAGAAGTGCCAAATTCATTGGTTTTTAGAACACTTTTAGTCAGAAAATTGTTCATTCAACGGTCGTTGTTGTTCAATGGAATTTGGCCAATTCTGGATTACCACCAATTCAGCCACTAAATTTTTCGGATGGCAATGAACATATCTGATAGGAATATGCAATCAGAAGTGCCAATTTCATTGGTTTCTAGGACACTTTTAGTCAGAAAATTGTTCATTCAATGGTCGTTGTTGTTCAATGGAATTGGACCAATTCTGGACTAGCACAAAATCAGCCACTATATTTTTCCGATGGCAACCGTCATATCTGATAGGAATATGCAATCAGAAGTGCCAATTTCATTGGTTTCTAGAACACTTTTAGTCAGAAAATTGTTCATTCAACGGTCGTTGTTGTTCAATGGAATTGGGCCAATTCTGGATTACCACCAATTCAGCCACTAAATTTTTCGGATGGCAATGAACATATCTGATAGGAATATGCAATCAGAAGTGCCAAATTCATTGGTTTTTAGAACACTTTTAGTCAGAAAATTGTTCATTCAACGGTCGTTGTTGTTCAATGGAATTGGGCCAATTCTGGATTAGCACAAATTCAGCTACTATATTTTTCGGATGGCAATGAACATATTTGATAGGAATATTCTATCTGAATTGCTTATGACTTGGATTTTGGGACATTTTATTTCTATTGTTTAATTTGTTGTTCAACACAAATATTATTGAACGCTATTCCTCTGTGTTTTGTTTGTTTAATGTCGTATCTTTCAGGGGCTAGTTTGGTTTTCCTCGATTTATGAATGAAAATTAATGAAAATTATATTTCCATGATAAGCACGAATTTCATCAGTTTAGCGACCTTTAGAAAGTCAACTAACTATTGACTACTTAGGTGCCTGTAATCGGCTCAAGTCTATCATATCTAATAACCTTTCGTGTCCCTCCATCTTGTTTTATGTAAAAGGGGTGTACGGTAAGCCCGGCGTATCCGGGATCCCTGCTTAGTCTTGGCCGTACATTCTAATCAATCAACTAAAGTATATGTCAAGGCCATCATAATAAACCATGTCTATATATGGGACTTTTGACTTAATAAATTTTCATTACTAGTCTCTTTTAAGACCTCAACAATTGTTGCACGAATATTCCGCCTAGACGTATACTATTTGTATATTCGCACACATGTACAGTGCTGGGGGAAAAAATTGGGCAAACATATTTTATTGCAAATTGAAGTCTTTTTTTGCTAAAATTACAAAACTACATGTGTGATAAAATACATGTGTGACGTAATTGTTTGAAAAAAAAAAATTACCTGCATTTTAGGGGCAAAACCCCGAAAAATGCTAAAATATTAAAAATATGTTGATTGGAGTTAAAGTAATGGAATAAATATGTTGATTTTGGCGCGAGAAAATTTAACCACGCGTCAAATAGCAGAAAGATTAAACATTCCTAAAAGTACTGTCGCGTGGAATATTAAAAAAATGCGAGAGGGTGCTCTGGAAGGCCCAGAGAGACAACGCCAGTAGAAGATCGTTTCATAATATTACAATGTCGTCGGAACCGTTTTAAAACTTCATCGGACATAAGACGGGATGTTGAGCGAGCAACGAGAAAACAAATTTCAGCCAGCTTAGTGAGAAAAAACTTGTTAAAGCTGGTTTGAGAGCATATAACCAGAAGCCTGAGTTCACATTACTAGCGGAAAAACACATTTGCTATGGGCCCAGGAGCATGTTTCTTGGACTCCAGAAATGTGGAATGATGTGATTTTCTCCGGTGAATCAAAATTCAAGCTGCATGTTGGAGATGATAATTCTCGTAAGAAGAAAACCGGGCTAGAGGCTTACCAACGAATGTATTTTAAGACTTCCACCGAAAAATTAAGGAGGTATGGTTTGGGGTTGCTTTTCTGGAAATGAAACCGGTCGATTGTGCTTCCTTAGTTCCAGCATACAGCAGCTGTTTATCTGCGGGTCCTACACAACGAATTCGAGCCGTCTGTGTTAAAGCGTTTTGGCGAGACTTGCAAATTTATTTTTTAACAGGACAATGCTCCGTGCCATACCACCAAAGTTGTGAGATATTAATTTCGGTAGATAGAAAAATTTCCATTCAGATAAATATAAGTGATTTGTTAAAAACTTGTTTTTTTCTTATCTCTTCATTTTAAGGTAAAAAAGTACATACTTCGAAGAAGGAAGTATCGATGTGTTGAGCCCCCGTATAGTCCAGACTTAACTCCCATTGAAACTAGTTGGTCTATAATGAAGCTATAAGTAGCAAGAGAGCGTCCAGAATCGATTCAAGCTTTGAAAAAGCTCTCAAGCTTTCAAAAAGTTTGTTGATGACGATTTGGGAATCCATACCTCCTACTCCATTACCTTCACATGAAGGTGAAAATCAAACCAATGAGGAGAACCACAACACGCATATCCCAATGCAAGACATGTCAGGCATTTAATCGCACCCAAAGATATTGCGGCCTGGATCCAATATGTGTAAAATTCTCAGGTAATCAATTTACCCAGGCATGTATAATAGGGAGAGATGTGCCAGCCAAGTGTACAAATTGTAAGGGGCCAACATCCGGCTACTTATCGAGGCTGTGAGGTTGCTAAACAACTGCACAAATTAAGAGATAAAACAAGAAATCAACCGCAAAATCACGAAAATTGAAGGGTTCAACCAAGCAACATAGGGCAAAGAAGTTCACTTGCGCAGGTAGTGAAAGGTTTGGGCTCAACCAAACATATGGGCTCTGAAAGTAACCAAATTATGGAAAACATTATGAACAGCATTTCACCTCTTACAAAACGGCTAGATGACCAAAGTAATCTGAACAACATGATACTTGATCAACTGAAGAAAATGCAACTCCCTCAACGCAATCCAACAAAAAATGTTAAGTAAGAACACAACTTTCAAAATAGCAATCTGGAATGCAAATGGCATTATGCAGCATATTCCAGATATAGAAATATTTTTAAATTCTGAAAAAATCGACATTTTCTTAATATCTGAAAGCCATCGAGTTAAATCTTCGATTGTTAAAATGCGGAGTTATAACTTATATCACTCCATTCATCCAGCGGAAAGAGCAAGAGGTGGTTCGGCATTACTAATTAAAGAAAATATAAAACTCCATTTAGAATCAAATATCGAAGAAGAAACAATGCAAGTCACTACTGTAAGGATCCAAATTAAACACAGACAGCTTATTGTCTCTGCAATATATTGTCCTCCTCGGCATAACTTGAAAAGAGAAGACTGCCTTAAACTATTTAAATCGCTTGGACGTGATTTTATTATTGGAAGTGACTTTAATGCGAAAAACACCTATTGGGGATCTAGAGTTCTAGTGCAGCATTCCGTGGATCAACTCAAGACAGAGCCGATGCAAAATGTCGCAATATAGTAGAAATTTGCGCAATGTGGTGCAACATCAAGCAACTTGCTGCACATGACACAACATTGTGCAACATTAAGCAATGCGGTGCAACATGAAACAACATAATGCGATATACAGCAATATGATGCAACATCTAACAAGATTGTGCAACATCTCAAAACATGGTGCAACATGGCGCCACATCACACAACATGATGCATAACGGACCATTCGGAAGACCCTTAGATTATCCAGAAATCAGAACTGATTGTAATCATTTCCTTGCAAATTTCATCAAAATCTTTCAAACCACCCAAAATGTGTAAAAGGGCTCAAAAATAACATGATCCAACATAGTGAAACATCACACATCTATGACAAGATGCAAAATTAAGCAACTTGGTGGAATATCACGCAAGATAGTTCAATATGACCAAACATGATGCAACATCTTACTATGTAGCAAAACATCCTAAAACATGGTGCAACATCGTGCCGACCCATCGCCCTTGTCGCTGTGCAGGTTGATATGGAGCTAGCAATGGGCAGTAAGTGAATGGGTGGTGTGTGCGTTAATGAAAACGTGGATATTCATTGACCTTAAAAGGACATTAAATCCACTGAATAATTAATACTTTCTTTAATATAAAAAATCGCAACATGGACCGATATGTTGCATCATCATGTAATATGGTATAAAAGACACAACATGGTGCACCACACCATAGCACAACATGGTGCGGAGCAACATGACGGCCTATCCGGAGAATCCTAAAGGAATTATCCAGAAATTGGAACTCATTGTAATCGTTTGCTTGCATTTGAAAACCCTGTTCTACTAAATTTGTCTAATTCCTAAATTAATTTTTCCGGAATAAGAACCAATCAAAATATGTTTTTGGCAATCGAAAACGCTCCTCTTTAGAAAAATTCGTTTAGCTAGTAATCCAGTGGGGCCCGGATTTCTTGAATTGGTTAAAGGTCCAGAATTAGGGAAAAATCGTTCATATTATCGGACGGTAGGAGTTGGGTCCGTTTTTAACTAAAATTGGAACAGGAAATGGGGGCCGGAAATCATAGAGCCTTCTTTTACAATTTTATTTGGCTTGGACGATTTTGATAAAAATTTAGTAGAACAACGAGTACAAGGAAACAATCGCAAGGAGTTCTGACTTCTGGATAATACATTTAGCATTCTTCAGATAGGCAATCATGCTGCTCTGCACATGTTTCGTGATGTTGCACCATATAACATGATGTTGCACCATGTTGCAATGTTTGTTGCAATGTTTGTGCAATGATTGTTCATTATGTTGCGCTACATTGCATGATGTTGCACAGACCTGGTGTGACTTTTATGTATAGCAAGAAATATATCCCAGAACTACATTCACATTGAAGACAGTAATTCTCTAGTATCGGATCATTCCCTGGTTATCATGACAGTCAGTGAAATGGTAATTCAAAGGGAGAGTACACCCAAATTAACAAGTTCAAAAACAAACTGGGATCACTTTCATGAAGTATTGGAGGAAAAAATCAATCTTCAGGTACCGATAAGAAATCCTCACCAGTTGGAAGATGAATTAGAACAACTCAATGAAGCAATTCACTATGCTGCTTTGGCAAGTACACCCATTATACAAAATAACAAGAAGCTTAACATATCCTACCCAATGAAAGTTAGAGAGTTGGTAAGACAAAAACGATGACCACGTAAAACCTGGCAAATAACTAGAACACAGGAGAACAAAACAATTCTAAACAATTTAGGTAACAGTCTCAAATCTCTAAAAATGCATCAATCAACAGATATCTAATTAGCCTAACCGATGAAAAAAATTCTGACTATTCTCTGTGGAAGGCGACGAAGCAAGAAGCAAGAGGTCCTAAAGAGAAGCTGATCTGTTTGCGGAGTAACTCGGGGATACCTTAAAAGTATCAGAAGTAATCATTATCATACAGGCCAATTTCATTGCTGCCAATTATGTCAAAACTCTTTGAAAAATTTTTACTAAAAAGACTTAAACCAATAATTGAGGACCGACAACTAATTCCTCCACATCAATTTGGATTCAGGTAAAAGCACTCCACAATTGAATAGGTGCATAGAATCACCAACATTATTGAAAGAACGTTAGAACGTAAAAAAGTATGATCCAGCATATTTCTGGACGTCGCCCAAGCATTCGATAAAGTTTGGCACAGTCGACTGGAATTCAAACTGCACAGAAATCTGCCGATGAAATTCTATGCAATACAAACATCTTATTTATCCAATAGATATTTTCGTGTGAACTATGAGGAAAAATACTCCGAACTAAAGAAAACCTCTGCCGGTGTCCCACAGGGGAGTGTCGTAGGACCAATCCTTTATTTATTATATACAAGGGATATTCCAACAACAGATGAAGGAACAATAGCCACCTTTGCAGATAACACAGCAATCATGGCCATTGGAAGTAATGCCGCTGATGCAACGAGCAAACTCCAGAAGATAACCAATGCAGTTTGTAACTAATCCCTGGAGAATCAAGCTTAATAAAACGAAATCCACGCATATTAACTTTACATATCAAAAGGCTTCCCATCTACCGATAGAAATTAACTCACAACCGGTGCCATATGCAAATAAATCCAAATATCTTGGCATGACTCTCGATGCCAAGCTCAAGTGGTTAATATTAACACATTCGCGCACACCCTTTTTACACGGCGACTACTCAGAATGTCACATGCCATAACTCCGGTATTATTGATGATATATTAAATCTGTTTAAAGTTTCGTGTCTTAAATATTTTTAGAAACTTTCTGCAATTGCTAACTTTTTTTGCAAACAGTACTGTTAATGCAGTAGTGACCCCCCATGGTAATTATTTTCCTCTATAGGACACTACTGCTTTAGCAGTAGTACTGCAAATACAGTAATTGGCCCATTGGGAGGAGTGTAATGTATAATAAAGCAACACTGTATTTGAAGTGTAATAAAAACCACAACTCGTTCAGTCGTTTATTGAAAATTAATAACTTTTAATAAAAATTCTAATCAAAGGTAACAAAGAGACACTGCTTCGGGACATTGCTTGCAGTGATATGCGGTTTGTTTTCGCTTTTTGGCCCTTGTGCAATATTTGCAATCGCGAAAATAAGTTTTTCTTTTTTAATGTTGGCCGGATGAAAATGTATTTTTTGACATTATTGGACTTTCCACAATTAGGTTTGCTGGTAGACGGTGTCCGCTGCTCGTATTTTAAATGTTGAGGAAGGAACCTATAAGTGACTCCGAAATAGCAGGAACGTTATTTTTGGAACTTTTTTTTGTAAATAAAATAGGATTTAAATACGGATCTGTCTATTATATGAAATATAATTATTTACACCATCTTACGGTTTTCCGAGGACACGAGTAATATGACACTAATTGATCCAATCTATCGACTTCAGACATATTTTGACCATATTTCTCAATTTTGACGGGCTTCTTCCGCTCTTTACCATAACTATTTGTTGTAGTAACCATTTCTGGGTGATAAAGGACTTCCCTTTTATCCTTCCATTTTGAGATATAAACAGCCTTTTTTCTGACCCAAATGTGTTCATCTTTACTAAGCTTCTTTTGGATTAGCTCTATCGAGTTCCTCTTTCGGTTGCTACGTAGAGTGCCACAAGTATGTGTTCTATGAGACAGCAAAATGTTGGACAATGTTATACTGTTATAATAGTTGTCCATGAACATTATGTGTCCTTTTCCTAAATATGGAGCCATCAAACGTAAAACTAGCGAATTAAGTTTTGAAACTAAAGGAATAAAATTTTGTTTTCCGCCATATATTTCCAAATTGAAAACAAAGCCAGTTGGATCACAAAGCTCATAAAACTTGATTCCACACTTTGCATTTTATTTTTAATATTCTGCTTAAAATGTAATCTGCCCCGAAATAGTAACAACGACTCATCCAATGAAAGATTTTGGTTCGGCTGATTTGCTTCCAGACACTCTTGATTAAATAAATGAATTTATTTTATTTAAGTGAGTTTCGCCTAATTGTGGATTAACGTTCAAACATCTCAAAATCTGCTCAAATCGGCGTCCTGACATGGTATTTGGAAAATCTGGGTGATGATATAATGGATTGAAAAAGGTTTCGTATTTTCGGTAGATTCAATTGCCCGTGCAAAAGACAAAGGCCAATAAATTTAGACATTTCAGATATAGCAACTGGCTTGAATTTTGCGCTATTTACTTCACAGTCTTTCGGTATATGCATTAGTTCAATCTAATAATAATTTGAACGACTCACCACCAAAAAAAAATGTCAAACACCTCCCTCGATGTCCAAAGTTTTTCGATATTTTCCTCTTCCATATGTTCGCCTAGTTCTTGCGGAACAGTATCTCTATCTATTAGTCACTATTTTTATTATTTTCTTTGCCACTGCTACTGCCTTTGTCGATATAATCGGGATCATCACGACTATCATCCGTAGAGAAGTCAATTTCTTCTTCGGAACCACCACTATCCAATTCTTCAAATAAAGCCAATAGTCGCCGTTGCTTCTCGTCGTAGCTGTCCATTTTACAATATTTATAAAAAACACCAATAAAATCGGTGTGCTCAACTCGACACTTTTTTGTATACTAACGTGTTTTATATGGAAATCACCACTGCATTTGCAGTTGTGTCATTAAATTGCCAGAGTAAGACAGAAATATAGGTACTACAATGTACTTCGTTTCATGGTATTAAAACAAAAGCGAGAAAGTACAGATGGTATATTTTGATAATGTAAAGAGAAAAAACAATTCAAATGAGAAGAGCTAATTCTCATAAAACAAAACAATGAAAATGCAAAGAGAAAATAAAATTGTACTGTCATAGCAGTGGTGACCCATTGGAAAGCTATGCGTATACTACAATTGCAGTGGGTGTCCACGAATGTGTTAAGTTCAGAAAAATGTATCGGCTCATAGGTAGAGGGTCTGCTGCTGCTATATCAGCAAATACTGAAGCCGATATGGACCTACGGTATTCAACTCTGGGGGTGTACTAAGCAAACAAACGCCAAAATGATATAGACGTTTCAAAATAAGGTTCTCCGTAGCATCGTAAATGACCCGTGGTACACAAGAAATGAAGACCTTCACAGGGACTTACAGATGGAATACATCAAAGATGAAATAAAAAAGCATGCCGCCAAACACGAAATAAGGCTCGAGGGACATGGAAACCCCTATATTCGCCATATGATAGATAACCCTGTCGCTGTTAGAAGACTTCAAAGAACCTGGCCACTTGCCCTAGTAAACATACCAAATTAAAATTAGTATTTTAAATAGGTTTAATTAATTTTGGGACTAACCATTGGGTTGCACCCCAACAAATCAGAATTACTTAAGAAATGTAACATTTGTAAATTTGAAAGATAAATTGCTATGAGCACAGTCCAATTTGCAACAAAATATGTTTGGCCAATTTTTTTCCCCAGCACTGTATAGTTTTTGTTATTTGGCAGAAATTTGACTTCGGTTTGAAAATAACAGTAATAATCATTAAAGCTTTCGAAAAATTAACAAAATCTGAGATAACTTTACAATTACCAAAAAGTGTTAAAGGTGACCACTCAGTTCATGTGCAACTGGGGAGATAACGCGACGGCGATACAATAAATTAATTCCAGATGCACTTAAAAATTATATTTAGCTCGTAAATTGTTTATTAGTTTTTCCACCACTTTATGCCTTCCTGGAATTGATTAAGATTACTTTTTTTATTATATTTGTTACTAATTAACCACGATCTTTCGTACAATGATAGTAATAAATGAAATAATTGAAAAAATGCGGCTTTTGTTTATATCTGGGTACAGTGGGCTGTTTTATATTAATTATTTTGTACACAGGTGCGTATATATCAGACTCGTCGACTTGTAAGACGGTCAAACTCTTACCAGGTACAATCAGTATTTTATAAGTAATGTAAAACGATTAAAACCAAAACTGGTAAAATCCTACATTAATTAACGATTTAATTTTTGTTTTTGTACTAAATATAATTTATGATAGTTTTATACATTTTTCAATTAAAATATCGATGTGTCATTAATAAATTTAATATTTTAGACAAATTAAATATTATATGTGTGTACATATATTATCCCATCCATATTATGTTGTACATCTTCGTTTTGGTCTGATGTGTGTACGTTTACGTACGTTTATAAAACAAACAAAATATAAGAAATGATAATTAAAGTATAAAGGAAAATTGGATGATGAAGAGGAGGTTGGTGGAAGAAGAAAATTTTATTTTGTGGTATACGGCAACAGAACCAAGAAACTTGATTAATTTATTGTTTTAACTATAAACCTACCTTTATTGGGGTTGAACATGAATGTTAATACCTTATAGTTTTTGTTGCTCTTCTATATATTCTTAGAGCTCAGCGTAATATATTATTATATATCAATATATATGTGGAATAATAAAATATAGATATTATGCTTTTCTATGTTGAAATTTAAATTAGATTTTTAATTAGAAAGTACTTTGTGTAAAATGTCAAAGATAAATCTGTGGATTATGGATTAAGTGATTTCAGTGTACAGGGTGTCCCAGAATGAATGGATAAGCCTGAAGCACCTTACAGTAGAGCGATTGGGCGATGCGCGTGAAATATTTCCTAACTTTATCCTAAGTTAAAAAAAATTTAGGAAAGGTTTAGGAAATATATCACACCCCTGTATACCGGAATGAAATAATTCCTAAATAAATCCTAAGTAAAAATCGTGTTTGTGTAGTAGTAAATATACACCAAAAAACAAACAGTTAGGCGAAGCTAGTTAAATATGCAATATTGAATAATTGGTTTTACTAATAAATTTAAAATTTCAAAAACTAGGAGTTTTCACTTTGTACTAGACCCAATCCAACTAGAAAAGGTGAATTTTTCGGAAAGATTATGGGAACACTGGGTTTAATATTCAAAAGTTGTAATTGTAAAAACCCTCTGCTCTAAGATACTTCTAAGAGGTTACAACTCTTGGGATAGGTGTATTCACTTCGTACTAGACCCAATCCAATTAGAAAACATGAGTTTTTCGGAAAAAAATAGGGGAACACGGGGTTTACTATTCAAAAGTTGTAAAGGCAAAAATTGAAGTAAAAACCAGGGATAGGTGTATTCACTTCGTACTAGACCCAATCCAATTAGAAAACATGAGTTTTTCGGAAAAAAATAGGGGAACACGGGGTTTACTATTCAAAAGTTGTAAAGGCAAAAATTGAAGTAAAAACCCTCTGTCCTAAGATACTTCTAATAGGTTACAACTCTTGAGCTAGGTGTTTTCACTTTGTACTAAACCCAATCCAACTAGAAAACATGAGTTTTCCAGAAAAATTAGGGGAACACTGGGTTTACTATTCAAAAGTTGTAGAGGCAACAATTGAAGTAAAAATCCTCTGTCCTAAGTTACTTCTAAGAGAATACAACTCTTGAGATAGGTGTTTTCACTTTATAGTACACCAATCCAACTAGAAAACAATATTAATATTTTGAATATTAAACCCAGTATTCCCCTAATTTTTCCGGACAACTCATGTTTTCTAGTTGGATTGGGTCTAGTACAAAGTGAAAACACCTATCCCAAAAGTTGTAATCTCTTAGAAGTATTTTAGGACAGAGGGTTTTTACTTCAATTGTTGCCTCTACAACTTTTGTATAGTAAACCCAGTGTTCCCCTAATTTTTCCGGAAAACTCATGTTTTTTAGTTGGATTGGGTCTAGCACAAAGTGAAAACACCTAGCTCAAGAGTTGTAATCTCTTAGAAGTATTTTAGGACAGAGGGTTTTTACTTCAATTTTTGCCTCTACAAGTTTTGTATATTAAACCCAGTGTTCCCCTAAAGTGAAAACACCTATCTCAAGAGTTGTAACCTCTTAGAAGAGATGGATGATTTAACATGTACAATCTTCACAGCTGGCAACTTTCGAATCCTCATCTAATGCGAGAAAACAGATCCCAGTACAAATTCAAAATAAATTATTGGACCGGTATATTGAACGGAAAGATAATTGGCAAATTAGAACTGCCCGGGAACTTATCTGGCCAAAGCTATTTGGACTTTCTTCAAAATGATCTGCCAAATTTATTGGAAGAGATGTCCGAGGAGGTGAGAGAATCCCATTGGCTCCAGAATGATGGGTTTCTTGCTCACTATGCAGTAAACGTTCGGGCTTATTTGAATTCCAGATAGATGGACTGACCGTCTGGTGCCCATTTTGGGGCCCAAAAGAAAAGGTCTACTCTAAACTAATCAGAAGTTTAGAAGAGTTACGTAGCCGTGTCCAGGAAGCCGCTTCAAAAATTACTCAACGGCGTTATGCGCGACTTCTCAAAAGAGCTTTTATTCGGAGATGTCGGGCGTATATCAGAGTCGGTGGCAGACAGTTTAAGCATTTACTGTAAATGTACATTGGTTAAATAAAGCATTATCAATGTGTAACGTTGTTTTTTATGAAGCACTTATCTTCAGATACAGCTTAAGACAAGAAATAATCCAATTTTTAAAATTTTGTTATTTAATCGAATTTACTACTTCTGCAATAGCTATAACCGCGTATCTACATTAGATAAAAGGATGTATTATACCATTTTAGAATCTTCATTAAACACGCATGTTTTTAAAATAGTTGGCCACTTAGGTTCTCATACATTTTTTTCACCAAAGACGCTGAAACTTTTATAAAAAACATATTTACCACATTTCATGCTAAAAATTAAAGTTTTCAAAAAAAGTTCAACAGCTACTCATACTAATTACTGCATATCTATTAGTAAATTGTGTACATACCGACCCTATCATCTGCCTTAAATTAAGATGGTCATTCTTTGATTATTTTTACATACATTTTGTTTCAGAAAAATAAAAAATATCACCAAATACACTATGTGAGCCAAGATAAAACAATAACGGAAGCGTCAGTAAAACTAGAGAAGTCATTAACTACCTGCATTCTAGTCAATACAAACTTAACAAGAAAAAATAATGACACACTATATACGAATTGCTACTTAGGATCAGTCTTGCACTCAAAAAAAGGAAGTAGATTTTATGAAAGTTTTGATTCAGTATGCCAACAAACTAAATTTATCAATTTTAATTAGTTTTATCAAAGCAATAAAATAGTTTATTAAATTGAATAAAAATATGTTAAATTTATTGGAAAAACCCACAGTTATTTCATTTCGAAAACTTTTTCTCTCGTTTATTCGATTTCAAAACTTCGTTGAAGGAAATGTATTAGAAATGCCGAATGTTAATCAAATGTATAAAAATTTTCATTAGAATGTGAAATATTTTGTTAAAATTAATAAACGTCCTGTCAAATTTTCTTATTAAATTATGATGAAATTTCCGTAAATTTTTATCAAATTGATATATCCTTTTTAATCAATTTAAGAGACATTTATCAAAAAGATCACCTATGGTATAGAATTTATTTGATTTGATGATGTTTTATTGAATTTTTAAGAAAATTTTATTAATCTAATAAAATTTAATCATTTTTTTGCAAATGTGATGTAAAATTATGCAGTATAACCATCTAACATCATACTGTCGAACTGAACAGCAAAAAATATTAGTTTCGTGTGAGGGCATTTTTATAAAATAAAGGTTTTGTGAGAAGTGTTTTATTTGCTTTACTTCATAAAGCTATTAACGAAATATAAGTATATATTTCATTAGTAATTAATATTGATTTAATATTGATAAATAACATAAATGTAAATTAGTATGTCATTTCTAATGAAGTAGTTGTAATTGTCAACCATTTTTAGTAAAAGTTATTTATTAGCAATTCCAATAATTACTACAGTCACTTTTTAATCAGTTAAGATTTTTTATTTACATAAGAAATTATTAATCTACGAGTTTAGCCTTTCTTCAGGCTAATGACAAATAATTTCAAAAAAGAATTTTATAAACAAATTCCTATTGGAATTCAAATTAAATTGGATTATCACTTAACAAACCAATGAAATAAATAAATCAATGACAAAAGAACACAATGGTGCACATGCTGGACAGAATACCTTGAATTTATGTACCAGTCAGCCCCGCTTCTTGTTATAATGACCTTAACAAAATTGCGAATCTGAACATCAGTGGTTTATTAAACGAAAGTCACACCGAACTCCAAATTAAGTCGTTTTACAAAACAAATAATATTTTAAGCGACACCTTACGTAATTTGTTAGCGACTAAAATTTCTCAATATTTGATTAGCAATCATATTAAAATGTCGGTGGAAATCAAAAAAATATTGGCAAAAAATATTACCTCGAAAGTGATCACGCTTTTCCCTAAAGAAAATATGGTAAATATTTTTATTTTAATAAAATTCGATGAAGTTCGTGAAGACTATATAAAATTATTTATTTTCAGGATTGTATTATTTTACCAGGAGAAAAACCCATAGGTAAAATTTATTCCAACTATTTTAGCCAAATAAGATCGCTTCAGAATTCAGGTTTAAGAAAACAACGCTGTTTGGAAGAAAAGAGTGCAGAAGAAAAAAACAACAAACGAAGTCGTTTAACTCAGTTAAATATTGAAACAAATATAGAAGAAAATTTAAGCGAAATTGCTAAAGACAACTGTAGTTGAGCCGAAATGGAACAACACTACTCAGCAACTACAAATTACAGAATTCAACAAATTTCGAACTGTAACTCAAAGGCAGAAATATTGCAGAAATGGGTAGTATAAAAAACCGTACGGCTATAAGTTAGTAAGTATTATAAAATTGTATGTACACCATTCATAAATATATTTGTATTTGAAAATATTGGGTGACTTAAGGAGCTCTACTTCGGAATACGATACGTAAATGAAGGGACTAGATTTAGATTAATTTTTAACATCAAGAACCTTCTTGATTCAAGTAAAATTCGAATATAGTTCTTTCGTTTTCAAATCTTGTTCAGAAATAGAGTTCCAGATTCGCTAAACGTTAGCAACATGTTTATTGAAATCACTGAAATTAGCACGCGATTTATAGAGACTGAGACATTTTGCATTATATACCTGTGTGGTTGCCGCCTGGCCTTGTTTCTGGTGAATTGTCTACATTTGTCACATTTTTGCTCGCATTCTTGACTCTTAATAAACTAATTTTAATGAACTAATTAACGCTACTTGTATAATTTGAAAAATGTTTTAATTTCGTTGACCTCTTTCCGTTTTATTTCGAATTTTACCTAAATAATTAGGCATTAACCTAAAAATTTATTTAAACCACATATTTGTGGGAAACGTGTAGTATGCTGTAGAGAGAGAGATAAACTTCGTTGTTATAGTTTGTCAATTATGCAATAAAACTAAATATACTAGTTTTAAACGGGTAAGAAAAAAAAGGTTTTTCGAACAGTTTATTTTTCAATGCTGATTACATGATCCCGTCACAGGTTTCGGCCGTATTTCGAATGAAAAACATTGGTTTCGGTAAATCACATTTTTTGTATTGTAACTCTAAATTTACCGGACAAGTGTAGTGGTTAAAGCACAAAAAAGCGAATTTTCATCATCGACTATGGTCATGATGTTAATAACGCAACTATGATCCCCTGTTGGAGTGCAATTCAGCGCCGATCCATCTACCATGTCAGTAAGGCATGGACCTGACATGGAGCTTGCGACGTGCAGATGGTAATTGCGTAAATAGGTGAATGTAGCACCATGGGCCCAGCGTGGCATTGAGTGCTGAATCGGCTTGGGTTTCAAAAATTAATTTTTGAACCTCTAAATTTGAATTTTCCATTGTTAAAAATTTAATAATCAAACTTTATTGGAATTTACTCGGCTTCTAAATTTAATATCAACTCGAAATTAACGTTTTCGAATTTTACCTTTGTCCTTCCGACTCCATCTTCGAACTTATTAGTAGTCATGATATAGTTTTGCTGCTGTGAAAACGACCATTCTCTTAACCTTAATACCCTTGCGCCCTGCAAAAGATGGCAAAGTGGTTAGCATGCTTCAACTTGAGGTCCTGGATTCGATTCCCGGTGATGACATGGAAAAAATTTGACTTGGTTAGGATCATTGAATTAATCGCTCACTATGCGAAATGAAAAATATGGTCATAAAACATCAATGGAGGTGGTCGAATCCCTTGATATGATGGAGTTGCCAGCGAGGGGGGAAATTTTATACATTTACATACTTAGATTTTTAAAAATGTTCTTTCTTTCCATTTACTAGATTGAAATTCATTTTAAAACTATGTATCCGGATACTGATAACATAGAAGCCACGATTAATTCATTTGCATTTAATATTATGGAGGCCTTTAAAGATAAAAATGCAAGGTGCTAATTGGATAATATACTAAAACAGCAAGGAAATATCTCTGAAAGTAAGTGTTTTTATTCAACTCAATTTATTTTTGGTAATCGAAAATGTTTAAGTTTTAAGATGGCTTACATGCAACAATTTTGTATTTAATTCATTTTGTTCTTGTGCCAACCACTAGAATGGTTAAGAATGTAAATGAACAGAAAATAGTTAATAAAATTACAATTAAAGATTCACAACAATCATTTATGATGGTTAGGGCTGCAGTCCAATAGATTGAAGAACTAATTCAACAAAAGCTTGACGCAGGTGTAGCTATACAACCGTTTTTAGTAATAAAAGGCTCATTAGAGAACCCGGAAGTAATATTTAATTATTTTGACGGAATAAAATATCAAGTTGTTTCGATTATTCGTGCAGTTGAAATATGTTTTAAAATATTTTACGTGTTAAATTTAAATTTTCCAATGGCATCCACACCCTTTTTTGAGTTTACCTCCAATAATGATCGAGACAAAAAACATCCTGCGGATTGAAGTTTAATTGCGGAATTGAAAAAAAAACTAATTGGTAGTAGTTAAACAATTATATATATTTATATTGAAAATTAGTCTAAACACTCGGATTGACTAAAAACTGAATTAGTAATCAAATATTTGTTAATTACGTAAACTAAGTTAATAAAAATTAAAAATCATAAATTTAACAGAAATCTTCTATTTATTTGAAAAAATAGCTCGTCAATTTCAATAAACTAAATTAAGTATCCAATAAAATTTTCTATCAATTTGAAAAATTATTTTATTATTAAAATGACATTTTTAATCAATCAGAAAATATATTTCATTAAATAAATAAAACTATTTTTCAATTTACGAATTAATATTATTAAATTAAAAGAAATGTTCGTCAATGTATTATATTATAAAGGGTGTTTTTTTAGGAGGTTTGTTTTTCCGATAGATGTCGTTTTATTTTATGACAGTTGTTTTGACAGCTCAAAGTGGCATTTCTACTCAGTATTGTTTGGCAAATCATTATGAATAGGTTAACTCCAGAACAACGTTTTCAAATCGTGGAAATTTATTTTCAAAATCAGTGTTCAATTAAAAATGTTTATAGAGCACTTCGTGAATTTTATGGTGCACATAATCGTCCGTCAGAGACCACCATAAAGAACGTAATTACCAAATTTCGGTCTACATTCACTCTTTTGGATGCCAAGCCACCGACAAGAATGAGAAGAGTTCGTACAGAAGAAAATATTGCTGTCGTTGAGGCCAGTGTCGAAGAAAACGACAATTTATCGATTCGTCGTCGTGCTCAGCAAATTGGACTTTGTCCATCGACTTTATGGAAAATTTTACGTAAAGATTTGGGTTTGGTGCCATACAAAATTCAATTGGTGCAAGAATTAAAGCCACACGACCATCGTTTGCGCCGTGAATTCAGTGATTGGTCGTTAAATCAATTGAACGAAGATCCATTTTTTTACCGTAAAATTCTCTTCAGTGATGAGGCGCATTTTTGGTTAAATGGATACGTCAACAAACAAAATTGTCGCATTTGGAGCAAAGATAATCCACACGCCGTTCTAGAATTACCAATGCATCCTGATAAATGTACTGTTTGGTGCGGTCTATGGGCTGGTGGGATCATCGGTCCATATTTCTTTAAAAATGAGGAAGGACGACGCGTTACCGTGAATGGAAATCGATACAGAACCATGTTAAATGAGTTTTTGTTGTCAAATCTTGAAGATATGGATATGGATGAAATGTGGTTTCAACAAGATGGTGCCACTTGCCATACAGCACGTGAAACAATCGACTTATTGAAAGAAACTTTCAACGACAACATTATTTCGAGAAATGGTCCGGTGAATTGGCCTCCGCGTTCGTGCGATTTGACGCCACTCGATTACTTTTTGTGGGGATACGTGAAGTCATTGGTTTATGTGGATAAACCTCAATCGATTGACGCTTTGGAAACCAATATTCAACGTGTCATTGCTGACATACGCCCTCAAATGCTTGAAAAAGTGCTGGAAAATTGGACCTCCAGAATGACATTTGTGAAAAATAGTCGTGGTAGCCATATGCCAGAAATTGTGTTTAAATGTTAAATGCCAAAAAATTATCTACCAAATAAAAAAAAATTTTGGTCATTTCATAATTTTATATGTGTTTTATTCAAAAAAAAAATCGGCAACCTCTTAAAAAAACACCCTTTAAAACGAATAAAAAATTTCTGAAATTGAAGTAACATATTTTTAAATAAATTGCCATTTCTATCAAATCTCAGGAATCTTTTATCAATCAAATAAAAATGTATGCCAAATTTAATTAAAATAACATCAAAACGAAAACAAAATTTTCAAAATTATTACCATATTTGTGAAGAAATGTTGATAAACTTTTGTCAAATTGTATTCAAATTAATAAAAAAGTTTGTTAGCGTTATATTGATGGTTAAGATGGCAGAATGACTGCCACATTTTTTTGAGTGTGTGTCGTATTTTCTGCGCCACGTAGTTAATTAATATTCTACACGTGTAGACAATGTATGTAGAGAATTAATGAAATGACGTCGAAAATGTAGGCAATGTAGAAAATATGTCGACAATCCCGAAATCAGAAAATTCTATGATTTCTTTGTGAATGGAACCATTTCAAAGAGAGATCTTCATTTTTACTCCGCATTTGAAAAATAAGCACCCAAGTTTTAATAAGGTAATGTCTTACATCAGGAATGTACGATGGGCAAGAAATCAAGAGTACAGAATTTTTGAGCATCAGAATACCGAATCCAACTTGAAAGTGCAGGTTGGATTTTTATGGACTACACCAATTATTTAGCAACTTTACAAGCAAATTTCAAGGTGAACTGAATTAGGTCTGATTGGACTTACGTCAAAATAGTATTTTTCAGTAGCCAAGACAGAGATTAGACAACAGCAAGTTAATTTGAATTCTACGGGTTTAATTTAAAGTAAACCATGAACTACCAACAACGTCATTTTAAAAGTATTATTTACGATCAATCAATTTTTTGGCAGGCTGCAAAATTTTAACCGTTAATGCTGTTCTTGAAAAATGTTCAAGAAAATCATTAACTGCCAATCGTAATGTGCAATTTTTCTTCAGGAATTAAACTGCATTACTCGGTTTCCTGTTCTTCATTTACTACTGCGTTTGATGTCGTAGACCTGTATTGCTCATTTGGTAATGATTTTTTTTATTGAACTTAGGACTGAAAAGAGTGGCGCTAAGTAATTATGCATAGCTTTGAATGCTTAATTCAACTGTAAGTACAACAATTTTAAAGTATACGATAGTCTTAAAATAAAATGCAAGCCGCTATTGGCTTAAACTAAACGGTTCCCATTAGAGTGCGTATTTTAATGACAAATCATAGATTTATGATTTGTCATAGCTGTCGCAATGGAATATCACCTCCTCTGAAACGTTAACACACAAATCCCCGTTGTTAAAACCGCTCCACAAATTTTAGTTCTTTTCATTCAAAATTAATTAAATATTTGGCCTAGGGTCGAGAAATTTTAATTTGTCGTTAATTTCTGTTTCTTTAGGGATTACTTGAAAGAGTATAAATTTTGTGATCTTTCTATGTAGTCCTAATTTGTTAGGAGCTAAAACAATAACCGATTAAACATAAATCTTTGGCTAGAGCAGCGGCAGATCTTATAAAATGGAAATCTTCGTCTCTCAATTAGAACAATTTTAATGGAAAGGTACAAAATTTAGTGAACGTTCAAACCAAGGTATTGGGCTCCCCGTTCAATTCAAGAGATATAAATTTTAATTTTAATATCTCCCCAAAACGGATCGTTAATATGTGCTGCCCTATTTCCAAAGTTGAACATTTCGTTTTAGATAAAATGGACATTTTTATTTTTGCTATTGTCGCCGATCTTTTATCGAAATGGGATTAACCTAATCAAGGCCACTTAATAACTTCTTTACTGGTTACTCTAACTAGATTTTATGTAAGCATTATAATTATTTAATTAACCATAACTACTCGAGAAGCAAATTTACTGAGAATTAATAAATTTAAATTTATTATCTCGATTGTGGACCTATTAGTTCAAAGAATAAAAGGCTAATGCTTTGTTATATCACAAAGTTCTATCAGAAGGAGTTGCATTTCGAATTGGGCCTTTAAACAATTTTGAACTTCTCTCAGAGCATTAATACGTATACGTCAGTCAGCTTTAATCATCAAATATTTGAATTAGAGCTGTTGAACGCTCTGATTTCTCTTCTCGCTCTGAAACCCCATGGATTGAACTATTATTATTTTTTCTTGTACAAAAGTTCTCTCATAATCCAACTTCGAGCGATATTTCTTGAATTTCCTCAAAATTAGCAAAAATTGCATGTATCGAAGTAATTTTCATACAGCCATTGTATGGAAAAAATACTCTACATCTGTGTCATTAATAGAGAGATTAGAAAAATTTAATTTTTTTGTATGCTTAAGCTGATATAGAACAAATTCGAAAAAAGTCTAACAATGGCAGACACCTGCGGTTAAAAGTAGAAATTTTAGTTAAAGAAAAAATGAAATAACATATGGGTTCATTGGTTCACAATCCCAATAATCGCAAAAGATTGGCCGAAGTCTTGTTGGGTATTTCACGCAGTATAACTCCAGTGAACAAAATATAAATGGTGAATTTCTCACCCAAATGGGCAGCAGAAGATACATGTCACCACAATGAAAAAATCCCTCGTTGAATATCCTATCTATTGTTTAGTCTGGTAGACCACACAAGTGGTAGATGGTGAATATAAAAACATGAAAATATTTATAATATCTTGCATTACACTAAACGTTTTAATTTCACTCATTTGTTTGGTAAAAATGAATTTTAACTTCCGAAAACCCCATTCTGAACAGGAAAACGGTAAGATGTCAACCTCGTACTGAACAAATAATGGGTAAAACAAAAAAAAAATATATTCTACATTGTCTACATACTCTACTAACTATCGATATTGTCTACGCAAAAATTAATTGTCTACACTATTTTCGACACCGATATGTCGATAATTGCAAAATACGCATAGACACACAACACTGCTTAGAATGCAAGTGGCCCTGCGCAACGCATTTTAGAATTAGAATTATTTTTAAACACAAAAAAATGTATATACGCCTATCTCAGAGTCATTTTACCAGATCCTCATATGCCAAAAAATACGAGTACGCGGATATCAGCGCTATCTGGCTCTATATCCAGCAGAAAGAGCTAGAGCCGGGACAGCAAACTTTATTAAGGATAGTATTGAACACCACGAAGAATTAAAAATAGAGGAGGAAGCTATGCAAGTAGATATCTATTGAAACCAAAACTTACAAGATCTATAGTATATCAGCAATCTACTGTCCACCAGCAGCCACTGTTAGATGTACTGGGGATCTAATAGAACTACTCGCATAGTAATAGCTCTCTTACTGAAGAGAGCAGGCAGAACATTAAAATGTGAGTTTCACTACAGTAGAAAGCCAACCTAATAGCCTACGGACCCAAATAAAATTCCTCATCTTCTGGATTTCTATATATCACGAAGTATCTCCGAAAATTACTTAGCAGTCGAAAATGAAAAAAGGCTGTCGTCAGACCATTCTCCAGTTTTAATGACAATAAGTGACAAGGTAATAAGAAAAGCAAGCCCTCCAAAACTAATAAATAACAAAACAAACTGGGAATACTTTCGGCAGCTAGTCGAACTGGAAAACCTAGCAGAACCCAAATCGAAAATCGGACCAAAAGCCGAAATTAGAACCCAAAACAAGATCAATTGACATACAAATAATTTTAGGCCATTTAATGACCGCGAGTGGAGCACAAAACTGTTTAATGGGACATTTGATTAGGCCACAATGAGCCTAAAATTATTGGTTTGTTAATTGATCTTGTTTTGGGTTCTAATTTCGGTTTTGGTCCGATTTTCAATTTGGGTTCTGCTAGCTTTAGATTAAATGACCTGAAGTTTGGTCAAGAACGAGCGGAACCCAAAATTGTTTAATGGGACATTTGATTAGGCCTTAATGAGCCTAAACTTATTTGTTTGTTAATTGATCTTGTTTTGGGTTCTAATTTTGGTTTTGGTCCGATTTTCGATTTGGGTTCTGCTAGCTTTTAAGTGATAAAGCCTTATGTTTTTTCTAGAATCAGCAGGATAAAAAAAATTAAATAGGGCATTTAATTAGCCTAAAATTAACCTTTAATTTTCCATTTGTTTTTAAATCATTTTTTGATATGGGTTCTGCTAACGTTTTCTAGAGCTAATAGAACCCATTGTTTTAGTTGGAAGGGGTGGAGCCCAAAATTTTTTAATAGAGCATTTAATTAGCCTATTATTAGCCTATAATTATTCATAATATCTTGTAATGTTCTGCTGTATGGGTTCTGCTAGCTTAAGGGACGTCAGAAATCATAATGATTCCAAAGCCTAAAAAATTGCTAACGACAAAACATCGTATAGGCCTATCTCTTTGCTAACAACAACATCAAATATTTTCGAAAGATTGTTTCTCAAGAGACTAAAACCAGTTAAGCACTCAACGATAGTACAGGTACATAGGATTACTGATACAATTGAGGAGACGCTGAAAATAAAGAAAGTATGTTCAGAAATATTTTTAGATGTAGTCCAAGCATTTGATAAGGATTGGCACCGTGGTCTGGAATGTAAACTCCTACATCAACAACCGTTACTTCCGGGTGAGACATGAAGGGGAACACACAAAACAAGGTAGTGTTCTGTGCCATGTTGAGTCCATAAGGAACCTACAAAATGCTATTAATATAGTGAATAACACCAAATTCCATATTCTGATAACGCTAAGTTGCTTCGGCATGACGCTAGACTCTAAGCTCAGGTGAAAAGTACATGTTAAAAAGAAAAGGCAAACACTGAATTTAAAATTCAGAAAAATGCACTGGCTTATTGGAAGAAACTCTAAACTGACAAGACACAACAAACTTCTGTTATATAAACAAATACTAAAACCTATCTGGACGTTTTAGGATTTGTTTATATAACAGCAGTTGGGGGAGCTTTGGGACTGCGCAAATGAAACTACAGTTATATGATCTTAAACAGTTCAAAACAAAGTATTACGTAGCATTGCGAATGCTCCTTGGTACATTAGAAATGGCAATCTCCATTGAGACTTAAACATGGAGTCAGGTACTGCAACTGCTGCAGCATGGCAATGAAGAGCTGTGGAACCTAATGAATCGCATCAACAGACCGAAGCACTTAAAGAGAACAAAACCTTTAATTATTAGTGGCTCTCTGAGTCGTTGAAATCAAAGGACTGGCAGAGCTGGGAAGAACCGATAGGTTTCATCCCGCAAGAATAGACTACGAAACTAATAAAACAATTACTAGATAATCAATGAGATAAGTTGTAAATAAAGGGTGATCCAATGGGAGGTACTTTTTCCAATTGGGATTCTCATTGGGATTCATGCGCCACAACTGTCATGTTCATATGACATTTGTGTTCAGTATTCATTGACATTTCACCATGAATAGCCTTACGCGAGAACAACGTTACTAAAGTGTGGAAATTTATTTCAAAAATCAGTGTTCAGTGAAAAATTGTTTTCGTGCTCTTCGACCATTTTATGGTGTTCATAATCGTCCAACTGAACGCACTATTCGCGAAACAATCAATAAATTTCGAACCACTTTTTCATTATTGGTTATTCATCAACCGACTAGAGTGCGTACAAGTAGATCTTTTATAAATATTGCTGATGTAGCTGAAAGTGTATGAGAAGACCGCAATCAATCAATTCGCCGCCATTTTCACGCTCTGGGTCTCTCGTATAAGGCACATTGTGGCGTATTTTTAAGAGAGATTTTGGTTTGAAGGCATACAAAATACAGCTTGTTCAAGAATTGAACCCGGTTGACCTTCCTTTGCGTCATCGATTTGGTGTATGGCCGTTCGAACAGCTCCAAATTGAAACGGACCCGTGAATCGGCCTTCAAGATCTTGTGATCTAATGCCGTTAGATTACTTTTTATGGGGGTATTTGAAATCATTTGTTTATATCGATAAACCACAATCGATTCCTGCATTAGAAGCGAACATAACACGCGTAATTACCGAAATATCGGCCGAAATGCTCGAAAATTGGACCCAAAGAATGGATCATCTAAGAGTTAGTCGCGGACAACATTTAAAAGAAATTATTTTCAAACATTAAATGTTATAAACCGAACTTACGTCACAAAAAACTTCCGGAAGCTCTTATTGGGTCACCCTTTATTAGACAGAAATAAAGAATTCAAATTATTTTTGTGAGACATTTAATATTTCACATTCATTCGGCGCGCGCTGTAGGGGAATGAAGAAGGACCACAGCAAGAAAATCTAAGATCCTCGAGAAAGTTATATCCCGAAAAAAGTTGTTACGAATAGTGGTACATTAGAATGGTGGTACATTAGCCGAAGCGGCTATTCAGTGAAATTTATAGTGCAATCAAATAGTATGGCTGATGGTCTAAAAATAGAACGATTTGCATGCAAAGGTGGATAGCCGTAAATCGTGAAATTTGCTAATGATTTAGCAGGTAGCGCGAATTTGCCAGAATTTCATATGCGAAAGATTTGATCGACAGATTTAGTATATTGGAGGCAACCATACTGCAAACAGAAGAGGTGGAACCACAAATTTGCGAATTCGAATATCAATATCTATCTGCAATATCTGTCATCAATATACGTCAGCTAAGTTAAACAGTGAGCTCTGCAAACGTCAAGCAATACTACGCAAGAATCAATAATGAAACACTTAACTACATCATGCAGCAACGGATCAATATATATTCGTATACGCAGTTCGAAAGATTTCAATTGCTGAAGCGATATTTATCGGTGGTGGTAAAGCTGCTGCACTGGTACGTCATCTCCCGTTCATCAACTTATAAAAACTGTCAAGAGTAAAACTGTCATGAAGAAAGCTCATCGTTAGCTCGATTGTTCAAAATACAATGCCATAAAAGTCAAAGAACTCTATTAATACTGAGCACCGTGTGCTCAAAATGCACCATTTACCACCGAAAACCGTCAGCATTGACTCTTAGTCAACAATTGTGGAATCGAATGAGCATTCATAGCATTATTCGATTCCTTGAGGATCGTGAGTTTATAACTAAGTCACGTATGAAACAATCTTACAATTCGCATGAAAGCAAGGCTACAAAACCAAAATAATGGATCGGCAACGAACTGGTTATTCCAAAAATAGCAGCTCGACTGCTGGAGTTGATGAGCCGGGATGGTGTAAGGTACGAGTAGCTATCTACTATTTAGCTTGTTGATTCGAAGTGCTATCGTTCTGGAAGTCTCGGCATATTGCTGAGGGCTGATGAATTATTTCATGTAGATTGATTAAAATCACCCAATAGCAACCTGGTTGTCTAAAACACACGCCGCAAGAGGTTGGCTATTCCAAACAAACTGAGTTGAGCGCAGAAGAAGCAGCCTGTTTCAAGCACTTCAAGAAAAACACCACCCATTTCAGGCGATTGTTATTCAAGTCCGATTGAACCAAATTTCCAAGTAAACGCCCAGTGACACGCATAATTTAGACGATTCAATCGCAAGATAGAGCTTCATTGTCTATATAATGAATTTCTATCTGAATATAACAAGTTTGGTCATATGATGAGGAAAGGTGAAAGGTTCGATATCAATGCTTACTTTATGCCACATTATGGTGTATGAAAAGAGCAAACTACCAACACTAAACTTAAGGTATAGGATGGGCCATCTGTTGTTCCTTTTTTCAATCGATGAATTTTATCATCATGGAGTCGCTAACAACACAACAACGCATTTTGGTTGTCCAAATTTATTATGAATATAATCGCTCAAAAACAACAACATTCCATAAATTACGTGAAGGCTTTGCCGAACTTGGACATCCGACTGAGCGTGCAATTGGCAAAATTATTGATCGGTTTGAAGAAACTGGTTCAGTGAATCCAGTTCATACCCCTGTTGCAGTGGCAGCTGCCGATTTTCTTTGAAAACGAACAGGAATATGCCCTTACAGTGAATGGGGAACGTTATCGCAACATGTTAACTGGTTTTTTGTGGCCCAAATTGAATGAATTGCGAGTCAACAACCTTTCGTTTCCACAGGACGGAGTGACATGCCACGCAAGTCGTGCAACAATCCATTTATTGTCAACAAAATTTGCTCATCGCATAATTTCAAGAAATTGTGAAGTTCCTTGGCCACCAGGAACCCCGAATTTAACACCACTTGATTACTTTTTGTGAAGATATTTGAAAGGAAAGGTGAGGTGCATACGCTCATCATCCACAAACAATTCAACAACTTAAAATCAACATTCGAGCTGAAATTGAGGTCATTGGTCCGCTTTTATTGAAAAGTCATCGAAAATTTTGATGTTCGAATGCAGGTCTGAAGACGAAGCCGTGGTAGGTGTATCAACGATATTGTTTTTCATAAAAAACAAACAACAGACAAAATATATGGTACAGAACCTTTCCTTATCGCACTAACAGATGGTCCACCCTGTATTATTCATCAGCACGTCGTCAAAACTGCTTAGAATCCACCATTCAACGACGTGCTCATTACTGGCCCAGCCGATCAATGCGCAATATAGGCCACCCTTCTGTGTTTTTGAATGTATGAGTTCATCTTCCCAGCACACATCAAGAAGATGTAGGAGCAAGTCTAGTATTGGACCCGTTTGGCTGGGTTTTTTCGCTACTAAGTAGATCAAAAAACATCCTTCAATACAAATTTTAGTAGCATGGTAGATTAGGATGGAACGCTATCAAAGGAGGTACTCAACGAATGTATTAATTTGCGACAATAAATCGAAAACTCAGTACATTTTATGGAGACGAAGTACTCGAACTATAAGGATTTACGGGTGCCTGGTAAGACGGGTCTATTCAGCAGTAATTTTTCTTTGTGTTATTAAATCCAACAAAACTACATGTTGCATAATCAGTTGAAGTTCGTGAGTTTGTCACGGTTAGCACGTCTGGGTGCTGAACTTATAGCTAGTCATACACAGAAGATCATCAACGAGAACAGAATTAAACAACACTGACTACAGCACTGACTCCAAGATAGTTCTGGGGCGGTATCACGAACGCCTGAGGAAAATTTTAGAAGGCATTTCTGTAGGGAATAACAACAATTCTACCGGTTTTGCCGCATTGTTTTACAAAAACATGTAAATAGCAAAATTACATTCCATAAAAATTCAAATTCATTCGTCAGCCCCAAGTACGTGACGTAATTGAAGAAAAGGATTTGTCACAAAATGATCGATGCTGAGGGGTCTAATTAGCCCCCACAATTAGCATGTGTTCCTCCATTTGGAAGGGCTTCTTAATAGTTTCAAGAATTATAAATTGTGTTTTTCCACTTAGAGACTTGAAAATGAAACACTCGCCAAAATAGTGACATCTATGTTTAGATATTAGTACTCGAAAACTTTATGTACAAAACGAGATAATTTATCGCTATCTAGGCGTATAAAGTCGCCTGTTGTTTCTCCCAGTATATAAATAGAAAAATGCTTAAAGACTACCGTTTTTGTGGGAAGACTTTTAGTAGTGATTAAAGTGAAAGTGATAGTGTATTGCGTATCTAAGTGATTTAATAAATAGTTGTGAAAATTGTTGTTATGACTTTATATGAATTAAGCGAATATTGACTACCGGTATTTTCGAAAAATTTCCGGAAGTTGGGTAAATTAGCAGAAACTGTATTCATCTTCTGGAATTCGTAACAATAATAAAATTGCATTGTGTACGATTTTGTGAAAATTGATAAACGACCAAATTTTTGAAAGATAACTTCAAAACCACACCTCAGATACTTCGGAGTGGCCTTTGTGTTTATGATTACAGCAAAGGAGAGAATTTCTGTGAAAGACAGCTAAATATTTATTTAAATTAGAATATCGCTAAACTATTATAATATCTTATGGAGCTTAACCTTCTTTCCCAGTATCAGTGTGCAATAGATTTGAAAGCAGCAAGCAAAATTCAGATAAGGTTTTAACAACTTTGGTCCAATAATTATAAGCCCGTATACCAACATTTTATTGTATGTTTTAATGACAATCTATAGCCAAATTTTAGGTATGGTATCTAGGAAAGTTTCACGTATAAGTTTTAGAATTAAATCAACCAACCACAAATTGCCACAATAAAAATCCGTCTTTTTTTCAAACAACTAAACTACAAGTAATATTTTTCCATTTCAACTGTGGTTTTCGTTGTATGAATTTCATTTGAAAATTTTCCAATTTTGGCAAGCAAACAAAAAGTTTTCGTTTACCCAATGCAACCTTACACATCTCTATATGTAGATGTTTGCTTATCCGTCTGTTTTGTATATCTCATGTCTGCCAAGGGAGTTTCGGATCATACAACACACCAAAAACACTAACAAACAAAATCGTTAAACCCAGAAAAACTTTATATTTCGCAAAAATATATTGAAATAACCCACATTACTACGCCAAAAATTGAAGATGACGAAAAACTATATCCTCCTGTATAGTGTTTATCATTGTTAAAAACAAAAAATAAAATTTTCCGGTTCTTCTTGTTTTATATAAATATTTACGTTGTTTTCTAACGATCTTTGTCGTCTTTAGTTTTGCAATAAAAGGAGGGATAAGTTAAGCAAAAAAACTTATAATTGTTGTATACGGTTGGAACAATAATATTTTTTTACTTCACGAAACTGCACTAAAAACAAACGAAAATTCCGCATTACCGCAGCAAAATAACAAAATAGGCGAGGAAACGGGAAGAAGGAAAATCTTTTCCAAAAAAACATTTCCAGGCAAAAACTAAAAAAAAAAAAATTATTATCCCTTAGGGAAATATTTTTTTGTGCGCTAGGATGATACGCGCTTCTTGGTTCTATATAGTTTTTGTTTTCGGCTCGGCAAAATGATTGCTGTGTGATAAGAAAATGTTACAAAACAACAACAAAAAAACTATAAAATATTTTCCATTTTCCAAAAATACATAAAGCACAATACTCGTTCATTTATAAACACAAAAATCTCGGTATGTCTGAGATAGGAAATATATTTTGTGTGTTTGTTTTATCGGGATTGGAAAAAATTTTCCGAGAAAAATGTTTAAATCAGGATTTTTTTTTTGTTTTTTTAATCAATAATTTTTTTTTTCGTTTATGATTTATCTAGGAATTTTTAAGGTGGCAAATTTTTATTTTCCTATTTTACGTGAATAGAGACTATACGTACTACCTAGGTAGCGTTGTAACTTAAGTCAAAAATTGTATACATTCAAAATATTTGGAAACTGATTCTGGAACTGCTTATGTATGTGGGGTGACGCTGCTTTTTAATGGTTAATTCAAAATTTCGTACTTTAATGTCTGACTACAGGAACGAAAATTCATTACCCTTCATCTTCGAGTGGACGTTTAAATGAAAATGGCATCATAAATTCTAAGTTATTTACCAATGTATTTTATTTTGAGAAGACTCGTCGATGCTCGATGTCGAAGAAGTAGGTCAGGAAACAATTTGAACATTTGTCGAATGTTGTGTTCCATGTCTCTTTGAGTAAATTAATTGTATCTTGCACTGTGTGGTAAGTGGCACCGTCCTGTTGAAATCACATATCAGCAAGATTTATGCCAGCAAATTGGGGAACAAACAAGTTAGAAATCATGTCTCTACACCGATCACCGTTGACTGTAACATTCCCCCCATCATCATTTTTGAAAACATACGGACCAATGATTCCGCCGGCCCGCGCACCAAACAGTGATTATCTCTGGATGCAATGGTGTTTCGGCAAAGACTTGTGGATTATCTTCACTCCAAATCTGATAATTCTGTTTATTAACGACCCGTTCAACCGAAAGTGAGCTTCATCGCTGAACAAAATTTTGTTTGGAAAATCAACGTCAATATCAATTTTTGTTTCAGCCCAATAGCCGAATTGGCGGCGTGTGCAATGGTCAAATGGCTATAACTCCTGCACAATTTGATTTTTGTAAGCACGTAAATCAAGATCCTTAGATAAAATCTTACATAAAGTGGATGAACACGTCTCCAGTTGCTGAGAACAACGTCGAATTGATTGATTTGGGCCTTCCTCAATGCTACGCTCCATAGCGTTTATCGCTTATTCGGTAGTACGCACTATTTGACGTCTTACTGTATACGTATTATCATTTAGAGTATACGTGGTGTGAAAACGATCCATAGTTAACCAAATTACCCGCTCTGGCATGACTCTATTCATTATGAATTGGCAAATCAAACTAATGACAAAGCAAATGTCAGCTGTCAAATCGGTTGTCAAACAAAACAGAGTTGCCAGCTTAGAGATGTGACCCTTCAGTGTGGTTTCATTCACGTCAATGAGGATACATGTGGATACAGCACCTCCACAAGAAAAAAAACATTTCTACTAGAAATTTCAGCAGAATATAAAAAAATCAGAACTAGGCGTTTCAGATTCATATCTGAATGGGTTAAGCTTAAGATAGAGATTTGGTTTATTAAATTAATAATCTCCCTGGAAACCACGAGTTTAGGCAACCAATGCTGTAATTATGCTATCTACTCACCACAAAAACTTAAAATTTAACGATATGATTGCCGCCATAGGCTCTCGTGTGTTTTGTCCAATATATAAACTGTTTTATTTCATGGTTTCCAAAAGGACAAGTCCCAGAAGATAAACTTGATAGAAAACAATGGTTTTATTAATTTCAATACTTCTTAAGCTGAATTAATAATGTGTCAAATCATCGACTAAATCGCACAATGGTTAAAGCTTTGGCGTTTGGATCGGGAGGTACTGGTTCGAATCCCGATAGGGACAGGACGCAAGAAGGATTTTTCATCATCTGATTACATTCGGTGATGAAAACGAATATAGCTATGACCTCCTGTCGGAGGACACAACTCATATGCCGACCCATCTTCCATGCCAATACTATATATAGGCTGGCATGGAGCTATGCAATATGAAGATGGTTCTACGTAAGAGTTGAGAGTGCTTTGGCTCCAGTACAGATTGCATAAATTAAAACATACAAAAAATGTGCCTAACCACATTGAACGGTATAATTGTAAGTCAACAATATCGTAATTATACACGACAATTTGGATAAAGAAAAAAGTAAAAACTAAATTCATGATCAGCAAATTGGTACCATTTTTTGGCTCAAAAATTATTGGCACGAAAACCTACACATACTCAATTAACATATGATGCCGAGATAGACGAGCAAATAAAAAAAATTCTTAATGATGAGATTATTAGACTTCAAAGAGCAACTCATCAATATGGGTCGTAAAAAACTGATGCGTCAAGAATTAAAAAGTATCGAATCCTGATCGATTTTAAAATGCTAAATGGGTCCAGAAATAATTTCTGGGATATGTTATAACCAACGCAGGAATAAGGGCAGATCTAAGAATTTCAGCCATAATCAAACACAAACCACCGGAAACCTTAAATAATTGAAAGGATTTCTCGGATTAAGCTCATTCTAAACAGATGGTTCATTAAGGATTCTAACAAAAGGAAAGAATGCATAACTAAACAAAGGTTACAAATCACATTATCAAGGATAAAATTAGAGGTGAAGACTCCTTCATCATCGAGTAACGATACCATGTAGAACGCGAAATTAGACGGAACTCAACCTACACTCAACGGCACTGAGATTGATCATTATGGTACACTTGCAAATTGCTTATAGTTTAGATATTAAATAAAGCTGACATAGTCTGAAAAACAGTTTTTTATCTGTGTTGAACCGATGAATGAATCAGCGCGCTAAAACAGTGGTTTTGTGAACTGAAGCACTGATTATAAATTTGTTGTCTTTTCGAATAGCAAAAATGTAACTGCTTCCAGCACCTCAACGATAGTTTTGAGTACTAAGCCCTGCTAACTATATGGCAAACTTCAAAACCTTTTCAGTGATGTAATACCAGTTTATAATCTATAAGAAACGAATAATTTGCTAGCAACACCAAAACGATAGGTTTGTGCACTAAAGCGTTAATTACAAAATTGTTGCTTTTTTAAAAACTTGTCGAACGATATATCATTTGATGATCTGGTAATAAAATGTAACTACCTCCAGCACCCCAAAGTGTTTTTAGTCCTAAAATTCTGCAGGTAACTTTATGGCATGCTTAATGGTGGATTTATGGTGTTCGTCACACCAGCCGGAACCAAACAAGTATGGCACAAGAAGGACGATGCATTGTGCATCATTGTGCACTATATGTTTTTTCAGACGGAACCTTATAATTCCAACCAGAACCTGATAAATCCAGCTAGAACCATATAACAGCCAAATCAATCAATAAATTATTAGAAACTAAAATATTATTTCCGTGAAATTTACGATTTTAGTTATATTGTTTTTTTTTGTTTAAACTTTTTATTTAATTAACACTTTTAGCGGATCAGGAATTATAATGTGCCCAAAAAATTCCAGTTGAAATTTTAGCTAGTTCACAATGACCATCAACCATGTTTATTGTTTATTGCTCCGAATGGTTCACACTGACTTTATATGGTTCCGGCTGGCTTTGCGGGTTCTGGTTGGGTTGGCATTGTAGTGCATAACGTTTTGATCGTTCTGGAAACCTCATATGTGGCGCTATCATCCAAATTGTACTGCAACCATTGTACAAGCGCCAAAATTATTTTTGTAAACATTTTGTTTCGGCTGGATTTATATGGTTCTGGATGGCATTATATGGTCCGGCTGGAAAAGCGCATAGTGCACAGTGATGCACAATACATCGTGCTAGTTCTGCCATAGTTAGTTTGGCTGTAGAGAGTATGGAGTTTGTAATGTTTTTTCCCGAAAAATCTTATGTTTCTGGATTTATTAGGTTCCGGTTCAAAAATTATATAGTGCACAATCGTGCACTACTCGTGTCATAGTTGGTTTGGCTGTTATATGGTTCTAGCTGACTTTATCAGGTTCTGGCTGAAAAAGCATATAGTGTACAATGATGCCCAATGCATCATGCTACTTGTGTCATACTTGTTTGGTTCCGGATGATATGGTTCCGGCTGGCGTGACCGACACTAATTATGAGGTAAAGTTGTATTGTCAGAATTGGTGTCTGATCTAAGACCTTGTAAAGGACATCTTAAGCAAGTGTATGGAAATAATAAAAAAGAAATCTAAAACCATATTGTAATATTGGATAGTTTTTGGAGTGATTGCCTATGGTAGGTACACGACCCTCTTGACAAAGAGCTCCCAAAAGCTTTCAATTCTCTAAATTACAATAAAAATAGAAGAAAAGTGTTGTTTTGAAAGGTACCATTTTTTACCAAGGTAAAAAATACCAATATGCTATGTGACATGAGTTCTGGAACTAACCCATTTCTTAACCAATCACGATGAAATTGGGTATGGTGGATGGAAATGCAATTCTAAAATGATTTTTGGAAGAAGTTCTGATATATAGCAATCTAGAACGAACCAAGGTTATGAACAAATTATGTTGAAGTTTATTATGCGAGACGAAAATGGGATTCAAAATGATTCTGGAACAAGTTCTGAGATACAGCCAACTGGGACGAAGCTAAACCATTTCTTAACCGATCATTATAAAATTTGATATAATGAATGAAAATGGGATGCTAAAATCATTTTTAGATAAAGTTCTGAAATAATTCCCTCTGGGATGAAACTACGTTATTTCTGAACAATTAAACTGACTTTTAGTAGAAAATGTTAAATATCGCCAACTGGAACGGAACTAAGCGATTTTTAACTAATCATGGAATCACCGGAATATCGGATCATCGGAATAATGTCATCTGAGACGGAACTAGGTTAATTTTGAACAGATTATAATGGCTATCTGGGATGGTTTTATGATGAAATTGTAGCTCTTTGCGGATGGAATACTAAAATGAATTTGTAATTAGTTCTGAAATATGTTCATTTGAATGGTGGGTGGAAATTGGATTATAAATTGATTTTTGGAATAATGTGGCAAGCTGAAATGGAACTAGACCATTTCTTAGTTCTTTGGACATGGGATTCTAAAACGGTTTTGGGAAGAAGTTCTGGCATATGCCTACCATGGATGGAAAAGAGATTGAAAAATAATTTTGTGGAAGAGGTTCTGGAAAATGGCCAACTCGGACGGAACTGACCCATTTTATAATCGATCATAATGTCATTGACTATGGTGGATCGAAATGGGATTCTTAAATGACTTTTTGAAAAAGTTCTGGTATATGACACGGATGTGAAATTTTTAACAAAACAATAAAATTTACAAACAACCAAATTTGGAACAATGCTGATAATCGAAACCTAACAAATGAATTTATTTTAATTAAAAACTATTATCAAATCTGAATTTGTTTAAGCAAAAAAAAATACAATTTAATAATATTTACGACAAGACAAAAGTAAGACAAAACATTTAATACGAATATATTCGTAATTTACGAATGGTGAGTTAAGAATAAATTGTAACTAGCAACATTTAAAATTCAGTTAAATATTTTCACAGTGGTGAAATCGAGTTGAATCGTGTATGCATATGATCTGGTTTCAGTGTATTAATTATTGGCCAGATCACCAAGATACTACCGGATAGCGACATATATCAAATCACGGCGTAGGAAGTGCTTTTTGAAATAAAAATTCGGTATCTCACCGGATGACCTCGAATTTTCACTAAATCTTTTGAGCTATGAATAAAAAATTAAAATGAACTCAGATTCACAGAGAATCCCTTACACAAACTATTCAGAGATGAAGATCCGTCGAAATCAAGTTATATTGTTAGAAACTCCCCTTTCAGCAATTTTCGTTAAAATTGTTTGAGCTATGGGGAAAACATTTATTAGACAACCCATCTAGTGTAAAAAATTTCTCTAATGCGAGGTTAACACGTGTTACAATTAGAAATCTATATTAGCTGTGTAAGAACTATAGGTTACAAAATATACCCGCTAAGATCTCTATGTACGGGAACAATATATTGCGAATACAAATTAACTCGGTCCGTTTTCAAAAAGCGGCTCTGAGTACACAAATTTTTTTATAGGGACAGCTAATTTCCGTTGTTTCAGACAGATTAGACATCTGCCGTTAACATTCAGTTTGTATTGCTTTGAGTTTCATACAAAACGTGTTTGTTCACGGTGTTGAATATGCCAGATTTTTTGATAACTAAACAGCATTTGCAGGAAGTGTTAAATTTTTGTTTTAATTGGAAAAAAGTGCAGCTGAACCATATCGAATGCTTGTCGAAGTTTACTGGGACAATGCTCCAACCGATAATCACGTAGAGAATGGTTTCGACTCTTCAAAAATGATGATTTCAGCGTTGAAGATAAGCTTCGCTTGGGGCAGCCAAAAAAAAATCGTAGACGATGAATTAGAGGCATTGCTTGATGAAGATCCGACTCAAACGCAAGAGGAGCTTGCCGGTACATTGGGGTGACCCATCAAACAGTCTCTGTACGATTGAAATCTATGGACATGATGCAAAAGCAAGGCAATTAGGTCCCTTATGAATTGAAACCAAGTGACGTGGAAAGGCGATTACCTTCTTGCGAGCAGATGCTTCAATCGCAAACAAGAAAGGGTTTTTTTACATCGGATAGTGACTGGTGATGAATGAGTGACGAGAAGAGGAAAAATACTATGCTTTGCCGGCCAATCGTTGCCATCGACCTCAACATCAACAAGGAAGATGAATATTCATGTTCGTGATTCGAAGGTTATGAGGTATATCTGGTGAGACCAAAGAGACTTTGTGTACCACGAGCTGCGATACAGACAATTAATTCGTTTGAGCCGTGCATTACGAGGAAAACGATCGGAATATGAGGAAAGGCATGATAAAGTTATTTGCTGCATGACAACGCTCGGCCTCACGTTGCAAAAGTCGTAAAAAATATTTAGAAATGCAAGTGGGATATTGTACCGCACCCGCCGTATTCTCCGAACATTGCTCCTTCTGATTACTGGTTGTTCCGACGGATGAAACACAATTTGGCAGGTCAACGGTTCACTTCTTTCGAAGAAATTGAAAACTGGCTTGAAACTTGGATTGCATCAAAAGACGAAACGTTTTTCCGAGATTGGATTCGAAAATTGTCTGAGAGGTGGGAAAAAGTCGTAATAATATTGCATTTTTAAAATTTAAAAAACGGACCGAATTAATTTGTACTCCCAATATAAAAAATATGCTCCCAAATTTATGTATATAAATACATAAAAACTATAAATAAAATTAATTCGCAAAAAAATTGTCTTACAAAATTTACCCTAAAGAAAATCTCTGCCGGTGTCCCGCAGGAGAGTGTCTTATGACCAATCCTGTATTTATTATATAAAGGGTGTCTCAGCAAGAGCGCCGGATTTAAATTTGCCGCCATTTTGTTAATACGAGTTGTACGGTGATTTTTTTTTTTACAGTCGTCACGTACAGACCACGCGATTTAAGACTATGGGGAAGTATTCAAACCAACAACGTTTAATTATTGTAAAAACACATTACAAAATGGATCAGAAGATCATTGTCCGTCTTCGTCCCTGTCGGTCACTCGAAAATATCGCCACAGTAAGGGAACCTGTGCCCGAGAATCCAGGAACTTTCATTTGACATCGTGGTCATGAATTAAACATTTCTAGAAGCACTGTGCAACGAATTTTGAAGATCTGCATTTGCACGCGTACAAGGTTCAATTGGTGCAAGAAATCAAGCCAAGGGACCATGCACAGCGCAATGAATTTGCTGATTGGGTGTTGGAACATTATCAAATTAATGCGGATTTTTCGAAGAAAATCATTTTTTCAGATGAAGCACATTTTCAACTCGACGGATACGTAAATAAGCAAAACTGTCGGATTTGGGGTGCTGAAAATCCTCATGTGATACTTAAACAACCAATGCATCCACCACGAGTAACTGTTTGGTGTGCATTTTGGGCTGGCGGAGTAATTGGGCCGTATTTATTTGAACATGCGGCTGGAAATGCGCTAACTGTTAATTGAGTGCGGTATCGCGAAATGTTAACGGAGTTTTTGTGGCCCGAATTGCATATGAAACAATGGTGTTACTGCAGACTAAGTTTCTAGGCCATTTCTCTCCAGGCTCTCTCTCATTTCTCGATTTGGCCATCAACCTTGGCCACCAAGATCGTGCGATCTAACACCGATGGACTTTTTTCTTTGAGGCTATGTGAAGGAAAAGGTGTATGCGAATAAGCCTGAAACAGTTGAGCATCTTAAAGAGGAAATACGGCGCGTTATTACTGAAATTTATGCGAAAACGTTATTCAAAATTTCAACAAAAGAATAGAGGTTTTTCCCCCCTGCTATCTGTTCTGGGGCCAAAACTCTCCCAACTCTTTCGCGGTTTGCTTATTTACGTTCTTACCTTTACGCCTGTATTGGCCAATTCGAGGGCGTACGGATATAGGTCCGATTTTATTACCATCTGCACATTGCATAGATGGGTCGGCCCATGAGTTTTGCACTTTGACAGGGGGTCATAAATGTGTTCCTTTTCATCATAAATCGTAATTCGTTGATAAAAAATCCCTTTGCATCCTGTCCTTATCGGAATTCGAACCCGGTAACTCCCAATCCAACCGACAAGCTTTAACCACTATGCCATTTGGTCGGTTGTGCCAGAGGTTTCGTGGTGACCATTTGCCTAATGTTGTATTTCACGTTTAATCGGAACAATATTTTTTATGTTGAAATAAAAATGTTTGCTTAATTCAAAAATAAATGTGTTTTTATTTAAAATTAAATCCGGCGCTCTTGCCGAGACACCCTTTACAAGAGATATTCCAACAACAGATGAATGAACCATAGCCACCTTTAAATAAGACACAACAATCATGGCGATTGGAAGTAATGTCGCTGATGCAACGAGCAAATTCCAGAAGATCACCAATGTGGTTTGTAAATGGACTAAGCGCTGAAGAATCAAGCTTAATGAGACGAAATCCACGCATATTAACTTTACATATCAAAAGGCTTCCCATCTACCGATAGAAATTAACTCACGACCGGTGCCACATGCAAACAAAGCTAAATATCTTGGCATGATACTCGATGCCAAGCTCAAGTGGAGAGAGCATGTCAAAAAGGAAAAAGAACAACTTGATATTAAGTTCAGAAAAATGTATTGGCTCATAGGTAGTGGCTCTGCGCTTACAATACACAACAAGCTGCTGCTATATCGGAAAATACTGAAGCCAATATGGACCTACAATATTCAACTCTAGGGATGCATTAAGCAAACAAACGCCAAAATGATACAGACATTTCAAAACAAGGTTCTCCGTAGCATCGTAAATGCTCCGTGATATACCTTCACAGCGACTTACAGATGGAATACATTAAAGAAGGAACAAAAAAGCATGCCGCCAAACACGAAATAAGGCTCCGGGAACATGGAAACCCGTATATTCGCCATATGATAGATAACCCTGTCGTTGAAAGAAGACTTCAAAGAACGATGCCACTTGACCTAGTTAGTGGTGGGACTAACCATTACGTTTCACCCCAACAAATCAGAATTGCTCAAGAAATGTAAAATTTGTAAAAATTTGAAAAATAAATTGCTAGATGAGCAAAGTCTCAGTTGTAACTAATAAAGGAAAAAAAATTAAGGTACCGGCAAAAAGTTCAGCCGCTCTATTTTAGTGATTTATGGATGTGGAGGAAAATTGATAAAATGTAAGCAAAACTACGACGTTTCATTTCTTTAGCATACTGTACTTTGTGCGCACCACTTTAACAGACAATGTACGTTACAATTGTGCTGTGTACGCTCGTACCTAAGTAAATTGAATTCGTAAAATATTTTAATTAAAATTTCTGTTCATTAAAAATCACATAAAAATGTTTGTTTTTGAAATTCCTTAAAAATTTTCAAATAATTTTAATTATCTAAGTTTTTGCATTGTTAACGTTAAAAATATTTTTCATAATGCTATTATACGGAGACAAATAAATATAGCTAAAGGTTTTATAATTATGATTTTATTTTAATGAGATGCAGAAAAATATGCATAACGTGCAATGTTTGACATGTTCGTAATGTTATAAAATGTTAACTGATTTAAAATTATTTGGAAAAGTAAATTAAGAGTTTTGTTGGTATACGTTACGCTGTTAACATGGTTTTTAATTAATTAAGATATGTACTTATTAATTATAATATTGAATAATTATAGTTCACTTGTTGGAATTGAAATGTTTTTCGATTTTCCCAGGAAAATTTCCGTTTAATGAAAGTTGTTCTCGCCGCAACACCCTTTAACGCCTTCACGGAAAATACTGGATTATTCCAAATCAATAAATAACAAATTACACGCCTTTCGCAGAGACATATCGAAAACATTTTGTAAGCATAGAACAGTATAAACCAAACCAAATAACCGGTAAGCGTATATTTATTAGATAGACAAGTGTTGCAAATTTCCCTAATGCTTCTTCGTTACGAGCACCTTGGTTATATACGAGATACCTTTTTTGATTTATTTCCTCGTTTCAAATTACAAAATATAAATTGTATAATGCGAATATCAAATACATTTTGATTTATTAACTTGTTGACTGTCTTGAACCGGCAATACAAAAATATCCAAATCCAATTACACATCATCGAACTACCTTACATTATTTGTAACTTAGGTGTATTTTAGACAGTGCACTTTTCAAATTTAATACGCCAGCCTCATTACGTGTTAAACCAAACTGAAAATCTCATATTTCCTGAATAAAATATTCGTGTGCACGAAAATTATTTTGTTAAAAATTTATTAATTTATTTAAAAAAATAAAAATAAAAATTTATCGTTTGTTTAAAAAAAAAACTTTTTGTAATTTATTTTCTGTAGATTTTTACTTAATTATTTTGATTTATTATTTTTAGTCGCGGTTATTTTATCTTGAAACGTTCAGTGTCCTCCGTTTCTGTTAAATCTCTTAATCATAATTTCACCAAGAAGAAGATCGCCGAGAACAACCATAGATGTATTATATAAATGGTATTCCCTTTTATTTATTTATTTAAATAATAAAATAAATCGATGCGGTAAGACGAAGAAGGGTAAGAACGAAATATAAGAATTATTGTAATACATATTTCACATGCAAAGAGGAGCTCAAGGAAGATTAACCCATATCGTATAATACCTTCTTGCGTTTCTTGTATTCTCGCAGATTTATTTCTTAATGCTAGATAGACTTACATTTTTCAATCAACTTAAATGTAATTTGAGTTGAGCATTTTTAGACTATCAATATTGCAAATAGTGACAGATAAAATTTACGAAACTTGTATATGGCCGTGAATGTCTAAATCTATGTGCACAGTCTAATTTGGGTGAGTGACCTTCGAAAATCTTAAAATACTAATAAAAAAGCTACTCGTGTTTAGAAATTTCTTCTTACAAAAATTGTATATGTGTGCGTGAAAACAAATTAACATACATTTAGGCGAAAATTATTGCCTGAAACATGAGTTTGGAAAAGAACATGGCATTCATTGTTGTGTAAAACAAATGATGCACGAACAAACAAAATACGTACAGTAACGAGACTACATACTATATATTATTGCACAAGGCGGCAACTAAAAATTTCGTTCTAAAATATTCTAAATACCTGTGGGGCGTTACGTATGTTAATCAACGGTATTTATGCATATGTTACGGTCAAAGTCCGAAATCAGTAAATGTCTGTAATTTAAATTTTTAAGATTCATTTACACGATTAAAAACCGGTTGTCCAGAGGTAAGATGTAAGAGCCGAGAAATCGGGGAAAGAAAATTTCAAATTTCGCCTCAAAGACGAAATACCCAATTTCTATGAAAAACCAGAAATAATTTAAGTTTAAATTGAAAACTTTCCGAAAGGTGGCAAAACGTCATAATTTGTGCTTATAATAGAAATACAATTTTCATAAATTTTCATTCATAAATCGAGGAAAAACAAACTAGCCCCTAAAAGATACTATATTCAACAAACAAAACAAGGAGGAATAGCGTTCAATAATATTTGTGTTGAACAAAAATTAAACAATCGAAATAAAATGATCTAAAATCCAAGTAATAAGCAATTCAGATAGCATTTTCCTGTCAGGTAAGTTCATTGCCATCCGAAAAATCTAGTGGCTGAATTTGTGCTAATCCAGAGTTGACCGAACTATATTGAACAACAAAGATCGTTGAACGAACAACTTTCTAGCACAAAGTGTTCTAGAAACCAATGAACTGAGTACTTCTGATTGTGTATTTGTATCAGGTATATTCATTGCAATCCGACAAACATAGAGGCCGAATTTGTGCTGTTCCAGAATTGGCCCAATTCCATTGAACAACAACGAACGTTGAATGAACAATTTTCTGACATAAAGTGTTCTAGAAACCAATGAACTTGGCACTTCTGATTGCATATTGCTATCAGGTATGTTCATTGCCATTCGAAAAATGTAGTGACTGAATTTGTGTAAATCCAGAATTAGCTCAATTCCATTGAACAACAACGAACGTTGAAGGAACAATTTTCTGACATAAAGTGTTCTAGAAACCAATAAACTTGGCACTTCTGATTGCATATTCCTATCAGGCATGTTCATTGCCATCCGAGAAAATTAATGGCTGAATCTGTGCTAATCCAGAATTGGCCCAAATCCATTGAACAACAAAGACCGTTGAATGAACAATTTTCTAACACAAAATGTTCCAGCAACCAATGAAGTTGGCACTTTTGACTGCATAATCCTATCAGGTACGTTCATTGCCATTCGAAAAATCTAGTGACTGAATTTGTGTAAATCCAGAATTAGCTCAATTCCATTGAACAACAACGAACGTTGAAGGAACAATTTTCTGACATAAAGTGTTCTAGAAACCAATAAAGTTGGCACTTCTGATTGCATATTCCTTTGAGATATGTTCATTGCCATCCGAATAATATAAGGGCTGGTTTTGTGGTAATCCAGAATTGGCCTAATTCCTGAACAACAAAGACCGTTGAATGAACAATTTTCTAACATAAAGTGTCCTAGAAATTAATGAACTCGGCTCTTCTGATTTCATATTCCTATCAGGTATATTCATTACCATCCGAAAAATTTAGTGGCTGAATTTGTGCTAATCCAGAATTGCCCCAACTACATTGAACAACAAAGACCGTTGAATGAAATATCAAGCAATTAATTTACGAGTACTGCAGATCCCAAAGTATAAAAGGCTGTGTTCGTGATTCGCTCGCGTAGATGTTTCGCATTAGATTTGTAGAGTAAATTCCGAAGGTCTAGGTCAGCTTTTTGTTCCTGTGTCGTTGTGTGGTAGTCGAAATTAGCTTCAACTGTCGATTGTGTCATCTCAATTTTGGTCGTGCGGCATAGTGTATTCGCAACAATATTATCTTTACCGTTCAAATGTCGGATATCCGTGGTAGATTGACTGAATGCCTTGCTTGTCTTGGATTATGTTCAGTTTTAGACTGAATTGTTCTAGTCAGAGGCTTGCGGTCGATGTAAATAGAAAATTTCCGACCTTCGACGAAATACCTAAATGTTTCACAGAAAGATAAGTTTCTAGTAATTTTCTGTTGATTGCAGAACATTTTTGTCCGGCATTCGAGAGCGTTTTTGCGCGGATAGTACCAAATGTCGTTTTTAATGTTAAAAATGCGTCTTGACAATCGTCAAGCTAAGAGAAGTTTTGGACATCTAGGGCTTCTTTGACAGAACAGCCAAGTGTTCGTGGAATGGCGCGAGCGTTTCAGCTAACTTCGGTACAAAGCGATGGCAGTAATTTATCATGCCAAAAATGCCTGAATTTGATTTAATTGTGGATGGAGCTGGGAATTCCGTAATGGCATTAATTCGTTCCGGAGAAGGCAGAATACCATTAGGGGTGATTTTAAACCGAAAAGGCATTTTGGACTATTAGTTTACCCCAAACTCACCGTCCTTGGAACTGCTCCAAGGTTTTTCTTTCTTACAATATGAAGTGGGTAAGAGACGGGAGAAGCCGATGACCAGCAAATTCCGAATTCCACTATAGGCTGAAATTTGACTAGTTAATTATAACTTGGTGTAGCTGTTATGATAGGAAACTTCTATAGCAGCCAACGATAATCGTTGACGTTGGTGAAGTAAAGAGGGTCGATGTATCGACCCGAATTGTCGTGGCAATCATTGACAGCTGAGCCACTAAACCAATAAACCGTTTTCAGCTAAAAGGAAAGCGTGAGCGTAGCAATTTCATGCCGTAGATATTGATTTTCGGGCCATTGGCGGCCGCTAATACTAGACCCTGTGATTTTAAATTCAACAAAATTGACGTACAAAACCGACTGCCAGGGATCACTGGCCTGTATTAGTAAAGTTAGATGATTTATGTTGTCATGTAATACGAAGTCTTCAGCTTATATTTGCGATTGCGTTATTCTTTGCCGACGCGACCGTGCGACAGTCGTTTTTGTAATATTTTTGTAGGATCGCATCATCGCAGGATATTAACAAAGTGAGCAATATTTATGCGGGTTTCTAATGTCTGCGTGATACGAGCATACGACTCGTATTTCGATATTAGTCTTACGTTAATGTCCAGGCCTTGATCCACTACGTGAACGTCATTGGCGACCTCGGAAATTTTTCGACCAAGGAAATTAATTCTCTCGAGAATTCTTTTGATCCGGAAGAACTTGATGACGATCGCTAACGTACCTTGCCTGTCACCTTATGGCCTTTACACTTCTTGTCTTCGTGTCTAACGAAACACTATCGGGCTGAACTGCGAGCGCCATTCGAATTACGTCCAAAATCTTGTGTGTCCCTAGTGAACGTATTATTTTGAGGCTGAAATTCGCGGCGGTAAGGTTTGCAATATAACGCAATGCTTTTGATGGCCAGCGATCCTTCCAGGCAATGCTTCCAGGCGTCGCTCGTCTCATGAGACCAATCATACTGGAAGTATGGCCTTCACGTACTCAGAGTGGTCTTCAGTGGGCGGATTCGTGAGTATGGCGAAATAGTAGAACATGAACTAAGACCGCTGACATGACGTGTAAATAGTTTTCTTTCGAAGTTTTAATTTTCGAGTATAAAATTCGTTATGCGAAACTAAAAGGAATGGTTAAGTTGGAAAAAATTAAAACGATTCTGGTTTCAGAGACGGCGTAGATTAGTCTTGATAACCTGGAGATCTGAGGCCCATAATTCCTCGATTTGATGATGGGAGTTTTATACTAGATATGCTTGAAAAAGGAACATTGGTAATCTTCGTTGGGCGGGCTCTCACTATTCCATTTTTGTCGACATATTTCGTTTGTTTATATACTCGGCACATCTAGCGCTACAAGTTTCGGCGTTTCGAATGACATGTATGCCAACGCTTGTATATGAACACGGCCACCAATTATTTTGCGCACGGTCATTTTAGTTTGATTTTTGATTTTCGATATTTGAACGAATGAAGTTTTGAAATTTTCGTTTAAATAATTGGACTGCTACAGATTCTTATTTAGACAGTTATTCTGAAAAGGGTTTGATGTGTATTTGCTGCTGAAAACAGACATTATTTGGAACGATTATTCCATAAGGCTTCGACTAAAAAATTTGTTGCAAAAGAATCAAAAGACAGCATTTTCTGGAAAGGTCTTGTGTGTGTATCTTATACTGAAAGTTTGAGGTAGTCGAGCTCAGGAGTCGGCCATATACGAGGGCGGATTGAAAATGAAACTGCCTAGCGCTAGATGACAGCACAAACACTAAAATTTTTGTTTTTTAGAAATTGCGATCTGTCAAACGTCAGCTGTTAAAATTTCACCCAAATTCATCGATTAGTTTATTTGTTGTAGTCGTTTGAAGTAAGCAACTTTTGTGTTTCGAAGAAAAATGGAAAAAAACGAATTTCGTGCAGTGATTAAACACTATTATTTGAAAGGGAAAACGGCGAAAGAGACAAAAGAAAAGCTCGATAAACATTACGGTGAGTCTGCTCCGTCAGATTACATGGTAAAATATTGGATTGCTGAATTTAAATGCGGCCGAAGAAGCACAGCAACAATACCATCAACAGGAAGGCCAAAAGAGGTGATTACTGAAGAAAATCCTCGATATCGTTATGAATGATCGCCGAGTCAAGTTGCGTGAGATTGTTGAAATGGTAAACATATCATATGAACGTGTGTTCAACATTTTGCATGAAGATTTGCATATGAAAAAGCTATCGGCAAGATGGGTGCCGCGTTTGCTCAGTGTCGAACAAAAACGAGTTCGACAGACCACTTCACAGCGGTGTTTGGACATGATAAAGCGTAATCCTGTTGAGTTTTGACGTCGATTAATTACTGTTGATGAAACGTGAGTCCACCACTACACGGAATATTGCTCATCGGTTATCTTAAAAGATCCACAATCACAGGAAAGTATTATCGTGCATTATTGGATCAATTGGTTGATGTAATCAAGGAAAAACGACCACATTTAAAGAAGGAAAAAGTGTTCTTTCTTCAAGACAACGCACCGGTTCACACAGCATTAGATACGATGCTAAAATTACGTGAAATACACTTCAAATTGGTTGATCATCCACCTTATAGTCTAGATATAGCTCCTAGTGACTTTTTCCTGTTTCCAAACTTGAAAAAATGGTTCGCAGGACAAAGATTCATCTCAGACGAAGAAGTGATTATCAAAACTAACGCGTATTTTGAGGGGTTCCCGAAATCGTATTATTCAGATGGTATAAAAAAGTTGGAATATCGTCTTACTAAGTGTGTCGAACTAAATGGAGCTATGTTGAGAAATAAATGGTTTTTGGCAAAAAAAAAATTGTTTTCCTACTTAGGTAACTTCATTTTCAATCCGCCCTCGTAAATAACGAATATTGCAAAAGGGTTGAACGAAAACTTTTGTTCTTCAATAATTAAAAGACCCCTCTATATAGCACAGTGGATTCTGGAAATGTACAGATGTTTATTTTATGCTGAAAGTACCAAGTGATCGATCACAGGGCTCGGCCATATAAATAACAGGTATCATAGGATTATTGCACAATGTTTCAATGAATAATTTTGTTCTAAAAAAAATCAGAAGATCCCTATTTATACTGTAGTTTCTGGAGTGGACTTTATGTTTACTTTATGGTAAAAGTTCTAAGCAATTGATGCTGTAGTTCGGCAATATAACTGACAGATACTATTTGGAACGAATATTGCACAAAGCTGCAACAAAAAATTTTGTTATAGGCAGTGGTTTCTGGAAGAGTTTTCAACGATGTGATCTCAGAGGACTGCCAAATAACTAACGGGCATTATTGATTGTTGGAGAAAGATTAAACGAAAAATTTTGTTCTAACATAATCAAAAGATCCCTATACAGACAGTAGTTTGTGGCAAAGCTGGATTTGTACTTTATGATAAAAGAAAAATTTTGTTCTAAAAAATTCAAAAGACTCCTACAGAAACAGTGGTTTCTGTGCCAAGCGGTTGACCTCAAGGGTCGGCCGCATGAATAATAGGCACTATTTGGAACGATTACTGCCAAAGGCTTTTTACATAATTGAAATTTTCTAATTTCCCTAAATGTTACCATTTTAGATATAGCATCATTTAGGGGCACAATTAACATTTCATATGCAAGATTATCTATATTTGAAAATTTTGTAGTATTACCGATGCCATCTGTCTGTTCCGTAGACGCATTTCATTAATAAATAATGAAAGAGTTTATTAATTTTGATTGAAATCCGTCTGTTGTTACTTTTGGCCAATGACTTTCAGCCAGTGCTGGGTCCACTTTGTAGGGGGGAAATAAATGAAACTGTAATTTATCCAGAGCGCTAGATCGCTTTAAAATCTTCGCTTTTAACCGAATGCGAATTAAGAAATTACCAAATTATATTGAACCATTTTGAAATTTAAGTTACGTGATTTATACTAACTTTGACGAGTATCGTTTGAGAAAAAATTACCAAGACAGAATACGATTGGAGCAGGATAAGCAATGGCTTTGCCTGACATTGGTTAAGAAATGGCTTCCTTGTAGTTTATTTAGCACTATGTAGTACTTTACATAAAAGATAAATGAAATAGGCCCACTTCCTTCCCAGATTGATTTCTTAAGTCTAATTACAAAGCCACTTTGGCCGAAATGAAATAAGAAACAGCCAAATCCCTCCATTCCAAACCAATATTAGACCAATTTGATGTTAGAATTCTAATTTCAGTACGAATTCTGTAAAATTTCATAACTTAAGATGTTTTGAACTACTCCGTAGACAAATACGTTTTAATTAACTTTTATGAAATTTTTCCGGTAGCACAATTCCTTTTTCTGACGCCAAGAAATTGACGACAGACTATTATCAACAGAGTTTTGAGGTTCAGTATATAGGTAGACAAAACTAAAGAATGTAGTGTAATGGATGGAGTTCCTCAATGGCGGTGACATAACAGTAATAGTCATAGCTAAGCACATAGAGGTGCTCGTAGCTAAGCACTTAGAGCACAACTATCCATTTATGGCTATCGCTACTAGACCAGCAGTTGAGAGAAAACAAAACCGAAGACTTATTACAATCCTTAAACGACTAGAAATAATGACAATCAATGTTCGTCCATGTGATAAAATCTCACAACTTCCTGTAATCGTTACATGCGCCAGAGAATATTGCCAAATATAGGTAAAATTGATAACTACTGTTGGTGTGTGTAACCAGATCAACTTTGCTTGTAGTGCTCTAGTTTGAGTTGACACGTTAAAACTGAAATAATACGATAGCGAAATGACTAGGTTACACCGGACATCAGAAGGTATGTTAGCGGTAGCATAACTTCTGAACTAAGAGAATCGGAAAAACCTGTAAAAGTGGCTCGATGGCAAAATCAATGAAATGTTAGTGAGAAAGAGATGGAATCTCAAACCGTACTACTATAAGTAGCATTATTTGTTTCCGGCTAATTTAAAATTAGTAATACTGTTCTAGCCTGTCCAAAACACGAGATAATTTAATGCGTGCAAGTCGACAGCCACCTGTAGCGACTAGAATAACCTGAAAATTAAAATTTATATATGTCTGGGGACAATTGAAAATTTTCACAAAAATTTACTGAGATAAACCTCCAAACTAAATATGAATATTTTTTCTATAGCGATATAGTGCAAAACTAAAAACAAGGAGATTTAAATTCCAAACAATAAAAATATATAGATATGATTATAGGTATAATGCTACCGAGCGGAATAGTCAATAGACAATGCAATCGAACTAAATACCAGGAACTATAAATTGATTTAAAATTTTAAATAAATAAATCGCTATTCGTAGAGACGTCGTACGATGATAACTATCTTGGGATAGAAATCTTATATAACAAAAATCACACCCGTCGTTAGAAAAATATATGTTTTGTATGTCCGCATTGTGTGCACTGCTATACCCCGCCAAAACACACAATAGAAAATGTTTCACCTCATTTATAATAGTTTTATAGTAGTTTTTCACTAAGTCGTTTTTTATTTATACTATTTACTGTGACACATTTGTCTATTATGTGTTTCTTTATGTGCGGTATTCCCAGCATAAACACAAATAAAATGTACGGGGAGAAATATGTACATATAAAGAGTGTTTTTTTAGAGGTTCACACTTTTAAATTAAAATAGAACCAAGAAAAACATTTTCCGAGCCTCCGGCAGGAGGTCCACTTTTCGATCACCCTTCGCAACAATTGCGGCCGTACCTCGCGAGTAACTCGCCGAATGTAGACAAGTGACTTAACATATCTCCAAAGAAAATAATTTAATGGAGTTAGATCACACGATCTCGGGGCCCAATTAACAGGACCATTACGTAAACTTAGTCTCTCATCAAATGTTTCGTGGAGTAAATCAATTGTATCCCGCCCTGTGTGGCATCTGGCACCGTATTGTTGGAACCACATATCAGCTAGATTTATGTCAGCCAATTGGAGTACAAAAAAGTTAGAAATCATGTCTCTATACCGTTCACCGTTGACTGTAACATTCCGCCAATCATCGTTTTTGAAAACATTTTCTCTAGATGTAATGGTGTTTCGGCAAAGGCGTGTGGATTATCTTCACTCCAAATCCAACAATTCTGTTTATTTACGTAACCATTCAACCAATGGCATGTGCGATGGTCGGATGGTTTTAATTCCTGCTCAAGTTGAATTTTGTAAACGCGTAAACCAAAATCACGTAAAATAAAATCCTCTATAAAGTGAATGGACACCATAAAAAGGACGTAATGCACGATGAGATTGGCCAACAGAATCATTATTTTGATAAAAAAAGAGCAAGCGATGCTCTGGCCAATCAATGTGGAATGGCCAATCAAACTAATGTCAGCTGTCAAATCGGTTGACAAACAAAACAGTGTTGCTAAGTTAAAAATTTGAACCTCATAAAAAATTACGCTTTGCAAACATAGTTCGGTATTCAGCATATAGTTTTAATGTTAGTTTTATAGTGCTTTTTCATACCAAGAATCCTCACAACATTATATCGCGTATAATGGATAATAGAAATGAACATTCAATAATTTATGGTTGGTAAATGTATAAATTGCATGTTAAATCAACAAAAAAAAAACGTTTGGACGATGTACAATTAATCACAATAAATACAGCAACAACAAAAGGTTTTGACATGTTAATGTACCTATAGAGTGACAACTTTATCGTTAGACACTCTTATATGGCCTTAGGAGGCGAATTTTCAATTAGCTGTAGATAGATCGGCATTTATTTACCACAAGGTATATCGTCTCAAGAGACAACCGTATTTACTAGCTGCCCCTGATAAAAGGCCCAAATCTTCTAAATTTTTACCTTATCCGGGGCACTGAAAACCATTATAAGGGCTTCTTTAAATGATTGGGAGGTTGCCGGAACAAATTGGGAAGAAAATAATTTTCGCGTTAGCTATGGAACCGTTTCTTAACGGATTACTAACAAATCAAATTGTTGTCACGGCGAAGCTGTGAATACAGCTGAATACAACTCAAGCATTTGAGTTTGTAATCCACTATTATGACCAAATTTGGTTTACATAATTATTTTGGTCTGTAATATGTATTTTCTGTAAAGTTATGAACTAAGGAACTTGAAAGCTCTTAACAGCCCATTAACGCGGCCATTGCCACTCCAGGACAATACCCCCAGTTATTAATCCGAAATATAATTCCATGCATTGTTTAGCCGATGCCACTAAGGAAAAGTACGGTGGGTGGATTTATGAGCGTAATAAATGTGCAGAAAAATTGTTTGTCGGTTGGTATGCTCTAAATCAAGAATTGCACCCAAAGGCAAAACGATCCCCAAACTAGAATTGTGTGCGGCAGAGTTGATGGATACGAATGCGGCAGCTCTATATGGAAGGGAATCATTCATGCTCAGGTACTACTTCAAATCGAAATCTGAGTTTTTGTGAATTATTGTAACACCGGAAGAAAATTGGCGTCAGGTGGATTCGAAAGCCAATCCGGCCAACATGGTTTCGCGAAGCATGAAAATCTCGTTTTTAATTGCTGCTTACTTGTGGTGGAATGGTCTGGACTGCTTGTTACAAGATATCAGAGAATGGCATCGGCCTTTTCCGTCAACTGGAGATGAAATGCTCAAAAGGGTGTCTAATGTAGCATTATCGAAATCCAACGCACATTTGGCTGGGTCAAGTGCTATTTGCACAATTTGCGGTAGAAGGAGAATGCAGGACATTCATCTACGCGATGCCCTCGTTTCGGTCGGAGATGCAACCAAAGTCGGTCAATTGACCATTCTCCCAGCAACATATGTTAGCAGCCCACGGCATATGCATGAATATGTGCAGGATGCTACGACGTATGTGCGGCATTACGAGCGGCCAGATTTATTCATCACGTTAACATGCAATCCGAAATGGCCTGAAATTACGGGTAATCTACTGCCAGGACAAACTTCCAGCAATCGCCACGACATCACCGCACGTCTGTTTAAACAAAAACTCAGGACGCTAACGGACTTCATCATTAAGCAGATCGTTTTCGGACAGCCACGTTGTTGGATGTATTCAGTAGAGCGGCAGAAGCGTGGTTTACCACATGCACACATTCTGCTGTGGTTAATTGAGAAAATCAGACCAGACCAAATCGATTCAATCATCAGCGCCGAAATGCCAGATTCAGAAGTCGACCCGGAGTTGTTCGTGGTAGTCGCAACAAACATGATGCACCGTCCGTGAGGAGATCACAATCAAGATTCACCGTCCGTTGCTGCCTTACACAATTAGTGGAAACGACGGTTATCCAGTATATCGGCGTCGTTCGTCCGAAGATGGTGGCAGAACAATTACGATGACGGTAACAGGAAAAGATATCGTGGTCGATAATCGCTGGGTCGTTCCGTATTGCAAGCTTCTATCGAAAACATTAAGTTCATTAAATATGTCTGCAAATACGTGAACAAAGGTAGCGACCTGGCAGTGTTCGGCATTGCTACTCCGGATGCAACTGACGAAATGTCAAGATTCCAATTGGGCCGTTATGTCAGTTGCAACGAGGCGATTTGGCGTATATTCTCATTTGCATTACACGAACGTCACCCCACTGTTCACCATTTATGGTTGCACTTGGAGAATGGACAACGTGTCTATTTCACGGAAGTTAATGCAGCACAACGAGCAGAACAACCACCAGCTAAAACACTCACGATTTTCTTCGAAATTTGCCAAAGCGATTCGTTCGCACGAACATTGCTTTACTGCGAAATGCCACACTATAATACTTGGAACCAGACGAAGAAGTTTCAATGACGAAAGAAAGGTCAACCGGTGTACACCGTTCATCCACGACAAGACAAATGCTTCTATCTTCGTTTGCTTTTGTCCATGTTTGTGGTCCTACTTCGTTCGAATCGCTTCGTACTATAGATGGTGTATTGTCCGCCACTTATCGAGAAGCTTGCCAACGTTTGAATTTGCTGAAAAACGACTCGCATTGGGACTCAACACTCGCCGATGCCACAGTTTCTGCGCCGGAAAATCAAATTATAGCGACGTGTCATGTGCGGCAGTTATTTGTCGAAATTGGGCATGCCAGCTCCCATTCGTTCGATGCACGATGCATTTAATCGTGAATTGCAACGAGAGCAAGTGTACGATCGAGATTCAATGAGCCAAATAGTGCGAACAAATGTCCCGCTTTTGTATGCACAGCAAAAGAACGTGTACAATGCATTGATGAAGGCAGTTGACGAAAGGAACGGCGGAATATTCTTCCCCGATGCTCCCGGTGGAACAGGCAAAACATTTCTGATTGCATTGATTTTGGCCAAAATTCGCACGAGATCTGAAATAGCGTTAGCCGTTGCATCATCGGGAATTGCAGCCACATTGCTAGACGGCGGCCGGACGGCACATTCTGCGTTGAAGTTTCCGATGAATATCCACACGAATGACAAGCCAGTGTGCTCAATTGCCAAGAACTCGGCGATGGCCAAGGTATTGCAAGAATGCAAAATCATCATCTGGGACGAGTGCACAATGGCACATAAACGATCATTGGAAGCGTTCAATCGAACGATGAAGAATTTACGAAGAGACTCAAGGCGTTTTGGTGGAGCGATGATTCTGCTGGTCAGCGATTTTCGTCAAACGCTACGTCATTCTGAGATCAACAGCTGCAGATGAACTTAATGCATGTCTGAAATCGTCAAGTTTGTGGCGCTATGTGAAGAAGTTGACTACGAACATGAGAGTCGCGTTACAGAACGACTGATTTTTCAAAACAGCTGTTGGCGCTTGGCATTGGTTAAATTCATGTTGATGTTTTGACCGAATCGATTTCGTTTCCATTGAATTTTTGCATATTCACGACGTCGAAGGAAGAGCTTATCACGAAAGACGAAGCAACCAACTATCCGACCGAGTTTTTGAGTGCGCTTGATTTGCCGGGAATACCACCGCATAACTTGATGCTCAAGGTAGGATCTGTGATAATCATGCTGCGTAATCTGAACCATCCAAGATTGTGTAAAGGAACGCGATTGGCTGCGAAGAAACTGATGAACAACTTGATTCAAGCGACGATCATCAAGAGCAAATTTAAAGGAGAGGATGTTCTAATTCCGAGAATTCCTCTGATTGCAACTGACATTCCGATCGACTTCAAGCGCATTCAGTTCCCCGTTCGTTCGGCGTTCACTATGACAATTAAAAAATCGCAAGGTCAATCGTTGGAAATGTGCGGAATAAATCTGGAATTTTCGTGTTTTTCTCATGGTCAGTTGTACGTCGCGTGTTCGAGAGTTCGCAAACCATCAGCGCTGTTCACTTACGCGCCGGACAACAAAACGAAAAATATTGGTTACCACAATGTTGTATTGATTTGCGTGTGTATTAGATTTAATTCTACTCGAATAAAATACATTGAATTCTTTTAAATTCCAACTGACTCCAATTCATTTCCACACTGAGAGCAAAAATCCAAAAAACAACTCAATTTTCGATAGGTGCCCGAGTTTCAATCGACATTTCATTCCTTTTCAATATACTTTAGTGCTGAATTCGATGAAAAAGAGAATGGAATGGCCACTCGTCAATCGTCTATTGAGAATTGAGTTGAGTTGTTTAACTTTTTTCTCTCATCAAAATCAATTTTCGTGAATGGTAAAAGTACTTGCTCGGAACGAAGTAATGTGGGGCGGAACGAGGTTCACCGGGTCAGCTAGTAATGTATATTATTTTTGCAACAAAGATAACCCATCATATTTGGCCGTTCACTTGATGATTTATTGCCGACCTTGAGATTTATTATAAACAAGATCATTGTCAAAAATAAATTTGTTACTTTGTGTATCTACAGGGTGGGCCATCTAACTTTTCTGAACTAGCGGTTATTTTGAGTGTGGTAAGGGTTATGTCACTTCTGATTTGACAGAAAGTTAGTCTTATCCTTCCGCTGAACGAAAATGGTTGTGTATTCGCTTGAAAAACGCTGGGAAATATTGAAACATTAATTCGAAAATGTTGGCAAAAAAATCATGTTTTCGGATGAGGCGCATTTCCATCTTGGCGGCTATGTAAACAAGCAGAATTGTCGCATTTGGGGCACGGAGAACCCGCACGTGATTGTAAAGAAGCCGATGCATCCTCAACGAGTGACTGTTTGGTGTGGATTTTGGTTCGGTGGCATCATTGGGACATTTTTCTTTGAAAATGTGGAAGGCCGTTGTCAATGGTGAGCGCTACCGCGCCATAATAAACAATTTTTTGTTCCCGGCACTTGAAGAGGAGAACGTAGGCAACATTTGGTTTCAATAAGACGGCGCTCCGAGCCACACAGCTCACGTTTCAATTGATCTTTTGCGCACTGTCTTCGAAGATCAAATTATCAGCCGAAATGCTGATGTGATTTGGCCGCCTCGGAGCTGTGATTTGACGCCGTTGGACTATTATTTTTGGGGTGCCGTCAAAGATAAGTATTACGCCGATAAACCAGCAACGATGGACGCTCTCAAGAACAACATTCGCATTGCCATTGGAGACATAATGCCGCATACCATCGAAAGTGTGCTCAAAAATTGGACCGACCGTATGGAGTATGTCAAGGCCAGCCGAGGCAGTCATATAAATGAAATAGTATTCCATAAGTAATCGGAAGGATTGTTCTTTACAATGAAAAAATAAATTTGAAAAAATATTGAGAACTTTTTATTTTATTGCATATTGCAATTTATTTGGCCCACCCTATATTGTCTCAATAATTCAAACTGTAAGATAAAACGAAATGAAGTCTTGTGGAAAATGTAAATTAGAATGGAATGGCCGGGGCGAGATGTACCCATGCAGCGGTGTCCGCAAATCAATCTTTCATCTAAAATGTGCGAGATACATAGTTCTACGCACAACCAGTTAATGAAATCAAAGCAACTACATTGGTTCTGTACATCGTGTAGTGAGATTATCATATTTGATGTCTTACAAAAATTTGAAGAGTTGGCAAGCCACTGTGATGAATAATTGTATGAAAGCATCAATTGCCGCAAAGCAATTGTCAGCCCAGTCGTTGCAAATGCAGATTCCTGCCAACACCTCAATCAACTATTCTACCATTTCCGACGTACGCTTTTCCGTTATTATTTGAAGCCGTTTATGCCAAGCTTCGGCGTTTTTTGTGATTCGTGGTAAGCTTTCGCAATTTTGGTCATAAACAAACCAAAAATGAGGTGAATAGCGTGGAGGTTTGTTGGTTAAGTCACGAAAAATTCTTGAATTTCATCAGGATGGATGAACGCCCGGGGCCTGATCATTCGAATATCAAGAGCGATAGCCTCATTTGTACCGCATATAGTTGCAAGTCCTTCTATCTGTACGAGGTGACAGATGATTTGGCCAAGATGAAAAAAACAATCATGGAACCGCATAGTCGGAAACACAGCCTTGAGAGTAGAGGTGGAAGTTTTCTCAAGCAGTAACGCCGACAATTTTTGCAAAAATCATAAATAGTTGACGAAATATGCATGGAACAACGTCAAAAGTTCCATCCATCAGCCAACAGTCTGCTTTTTCGAGCATTCCCAATGACTTAATTGTGCCCATAAGTAAGATATACTTACTGCCAAACCGTTTTTCTTCAACACTTCACCGTCCACTATTCTTAGATTTTCGGGAATATTTATATCACGGACTATAGTTGGTTCTTTAACTAAAGATTGTCGAACTCGCTTTGTTTTGGATTTCTGCGCTTCTTTGTTAGGCAAATATATCCTAGATGTTGTTGGACAGTTGACAATACTTCCCTTATTATCGCAGCTTGTTTGTTAGAAGGCAAACACATGAATAATACATAACATGAATCTCGGATCTGTTTCCGGGAAAAAGAATTTATTCTCGAATCAGCATAAATGGATGGTGTATAAAATAACGGAAATAGCTCAGCGAAAAATAAGAGATTTCGCTATTCGCCGCAAGTGGCAGCACAATCACAAAAGAGAATTTATTTTGTTATATAATTACCAGCGGAAATTTTTAATTCATTTTGTATCTCTTTTTTCACTAAATAAAACATCCCAGCGGAATAAAATATTAAAAGTGATCCTTAAAATGACAAATTGATTGATCTCCGAAGTAAAGGAACTCGGTAAATTAAATCTTGAAATTTAACAATATTCCGTCTTTCCACCATTCTAAAAGAATGACGATGAAATTTTGATAAAAGTATTTATCAGGGGTCCAAAACTTAGGACAAAATTCTAGGATCTCTTCATACTGGACTAAACTAGGCCATTTCATAACCAATACTTTTGAAAATTTAAATTTTTTTATTAGTTTATTTTCAGTTTTTGGCCAATATCTCAAAAATTTCCACTAGTAACAACCAATACTTTCAGTTGTTTTTCTAATAGCTTAGGTCATACTGAGACTACCAGGAAAATTTGGGGAAAATTGATGGATTAGCATTTTCACTATAATTTTTTGATTTTCTGCGGCCATAGAAGCTATTTTCAGTTTTTGGCCAATAACTCAAAAATTTCCACTAGTAACCAATACTTTCAGTTGTTTTTCTAATAGCTTAGGTCATACTGAGACTACCAGGAAAATTTGGGGAAAATTGATGGATTAAAATGTTCACTATAATTTTTTGATTTTCTGCGGCCATAGAAGCTATTTTCAGTTTTTGGGCATTACCTCAAAAACTTCCATTAGTAACCAACACTTTCGATTGTTTTTATAATAGCTTAGGTCATACTGAGACTACCAGGAAAATTTGGGGAAAATTGATTGATTAGAATTTTCACTATAATTTTTTGATTTTCTGCGGCCATAGAAGCTATTTTCAGTTTTTGGCCAATAACTCAAAAATTTCCACTAGTAACCAATACTTTCAGTTGTTTTTCTAATAGCTTAGGTCATACTGAGACTACCAGGAAAATTTGGGGAAAATTGATGGATTAGAATGTTCACTATAATTTTTTGATTTTCTGCGGCCATAGAAGCTATTTTCAGTTGTTGGCCAATATCTCAAAAACTTCCATTAGCAACCAATAGTTTCGATTGTTTTTCTAATAGCTTAGGCCATACTGAGACTACCAGGAAAATTTGGGGAAAATTGATGGATTAGAATTTTCACTATAATTTTTTGATTTTCTGCGGCCATAGAAGCTATTTTCAGTTTTTGGCCAATAACTCAAAAATTTCCACTAGTAACCAATACTTTCAGTTGTTTTTCTAATAGCTTAGGTCATACTGAGACTACCAGGAAAATTTGGGGAAAATTGATGGATTAGCATTTTCACTATAATTTTTTGATTTTCTGCGGCCATAGAAGCTATTTTCAGTTTTTGGCCAATAACTCAAAAATTTCCACTAGTAACCAATACTTTCAGTTGTTTTTCTAATAGCTTAGGTCATACTGAGACTACCAGGAAAATTTGGGGAAAATTGATGGATTAGAATGTTCACTATAATTTTTTGATTTTCTGCGGCCATAGAAGCTATTTTCAGTTGTTGGCCAATATCTCAAAAACTTCCATTAGCAACCAATAGTTTCGATTGTTTTTCTAATAGCTTAGGCCATACTGAGACTACCAGGAAAATTTGGGGAAAATTGATTGATTAGAATTTTCACTATAATTTTTTGATTTTCTGCGGCCATAGAAGCTATTTTCAGTTTTTGGCCAATAACTCAAAAATTTCCACTAGTAACCAATACTTTCAGTTGTTTTTCTAATAGCTTAGGTCATACTGAGACTACCAGGAAAATTTGGGGAAAATTGATTGATTAGAATTTTCACTATAATTTTTTGATTTTCTGCGGCCATAGAAGCTATTTTCAGTTTTTGGCCAATAACTCAAAAATTTCCACTAGTAACCAATACTTTCAGTTGTTTTTCTAATAGCTTAGGTCATACTGAGACTACCAGGAAAATTTGGGGAAAATTGATGGATTAGAATGTTCACTATAATTTTTTGATTTTCTGCGGCCATAGAAGCTATTTTCAGTTGTTGGCCAATATCTCAAAAACTTCCATTAGCAACCAATAGTTTCGATTGTTTTTCTAATAGCTTAGGCCATACTGAGACTACCAGGAAAATTTGGGGAAAATTGATGGATTAGAATTTTCACTATAATTTTTTGATTTTCTGCGGCCATAGAAGCTATTTTCAGTTTTGGCCAATATCTCAAAAACTTCCACCATAAATAGTAAAAATAAAATCAAAGAGAATGAATGAATTAATTTTTTTTTGCGTTTAGTGGAGAGGAAGATGTGAAAATCGCGTACTTAAAGGCGAAAAGTATTCAAATTTTACATACGCGTTTTCTGTTCGTAAGGGATGGCTCTCTCTGAAGGAAGCCGAAAAGTATTGAGCAAGAATTAAAATGTATGAAATCTCCGGATACATAATTTTTTTTTCGTAGGTAGGTTGCCGATTTAAAAAAGCGATTAATAAATACCAATACCTTTTGTAACGCTTGTCCTTTTTCTTGACCGATTAAAAATGTTTTATCTTGTGCCGTACGATCGCTAGGTGTCTACAACCGGGTTGCTCTATCCTAAAAAAAATACATTTCCTATCTGGGGCACTAGTCAATACTTGGGCCTATAGTTCACTCAATCAATTAGCATATTACAGTTTAAAATTATGCAATTAATAAAAACCACGTGTACAACATAAACTCATCCGTTTATTATCTTATGTGCAAACACAAACAATTTTCCATAAATCAAACCAACGTTCGCGGCTTTAATTCGTTTCCCAAATTCAGGTGTGTATATTTTATGGGTACGCTATCAACCCAAACTTTTTCTGGTTTTGTTCTTTCATCAACCATTAAAAGAACATTTTTTTATGCTCATACCTGATTCATAATTTGGTTTTTATGCTGCGTTCTCTGTGTATAGTTTCAGAATTTGATGAAATGTTTGTTTAATATTTTTTTTTTGTATTTGAAAAGCATAAAGTCAAACATTTTTCCAGTAAACCGAACCACGGTGAAATTCGTTTTGTGTGTGTAAAAATAATTTGGCGATGCTTGTTAAAAACAAAATAAATAAATTATATTTCGGATGGTTGGAGTTTAAGATTCCTTTTGACGGATGTAGTGTATGCAGCAGAGGCTTTTTATGCTCGTACGTATTTTTGTGTAGTGTATACAATCCATAACAGGCGGTTATGCGCTAAGGTTTACAAACAACACAAAAAGCTATAAAATCTCGACAGCCACATACAGGTTGAATATTTTTTGGAATTTATTTAAAAACACAAAAAAAAATAAATTCAAGCCTCGTAAAAACGAAATGACACTTGACAAGGAAGTTTTATACGCGGAATATGTAATACGAATTGTTTGTTCAATAAACCATGAGTAGTTTACAGAACATTGTTAAAAATTAAAAACTATTAAAATGATAATGAAAAACAATAAATTTTATGTTATTGTTGTTGTTATAAGTAATAATAATAGTAATAGTAATCATAAAAAGTGCACGCGACTTTTTTATATGCATTCGCGGGGTTTACACGCGGAATGGTAGCGCTAGATATTTTATCGATTATCTAACTTCTATAACGCTATTAAAAATGGATAAAGCTTCATAAATTAGTTAAATTTTTTATTTATTGTTATTTTTCTACAACAATAGTACATAATATGGCAAAGGGTTAAAAGTAAAAATTATCAGCACAAAATCTGATTTAATGAATTATAAATTATGCAGGTTTCTACATTGTACTTCAATGTTATTTGAATTCAATGTAAATTATAATATCCTACCATGGCTCGAGTGACATTTATCCATAGAATTGCGCGGTGGTAAGAGTGTGTAAACATTTAGGCGAATTGCTCCTGTAAAATTTCTTTGAGTGTGAAATACTTAGTTTGGTCAATAATATTTGACCCAGATACTTTCTAATTATTTTAGTTCACTCCTTGAGAATCGAATTCCTTTGCTTCCGTCTCTGAACAGAATCTCGATTCAATCAGTTACAACTCTTGTTCACCAATCTGTCGCAATTGCCAACTTTTGTTAATAATGATGAGAATTTAGCATTCTCCTGCCGATCCGCTATATTTTTTGTTTCCAAATGGAAGTGGCTCTAACCGGCTAATAAAAATGATGTGCAATCCATTAAAACCGGCATCATAATTTCCCGTTATTTCTATCAGTCTTAAATCTACGCGTTCTAAAATTTTCGCCTTAACCGTGCTGACTTCAACGATGGGTATCATCTTGACATACTTGAATAAAGATTTAAAATAAACCCTTGACCTCGTGCGATAATAGAATTTGGAAACTCGGAAGGGTGATTTTAACGCAGTATGAACAGTCGCGCCTCCTGTAGCAACCGTGGCTTTCCTTGTGGATGCACATGCAAGATAGACATTACAAAACCAGCAGGATCAGTTAAGAACAGTCGTAATCGTAACGGGAGTGGGTTTTTAAGGTTAACAACCATAAAATATGTTGTACCAGCTCAAATTGTTTAGCGTTCGCCTTCATGAGCTCGAGAAACTCTGGAGTTTGACTCGAGCTTATTCATAATCGCTGCTGCTACGTCATCGTTAAGATGATATATGCATCCATATAAGGCCTTAATTTTAATCGAAAATACGTAGAAATTGCATATTTGTCATAACATCAGTTTCTTCCATCCTCATAGGAATATGTAAATATCCATTTCCCTCTTGTATTTTGTTAATTTTTTCCCCAGATCATATTTTGTGTATCTTATAAGTTTTGGAACTTTCATCCCTCCTTTAGCAATGACATTATATTGGGCAGCAAACTGGGCTAGAGTGATGTGTCATGAATTGGACATCTATATTGGACCCAATCACGTTTAATATAAAAGGCATCCCCAACACATCCTTTGGTGCATTATGCAACCATAATGGTGTATAGACGTGTGGGCTACCCGAGCCTGGGGGCTACGTTGAGCGTCAACGTTTTTACCATGGTAGACGAGGAAATAAAACGATGTTTCTATTACGAAACGAGTTTACCCGGCTGTTTACTGTCCATCTTCATACAATTGATCGTATTATTCTCGAAAAAATCAGTAGAGGGAATGTGGCAATCTTTTCTCTTAATTGCCAAAGCCTCCGGACACATGCGCGTGCGTGGCCTATGTGGTAATATAATAATACAGAAATCAGATGTATTAATGTTATCAGAAACTTGGCTTCGTAACAAGGATCAGGTCGACATTGTAAATTTAAATCGCGGATGGGCATTGGCGGGGCGTAAACTTCTGTCGCGCGTCGGAGCTTAGGAGAGTAAGAGATTAGGAAAAGTAATATTTAAAACCCGCATTTACATGCACTAAAAATTGAATAGATTTCAAGTCCAGCAGTATAATGAGCCTAGCAGGTTGTTGAATGAGATTAAAAATGTATTTTTTAGATCAGCAAATGTAAAGTCCAAGAGAGTTTTTAAAAATCCATTTTTTTAATCGGCCATAGAATCGGCCATGATTGCGCCCACAAGTAGTGTCTATAGAATTGTTCATGTCCAGCGGAGTGTCGAACTTCATCGATATTAGCACAGAGGTATACATCTTGATCTCGAATTGTATTTGAATTCATAGATCCTTATTTTTGCTTCTAAGAAGATATTACAGGAGTTGAATCATTTAACCCGGAAATACTTAAAATTATTTAGAAATAAACCCTGATTTAAAGGGGTTTTTAAATCCAATATAACACTCTGTTTGCATATAAAATCATATAACTTACGATAGGCCACTCCTTGAGACCTGAGCAGCCAGGCAAGTAAAGACCACTAATGCTAAATCCAACCAATTATAATCCTTCAATACCACTAAACTTGATGTTAAATCTATGAAAAATACTTAAGAATGAGTTTGGAATGTAACAGCCAACACCATTCTTCGGATCTAAGCAACACCACAATATCGGAGAGAAAGTCAAAACTGAGACTTCTATAAGGAATGCCTCAGAGTATACAAAAGGGGAAGAAGGAAGGCGCAAAAGATTTGCGACGTCTAATTGTTGTGTACAGAGTATATTCTGAATACACGGAAGATAAAATGGGCTATTAAAAATTGTAAGCCCTTTAAGTCAGCTGTTTGGGGCGTCTGAAGCTGGGGTACATCTCGAAGAACTGGAGGTAGGCTAGGGTGATCTTCATCCCGGAAGCGGGTAGAAGCTCGCACAGTAACCCTAAGGACTTAAGACCAATATTTGCTGAATGTTCATATTCGTTCGAGAACTATACCCAGAAACTTGGCACAGTCTAAACATGCGTACCATAACAGTAAGTCCGTGAACACAACATTACAAACCTTGATTGAGAAAATTGAGAAGCCACTGGATTTTCAAGAATACTCGTTGGTGACGTTTCTCGATATCAAGGGCCCTTTCAACAACGTGAAGGTTGAGGCAACTAATGAACGGTTGTTTCCACTTGAGATTGAATACCCTATAACCAGGCTAATTGATAAACTGCTAGGTATCAGAAGGGTCCTAGCGGAAATGGGAAAAGTCTCCGTTAGGAAACGGCTTGTACGAGAAACACCCCAGGAAGGTGTCTTCTCTCCCCTTCTTTGGAATGTAGGGAGGAAGGAATAGGTGTGGTTGCTTATGCCGATGACATAGCGATAGCTGTCTCGGGGAAGCACCTGTACAATCAGAGATGTGATGCAGAATGCGTCATCAATCACTGCGAGTTGGGCCAGCAGATGTGGATTAGGGATTAACCCATCTAAAACAGACGTAGTCCTTTTCACAAGGATATATAAAATTCCTACTATGCTGGCCCTTACTGATAGGGCGAGATTCCTGGGGATTCTTCTCGACAGTAAGCTCAGTTGGAAACCAAACACGATAGAAAGAATGAAGAAGGCCACTGTGGCACTCTACTCTTATAAAAATTGGGAGGAAGGAAATGGGGCTTTAAACCGGAGCTGGTGCACTGGCTTTACACGGTTATAAGGCCCGTACGGCTGTATGGTGTGAGTGTATGGTGGCGATCTCTGGAGAAATTATCATAAACGAACATGATGACGAAGGTGCATAGGGGAGCCTACTTGCTCATTAGTAGCGCGTTGAAAACGACTCCCACTAGTGCCTTAGAGGTCATCCTGTACATTCTCCCGTTGGATATTATCGGCAAGCAAATGGCAGTCAATACGGCCGCCCGACTATCATCGATTTCGGGGTTGAAATGCCTGCTAAAAGGGCACTCAACTATAGCCAATTCTGTGAGAGATGACCTGGTGAATTTGGATTATAGTTATAACACCCCTTTTGCACTTTTGCAAGCGTTTCAAGGTGATTCTCCCCTCTAGCGAGGATTGGAAGAATGGTCTCATTATGGAGTCCGGAGTGGTTAAATACTTCTTCGACGTCTCCAAGCTCGATGGTAGAGTGGGAGCTGGTGTGTTCTGTGGGGAATTAAACGTTTTATCTTTTCGTCTACTTGATTACTGCAGCGTGTATCAAGCTGAAGTTATAGCGATTGAAGAGGTCATGAACTGGTTGAAGTACAGTGTAATATCGTTGACTGATATCACTATCTGTGTGGACAGTCGGGCGACCATTCTTTCACTAGATTCAGTTTCCCTGGTGTCAAGGGTGGAGTTGGATTGTCACACATCTCTTAACGAGATGAGTGAACACATCAATTTCCAGTTGGTCTGGGTTCTGGGCCACTCTGACGTTGAGTGAAATTACAGGGCAGACGAATTAGCAAGGTACGGTATGACTCTCCAACTGGAACCAGGGAGAGAATATGTAGGAAGGTTTTGTCTGTGCTGAAAGCAGCACGTTATAGAAAAGTAGTTCCCTTAGAAAATGTTAGGTGACTCGACAGTCCGACTGGCAGGGTAGCGAAGCAAGTATGGTCTAAGTTGAGCTTGAAGTGATCCAAGATCTTGATCACACTAAGGACCCGTGACTTAGGTAAAGGTGGTACAAAGGGTACTTAGTGGATACTGCCTTTTCGGACATCATGCATGAAAGCTGGATCTGGATGCAAATGGCTTCTACAGAAGCTGCAAAGACGAGAAGGAAGAGAGTAAATACATCACTTGGGCAAATACACTATAGACAGCCTCTCTGATAACGAAAGCTGTAATGTGCGAGATCTGTTACGTTATCTGAATAGCACTAGATGGGTTTAACGGGAGTTTGATGATGTCGGATCCTGTAGTATCACAATGGGCCAAAACTGGCCTAAATGTGCTTTAGCAACTACTGAAACCTAACCTAACCTAACACCACAATATCAAAATATTGGAACTCCTACCAGATCATTAAAAATTCAGGTAACTTCTTATATAAAGCCACTCTTTGAATTCTAAGCAATCTGAGATCTATCTGTGCGACGCTTAAAATGAACTTGAACTTTCTATTTATTTGACACTCGTCGAAGAACTTTACAAGAGTAGTTCCTATGAATGTTTCCAAAAAGTTTGTTAAATCTGTGTATTATGTTAAATTTTACTCGCTTAATTTACAAAACTCCCCAGTTAGCTGACACCAGCCAGGTATATTTAATTTGTATTAAGCGTTCGAAAGGTATCGATTAGACAACTAAAACATTATAATGGGTGCGCCTTCAGCTGCGTTTTTCTGAAAAACAATCGGGTTGAGTTCGCGATAGCTTTTTTCAAATTTGTCCAATTTAAAATTAAAAATTGAATTCTTTTTTTAAATTAAAAAACTTAGATTTAATAGTAATCTAAGTATCAGACTACAAGAACAGTCAGACGTCAGAGCTCAGAGGGAGCTAAATCTGGCGAATAGGATGGATGTTGCAACAATTCATACTTTAATTCGCTGATTTTTGCGGTGGTTTTTTGAGCTGTGTGAGAGGATGCGTTGTTTTGAAGGCAAATTATTTTTTTCTGCTGTAAACCAGATCTTTTCTCACGACTTTTTACATTCAGCTGGCCTAGAAGATTACAATAATAATCTAAGTTTATTGTTTTACCAGGTAGGTAATCTACAAACAAAATTCCTTTTGCATCCCAAAAACAGATGATAATAACTTCTTGGCCGATTTCTGGACCCTAATCCGCTTCGGAGCTTACTAGGTTCACACCACTCCTTAATTTCTTGTTTTGATTCAGGATCATAGTGGTAGACCCAAGTTTATCCATAGTGATGAAACGACGCACAAAATCCTTCTTATCCTTTCTAAAGCGCTCCAAATGTTGCTGAGAAAGTCGCATTCGAATGTATTTTTGTTTCATTGTTGGCGAATGCGGCACCCATTGTGCACACAGACTGTACGACTTCAAGACTTGTACCACCACGTTAATTCAGCAACCCATCTTTCTACTGTTCTAATTGAAGGTGAAGAGTCCTTACACACTTTAACAATCGTTCATTAATTTGTTTTGGTGTTACATCTTCGAAACCGGACAAGTGGTGCAGTGGTTAAAGCTTCGGCACTTAGACTGGGAGGTGCTGGGTTCGAATCCCATCAGAGGCAAATGCAAATCGAATTTTTATCATCGATTACGATCGGTGATGCTAATAAATACAACTAAGACCCTCTGATGGGAGTGCAGAATTCCGTGTCACGCGCCGACCCACCTTCCATGTCAATGTACAGGTTGACATGGAGCTTGCAATGTGCAGGTGGTATACTGTAGTTGTGTGAGTAGGTGACGTAGGTGGGTTAATGATGTGGAGTGAATGAGTGGTATCACAATGGGCCTAAAAATTGGCCTAAGTGTGCAGTAAGCAACTGAATTGATGAGTCGATTTTGATAATTGACTACTTACCCCATACGATCATAATAACAACGGCTTATGAACGGTTTTTGAATAAATTGGAAACAAGCAGGTGAAATCGGGGGGTCCATGAATTACCGCATCCATCTTATCACGTAGCTATCACCCCAAGTGATTATTTCCTCTTAACAAATTTGAAAAAATAAGGAGGCTAAGATTTTCTAATGACCATGATAGAGTATTTTGAAGAACAGGACTAAGTGCAATAGCATGGGTGGTAATTATGTTGAATGAATGGAGCCTAAAAACGTTTAATCGCGTATTTAATGTGCATTTAATTTTATTTAGGGTTATGTACAATTTTACAAAATAAGTAGACGACACTAAGACGACCGAAGAATTTTATTATTGAGTTTGATTAAACCGCTCAATCTATTGATCGGAATATTACGATAATCAGAATTATTAAAACAAAATCAGTGCCAAATTTGATCTTTTAGAGTAAAATAAAATGATCTCGAAGAAATATCGGATGATTTAACTTCACCAGGTGCCGCTCAGGTATCAATTAGCTATTTAAAAATTGCGTTGAAACCATGTAGAGTAATTAAATAAAATGAAGGGAACGTTACTTGCTCCCAAAATGGCGTACCGAGGCTTTACCTCGTCTCCAGATTTTAAAAGGACCAGGACTGCTCAATACGATTCGAAATGGTACAAGGAAACGAACGGTAAGGCGCATACACATATTTCATATCCATACACATAAAATGGATAATTTAAATTTTGTGAGAATGTAAAACTAGAATACATACATATTTATGTTGTGCTATGTTTTTACATATACATGTGCATACATATTTAACATTAAATAATAAATTTTATTTATTTATTTTGTTTTTATTTTTAATTTTGTTAAATATTTTATTGAACGCAAAATTTTTATGTATTTTTTGTTTGTTTCAATAAATATACAAATTGCATAAAAATATGTATATATGCAACATAAAGTAATGTAGATACATAAATTACTGGGGAATATGCAAATTTTATTAATATTGAAAAAATATATTGCATAGAAGGGATTAAGTTTTTAATTCTATGCTACATTTGTGCTATATGTGGTCGTACATTGTTAGGTAATGTACTCGTACATGGTCGTATGAAGATAAGAAATTTATTTAGGTGAACTGGAACTGGTGAAACTGGCGTGAGGGGTAGAGTGTGTAATGGATAAGCTGGTACCCGATGCATATTTAATTTAATAAATTGCCGTAATAAATTTATTTATTTATAATTTATTTTAAATGTGTTGGTCTACGCTAATACATGTCACATGTTCGTGGACATTTAATCGAAATGAAGTTTATAAAGAAAAGTGTAGTTGGTAGTTTAACAAATCAATGAAAAGTGTAAGTGTTGAAAATAGTGTAGCAATCAAAATTTGTAAATCATCATCACAAAATTGTTGAGGAAGTTACTCGTATACTCGGAGTACTAGGCTAAGCTACACTTTTCTAACTCTTACACTTTTCGCTAATTTGTGTAGCTACACTTTTCATTAAAAAAACAAGGACTTAAAGACAAATGAGTATTGATAATCTTTTAAACGACTGCGGAAAATATTTTTTCATAATTAAAAGTTGATCAAAATTGGTATCATCAATTGAGCGGAATAGCTACTACACAAAATTTAGCAGTTAAGGCTCAATCAACAATTTTATATTTTGAGGTAATTAATTAGTTTTCTGTAATTAAATTAATTTATAAATTTCATTATAAATTACCTATGTACACTTGAGAGCAGAAAAATCGCGCAATTACATTTTGTTTCTTTTTTTTAATTTTCTAGTGAATCGAAATGTTTTTTTGAATCAAAGTATGTCAAGTTAAAGATCATTTTCATCGTGTGTGTATTGTCTGTACAAAACCAGGTAGCACCTGTTGCGGAACTCGAGGCAGGTATAAAAGAGTGCGTTTTAAGGAAATTGTCATGATTCGCATATCAACGCTTAGCCTGAACGGCTTCTATCGATTACATTTTCACATGAAGTGGCCGACAACTAAATTTGGGTCGTTCTCCGTTCGTCGTTTGCGTTAGAGATATAAAGAAGCTGGTGGTCTACGTCGTGTTTGCACACCGACCAGCAAACGCGCCGAAATTGATTCCAGCCCGGCTTCAGTTCGCTCGAGAGCATTTGGACAGAATGGAATGGAGAACAGTCCTGTTCTCTGACGAGTGCAATATGTGTTTACATGATAGTGTTGGGTAAGGAATAGTGTACATAAGATCAGGAGAGCGATCTGCATTGAAGAACGTGTCTCGTTGGCAGTAGATCGTGCATGTTCTGGAGAGGCGAAAACAGATCTTGTGTTCATCTCCGGTGCGAATACTGGCCGTCGATCAAGAAGATTGGCTTCTCAACGGTACATTGAGGAAGTACACGACGACTGTGTCGTACTTTTTGCCGGGTTTATTGGTGAATACTTGCTGTTCATGCAAGCCCAGACCTCAATCTCATCGAACATTTATAACACGAGTTGAAAAAAGAGTTGGAGCCAGAGATATTACTGCCAGGAGTCGCCCGAAGCTGTATCAGGCGTTACCTCAAGATTTGGTGATAACTTTAATGAAATAAATTAAACATCGAATGGAAGCTGTCATTTGGGCTAGGGGAGAAAATACTTCTTATTAATAAAAATGTTTTTTTTGTTGATTTTCATCAAAATTAGTGGTCAAAATCGAATTGAAGATTTTGACCACTAATTTTCACGCAATTGATGACAAATTCACAAAAAACGTGTACTTCTGATGCCGACCCCAAAAAAACACTTTGTTGGCACGGTATAAGTACAAAACACGTACTACTTGATAGTGTGCGCATTTTTCGCACCCAAATGTATTATTGAAATAATAATAAAACATTATGTTTGAAGAGTGGAAAATTGGAAGTAATTGGCACCTTAGAGAAGAGCGCCTAAAATAGAAAAAACTCGCTTCAGAAAAGGCCTTGAGCCAATACTTCTGTTTTGGACTGAACAATTTTCTGTTTCCAAATATTTAAAAAATCGAGGATTTCAGATATTTGAAATGCAAAATATAATTTTTAACTCATTATATAATACAGGGTGGCGCACGAATCGTGCTACAAAAACAAAACGTAATAACTATTTTTCTGTGTGACTAATCTGTTTTTTATTTTTTTTATTTTGCAGATTATTATTTAAATTTACTAAAATGGATGCTTGGAATACCGAAACGAGGATTTGGATAGTGCAGCGCTACCATGCTTTGCAGTCCATCATTTCCGTCCAGAGGGAATTTAGGCGGGAGTTTGGCGGCACTCCCCCGAGTAGATGGACCATTATGAGGTTGGTACGCATGTTTGCTGAATCTGGAAGCATCGCACGTAGACCGTACAATCGAGATCCCTATGTTCGGGTCGAAGCCACAATCGCAGCTGTAGCATCATCAATTCAGGCAAATCCAAGTGTTTCGACTCGAGAGTTATCGGCGCAAATTGGAGTTAGCAGACGGTCATTACAACGGATAATTCATGATGACTTAAACTTGTTTCCGTACAAAATCCAAATTACAAGCAAATTAAAACCTCTGGATTTGCCTATTCGCCTGGAATTTTGCCGGAAAATTATTGAAATGGCCGAAGAAGACAACAACTTCATAAATTGCTTGTTTATGTCTGATGAGGCCCATTTTGATCTAAACGGCAATGTAAACAAGCAAAATTGTCGTATATGGAGTGAAACTAATCCAGAAATACTCCATGAGACGGAACTGCACCCAGAACGAGTGACAGTGTGGTGCGCAGTTTCATCAAGATGCATTGTCGGGCCATACTTCTTTGAAGTAAACGGTGAAACAGTAACTGTAAATGGGGACCGTTATTTAAACATGTTGAAAGATTTTTTTTACCCAGAACTGCGGCGAAGACGTATCCCTTTTAACAGCATTTGGTTCCAGCAAGATGGAGCAACTGCACATATAGCCAGACCGGTTATGGAGGAGCTCCAACGAAAATTTCCAAATAAATTAATATCCAGAAACTCCACTTTCCGCTGGCCCCCAAGGTCACCTGACCTCACTGCACCAGATTTTTTTTTATGGGGTTATGTCAAACAAGAGGTGTTTAAAACGAAACCAAGGAATTTGACTGAATTGAAGCAGTCCATTACAACAATAATTGAGGCGATCCCGACTTCAACCCTTCAGTGCGCAATGAATAATTTTCTGATCAGGTGTCGCACATGCGTGAATGAGCATGGAGGTCATTTACGGTCTATCATTTTCAAAACTAATTAGTTAAATAAAAATAAAATTGAATTATCTATACAATAAAAAAAAATAAAGCCGATTAGTCACACAGAAAAAAAGTTATTACGTTTTGTTTTTGTAGCACGATTCGTGCGCCACCCTGTATAACACATGTCATTTATATATTGGGTGTATAACTTAGTTTTTTGGATTATCTAAGAGATGGCGTTAATTCTTTTACAATGACACCTACGGCGTTTTAAAGTGTTGACATTTCACATTAAAATTTAGTTTGTCATTATTCGTGAAAGCGTAAACAACATATTTTTTCCAGCAGCAGACAACCAGACCAACAAAACAGCATTTGCGGGAACATTGCTTTGTTGCTTTATTCAAAAGGAAAAAGCTGCTGAATTTTTTCGTTTGCTTCAAGAAACTTGTGGTGCGAAAAATGGTTTAAACGATTCAAAAGTGGTGATTTTGATGTCAGTCACAAAGAACGTTCTGGCCAACCAAAAAAATTCGAAGATGATGAAATGGAAGCATTGTTGAAGGAAAACTAAGCTCAAACAGAAAAAGATATTGCGGAACAGTTAAATGTCACTCAAGCAGCCATAAGCAAACGTTTACATGCCATGAAAATGAGAAGGAAAGAAGGAAAATGGGTACCACATGAACTGACTGAAGCCAACATTGAAAATCGTTTTGAAAGACGAACCATCCAAATCAACACCATCCAAACGAACTATTGATGGAAGTAAGGTTATGTTGTTCATTTGGTGGGATCAGAAAGGAGTGGTGTACTATGAGCTGCTAAAACCGAACGAAACTGTTACTGGTGAACAATACCAACAGCAATTGATAGATTTGAACCATGCATTGAACGAAAACCGTCCGATTCCAGCCAACAAACAGCGTAAAGTGATTTTGCTGCATGACACTGCTCGACCACATGTCGCAAAACAAGTAAAAATACGCTGGAAGTATTTAAAAAAGGAAATTTTACAGCATGCTCCGCTACTATATGTTCCGACCAATGCAAAGCGATCTTCAAGACCAGCACTTCAGAAACCACGAAGAAATCAAAAAATGGCTCGACGAATGGATCGCATCAAAAGACAAACAATTTTTTTTCGATGGAATCCATAAATTGCCAGAAAGATGGTCGAAAGTCATAGATAACGATGGAAAATATTTAGATTAAAATAAAATTTACCACTTCTTATTACACTCCCAATTCTAATGAGATGCAGTTCGTTTCCTTAACACTGCAAAAAAATGTTAATGTGCCAACTAAAAATACTAAGAGTACCAAAGAAATAAAAAAAAATCGGTAGTTACCGATATTTCCGATCCGATTGGCATTCATCCCAAGCCGATGTAATTATGTTGCCCAGCTTACCTGGAAAGATAAAAATGACAAAAATATGATTAATATCAGAATTTCTTTCATTGAATTTAGCATTGTGAACGCCTAAATGAAAGAGTTCGCACACTTTAATATAAATTGCGTCAGCTTTAATATAAACTTCGTCGCAAAAAATTAAGTACTAACACTAAAAGGTTTTAACTATGTGACGCAATGGCCAACTTCATCTACTAGTTTGACCTGAATCACGATCTCCAAGAATGGCTGATAATGTTATCCAAATTTCAGTTTAAATGACATCAGTGCACCCATAAAATCAAAATTCGTGGCTAAAATCCGTAGTCGTGCATTATTAGCAGTAAGTTGTTTTAGTGAGGTGATTCAATGATTCAATGATGGTACTTCATGTGCTAGCTAGACTTAAATCACGATCTCTGGGAATGACCAGTAGTAGCCATCTAAATTTGAGTAAAAATGACATCAGTACATCTAGAAGATCAAAATTCCTGACAAAAAAAAACAGAATTCGTTCATTATTATGAGAAACTCACGCGATAAAAACTAAACTAATCAATAAACTTAACATTGATCGAGTTAAACCACTCAATCCAAGATTACGGACTTATGTAAAACAAACTGGAAATACTTGAACATAAAATCAAAGGACTAGCTGAAAAGATTAACATACTATCCTGCACGGACCAAAAGAGGCCTTGTTAATGGATTAGGATCACTAATCAAAGATATTACGGGAACCTAGATCAACATGCCCTAGAAGAAATCGGTAACACAATAAATAATCCCTACCAAAATCAGGCAAATTTAAATAAACAAAATAACGCTCAAATTGCGATTGATCAAGGTATATAGACACTCACAATAGACACTGTGCCCCAACATATCGATGACATATAGCTAGACGCACTCGAAATTTCAAATACTAATAATATTGACAACTTAGTGACTTTACGTGGAATCTACAACCAGTCCAAAATTACTAGTACATGATTACTCCAATTCCTTCATACAACTTAATCCTAGATGAACAAAATTATCAATTCGTACTTGTCAATTATCAATTTATACCATGCAACGAGGCGTAAAACGTTTATTACTGCCCTAAAAAATCGCTACGAACAATATCGCAGTCTTATATGCCGAACATAATAGCACAACAACCAGCCCGATGTAACCATACGAACTTCGTTCTGGAAGTTCAGACATCACCTTGGATATTGACCTAACAATTTGACAAATTGGTCGTTAAAACATAAAGACCATGTTCAACTATCACAAAAGCAAATTATGTCTAACACCATTCGTAACTACGCCTTATAGCGGCCATTGTTTCAGGTTCCCTTCAAAATTGACATTTGTGTTCAGTATTGGTTCGCAAATCACCATGGAAAGATACTTACTGCGTCGTAAGGTAAATAAAAAATTGGAGATCAATGCTAACATTTGTGATGTTAAAAAACTAACCCAACCGACCAAATGGCATAGTGGTTAAAGCTTTGGCGTTTGGATCGGGAGGTACCGGGTTCGAATCCCGATAGGAGCAGGATGCAAAGGGAATTTTCATCAACAAATTACGATTTGGGATGAGAAGGAACACATCTATGACCCCCTGTCGGAGTGCGGGGCTCACGGGCCGACCCATCTTCCATGCCAGTATAGGCTGGCATGGAGCTATGCAATGTGCAGATGGTAATAAAATCGGACCTATATTCGTACGTCCTCGAATTGGCCAATACAGGCGTAAAGGTAAGGACGTAAATAAGCGAACCGCGAAAGAGTAGGGAGAGCTTCGGCCCCAGAACAAATCAGGGGAAAAAAAAATAAACAAAAAAAAATAAAAAAAAAAACTAACCCATCAAAAACGTAAACGTACTGCAGAAAAAATCGATGCTGTGAACCAAAGTGTGGATGAAAATCTAGAACAATCAATTAGAGGTCGCTCTCAAGAACTTGGATTTTGTTAGGGCAGCTCATGGAATATTCTTCTGCGTATAAAATTCAGTTTACCCAAGAACTTAAACCAAATGACCAATTACTGAATATTTTTATTGCGTAAATTTTGCAGATTGGGCTTTAGTGCAACTTGAAACAGATCCATTATTTCATGAAAAAATCTTCTTCAGAGATGAAGCTCATTTGAAGCTCAACCCCACATGCTGTTCATGAAACACGTTTAAATCCACAAAAACTAACAGTTTGAGGTGGTTTATGGGGTGGTGTAATTGGACCATATTTTTTGAAAATAAAAATGGAACTGCAGTACCGTTAATGAAGAACGCTTCAGACACAACATTACTGATTTTTTGTAGCATAAATTAGATCATTTCGACTTGATCAAGTCACACGATATGTGGTTTCAACAAGATGGTACAAAGGTGATAGAGGAACGTTTGACGTATTTGAAATAATGTTTTGAGAATTTTTGTATGTTCAGTATTCGAGATAAAACAAACAAACGAGCAAAAACAATATCTGCATTATCATCTTTCGGCTGGGATAGCAAAGACACTATCTGCATTACCTTTCGGCTGGAAACTTTCGGCTAACTTTAACAGTATATTATGATGACATTATGTAAATTACATACTAAGTGGTTTATATCATTTAGGGGATTCCGGGTATACTCTAGAACCATGGATGATGACACCATACCGGAAAAACACTGAACGATCGTGCAATTGTAGAACGCGTTTTTGGTATACTAAAGGGACATTGGCGATGTTTGCTACATTCACGGGAATTACATTATTCGCCTGAGAAAACCGCACAAATCATTAATGTGTGCTGCATGCTTCATAACTTGTGTGTTAGTTATAACGTGCCGATAGACGAAAACGAAATTGAACCAGATGATAATATGGACACAAATGCCAGGCTAGAAGTGATGTCGGATAATTAAGCGCGGACGAAGCCAAAAGGATTCGGGATTCAATAAAATATGGTTTATAAACTTCAAATTCATTATTATTATTAAAAATTGTATAAAAAGTAAATTTTTTTGAAATGTTAAATTAAATTAATTTCTTTTATTGAGTTCTTCCTCCTAATTCTTTTCTCTTTCGTTCCTTATCTCTTTAAGGACGTTGATCATTTCATTTCTGTGCTTCTTTTCTATAACTTTGGGCTTGTCATTATCAATTGGGAATTCTCTTGGATTTAACTCATGAAGAATTTCCGCTTCAAATTCGTTTGTGCTGATGATCAAGTCGTCGGCATTGATATTTATAGTATTTGTAGGGATTTTACATCCAAAAGTTTAGATTTTAAGGCCTTCAACCTCTCCGGTTATATCTAACAACCGATCGACCCTCATACAGACCCCCTCCTGTTCCAGTTAAACATTTTTTACTGAACCGTATTTTATTTTTCACCGAATATTTGAAATCTTTCCAAACCTATAAGAGAAATAAACATTTTAGTCTTACCGGAAACACATATTTACACATAACCTTACTTTTTTCCGGCCATCAACAGATTTTTCAGGTGGACCGACTGAGTTTAATTCGTCGGCAATTCCACTCCACAAATGTTGGGTAGTCTCTCTATATTGAGGTGCATTTAAAAAATTGTTGGCTATGCCAATATTTTTTTCCATAAAAGAAATTAAAACTTCAAATTGGCGACCATTGGTAAATGACCTAAAATACAATAAAAAAGTTTCAAATAAATTATAATAAATTAAACTAGTCAGTTTTTATAAAATAATTGAGTAACTTACATTTTAAAAAGTAGTAAAAGTAGTTTAAGTTATTTTATTTTAATAAAAAAATAATAAGTATACACACACTTGTTGTATAGCGCTCCGAAATAAGTAACATTGTAAAGCCCTGTATACAATTATATTTATTTTTATATTATATATCATTATATACTCTTAATTTACATTATATACTTGATTTACTTTATATACTTGAATTCCTTCTATATGTTATTTTAAATGTTGTAGTAAAATTACACTTAAATACCGAGCTGAAATCGGATATCAAAATACTACCGAAATTGAGTTCTGCTCCAACATTCGATTTGATTTTACAAATAAATAAATAATAAAATTATTATTATAACTTAAAATATACTTGTATAAATTATAAACAATAAAATAATAATAAAAGATTAATTATATTTAGTGTTTGTTCAAAAGTAACCACCTTTAGATTTACTCATAACACACTGTTGCTTTCGTAAATACGATATTCCTCACTCCGTAAAATTGGACTTCGATTTTTTTTTTTTTTGGTTCCTACTAGGGCGGGTTTACGATTTTCGAATTTTACGAAAGCAAAAAAATTTCATAATACCCATTTTCACGGCGGATCGAATTTTACGAAATCGAAAATATTTCATAATAGGCCCCCTGATCAATACTATTATCCAAATGTCATCGTTATACTTTAAGAAATGGCGGAAAAACGGAATATTGTTCAATTTCAAGATTTCATTTACCGAGTACCTTTATTTCTACTTTACATCGCTGAACGACAAAAAATTCCGCTAGTAATTATATAACAAAAAATTTCTTTTGTGCAGCATCGTTTATTTTGGGATTCATGAAAGGTGGTTTTGAAAACGTTTTCCAAAGTTTTCTTATTTTCAAAATCCTAAACGTATCAAATGCGCAAGATAAATTAATTTGATCACATCACAATTTACATGGCATTTTCGAACCACATCCAATAAAAATATCCATCACTCACAATTATCTATACGCGTTCTAATTACGTTATCAATTTAAGGCTTAATACCCTACAATTTATTCGCATCATCCCTCAAATTATGTGTTTTCATGCTGCATGATGTTTTGTATAACGATTTTTCCACATTTGATGAATTTCCAAAGTTAAATCACGTATACCAAACAAAATGGGAAATTTTTCCATATTTTTGGTTGCTTTATAGCTCCATCCAGTATATGCTGCACACGTACACAAGTTTTTTTTTTCTGAATACTTAATCTAAAATTTATTATTTTATTTCTTGGCCGTACCAATATTTTCTTTAGCGTGTTATAAAAAAAAATCAATACTGTACTGAATAGCCTGATAATGAATTTCTTGATTTAATCTTGAAACCATTTTTTTTGTATTTGTTGTATAAAAATTTGGCCCGGAAATTATTTCAATTATACGATTGTGACAAGTTGGAACCACACCTGACGCATCATTATGAGATGTGTTTAACCTTTCCGCCCCAATTAAAAAACGATATCTTAAATAAATCTTTATAATAATAAAATAAACAACATCAAACAATAAAAACAAACACTATAAATACACCAAATCAAATCATCATTAGTGCTACTCGCTGTTTATATGGCGATGCAATCAAAAACCGGTTGAATTGGATTGGGACGCAAGAAGTCGTATAAAACTAATTTTTACCTTTAATAGACGCGCGATGTCTTACAGCATATTGTAATGGGTTAAATGAATAATTTACGGAAAAAAAAAATCTGAAAATTAATCAAAAACACAAAGTTAAAGAAGCAATTTTAAATTTTATCGTACGTAATTTTGATTTAAAAGTTTTCTTATTTGTTTACGTTTTTTATTCTTACTCGCATAGTTCAGGGTGGTCGTTTTAATTAATTTTTTTTTTTCAGGTTTCGAACGAATTAAAAATTACAAATACAACAAATAATCATATAATAATACAATATTTATAAACCTCTTCTTAAAATAATTATTTTAAAGAATCGTGATCATAATCGTGAAATTAAATACAACAAAAATCAAGGACATACTTTTTTCCTTACCATTTTTTTTTTTGGTTTCGTCTTTATTTCAAACGATTCATCTTACAAAATGAAGATATTTTATTATTTTGTATTTTTAATCGCCTCAGTGCATCGTCGAGTCTCTAATTTATTTTTTATTATTATGTTTTATGTACCCATCATCGACTTGATGTATTTTGGAAGCGCGATTCGAACGAGGATTCTCCACAGTTTTATTTCATCTGTTTTTTTTTTGTGGTACAGCATTTCGAGGTCTGGCAATGGTATAATGTGATTTATAAATTCAATTTTATGTGTTTGTTTCTTTTAATATTTTATTTTCTGTAATTTCTTAATTTAATTTTTTATTTCTTATCCAATCGTTTCAAATGATGCAAGGGATGGCTGTTTGGGGAGTTTTGGGGGACGGATTTGTAATTAAAGCGAGCTAAAACGTCGCTTACTTAAAGCCGCAATCACTGCTCTCCGTGGAATGGCATGACTGATGACTCAATTTTTGTCTAAACTATCATCTAACTATCGGTCAGTGATCAGCCAATATTACATGCTGTATAAGATAGCAGCAAATTTCCAGCAGAAAAAATGTGTTTTTGCTATTCACCGCTAGAGGCAGCACTATCACAAAAAGGAAATTTTCTGCTGATATTTTTTGAAACCAGCAGAAAATTTTTGAAATTTTAAAGCAAATCATTAATTCTGAGCAGAAAGGTTGATGAAAAATCAAATAATTAGCCAAAATAATTAATGGTTTAATAATTACACTTTTTTTAAAAAACTGAAAATATTTCACATTACAATGACTTCAAAAATTTATGGAACGCTACTGACGCCAGTTATGATTCTTATGTTACTCATGTATATAGACTATGACCTCAACTACCATAAAAACATAAGCCCAGGGTAGTTATAGGGGGGTTTTCTAACACTTTTCTTAAAAAACTGAAAACATTTCACATTAAAATGACTTCAAAAATTTATGGAACGCTACTGATGCCAGTTATGATTCTTATGTTACTCATGTATATACATTATGATCTCAGCTACCATAAAAACATAAACCCAGGGTAGTTACAGGGGGGTTTTCTAACACTTTTGTTAAAAAACTGAAAACATTTCACATTAAAATGACTTCAAAAATTTATGGAACGCTACTGACGCCAGTTATGATTCTTATGTTACTCATGTATATAGATTATGATCTCAGCTACCATAAAAGATAAACCCAGGGTAGTTACAGGGGGATTTTCTAACACTTTTGTTAAAAACTGGAAACATTTCACATTAAAATGACTTCAAAAATGTATGGAACGCTACTGACGCCAGTTATGATTCTTATGTTACTCATGTATATAGACTATGATCTCAGCTACCATAAAAATATAAACCCAGGGTAGTTACAGGGGGGTTTTCTAACACTTTTTTTAAAAAACTGAAAACATTTCACATTAAAATGACTTCAAAAATTTATGGAACGCTACTGAAGCCAGTTATGATTCTTATGTTACTCATGTATATAGACTATGATCTCAGCTACCATAAAAACATAAACCCAGGGTAGTTACAGGGGGGTTTTCTAACACTTTTGTTAAAAAACTTAAAACATTTCACATTAAAATGACTTCAAAAATTTATTGAACGCTACTGAAGCCAGTTATGATTCTTATGTTACTCATGAAACTGAAAACATTTCACATTAAAATGACTTCAAAAATTTATGGAATGCTACTGACGTCAGTTATGATTCTTATGTTACTCATGTATATAGACTATGATCTCAGCTACCATAAAAACATAAACCCAGGGTAGTCACAGGGGGGTTTTCTAACACTTTTGTTAAAAAACTGAAAACATTTCACATTAAAATGACTTCAAAAATTTATGGAACGCTACTGACGCCAGTTGTGAATCTTATGTTACTCATGTATTTAGATTATGATCTCAGCTACCATAAAAACATAAACCCAGGGTAGTTACAGGGGGTTTTCTAACACTTTTGTTAAAAAACTGAAAACATTTCACATTAAAATGACTTCAAAAATTTATGGAACGCTACTGACGCCAGTTGTGAATCTTATGTTACTCATGTATTTAGATTATGATCTCAGCTACCATAAAAACATAAACCCAGGGTAGTTACAGGGGGTTTTCTAACACTTTTGTTAAAAAACTGAAAACATTTCACATTAAAATGACTTCAAAAATTTATGGAACGCTACTGACGCCAGTTATGATTGTTATGTTACTCATGTATATAGATTATGATCTCAGCTAACATAAAAACATAAGCCCAGGGTAGTTACAGGAGGTTTTTCTAACACTTTTGTTAAAGCTGAAAACATTTCACATTAAAACGACTTCAAAAATTTATGGAACGCTACTGACGCCAGTTATGATTCTTATGTTACTCATGTATATAGATTATGATTTCAGCTACCATAAAAACATAAACCCAGGGTAGTTACAGGGGGGTTTTCTAACACTTTTGTTAAAAAACTGAAAACATTTCACATTAAAACGACTTCAAAAATTTATGGAACGCTACTGACGCCAGTTATGAATCTTATGTTACTCATGTATATACATTATGATCTCAGCTACCATAAAAACATAAACCCAGGGTAGTTACAGGGGGGTTTTCTAACACTTTTGTTAAAAAACTGAAAACATTTCACATTAAAATGACTTCAAAAATTTATGGAACGCTACTGACGCCAGTTGTGAATCTTATGTTACTCATGTATTTAGATTATGATCTCAGCTACCATAAAAACATAAACCCAGGGTAGTTACAGGGGGTTTTCTAACACTTTTGTTAAAAAACTGAAAACATTTCACATTAAAATGACTTCAAAAATTTATGCAACGCTACTGACGCCAGTTATGATTGTTATGTTACTCATGTATATAGATTATGATCTCAGCTAACATAAAAACATAAGCCCAGGGTAGTTACAGGGGGTTTTCTAACACTTTTGTTAAAAAACTGAAAACATTTCACATTAAAATGACTTCAAAAATTTATGGAACGCTACTGACGCCAGTTATGATTGTTATGTTACTCATGTATATAGATTATGATCTCAGCTAACATAAAAACATAAGCCCAGGGTAGTTACAGGAGATTTTTCTAACACTTTTGTTAAAAAACTGAAAACATTTCCCATTAAAATGACTTCAAAAATTTATGGAACGCTACTGACGCCAGTTATGAATCTTATGTTACTCATGTATATACATTATGATCTCAGCTACCATAAAAACATAAACCCAGGGTAGTTACAGGGGGGTTTTCTAACACTTTTGTTAAAAAACTGAAAACATTTCACATTAAAATGACTTCAAAAATTTATGGAACGCTACTGACGCCAGTTGTGAATCTTATGTTACTCATGTATTTAGATTATGATCTCAGCTACCATAAAAACATAAACCCAGGGTAGTTACAGGGGGTTTTCTAACACTTTTGTTAAAAAACTGAAAACATTTCACATTAAAATGACTTCAAAAATTTATGGAACGCTACTGACGCCAGTTATGATTCTTATGTTACTCATGTATATAGACTATGATCTCAGCTACCATAAAAACATAAACCCAGGGTAGTTACAGGGGGGTTTTCTAACACTTTTGTTAAAAAACTGAAAACATTTCACATTAAAATGACTTCAAAAATTTATGGAACGCTACTGACGCCAGTTATGATTGTTATGTTACTCATGTATATAGATTATGATCTCAGCTAACATAAAAACATAAGCCCAGGGTAGTTACAGGAGATTTTTCTAACACTTTTGTTAAAAAACTGAAAACATTTCCCATTAAAATGACTTCAAAAATTTATGGAACGCTACTGACGCCAGTTATGAATCTTATGTTACTCATGTATATACATTATGATCTCAGCTACCATAAAAACATAAACCCAGGGTAGTTACAGGGGGGTTTTCTAACACTTTTGTTAAAAAACTGAAAACATTTCACATTAAAATGACTTCAAAAATTTATGGAACGCTACTGACGCCAGTTGTGAATCTTATGTTACTCATGTATTTAGATTATGATCTCAGCTACCATAAAAACATAAACCCAGGGTAGTTACAGGGGGTTTTCTAACACTTTTGTTAAAAAACTGAAAACATTTCACATTAAAATGACTTCAAAAATTTATGGAACGCTACTGACGCCAGTTATGATTCTTATGTTACTCATGTATATAGACTATGATCTCAGCTACCATAAAAACATAAACCCAGGGTAGTTATAGGGGGGTTTTCTAACACTTTTCTTAAAAAACTGAAAACATTTCACATTAAAATGACTTCAAAAATTTATGGAACGCTACTGATGCCAGTTATGATTCTTATGTTACTCATGTATATACATTATGATCTCAGCTACCATAAAAACATAAACCCAGGGTAGTTACAGGGGGGTTTTCTAACACTTTTGTTAAAAAACTGAAAACATTTCACATTAAAATGACTTCAAAAATTTATGGAACGCTACTGACGCCAGTTATGATTCTTATGTTACTCATGTATATAGATTATGATCTCAGCTACCATAAAAGATAAACCCAGGGTAGTTACAGGGGGATTTTCTAACACTTTTGTTAAAAACTGGAAACATTTCACATTAAAATGACTTCAAAAATGTATGGAACGCTACTGACGCCAGTTATGATTCTTATGTTACTCATGTATATAGACTATGATCTCAGCTACCATAAAAATATAAACCCAGGGTAGTTACAGGGGGGTTTTCTAACACTTTTTTTAAAAAACTGAAAACATTTCACATTAAAATGACTTCAAAAATTTATGGAACGCTACTGAAGCCAGTTATGATTCTTATGTTACTCATGTATATAGACTATGATCTCAGCTACCATAAAAACATAAACCCAGGGTAGTTACAGGGGGGTTTTCTAACACTTTTGTTAAAAAACTTAAAACATTTCACATTAAAATGACTTCAAAAATTTATTGAACGCTACTGAAGCCAGTTATGATTCTTATGTTACTCATGAAACTGAAAACATTTCCCATTAAAATGACTTCAAAAATTTATGGAATGCTACTGACGTCAGTTATGATTCTTATGTTACTCATGTATATAGACTATGATCTCAGCTACCATAAAAACATAAGCCCAGGGTAGTCACAGGGGGGTTTTCTAACACTTTTGCTAAAAAACTGAAAACATTTCACATTAAAATGACTTCAAAAATTTATGGAACGCTACTGACGCCAGTTATGATTCTTATGTTACTCATGTATATAGATTATGATCTCAGCTAACATAAAAACATAAGCCCAGGGTAGTTACAGGAGGTTTTTCTAACACTTTTGTTAAAGCTGAAAACATTTCACATTAAAACGACTTCAAAAATTTATGGAACGCTACTGACGCCAGTTATGATTCTTATGTTACTCATGTATATAGATTATGATTTCAGCTACCATAAAAACATAAACCCAGGGTAGTTACAGGGGGGTTTTCTAACACTTTTGTTAAAAAACTGAAAACATTTCACATTAAAATGACTTCAAAAATTTATGGAACGCTACTGACGCCAGTTATGATTGTTATGTTACTCATGTATATAGATTATGATCTCAGCTAACATAAAAACATAAGCCCAGGGTAGTTACAGGAGATTTTTCTAACACTTTTGTTAAAAAACTGAAAACATTTCACGTTAAAATGACTTCAAAAATTTATGGAACGCTACTGACGCCAGTTATGATTGTTATGTTACTCATGTATATAGATTATGATCTCAGCTAACATAAAAACATAAGCCCAGGGTAGTTACAGGAGGTTTTTCTAACACTTTTGTTAAAGCTGAAAACATTTCACATTAAAACGACTTCAAAAATTTATGGAACGCTACTGACGCCAGTTATGAATCTTATGTTACTCATGTATATACATTATGATCTCAGCTACCATAAAAACATAAACCCAGGGTAGTTACAGGGGGGTTTTCTAACACTTTTGTTAAAAAACTGAAAACATTTCACATTAAAATGACTTCAAAAATTTATGGAACGCTACTGACGCCAGTTGTGAATCTTATGTTACTCATGTATTTAGATTATGATCTCAGCTACCATAAAAACATAAACCCAGGGTAGTTACAGGGGGTTTTCTAACACTTTTGTTAAAAAACTGAAAACATTTCACATTAAAATGACTTCAAAAATTTATGCAACGCTACTGACGCCAGTTATGATTCTTATGTTACTCATGTATATAGATTATGATCTCAGCTAACATAAAAACATAAGCCCAGGGTAGTTACAGGAGGTTTTTCTAACACTTTTGTTAAAGCTGAAAACATTTCACATTAAAACGACTTCAAAAATTTATGGAACGCTACTGACGCCAGTTATGATTCTTATGTTACTCATGTATATAGATTATGATTTCAGCTACCATAAAAACATAAACCCAGGGTAGTTACAGGGGGGTTTTCTAACACTTTTGTTAAAAAACTGAAAACATTTCACATTAAAATGACTTCAAAAATTTATGGAACGCTACTGACGCCAGTTATGATTGTTATGTTACTCATGTATATAGATTATGATCTCAGCTAACATAAAAACATAAGCCCAGGGTAGTTACAGGAGATTTTTCTAACACTTTTGTTAAAAAACTGAAAACATTTCACATTAAAATGACTTCAAAAATTTATGGAACGCTACTGACGCCAGTTATGATTGTTATGTTACTCATGTATATAGATTATGATCTCAGCTAACATAAAAACATAAGCCCAGGGTAGTTACAGGAGGTTTTTCTAACACTTTTGTTAAAGCTGAAAACATTTCACATTAAAACGACTTCAAAAATTTATGGAACGCTACTGACGCCAGTTATGAATCTTATGTTACTCATGTATATACATTATGATCTCAGCTACCATAAAAACATAAACCCAGGGTAGTTACAGGGGGGTTTTCTAACACTTTTGTTAAAAAACTGAAAACATTTCACATTAAAATGACTTCAAAAATTTATGGAACGCTACTGACGCCAGTTGTGAATCTTATGTTACTCATGTATTTAGATTATGATCTCAGCTACCATAAAAACATAAACCCAGGGTAGTTACAGGGGGTTTTCTAACACTTTTGTTAAAAAACTGAAAACATTTCACATTAAAATGACTTCAAAAATTTATGGAACGCTACTGACGCCAGTTGTGAATCTTATGTTACTCATGTATTTAGATTATGATCTCAGCTACCATAAAAACATAAACCCAGGGTAGTTACAGGGGGTTTTCTAACACTTTTGTTAAAAAACTGAAAACATTTCACATTAAAATGACTTCAAAAATTTATGGAACGCTACTGACGCCAGTTATGATTGTTATGTTACTCATGTATATAGATTATGATCTCAGCTAACATAAAAACATAAGCCCAGGGTAGTTACAGGAGATTTTTCTAACACTTTTGTTAAAAAACTGAAAACATTTCCCATTAAAATGACTTCAAAAATTTATGGAACGCTACTGACGCCAGTTATGAATCTTATGTTACTCATGTATATACATTATGATCTCAGCTACCATAAAAACATAAACCCAGGGTAGTTACAGGGGGGTTTTCTAACACTTTTGTTAAAAAACTGAAAACATTTCACATTAAAATGACTTCAAAAATTTATGGAACGCTACTGACGCCAGTTGTGAATCTTATGTTACTCATGTATTTAGATTATGATCTCAGCTACCATAAAAACATAAACCCAGGGTAGTTACAGGGGGTTTTCTAACACTTTTGTTAAAAAACTGAAAACATTTCACATTAAAATGACTTCAAAAATTTATGGAACGCTACTGACGCCAGTTATGATTCTTATGTTACTCATGTATATAGACTATGATCTCAGCTACCATAAAAACATAAACCCAGGGTAGTTACAGGGGGGTTTTCTAACACTTTTGTTAAAAAACTGAAAACATTTCACATTAAAATGACTTCAAAAATTTATGGAGTGCTATCAAGGTAGGCGATTTTTTTTCTGTTTCACTAATTGCTTTATGATGATGATGGTAATTTTAGTATAGAGTCCTTATACATACGCAAAACGTTAAAACAAATATTTTCGCTTCTTTTTCATGAATTATTTGATTTTTCACAAAACTTTCTGCTTAGAATTATTGATTTGCTTGAAAATTTCAAAAAATTTCTGCTGGTTTCAATAAATATCAGCATAAAAATTTCATTTTTGTGATAGTGATGCCTCTAGCGGTGAATAGCAAAAATACATTTTTTCTGTTGGAAATTTTCTGCTATCTTATACAGCATCAATATTACCGGCAGCCACATTTGTCAACCGGAAGCACTCTTGCATCTTCAAGGAATCAGAAAATATACCAGAACTTGATGCTTCATTAATGAATTTGCAGAAGGATTTTCTTTAAGATCTAGTAGAGTATTTCTAACTGTATCTTGATTAGTCTCGCTCAACGAAAAAGAAGCAGTCAGTGTCTTTTGAAAGGTTGCTAAAATGTTTAATTTTTAGGACTCAGCAAATGGTTTGTGATTAAACTGTTCTGCAACTTTCAGCTGATCAGCTGAGCTCTAGAATAATTTTTGCTGAATTATTCTCGAACTCGTTGATGATTATTTGTTTGAAGTATTTCCAAAGATCTTTTGGTTTATCAATATATTTCCTAACATAATCCTCACTAATTAATTTGCGCCTCTCTGCTATGTAATTATCATGGGAATACCTCCGCTTAAGTCAACCAAAATGCGGTGCAGTTACCTAATGAGCGTCTTTTGATAGTCTCGGTGTTTCGGGACATCACACCAGACAACTCGTTAAATGTCAAATCCGAAGCCAGATCCAAAACCAATTACCGGGTCACGAAGAAATGTTAAGAATCACAAGAAATGTTACCAACTTCAGACTGTCATTGCTGTCAAACCAGTGATGACAGAGCGAATTTTCATTAATGACAGCTCATTCCATTGTTTACAAACGTACAAAAGCATTTTAGTGGGAAATATTCAGAAAAAAGTTATCTGCAATGGAATTCAAGCGTAATAGTGCGATTGTTCTATATTTGGCTGCAAAACCACTGTCACAGATTGTTAACCAGTTAAAACATCTGTATGTGAATAAAATGTTTGTGTATCGCTCCATAAATCGTTATAACGATACTGGCAGCATTGCAAAACGCCATGGTGGTGGACCGAAACGCACTGCAACATCGCCGGATATCATTCGGAAGATGAAGGCCAAATTGGCTCGGAATCTGCGCCGTAGCGGCAGAAAAATGGCTCGTGAGGGGAACATTTCGCTCGAACGGATGCATCACATATTGAAAGATCATCTTGCATTAAAGGCCTTGAAATTCCATAAAACGCATGGTCTCACCGATGCTAAAAAAAAGTTACAGTAGAAAGAGCAAAGGAGTTGTTACGCTTGCACGAAAGTGGCGATTTGCCGAATTTGGTTTTCTCCGATGAGTCACCGTTCGTTATTGAGCAATATGTGAACAAGCAAAACGACCGGATTTACTTGCCCGGCCGTTCTATTGAAAATTTGAACCAACGGATTGCCACTCGAAACCAAGCGCCGCCGATGGTGATGGTTTTGGCCGCCGTAACGGCCGCAAGCCGTTCATCGCTCTTTTTTTGGACCGTGGCATCAACATAAATGCTCAAATTTATCGGGATCATGTGTTGGAGGGAGCGTTGAAGCCTTGGGCACAAAAACATTTTGGCCACAGAGCCTGCACATTTCAACAGGACTCGGCGCCGAGTCATAAAGCGCGCGTCTATCAAGATTGGCTTAGAAACAGCGTTTTGCGGTTCATTTCCACTGCCCAATGGCCACCAAATTCACCGGATGCAAATCCGCTAGATTTCTCGGCTTGGGGTATATTGAGGAGCAAGTTTGGGACAAAAAAATACCAAAGTGTCGATCATCTCAAGCAAGCGCTTCACCGGGAATGGGCCAAAATACCGCAGAACCACTTTCGTGCTGCATGCAACAGCATTGTCGGCCGTTTGAAGGCCATAATCGCGGCTAATGGTGGCCAAATCGAAAACGGCTAATGCAATTCGAAAATTTAAATATTTGTGAACATTTTTTACTTTGATTCAATAAAATTCATAAAAAAATAAAAATTCTGTGGCGTTTTGTTTTGGTAACACTTCGTGTCAGCCACCCTGTAGTCGTCCATCTGAGCCAGCCACCCGCCGAACTGTGGATAGATTTCGTACCACATACTCTCTAGAGGATGCAATAACATCAACACATCGAAGGAATGTGCGTACTGAAGAGAATATCGCCGCTGTAAACGATAGTGTGGAAGAAGATCCAAATTTATCGTTTCGTCGACGTTCGCAGGAATTGGCGGTATGTCCATGGAAAAAATTTCGCAAAGATCTTGGCCTACACCCGTATAAGATCCAGCTGGTGCATGAATTGAAGCCACGAGACCATTATGAGCGTCGATTTTTCGCCGATTGTGCTCTAGAGCAGTTGGCAAAAGACCCGTTGTTTTATCGTCAAATTGTGTTCAGCGATGAGGCTCATTTTTGGCTTAATGGGTTTGTTAATAAACAAAATTGCCGCAAATGGAGTGAGACCAATCCACAAAAGACCCTACAAACTCCATTACATCCAAAAAATGCACCGTTTGGTGCGGTTTACACGCTGGCATCATCGGACCTTATTTCTTCAAAAATGAGGCCAGGGGTCGCGTTACGGTCAATGGAGATCGTTACCGCACCATGATCAATGACTTTTTTTTTTTTAAATATGGATGACATTGATCCGGACGAGATGTGATTTCAGGATGGCGCCACAACCATAGACTTATTAAAATCAAAATTTGGCAATAAGTGGATTTCGAGAAATGGACCGGTCAATTGGCCTCCAAGGTCGACGATTTGATATCTCTCGATTATTTCCTAGGGGCTACGTGAAGTCACTGATTTATGCTGATAAACCAATAAAAACTCACGCCTTGAAGACCAGCATTGTTCGTGTTTTTCGTGGCATAGGGCCAGCAGTACTCGAAAACGTGGCCCAAAATTGGACGCGCAGAAAGCGTTTCATCAAGAACAGCCGTGGTGCCCATATGCCCGAAATTAATTTCAAATATTGTATTGATCTTTCGAATAAAAGAAATCTTTTGATTACAATTTAATTTTTTGTGTTAATTTTTACAATTTCAAGTTCTATCGGGCTTAAAAAACACTCTTTATTATAGAATACTTTGGAGCCTTGGAATTTGCATTTAGTTCACTTGCAAAATTAATTGATAATCAGAAAGGAAGATGTCTAAGTTATATTTGTTAAGAAATGGCCAATGCTAGGTTTCTAACGTCAATTAAAAGTGTAGCTACACACATTAATAAAAAAGTGTAGCGTACACAAAAACATTTTTAAAAGTGTAGTAACCTAATATTCATTTGATATGCAAATATTAATGTTTTCAAAGATTTATCTATTTACCGATTGAGGTTAAACACATAATTAACAGCTCATACTAGAGTTTCTGCAATAGAGCCACTACTATTGTGGAATAGTATAGTTTCCAGCCAATTAGTATAGCCCGGACATATAGAAATTATTGGATGGTTGGAAAATGGTTGGACTCCTTTGACAAAGTTTGATATGTTGGCAAAAATATTATATGAGAGCTGATCTACAAACCAAATTAACAGCCCATCATAGAGTGCCGCAATATAGCCACTCCTACAATCGAATAGTAGACATTCGAGCCTATTAAAATTAGTAAAGCCCGTACATATAAAAAGGGTTGGACTCCTCTGACAAAATTTGATATGTTGACGAAAAAATTATATCTGAGCTGATCATACACACCCAATTAACAGTTCATCCTAGAGTTTCCACAATATAGTCACTCGTACTATCGAATAGTAGACATTCGGGCCTATTCAAATTTATATAGCCCGTACAAATAAAAAGGGTTGGACTTCTCTGACAAAATTCAATATGTTAACAAAAATATTATATGAGAGCTGATCAAACAAACACACCCAATTAACACTTCCTTCTAGAGTTTCCGCAATATAGCCACTCCTACTATCGAATAGTAGACATTCGAGCCTATTCAAATTAGTATATTCCGTACAAATAAAAAGGGTCGAAATTTTGTCAGAGGAGGCCAACCCTTTTTATATGTGCGGGCTATACTTATTCGATCATTAACGTTAGAAACTTCACACCGATAAGAAATGGTTAATTTTTGGGCCTATCGATTTTCTAGAACGGGTTACATATTACATTTCTAACACATGGATAAAGAGATGGAAGCTCATAAAAGCAAGTTGGAACACGGGCACTACTTGGGACGACACATAACCCTGCAAATGATGATGACATTAATTTATTACAATTGGATATGGAAGAATTAGAAAGAGAAACCCAATTAGGTGTTGAACCGGAATAAAAGACCAAGTTAAAAAATGTAAGCTCAACACTCACCAGAACCAGCAGAAACTTTACTGTCAACCTCAAAAGAGGTTTCTAGAAATCAGTTGATCATCAAGAAACAACTAGCCCTAGAACAACAAACAACAAAACCAAAAGAAGAATCATCGTTCAGACTTGAGCTATTGGCGTTATATCTGAGATGAATGGACCTAACTTTTGAGCAAATAACCTCGATAGGGATATCTCCTGGATTCCAGCAATTAAATTTTTAATTTAACCAGATTTTCATATAAAATGGAAAAGTTCAATGCGACCATAGTAACACATGGATATAGATGAGGCTCTAATATTGAATATTTATAGAAATCATTTTAAATATTACAATTATTATCTGTAAATATAATATCGCATCACCAATTTAGTAACTTTTCGGGATAATTTTAGCTTTCTCATATTAATTAATACAAATTTCGTAGATACATAGATGAAAAAATTATTTCGGGATGGGATATGCGTTGTCCATTCAATTACGATATTTTTCGGGATGGTATTGAAATTAGCAAAGAAACACACCAAAAATGAAAAGGTGTTTTTCGGGCTGGTTTTTCGGGCCAACTTCACATACATAGAAAATTGAATGTCTGTTTGAGGAGGTAACACGCAAAACCAACTTTATGACATTTTGTGAAAATCGAGATTTCATTTCATCGTCGTTCCTTATTTTCATAGCTATTAGGAAAACAAAAAATATAAGTGCGAAGTTTTCCTAAACTATCCTAAAAATAGAAATAGGATTATTTAGGAAAAACTTCACGTGTTTGCACAATCGTTGGAAGTTTTTCTTAAATCAAAATAGAAGAGATTTTTACATGTAGCTACACGATGCCGTCATTCAAACTAGTTTATATGAGTTTAAAGGAAAGCAAAAGTCCGACAGCTTAAATAAATCGGAACTGGCGATATAACAATGAAAGATTCTTTATATTTCTGAAAATGGAAACCCATCCTGCAAAATATCGCATTCAAAAAAATTTAAACCCAAACTAATTTTAGATAAACCAATTTTAGATAACCAATTAATTAATTACTCAACAATTATCTAAGACCTATTGTTTGGTGAAAACCAAAACTTTTTTCTGTTCTGCGTTCTTCGGGCGTTTAGCCCTAAAATATTGAATATAAAGGGTGGTTAAATTTTAAGGGCTGATGTTGATTTTGAATAAAACACAAATTATTTAGGAAATTATTGTCAATTCTTTTTATTATGATAATATGGTATGGCTCAATTATGTATGGAACAAACTATCGCGACCTCGGCGGGACACCTCCATCCGATGGTCCAAATTTTCGATGACGCTTAGGCATAATTGAGGTTCTATGCCGTTAATGTACCGAATTATCTCATCCTTTAGCTCTTGAATTGTTGCTGGCTTATCGACGTACACCTTTTCTTTCAAATAACCCCAAAGAAAGAAGTCCAACGGTGTCAAATCACATGATCTTGGCGGCCAATTCACATCGCCACCACGTGAGATAACACGCCCATTGAATTTGTCGCGCAAAAGAGCCATTGTTTCGTTAGCTGTGTGGCAAGTGGCACCGTCCTGTTGAAACCACATATCGTCCACATCCATATCTTCCAATTCGGGCCATAAAAAGTTCATTATCATTTCACGATAGCGAACACCATTCACAGTAACTGCCTGACCGGCCTCATTTTGGAAAAAATACGGCCCGTTGATGCCGCTAGCCCATAAACCGCACCAAACAGTCACTCTTTGTGGGTGCATTGGTTTTTCGGCAATCACTCTTGGATTATGATTCGCCCAAATGCGGCAATTCTGCTTATTGACGAATCCACTGAGGTGAAAATGTGTCTCATCACTGAAGATGATTTTCTTCGAAAATTGATCATCCACTGTTGCCATTTCTTGCCACCATTCCGACCATTGACGACGTTTGGAATGGTCAAGAGGCTTAAGTTCTTTAGTCAGCTACACCTTATAAGCGTGTAAATGCAAGTCTTTATTCATAATGTTTATCAACGACGAGCGTGAGAGGTGCAATTGTTGGGCGCGACGACGAGTTGAGGTGGACTCTTCAGCCACACTATCGCGAACAGCAGCAATATTTTCTGGTGTACGAGCTGTACGAGCATGCACTGGTGTTTTAAAATTTCCTACAGACGATTTTTCCGATTGTACGCACATTTGGACGATTAAATTGACCGAAAAAATCACGAAGTGCACGATATGCATTTTGATTTGAACGCCCATTTTCACAATATGCCTGAATAACTTTAACGCGTTGCTCGATTGTGTATCTTTCCATGGTTCAAATTGAATTAGTCTGAAATTGAGAAATGTCAAATTAAATGCAGAAAAAAAACTTGACGTTTAGGTGTGATTCACATTGAACGTCGGCCCTTAAAATTTAACCACCCTTTATTTTGAATTTGGAAAAATTTGAAAAACTGTTGCTATAATTTTAAAAACCTATCAAAATATTTTCTTTTATCTGCTTGCTTTAAAATGTCGATCAATTTCTAATTGACAACAAATAATTTAAAAATTTTGCAATTACTATTTAAAACTTAGTATCCTTCCTTATCCCGTCGAGGCTAAATTATATCCTTTAAGAGAACCAAAGGCCAATCTTGCTTTGTGCACGAAGGTTAATCTTGGTTAGTAAATATAAAAATATTATAAAAAAAAGTATTTTAAGTAATCAAACATTTTCCCAGAAGCATTCTTCCTAATTACAAAAACCTACTATCAAATACTAAGCGCCCATTTGAGTTGTTCCGAATCAAAACTAACAAGTAAAGGGTTGTCTAAAATATTTGTAAAGATACTCCAATCACAAATTTTGTTATTTGTCGAATCCAGCAAACTATTTTCGACATTTCAATCAGCCTACAGACTTAACCACAGTACTAGTACTGCTTTACTTCATATCAATGATGATATTCGCCGTACTATTGACAAAGGTATGATATGTATCCTTGTATTGCTAGATTTCAGTAAAGCATTCGACAAAATTAATCACTCAATTTTGATTAAAAAATTGCATTCTTGTTTTAAATTCACGGTGTCGGCTTGTCGCTTAATCTTGTCTTATCTGCTGGATCGCCCTCAATCAGTAAGGATACATTCTGGTGTGTCAGATATTTGTAGTACTAGCCGAAGAGTACCCCAAGGCTCAGTCTTAGGACAATTTCTATTTATGATGTACATAAACGATCTGCCATCTATAATTTCCAATAGTAAATATCACTTATTTGCTGATGACTTTCAAATCTACAAATATTGTCGCCCTACGGAGATCTCGAATTCCATCACTACGGTCAATTTAGATATCGAACTGATAGCACAGTGGTCAATAAATAATAATTTGGGTTTGAACTGTGGTAAAACGCGAAACATCATTATATCTTCTACAAATCGTTATACGAACCATTTCCCTAAAATTCATGTTAATCGAATAGATGTTGATTACTCCGATGCTGTTTGTAATTTGGGCTTAATTTTTGATAAGGTGCTTCCACATCTTTTATATGATGACGTTGTTCTGTTTGAATTAAAAAAAAAGTATCTCACTGAACTTCATTCTATATTGGCTTAAGGAGATACGACCGCATTTCTCATCTCATTGATTCATTCCTGGGCTGTTCTTTGGAGCAGTTTTACGAAACGTAAGTTTCTGAAATGTCAACAACCTTGTTATATCCTCCACAAATTAACAACCCCTTGCAATCGCCGCAACAATCTCTTGGTGCCTGCTATTAACAGGTGTAGGCTTATGAATTCCTCGTTTTTTGTTAGGGGAGTATGCATATGGAACTCCTGGAATTGTGTAATTAAAAATTCTAAAACACCAGTTATGTTTCGTAAAAAGTATTTCTCATCTTTGAATTAAAAATAAAAAAATAAAATTTGTAAAGAGGTCCATTTGCTTATCGTATGGTTTTTCCGAGCATTTTTCCCAATTCCAGAAAAACCGCTACCAAATACTAAGCGAAAATCGGGATTTTTAAAAGGTCGTGATTTTGATAATTCGGGATTTGGTAATTCGGGTTTTCGTATCGGTCTCGTTTGTGGATCATTGCTCTACGGGATCGGACGATTTTTTAGTGAATGCAGTTTAATCTGGCAATTCGAATAAGCTTTCAATGCAGAATTCTAACCCAGCTAGATTCGGGACCAACAATTACGTTATGTATCTATTACATTATAACTACTAACAGATTTTTTTAAAGATCACTTTTTTAAATTTGTTTTATGGATTCGGACACCCGTGGGCCGGCCGAGGTTTTCGAGAGCGAATAAACAACCCCAACCCTTCCAATACACTTTACTTTTCAGATAACTTCAAAGAAAATAATCTAACGGCGTCAAATCACATGATCTTGGTGGCCAATTGACTTATGAAAAGTCATAAGTTGAAAAGTTGAAATTATGCGACCATCAAACTTGATTGCCAATAAGTCGAGTGTTTCATGGTTTGTCTGACATGTGGCACCGTCTTGTTGAAACCAAAGTTTATTTAAATCAGTTTCGTACAATTTTGGCCACAAAAATTACCTTGGCTCTTCCCGAACATTTTCAATTATAGCTGTTACTGTTTCACGAGTGGACGATGGTGTTCTTATGCTCTACGACCTGCAGCTGATCCACTCTCTTCAAAACGTTAAATAACTTTGCGACTTCCAGGCTCTGTTTTTTCGTAATATGTTTGGATAACCAGTTTGGACTTTTCATTTGGCAAAAAATTTTCGGGTTGCCACCGCACAATATGTATTTTTCTTCTTCACCAAACCAACAGATGGAGCACTCTTTAACTTTAAATTAGTGAAACAATCATGGTTGGCCCAACGCAAACTCTATGTAGAAGGAACTCAGCGGTCACATATTTAGCGTACTTTTGTTAGTTTATAGTTACCGGGATAGTTACCAGTGGCCCCCGCGAGGAGGTGATGTGAACACTTGCTGAAGTTGAATACAGAGACGGCATAGGAGTTGAGTCCTTTGGTAATTCCTCGGTCTGCGCTGCAACCTAACCACCTTTCTATTTATTCAATTAAGACATTTAAGCTGTTTAACCAATTTTGAGGATTAATATTTTGTAAAACACTTTGTACTGTAAAGTACGTTTGATGAACTTTCTTAGTTTATTACTAGAGTTTTCGCGCTATTTATGATAAACAAAAGGAGCTTAATATTTTAAATCAAATTTAAAAAACGAAGCGTCTGTTGGTATGAAGATATTCCATGATATTAATAAGCTTCTTGAAAGAATGAAAATAAAGTTTGTTAAAGAGCTTTTTGGAATATATAATAGGAAAAGTTATGCGAGTATTAAAAAAATATGTACATATACAGATACAAGTGTAGTAGTTAAAAATAATTAACCTTTAGTAGCAAAATATGTATAAATTTTGTACACAAAACTTATAATAAACTTCTCATTATGCTTTTTTAAGTACTTGCGTTTCAAAGTGCTTTTATTTGTGTACATAAGGTATATGTATACGCCGTACTTATTCGAGTTACCGACTTTTGTGGTAAAAATACACGAGCATCATGTATCGCATATAGAGATTTAGCTGCGTGCTACATACGGATACGACGTCTATTGAAGCGCAAAATTAAAAATTAAATTAAAATTCTATGGTAATTAAACTTGATAATAACACATAATACATAAATTCCATAATAAACATAGAGTTTTATGTGTACATAAATAGAATACACACATAACAACCCCATTCAGAACGAACAAAGTACATTCTTGATTAACTTTCGCAGTTGATCTTTTCATATGTTATATTATGTTGTGTGTATGTAGTACCAAGTTTATGCTTATGTTTTAAGTACATATACATTACTTCCTTCTTTATTCTTATTTTATTTTATTTTGTTGTTGTTTTTATTAAAAAAAATTTCTTCCTTTTTTGTGTACGTACGTATGTATATTTTTAAAACTCTTAACTAAACTAAAACTTTTTAATCATCTTTTGAATACTCTAAGTATGTTTTATGTTTACTACTCAATATTGTGTACGAGCATAAATGTTAATCATATTTATACAGTGGGCTGATTGTATTTAATTTAAAATACTTGGAATTTATAAAAGAGGATTATTATTTTACTTAATGTTCACTCTGTATGGGTTATTTAACGATATGTGGGAATTTTAATTAATCGCCGTAATTTATGCTAAAATTCAGCTCGCATTTTTAACATTATTTATGTTTTTCTATTTGCAGGTAATTTAATTGGATTATAGGATTTAAGATACGAGCTTTTAGTGGCGGAGAAATGGTATAGTATATTTTCAGATTACGTAAGGGATTAAATTCAAAAACTTATTTATCTGATTTCTAAATTCCAAAGTTTTGTGCTTTGAAAATAGGGCTGGGGAGTAGGAGTATGGTGTGCCTCACGCCGATTTTTTGTCTAAATTTCCGACTAAGCTAAATTTACAGCTACTTCATATCAGTCACTGATAGGTGGCATTATACTTATCGAAAAATGGACAGGTGTAATTATTGTGGCCAGGTAGTGTCGAAAATAGCGTAGACAATTTTGGCGTAGATATTGTCGACAATTCGAGAGTATATAGAATATTCGTAGACAATGTAGATTATTGCTTTTTCGTTATTCTCCCCATTGTTTTTCTGTTTGAATTTGCCATCTCACAGTTTTCCAGTTCAAATTACGAATTTCCAACATTGAGTCAAGTTCTAATTCAATTTTTACCAAAAAAATAGGCGATGTTGTTTAAAATAATTCAAAATATTTTCCATTTTTTTTACAATGCCATAGCGTTACAGTTACATTTATTGACACTTATAAGGAAACTTTTACGTTGGTCGTTGCTCTGCTGCGAAAAATACACTAAGGCTCGTCAATGAAATGATTTCTTGATCAAAATTCTATTATTTTTCAAATTTTAATTGAAGGTTGTATTGTTTAAAAGTTTCCATTAGTTTTAATATCGAATTCCGCTATGGTTGGATTGACATCAATCGAAGGTTGAGAAACTTACACCGGTTTGGACGATGTAAATAGTTTAAACAATATTTTAAAATCTTCGTCATATTGTTCTAATGATTGTGGGGTTTTCAAAATATCTTCAAAAATTGAATTTTAGTTTACCGACAATTTCCGAAAATTGTGAAAAATTTATAGAACTCTCACAAATATTTTTGGTTGTGAGAATATTAATGATTTGGGGAGATATTTCGAAAAATCAATTGCGGAAAAGCACCAAGCACTAATGCAACGATCAAATCAATGAGGCACGTGGATTTTTTCTTCACCACTGATATACTATTTTGCGCAGCTATTTTTTTAAAGCTTATATGCCGCATACTCGCAGGGTTGTAAAATGGGGCTCGTGAAGTACTCCATAGATTTTTCCATAGATTAAAATCATATATACGTACACAAATCCAATTGGACTGATTTGTATAGATAAGATAAGTTTAACGAAATCGAGCAAATTTTCCCAGTATATTTAGTAGATTTATATCAAATTGTCTTAATTATAATGGTAGAAAAAAATATTAAACATAACCATAAATTTTTAACCAAAATTTTGTACTAAAACAGTCGGGATGCAAACCAAATATACTGAACTCAAACCATTTATGATTTTTCCACTAATTTCTAATAAGAATTGTTTGAGTTTCGTATGAATTAACAAAAATTCCAGAGATGTTTCCAGAGATTAAAAAATATACCTAATCAACTTAAGAATTTTCTACTTTTAGAAGCAAATAAGAATGTTGTTTTACAGTAGTAAAACTTGACGATAAAAAGTCGTAGCTATAAACTTTCAGCAGTGCATTATTAAAACTAGATGGGTCTAGGTATAAGGTGCTTAACCAAATATTTCACGAATTAGCGAGATATGGTCGTCAATGGCCATCAAAATGTAATATAAAAAACCAAAAATTCTCCTGACTACTGATAGGTGATATTGACCTGAATAGCAAACTTCGGAAATGGCTAATATTCGCCATCTAAATTTGAGTAAAAATGAGATCAGTACACCTAGAATATCAAAATTCGTAGCAATATATCCGAAGTCGTGCACTATTAGCACTAGTTATTTTTACTCAAACTTGGATAGCCATTATCGGTCATTCTCAGAGATCGTGATTCAGGTCTGGCTAGTACACGAAGCTAATCATCGAGTTATCTAACCAAAATCACCTAGTGCTAATAAAGCACGAATTCTGGCTTATTGCTACGAATTTTGATATTCTCGGTATATTGATGTCATTTTGACTCAAATATGGATGGCCATTATCGGCCATTCTCAGAGATCGTCATTTAGGTCTGGCAAGTACACAAAGTTAATCATTGACTTATCTAACCGAAACCACCTAGTGTTAATAATACACGCCTTCAGGTTTATTGTGATAAATTTTTATATTCTCGGTGTACTGATGTAATTTTCACTCAAATCTGGATGGCCATTATTGGCCATTCACAAAGGTCGCGATTCAGGTCTGGCTGGTACATGAAGTTGGTCATTGAGTCACCTAAACAAAACCACCTAGTGCTAATATTGCACGACTTCGGGTTTATTGCTACGGATTTTAATATTCTAGATGGACTGATGTTATTTTTACTCAAATTTTGATGGCCATTATCGGTCATTATTTCAGAGATCGTGATTCAGGTCTCGTTAGTACACGAAGTTCATCTTTCGGCCACCTAACCAAAACCACCTAATGTTAATAATGCACGACTTCAGGTTTATTGTGATAAATTTTGATATTCTCGGTGTATTGATGTAATTTTCACTCAGATCTGGATGGCCATTATTGACCATTCACAAAGGTCTTGATTCAGGTCTGGCTGGTACATGAAGTTGGTCATTGAGTCACTTAAACAAAACCACCTAGTGCTAATAATGCACGACTTCGTCTGCTACGAAATTTGATATTCTCGGTGTACTGATGTCGTTTTTACTCAAATTTGGATGGCCGTTATTGACCATTCCCAGAGATCGTATATGAAGTTAAGGCCAACAGACCGATAGTATCAGCATAAAAACACCTAGAGTGAGTATAAAACTTTGTACCAAAAAACCCGAAGTTAAGCATTGTAAGCACGAGGTGACTTAATGACTAACTTCTGATACTTCGTGATATGAACCTGGGCTTCTCAGGGAAGATCGGCATAACCAAGGCCTAACTGGCGACATACGACACCATTTAGATTAATCTCTAAGACTGGCACCAGAGAAATTAAAGTCTACCTGGTAGAATCGCAAAATCGCTTGCAAAAATAATTATAGAAAACTGTTTTTTGTTCATGATATGGACCTGGGCTGCTCAGGGTAGATAGAATTTCATTTTTATCAATTTTAATTTCAGATTAATGCATGATTGGTCCATTGAATTCTATTCGGGTCCCACAGGATTGCTAGAAGGCGCATGCTGCTGCTGCCCCTCCCCTCCGCAAAAAAAAAAAATAATAAATTCGGAGGCTATTTTATTGCTATTTCTAGAAACCAACATTAAAGCGGATCGTGCCTATATCATTTTAACTCGCCACCCGTTTAAAACTAGCATTCTCTGAATTATTCTACTTCAAATTTAATTTAATCACCTTCGTTAGGTCCACTTTAAAAATGGTTTCATTTCGGTTTGAAAATTATGAATAACGCAAACCAAGTCCTTTTGGCAAAAGCACATTATAATCAGATCACTCATTAAAATATCACACACCATTAAGCATATACACAACATTTAATCAAAAATACAGTCCCCAGAAAAAAAAAGTAAATCAACTGTCGAATTATATGTACTTTGTCTGTCGATTCTCGGTTATCAAATATTTTCTATATGGAAAAACTTGAATTAAATTAAATTTCCCAAATTCATCAATTTTGTAAAAGAGATGACGAGGAAAATCATAACAATATACCCAAACAGCTTTATGAAACCGAAACGACATATTTCATAAACGTATACAGAATGGTCATTTCGGTGAGGGGACGGCGATTTATTCAATCGAATTAATATCATTTTTTTTCGGGCTTTTCTATATATATCGATATATCGCATATAATATTTATATGTGTAGTGCGAGAGGGGTCCGAAATCATATTTGACGACGGCGATGACGACATAAAGATGCGAGTTAATTTAATAACTTCGAACAAATTTTATCACCTTATTCGGGCTAATATATTGTAGTAAGTAACGAATTTTTGGGATGACACCCTAAGTCAATCCCAACGAAAAAAAAAAACGTTTTTCCATAAATCATAAATTGTATTAAGTATTTTTCAATCCGGATTGTGTATACCGGGGCAAAGTTCAGAATTTTCGGAACAAACTGTAATAAGTCGAGAAAACCCTCGATATACACAATACAAAACTATTTTTATGATTTTTATTGTTCGTTATTATAGACAGATTTAGTTTTATGTGCATTGTACAGCATAAGAGTTAATTTTTTTTTGTAGCAGGGAACCCATAACAATAAATTTATGGGACACTAAAGACTAAAAAATAAAATTATTTTCCGGATTATAAAGGGATGAATTGATTTGAATCCGATACATTATGAATATTTGTTTGTTTGTCGCATGCTGTGTGTAGACCCGTTGAAATCGATGTTTATAGGACCAAACAATAAACAGCACGTGCTACATTTTTTTTATCGCACATCAGTAGTTTATCGAGTCGATATGATCGTAAAATGTGTGCGATAATTAAAATGTTTCAATTTCGTTGTGATGTTGAGATGCTGACTGAGTGTCGCGCGGGTGAGATGATGCGGACCTTTTTTCGTTTTTGTATATTTTAATTAATTTTCTACAACATTTAATTTTCGAGATTAATTTTTATGTTTGAGTGTGCTATAAAAATAGTTTTCGTCTTCAAGTGTGTAATATTTATTGTGTATGGAGTACGACACCATTAATTTTTATGTGTACGCATTAGGGTTAAAAATATAACAGTGGGAAGGAATTCGAGACATCTTGGAATTTTTTCGTAACGTATGAAGCACAATTAACTGTTATTTTTCAGTCAATAGATTTTTAATTGCCATATTATGATCTTTGCGTTGGTGAAATGTATTTTTATGCATACGCGTGACAAAATTGTGTAAATTTGGTTTAGGGTAAGCTATTTAAAATTATGCTCGTCTGTTTAAATATGAAAAGATACCTATTTTCATAAGTTTGCAACACACGGATGCATCTACTTCGTTCGTCAAGAATGGAATGTTGTTTTCGGTTTCACCCTTTCCTCTGAAAATGTTTTTAATCTTTCATTGTCAAAATGAAAGGAAACGAGATCTCCCTCTTTCCCCGGTATGCCAGTAGCCTCATCCAGCAGTAGTATAGCAGTATGTCCCTTCCAGCAGAGCTGGCACCTGACTAGGATTCAATGGATCAATTAATGCGAGATTAAAAATAACGCGATGACAATCCAGTAAACTTTCGTATCTTTTCGGGATCTTAAGAAAGTTGATGTCTGCATCGGTCACAACGGTGTTTTAAAGGTCTCTCTTTATAGCATGGCAAAGTTTAGTACACTTGGTTCCATACACAGATTGAAACCTAATTGTGCTGTTTGGCGACTTTATAATGATTGCATTATTTAGTCTGATACTTGTGTACCGGAATAAATATCAGTTGGTATTTTTGCTTGCTATCATAATTACGATGGAAAACCATCGTTTTCAAGGTAGTTTACCGAATCTAAACTTCCGTTCTCGATGGGCTCATGTAGGCGCATTATTAAATCTGTTTTAACTTCCATATTGGCATTTAATGAGATTCGGCGCACTCTGTTAAGCAGCTACTGAGATTCATGCAAAATGGGCATTTTATAGAGTTAGTAGGAAGTCAAAAACTAGTTCATAGTGGAATCCTATGTTCATCATATTAACCTAGTTCCACCCCAATCGATTAAGAAATGGCTCAGTTTCATTGGCAATTCTTCAGAGCCTTGTCCAGAACTTACATTGATTGTCGTGGTCATCATATTCGTTTGAAACATGAGTGAGTTCCATTCAAATTGGTCATTCCCAGAATCACATCTGAAATTCATAGTGCAATTCCATTTTCAACATATATTTATTCTTTTGGTTTTTTGGTTTACAATAATTTTAGATAAATCGAGATATTTTGTAATCGGTTACAAATATCCGTTTCTCATATTAAAACCTTATTTTGATCAAACGAACTGAGTTCCACTGGAATTTGTTGAGAAACGATTAAGTTCCAAAATTGTCAATTTTCTAGAGCCACATTGCGACCTCATAACTGGGTGCGTGACACTCAAAATTGTATGTGTTTCCCCTCAATACTTGTTGGCGTGTGGTTCATAAAATTTTGGTGGCCGTACCGCTTACCTGAATGATCGAAAGCGGGTATAACTTAAGCTCCTACGTAGCTGCTGGTTCAGACTTTAGTTCTATTCCAATTGTCAATTTTCCTGAACTATGTGAACTCACATTTGAAACCCATTTTCATAATATAATTCAAAATTTATTTCGACGGAGTTTATAAACGGCTTGGTTCCATTCAAATTGCCCTTTTTACATAAAGCATTGGGCTGTTTAAATCAGTTCCGCTATTTTGCAAAACGTACTCCGGAACTAGTTTTGTTTAAAAATTCCGAATCACGCCAAGAATTAATTTTAAATCTATAAAATCACAAAACAAAAACGAGAGTAAATGCATTGCAACAGAACGACCCAAGGAAAACTGTGAAAAGGAACCTGAGCTGACTTTTAATGAATTTCACAAAGATACAATTGTATGGCGTTTAAATATGAATTTTCGGAATTCATACTGGAAACCAAATTTCATCAAACAAGCCTATTTAAATCCGAATCGGTTAAGAAATAGCTTAGTTCCATACCAAAATCGGTTAGTTTATTTCGAAAACTCCCACATCAACAATTTTTATAAAACAAAATTTACCAGCCACAATAAAAATTACTTAAAAATTAAAAATATAGAAAAGCATAACTCAAAGAGCAAATTACAAATTTGAATTAAAAATTGGAATAAATATTGCCATATTGGATGTGGCATTGTTATTCCCAGCAATCGCTTCCTGGTATTCGAAAACCCTTTCTTACTCAAGATAAAAAAGTTTATAAAGGAAACCTAAGTGCAGCCAAATTAAAAGTATTCCACTCAGGCTCCATGAGTGCACTGAATGAATTCTACTCCAAAATCTTCCGACGTCAATCCGTTTTGGAATGTCACTGTGTCATCAGTACATAATGAAATTTTGGTACAAACTCTACAGTGTAATGTTATTGGTCATTCAACGTGTGCCGCTCAACGAGTTTTACTCAAACAAATTTGTCGCGACCAATCTGTTTGGAAATTAAACTTTTTTTGTTTACAAGGTTAAGCCTATCCGATAATAATCATCCGATAATAATCGCATTTTGGTATTGTTGGCAGACTCTTTGAGTGCACTCAAATATCTTCCGACGTCAATCTGTTTTGGAATGTCACTGATGTCGTTTGAAAGGTTAAGTCCGTAGGTGTCATCAGTATGTAATGAAATTTTGATACAAACTCTACGATGTCCTTATTGGACATTTTACTTTTGCCATTCAACGAATTCCCTGAACGAGTTTCACTCAAATAATCTATCGTGACCAATCCGTTTTTAAATCAAACCTATTTTATTTGAAAGGTTAGGCCTATATAAAATATCCGATAATAGTGGTATTTTGGTACAAACTGTGCGATGTCTTGTTATTTGACGCTAAACCTACTCCACTCAGACTTCAACAGTGCCCTGAAAAAATTCCACTCAAAAATCTTCCGACATCAATCCGTTTTGGAATGTCACTGATGTCATTTGAAAGGTTAAGTCCATAGGTGTCAACAGTATGTAGTGAAATTTTGATACAAACTCTACGATGTCCTTATTGGACATTTTACTTTTGCCATTCAACGAATTCAATGAACGAGTTTCACTCAAATAATCTATCGTGACTAATCCGTTTTTAAATCAAGCCTATTTTATTTGAAAGGTTAGGCCTATATAAAATATCCGATAATAGTGGTATTTTGGTACAAACTGTGCGATGTCTTGTTATTTGACGCTATTCCACTCAGACTCCAACAATGTCCTGAAAAAATTCCACTCAAAAATCTTCCGACATCAATCCGTTTTGGAATGTTACTGATGTCATTGGAAAGGTTAAGTCCATAGGTGTCATCAGTATGTAATGAAATTTTGATACAAACTCTACGATGTCCTTATTGGACATTTTACTTTTGCCACTCAACGAATTCAATGAACGAGTTTCACTCAAATAATCTATCGTGACCAATCCGTTTTTAAATCAAACCTATTTTATTTGAAAGGTTAGGCCTATAAAAAATATCCGATAATAGTGGCATTATGGTACAGACTCTGCAATGCCTTGTTATTGGACGTTAACCCTATTCCACTCAGACTCGAACAGTGCCCTGAAAAAATTCCACTCAAAAATCTTCCGACATCAATCCGTTTTGGAATGTCACTGATGTCATTTGAAAGGTTAAGTCGATAGGTGTCATCAGTATATAATGAATTTTTGGGGCAAACGCTACGATGTCCTGTTATTGGTCATTCAACGTGTGCCACTCAACGAATTCAATGAACGAGTTTTTCTCAAAAAAACTATCGCGACTAATGTTCTCAAAACACTTATAAGAAATACTTTAACAGTGTACTTACTAATGTATATTTATTTTTGTTAATTGTTAGAAACGGCACTACCATCAATTTCAAGCGAAAATTACAATAAATTTCTGCAGTTGTGCTAGACCGCCCCCCCCCCCCCCCCCGCAATTTGTAAAATTGAGAGCTTTGTGAAATTGATGCGCTAAGTTTGAGTACCCAAAATCCACAAACAAAAAAAAATTGAGCTCACTCAATTTGGCAGACATTGTTATAATTGAAGTGGGAGACTGAGTCAACATTGACTCAGCCCTCCACCACTAAAAACAAGGTACTTTGAATATATTTGTATTGTTTAGTTAGAAGCTATTTATGAACATACAATTTAAGATTACTTTGGTTTTGAGCTCACCTATAAAACATTAAACAAACCCTTAATGGGGTTTATTCAATCGCTTACATTGTCCACTTGCACGTATAAAACGAGAAATTCTTTCAAAATTGCAAAAAGTTTAAGGTTTCAATGTATGATGTTTGAATCAGAAGCTCGCGAAATACGTGTAGCTTGATTTTTGAGGTGCTACCCAGCACGAATTCCACTCCAATTTCTCAAATACAAACGAAAAATTCTTTAAAATAGCAAAATTAAATATTTTAATGTTGGATATGTTGTACCAATTTATGATCTTACAAAATGTATGCAGTTTGGTTTTTTAGCTGCTATCCCTTAGCACGAATACCATCCCTAATTTTTCAAGTACAAATAACAAATTCTTTTAAAATTACCAAAATTAAAAAATTTGTTTTTGAATATGATGTTCCGATTTATGAGCTCACGAATTACGCGCATTTTGAATTTTGAGCTACTACGCCTTAGCACAAATACCACCAACAATTTCAAAATTCTTTTAAAAATGCAAAAATAAATAATAGGTAGGGGAAGAAGTTCGCGGCCTTTTGCCCGGTAGATGGCTTTACAGATGGCTCATATTTATAGATGGCTTTCATATATCTCAGTAACCATTGATCGTATCGGGCAATTTTTATGTGTGTTTGAAAGGTGACATTTTAACTTGTACTTTGACATACCAAACATTAAAATCGGTAAATCATTAAACTGCATTGGCTCAAATTTTTTCCTGAGGATCGCATTGATTATGTGTAATAATTTACGAGTGCCTTTTTCAGGCAGCTCCTTTATTATTTTGTTTTATGTTCTCAATTTCAGGTTTTAGTTCTTTCAATGTTACGGGACTAATGTCTTCGAAGTCGGATGTTCTGGGCGTATTAGCAGCGGTTTCGTAACTGGTTTGCCGACCTAAAGGTTGAAATGTTTCTTGAAGATGTTCAGCAAACAGGGCAGCTTTATTTTTCGCACTTCTAACCCTTTTCTCATCGCTTGTTTTGATTGGGAATTAAAATTGTTTGAGCCGAAAAAAATGGAAAACAAGAAATCGTGCTCAACTGGAGAAACCCTAAACATGTCTTCTCGAAATCCTGGCCACTTTATGAATCTCTGTGCTGCACCTTTTTATTCTAGATTCCCCAGCAGATTGCAGATTTCTGTACTATTTATTTTTTCTTGAACATTTATTGTTACGCTTTGTTATTTGTGCTTTCGCAATACAAACTCATGTAAGAAAAAAAGGAGTAAAATCATCGTACGAGTGAAGAAATTACCAACCGAGGCCAAAGACCCCGGCGTTACACGGGAGAAATTTGAATTATTTTGAACTTCGGATATTTTGCAGTTAACCTCCCGACGTCGCTGTAGTTTCCATCATATATGACTCGAATTCGACGCTGAATTCAGCAACGGAAGCATCACCTTCCCATTATTGCAGAGAATTGACCACAGATTAATATTTTTGGAAGGTAATTACCATTATTGTGAACCTCTCCTTACAGGCGAGTATTATGATATTATTTGACTTTTGTTACAACGTCCTGAATTGACAAAATTCAGGTCGGAAAGTGAAGTAAATTTCTACGCATGCTTGAATATAGTTGGGCTTTCGTAATATGTTCCCAAGTAATATACTTCCAGGCAGATATTGAGTACAGGAGCCCGATCCCTTCAAAAATATTACAAAAACTAGCTCGTTTTAACCCGATTGAATGAATGGAGTGGACACTTATAACGATGGTTCTATTGACCCAGCAGCCGAGTTCGATTGAATGAATGATGTGGATGGCACTCGGATTCGAGCATATCACTAATTTCATATAACCTCTTTCCTAAACTGATTTCCGTGAAAATTTTCCAAAAAAATGGAAATTTTAGAAAACATTGTACCGATGCTCCAAATCCCCGGGGACCACCTATTTCAAACATATCATAAAGTTGATTCTGGGAAAGCACTTATACATGGTAATAATTTCATAGTGATCGGTTGAGCGGCTGAGTCCGATTGGATTAATGTTATGAAGACTTAAAAGGAGAGTCCCCTTGATCCAGGGGACAAACCCTCGGATTCGAGCATGTTACTAATTCCATATAACTCATTTTCTAAATTTATTCCCGTGAAAAAACTAAAAAATATTTAAATTTAAAAAAAAATTGTACCAGGGCTTTTAATAACCGGGTGGATCCTTCATAAATATTGTAAGGTTGGTTCTGGACATGCAACTTATACATGGTAAAAATTTCTTGTCTACTGATTTATTCATTAGTAATTGCGTTATTTTTGCCTTGTACAAATTGCGTTAATTCTGCCTTGTAATGATCCTTTGTGCCTCGTGCTTGTCGTGCTCATCTATATTTTATTTTTTGCACTTTTGCAACTTTATAAAACTTGGGGTTTTTCTATCAAGTGGTTGTTGGCATGTTTCAATTCAGCTGCTGCCTGTTCCTCAGATTCTTTGTATTTCCCTATCGACTGATAATTCTTGTTGTCTTTCAACCATGATACGGTTCTGTCCACCAGATACTGTGATTCATGAGTTTATTTCAGCTGGGTTATCATTTGATTTAATGTGGTGCCATTGATATGGTTTAGTCATCCTTTGAATTTTTAACTCTTTTGGCAACGCAAGATTTGAACTTTTGAATAAAACCTTGTATCATGTGGGAATTTTCAAATCATTAAACAAGATAAGTTCTTCTATGTAGATTATTCTTCTGAGACGGATTCGTCCCAATAGAGCCCTAGAAGCCACAGTTTTTGCAGCATAATTTTTGGATGTTTATTACTGGTAGTAGCCATCCTAGCGAGTTAAATAACTGAGTTAATTGATTTTTAGTAGTGTCGCATCCTGTACATACAAATCTGTTTTTACCATCTGATAAGGAAATGGAAGGACGTTTTTTTACACTAGTATGTAAAGCTCTATCCACGAGGTATTGGACTGCTGAAGTTACAGTGTACGTATGAGTATCCATATTTGTTTTCGCAGAGGTATCGTACACCACTATTACCTTCATTGTCATGCGTGACGTTCTAGAGTTCTGCCTCAGTGTCCTTTTGCATATGCCATATGTGGTTCTTATTCTTCCATAAATATTCTGTATTTGGCTGCTAGGTCATCGCTCTGTGATTTGTTTTTCTAGCTGGAGGAATCTTGCCATTGTCATATTTTTTGAGCCACCAAATTCTTCAGTGGTTTGCTTCCGCGGAGCGTTTTTGTTGGTGGTAGGCAGTTGTGCTTATTAAGTGTTTATTTAGAATTATCCATTCTATCCTGGAGCGATGAGCAATTGATCGCTGATTACCTCCATCCAGACAAAAACCCTGACATTCAGACAACCAGAAAATATTATTTTTGCATTTTTGGGATCAGGGACCTTCAAAACGTATAGCAAAATGGTTTTGGACCTAGGTAATTTTTAATTTTCTACAGACCGAATTCGTTTAATTACCTACGGTATATGACAATCAACTGCATGAAAACGTAAATGATTTGCGATTAAATTATATTTTGTAACATTAAAATTGTTCTTTTCTACGTTTTATTTGCAACCTTTGATAATACGTAAAATTATTTTCATGAATTTCCACTTTACTATCTAAATAACAAAAAATAAATCAAAAAAGGAATTTTAACTTTGAATTTGCTTGGCCAAATAAATCGAGTAGCCCATATTTCGAGTTAAAAACCTTTGCCTATAAATAAAATTAGTTTTTCTGTTTGTAATTTTGAAATAAAGCGTCTGTCCGGCTTTCACGTCAAAACTACTTTACCGATTTAGTGTAATTGGCCTTTAAATTATAAAATGAAATACAAGGTGTCCGCCGGGAAGGTATACTACTTTGTTTTGGCGCCATTTAGGCGAATATTAGTATTGACAGTTCATACTTGACAGTCGTGAAGTAGACACGTGGCAAATTCTTCCACAAGACCATTTACGCCGCCGTACATATGCCAATAGGATGTTACAGCTCGCCCATGACAACCCCGATTTTCATGAAAAAATCATAATGAGTGACGAGGCACATTTTCATTTAAATGGATATGTGAATAAACAGAATAGTCGGTTCTGGGCAATGGAAAACCCTCACATTATTCATCAGTCACCTTTACATCCACAAAAGTGACAGTCTGGTGTGCAATTTGGTCAGGAGGAATCATTGGACCTTACTTCTTTGAAAATGAAAACGGCGTAACGGTAACTGTGAATGGGGAGCGATATCGTGATATGATTGAAAACTTTTTAACGCCACAACTGCATACTTTGGGCTTGATTAACATGTGGTATCAACAAGACGGTGCCACATCGCATACAGCCAGGATTACAATGGAATTACTGCGAGAACTCTCCACAACAAGTTATTTCAAAAAATGGTGATGTTGATTGGCCTCCACGGTCGCCTGATTTGACTGCTCCGGACTTCTTTTTGTGGGGATATCTAAAAAGCAAGGCTTATGCAAACAAACCAGAAACGCTTGAGCAACTCAAACAAAATATTCGTGATGAAATTAATGAAATACCGCGTGAAATGTGTGAGAATGTAATGAAAAATTTGCTCAAAAGGGCTCGCATTTGTGAGGCTAACAGAGGCGGACATTTATCTGATATTGTATTCCATACATAATTGCCGACATTAAATAAAACATTTATCAATATAAGATCCATTCTCTTTCATTTAATCAAAAATCATAAACAAACAAAGTAGTATACCTTCCCGGCGGACACCCTGTATAAGTAAATAGGTGATGGGCAACCAAAGCATTTTCTCGGCTCTTTTTTGTTATACTCGACTTATTTTCATGTAAAAACAAATTGGCAAATCCAAGCAAAGGTTAACGAGATTTGTTTAGAATAATTCAAAATAAAATGGAATTGTCGAATTTGGCAATGACGTATTCGCGTTGTTTTCCGAAAGCAGAAAATGGGCGTGGTTTATAAGGCTTAAATATTTTATATAAGTTGAAAGCATTTTAGACAGTGTAGACAGTGAAAAGGGATGGAAAAAATGGAGTGGTATATATGTTACGGCCAACATCCGTCTTTTTTACCATAAACTTATCCAGAGACCTCGAATACAGCACACTTGATTTCTAAAGGGGAAATTAAATTAACCGGACTTGTGGCAAAACTTTTGTATAATCAGAACCATTTTCCCTGTTACAATTTTAGAAAATCAACAAGGTCAACCGACCTCTGTCATTTTTTGCAAATACTATGCTTTTCAATATCATAGTACAAATCTAAAAAGCTCTCATTGACGCTGCGCTTCCGGTGCATAGTTTTGTATGTTTTTGCAGAACAAACTCTCACCTTATCTTTATGGAAGAACGCAGAACAGCCATAATATCCCGGATGAATGATTTATTGTGACTCTTCTGTTTGAAATTAGTAGATAAATCCCCAATTTGATTGTACGGGTTCTCGACTCTGATGGGCAAATTTTACTTATTGAGGCAACAGTCTACTCACGTAGTTGGGCTAATCCGACTACATGCGAACAACATGTTTATATAATTGTAAATGAACAACGAAAATTGTAATGTGGAAGACATAATTGCCATTCCGGAGGCTCTTTCGATGTTACGCGGGAATCCAGATAAATATAAGTGCTCGTCCGATACTCAAACAACTCGGTCGAATAAGAAAATATCTAGAAAGAAAATTGAAAGCTACTTTTTATGTTCCGCTAGGAAATGCTGCTTTACTTAAATATAAACCGTACTTAAATAAAAGCCGTGATTAAACAGCTTGTCACGCTTTCTGTAATCTGGACCCTGATCTGCCCACCAATAACAGTACAAAGCTTCTTACGTAAGAGAGGAAGGTAATTTGTTCTATCTTGTGTCAAACACTAGACTTATTAACTTCCTCGAGACAGCGATAAAGAGTATGATGGTTAAGCCACGTTGAAGGTCTTTACAACTGTACGATTGAAAAAAATAGTGTTCCAACAACCAGCCGGTGTACCTTGTAAAGGAAGACTCAATGGATCATTTTTTGGTAAAATTAGTTCTTATTTAAAGTGAGAGGGATCATGGAAAGTTCTTAGTCAAAAATGCGGATTTTACAATCGCAAAAATTGCGATTTTGGTTGCTAGAAGAGGAAAATGAGTTCTTTAAGAGGGTTTAACTCTTTTTTTCGCAAACCGCTCTGATAGGTACGGTTCTCCGTTGACATTGGTTTTTGCTAATTAAGTGGCGTCAAACTACTTGATAGAGGTATGAATTTGATTTCATTTTATAGACCGCATAAAGATGAACTTGGACGGTTTTTGGGCCTATTCGAAGAATACGTAAGGAACTATCCGCACACTTTAGTTGTTGGTGATTGTAACGTCAATTTACTTGACTGTAGGGATAAAAATGTATCCAGTTATTTAGAGGTGCATAACTCACTTGAGTATCCCCATTTTCATTTCTCTTTCTTTAAAAATGGGAATTCTTCTTTTGATTTATTTGTAAATTCCTTTATTTCTCTTAATTGTTCACGGAGTTCGATGTTTTCCTTCTTGTACGATGAAGATCTTGATGATAGTGGTAATTTGGAGCTTCTTCCAAATAGGTTAAACAATCATTGGGCCACTCTAGAATCAATTGGATCAGCCTCTGAAGAGGGTGATTTTTGCAGCATCTCTGCTGCTGTACCACCTCGAATATTACATCCCGTTTTTGTTGTACACTTTGCTTGTTTTTGCCAATACCAATGTCAATTGGTCCCCGGTAGTACTTTGCTAGTGCCGAAGCAGAACCCGCCGCGACGTAAACGCGGCTGCAATTGCGACAATTGCGATTATTTTGAACACAGAGGATGCTAACTTTTAGGCTCCAACTCCCGAAGAGGTTATCCCGATAAGTTCCGCAAATAAATTGTAAATTTAACCCGTTTTAGACATGAAACCTTTGCTGAGATTGTGCTTTAGATCAGACCTGAGCTATTGGCGTTATATCTGAGATGGATGGACCTAACTTTTGAGCAAATAGCCTCGAGGGGGATATCTCCTGGATTCCAGCAATTAAATTTTTAATTTAACCGGCTTTTCATATAAAATGGAAAAATTCAATGCGACCATAGTAACACATGGATATAGATGAGGCTCTAATATTGAATATTTATGGAATCATTTTAAATATTACAATTATTGTCTGTATAATATCGCATCACCAATTTAGTAACTTTTCGGGATAATTTTAGCTTTCTCATATTAATTAATACAAATTTTGAGATACATAGATGAAAAAATTATTTCGGGATGGGATATGCGTTTTCCATACAATTACGATATTTTTCGGGATGGTATTGAAATTAGCAAAGAAACACACCAAAAATGAAAAGGTGTTTTTCGGGCTGGTTTTTCGGGTCAACTTCACATACCTCAATTTGCTTTCTTAAAGTGTGTAGCACGAGAACACTATAAAGCTCACGTGGCCTCTTTTATGATACGTCGATTCCAACTACCCCAGAAATGTATTCAACAAGATAATCAAAAAGTTCACGAAAAGCTCATACTACTACTCAACGAGCGGCAAAAACAGTAATACAAGGCACGCAACTTTTTAAGTTAATAACCGCACCATCATCCAAATAATGAAAATTCACCAAAATATTCATTATGTATAGCTAATATCACTCCAATAATAAAATAAAATAAAAACAAATCCAATAAAACCAAATGAGAATTTTTTTTATTTTGCTTGTGGCTTTTTTATTATTTTTAATAATAACTAAAAGCTTTTAGGTTAATAAAATGATTTTGAATTAGAAATTGCTGTTTGTATGTATCCAATTGAGTTTACGCTATGTATCAAGATGTATTAAGAAACGACTTAGTTCTTAAATTAAACTAATATAAAATTTAATTATAGATAAGCATGCTTCGTGTAATCCAAAGCGTATGTATATATAGATATTTGTGTATGTATTCGCATACATACACACAAACAACAATGTACTGTGTTTACTGTGAAAATTTTTTTAATCAAAAATACAACAAAAACGAGTCATAATCATTTAAAAGCTCATAAATCTACGAACTTTGTAATTTATTTTGTGAAATTTGCTCGCTCGTCTCCCAATACATGAAATTCCAAGCCGATCGGGGATCGATGGGGCTAAAATTTGTAAATAAATATCATTTAATGGGATGTTTTATGTATCGACAATGTCTATATAGCCGTATGGTGCAATAATCAATAAATTTATTTTTTTAATGTTGTGCTGCGGTTTATATGCTGTTATGTTATGTTCGCTACGTACATAAAAATCCACATACATGAATTAAGCTTTAGGCAAAATTTAAATGTATTTTTTTTTCAAGTTCTTCAAGTTTTATATCGATTTTAAGGTTTGAGGTTTTTTTGGTTTTCCGTTTGAATAGTGAATATATTGAAAAATATTGTTGTTTACCGCATACAAAGTGTTTTTGTATTCATTCAGGGAGATAGATAAGACGATACCAAAAAAAATGTGTTTGTGACATAAAGGAATGTTTGAATTCAGAGATTGGTGTGTATATCTTGCATATAATAACTACTGTGTACATATTTTTAATAGCTTGTCTTTGAAGTTTGCACTATGTAAAAGATATTTTGTGAACTATTTGCTTATTTTACATCTCCCATAATACCAGTACATTTAAAGTATGTGAGCACTACACCAGTGTGCCGGGAAAGTCTCCGGCAAAATTACAAACATACCACCCATAAGGGATGATACTGGTCAAGTATTAACAACGGGTGAAGCACAGTTAAAGAGATGGAAAGAATATTTCGAGAAAGATGTTATCAACAGCGCCGAAAATCTCTGGTTACCATTGATACCAATAACGAAACTAGCAACACCCATCCACCAACGGAGCAATAATAAGGCTGCTCTAACAAACAGTATAATCGCCGAAATATTCACAGGAGATTCATCTACAGCGGCAAGCACACTAACACCAATAATCCAAGATTACAATCCCCGGGAAAGGTGACATAATAGAATGCAAAAAATGGCGAGGTATCTCTCTCCTCAACTCATACTTGCAATGATCATCCTTGCAGGACCAGATGCTAGTAGTATAAATTCAACAACAAATAAGGGGAGCACGGGATTGACAGCCCCCACGAAGTATTCATAAATGGATACGGGCGTACTCTGGGCATTATTTTGTAGAACGAACGGTTGTGGTACCCAATGCCTTCGTAGTAGTGAAGCAACGATCACCGATAAAGAAAAATAGAAGCAGCTCGGTAGCTGACCAAGCCGATACTTTTTCTAACGATATTCCTAGACAAACATTACACGAAATAAGTGATGCCACCGGAAATTTTACTTTGCAAATAGCCGAATCTGGTAAAACAACTATTGACCTAGAAAAGGAGAATATGAATCTCTTGGCGAGGCTAGAGCATATGGAGCAATTATTTGCCAAGCTAAGCGAAGAAATTGAGTATCTAAAGCAAGAAAATGAAAACCTAAAAATGAATCGGTATTCAAAAGAAGATTGCGATATAGCAAACATTGAACCAGACAAACACATCTATTCCACTGATGAAGATGAATTACAAAGAGAGACGGACTGGATCCTAAAGAAGAAAAACAGTCCAGCAAGAGTAAGAAAAGAAAAGCTGAATCGTCACCTGAGGCTAAGCAATTAAATGGTTGGGGACAAGCTAGTCCAGATTCAAACGATGCTCAACCCAAAGCCAATCAACCAAAAGGTAGTAAATCTACCAAGAACATTACACCAAATTTGGTGCAACCGAAAGAAAAGTCTCCCCCACCAATAAATATTGTGGGTGTAACCAGTTACCCAGAAATTCACTGATGAAATCGGTTACTGACAAAGACTATAAGGTAACGAATAATGACGTTTGAAAAATTAATACTCTGGACAGAATTCTTATGAAATTGAATGCTGAAAAGTATCAGTGGTTCACTTACGAGAACAAGCCCGACCTATAAAAGTCATGGCAAGAGGTTTGCATCACACTTGCTCAAGCAAATAAATAATGGAAGACTTACAAAATAAAGGTTTTAACATACTAGATGCTGTGAATGTTGTTAAAAAAGAGAGAACAGAAATCCAGGAAGCAAACCTAATTATCAGTAAAAGGGGACTCCCTCTTTTCATGCTAGTATTCAACAAAAAGAATGTTGAAAACATTTATGGAATAAAAGGGATCCTTCACATGGAGGTGAAAATCGAACTAATGAGGAGAACCACAACACGCATACCCCAATGCAAGACATGTCAGGCATTTAATCGCACCCAAAGATATTGCGGCCTGGATTCAAGATGTGTAAAATTCTCAGGTAATCATTTTACCCAGGCATGTACAATAGGGAGAGCTGTGGCAGCCAAGTGTACAAATTTTAAGGGCCAACATCCGGATAATTGTCGAGGCTGTGAGGTTGCTAAACAACTACAAAAATTAAGAGATAAAACAAGAAATGAACCGCAAAATCTCGTAAATCGAAGGGTTCAAATATTAAATCAGATGAATCAAAACCCACAACCAAGCAATACAGAGCAAAGAAGTTAATTTGCGCAGGTAGTGAAAGGTTTGGGTTCAACCAAACATATGGGCTCTGAAAGTAACCAAATTATGGAAAACATTATGAACAGCATTGCAGCTATTACAAAGCGGCTAGATGACCAAAATATTCTGAACAACATGATACTTGATCAACTGAAGAAAATGCAACTCCCTCAACGCAATCCAACAAAAAATGTTAAGTAAGAACACAACTTTCAAAATAGCAATCTGGAATGAGAATTGTGCAACATATTCCAGAAATAGAAATATTTTTCAATTCAGAAAAATCGACATTTTCTTAATATCTGAAAGCCATCTAGTTAAATCTTCGTTTGTTAAAATACGGGGTTATAACTTAGATCACTCCATTCATCCAGCTGAAAGAGCAAGACGTGGTTCGGTATTATTAATAAAACTACTGTAAGGATCCAAATTACACAGACGGCTTACTGTCTCTGCAATATATTGTCCTCCTCGGCATAACTTGAAAAGGAAGGATTATCTTAAACTATTTAAGTCGCTTGGACATGATTTTATTATTGGAGGTGACTTTAATGCGAAAAACACCTATTGGGGATCTAGACTTACGACGTCAAAAGGTAATGAATTGCTTCAAGCAGGGCGGACATCAAAATGTGAATTTTACTCTGGTGGTTCCCCAACATCATTCAGTAATTCTCTAGTATCGGATCATTCCCCGGTTATCATGACAGTCAGTGAAATGGAAATTCAAAGGGAGAGTGCACCCAGATTAACAAATTCAAAAATAAACTGGGATCACTTTCGTGAAGTATTGGAGGAAAAAATCAATTTTCAGGTGCCGATAAAAAATCCCTACCAGTTAGAAGATGAATTAGAATAACTCAATGAAGCAATTCACTATGCTGCTTTGGCAAGTACCCCCATTATACAAAATAACAAGAAGTTTAACATATCCTACCCAATGGATGTTAGAGAGTTGGTAAGATAAAAACGACGGACACGTAAAACCTGGCAAATAACTAGAACACCGGAGAACAAAACAATTCTAAACAATTTAGGTAACAGTCTCAAATCTCTTCTTAAAAAAGTTAAAAATGCATCAATTAACAGATATCTAGTTAGCCTAACCGATGAAAAAAATTCTGATTATTCTCTGTGGAAGGCGACGAAGGAACGCAAAAGACACAAAATTCAAGTGCCTCCACTTAAAAAGGAGGATGGAACCTGGGCAAGAGGTCCTAAAGAGAAGGCTGATCTGTTTGCGAAGTATCTCGAGGATACCTTCCAACCACTACCAAGACAAATGGCCAATGAAAATATAATGTCAATCTACAAGCTAGATGATTTTGATTCGCTCAGTAACTCTCAAAGAATTAAAAGAAGAAGTGAAAAGCAACATGAATGTTAAAAAAGCCCCAGGATATGACTTGATTACTTGCCAAATAATCAAGGCTCACCAGATAAAGGATTTCGTAAGCTATTACACATAATCAATGCAAGCTTTCGGTTTAAATATGTTCCGTGGCAATGGAAAGTAGCAGAAGTAATCATGATAGCAAAACCTAATAAACCACCTAACGATAAAAATCATACAGGCCAATTTCATTGCTGCCAATTATGTCAAAACTCTTTGAAAAATTATTACTAAAAAGACTTAAACCAATAATTGAGGACCGACAACTAATTCCTCCACATCAATTGAAGGATTCAGGGAAAAGCACCCCACAATTGAACAGGTGCATAAAATCACCAACGTTATTGAAAGAACGTTAGAACGCAAGAAAGTATGCTCCAGCATAGTTCTGGACGTCGTCCAAGCATCCGATAAAGTCTGGCACAATGGACTGGAATTCTAGCTGCATAGAGATCTGCCGAGGTAATTCTATGTCATACTAAGATCTTATTTATCCAATGGACATTTTCGTGTGAAATATGAGGATGAATACTCTGAACTAAAGAAAATCTCTTCCGGTGTCCCACAGGGGAGTGTCTTAGGACCAATCCTGTATTTATTATATACAAGGGATATTCCAACAACAGATGAAGGAACCATAGCCACTTTTGCAAATGACACAGCAATCATGGCGGTTTGAAGTAATGTCGCTGATGCAACGAGCAAACTCCAGAAGATTACCTATGCGGTTTTTAACTGGACTATAAGCGCTGGAGTATCAAGCTTAATGAGTCGAAATTCACGCATATTAACTTTACATATCAAAAGGCTTCCAATCTACCGATAGTAACTTACTCACGACTAGATATTGCGAATACAATTTTATGAAATAAAATCTGTTCACGTAAACTTTACCAACAAAAGGGTCAACTGGATACCAGTAGAGCTGAACTCTCAGCATATTCCCTATGCAAACACGGCAAAATATCTAGGCATTACTCTAGACGTGTAATATCTGCCTTATTTTTCAAATAATTATCGGGTTTGTTTCTTTAACCGGGCTATTGAAGCTACTTTAAAGGGCCGGAAATATAAATATTTTAAAAATTCAAACTAAATGAATGACAAAAATACAAAGTCATTAGCCATTCAAATTAGTCATTGAACCGGAATTCATGCCCTGGTCGGATTGAACGATTGTGTAGCGTGCAATGGTGTTGACGGTCGGCCAATTGACTTATTTTGTCGCAGTCGTTTCGTGATTTTAGTGTTTGTTGCTCTTTGTGGATATACGTTTATTTTACTGTATGTGTAAGGAATGTTCGTTAAGTAACGATGTGACTTCCTGCGTGAGCCTATGGGTGGTGCGTATAGGTGTGCATATGCGTGTGCGTGCAACCACACATACGCGTGATTGTGCCTCAACTCCATTGAGTTTGTGATTTGTTCTTACTGACTCGTCAATTGAGTGAGTTTTATCGGCTGCCTTTTGTTGGTCGGAACAGGGTTGTTTAGGATGCTAGTGAAATGTGGTTTGTCTGTTTTTTGTGTGTTTCTAACCGTTTTGATAGTGATTAAATGTTTTGAATACTTGTGGGCGTTGATGTGTGTTCTTTCTTATGAAATTTTGTGTGCTTCCGTATGGATGTAAATATGTAATGGGTGCTTTTGGCTTGTAGGAGTCAAGTTTTTTGTTAGTTTTTAGTGAGGAGTGGTTTATTTGTGGTTGTGTTGAGTGTTGTGATTTCACATATGTTTGCTAGGGAGGGTGGGGAGGGGAGTGGTTCTGCATGTTAGATTTTTAGGGGAGTTTGTGTGGGTTGGATACTTCCTGATATATTTGTGTTGAGTTTTGGTTAAGTGATTGGTGGGTTTGGGTTGACTACTGGATTGAGTTCAGTTTTGTCGATTGTTCAAGTTAAAATGTTTAATAATTGTTTTCGAGATGCACGTGGATGTGACTTAGCTTGAAGCAGTACTGTGTAAGGTTGGATTTATGCTGGCAGATTAGCGCGGTTTTGTTTGGCTGTTAGTGGATCTTGTGTGCCTGGCCTCTAAGTGGAAGTACGGCGGTGTGTCGATGTACGGTTGGAAGGATTGGTGTGTGGCGCGTGCAGCGTGGGGCGTGCAATAAATAAGGTGCGTTTAAGATTTTCTTACATATAACCTGGTTTTACTAACATGCTCCATGTTTACAATTTTTCATTTTTCTAAATAATGAAACTCTATCTCATAATAATGACGTTTTATTTTAGTAAAGTTACCATTAAGGTGGAAACCTAATTAAAACAATTTTCTTACACGACTACTTAGATATCTGACTACTTAGGTGTCTGCAACCGGGTCAATTCGGTTATATTTAACATGCCTATCCTACCCTTTCATCTTGTTAAATGTAAGAAAGATGTATATGGCGGACCCCACGTCATCCGGGAGACTCGCTAAATGACCTGCCTATAAAACGATTGTAGATAGTAACAACCGAAATAGGGCTGCACCATCAATAGCTCCATATATAGTATTTATGAATGAAATCTATGGATACGACAATGCGCCACCAGAAAGTGGTGAAACTCTTGCCCGCACTGTAGGCATTGGACGTTTTGAACGAGAAACTCATATAGTTGAAGACGACAATGCATTGTTTGATACATTGATAGAAGTATCCTTGGAAAGAAATCATAGTATGGAATCGACGACCTCACCATCCTCATCTTCAGCAACGACAGACAAAAAGCGAATCAAGCTGACAGAAAAGCAAGGTGAAACAAAAAAATTAGAGTTTAACAAAGAAATGATCCAGTTAAAAGAAGAAAACAAGAGGACGAGAATGTTGGAGAAGGAAACTTAGAGGAGAAGATGCTAGCGGAAAAGAGAAAGATGCACGAGGAAAAGAGAGAACGGAACAAAGACCGTATGTCTAGAAATATTTTTTATTAAAATAATGAATTCTTTTTACAATAATATTTTGTTTCTTATTTATAATTAATAGTTATAAAAGTCCTTTATCCAAGAGATTATTTAATATTTCTGCCTGTCGATCATGTGTCCCATTACTAATGGAATTTGGATTAGCTATTTCTCCCGTTGGCTGTTCGTCTTCGGGATCGTTGAGGTTCAAGTGCAACAAGCATTTGTTATATTAATAACAGTTTCGATTTTACAAGGTTCGGCAAAATGCATTATTCGGAGGAATCTATTCTTTAATAATCCGAATGCATTTTCCACCACCGTTCGCGTCGCTGAATGAATGTAGTTATACCTGTGTTGGTTTTGTGTTAAATTTCCTGTGCCTTTGTAGAGTGGAAGTAACCAATGTTATGGGCCATACGTTCAGTCCCCAACCAAATAGGTTTCGTTTGGAAAATGCACATCGTATTCCTGAGATGCTTTCCAATATAAAAGTGATCGACGTAGAAATCGACTGTCATGCAAAGATGCAGGCTCTCCACAGTGCACATCTAGAAACTTGTTCCTGTTATCCACGACCGCTTGCAATCCGATACTGCAGTACTTTTTTCGATTGCTGCTCTTATTTTAATGTGGGTACCATCTATGGCACCAAGAACTCCAGAGATGCCCTTCATCGTTTCAAATCCAATTGTTATTTGATTAACTTTTACTGGGGTTCTTGGCCCCTTAATAAATTTATTATCGAAACTTACAAAATAATTGTTTACAAAACTCGTTGCGGTTATTTTTTAAATCTTAGTATGCTGCTTTATGAATAGTTTCTAGAGACTTCTATCAATTCAAACGATAATTTCCATCACTTGATATTTTGATGCGACAAATAAATAGAATTTTTTTCAAACTAAGGCAGTCAACTAAGATTTACAAAATATTCACTGCGAGTTTTGTACGAAATTGTTCAGCATATTTCGATTTTACAATCTAGTAAGCAAGAAGATCCATAGTCACGTCGCATGAAGTGATACGCCTAAGAACGCCGATGAACTGGATGTGGACTCATCGAACGAGCTCGAACTGCTGCTGGTAGAATAAATATTCTCAGCAATGCACTGCAAATATACGTTCATTTGTATAAATATGTACATAAGATATTAACAAACAAATGACCTAAATTATTGTCTTTTCTTCTGTATCCATTACAACTACAATTATAGAAAACTTATTATTTTTAAGATAAATTTATTAATTAAGAAACCCTTTTATGAAAAAATATATTGGCAAATGAAATGTCACTTTTGTTAACACAAGTAAATAATTAATTGTCACATAAAATTACAAGATGACACATTTAGAACACAAAAAATTTATTATACAGACATCTGATAACAAACACTGTAACTATATACAACATGGAATTGGAATTTCAGTACCATTGTGATTCAACATTTCATTGTTGTTGAAAATTGGCAAATGAAATACCGTGATTTTACTACTAACTACGATATAGCTAACTTTGTCATAATTTATTTTTGAGTAATATTGTGTTTTGGCATAGACTTAAGAGTGATGCAGCAGCCAAGGAGGAAAACACCATTACCATTAGGGGTTTTAAAAAAATAATAATAAACACCAATTAACAAAGTTGGAATTTATTTTATTACAAAATGTATGCAGTGCATTACCCCGGCAATTATTCAGCACTAGATTTGTATTTTTGTCTGTTTAAAATTGAAAATTTTCAAATGAAGTGACGCCAGGCTTAAATCAATGAAATATAAATTTCCAAAGTCTTCACGCTTTGGCTTCACACATCACGTCCAATCACATCAATAACATATATGTTGAGAAGGTTTTGTTTTTGTCAGATAACATGAAAATCAAATACGACGCGGTAATTGTCCCATCGCGACCAAGAAGCAATACGATATATTTCTTACCTTACCACCGCATTTCCCGTACCAAAGTCACGATACAGAAAATCACTCTACCTTGTCGTTCTATATATTGTATTATGCTTATATAGATATTTGTACATAAAAATTATGTTATATACATTATTTTTATGTTAAATCAATTTTTAATCAACGCCGGCGCGAACATGAAGAAATCATGAAGTTCTTACGTATGTGTATATTGATAAAGCCAGACCAAACCAAAATCTTTATGTTGGATTTAATTAAAACGTGACTTAAAATCAATGTTCTTGTGTTTGCTGTATTTTTATGTTGTTGGTGTTGTGTACATTGTTGTCCTTCTGTGGCTCTAATCAAAATTCATTAAAATTGCGAGCAACGAAAAATTCGTTCATTATCATGAGAAAAATTGAAAAGAAAAGAAAAGAAATCGAATCAGTACAAACAACAAAATTTTCTCGGTTCGTCTTAATTAATTCTTGAATGGTTTTTTAATTACTGTGTGCGGTTGTTTTAGAAAATAGATTAAATCTCTTTTTTTATATTTTTTTTTTTTTTGCGTTTCGGAATTGTCATAATTAGAGGACGTTGTTTGTTTGTTGGTTGTTGGCTGCGGTTAGTGGACGGCGTAGGAGGTTTTTCTCGTTATCACGTTTATCACCAAATAATCATCATCATTAGAAGAATATTACAGGATTTGAGCTGTATTTGAGTTTTAGCTTTGTTTTTAATTATTTTTTTAGTTAATTTAGTCTGATGTAATTACGAAATGTAATTAGAGAATTTCGTTTGGCAGAAACATAAATATGATCCTTTATCATATTTTTTGTATATTCTAACACCCATTTTGATTTTTACCATTTTTTGTCTATTCCCTATTCCGGCTACAGTTCCAAGTTTGATACAGGCACTTTCATTACGCAAAGCTATGAAGTTTCTACCTTAGGCCGTGTGGCCTAATATAATTTTTTTCGGTTTAGGAGGGTCAGAACCGAATAATTGGTTAGTTGTGGAAGTTAACAAAAACAAATTCATCATTAAGATCATCATCTTGGCCTTCTTCCTCAATTAATTATATTTTGTGCTCCTCTGTGTGAATTGTGTGGACAATGAATGATTGATAACGATACGACATCTGTCTATCGTGTTGCGCACGATACCTTAATGGATTTATTATCGTGCTGTATTATTTTGTATAGTGCAATGATTTGAGATCATTGCTGATCTATATCGTTGGTGATGTCGTAACATGACGATTGAAGTAGGTATGCATGTTTGGAGCTCCATCTTCTTGGTAGGCAATTCCTTGTTGCTACATTCTGGTAGGTAAATTTTTTATATAGATAGGTATTATTATCCTCATAGGTAGATATGACAACTGCTTTCGTGGCATCAAATCAGCTGAAATTTTAGTGGTCGAGCAACACAAATGATGTCCTTTAACAACCACTAAACTTCGGGCGACAATTTGAGACAAAGTTACATATTATTGTGTGGGTAAGGGGCAAAGTTTGTGTGTTCCCATTGAATTTCGCCATCTACTGTTTCCAATGTCATAAAACGAACTTTTCCAGGATTATCCTCTCTGATTAACACGAGTTGACCCACTTCCGAATTTCCTTCTTCTAGCTTCCACTTAGTCATTTGTTGTAAGCTGTAAATATATTACTGGTACCATCGTTTCCTTATTATTTGTATTATTTCCAAATCCGTTAGCCAGTGACTCAGGCAACTATACGATAAGTTTGTAACATCCGGATAGACTAGCGACACCTATTGTGTCCGTATCAAATAATGTACAGGAGTAAGCACGTCTTCAAATGCTGCACCATTCAATCGCTTTACTCCGGCCTCCGAAGTGAGGTGCCTGTACCAGAATGAAGTGCCAATTGGTTTGATGCTTCTTCATGTTTCTCGATTACAAATTGATTGAAACTGTCGAGTACACGATTAGCACATCGAAAATTGGAGCCATTATCGGAAAACCCATCGGTACATGATCAATGTCTTGCAATAAATCGATCAAAGGCGGATAAAATAATGGCCTTTTTACTCATGCATACAAATACACATATATCTCTTTCTAGAACGATGTCCACGGCCATGGATTAAACTGTCCGAATTGTAATTGGTCCGTCCACCCTTTCTATAGGTGACACACATATCGCCTGACCGACCGTTTGTAGGTTGGGTGGTTTTGTTCTATGCATCTTACACAGTTCCTAAAACTTCTCTCATTGTACTTCGAATCCCCAATATCCAATATTTTCTACTCAATAGATGTAGTAGGTAGGATCATGCTTTGGTAACATAGTTGGATGCGCATTGGGGAGTAATTGGGTCCAGTGAAATCAATTTGCTATCTCAATGAACTCGATCTCCAGATTTCAATACTGACGGCTGATCCTTAACTTAAGGCATTTTCTTAGCTACCATATCCGTGACACGATACACGTAGGCTAGTATCATCGTTGCCTTTACAAAACTGGAGTATCTTTCTTGATATATGAAGTTTACTTTGCCATCTCGATTGGTAGCTTTTGTTAATAGACATTTACGTTCCTCCGCCGGATTTTGGACGATTAAATCTAGGCCATTGGTCCACTGCAAGTCATAAATAGTCCTGTCCATCCTACCACAATTGAAAGTTCCTCAATTCGCTGGGAGATATGCCCAGAGTTGTGCAACCAGCTGGGTTCAGCTCGGACCAGACGTAATATCCGTGGAATCTGAGGAACACGTTTAATATCTTGCTAGTACGATTCGCAACATAAGTTTTCCACCATTTTGGAGTATCAGATAACCAGTCATGCTATCATCATCGTCCTTGGTATTTCCAAAATCGAACCGACTTGTTTCAACAATCTGATAAGTAACAAGGTAATTGAAATTAATATTTATTTGCGAACATCTTGCGTTTTGTAGATGATGGCCTTTCATCTAACTGAATTTGGTACGTAAACGAACCGGCTTTCGGCGACCATTGCAAACCCAAATGCCTGAGTTACCTCTGTCCGATTTAAATCAATTGATGGCTGCTCATTAGCTTCGGCATTGATATAGCTTTGAGAATGATGAATTAAATCTCCACTTTCTCAGATTCAATCCAGCATATTTTTTTACTCACTCTTATCGCATCCTCAACTGATCTTGCAGCGCTCATTAAGTCATTTATGTACATCTCGTATTGTATGGCTTGTGCAGCCTCTGGATAATGGGTTTGATTCTTAACTGCCATCTGTAAGCTGTCGTATTCAACTCATAGATCTTTATTGGATCTTCAAAGTACCAAGATTTGGCGGTACATTTTCTCAAGGTTCGCCGTAACTGCGACCCGATGCGTTCGAACCTTTAATAATTTATTTAATGTGATACCAATCGATGTTGTTGCGGATGCATCAAACACCCCTTAATCTTGTGGTGGCACTCGGTTCTTTCTATCTGACGAATTCCAAACTAAAGGCAAGTGCTTCAAGTCGCGGTATTAATTTAGAAATGATTTGTATAGCTGATAAAACCGCGGGTCTTTGATCCATCGCAAAAAGTTGGATAGGTTCCTCTTCTCGGTCAATTTTCTCGCTCTCCCAGAAGTTGCGGAACGCCTTTTCTATATTCATCTCACAACTCAAATATAAGTTACAAGTAGCTTGGTTGACGGTAAATGTTCCGGAAAGTATCCAACCCAATTTATTCTTCTGGGCTATAACCTTATTTTGCCCACGTAATTCTCCTTCAGATAATAGGGATCAAAATTGATCAATTTCAATCAAAACTTCTATGAGAGTATTATTTGGTGCACTTCGATCAGCCATCTTTTATCAGTTGATCATTTTTAACACTGACGGATTCACTGTTGAAGGAGATCTAGTGGTGGTATTGGTGGTGAACTGCGTAATTCCTTAGACCCAGACTAACCCGCATATGCTTCTTAGCGTTACTTTAATAATCCAAGTATCTGTACGCATTCTTGCGATATGAAAAAAGTCACTGCCCCTCAATCCAATAATACTCTACATAATTTCCAACCGCTCACATGATCTTGAATAGTAACGAGTGCTGTCTGGAACACTTGGTTTCCGACGAAATTGGTTTGGAAGTTAAATTATATTGCGATATTTGATTTGAAGTTCCGGTGCGAGACTGTTCATGCACTAATGAATGATGTCCCCGTTTTTCGATAGGACCGAAAGCTTTTCAAGATAAGTGACCAACTTATAAGGAACGACTCTAAATTAGAAAAAATGGTTTCGAAGGAATGCTGCATCCATAATGTCTATCGCGATCATTTGCTTCATTACCCAAGCCTTGCAATGCACGTATTACATCATCCCACAAGACGTACATCTTTCCTAAGTTTTAAGTTTCAACCCTTCTCTTATTATTTCTGATATCTCTGTAATACCCTCGGAGTCCAGCTTGTGTAACTTTATTGAATCAGTGGTTGTTCTAGCTGCCCCATATTCTAAACCAAACGCCAATACTTCATTCATGGTTTTACCTCTATTATTCGTTCTCAAATGAAGTTTCCGATGGTCGTCCTTGACAACACACATAAACGCGCCCACTGTTAGTCCGTTCAACACATCATAATGCAGATGCATTGATGCAAATTTGACACACTAATTTCGTTACCTCTCTTTCTAGGTCTTGCAGACTTCCCCACGTATTTTCCGCTTTCTTTGGAGTTGAAGAGAAAATCCAAAACGAGTGCTCCTCTACGAGCCATCCATTGTGCTTTACTGCTGCTTGAAACTGGGCTTTAAAATACTCAAATAGCATCCCACGATCGGAGGCTTTAAAACTTCCCTTAAACTTCTAACAACTGTTTCTGTTGTTTTAAAACGTTTTAGTTAGCTGGCCAACTCCAACAGAGCTTCAAATTCCTTGAGCCCGACTTTTGTTCTCAATGGACTTTATTTCTCCTCTAAGCCCTTTAATTTGAAGGCTTTTTCTGCTGTTTACGCAGATCAGCAAGCTGACCGCCTTGCTCCATTCGTAGTTCTGCCAATTGGGCACTATGCTGCTCGAGTTGCTGGTCTATTTTTGCACCTTACTGGTCGATTTTCACGCCTTGCTCTGTACAGAGTTGCTTTCTGATCATCGTTTGGAGTAACGGGCGGCATCCCAGATGATTCTGGCATCGATAACGGTTGCCGTGATCTGCGCACTCCTGTTTCAGCATCCTCTACCATGGCGCTCTGCAATTTAGAAAGCAGCTCGTTCGTATTGCCTTCGGTTGAAAAACCGATACCCTGCATCTTTTCAGGAATACTACGAATATTGGCGTCCGATAAGGATTTGTACTGGATTTAGCAAATAAAACACTCAGCATTTTAAGTTACCAACTTTATTTCCATAACCTCTAATTTCTTCAGCAATTAACAATTTCACTATTTATTACTGTTCACTAATTTACATTTACTGTTCACTTTTACTTTTCGCACTGTCTTTTTACTTCTTAACTTGCACTGTTTACTAGTTAAATTACAAATGTCAAGAGCAGAGCCAGGTGACATCAAAAGTCAAAGAAGATCCTTAAATACGGAAAGTTAGGCTACTACGTCCGGGATTGTACGCGGCAATGGAATCAACGTTTTGCAATGCAACTAGATTTACGAGATAAGCAACATGAAAAATGGCGGAAAGTGCAAGTTTACTTAGAGAGAATTTACGGCCAGAAAAAGAAGGGACGAATTGGCAACATATGATGCAAAGATCCTTGGGAGACCCAGCAAAAGATTCCTCATTCATTATTCATTTGAGTATAGAAGCAGGTGTGCTGGAATGTGCTTCCAGAAACGAGAAAATGACAGATCTGTCAAGAAGTAAGGGGCCGCAAAAATAACTTAGCTGATGAAAGACGACAAATGTACAAAGATTTGCCGATTTTCCAAGAGGAGATTTGATTTGGCTATACAATTCAAATAGAAGAATATGCATATCACCGAAACTACAACAAAGTTGTGTATCAGATTCAACTAAGCCACAGAATCAAGATGAAACGGGTCCACATTTTTAGATTACGACGGTACAATACAAGGAAAGTTGACGAGCAGATTTAAGAAGAAGTAGTGTAACACACGTATAACGTGTTACATGTGTGTAGAGTAAAAGAGATGAAGTACAGGAAACGAGGAATAAAAGAGCAAATTGCAAAACGCCAGTAATGTTGTCAATATCATTACGAAGATATGGCAAATAAAACTTAATGAAACAAAATCTGTTTACGTAAACTTCACCAACAAAAAGGTCAAAAAATTTAAATATCTAGGCATGACTCTAGATGCATCTCTAGATGACCCTAGATGAAAAAATAAGAGTTCAATAGATAATAGATAAAGATGGGTTTTGGCTCTTAGGGAGAAATTCTGAGCTAACTTTATATAATGAATTGCAACTATACCAACAAGTTCTAAAACCTGTGTGGAGTTACGATATTCAGGTCTGGGGCTGCACAAAGAAAACGAATGTCAAATACCATCCAGTCATTCCAAAGCAAAGAATTACGTGGTATAGTTAATGTAACTGGTTCATTACAAATGATAGCCTCCATAGAGACCCGAAGATGTCGAAATACGCCGTATGCTGGACGACACAGACCCAGTAAGACGGCTGCGAAGGAAGACACCACCTAATATACTGAATCCAATCTGGATGGGATAGAAAAATAATAAAACTGTAAAGCAAACTAGCCGGAGGGCTACAACCTACAATCCTTCAAACGAGAATTTTAATTATGCATAATAATTTATTAGATGATTTGTAAATCAGTTGTACAATAAATATAAAAACTCACGATTTCCAAATTACCGCATTTGGTTAATGTCGTTTATTTACCTGTAAAGATAAAAAATTAATTATTATTGAATATTTTGTAAGTCAGATTAAATTTTTCTTAATTTAAAGTAAAAAAGACGCAAAGGAATTCGTGGAGGCTCTACTGTGATAGAATGGAAGGCGTCTCGGATATCTTGCGCTTAAGAAAGATTATCTCTACTAGTCCAGATGTTCTAGCCTCTCTGAAAAAAAGGATGGCGAATGGACGGTTTCTAATGAAGAGACTCTTGATCTTTTGATGGAAACTCACTTCGATCGACTTCGTCGATTGCGGGGCCTTTGGTTGACTGCGAGTCTAGGGGTGACTGTAGCGTCCAATTGTTGTGTACAGAGGATATTCTGAGTACACGGAAGATAAAATAAGCTATTAAAAGTATTAAGCCCTTTAAGTCAGCTGGTCCGGATGGGATTGTGCCAGCAGAAATTCAAAAGAACTCTGAGGCCTTACTTCCCTGGAGGCTACCTTCAAAGGGTGTCTGAAGCTGAGGTACATCCCGAAGAAATGGAGGGAGGCTAGGGTGATCTTCATCCCGAAGGCGAGTAGAAGCTCGCACAGCAACCCTAAGGACCTAAGACAAATATCTCTGTCATCTTTTCTGCTGAAAATCATGGAAAGGTTGCTGGATGTTCATATTCGTTCGAGAATTATACCCAGAAGCGGGACACAGTCTCAACATGCGTACCAAAAGGGTAAGTCCGTGGACACGGCATTACATACATTGGTTCGGAAGATTGAGAAGTCACTAGAGTTTCAAGAATACTCGTTGGTGGTGTTTCTCGATATCGAGGGTGCTTTCAACAACGTGCAGGTGGAGGCAATTAGAGAAGGATTGTTGCCACTTGAGATTGAATACCCTCTAACTAGGCTAACTAATCACCTGCTAGGTAGCAGAAGGGTTATAGCGGAAATGGGGGAAGTCTCCGTTAAAAGGCGGGTTGTACGGAGGACACCCCAGAGAGGTGTCCTCTCTCCCCTTCTTTGAAATGTAGTAATCAATGGACTACTATTAGAACTGGAGAGGGAAGGAATAGGCGTGATTCTTTATGCCGATGACGTAGCGATAGCCTGTCTCGGGGAAGCATTTAGATATGTCCAATCAGAGATGTGATGCATAATGCATTATCAATCACTGCGGGTTGGACGAGAAGATGTGGATTGGGAATTAACCCATCTAAAACAGAGCTGGTTCTTTTCACCAGGAGATATAAAATTTCGATAATGGTCTCTCCAAGTTTAAATGGTACTATGCTGACCCTTACTGATAGTGCGAGATTCCTGGGGATCCTTTTCGACAGTAAGCTTAGTTGGAAACCAACCACGATAGAAAGAGTGAAGAAGGCCACTGTGGCACACTATTCTTGCAAAAATGCCATTGGAAGGAAATGGGATCTGAAACCGGAGCTGGTACACTGGCTTTACAAGACAGTGGTAAGACCCATGCTACTGTATGGTGTGAGTGTATGGTGGCCAGCTCTGGAGAAATTATCATTCAGGAACATGATGGCGAAGGTGCAGAGAGCAGCCGTGGTCAATACGGCCGCCCGACTATCAGCGATTTCGGGGTGGAAGTGCCTGCAAAAAGGGCACTCAACTTTAGTCTGTTCTGTGAGGGATAACCTGGTGAATTTGGATTATATAGCCCCTTTTGTGGTTTTGCAAGCGTTTCAAGGTGATTCTCCCCTTTAGGGAGGATTGGAAGAATGGTCTTATTATAGAGTCCGGGGTAGTTAAATTCTTCACCGACGGTTCCAAGCTCGATGGTAGAGTGGGAGCTGGTATGTTCTGTGGGGAATTAAATATAAGTTTTTCTTTTCGTCTACCTGATTACTGCAGCGTGTACCAGGCTGAAGTTATAGCGATTAAAGAGGTCATGAACTGGTTGAAGCACAGCGCAATATCGTTGACTGATGTCACTATCTGTGTGGATAGTGAAGCGGCCATTCTTTCGGTGGATTCAGTTTCACTGGCGTCGAGGATAGCGTTGGATTGTCACACATGGATCTTAACGAGATGAGTGAACACTTCAATATCCAGTTGGTCTGGGTCACTGGGCCACTCTGACGTTAAGGGAAAATGCAGGGCAGACGAATTAGTAAGGTACGGTACGACTCTCCAACTGGAACCAGTGAGAGAATGTGTAGGAAAGCCTATGTCTGGGCTGAAATCAGCTAGTCATAGGAAAGCAGTTGAGCTTGAGCTTGAAGCGAATCAAAATCTTAATCACACTAAGGAAGTGTGATTTAGGTAAAATTGTAAGGGTATTTACCGGACACTGCCTTTTCGGAAATCATGCGAGAAGTCTGGGTCTGGATGCAAATGACTTCTGCAGAAGCTGCAAGGACGAGAAGGCGGAGGAGACTCTCGTTCACTTTCTATCCTCATACCCTGCGCTTGCTGACAGAAGACATCACCACTTGGGCAAATACACTATGGACAGCCTTTCTGATATCGAAAGCTGTAATGTGCGAGATCTCTTACGCTATATGAATAGCACTAAATGGGTTTAAAGAGAGTTTAATGATGACGGATCCTGTGATATCACAATGGTATCACAATAATCTAACCTAATTCGAAATAGAACGTTTTATTGTGAATAAGTTTCATAGAAAAATTTGCTCTCAGATCAAAAATTAAATTCCACTGCGATAAATTTGGATCCAAATAAAGTAAATTTATTGCAGCCACTTTGTTGAAAATTAGTTGGTCTCTAACTTGAGAATATCAAAAACCAGATAAGAATTCGACCATAAACTTACTGGTGTGACATTATAAATGAGTTGAGTAACCTAAGCTGTTTTGACTGTAGTGAAATAGCAAATAAAGGGCCGTTGAACAGGTAAAAGAGTGAGCAACTCGCAGCATTTGTGAACCTGCATTTTAAATGCTCGAACATTCCTATAGCTAAAAGTGGTTTACATAAGATTTTCTCACTCAACCTGAACCACAGCGTACTTATTTTTACCGGACATCAAAATCTTCAAATTTTCTCGATGAGCACGCATCTCGTGCGTGCCCTTAGATAGATTTACGCGTAAAAGGTAGCCAAATTAGATTGAACGATATTTCTTATTTTATTCGTTACACATAAAAAATTATTTGATATGTTTGTTTACGTTCTAAATGCAGCAACAATAGCTTAAGAACCAAAACACATAACATAACAATAAGAAATTGAGAAACAATAACAACAAACATTATTGTATACCATGAAGAACAGGTTTCATCATCATATACGAGTATGTACATAAGACGACGATGTGTACATAAAGATTGCATTACCTTCGTGTATTTATTTTATTTGGTGGATTATTTGATTTAAGGACGGAAATCAATAGTTTGCTATGGTGCTTCAATTTTACGATATTATGTTAGCGTCCAGCAGAAATGTTGTTTTAGAGCTCGACGAGTCAACTGGATCAATTCGATGACGATACCCAACCCACGGCGGTAATCGATTGGCGGTTGTCAATGTTTGTATACACTTCATTTAAAAGTATTAAGTTGTCATCCGTACTATTTAGCGAATTTATGCAATATTATAGAGGTTAGCGTGTTTCAGAAACTTACAAACAAACCTGCTAATATATGTAAAAAGCATAAGTATAAAATTTGATAGGAATCCTCCTCTGCCCTGCAGAGCAACCACTCATACACAAACTGCACACTCATAGGTTGAAAATATCTATGATTACAGTGCTCCCACTAGTCGTCGCCGTTCCCAAAATTTTGTTTGTTGCTGTTCGGTGGTTGACCGTATAAAGCAATGCCACTAGAGGACTGAGTTTGTTCTTGGTTTGCAAGACCTTAGGCACTTTAGGTGCGATAGTTTTCCTTTCCGCGACTACCTTGATCTGCTTAAATAATCTAAGCATTATGTTTAAACATCAAAAACATGCATAAATTAAAATACATAAAAACTAACGAACATTTGTAACATTGTAGCCGTCAACGACAGAGGTAAACACACTATTTCTAATTAAACTTTGCTAGTAAATAACCTATTTCGACCTAAGGTAGGAGGGAAAATAGGCTAAACGTTCATTTAACGTTAATATTGAACCTGTTCAACATACAGCTAGTTGAATTATTAGTATTAGAATTCATCGGCAGCACGTCTAAGACCGGAATAAACATTGGTCCTTCAAGCGAAGTAAAACGAATCAGCAATCACATTTCTGAACTTGGAAATAAGTGTGTACTAATTGGATTTCTAAGTTCAACAGAAAAGTGAGTTGCAAAGGAATTGGAAGATTTTTCACAAAAACAAGTGCTCAAATCTAAAAAATGAAAGAAAATGTAAAAAGGGTGGTCCAGATCGTAAAGCGAAACTAGAATATTTCGTCAAATGTAAAGAAAAATTGGACGAATTTTGAAATGAGTTCAAACAAAATGACCAATTCTTGAGTCAACAATTTAAATCTATTAAGGATCATGAGTATTGGCGAACTAATAAATCGTTTAAATGAAACTGGGTACAATTAGCTGATAACAAAATACAAGAAAGCTCCAAAGATCAACATCAAGACATCAAAAATGATTCGCAGCATTTAATAGGAAAGAAAAAGGGCTGGATTTAATGTGAACAATCTAAGGGATTAAAAAGAATTGGAACACTAACCGAAATACAAAATCATGCTTACGGCGAAACTTACTAACATCAGAAGCAAATTATAGCATCACGACACGTATATGTACAGCGAGCAACATCAAGTCGGAGGCAGTAAAATTAACTCCACAAATTAAACTGCCAAAAATTGAGATCCCTAAAGAACTACCAAACTAAACAAAAATGTGTTAGTCTACTAAATTCCTTTAACATCACAAACTATAGGAGGACAATCATATGACAGCAAGGAGCACGTTGTAACAATGCTACAACAATAAACGAATACTTGTCTCAACAAACATCAAGAAACTGCCATACAGACACAGCAGTCCCAATAAGGAAACTAGTAGACACAGCTAGAGAAACTCTACAATGCATCGCCAATCTAGATGTCGATGCCACACCATGGGATCCATTAATATTGAAATTGTTGCTGACAAAATTAGACAGTGAAACTCATAAATTATATGAGTTAAAATTGGAAGATCCAAAAAACTTGGCATCACTAGGTAATTTCTTTGGATTCCTAGAAACTCGATTCCAGTCATTAGGAATGATCGAGAACAAAGAGGATAAGACTCAACAAACAAAAGACGAACGTCCGGAATCGGCGACAAAAGAATAACAACAACCAAGAAAACAAATATAACAATAAAATCCTGATTCACTTCTGATCGTGAACTACAATGAACCACAATGATTTCGCACTTCGAAGTTCAATGTTCCAGAAGTCGTAAATATTATATTAGGAATGGATTGCACTTCCGATATTTTACGCTCAACGTACGAAATTGGGTTGGATCATGTTTGGAGCTATAAAATCCGTTTCAATGAACATTAGATACAAACTATGGTTTCAACTATAGATGGTGATCTACAACGGTTTTGGTAAATCGAAGAAATCCAGTCACCGAACCATGCAACAACTGAGCCAGCTAGAGCTTGATGACTCTAAAAAACGAGATATGGTTCCGGCAACCAATTCAACAAGGAGAAAAAAATTATTTACCACATCGTACAGTCGTAAAGGAGACAAGCACAACAACTAAAATTCGAGTGCTTCAATAAAAACATATTCAGCAACCCTCCAGCAAGATGTTTTTCAATCGTGCTAACATGGCAAAGGTAACAATATTTCCTCACTGTCGATATCGAGAAAAGGTATCGGCAAATAAATGTCCCTGAAGAACATCAGGATCTGCAAACAATAGTCTGGCGAGATGATCCAAATAAGCCATTGCAGGAATACAAATTAACAACAGTAACTTATGGCACTGTCTCAGCAGCATACCTGGCCCTAAAAACATTGGTATATGACGAAGAAACTATACATCCCAAAGCAGCAGAAATCTTAAATAGAGATGTCGATGAAGTCTTGAACTAAATTGTTGAAATGTGGATGTTTCAACCTTAGAAAATGGTGCAGCAATTCAAGGGAGGTGCTACAAACAATTCCGGAGGAAAATCGAGAATGTACAAAATTTGAAATCGCAGAAGATCCCCAAAGAGACGAATTTAGCTTTTAGAGGTGCCAACCATCCTAACTGCACAGAAGGTTAACACCGAGCGTTATGTGTTATCCAACATCGCAAGGATATTTGATCCATTAGGCTGCATGGCTGGCATAACAATAACCTCGAAAATATTGATGCAAAAGCTATGGGAAGAAAACATTGGTTGCGATGAAAAATTACCTGATCACCTTCTTATCACAATGTTATAGAATTACAAGAGTAGCTCCACTATGAAAATGGCGTAAGGCAGTCGTGGAAGGTATTCGTACGAAATCGTGTAGGTAGATAATCCCTGCTATTCAACAAAAGCTATATCTCAGAAATAACTAAAAATGTATGAAATGAAGGCATTTCGGTGGATTATGGGAGACAGCCGTAAAATCAGCTAAATCGTATTGAGATACGAAGAAATATCAACAGTGTTAATCCAAATAGAAGCATGTCTTAATTCTAGACCACTGTGTTCCACCTCTTCAGATATCGAAGACACAGTCATCTTAATCTCCAGACATTTTATTATCAAGGAATCATTAATCGCTGCACCGATCGCACCTGATCAAGATATTAGTGAAAGAGTTTCGACCTTATAAGCAATCGTTGGAAGTAAGCTCAGAAGCTGGTGCAAGATTTCTGAAGAATGTGGTCGTGTGAATATTTAACATCAATACAACGTAGATTAAAATGACCAGAAGAAAGGCCAAATATAGAAATTGGAAATATAATTATGATCAAAGAACCGAATCTACCGCCATCTCAATGGGCTCTATAGGCAAAATTGAGGAACTGCATCTGGGCACAAACGGCAAGGTCCATGTGGTTACGGCTCATAGCAAGGGAAATAACTACCTAAAAAAACCAATCCAAATATTATGCATTTAGTACATAGGCGGCAATCTCAAGGATGACAAATACACAACCAAAAAGGCTAAACACCAATTTTAGAAGGTTCCCATTCGAAAATATATCTGGTATTTACTTCGAAAACATCGCTGTTACAACTTTAGCCCAGGAGGAATGAAAGACTGTTGTTCAATAATGTACGACACTTAAGACCACAATTATAGAGTAATCAATTATAGGTATAGCGTATGCAGATGATGTAGCGATACCTGTCTCAGGCAAATATCTGGATACGATTAGGGATGTTATGCAGAATGTACTCCTGATGTGGATTAGGGGTCAACCCTTCCAAGACGGAGCTGGTACTATTTACTAAGAAATACAAAATTCCGGTAGTTAGCCCTTCTACCATGAACGGCATTAGGCTGATTTTTGCTGACCGAGCGAAATTTTTGGGCATAACCTTGGATAGTAAGCTTAGCTGGAAGCCTAACATTATGGAAAGGGTAAATAAGGCTAATGTAGCCATTTTCTCCCGTAGGAACGCCATAGGTAAGAGAAGCGGTTTGAAACCAGAACTGGTGCACTGGCTCTATACCGCAGTGATAAGACCTGGGCTGATGTACGGGGTGGGCGTTTTAAGCGGGGCGCTTAGAACAACACCTCCACGCACTTTAGAGGTTATGCTCCACCTTATTCCAATCGAATTTTTTGGTAAGTAGAAGGCAGCCAATGAAGCTACGAGACTCTTGGCTATCTCTCAGTGAAAGAGTATTTAGGCGGAGTACTCGACGATAGTTAGATCGCTAAGGGGAGAATTGGCGATTCTAGATTATATTAAACCAACCTTGTGCTTCGATAAAAGTTTCCGGACCATCTGTCCTTCCAGGGAATCCTGGAGGAACGGATCAATATTGGAAAATGAGGCTGTATTCACGGACGGCTCTAAGCTAGATGGCAAGGAGCCGGAGTCTTCTGTGAGAATCTTAAAGTTAATATATCTATTCGTCTCCCTGATTACTGCAGCGTGTACCAGGCTGAAGTGGTGGCGATCGGGGAAATCGTGACATGGTTGAAGTGTAACGTGGTATCCGTGAGAGATATCGCAATTTATGTGGACAGTCAGCCGGCGGTCAGGTCACTAGAGGCGGTTCGTCTGAAATCACGGGTGGCGCTGGATTGCCGATCATCTCTTAATGAGATGAGCGAGTATTTCAGAATAGAGATATGGTGGGTCGCTGGTCACTCGGGCATCACGGGAAACTGCAGAGCAAATGAACTAGCTAGGTACGGTACGACTCTCCAGATGCAGCCGGAAAGGGTAGGTCTGGGGATAAATATTGCAGCGCTCAAATTGGCGCTCAGTAAAAAGGCAATCGCCTCGACATATGAGAGGTGGACCAACATTCTCACAAACTGGACTTGCGGCGCTCCAAAGCATTAGTATCCCTGGGTAAACGAGAGCTAGGATTAGTCGTAAGGATATTAGCAGAACACTGCCTTTTTGGGGAACATGCGAGAAGGCTGGCTCTACGGACGAATGACTTTTGTAGAGGTTGCTGCTTCTAACAGAGTGTAGCCCTCTGTAGAACCAATAAAGAGAAAGCCTTTACTTTGTTATATGAGAAGATCATGAAAATTGGGAACGGTTACCAATTTTACTTTACACTTGGATTTGTAAGTAACCTGAGAGTTCCAAAGTCGTTTCTATTAATATGAGCCTGACGAATCCAAATGTGTTGACAAAAATGTAGAATGTTGTCTGTTACAAAAGGAACATCCAGCGACTGTATTCATTGTTAACTAAAAGGGCATTAATCTCATTACTAGATCCGACCCGTCACTTTAAATTGTTCTTGATAGGGCCGTCTTTCGAACCATTTAGTAGAAAATAGTTTACTATAGCTGATTTACATTATACATATATTCCTGTATATGCCTGAAAGCAAACCCTCTTAATGATGATATTTCTAGATTGCCCTCGGTTCTCCGAATTAGACATTGTCGCTGATTTATCAATTAATCTATCTTTCGTGTGAGCCTACTTCTCCAATACATGTGGAAGAGCTCACTAATTTGGTATTACCGAACACGGATAAACAAACCCCTTTAGTCATCACCTAAGCCTCTAATACCTTCATCCTCTTTTTATTTATCTCAGCTAGTCAGAGTTTTAAATTCTTAATTATGAAGCTATCCTTTATTAACTCTTCAATGTAGGAAGACATCGGCAACCAGGTTATGTTCTATGTCTATCGATGAGTTAACCAGGATTTGCAGAATCACTAATCACATTCTTTCATCTCACCACTCTAAACCATATCGCAATAGATAGTTAAGCGATTACATTGTCGACTAGCATTTTCCTTATCATAAATTATGTCAAATACGTCAGAATCATATCTTCTTATTACCCATAAGAAAACAGGAATCTAACCTATCGGAATTCTAATCCCAGAAAACTAAGAAAAAGTCTCCATATGTTATGGTAGAATTCTAAAATGTTCCTTCACTTGTGGTTCTCTTAACTCAAAGCTTTCACAAATCTTAAAATTATTCCTTCGATCCTTAAAACGTTCTATATGAAATCTTCCTTGAGATATGACCAAGACGAGATAGGGGTTAGTCTCCAAGCTACGTCTTTCAAGATTACATACAGTCATATCATTAAACTATCAGTTCAATGATGAGGCCACTATTTTCAACTGGAGGAAAACGATATTAACGTTTATACCGGCAGGATCCCCGTTATAAGAGAAGGCACTTCGAACAAAGTGACTTATGAATTGATTTTCATTTGTTACAAAGTTTGTTGGATTGAACGTATGCTCTACGCGATTATATAGATCAAGAAACCCATTTGTAAAATTGGTAGGGTTTCCAATTAGTTGGTTGGAAGCAATAGCAGTGTATGATGTAAATGCCAGTCGGGTTTGACGTAGGGATGCAGAATAATTTTTTATTTGTTTATTCGTTTGTTCGTTTATTCGTTTATGCGTTTCGTCATATTTTGATCCTTCGTTTCCTTGTTTCTTAGCCATTAGGAATGACACTTGTTGCATCGTCAAAAGATCAAATTTAACAACCTATCGATAAGCAATTAAAAGTGAGATATTGGGGGGGGACGTGAAGTAAAAGGAACAATTTTTGTGAAATCAGTTACTGCCGAGCAACAAAAACCAGCACTAGATTTAGGAGACATGATAAATACGTTTCTGTTTCAGGTGGAGAGAATAAACGATAAACTACACAAGCTCGGTTTCAAGATGATCGGTTTGCCGAACGGGATAAACAACAGAACGCACAAATCGAAAACTTGGTCAATTTATACAGATCCAAGGGCACGAAATAGAAAAACTGCAAGATATCATTAAGTTAACCCGATGGGACGACCAAGTTGTTGAGCTAGAGTTAAAAATCCAACAACAAATTGAAATTAAAATGAAAGGAGTCGAAGCCAGCTTCGATTGAGGAAGTTCACAGATTACGCAGAACGTAGTTGCCGACAGCTCAAGTAAGTTTTGAAACCAGACATTAGGTGATGAAACCCAGGTCGAGCATTTCAAGGTTCAAGAAAGCGTACAGCACTTTGATTCCGGAGTAAAAGCAGCAGATATGTTGCACCTAAAACAGAGATATGGTACAATCGACTCGCGAAAGAGTTAAGGCTGAGAAGCAACATAGGAGCGAGAAGTTTATCCAATGAACCACCATCGGAGTTACGAAGAATAGCGTCGATCAAGTGCGAATTGAATGATATCAAAACTCAAGAAAGATGTGGGAAGCTAGGTCATTACATCTAAGACTGTGGGCAACGCTGTAATGATGGGTTTTCGCGGCAGTCTGATTTCCGAAGAAAGCAATAAGAAAACGAGAATTCCAGTAAGATTTTTGAGGGTGGGTCCAGCAGAGGAGCTGATCACTAAAGAGAGAGCGATCTAGAAAGTCGCGACGGAGGGTCGTGCAATGCTGGCACACATTGGAGTTAAGAAGGCGGTGAGCTGGAATGTGATGAGGCAGAGAAAGGATCAAGGAAATGATCAGCCAGTAGCGGGAAGCGTTTAGACCAAATGAGACTAGAACTTGATGCAGATCTGCTTATTATCAGTGAACAGAACCGAAACAGAAATGAAATAGAATGGCACGTGGATAACCTTGGCATAGCTGCCATCTGTATTTCATACGGGGATCTTTCACTCCGAATGAGTCATTAAACAATTTCTGAATGAAAATTGACTCATTAAACTTCCTCGGCATAGACGTGGATATCAATGCAAAGGCCCTCGGCCTCGAGTGGTGCGAAACGATTTCAGATCTTACTTTGGGGTCTGATGCGATGGCTCGAGACGTTATTGGATGAAGGATAATAGAAGAGTATACTAATAGCAACCGCCAAGTACTAGGATGGGACGTCGAAAAGCTATCCAAACAAAACCTAATGGCAACCATCGAAATCGATAAAAACGCCGTATTAAAAGAAACTGAATCGCTAAAAAAAATTGTCACAAAGGAAAGGATCACAATGCGGCTCGTAAAGCAAGTTTATGACGCAGCAAGGCCACAGAAAAGGGTCTCAAAGGAAAAGAATAGCTGCGCTTCGTGATGAAATATCAAACCTCAAGAACGATAACTACACCTGAAACGGTTAGTAAGCAGGGTAAGCAGAAGAGGTGGGTACTCAGCAGCACGTGAACCAGAAGAATACCGATTAGACAAATGTGTGCTCAAGGCAGAAAATTAATAAAAGTAAGTTATATAAATGGGAAGATCTGAAACGAGATGTTGAAACGGAAGATATCGTTCCCGGGGTGCAAGATTGTCCTGCGTGAGCTTGGGTCTCAAGCGGCCAGCCCTTTAATGAAGATAATGCAAATGCGGCATATTGTCAACTTCCTGTTTCCGAATTATGAAGATAACGGCCGGCCATCCTACGCCGATAAGTCAGAAGAAATACGGAGGAACTAAAAGAAGCTGCTCATTAACTTCAAAACAGGAAAACACCGAGACCGGACATGAACCCTGCAGAAGTCCTAAAGGTCATAGCCCGATACCACCCAGAAGTACTCTTAAAGACGTACAACCGAAAACTTTTTGAGCATCTACTTAAACCGAGGCTCACATCGGCAATCCAAGCTCCAAGGATCTATTTTAGGACCAGATCTAAGGAACGTTTACCAAAAGTTTGCTTTTGACTTAATGACATGGCTTTACCATAGCCATGGAAATAACGGAACTAGTACTACACTAGACGACAAATAAACATCGAAATAACCTAAAAGTTATGATAACAAGAAATTTTTGACCAACAAAGGAGTGTATCTTCTGGGAGTAGATAAAACCGTCTTTATAATAGAAATATAACAAGCCCCTTGGCAAGTAGACGCAGACTACTGATGTCTTTAAATAATTAAATCCTTCTGTACGGATGTGAAGTATGGGCCGACGCACTCAAGAAGGAAAAATACCGTAAAAAAATTGGAACTGTGCAACGTCGTATTGCGTTCAGAATTATAAGTGCATACCAAGACATTATCTGACCACGCTGTCTTCTAATATTATGGCGCAGGGAAAGAAACAGATTTACGACACAAACGAGAGAACATGCAATTATGGCAAGAAAGATGGAAAGCAGAAAGCCGCGCCAGATGGACAGCAATATTAATTAGAGATCTATCCAAATGAGTAAAGGGACAAACTGGCGAAAATATTGGAAGTATAACACCCGAAAATATTTTAAACATTATTGAAAAGTTTCAAATCTCTTCTGCTTAGAATAAATCCCCTTACATATGTTGTATGGAGTTCGCATGCAGTGTAAATATATTTGTTGTTGGAATTAGCCTCAAATACAATAATGATTGTACTATGAATCGTGATTGATTGATTTAGGACAGTCGGTCGAATCGGAAATATATGATTACTCACCTATATTTTTGTAATTCAATTACTTTGTATAGATACTAGAATTAGATAATATACAATAATAGCCCCTTACGGAACGTGATTGCTTTTCATCGAATATTAATTAAGAGGTCAATATGTGGTTGAGGTTATAGTTGTTTGTCATTGTAACTATATAGTTTATAATCGTAATGACTAAGCAATTTATCGTGATGCCTATAATGAAGATAGGCTGAATGTATTCATGTATTCGTTCTATAGAAGTTTGGTAAAATGTAAAATTATTTCATAAAGTGGCATCAATCAGTTGTAAAAGGTTTGTTAAATTACATCTAATTATGTACTGCGTTGAAGATGGGACTTACAAAAAATGCTAATGGAATAATTATGTACCTTACACATTTATAATGAGATTAGGCGTAATTAGGTATAAAAATTTTGAAGAGCTTAAAAATTCTTACAATCTCCAGTTGTGAAATGTGTCCCAACAAATATCCCGATATTCAAATCCAATAAGATATTTTTAATACTGGACGTGTAATTACACTGTTAACCCTAAATTTAGCAGAAGCAACCTTAACGAGACGAACACTGGCGCCAAATTTAGTTCATATTGGATTCAATTAGCAGAGACGACAACAATAGAAAGAGATAAGTAAATTAATTGGGTTCAATAAATTAATTTAAAACAAACACTGATCGCCTTAGGATAACAGTCAAGTGCCCTTTTCAAACGGAGAGTAGGGGTATCATTTTCCGATCTCGTAAATCATTTTATTGGTTTGAGTAGTTTAAGTTTAGATAAATTCTGGATATCGTGAGCGAACCATTTCCAAAAGAAAGGGGCAGGTATCCTTTCTCGTAACTCAATTCGATTTTACTGGTTTGAGTAGGAAAATTCCATTACGTGGAAATGGTGGAAAACGATGTGGAAATGTCAGCCATTTCCAAAAGAAGGGAACAGGTACGAGGGTTGTCTGAAAAGTTTCCGAACTAACAATACGATACAACACATTTTTTCTTCAAATTTATTTTTATCTCTCTACATAGTCGCTTTGTAAGTCTATACACTTATTCCGGTGATGCTCCCATCTCTTCAACCCGGCAAAAGAGTACTCGAATAGGGAATAAAAAAAACTCCCTTGGGACTAGATCTAGTGAGTAACGAGGGTGGTCAAGCAGTTCAAGATGCAGCTGAGGTATGAGACTACGCATTGAATTTTCCGAAATTTCTCCCGTCAGCTGGTCAAGTACTAATGTGTAGTATGCTCCTGTAATGGTTTTACCTTTTCGAAAATAAAATACTAAGATAACTCGGCAGCTTAACCGCTTAACCGGGAAATTCCTGGACCTGCTATTTGCCAACGATGTTTTGTATGCCGATGTTGCTCCGTGCTTGGACTTTACTGGACATGAGAGCATTTATCACACAACAACTATGATAAATATTTTTTATACTAAAGGGTGATTTTTTTGTGGTTAGGATTTTCATGCATTAGTATTTGACAGATCACGCGGGATTTCAGACAAGGTGTCAAAGAGAAAGATGCTCAGTATGCTTTGACATTTCATAATGAATAGACTTACTAACGAGCAACGCTTGCAAATAATTGAATTATATTACAAAAATCAGTGTTCGGTTCGAAAAGTGTTTCGCGATTTACGTCCGATTTATGGTCTACATAATCGACCAAGTGAGCAAACAATTAATGCGATTGTGACCAAGTTTCGCACTCAGTTTACTTTATTGGACATTAAACCAACCACACGAATGCGTACAGTGCGTACAGAAGAGAATATTGCGTCTGTTTCTGAGAGTGTTGCTGAAGACCGTGAAATGTCGATTCGTCGCCGTTCGCAGCAATTGGGTTTGTGTTATTCGACGACATGGAAGATTTTACGCAAAGATCTTGGTGTAAAACCGTATAAAATACAGCTCCTGCAAGAACTGAAGCCGAACGATCTGCCACAACGTCGAATTTTCAGTGAATGGCCCTAGAAAAGTTGGCAGAAAATCCGCTTTTTTATCGACAAATTTTGTTCAGCGATGAGGCTCATTTCTGGTTGAATGGCTACGTAAATAAGCAAAATTGCCGCATTTGGAGTGAAGAGCAACCAGAATCCGTTCAAGAACTGCCCATGCATCCCGAAAAATGCACTGTTTGGTGTGGTTTGTACGCTGGTGGAATCATTGGACCGTATTTTTTCAAAGATGCTGTTGGACGCAACGTTACGGTGAATGGCGATCGCTATCGTTCGATGCTAACAAACTTTTTGTTGCCAAAAATGGAAGAACTGAACTTAGTTGACATGTGGTTTCAACAAGATGGCGCTACATGCCACACAGCTCGCGATTCTATGGCCATTTTGAGGGAAAACTTCGGAGAACAATTCATCTCAAGAAATGGCCCGGTAAGTTGGGCACCAAGATCATGCGATTTGACGCCTTTAGACTATTTTTTGTGGGGCTACGTCAAGTCTAAAGTCTACAGAAATAAGCCAGCAACTATTCCAGTTTTGGAAGACAACATTTCCGAAGAAATTCGGGCTATTCCGGCCGAAATGCTCGAAAAAGTTGCCCAAAATTGGACTTTCCGAATGGACCACCTAAGACGCAGCCGCGGTCAACATTTAAATGAAATTATCTTCAAAAAGTAAATGTCATGGACCAATCTAACGTTTCAAATAAAGAACCGATGAGATTTTGCAAATTTTATGCGTTTTTTTTTAAAAAAAAGTTCTCAAGCTCTTAAAAAATCACCCGTCAAAACTAAATAATTTTTCTAACGATTTTCATTTTAATTTTAGAATGGCCGACTACGCACCCTTGAATGAATTTCTCAGCAGTGCCGATTGGGACTTTTTAAAGCGCGGTGCAGATTTGAGTGATACGGTGCACAGATTCAATGAGCTTCTCCGGAGTGGTATCGAGAGACACGTTCCGCGGATTATCAATAATAAATCCGGCTTTCTGGAGCCATGGTATAATACCGAGTTGATGCTGCACGGGAAACGACGCAACAAGTTTCATTTCCTTTACAGGCTTTACGGCGTAGAATACTATCTCGATTTCGTTAACGCCCGCAATGAATTTAAGACCCTTAATTGGTTCCTTTATAATAACTATGTAGTGCAAATCGAGCAAGTTTTGACATCCAATCCCAAAAAATTTTGGAACTTCACTAACAGCAAAAAAAGGTATCTGGTTTTCCGTCGAATATGTCTTACCAGACCTCCACCGCCAGTCAACCATCCGAAATTTGCAATTTGTTTGCCAAATTCTTTGCATCGGTTTACAAGTCACTTCCGTTTACAGACACCGGGCCTCCTACTACTTCCACCTCCATTGTATTCGATCATTTCAAATTTACCGAACAGGAGGTTCTGGATCAGCTGCTTCTTTCCTTCTCGACGTTAGTAAGGGAGCGGATTATGACGGTCTTTCACCGATCCTATTCAAACGTTGTGCTGTTTAACGAGAGCCTTCGTCGTGGTATTTTTCCAGATCCCTGGAAAATCTCGTGTGTTCATCCAATTTTCAAGGCGGATAATAGAAGTGAGGTAAGTAATTATTGTAGGATCGCCATATTTTCTGTCTTACCCAAACTGTTTGAGTCCATGGTTCACAGAGTATTGCACTTACATACCAAGACAGTTATTTCTCCTTTTCAGCATGGATTTTATCCCGGTAGGTCTACCGTGTCTAACTTATCCTCATTTTGTGGTCATCTATTTGACAGTCTAAACTCGAAGCAGCAGCTTGACGTTGTCTACAAAGACTTCGTAAAGGCACTCGATGTGATTGATCACTCCATTCTTATTAGCAAGTTGGAGAGTCCCGACTGTGATTTCATTCTCATCGACTGGTTGCGTTCTTATCTCTCAGATCGTCGGCAATCTGTTAGGCTTCTGGATTCTTTCTCCCCATTATTTCAGGCGCCATCCGGCGTGCCTCAAGGTAGCCATATCCGCCCACTGTTATTTTCATTATTTATTAACGACGTTGTAAAATGTTTTAAGTTTGCCAATTGCCTCTTCTTCGCAGATGACATGAAGATATTATATTCGCCCGGGTCTCTAGCGTGTTAGACTGCGAAATGTTACAAGATGACTTAAACCGCTTTTGCAGTTGGTCAATTAACAACTTACTGGCTTTAAACGTGAGTAAATGCAAAACTCTTTCTTTCTTCCGTATCCGCTCGTCTGTTGTTTATCAATATCAACTGTACAACGAAACCATTGATCGGGTTGGGTTCATTTCGGATCTTGGTATGATCTTTGAATCTGAAACTGCAAGGACTTTAGTGACCCGTTAACTTTGACATCATTATACGTATGCTTTGTTCGGTTCATTTTGGAGTATGCATCTCCTGTTTGGTCACCCTCCTACCACTGTCATTCTGAGAGCATTGAGAGTATCCAGAAACAGTTTATTTTGTTCGCGCTACGACGTTTACCATCCATGCGTACTGTGGACTACGTTCTTCTGCCTTATCAGAATCGATGTAATCTTTTGAAACTGCAACGTCTAGATAATCGCCGAGATGTAGCTTCCGCGTTGTTTGTGCGTGATATCATCAATTCCCGTGTCGATTGTATCGAGTTACTAGCACGTATCAACTTGTACGCTCCCGAACGTCGAATGCATCAACGCGATGGAGCTTTATTCATCGACCGAGCGGTAAAGAAATATGGTCTTACTGATCCAATTCCGAGAGTATCGCGGGTGTTCAACAAGGTCTACGGAGCTTTCGATTATCACTTGTCGAGAAATTTATTCAAGAAAGCTTTATATAATCTTTTATAGTTGAGCTTATATGCCTTAATTTTTTTTTACCAACTGTTTTGTTGTGCAGATTGTATTCACTGTAGGCACCATTTATAAATAAATAACTCCTTGACTGTCTCAGAAAACAGCCGCAATCACTTTCTCAACCGAAGGAATAGCCTTTGCCTTTATTGGACCCGATTCCTCTTGGCAATCCACTGTTTTGACTGCAATTTTTTGCTTAGGGAGTGAAATAGTGTATCCAAGTTTCATCAACAGTAATTAGCAGGCGCCTAAACTGCGCCAATAGAGCATTGAAGATGTTCATTCGAACACGTTTTTAGTTCAAAGTGAGCAAACGCTGCACCCAACGCGCGGACAGCTTTCTCATGCCTAAATCTTGATCCAATATGTGACAAACACGTCCTTTGGAGATATCCAGAGCCTTTTCTGTCTCTCTAATTTTAATTTGTTGGTTGCCTAGCACCATTTAATGAACTTCAGCGATGTTATAAGTCAGTGGTTGCAGTATTTGGAGGTCCTGAAAGTTCAGCGTCGCCCGTGCTACTACAGCCACGTTTAAATTCAGTTGCCCACAATTTCACGGTGGTAAATGATGGTGCAGAGTCCCCATACACAGCGTCCGACTCGTCTTTGATTTGCGTAGGCATACTGCCTTCCAAAAATAAATATTTAAAGACAGCTCGATACTCGCTTTTTTCCTTTTTCACAAAAACACTCAGATCGACTCACTGAAACGATTGTTAAACAACAACTGTTGCCTTCGATAGGGGCAGATTGCACAAAGGATTTTTCATCATCTGATTACGATCGGTGATAGAAATGAACACAACTATGTCTCCCTGTCGAAGTGCAGAACTCTCGGGCCGACCGTAAGGGGCAATACGTAAGGTAGGACGTGGAAAGCGAACCGCGAAAGAGTTTGGATAGCTTCAGCCCCAGAACAGATTACAAAGATTAAATCATAAAAAAGCAACAGCGAGTCCAAAATGGCTGATATTTCGCTGATTACCTTTCAACGCATGCGCAAACACACTCCCCCACTTTTGTTGGTGGAGAGGACAAGTATCCTTTTTCGTTCTCACAAATCTAATCAATTTTATTGGTTTGATTAGTTTAAGTTTAGATGTCCATGGAATGGTTTAGATCAATTCTCGACATTGTAGAGTTTGTCGGAAAATTCCGTTATGTGGAAATGTTAGCTTCAGATTTACACAAACAAAAGAGTCAAAATTCATTTTCAAAAGCGGGATCTTTTCCACTCTCGGAAATCAAACCGATTTTATTGATTTGAGTAGTTTTAGTTTATTTAGATAAATTTTGAATATCGTAGAGTTTGTCGGAAAATTGCACTATATGGAAATTAGCCTTAAGTTGAAACAAACAAAGGAGTCGAGAGCCATTTCCAAATTAAGGGGAGGAGTAACATTTTCCGTTCTTGTAAATCAAATCGATTTTATTGGTTTGAGTAATTTTATTGTGTAATTCTGGATATCCTACACTTTAACGAAAAATTCCACTATGTAGAAATGTTAGCCTTAGGTTGAGACAAGCAAATTAGTCAAGGGCCATTTCCAATAGGAGGGGGAGACATGTATCCTTTTTCGAGAATTTCTCTAAACTAAACCTACTCAAACCAATAAAATTGATTTGATTTACGATAACGAAAAAGCGTAAAGCAGTAATCCCATCAATCTGAAGTTGTATAGGCTGCTGCACAAGTGATAAAAATTGCAAGGCGTATGAGTATCGATGTATTCATCACCTAATTTTGTTAGGAATTTAGCAACGAAAGAGCAACGAAAGAGCTTTTTGTCTGAAAGTAGGTAAAATAATAAAAAGCAAATTCAGCAAAATAAAATAGAATTCACCGCTAAATTAGTATAAAATCGGACTGAATGGAGCAACAAATCGGAGCATTATGCGAGTGAAATAAATAAAACGGAAAGACACCAACTCGAGGCATTTGGCCAAAAAAACGCCAACACGATAAATTTCGACCGTTAGTTATCTGAAGAAGATATTAGAATGTATTTTTTGAGCAGTCACACAACACAAATGGAATAAAGTACGTAACGGGCAAAGTAAGTAGCGACTTGTTATCTTCTTGATAGCCCTCATCGTGGCAATCTACCTAAATATAATCAGCGTATTCGAGTATAACTGCAACCTGCCTAGATTTAACAATAACAATTTTAAAAAATCTCTGAATTGGGAGATCCCAGTGATTTTTATCGTAAATCGGTCGAGGGGAAGTGACAGCTTCCGTAAGAGCTTTCTCATTTTACAAATATTTTAAAAAGTATATCGTTTACAGACCAGATCAGTGTTCCAAAATTTAAGCGGAAAAACAGTTTTTCAGCAAAAACTCGGTCCCTGACGGATTGATTGATCTTGTAACATAAATTGGGAGGTTCGAGTGATTTGATCGAGATGAAACTACATAATTAAGCTAAATGGAAGATCCGAGTGATTTTTGGCCAAAATCGGTTCACCGGAAGTTTGCATATATTTTGGTAAGTATAGAGCATTTACAAGAAACGATTAATCGAAACTGTGTTTCACCGAAATAAAACGTCATACTAAAACTTCCATAAATTGGGAGATCCATGCGAAACGTGGTGGACATCTGTGTACCAGAAGTGGCCACTTCTGTAGGAGATTTTCCAATTTTTCGGTTTTCTCAAATTTAAACAGGAATAATGATTTTAGAACAAGATAATTTTTATCACCAATTGGGTAGGTTAAATGTTTCACTTTAGAAAATTTCGTGTGTTGAATTCGAGATCTATGTACATTCATCGTAAAAGAAAGTCGGATGTGGGCCACAACATATTCACCCCCCGTGCGAAATCGATTTCAAGCATTTAAAGATTTGACAATAAGTACTACACTTTTTTAACATTTACAATTTTCGCTAATTTACGTACCTAAACTTTGCATCAAAAGGTTACTTCGGTTAAAAGTAACTAAATTAATTTAAATCGGCATTAGAGTGACCAGACCAAAATTACTAAATTGGGATACTCTTAAATTACGATTTTAGTTTCAAAATTAATCCAAAAAATGGTTAAAAATCTCAAAGATTAGCATGGTGGACATTTGTGGAAATGTGATGGCGCGTTTTTCGATGTGATGTCTGTGTTTCGATGTGTCGGTCTGTATCGTTTCTGCAGCCGAAGTAGATTGACGAATTTGGATAATGCTTCATACTTGGGTATTTTTCATGTGTTGGGAGGTCCAAATGGGATTTTGGCGCAGATCGCCCCACAGGATGTGGCGCTTAATATCTTATCTTGGCTTACGCTTTCTCGTTTTTTGGTGTTTTTTCAATTATTTTGGAAGGTAGCATCTGCATGGGAATCGTTTGAGAGCGGAAGGGATTTGGTTTGAATGTATAATAGGGATTGTCAGGATCATTTTAGTAGTAAACTGTTATTTCACCATAGTTCAGCCTGTTTTTATTAGGTTGAGGGAGGTGGCAACTTCAAATGGAGCTTTTTCGTTTTGATAGTATTTTGGTATAGCACATATATACAGGAATGGGTCGATTCTAGGTTGAAGTTGTAGCAAGGCTGGTCCTGGTCATTTTCCGAAAATGATTAATTTTGATAGAAATCATTTTTGTGGGAACTTGTTCTTATTTGCATATGTTTTGGGGAATGTGGGATTTGCAATAGGAATGTTCTGGATTGGATATGGAAGAGGAACGGTTCCTGTTGATGTTCTGCTGGTCGGGCGGATGTGCCGGTTTTTCTTGTGAAACTTTTTCATAGGAACTTTCTTGTTTTTGCTAGTGTTTTGTATTCTATGGGAGTTATGAAGAGGCCAGGTGGATTCTAAATTGGCTTGGCATCTTAATTGGTCCAGTACATTTTTGAGGAATTTGATCGGAAGTAAAGATTTTTTATAAAAACCTGGGTTTTACCAAAATTCGTCTAAGTTCTCGTTTTATTTATGGAATGATTTGTTCCCGAAACAAACTTTATTTTGTATTTTGGTATGTTGGAGACTTGCCGACGAGTACGGTTTGAGTTTGTGTGAATGCGCAGCATACACACACAAACACAATACTAAACACTTGATGTTTTATCGTTACCTGGAGAGAACAAGGAAAGCAATTTGATAGCAGGAGAATGGAGGTCGATATGAAAATGTTGTACAGATGCTGGGAATTTTAAAATTTTTCAGTTGCCTTTAGTCGCCTAATACTAGAGTCTTGACACGATTAGCGTATATTCGACGTGAGGGAGGGTCTGGTGTTGGCCAGAACATCAATGAACAATTGTCAGATACGTTTGTCTTGTTGGATATCAAGCGTAAGTCCTAACATTACGTAACAAATCTTTGGATGGCGGATAACAAAATCGAAGATATCAAATATTTATTTAATATCGAATATCGTTGGGATTGGTCAAGAGAACTGATTAAACATTTTTAAATGCTTCGTAAATTTGAATGTACAAAAGCATTAAAATGTAAATAACGATGGTTTTGCGGTATTTTCCGTTGTGAGAAAAGAGATACGTCTGGCCACCCTAACTAATCGGCCTCCTAATCAAATTCAAATCAAAATTTTCATTAAATCGACTACAGCAAGTATTAAACTATTTAACTGGTTGTGAAAATGGAAATATATAGCCCAAGAGCAATCAGGAAAACCAACACAAAAAAAAACACCACTGAGCGTATTTATAAATATAACAGACCATTCACATCCCCGGCGATCTCTAATCAAAAATTTGTTTCAATATTTGAATATTTGAGCGAAACAGCAACAAAAAAACCTAAATCAAATTAATTTTTTGAGCTTTTTGCAAGTTTATCGCTTGTTTACGTAAATGTTTTTAGTTTTTTATAGTTTTGGATACAAAAACAAAAATCTGCTTAGTTGTTGGTTTATCTTTAACTACGAAACTCTATATATAGGTAAATTGTAGGCGTGCCTGATGATATGGTTTGATTATAGAATCGTGCAAATAAAAACTAACACTTGTTTTTCCTAAACTGAAAAGTAATTATAGACACAGGTATATGGAAATTTTAGATTTTTTAATATTCTACGTTTAAACCATAGGAAATCCATATGGGGTGCCCTGTAATGGTATGGTATGTAATAGGAAGACGACACTCGGAAAATTATCATTTAAATCAAAAAATCATCCCCCTTCTTATTTAGGACCAATTTTCCTTTCGGTATGGTAATAAGTTATGAAATTTTTGAGAGGGTTAGATTTCTAATTCAAAACAACGTACATATACGAGTTTGTAGAATGCATGTCGTATAAAAATGATTGAAATTAATGTCACGTAAAACGTTGTACATGCGTTAGTTTTAAAATATAGTTCGAGCTAGGTATATATGCGAGTGTTGTGCAGCAAACGTGACAGAATACTAGAGCCTAATAAATATTAATTTTTTTGGCCACAGTTGGGAATTTTCATAAGTTGTGTACATCGTCATGTGTTTTAAATGAAATGAAGATGAATCGTTTGAAATGAACTCGATGTACAGGGGTTAAATTGTAACAGGTTTTTTTTTAGTTTAGGGTGCATTTTCGAGAAACATTTTTCATTTTTAATCATTTTACGTATATGGGTGTTGAAATTTTGTATGGGAAATAAATGAGACTTTACGATATGTTTATAAATCTCAATCGAAAATTAATGATCGTATTTTACAGATTAAGATCCGTATATTGTTAAATTTGTCTGATTACTCTACTAAAGAAAATGTCTATAAAAAAAGTCTTGAATAGAATATTTAAATACGATTTCTCAATATAAATTAGAAAACACCAAAACTCAAAACTCTAAATAAAATAATATTTTTGAATTTAACTATCCAAAGTACTTCATATATGGTAATAGAAGAAGAATTGATCATTTTTAACGTGACCTAGGGACCTTGATTTTAAAATCAGGTAGCAGCTTTATTTTTTATAACAAACTATTATTTCGAAACAACTTTATCTTTGAAATTTTGAGTTATTCTGGGCGACAGCCAGACACCAGCCTCACGTCGAGATGAATTTACCAAAACGTTGTTAGTTTGGTTTCGCCCTAACGATACAATGAATTCTTTAAATCCAAAAATCCGGTCGTCCCATAAGACCACATACTACAAAAATATTACAAATAAAGGGTGGTTAAATTTTAAGGGCCGACGTTGAATGTGAACCACATCTAAACGTCAAGTTTTTTTCTGCATTTAATTTGACATTTCTCAATTTCAGACTAACTCAATTTGAACCATGGAAAGATACACAATCGAGCAACGCGTTAAAGTTATTCAGGCATATTATGAAAATGAGCGTTCCAATCAAAATGCATATCGTGCACTTCGTGATTTTTTCGGACAATTTAATCGTCCAAATGTGCGTACAATCGGAAAAATCGTGCAAAAATTTGAGCAAACCAGGTCTGTAGGAGATTTTAAAACACCAGTGCATGCTCGTACAGCTCGTACAGCAGAAAATATTGCTGCTGTTCGCGATAGTGTGGCTGAAGAGCCGTCCACCTCAACTCGTCGTCGCGCGCAACAAATGCACCTCTCACGCTCGTCGTTGATGAACATTATGCATAAAGACTTGCATTTACACGCTTATAAGGTGCAATTGACTCAAGAACTAAAGCCTCTTGACCATTCCAAACGTCGTCAATGGTCGGAATGGTGGCAAGAAATGGCAACAGTGGATGATCAATTTTCGAAGAAAATCATCTTCAGTGATGAGGCACATTTTCACCTCAGTGGATTCGTCAATAAGCAGAATTGCCGCATTTGGGCGAATCATAATCCAAGAGTGATGGTCGAAAAACCAATGCACCCACAAAGAGTGACTGTTTGGTGGCGGCATCATCGGGCCGTATTTTTTCCAAAATGAGGCTGGTCAGGCAGTTACTGTGAAAGGTGTTCGCTATCGTGAGATGATAACGAACTTTTTATGGCCCGAATTGAAAGATATGGATGTGGACGATATGTGGTTTCAACAGGACCGTGCCACTTGCTACACAGCTACCGAAATAATGGCTCTTTTGCGCGACAAATTCAATGGCCGTGTTATCTCACGTGGTGGCGATGTCAATTGGCCGCCAAGATCATGTGATTTGACACCGTTCGACTTCTTGCTTTGGGGTTATTTGAAAGAAAAGGTCTACGTCGATAAGCCAGCAACAATTCAAGAGCTAAAGGATGAGATAATTTGGCACATTAACGGCATAGAACCCCAATTATGCCTAAGCGTCATCGAAAATTTGGACCATCGGGTGGAGGTGTGCCGCCGAAATCGCGGCGGCCATTTGGCCGATATTTTGTCCCATGCATAATTGAACCATACCATATTATCATAATAAAAAGAATTGACAGTAATTTCCTAAATAATTTGTGTTTTATTCAAAATCAACATCGGCCCTTAAAATTTAATACCACCCTTTACTTTGAACTTACACACAAAGTATAATCACAATGTTTTAGCGAATTATTATGTTTCGCTGCGCATTTGTTAGCATGATTGTGAAATACATACCAAAACTAATACCAAAAATGTACACTGTTAAATTCAAAAGTATGAATCCCTAATAGTGTCGCTGTTAAGATCAAATAATTTTCTAACAATTTTAGATAAACACGAGAAAATTGTGATACAATTTACTAAAGTTTTTTTAATTCTAAAGAAGCTTGTTTTAGACAATGTTTCTACTTTTATATCTCCGAATTTAGAGATGTTCACGGAGTCTCACCTCTATGGCTGAATAGCTAAGGTAAAACCTCACGTGTGTGGTGAATAATCCTTGCGATGTTCATAATTTTTTTAATGTATTTTAGTTCTCTTTTTTATTCTCTTTACTTAAGAGTTCCATGAATTTGAACAAATTTTCAAATTTTATTTCACCGATCCTAGAGATGTTCACGGGGTCTCACCTACATGGCCAGATAGATCAGTCAAAACCCTATGAGGGTAATGAACGGGATCTAATTATGATGATTTTTAACTTGTTCAGAGACATTTTTACGTTTACGGTTATATCGCCTATCCCAGAAATGTTCACGGGATCTGTTATAACAACAACATCAATAAAATAAACGTTCAATATGAATAGAGTCATTTACTTACAACATTATATGCAGTTTTGCATAATTTTAATTTAGTTATAAATAAAGGGTGTTTTTTTAAGAGGTTGCCGATTTTTTTTTTGAATAAAACACATATAAAATTATGAAATGACCAAAATTTTTTTTTATTTGGTAGATAATTTTTTGGCATTTAACATTTAAACACAATTTCTGGCATATGGCTACCACGACTATTTTTCACAAATGTCATTCTGGAGGTCCAATTTTCCAGCACTTTTTCAAGCATTTGAGGGCGTATGTCAGCAATGACACGTTGAATATTGGTTTCCAAAGCGTCAATCGATTGAGGTTTATCCACATAAACCAATGACTTCACGTATCCCCACAAAAAGTAATCGAGTGGCGTCAAATCGCACGAACGCGGAGGCCAATTCACCGGACCATTTCTCGAAATAATGTTGTCGTTGAAAGTTTCTTTCAATAAGTCGATTGTTTCACGTGCTGTATGGCAAGTGGCACCATCTTGTTGAAACCACATTTCATTCATATCCATATCTTCAAGATTTGACAACAAAAACTCATTTAACATGGTTCTGTATCGATTTCCATTCACGGTAACGCGTCGTCCTTCCTCATTTTTAAAGAAATATGGACCGATGATCCCACCAGCCCATAGACCGCACCAAACAGTACATTTATCAGGATGCATTGGTAATTCTAGAACGGCGTGTGGATTATCTTTGCTCCAAATGCGACAATTTTGTTTGTTGACGTATCCATTTAACCAAAAATGCGCCTCATCACTGAAGAGAATTTTACGGTAAAAAAATGGATCTTCGTTCAATTGATTTAACGACCAATCACTGAATTCACGGCGCAAACGATGGTCGTGTGGCTTTAATTCTTGCACCAATTGAATTTTGTATGGCACCAAACCCAAATCTTTACGTAAAATTTTCCATAAAGTCGATGGACAAAGTCCAATTTGCTGAGCACGACGACGAATCGATAAATTGTCGTTTTCTTCGACACTGGCCTCAACGACAGCAATATTTTCTTCTGTACGAACTCTTCTCATTCTTGTCGGTGGCTTGGCATCCAAAAGAGTGAATGTAGACCGAAATTTGGTAATTACGTTCTTTATGGTGGTCTCTGACGGACGATTATGTGCACCATACAATTCACGAAGTGCTCTATAAACATTTTTAATTGAACACTGATTTTGAAAATAAATTTCCACGATTTGAAAACGTTGTTCTGGAGTTAACCTATTCATAATGATTTGCCAAACAATACTGAGTAGAAATGCCACTTTGAGCTGTCAAAACAACTGTCATAAAATAAAACGACATCTATCGGAAAAACAAACCTCCTAAAAAAACACCCGTTAGAATAGTTAATTTTGTACAATTATGCACTTTTGAATTTATAAAATAATATATTTGATATGTTCAAATATAATGTAAAACCCAACAACAAGCAAATATCAAATTTTGTATATAGACAGCAAGAAAATAAATGAACGTTCAGTTCTAATTAAACTCCAATCTATGCCTACATTAGTTCAAGCTGAGGCTGAACTAAACATTGGTCCTTCGAGAAACAAAAGAATCACGCTAGGTGAATAGTTTAAAGCTATACAATAACAACAACACTAAAAAATTATGGAGAAATTAATAAAAGAACAAGGTGATCTGGGCGATCAGATACAAAAGCTAATCGCGAACATAAAAAAGGATCCAGCTGCCAGAAAAACCAAGGCCCACCTGGAGAAAAGGAAAGAAGAAGTCGCGGATATCTACAATAGATACAAAGAAAACGACAAGCTTTTAATAAACTATGAAGGTATTGACAACTTGCCTTACATAGAAGAACGCAAGCACATAAAACGTACTTATGATGCCATAACAGCTGATATCAACTATAAGCTGGAAACTGCTGCAACAATTCCAACTATAAAGACAGCAGATAACTTAGGATCTGCAAAATTGCCGATAGTAGGAACAACCAAGCTACCAGAGCCAAATGATTTGGATGCTGAAAACACTCAACAAGCCAGCACAAGTACGGCATCATTAAAAACCACACCGCCCAAGTTGGTAACCCCAACGATCAGAAATAACAACGATGATCCCAAGGATAGGCTGCTCAGAAGGCAGCTAATAAAAATAAACCACTTGGAGAATATTATCAGGCAAGCATATAGCCTCATAAGCGAAAACAAGGAAGCTGAATATCTGAACCAGAAAACTAGCCAACTAACAACCACGTTGGAAAAAATAGATGAGCTGCATGAAGAGATCCTGCTGGAAACAACTGAAGCAGATATAGAAGATCAAAGTTATTTCAAGAACAACCTTTACTTTGATATCAGCAACCGCGCGGAAGAGTGTGCTGCCAAGTTACAACAGGCAGTACATAAGAAAATTCAAATCGGTAGCAGCAATCAGGAACCAAAAAATTACAGGCTTAAGAACTTGAGATACCAAAGTTCAATGGGAACTATCAAGATTGGGTTGGTTTCCATGAACTCTTCTCAAAATTGGTAGATCAAAACATCGGCCTAACAGATACACACAAAATCATGTATCTAAAAACACATTTTAGCAAAATAATTCAGCATTTGCACCCAGTAGGAGATAATTACACAAGCGCCATGGAAATACTAGTTAACAAATACCAAAACAAAAGGTTACTAGAAAACAACCATATAAACGCCATTTTTGCCCTACACAACATACAACAAGAAACAGCATCAGCGATTAGAATATTGCATGACACCGTCAGGGAAAACCTACATGCAATAAAGAATTTAGGAGTCGACATTGCGACCTGGGGTGCATGGTTAGTGCCATTTACAACAAAAAAAATTGGACAACGAAACTCTGAAATCATATGAGACGTCGCTAAAAAACCAAAAGAGATTCAAAGCACCAACGAACTTCTCAAATTTCTAGAACAACGATATCAACTCCTAGAAACATTACGACTACCAAAAGTAACACCGGCAAACGATAACATCCGCCATAAGCAACTAACATTCAGTGCAACAATAACAAAAAACCAATCGTGTGTCTTGTGTTCGGGCAATCACAAGTTAAAAATCTGCCACAAGTTTAATAAAATGAGTCACATAGAACGAATGCAGCTTGTCAACTTGCATGATCTATGCAGAAGATGCCTAGCCATTGGACACAATTTTCAACAATGTTACAATCAATCAAGATGTAAAGAATGCAATGGCATGCACCACAACTTACTTCATACAAAGCAGCCTACAACTACAACTTCAAGAAACATTTCCACCAACAGTGCGATGAAAACGCATGAGGCAACACTATTAGCAACCGCCCTTGTCAAAACCACAAGGTTTGATGGAAGGGAAGAGTTCTTAAGATTGCTGATCGACACCGGTTCACAAACATCATTCATTACAACAGAAGCCAAACAACGTTTAAATCTGGTAGGGCGTAAAATCAGTGCAGAGGTCCATGGGGTTGGCGGACAAGTTGCTGGCAGGGTCAATAGTATTGTAAATATCAACCTACAACCAAGATATCCTTCAACATTTTCAATAGAAATAGAAGCCCTAGTACTAGCCAAAATAAGCAAAAATGTGCCAGAAACACCATTTAGATTTGAAAAATGGAAACATTTGGACGAGCTGCTATTGGCCGATCCGAACTACAACGTGCCCGCACCGATTGATATAACGGGTGTTTTTTTAGGAGGTTTGTTTTTCCGATAGATGTCGTTTTATTTTATGACAGTTGTTTTGACAGCTCAAAGTGGCATTTCTACTCAGTATTGTTTGGCAAATCATTATGAATAGGTTAACTCCAGAACAACGTTTTCAAATCGTGGAAATTTATTTTCAAAATCAGTGTTCAATTAAAAATGTTTATAGAGCACTTCGTGAATTTTATGGTGCACATAATCGTCCGTCAGAGACCACCATAAAGAACGTAATTACCAAATTTCGGTCTACATTCACTCTTTTGGATGCCAAGCCACCGACAAGAATGAGAAGAGTTCGTACAGAAGAAAATATTGCTGTCGTTGAGGCCAGTGTCGAAGAAAACGACAATTTATCGATTCGTCGTCGTGCTCAGCAAATTGGACTTTGTCCATCGACTTTATGGAAAATTTTACGTAAAGATTTGGGTTTGGTGCCATACAAAATTCAATTGGTGCAAGAATTAAAGCCACACGACCATCGTTTGCGCCGTGAATTCAGTGATTGGTCGTTAAATCAATTGAACGAAGATCCATTTTTTTACCGTAAAATTCTCTTCAGTGATGAGGCGCATTTTTGGTTAAATGGATACGTCAACAAACAAAATTGTCGCATTTGGAGCAAAGATAATCCACACGCCGTTCTAGAATTACCAATGCATCCTGATAAATGTACTGTTTGGTGCGGTCTATGGGCTGGTGGGATCATCGGTCCATATTTCTTTAAAAATGAGGAAGGACGACGCGTTACCGTGAATGGAAATCGATACAGAACCATGTTAAATGAGTTTTTGTTGTCAAATCTTGAAGATATGGATATGAATGAAATGTGGTTTCAACAAGATGGTGCCACTTGCCATACAGCACGTGAAACAATCGACTTATTGAAAGAAACTTTCAACGACAACATTATTTCGAGAAATGGTCCGGTGAATTGGCCTCCGCGTTCGTGCGATTTGACGCCACTCGATTACTTTTTGTGGGGATACGTGAAGTCATTGGTTTATGTGGATAAACCTCAATCGATTGACGCTTTGGAAACCAATATTCAACGTGTCATTGCTGACATACGCCCTCAAATGCTTGAAAAAGTGCTGGAAAATTGGACCTCCAGAATGACATTTGTGAAAAATAGTCGTGGTAGCCATATGCCAGAAATTGTGTTTAAATGTTAAATGCCAAAAAATTATCTACCAAATAAAAAAAAATTTTGGTCATTTCATAATTTTATATGTGTTTTATTCAAAAAAAAAATCGGCAACCTCTTAAAAAAACACCCTTTACTACTAGGTGCAGATTATTATTCACAAGTCATGAAGCCACAGTGTATAAAAGGGAATAAAAACGAACCTGCAGCACAGCTCACGGAATTTGGATGGGTCATTTTAGGAAGAATATCTACACCCAACAAGACAACCGAGCTAAAATATAAATCACACGTCTCATCGACTGAGATAGATGAACAACTAAAAAAATTTTGGGAATTAGAAGAAATGCATCCCCCGCGCATTCTCACAAAATCAGAGAAGGAGTGTGAGGAATTCTTTCTTGCAACGCACAGGCGATTGAAAGATGGGCGCTACGAATTACGTATCCCATTCCAGAAGGATCCAACTACGCATTTGGGGGATTCTAAACGTATGGCAATAGCAAGGTTCCTTCAAGTTGAAAGAAGGCTATCAAGGGAACCAAACCTCAGGAAAAGTTATACAGACTTATGCGTGAATATGAACAACTTAATCACATGGAGATGATGGTAAAAGATGACGAAAACCCACCTGTAGCATATTACCTCCCACATCACGCAGTGATGAAAGCAGCCAGCACGACTACAAAGCTAAGAGTCGTGTTCGATGGATCTGCAAAAACAACATCCGGTTCATCATTGAATGACTTAATGTTGAATGGTCCAACGTTACAACAGGATCTAATATCAATTCTAATGCGATGGAGAAAACATAAATTCGTCATAAAAGATGTTCCGCCAGATCGTAATCAATGACGGAGATCAAAACTATCAACGACTACTGTGGAGAGAATCACCAAAAAAAGTAATCAAAACGTTTAAACTTAAAACAGTAACGTATGGGACCACATCAGCAACATATTTAGCCACTAAAGTCTTATGTCAATTAGCGCATGATGAGATAAAAAACTACCCAATCGCGCCAACAATAACGTTAAGAGATTTGTATGTAGATGATCTACTTTCAGGAGCGGATACATTACAAGAAGCATTAGAAGCCCAATCACAACTCATGCAAATGCTAAAGGCAGGAGGTTTTAATCTAAGAAAATGGGCGAGTAACAAAAAATAATTGACAACACATCTACCTACAAGCGCTCGCGAGGATGGGCTATGCTCCATAAACATCGATGAAACAATTAAAACGCTCGGAATAACCTGGAACCCCGTTTTGGATATTTTTGGGTTTAAAATTACATTATCCGAAAACAGGATCTCTTTCATATATTCGAATAGATCAGAAGATTTTCTATCGATATTATGAAAATGGGACACATCTTGACAATCCCAAATAAGCTACGAACCCGATTTATTGTAAAAACAATCAAATAACAAAAATCCTATGGATGTTCACAGGGTTACGTTTATACTTTTGGATAGTTTAAATGATAAAGATTATCTAAATATGTTTCAATTTCACTACAAAACAAAGCCAATTGGAATATTTTTGAATTTAACAGTGTCCTTTTTTGGTATGTATTTCACAATCATTTGTTAACCCCCTCATGATAACCTCAACTCGATATGAAGCTGGTGTCTGGCTGTCGCCCAAAATAAACCAAAATTTCATATAGAAATCGAGTTATTCAAATTATGAGGGGGTTAGCAAATGCACAGCAGTGTTGTGCGTATTCCGGCATTGTCGACTTGTTAGTGTCGAAAATAGCGTAGAAAATTTATTTTGGCGTAGACAATGTAGATTATTATTTTTTTAATGTGTTCTTCATTTTTTCAGTACGAGGTTAACAACTCACAGTTTTCCAAGTTACAAATCAAATAAGTGAGATTAGATTGCCATCGATCTGACAATAATTGCATATTTCAGGAGAACCAAAAACCGATAAAATTTAGTTTGCCCGACGCTAGAATGACTTTATTCATTATGATTAGTTTATTTATGGAAAATAAACCAATGTTAGCCGGTTATTTTCAAAAAAATATTTTTGTTGGCGGGAAAATGCAGATATAAGGTATTGCATGTAATTTTATGTTACTCGTAGATACTTCACAATAAATTTCAGTGAATGAGTAAGAGGTAGCTTGATGACTAGTACAGTTGGAAATTGTGAAATTGTGGCATCAACATTGTTTTTCAAATAAATTGGTGTGGCATTTAACGTAGCAAAGCTTTGGCCTTATCATTTAAATGCTCCTTCACGCGCTCCTTGCATCCTTACTTTCAACGTGTTTCGTCCACTGACGACTAGGCTGGATTTTTGTCTTTGCAAAATTCAGCAAAGACATTGCTTCTGGTTTTCAATGCACGTTTCTTTATAAAATCCATATAATTGGTTTAAAGCCACGAAATGTTGATCCAGGTTCAATTTGTTTGTGTCATTTCTGACATAATGGGAAGTTATTTTGACTCGTTTCCTCCAGGAAAAGATTTGACACGAGAGTTCCTGTGTTTGCGTTTTTGGTTTTTTCCGAAGTTGGAATCATTCATTCCGTATACAATTTTCTTAACCTAATATTCCACTGTGAATCGGCTTAGCCCAATACTTTTGAGAAACATATCCTGACGTCCTTGTACCAAATCCTGACCATTATGCGACCAACGTTTAATGGACCAACGATGTCTAGAATAATTTTCTCAAATGGAGTTTTTGAAGTTGTTGTCACCACCATGGGAAGTTTAGTTAGTTTCGAGATTTTATTTTTCTGGCATAATTCACATTTTTTAATAAATTTTCTAATGGTTTGGTCAACATTTTTGGAAAGTAATAATAAGATTTGATCCTTTTGAAAGTTCTTTCTATTCCTTGGTGTCCTCCTAAGGGACAGTTGTGAAATTCCTTCATCACGTTAAGAATGTCAATATCATTATCTAGAAAAGTGATAAAATTTTGAGGAGATTCATTTTTGCTTGCGAACGAGTAACAACATTAATTTGGTTTCCTTGATCGGCAGATTTTAATTCGATTCTACTCAAAGCGTCCGCGTTAAGGTTGTCTCATCCTGGCTTATACATTATATCGAAATCGTATTCATCTAATTCGATTCTCCAGCGCATTAAACTTGATGATAAATTATTTGCTTTATTTAGCCACAATAGTGGTTTATGGTCTGTAATAATGGTAAATTTTACGCCATACAAATAAGGACGAAAACGTTTTATAGCAAAAACTATGGCAAGCAATTCCTTCTCCACAGTAGAATAGTTTCGCTCAGCTTTATTTGTTACCCGGCTTGCATACGCCACAGGTAAATCATCATCGCCTATTCTCTGTGAAAAAACTGTGCCAAGTGCTACATCGCTAGCATCTGTTGTGACATAAAATTGTGTCTGGAAATTGGGATACTGTAAGATTGGGGGTTTGATTAATTTTTCTTTTAATTTTTGGAAACTCTCGAAACAGAAAGCATCTTCATTGAATCGTGCATCCTTTCTCAGTAACGCATTCAATGGTTGTGCTAGTTCTGAAAATTTATTTATAAATCTTCTATAATATCCTGCCAACCCTAAAAATGTTTTAATTTCCTTTTGGTTGTTAGGGATTGGAAAGTTTTGAATTACCTCGATCTTTGATGGGTCTGGTTTAATTCCATTATTAGTTATGATGTGACCCAGATAGCAAATTTCTTTTCTAAGGAAATGACACTTTAGAGGTTGCAATTTTAAATTATATTTTCGAAAAGATTGAAATAGTTGCAATAATTTTGTATTATGATCGTTAAGCTTATGTACCATATACAGGGTGGCTGATACGAAGTATTACTAAAACAAAACGCCACAGAATTTTTATTTTTTGATGAATTCTATTCATGTTGTTATGTTCACAAATATTTAAATTTTCGAATTGCAATAGCAGTTTTAGATTTGGCCACCCTTAGCCGCGATTATGGCCTTCAAACGGCCGACAAAGCTATTGCATACAGCACGAAAGTAGACTCTGCGGTATTTTGGCCCATTCCCGACGAAACGCTTGCTTGAGATGATTGACACTTTGGTATTTTTTTGTCCCAGCCTTGCTCTTCAAAATACCCCAAACCGAGAAATCTAGCGGATTTTCATCCGGTGAATTTGGTGGCCATTGGGCAGTGGAAATGAACCGCGGAACGTTGTTTCTCAGCCAATCTTGATTGACGCGCGCTTTATGACTCGGCGCCGAGTCCTGTTGAAATGTCCAGGCTCTGCGGCCGAAATGTTTTTGTGCCCATGGTCCAAAAAAACGAGCGGTGAACGGCTTTCGGCCGTTACGGCGGCCCAAACCATCACCATCGGCGGAGCTTGGTTTCGAGTGGCAATCCGTTGGTTCAAATTTTCAGTAGAACGGACGGGCAAATAAATCCGGTCGTTTTTCTTGTTCACATATTGCTCAATAACGAACGGTGACTCATCGGAGAAAACCAAATTCGGTAAATCGCCACTTTCGTGCAAGCGTAACAACTCCTTTGCTCTTTCCACTCTAACTTTTTTTTGAGCATCGGTGAGACCATGCGTTTTATGGAATTGCAAGGCCTTTAGTTCAAGATGATCTTTCAATATGTGCTGCATTCGTTCGAGCGGAATGTTCGCCTTACGAGCCATTTTTCTGCCGCTACGGCGCTGATTCCGAGCCAATTTGACCTTCACCTTCCGAATGATATCCGGCTATGTTTCAGTGCGTTTCGGTCCGCCACCATGGCGTTTTGCAATGCTGCCAGTATCGTTATAACGATTTATGATGCGATACATAAACATTTTATTCACATGCAGATATTTTAACTGGTTAACAATCTGCGGCTGTGATTTCCTAGCCAAATATAGATCAATGACACTATTACGCTTGAATTCCATTTCGGATAACTTTTTTGCTGAATATTTCCCACTAAAATGCTTTTGTATGCTTGATTGTTTACAAGCAATGGAATGAACTGTCATTAGTGTAAATTTGAGCACTCTGTCATCACTGGTTTGACAGCAAGGCAGTCTGAAGTTGGTAACACTTCGCGTCAGTCACCCGGTAGTAAAAATTGTAGTTGAACTGTTTCCATCATTAAACACTTTTAATAGCGAGTTAGCCATCCACGGTTTAGTTTTAAAATTGTCCGTTTAATTCTAGCGGTTTCTTTTTTTTCAATGGGATTTTATTTTCAAAAGAAAATTATAAAATCGGACACGACTCTATCTGTTGTACCGTCGAATCTAGAAATATCTACGAATTCTAGCTGACATTTTTGGGAAGATAAAGCATAGACCTATTTCTAAGATTTAAGTAAAGAATTGTTGATGAATATTTCAAGTTTAATAACGAGCGAACTAAACATATTCACAAGTACCTGTCAGTGTTTACAAATAGATAAGATAAGACTCCTTCGAGGTGACCAATACGATATGCTGAAGGCGTTTTATTAATTTTATACCGGGTGTTTCTTTTAAACTGTGACGATCAAATATCTCGAAAAATAGCCACTCTACGGAAAAAATGTCCATAATCAAAATTTAATCATACCGCGGGGGAAATACATTAGTGCAAAAAAATAGTCCCCTACCCCCCGCTTTGTAGGTGGGCGGGGGTAACTTTTAAACTAAGATAGCAAGCCACATTTTTTATTGCAGATACGGATTCTACGACTAAAAGTACGTATGATTTGAATGAAATATTTTATACGGTTCATGATAGATGGCGTTGTAATCGACGAAATTCAATTTTTTCAATTTCTCCTTCTTAGAACACACGCATTCGATTCTGCAATACGTTTGAAATAAAAAACATCACGTTTTCATTGGAAATACTCGAAATTCGTCACCAAACAATTTATTCAGTTTTGTAAATCACATTTAACGTTTTTGTTATTTCTTATCTTCATGTTCTTCGTAATTGCAAAATAAACGATAAAATACTTTAGAATGGAGCGTTTAACTGTGCCAGAGAAAATTGAAATGGTTCTGGTTTATGGAGAAGCTGGCAGAAATCTTGAAAATGCTGTTGTTATTTACGCTCAACGTTTTCCGGATAGGATTCGTTCACGTGCTTCATTTGGCCGTACTATCAAACAATTTATTACTGATGGAAATGTTCAACCGAAAAAGAGGACCCGTATAGCAACAGTCACTGGAGAAAATAATGAAATTGCTGTATTGGCAGCAGTGGCTCATAATCCTCATGTTAGTACACGAGAAATAGTTCGCGATTCCGGATTGTCCCTCACCAGTGTTTGGAGAATTTTAAAACGGCACAAGTATCATCCATATCATGTGTCTTTACACCAAGATCTTCATGATGCTGATTTCCAAAATCGGATAACTTTTAGTCAATAGACACGTAAACAAATACAACAAAACCCCAATTTTTTTCGTTGCGTAATGTTCTCTGACGAATCATCTTTTACAAACCATGGACCGGTTAATCGACACAACATGCATTATTGGAGAGTTACAAATCCTCACTGGCTTCGTCAAGTTGAACATCAGCGTCCTTGGACTGTCAACGTGTGGTGTGGAATAATTGGCAACAAACTCATAGGCCCCCACATTATTGAAGGCAACTTGAATGGTCAAATGTACCGAAACATTTTGGAAAATGAACTGCCAATATTACTTGAAAATTTGAGCTTAGAAGTGAGACGGAACATGTGGTTTCAACATGATGGTTGTCCTGCACACTATTCGGTGGTGGCACGTGAAATACTTGATCGTGATTTCAATGGTCGCTGGATTGGTAGAGCTAGTCCGGTAAATTGGCCTGCCAGATCACCAGATCTTACTTCGCCAGATTTCTTTTTGTGGGGCTATCTCAAAGACAAAGTTTACAAACAAGAACCAACAACACGTGAGAACATGATTGAGCGAATCAGAAATGCGTGTGCTGAAATTCAACCAGACACACTTCTCAGTTAAAATTATTTTATTCATCTGCCATTTACATTAATAAATTGTTTTGATGACGAATTTCGAGTATTTCCAATGAAAACGTGATGTTTTTTATTTCAAACGTATTGCAGAATCGAATGCGTGTGTTCTAAGAATGAGAAATTGAAAAAATTGAATTCCGTCGATTACAACGCCATCTATCATGAACCGAACAAAATATTTCATTCAAATCATACGTAATTTTAGTCGTAGAATCCGTATCTGCAATAAAAAATGTGGCTTGCTATCTTAGTTTAAAAGTTACCCCCGCCCCACCTACAAAGCGGGGGGTAGGGGACTATTTTTTTGCACTAATGTATTTCCCCCGCGGTATGATTAAATTTTGATTATGGACATTTTTTCCGTAGAGTGGCTATTGTTCGAGATATTTGATCGTCTCAGTTTAACAGAAACACCCGGTATACATTTTAACTGTTTTATAATTTTTGGCTTTTTTTACCGCCTAAAGATGTCCACGGTACTACACCTATATTTTTAGATGGATGGATTTAATTCCAAAATTTTCAAAATTTTGTACCATCAATTCTGGAGATGTTCACGGGTTGTGGCCTGCTTCCAATAGCTCGACTAGTACACTAAAATTGTGTCAAAGGTTACTTGATTCTGTCGAACCTGGTTATGATGGTTAATAAAAAATTTTAATTTTTAAGAAATTTATTTTTTTTATACCGCCGATCCCTAGAAATGTCCACAAGTTCTCACCCACATATTCGAATAGATTCCACAATAATCGACTGTTATAGTGATTGGCTACTAATTATAATGGGCTTGCCTATGATATAATTCATTTTTCATATGTACTGCCATTACCAGGTGTCCACAGAATGCCATCAACATTTCTAACAATGATTTCTATAATTTTGAAGCTCCGTGATTTTGAAAAAATTTCCTTCTACAAGATTTTAGTAATTTTAATTGACATTCCCAAACAAGCGACAAATCTAGAATCAGTTTATTTAATTAACTGCAGAACTAGAAATGTCCTAGATAATTCGACCAATTTTTTAGAATATTTAGGTAAATTGTGGTAAAATTGGCGAGGATTGGTAGAACTCTGTTGAATTTGGTGATGTTCACAGAAATTTCTATTTACTTTGATATCTTCTTGAAATATTTAAGAATGAGATGTTTACGTGTACTGGTCTATAATTTTTGAAATTTGAGGCCGGTTTTTGTGGTTGTACGTCGAATGGGATACATTACTTTGGAAACATAATCCGAAACAGATTACTGAAACGAGTGCTACAAGAAAGTGTTTACACCAGCCTTTCGTACCCGGATATGAATTAGAACTTCAAAACTCTAACGCAAATATCCAAAACAGCAAAAGTTTAGAAAAAATTATGCGGTAAATACTAGGCCTCAGTGTTGTCAGATGGAAAATAACTAGCACCGAAATGACATCAAAATTATACAAAAAGGTCAAATCAGCAGCGCTGAAATGCCACAATAAATAATCGGAGAAAATTCCGAGGATATTCAACATTGATTTAAAAATTTTCAAAGTTACGACCAAAAAATATACCTCTGGTCCAGCCTTAATCCAGTCTTTGCTATTTCAAAGAATTTTACATAGAAAAAAATGTGAGGAAAATAATGAGCTTACTGATGGCAACTATTACGAATCAATCAACAAAATATTATAAGATGTGGAAAAATGTGGACGAGATTCCGCGGACATCTCTGGTAACGGCAGGACATATGAAAACATGAAATCTATTATAGAAATAGCAAAGCTCAATAGAATCAAATGCCAATCACTATAATGGTAGTTTATTGTGTAATATATCGGAAAATGTGGGTGGAAACCTGTGGACGTCTCTTGGATCGGCGGTAACAAAATCGAAAATTTATTAAAAAATTTAAATTGTGCACAACAACTTGTGCTGTGAATAATTTTTTTAACTTAGTTTCCTGTCATGACTAAAAAAATTCAAAAACTCAAATCGACGCAAGTACTTACAGCAATTATGGTTTAACGTTAACAATTAAAACATCAGGAAATGGCTGGTAAGTCGAGTCAATATTCAAGTTGCCTGTTGATAACCTGATGAAAACTAGCTGGATTACAGAATTATCCAGCCTTGACTATCTGAATATGCTAGTCCAATCATGTTCGTGAATAAAGAACTAATTCAAATGGCTTTGGATTAACTATAGAAGGCTTATGGTACATGGCTTTGAAACGATTCAGTGTTTTTTTTGGTAATTTAATTTTACGATGAAGAAGGGAGGAATTATGCCAAGAATTATCATTACTGGGGCACGGTATATTCGAAAACTATTTAACAAAACAAGGTGTGCTTTACAAAGATGATACCGAAGGCCAATACTTATTTTATACCAAAGCCTCACAAATTTTAGAAAACACGTCGGCAAAGTCGCATTTAGTGTCTACTGACCGTTAAGAGAGAGAAACGAGAAATCTTGTTGCACAATACCGCGAAAGTTGACAAGCCACTAATGATCTACCATAATAATAATATCAGGCTGCTGAAATGAAGGATTAAGTTGAAATTTAAAATTAAACAGCGTCAAATAGTAAGCAAGATGAGATTAGTAAAGAAAGATGATACCCTGCCGGCGGTTAGGCGTAGCATAAAGAAGTTTCTTTAAAGAGAACTTGCTAGTGTTGTCGTTAAACATTTCAATATTTTTGGTGGTTTCTCATTCTAGTGATGGGTTCAGTTTTCAGTAGTCAGTGCTATAATGTGAGATACTAAAAGCCGGAGCCTTCTCAATGCACGATAAATCATATTCATATTTATCATGAAGGTTGATTAGTTGTAACCGATCTAAGTAAGAAGGAAAGTTGTAAATATCTACCTATGGAAACCCCTACAAAGCAAACCAGAGAAATTTCCGTTGAACTGCCTCAAATTATTTAATGTGAACTTGATCATAATTAGACCACAACTGATTAGCTTATTCAAGCAGAGGCCGAACGAATGTTATAAAGATACTTCGTAACGTACTGTGGCACTATTCCAGCTTTCCCTAGGAATAGAGAATTCGGAAAAATATTTTGATTGCATTTTGATCTAAATTGTATCTTTCTTGCCTAGAATTAGGCAAATCAAAGTTAAATGGGGAAAATTATTTCTCCCTTTAAAACTTTTTTTGATTACAACAAACTAATTTAGCCCAGCAGTAACAAAGATAATAATTGCTCCAAGAAATCGTATTGAAATTAAGCTCTGGCTACAATAACATCGTTAATGTAATAATCTCTGAAATGAGAATACAATCGTTTGCGAGAGTATGAGATTGGCATTAATTTATATTTAACTTGAGGTTGTTATTAATACACGATATGCTGAAGCTGCTGACGTCGAACTATTCCAGATCGGAGTCAAAATGCGATGAAAGTTTTCGACAAATTTTCAAGGATAAAAATTGGGATCAATACAAGATTACTACCCTAAAGCACTCCTAATGTTGCTGTAAGTGCTGACGTAGACGATCTAAAGAGTATCAAGTTTCTTGCATTCCTGTAGATAAAATTCGATCAACATTCCAGACATCCCCTCAAATATGATAAATATATGTGAAATGCAGTCAGATGCTTTGCAGAAATCAGTAGCGGCAACGTCAATTTATTTTCCGCGAATTCTGTCAAGTTGGTCGTTATGGATTTACTTTTTACAAAAACATATTGGGTGTCAGAAAACAGTGGTTTACAATAGGAGTACAGTGAATCATAAATAACGCGTGAATCATAAATTTTTGTGGACCGGAATTATAAAAGAGTCCTTCCAAGATGATGGAAAAATACAAATGATGGCGATCTTTGCAGAAGAACTGTCGATAGACTGGCCAGTCTGTTTCTGCATTTTTTTAAAACAATGGAAAACCATCTGAACCGAATGAAAAATTCTCTTTCAATCTGTTAATTTTGTTAACCACCGAGTCATAATCAGTTTGAAAAGTTTAAGAATGTTTGAGTACAGTCATTCATAGACTGGAAGTAGTTCGCGTTGGAGTCGAAATTGTTGTAAATCACTGAACGAATGGGGACTCTTAAGATTGATATTGACCATGACGGATCTTTGTAATCCCATTATATTCGTAGTTCCATTAATTAAATTTGTATAGCTCTATCCTGTAAAATCTACAACAACTACCGATCTCATTTAGTTTCAGATAAGGGAACCACTTTTACATTAAGTGGGTTCTAAGAATACTTCACACAACGTACAATTAAACACATAATTATTAAACCTGGTCTCCAGACTTATGAAATACTCATCCCTGCGTTATATCCAATCTATAGGATTAACAGAATATGCTGCGAAACTGCTGCACTACCTAATTTCGAGCTGACAGAGAAGCGTAAAAAACGGCGATTGAGCTATTGATTAGGGTTTCGAATGAAGAATAGTAAAGATGTTCAATCGAGGAAAATATTAGATCTGGAACGTTTAGTTAAATGTATCACGATGCTACTAGTAGTAGTAGCAAAATAACGACCTGATATTTTACTGATATCTATTATGCCAGAGGCGTTAATATCTTATCTGGTAAAGTCACATCAAAAGTTTATTCAATTGAAGACGATTCTGAACCGAAATACGATAACCTGGGAAATATTATTGAACAATGATGGTTAGAAAAATCGCTTAGAAAAACGAGACGGATGATTATATAAACGAGAAAATGATTGGCTGGACGGCTTAATTTTCAGAACAGCCCCTAATGAATCTGATTCAAATCAAATTTCAGAATCAAAATATTCTCAAAATTTGATGTAACCATTAAAATGATATAATTTTACACCAAGAGCCAGATAACTTTCAAGGTTCTAAAATTAGAAATTAGTAAACTACCTTACCGTACTGCCCCAACGTTAAATCCTTATAATTTTTAGGGAACTGCCAACCTTTAAAAAACAAAATCAAAAGTTTCATAACAATCTGTCAATCAATCACACCAACTACATGTTTGAGCGTAATTTGCTCGTGTTTACAATACAACAGTCAAACGGTGGATGAAGAAGTTTAAGTTTGGTCGTACGAGCACAAATGTCGAATATCGTTCAGGGAGGCCATCTGGCTTGACTATACTAGAAATGATTAAAAAGTACTACGTTTGATGACTGCGGACCACAAATTGAAGGTGCGTGAGATTGCTAAGATGGTAAACCTCTCAACTAAATGTGCGCTCAACATTTTACATAACTACTTGAACATGCGAAAGCTATGTTAGCGATGGGTACCGCGCGTGTTCACCATCAGCAAACGTTAGAAAGAGTTGATTTTTTTCAACGCAGTTTGGAAATGATCAAGGCTAATCGAAAGGAGCTTTTGCGCCGTTTTATAACCATTGATGAAACATGGATACATCACTACACATCACAAATCAAGGAACAAAACAATATGTGGAAGCTGCTGAAAGTAAAGTAAATCCGCTGTATGGTATAATTCATATTGACTATCTGGATCAGGGAAAAACTATCATAACACAATATTACAGTGAACGATGACCAAATTGACCGAATGGGGCTAAGAATTTCTGATGCTTTTGCCGAAGAAAAGTTCATTTTAATGAATTGAGCGCCGACTACTATATAAAAAGGCATCGAGCTGAGTCGAGGTACTTTCAAACAGCCTGGTATATTCAGTACATTTTGCAAGAATTTCAACTACGCCGTTCCGTGTTAATCTATTATACCTGAGGATATTATATTAGGGGGATAAAGAAAACGGCTTTTGAGTTAACCTCGCCAAGTTTTACTAGAGAGAACAGTAGACACCTCAATAACACCATAACTCCCTGTCGAAGTGCAGAATCCATCGATAAGTCAATACTAAAGGCTGGCATAGAACATCCTCGATTACTGCGTAATGTAGGACCTGAAAAGTGAACCTCGAAAGAATTGGCCCAAAATAGGAAGAACATTGGCTAAATTTAATTATAAGGGTAGTATTTTTTGTTAGTTTAAAATATTATTGGATACTACAATTTTGGTTTTTATTGTGCGTCAAACCAGCTTTCCTTATCTAAGGTATTATTAAAAGGCAATTTTCCTATTAATGTTCACTAGCACTGAACAAGTTGAAAACTCGTACGCATTTTTTCACATCATTGAGCGACGTTCATTTCGTTTTCGATTGACAAATAGTTAAGGTTTTAGTCCCACTAGTTATTTCAACCTGAGATTATCTAATTTGTTCTTTTATTCACCAATAATCATTGCGAATAGGTCACTCAATGTGAAGGTACCAGTTCGCTCGAGTGAGAATCGAGTTTTGTGGTGGATTGAGGTATCAACCGAGTCAGTGGAAATTGGGACCACATGCCTAGCCCAAATAGTGCAAATAATAAGAGTATCTCTGAATTCCTGCATTACGCCACAATCGTGCTCTTCTTACAAAATTGCTTCGTAATATAGAAAATTCTAAGGCTCTCTCTACGAATACCGTAACCTCCAAAAATCGAACAAAACAATACATATAATTGAGCTATTTAAAATGTAAACGTTTCAGTTAAGCTAAACAAAATGTGTTTCTATTCAAAATCTTCTAAACAACAGTAATCGATAAGACATTATAAGAAAATCTCATGTGCGAATGTCATGTAATATCATCAATCAGAATTAAGTTCACAAAACGTCGTGCACAGTACGTCTTCCTGTAAAGCTTATCTTTATCAGCATCACACTGATATGTTTATAATTCAATAAAGGGCGTACAACTTATCACACCAACATATCCTTATACCAAATTTAACAACCCATTCATTTTTATCAAAAACCCATTAAAAATTTATCTCGACTTTAGATATTCAAATATGTCTGGCATATTATTATTGTTATCATGATATGAGTAAAAATCACCCTTACCTTTTGTAAACATCCCTCGCGACACTGCTGTACACGTGCTGGTGGTGCAGATTGTTCGGAATGTAATATACCCGAGCTTATTTTTATTCCAATAACAAGGATACATAAATAAATCATATTTTTATCTATACACCCCATTTTTTTTATGTATGTATGTTATGTGTGTTTTATAAACCAAATACGAAAAGCAAAATAATAATTCCACCAAATCTGAAAAGCCCAACTAATTTTCACAGAATCACCGCACAACCCACACTCAACATAAAACTTTTTCCTTTAACATACACAACACAAATGATATATTAAACACAAATATATTTATACACAAAAACACACACACACAATTTTTTTACTTTTTTAATTGAAATATTAATTTTTAATTTTTCACTTTTCAACAATAAGAATTTTCACATAAAAAACCAAACTTTTTCCACTTTGTGATGTTACAACAATAATAAAATTTTGCACCAAAACACAAAAAAAAAAATCAAAACGAAAAGCAAATTGTATAAAAACCAATTTTCATTTGTGATACTACCAAACACAACTCATGCACCAGGTAAATTTTTCGGAAATCCCGTTTTATAAAAATTTTTAGTTTGCTTTAAAAAAATCGACCGATCTCACTTTAATAAACAGATTTAACCGAAAATGGCGTGCATACCTTCCGCGTCAACGTACAGAATTCAACTAAATTCAGTATTTTGAATATAAAAACAACAAAACAAACAAAATTATCATTTTCGATTTTATGTTTTTTATTTTGATTGTTGTTGCTGTCAATTTCATTCAAACAAATCCCAGTGGGAGCTCGTTATGATAATATAAATGTAATTTATAAACACACAGCTGAATATGCGGAATATAAAACGAGAGGTGTATACATAAAAATAAATCGGATAAACTCGTCTAACTAAATTTATGTTGCACTAGGCGAGGAGCTACGCTATATATAAAACATATCAGTTTGATTCGTTCACACGAAAATCTATTCTTTTATGAATGAACGCGTAAGGAGATGCGATGTATACGAGTGGTATAGTGTGTTGCTATTTGTGTACATCGTATATAATAAAGCGCTGAATAGCTTTTTATACACATAACTGATAACGTATACGGTTATACATAAAAGAAAATTCGGAAAATTGGAAAAATAAATAGATTTGTTTTTTTTGTACATATTCGAGTAATGAGATTCGAAAAAAAAAATAAATAAAATAAATTTGAAGAGGGCTTATGGAATGTATGGTTTTTTAAGTATGCATATCTGAATTGATTAGAAGTTGTTTTTATAGTTTATGTTATGGAGTTTCCATGTTTTGGGAAATGAGTGCATTACACACATCATCATAATAAATCTAGGGTATATAATGTCATGTTATAACTCCATATATACCATATAAACGATATATGTATATGCGTGTCGACCGTTGTCACACCACTTTACAGCTGATTGGCAATTTAGGCCACACAAACGTAGAATAACGGAATAATGGAAAATTAGAAATGTCATATTTTTACGTGATTGATTGAAATTAATCGATCCGATTTTCAGAAAAAATATGCGAGAATTTATCAGTTCAGTGACCCAGAAAATATAAATTTTTTGTCAATTTTCTTTTATGGGCGACGAAAATAATTTTTTGTTGGATTTCTCGTGTATTTTGAATATTAAGTGTGATGTTCGCAGATTCAAGTTGGGCCTTTTCAATAAGAACTTTCTAAAGTATTTTGGCGCAGTTTTTTGCGCGCAAACCGTTCAACCGTTACCTAGGCAAACTGCAGATGAAAACATAGCCGTTATGATTTAATTACTGGCCAAGTCGTGAAAGCCATTCCCGCGAAGGGATTACGAATATTGGTTCAAATAAACAATGCTGCCTTCAGACTAAAATATGTCCCACGACAGTGGATAGTTGCTGAAGTAAACCAGCAAACGACAAACAGTCCTACAAGCCGATTTCACTACTTCCTGTCATTTCAAAATTATTCCACCACACCAATTTGGGTTTAGGGAAAATCGCTCTACGATAGAACAAGTTCACAGAATAACGAACATAATAGAAGACGCACTTGGGAAAAAGAAAATATGCTCCAGTATCTTCTTAGATGTAGCACAAGTTTTCGACAAAGTTTGGCACCAAGGACTTGGGTTTAAATTGCATCGAGATCTACCAAAGCAGTTCTATCAAATTCTTAAATCTTACATTGCAGATCGGAATTTCCGAATCAAATATAACGGAGAGTACCCTGAACTAAAGAAAATACCACAAGGTAGCGTACTGGGTCCTATATTTCAGGATATGCCAGAGATATGCCAAATACAGAAGGAACAACGATTTTTGTGGGTGTGAGCTGTTGTAATAAATTCATGGGTACCTCATTCTTGTACCGGAAGGTAATTCGATGCATTTGATCGATTGTTGTGGATGTGGGCTATTTTATGGATGTGGGCTGTTGTAATAAATCCATGGGTACCTATATTTCTTGCACAGGCAGGTATTTCGATACATTATGATCGATTTTTGTGGGTGCTGGTTGTTGTAATAAATTCAGCGGTACCTATTTCTTGCATAGTAAGGAAGCTCGAAACATTATGATCGATTTTTGTGGATGTGGGCTGTGGTACTAAATTCAAGGAGTACTATGTCTTGCATAGGAAGGGAGTTCGATGCATTATGATCGATTTTTGTGAGTGTGGGCTGTTGTAATAAATTCAGCGGTACCTATTTCTTGCATAGGAAGAGAGTTCGATGCATTATGATCGATTTTTGTGGGTGTGGGCTGTTACAATAAATTCAGCGGTACCTATTTCTTGCATAGTAAGGAAGCTCGATACATTATGATCGATTTTTGTGGGTGTGGACTGTGGTAATAAATTCAGGGATAACTATTTCTTGCATATGAAGAGAGTTCGATGCATTATGATCGATTTTTGTGGGTGTGGGCTGTGGTAATAAATTCAGGGAGTACTATGTCTTGCATAGTAAGGAAGTTCGATACATTATGATCGATTTTTTTGGGTGTGGGCTGTGGTAATAAATTCAGGGATAACTATTTCTTGCATAGGAAGAGAGTTCGATGCATTATGATCGATTTTTGTAGGTGTGGGCTATTGTATTGTTGAGTAGTTGGCTATTGAGACTATTGAGTTGTTTTCTAGGGGTTTAACTATGCCATTTTATTGTAATTAATTTGTAAAAAAAATCCAGTACCACTCCAACACTACACAACAGAAATTCACAGAAATACAAAAGGCGTGGTGTGACGAAAAAATTGATTTTTTTAAAATTGCACCCCTTAGGGGTAGTTTTTTGGGGGTTCACCTATGCCGATACGTTGTAATTAATTTGTAAAAATTCTAGTACCATTTTCATTGGATTGTGCTACAAGTGCTGGTGCATCATTAGCTTCATCTGCTATATGGAGGAGGCGTAAGAAAACTTAAGAAAACGAAACAGTATTAATAAGGCAATTCTACAACATTTGCCAGAGAATTACAAAGAGACTGGACTACACGCGATCCAGTTTGATGAAAGAGTAAGGACTTTGGATCAGATAAAGGTAGAAATGCCGAAAACGAACTATTTTGCTTAGTTATTGTTACATCCGATTTCAGCATTTCTACCTGTATCTGGAATGTGTCGGCTGATGAGTTTCCGTACAGGCTCAAAGTCGTTATTATTTCATCAAACTGGATCGCATGTGAAACTGGAAACTGGACCCTCTATGCTGGCTGGCTCCAGTAGTAATTAGAGCAAAACTACTACTTCAAGATTTATGAGCATCAGGAATAGACCCAGTCAAAGGTACATCCCTAAATAGAAGAAAGATGGCTCAGCTATACATGTGAATTACCAAACCTAGAAAAGATTAAAATTGACCGCTGGGCAAATTACAAGCAACAGTCCCATGCCAAAAATACATTGATTTTGTGACGTATCGAGTCAAGCATATGCAGCTATGGTTTATACAGAGATTGAAAGTGTGCTACGGATTATTGCTGCAAAACCTAAAGTAACACCATTAAATCAAACAATCTCACTACCGAGGCTAGAATTAAATGCTGCAGTCCTACTATCAAAATTGCTCCTTAAAATAAGAACTACCTTGGATCTAAGCGAGAGACAAACATTCTGCTCGACTAATTATGTGGCAGCATTGGAATGGATAAACGGGAAACCACACAACTACAAAATATTTATGACCAACAGGATAACTGAAGTTCAATCAAATACCAAGCGAATGGCACTATGTACAGGGTGGCGGACACGAACTGTTACCAAAACAGAACGCCACAGAATTTTTATTTTTTGATGAATTTTATTGAATCAAAGTAAAAAATGTTCACAAATATTTAAATTTTCGAATTGCATTAGCAGTTTTCGATTTGGCCACCCTTAGCCGCCTTCAAACGGCCGACAAAGCTATTGCATGCAGCAGGAATGCGGTATTTTGGCCCATTCCCGCAGTAGATCTGCGGTATTTTGGCCCATTCCCGGCGAAGCGCTTGCTTGAGATGATCGACACTATGGTAATTTTTTGTCCCAACCTTGCTTTTCAAAATACCCTGAACCGAGAAATCTAGCGGATTTGCATCCGGTGAATTTGGTGGCCGTTGGGCAGTGAAAATGAACAGCGAAACGTTGTTTCTCAGCCAATCTTGACGGCCGAAACGTTTTTGTGCCCAAGGCTTCAACACTCCCTCCAACACATGATCCCGATAAATTTGAGCATTTATCTTGATGCCACGGTCCAAAAAACGAGCAGTGAACGGTTTTCGGCCGTTACGGCGGCCCAAACCATCACCATCGGCGGCGCATGGTTTCGGGTGGCAATCCGTTGGTCCATATTTTCAGTAGAACGGCCGGTCGTTTTGCTTGTTCACATATTGCACAATAGCGAACGGTGACTCATCGGAGAAAACCAAATTCGGCAAATCGCCACTTTCGTGCAAGCGTAACAACTGATTTGCTCTTTCCACTCTAATTTTTTTTTGAGCATCGGTGAGACCATGCGTTTTATGGAATTTCAAGGCCTTTAGCTCAAGATGATCTGTCAATATGTGATGCATCCGTTCGAGCGAAATGTTCGCCTAATGAGCCATTTTTCTACCGCTACGGCGCGGGTTCCGTGCCAATTTGTCCTTCACCTCCCGAATGATATCCGGCAATGTTGCAGTGCATTTCGGCCCACCACCATGGCGTTTTGCAATGCTGCCATTATCGTTATAACGATGTATGGTGCGATACACAAACATTTTATTCACATGCAGATGTTTTAACTGGTTAACAATCCGCGGCTGTGGTTTTCCAGCCAAATATAGAGCAATCACACTATTACGCTTGAATTCCAATGCGGATAGCTTTTTTTCTGAATATTTCCCACTAAAATGCTTTTGCACGCTTGTAAACAATGAACTCACTGGTTGGACAGCAATGATAGTCTGAAGTTGGTAACACTTCGTGTCAGTCACCCGGTAGTATCAAGTGAAAACCCATCAGATTGTGCATCGGGAGGTATACTATACACTCCAACCAACTGCTACATCACAACCTTTGGTGGGATGGGCAACCTGGTTAAAACTGACAACATACCCAATTTCAACCCCCAATAAACAAGAACCAAGTTCAGCTGAAAGATCAGAAAGGAAAATTATCCAAGTTCTTGTTTCAACCGTAAAGGAACCTACAATTGATTGTAACCGGTTTTTTCTCAATAAAGCATGTCCAACTTAACAGCAAAAGACATAAATACAGCTCATCTCCAACCTCATGAATTGAAGGTAGCCTTAAAAGCAATCATCAAAACAGTGCAATGTGTAGAAATTGAAGCTAAGATCAACAAGTTAAACAGAAAACAGTCATTATTAAAGTACAGCACTATGATAACACTAAATCCATTCATCACCAGTGAAGGAATATTAAGAGTCGGAGGCAGATTACACAACTCGGACCTCACATTCGACGAGACGCTTTCCATAATAATGCCAAGAGGCCATCACTTAGTAAAACTAAGGAGGAAACCGAGCTACACTGGCCTGCGGAAGATGGAAACACTGAATATCACATGCTATAAGAACTCCATCCAGTACATAATACTTAAGTGCATAAGGTGCGCTAGATTCAAACAACAAACCTCACAACAATTAATGGGTATTTTACTACCCAAACGAGTACTCGCGGCATCCCCATTTACAAACAGCGGAGTCGACTATTCTGGTCTCTTTTTTCCCCCCTGCTATCTGTTCTGGGGCCAAGGCTCTCCCAACTCTTTCGCGGTTTGCTTATTTACGTCCTTACCTTTACGCCTGTATTGGCCAATTCGAGGACGTACGCCATTTGGTCGGTAATTCTGGTCTCATTAACTTAAAATTATACAAAGGAAGTTGCAACAAAACATGCAAAGGATACATAGCCATTTTATAAGCATCGCAACAAAGGGAATTCATCTTGAACTCGTAAGCGATCTAACAACCGAATTCTTCGTAGCTGCCTTGAAGCGTTTCACATCTCGAAAAAGTTCTTGTCTAAAAATATTCAGCAATTACGGGACAAATTTTGTGGAAGCCAGCAAAATGTTAAAAATTCAAGCTCAACAACAACAGAAACAGCTTTGAAAGTGGAAAGTCCTCACTTCGGATGATTATGAGAAGCAGAGGTAAAATCCACAAAATGCCATCTTCATAAAATTCTTGGACGCAACATATTGACATTTGAGGAATTTTCCCCACTATTAGCCCAAATCGAAGGCACTCTAAACTCAAGACCACTGGCCCCACTATCCAACGACATCGACGACGACATTGCTCTAACGCCAGGCCATTTATTTCTTAATAGGACGGCCGATAATAAATCTCAGAACCTGATATCACAAACGTAAAGGTCATCACAAGATGGAATCTACTAACTTAAATAGCCCAACAGTTCTGAAAAAATGGTCCTTGGAGTATCTATCACGACTACAAAAACGACCAAAATGGCTAAATGAGCAAGCCAACGTCAAAGAAGAAGAACTAGTCTTAATCAAAGATGAACAACTTCCATCGACCAAATGGCCGCTCGCCAGAGTGATTCAAGTACACCAATCAAGGTCAAATCCAAGAGCAAATTTTACAAGGACATATGTATTTATTTAGAAGAGATCGGTACCATAAACATGTTAGCATCAAGATGGAAGATCGTGGTCCATTACGATCTCGATACTTATTACAAGGAAATTACCAACATAATGAGCTACACAAACGCCTTTAAAAAAATCTGCAACAATTTACAGTACGTAGAAGAAGGTCGAACAATATGCGAGGTGACATCCAATCCGCTTTAAAAGAGGACCTGGAAATACAGTAGGCCTAGTGCTTAGTGACTTGTTCGGGGTATTAACCCAAAGGGAAGCTAAACATTAAAAACACGCTATACTTCAAACAAGATCAAACGAAGATCATTTTCTGAGTCTCTTGAAGAACCAAACATCAATAATTGATGCAATCGCATTAACATTGTAAAACACGACCATAACATTAGCTCCAAACACTTCAATCTACTTGATGAAATTATTATTCAAGGAAAGCAACTACACTAATCGCCTGGTTAGCGACCATTGGCGCCATAATAAGATGGGAGATCAACGAAATACAGGACACTCAAAATACAATGATAGATGTGCTTACCCACTTTCAACATGGCAAAATTCATCCATCACTTCTTACATAATAACAGCTAGACGAGAACAATCTAAACAACCTGGCTGACATATAAACAATAAAATCGTGTTCCTGATTCAACTACCATTGGTGCACGTAGAAGCCTTTCAACTTTACAGCCAGCTTGCAGTTCCTGTCAGACCATCCATTAAATATCTGGCCGTTGACAAACGAAGAGAACGACATGCCCCGATCAGTGAGCTGGATTTTAGTTTCATCTCAAATTGTGAGTTGAGAGGAAATTCTTTCATCACGGCAGTAAAATGCAACACAAATGAAGTAAAAACGTTTTAATTACCATATGCCAATTTAACGTTTACAAACAATGAGCCAAACCTCATAAAACCAAGAAAACTCTGCAGAACAGCCACAGGAAATTCTAGCACTGGCAGATCTAAAAACCAAAATCAAATTACTACTACATTAGTCTTCAGTTGGAAATTTGTCAACATGCATATGAATATTATTTTACGAAAGGTTTACGGTTCTATTTATTACCTATTTTCTCTAAATGAATAAGAAAAAGCAAAACATGATTGTTTGTCTATTTTTGATGGTACTCGTATGTTGACTAAATGACTAATTACTGATACGTCACAATAATTCCTCAAATGCTTATCCTTTGACTGTCGACGTTCGACGACAAGTGTGTGACATGTCATATATATTTGCTCTTTGATGACAATGTCTTAAGTAAAACATGAGTGACAAGCCTTCGATGTTTCTCATATTAAATCACTTGATGGAGTAAGTAAACAATCAAGAGATATGAAAAGATTTACATTTCATTTTATGTAGCTCCTTGTCGCAACGACATCGCAACTAATGTTTTTATTAAAAACATAAGCGATTAAGATTTTGTTTGTCAAATTAGAAAATATTTTGTATGCAGGAGCTGGTTGTTTAACACATTGTATTTTATTTTGTGATAACAAATTGGAAATTTTAGTCCGCATTTAAATGAAATATTTTTATTGTATTTGTCCATACATACACAAATTTATTTCAGACTTATCACATACAATTCATCTCAGATATGTCACATAAGATTCATCTACGACTTCTAATATACGATTCACCTCAGTCATGTCATAAACGATACATCCCATATAAATAAATTTCTATATACGCATCATGCTTGGCTGTCGCTGATGAGTCATTAATGACGTTAATGACTTTCCTGCTGGGTCACTTCTTCGCTAAAATCCAAGTGTACTTAGATTTACGCCCTAAATTTCTTTGATTATAAGGCCCGAATAACGGTAACCTTATACCCTCAGACCGAGAAATTAACCGAGATCTGACTTGAACTATTACAACCGAGCCAACTAAAAGTGAAATCATCATAAATAGAGAAATATGTGGGTGATCAACGAATTTTAAAAGTCTACTACTAGCGAACTTCAGTCGTCCAAACAAAACTTTGCAAACCGATGGGTTAATAAATTAAAGTAAGCCATTGGCAAGTTCCAAACAATGAGTTCAATACTCTAAACTCTCCAAACAATGAGTTCAATACTCTTATAAAGCAACACCACCTTATTACCTTATACGATTCTACATAGTTAACCCAAGTGTTCATATTCAACTCGTCCCCTTCAAAAATTCCGCAAATAATTTATTTCACTTTCGGTCCGTTTAATTAATCGCCCAACTCCACAAAAAAATAATTTCGCACATATTTTATGTCATTCATCTGGTGGTGTGTAATTATATCGATCGCTATTTTCCTCTGCTAATGTCTCGAATTAATAAAAATTTCCAAACTAACTTTTAACTCTTGAGAACACCACCAATATATATACACATTCACACACACACACCCAAACCTCAAAGTGGATGGAATTTAAATTCTTTATCGTTCGAAAGATGAAGTGAAAAAAAAACCTAAAAAAATATTGAATTATTTTCCTTTTGTCTTGGCGCGCAAAAAAAAGCGAGAAAATTTGCTAAAAAAAAATTCTTCGTGGCAAATTAATAACACAGCGATGAAAATTTTAATGGAATTTATTTAACTTTTTTTGTTTTTGTTTTTTGTTCCTGACTAGTGGAATTCACAGGTATATATAGCAGGTAGGTATATATATGATATGGGTTCAGAATTTTAATTAGATTTGTGTTAAAAGCATGAAACCAAATTTTTATATTCAATTCCATTGCGAGAAATTTTCCATCAAATTGATTTTGGTGGATGCGAGTGTGAACAATTTTTTCGATGGTCGGTGAATGTCCTTACGCCATACGAATTCCCAACTTTTATTAAATCTTGTTATCTTTAAATTTTCACCTGGCTTCGTTTATTCGTTTAGTACTTGTACTTTATGTACCATATACACTAGTTGTATGTACGAAGGCTTATTTTACCCCCGCACACCCCAAAAATAATTTTGTATATTTATTTTTATAAATCAGGGTTAAATATAGGGATTTTGTGACTTTGAAAAATTAGAATTCTTCATCTTTTACATAATCCTATTAGAATGAAGGTTTAAAAGAAAAATTTGCGAATAGTACCGACATATAGTTTTTCCGAACTAGTCGTACCGTTTTAAGGAGGGTAACTATATAACACCCCAGTATAGTGTAACGCTTTCCTCATTCGTATATACCTTCCATTTCCACTTGTGGAAAATAGTGTCTGATTCGTACTGCTGTGCTCCTTGCCTCGATGTCAATTTATTTCCTTTCAAACTTTGTAATTTTCTTTTATATTTCTTTAACGTATAAATTGTTGTTGTTGTGGCAGTCTTTCGTGCGATAGAAAAACGTGTTCCGAATTAAATTTTCATTTTATTTAGTTTTTTCCATCAAAAAAAAATTTTTTTGTCTTTCGGAAAATTTGTTGAAAATTGTTTTTTGTTATACACACAAAATAAATTTAATGTTAAAATTGGTTTTGTTGTCGGTTATTTTTTTGTCTTAAGTTTTGGTTTTTTTGCTGAAGAAAACTATATACGTACAGTAGTTATATACATAGGTACGAACGTATATAGGAGTTTGTTCTTTTGTGTGTTTATGTTGAAAATTTTTTTGGGGTGATTATTCGAGAAATTCTGTAGTTTTTTCTACATGGAGGTTTGTTTTTGTATGATTGCTGCTGTTGAAAAGCAAGAGGATCAATCAAGGTAGAAATTGTTCGAAGATTGTAATTCCATATGTGTCATATTGTCGTGATCGATTTTGCAAAATGAAAAAAATTACTAAATAATTTATTCGGGTCGTTTTGTAACAGGTTCAACAAACGTAAGGCACATGCTGTCTGCATCGTTATATAAAATTCAAGAATTCGTCCAATTAAAATTCATTGGAATTTTGAACTAAATTAAGATTCGTTGTATTTTAATAGTTAATGCCATAATTTATCTCTGACATGCTGGTGTCGAAATCCATCAGGTATGATTGGACTTAAGAGTGAACATCCAACCCGCAACATTTCTGAATAATTAAGGTTTATGGCGACCTTGCTGAGAATAATCAGGAAATTATTTTCTATAAAGTAAAACAAAATAAGATTAAAGAGTTGCAGTGTTCAGGAATCTTGATGAACCCTTAAACCGTTATTTTGCTTTATCATAGCTGATAACTGAAAATTCAATTCTTGGATTAAATGCTGCATTTTGACTGATTGTTCTGCAGTTAGTTCGCATTTTGGTAGAGGCAGGTTCACATAAACAATGAACTTTTGAAAAATAATAGGCTACTCCGGATAAAAAATGGCACAACACATTGAGTTTTCTCACTAAGAGAGCTTGCAGCAACTAAATCGGATCAACACCGAATTTATTTTGCATACCAGTAGTCAGATAAATCGATTACTACTGTAAAAGTCGGTTTTAGAACAGATTTTTCGATCAGCTCCTCATAGATTTTTTGAAAAATAATTACCGAAAAATTTACTTAAAATCGACTTTTACCCCACTATTGGTACACACTTAGGCTGCGGGCCAATAGTCGGGTAAATCATTTACTAAGGTAAAAATCGGATTTAAAACAGACTTTTCAATACATTATAATAATCAACCGTGCGATATTCAATTAATATGCGACACGGTATTTTATAATTTAATAATCGACATTCATAAATTGGCCGTACGCATACACTGGCATTGACAAAATAAATAATAAATTAGCGACGTTCACTGAAGTTGATTTTTCTCGTACCATACCGGCTTATTCAATACGGTCGTTAAACCAAGGGCCTTCACCTACCCCCACGACCACGGAAAACAACGTGTCCGAGACTAAACCACAAGGTATCCATTCCTGAATGAACATTTTCAATATATTTTATTTCACACAATTTACGTTCACGCATATCACATAAAGTTATTTCAACTCGACCGGTCGAGTATATCGAAACATTGCATTTTATAAGCCAGCCTAAATGACGCGAACGACACGATGTCACACGACGAAAACCAGGGTGAAGATAATAAAATTCATAAACACCAGCAAAACAATATTAAAAAGGCCGGGAACATGCGGAAGAATAAATTACAGAAATTATGGACCATCATCGGACCAACAAACGAAGGCCAAGACGAATACATCAAACGGACGTTGATAGAACAATTGGTCCCGTCAGACGAACGAGAGTTCGAAACGCTACTTACGGGAATCGAAATAGGGGATCGAAAAACGTCCGAGGTGCTTCGACGCATAAAACACCTGGCAGGAAAAAATTTTAAGGACAAAATTATCGTTGTGGACACGTAAAATGACGGACGTATAACAATCGCGGTACAACGGAGGGAGTGGATAACGACACGTTAGAGAAAATGGCGGATAACATGTATGAGGCTCAAAACTTAGAGAAACCCTCCATCGCCGCATTTCAATCAAATCTAACATGTAGATCACTCCTAATCGGACAAACAAATTCTGACCAACAACCGACACCGTCAACAACTACAAATGCGCCATCACACGAGGACAAAATTAACAAACTCGAAAGGAAAATACGAGCCAGTCCGCTTGCACGAAATAATTCTCGATAACGTAACGCCGAGGTACCAGGAATATGCCATGTAAATGCAGCGCGTCATTGTCCTCGCAAACACAGAACGATAGATGAAAAACCACTAAGTCGCATTGTTGCGTCTGCTACAAATGAATTAAATAATATGAATAGCCGATTATTTATTCACGATACGAACAATAACCTAAATTTTTTTATCGACGCTGGAGTTGATCTTTCGGTACTCCCTGTCAGACGTTACGATACATCATCATTATTTTTGAATTTGAAATCTAACAATCTAGTTTTATTAGCCGCCAATGGCTCGAAAATCAATACCTAGTGCACGAAATTGCTCAAGGTTAATATCGGACTAAAACGCCCATTCATGCTTTCGTTTTAGCTGATGTAAATCGTCCGATCATTGACGCTGATTTTCTCGGTAAATTCGCTCTCTTAGTAGATTACTACTTAAGTACTTAAACAAAAACGGCTGGTATCAATGCCACATGGTGGAATTAGGGATTTGTTGCGCATCGGATTCTCCCGTCTCGTGCCCTCTTCATATGGTTCGAAAGAAATATAATGATTGGAAACCGTGTGGAGACTATCGCCGACGATTCTGCGACGATGCCGAATCGTTACCCGATACCACACATCCAAAAATTTTCCATGAATTTACATGGATGCTCTAGCTTCCCGAAATCACCCGTGACACCCGAAGTACATACACAAAACGTCAATTACGACTCCATTAGGTCTTTTCGAATTTACACGTATGCCATTTGGTTTAAGACACGCCGCTCAAACGTTTCAACAATTTATCAACGAAGTCACGCGCAATTTAGACTTCGTGTTCACGTACATCGAAGACATCCATGTGGCATCAAAATGAGGAACAAAAAACTACATCTCGAACAAAACAAACGACTCGAACTTTTTCGATTTTCTCAGCCAAACGATCATGCCGAATGGTATTAGCCATCGAAAGAACGAATTAATGCCATTACGGAATTAACACCCCAACCACGATCAAACGGATTCAGCAATTTATCGGCATGGTAAATTACTACCATCGCTTTATACCGAAAATATCTGAAACTTACTCTACTAAAGAAGCCCAAGACCCCGAAAAACTTATCTTGGCGCGGCGAATTCCAAGACGCATTTGCAAAATTAGAAACGGATTTGAGTACAGTCAAGTCACGTTATTGAAACATCCGCCGAATCACGCTAAGTTCAGTATTACGACTGATGCATCAAACACTGCTGTCGGAGCAGTTTTACAGCAATACAATAACGACTAGGGAATTACTCGCGATCTACTCGTACCTCTGATTAAACATTTTAGATATTTCATTGAAGATCGGGACTTCACTATTTACAACGACCATAAACCTATGACTAGTGCAAATCAGTCTAAAACTGAACGTAATCCACAAGTCGCGGATATGCTATTCCTCACGATCGGCAACGAAACGGAAACATCGAAACGAACTTCGACTGTCAGAAAAATAGAGGCACAAAAAGCAGACTTAGAACTTCAGGATTTACTTTCTGGTTCCGAATGTCCTGCTAGTTCGACGTATAAACTAGAGCTTTTTAAATTGCCCGGCATGGAAAACATCGCGAAACATCGACAAGCGCGAATCGCCCATAAATCGCAGAGCCGTTACAACGCAAAATATTCGACGCGTTACACAACATTTCACATTCCGGTATTCGTGCGACTCGTAATTTAATTGCCGCTCGATATTTCAGGCCAAAAATAAACATAGACGTAGGTAATTGGGCACAAGCTTGTTTATCTCGCCAGCGATCGAAAGTCCAACGGCATACAAGGGCACCGATTGAACTGTTCAATGGATCTCTTAAGCTGTGTCGACCGACTCACTCGATGGCTCGAATCTAACTACATGACCAAAACATTCGTAGGTATAACAGCAAGGTACGCAATTCGAATCAAATTGTTCGCCGAATTAACGAAACTCCTTGTTTCTCATAGAATATGCACGACTGCGTATCATAGAGAATGGCATGATCAAACATCGTCAAGAAATTCTACGTTAGCTATATCGAAATGAGTTATGACGCTAAATTGAAAACAGTATTGTCCATAACGACACAAAGCGACAAGTACCTCTCCATTAACCCATCATCCAATGTGCCAGAAAACAAACAAGCAGCAACGTCTGAAGAAACCTCGGACTCAAGAACTTCCACTGCAGCTCTTAGTCTGCCACAAACACAAACACCTGGAAATCCAACAGATTTGCCCTCATCAAATAAGGAAGATGGCTGTTCATTAGATATAAGACGAAGCGTGAAACTCCGGTGATGCTGCAGGCTGATAGCTGAAACTACCGAAGGGCTAGATAGCCAAGGAGGCTGAGAGTGTAGTTGCTCAGTAGTTAGATGCCACATCTTAGTGATTGCCACTAGTATTGAGGACACAACGGTGCCATATTTCATCAGGGATGATTACTCAGAAGTGATAAAGAGTATCGAAATTCTGAGAATCAAAATAGCCAAAATATTGAACGACCCGAAACCAAGAGAAGAGACTTCAATTAAATTAACACGAATTGAAATCACACAATTTTATGGGGAACCTATCAAATGGGCAGCCTTCTACGATTTATTTAGAAGGATGGTACATGATAATAAGGAGATCAATGAAACCATTAAGATGCATCAACTACAAACTACGGTGCTCGGGAGTATTGGAAGACTCATAAATCACCTTGAGGCAAACGGAGAAAATTACCAAGATGCTTGCGGAAGCTGTTGATGAACAGGTCAGCATAAGATACAACTGGTTACAACACATGTCAACACCATCCTAATCTTAACTACGACGCAATGGGAATCGGCAGCTACAATTAAATTACTGCATTATACTTCAACAGAAAGTATGCATGCAATACGTTGAGGATATATGAAATGATCATTGCTGATCCACGAGAGATGCCAACAACAAAATAATTCCTGGCCTTCTTAGAGCGTAGATTTCAAGCTTTAGAAGGCACCAAATCAAAATCCATAGTTCGCAGTGGTAGGGCACCCCCTCCGCAGGCAACAAGAGTTAACACATGTCACACACAAGCTTTAAGAAACTGCGCGTTGTGTAAACGACGATTTAAAGGACTGCACGAAATTTCAACAAATGCCCACTTTAGAGCGATCCAAATTCATTGCTCAAGATTAGCTCTGCAACAAGTGTTTCAAGGCGAAACCCTTCCTCTGCCCCCCATTCTGTACGATGTTTAGTATGTAATGAGAATCACAACACATTACTACACTCCACTAATCAACCACAACAAACGATGCTCACCATGAAGATTGAGGACCGTCCAAAAAATTGAACCAAAAGGTACATAATGATCACTCATTTAGTGAATTCATACGAGCAAACGCCACGGCGTTTGTCCAGGAACCAATTGGAAACCAACAAACAAAACTGCTACGGATGTTAATAGATCCTGGCTCACAAATTTCATTAATCACCGAGGAGGCATCGAAGCAGATAAAACAACCAAACAGCATGATTTTCGTCAAAATTCTCCATGGAAATGGAATTAGTGTTGCCGCGTCGAACACGGCCCTGCCTTTGCGACAAAATTTCGATTATAGACAATGAAATCATCTAAACAACCTAATGTGGACCGACCCGACTTATAACCACTCAAACAAAATTGACATCTTATTGAGGGTGTCTCAGCAACAGCGCCGGATTTAAATTTGCCGCCATTTTGTTAATACAAGTTGTACGGTGATTTTTTTTGACAGTTGTCACGGACGTTCTTACGTCTCTTTAAGATGTTCAACTGTTTCAGGCTTATTCGCATACACCATTGGTGTTAGATCACACGATCTTGGCGGCCAATGTTGATCGCCAAATCGAGAAATGACACGCCCTGGAAACTTAGTCTGCAGTAACACCATTGTTTCTCGTGCTGTATGGTAGGTCGTACCATCTTGTTGGAAAAACATGTCCTCCACATCAATTACATCCAATTCGGGCCACAAAAAGTCCGTTAACATTTCGCGATACCGCACTCCCAAGTTCCTGGATTCTCGGCCACAGATTCCCTTACTGTGGCTATATAGGGTGGGCTAATTAATTTTTTTTTTTTTAATTCAATAAAACAAAAAGTTCTCAATATTTTTTCAAATTTATTTTTTCATTGTAAAGAACAATCCTTCCGATTAATTATGGAATACTATTTCATTCATATGACTGCCTCGGCTGGCCTTGACGTACCCCATACGGTCGGTTCAATTTTTGAGCACATTTTCGATGGTATGTGGCATTATGTCTTCAATGGCAACGCGAATATTGTTCTTGAGAGCGTCAATCGTTGCTGGTTTATCGGCGTAACTCTTATCTTTAGCGGCATCTCAAAGATAATAGTCCAACGGCGTCAAATCACAGCTTTGAGGCGGCCAAATCACATCAGCGTTTCGGCTGATAATTCGATCTTCGAAGACAGTGCGCAAAAGATTAATTGAAACGTGTGCTGTGTGGCACGGAGCGCCGTCTTGTTGAAACCAAATATTGCCTATGTCCTCCTCTTCAACAAAATCGTTTATCATGGCGCGGTAGCGCTCACCATTGACAACGGCGGCTCCTTGCACATTTTCAAAGAAAAATGGCCCAATGATGCCACCGGACCAAAATCCGCACCAAACAGTCACTCGTTGAGGATGCATCGGCTTCTTTACGATCATGTGCGAGTTCTCCGTGCCACAAATGCGACAATTCTGCTTGTTTACATAGCCGCCAAGATGGAAATGCGCCTCATCCGAAATGATTAATTTTTTGCCAAAATTTTCGAATTAATGTTTCAATATTTCCCAGCGTTGTACAATTGAATACACAACCATTTTCGTTCAGCGGAAGGATAAAACTAACTTTCTGTCAACGTCTTTCTGATCCAACAGCAACATCTCCAGAACAAAATGATCGTGTTTGGTTAGACTGCAAATCAAAAGATAATTTAGACCAGAGAATTTCTCTGCGAAAGCAAAGCCTGCATCAGAGATGGTTTGGCCCGTGGTAACTGCAACAGGCAAATTAACAAATCTATCGTGGAAAGAATTTAAACGATGCTTTGATAATTTAGGCACGTAACAAATTCGGTAGAAATCTTTGGATGTTTCAACAAGACTCGGCACCATCCCATGAAGCCCGTGAAACACAAAGTTTTTTACAAAAAAATGTTCCCAGCTTTATTTCTTCACAACAATGGCCACCATATTCCCCGGACTTAAACCCAATGGATTTTTTCATACGGTCCATTCTGGAGGCCAAAGTATTAACTAAAAAATATGAGTCGATCGACGCCTTAAAAAGTGCTCTTCGCTGAGAATGAGACAAAATACAAGAAATGGGACAGGAAATACAACCCAAAAAGCTTATGACTGAAGAAGAAAAGATGTGTAAAGAACATTATCAGCAGAATTATCCCCGACGAACTGGCGGCCGTTATACTGCGCGAATTCCTTTTAAACAAAACGTGCCATCACTTGGCTCGTCTGAGCAGAGAGCCTTGGCTAGATTCATTCAACTTGAACTACGGTTTTCAATGGACAGTAAATTTTCGAAAAAATATCGGGAGTGTATAGAAGAGTGCGGCAATCAGGGACATTTGATTGAGCGTACGAAACAGAACAACAACGAATATTACATTCCTCATCACGCAGTGTTAAAGACAAGAATAACAGTAATATAAAGGGTGGTTAAATTTTAAGGGCCGACGTTGAATGTGAACCACACCTAAACGTCAAATTTTTTTCTGCTGTTAATTTGACATTTCTCAATTTCAGACTAACTCAATTTGAACCATGGAAAGATAAACAATCGAGCAACGAGTTAAAGTTATTCAGGCATATTATGAAAATGGGCGTTCAAATCAAAATGCATATCGTGCACTTCGTGATTTTTTCGGTCAATTTAATCGTCCAAATGTGCGTACAATCGGAAAAATCGTGCAAAAATTTGAGCAAACCGGGTCTGTAGGAGATTTTAAAACATCAGTGCATGCTCGTACAGCTCGTACAGCAGAAAATATTGCTGCTGTTCGCGATAGTGTGGCTGAAGAGCCGTCCACCTCAACTCGTCGTCGCGCCCAACAATTGCACCTTTCACGCTCGTCGTTGATGAACATTATGCATAAAGACTTGCATTTACGCGCTTATAAGGTGCAATTGACTCAAGAACTAAAGCCTCTTGACCATTCCAAACCTCGTCAATGGTCAGAATGGTGGCAAGAAATGGCAACAGTGGATGATCAATTTTCGAAGAAAATCATCTTCAGTGATGAGACACATTTTCACCTCAGTGGATTCGTCAATAAGCAGAATTGCCGCATTTAGGCGAATCATAATCCAAGAGTGATTGTCGAAAAACCAATGCACTCACAAAGAGTGACTGTTTGGTGCGGTTTATGGGCTGGCGGCATCATCGGGCCGTATTTTTTCCAAAATGAGGCCGGTCAGGCAGTTACTGTGAATGGTGTTCGCTATCGTTACATGAAAACGAACTTTTTATGGCCCGAATTGGAAGATATGGATGTGGGCGATATGTGGTTTCAACAGGACGGTGCCACTTGTCACACAGCTAACGAAACAATGGCTCTTTTGCGCGACAAATTCAATGGCCGTGTTATCTCACGTAGTGACGATGTCAATTGGCCGCCAAGATCATGTGATTTGACACCGTTGGACTTCTTTCTTTGGGGTTATTTGAAAGAAAAGGTGTACGTCGATAAGCCAGCAACAATTCAAGAGCTAAAAGATGAGATAATTCGGCACATTAACGGCATAGAACCTCAATTATGCCTAAGCGTCATCGAAAATTTGGACCATCGGGTGGAGGTGTGCCGCCGAGGTCGCTGCGGCCATTTGGCCGATATTTTGTTCCATACATAATTGAACCATACCATATTATCATAATAAAAAGAATTGACAATAATTTCCTAAATAATTTGTGTTTTATTCAAAATCAACATCGGCCCTTAAAATTTAACCACCCTTTACAACAAAAATAAGAGTAGTTTTCGACACATCCGCGAAAGGAAAAATTTACCAATTGTGGCAAAATTAATTACGACCGATTTCTACGTAAATGACATATTATCGGGTAATAACAATTCAGAAGATGCTCGGGAAGCACAAATCCAACTGATCAGTTTACTACCTTGGAGTCCAGGCACTGGATACGTTTGAATTCAAGGTGAATTTCAAAAACAAAGATGAAAGAATGGCCAAACCAAAAATGTTGTATGGAGTCGAGTTGAGTTGTTGTCGGTTGGCTATCTCCAACTTTGATACAAACTAAAATTTGAATGCAAACCATATGGATCTCTGGCGTAGGCGGGATCAAAATTTACCAAAAGACGAGGTGACCAGACACGAGAAGAGATAAAAATTTCAAGATGGATTAATTTTGAACTACGGATACAGGGGAAACTGCTCGGATTTTACAATGCTTCGGAAGTAGCTTACGCAGCAGTAATATACTTCTATGATAGGTCACGAAATAAAGCAACATATATAGTTGACATCAAAAACAAGAGTGGCACCGATATCCAACAAGTTAACCTTACCAAAATTAGAGCTATGTGGCGCCATTCCACTAGCAAAATTAATGGATACAGTACAACGAGACATGAAGATTGACAAAATTCCAACATATTTTTGGTCAAATTCAAAGAGAGTACTAAGTTGGGTTGATAACAAGCCCCACAAATTTAAAACATTTGTGGCAAATCGAATCTCAGATATGCAAAAAGTAAGCACGCCATGTCAGTGGTTCTACGTTAAACCCCTTGACAACCCAGCAGATTGTGCTTCCAGAGGCATCGATGATAACCAACCCAAGCAGAACCCAATGAAGTGTCTATTGGCATTAGTACGAAACCAGACATCGGGATACACAAGATATCCACCGATGGCGATCACTAGACATTTCCCGATCGGGACTAGACATAGTCACGATTCCAAAATTCTATAATGGACAATTACACATACTAGTACGATCAACAGAATACCTCATCGTTAATCTATATCGTGAATGTTATGCTCATCTAACCAACCAAGAACTGCACAAATACATTCAGATAAAAAGTGATGGATATGTGAGCACCGTCGCACCAATTTATAACACAAAATCTAGACAATCAGAGTGCGAGATGAACCTGCTGAGATACATAAACCAGAGCGATGATAGATTTACAGCAGTCACATTAAACCAGCCTTTTGAGCCCCAAATCAATGCACATTCTCTGTTACAAAACCATAAACGGTTGATTTAATACGTAATCATCAGATGACCAATTTCCGATCAGTTTGCCAAAGAGTTTTTGAAAAATAATTGAATTTACCGAAAAATTTACTGAAACTTGACTTTTACCCGATAATAGGCACGCAGCCTTAAGTGTGAATTTTAACTAAATTTTTCGGCAAATTCCATGACACACAAACGCTATGGCAAACTGATCGAAAAATCTGTTCTAAACCCGATTTTTGCTGTAGTAAACAATTTACCCAACTGTATGATTTGCGTACTAAAGTGGAATTTCGAACCGTGGAGCCCAAAATTTGTTTGAAGAGCATTTTATTAGCCTAAATCGAGCCTCTAACTATTCATATAACACTAGATCATGTATTGAGTTCTAAATTCAGTTTTCACACGATTTTCGATTTGGGTTCTGTTATCTTTTAATGAAAGATCAATGCTATGTAAAGAACGAGTGAAGTCCAAATATTTTTTATGGAACAGTAGATCGCGATTGTGCGTCCTAAATTGGATATTCGAACCATTTTTCACTTTGAAGCCCAACATTTAATACAGACGCATTTAATTAACTTATAACTAGCATTTTCCAAAATACCGTGCTGAATCGATTGTGCCTCTGAGATGGACGGCGAAAGCCACGATAGAAAAATCCACGATAGAAAAACCAACAAAATTTAAATTATTTTACAGATTATAAATTAAAAGATGCTGAATAACGAAATTGCACGTGCATCAGAGTTATATTCTAGATGTGAAAAATGCATTGATTGGCTGTTAGAGACGGTGCGACACAATACATTTCCTATCAAATTAGATACAGTTCTTAGTATAAATTTGTATAGTTTTGTATCAAAATTTTCTTTGGGCAAAATTTTTTATTACACCGTTTGAAGGCTTATGTAAACTTTCCATTACTTTGCGGTATGCCTTTTGTTCGTTTCCTGTAAGATGTGCTGTCCTTAACGATTTTATAGATTGTGAATGAAATGAAACCCCGGTTGAATCATGCAGAGTTTGATATGTGAAGCCTTAGTCTGAGAGGCACACTTACTATAGATACTAAAACCTCAAAAGGTATAAAACTTCGAATATACTCGTGCTAACCAACACGAAAAATATGCGGATCCTCAAATTCTGATTTTGGAAAAATTTGATTTTTATACCCGCGATTTTCCGCATTTCCGAGAATCACCGGGTCTATCGACAAGTGGCTTTTAGAATTAAAGCCAATTTATGGGAAATGAGTAAGTGTGATGTATATATTATGTTCCATTTTGCAGGACATTCACAAGGGATCTGCTCGAAACGCGATATTTCAAAACGCGATAATTCGAAAGGAGATATTTCAAAACGCGACATGGTACAAAACGCGATATGGTACAGAATGTGCATTACGAAGCGACGGGAGCGCAGCTGCCTGCCTGATATAACCCGATCCTATACTCCCGCTCCTATCGATTTTTAAATTCTTATAAACTGAAATTAAATTTCCCCTTTTCCAGAATGTACATTGCGAAGCGACTGGAGCCGACCCGCCTGATAGAACCAGATCCTAAACTCCCGCTCCTATCGATTTTTAAATCCCTATATCGCGTTTCGTACCATGTCGCATTTTGAAATATCGCATTTTGTGCTATATCGCGTTTTGAAATATCGCGTTTCAAATGGGACCCCATTCACAATGATAAGACACTTACATAATCTACAAATTTGTTGACGGATTTCTCAGTGGTGCGTGGTGTCGACTTACACGATTTTGATGAAAATAGTGTGGAGGGTTTTCAGAACCAGGAAGCGATTTCAATGAGTTCTGATTTCAGGAAAATTCGTTTAGATGGCCATGATACGTGATGTTGCACCATTTTGTGGCATGTTACACATTGTTGCAACGGTTTGCGTTATGTTTCATCAAGTTACGTCAAGAGTTTTTCGTTAATTACATTGCAGCACTCCAATTTGGGGTATGGTCGATTGGTCGTTGAAAATGGGATTTTAACATTATTTTTGGTGCTATGACGGGAGAAAAACATCACATTGAACGTTTACTTATTAACTTAAGCGCGATCAATACTTCAATTTCCTTAACCTTATTCCAGTGCAGATCATGCATGTCGCTAATATTTTTAGGAAGGTCTAGGTCCATTAAATCCTTAGCCAAAGTATGAATATATTCTATTGAGGACGACTGGTTTAAATCCGACGAGTTAAATATATTAAGGCGCTGTATATGATTTTAAATAGTTTCACACCAAATTCTCCCAAAGTATATGCAGCATCCAGAAAAATTATTCTTACCGATGAGAATCTTTTACTATTAGACAATGCTACTATCGCCCAAATGACCGTATTAAGTCAGAATGACCTCCAGGAAAAGCTCGAAGCAAATCTGTTATTGTTTGGGCGGGAAATCCAGCTATGGCACAGCCATCAAATTCATCAATGAAAAGGAGAATTATCCGAACTTGTAAGCATTAATCACACGAAGATTGAACCTTCTAGAAACTATAATCTGATAAGGCTCCCAAAATGATTTAGGCTCAACAATGGATTTGAGAATTTTTTTTTGGATTTTATCAACTTTATGGAATGTACCCTTCTCTCCCTACGAAGTATAAACTATCAAGACAGATGATTGGGAAAACCACCTAAATAAAGCCTATAATCCGGTCATTCACGGAGGTCCTTCAGGAATCATAAGCTATTAACTAGGATTTATATAGGGAGTACTTACTGACAGAGATTTCTAAGCTCCGAAAGACAGTGAAGTAACTGGATTGGATCGACACTATTATTGGCTCCTGAGACTTCTATCTGGATGATGTTGCCCTGTAAAATTTAGGCGGAAAACAAATACCGAACTGGTGGAGTATGGAACCTAGAACCTATCAAACAATTTGTAGAAGTCTTCACTAAAGCATAAGCACTAGTGAAACACAGGATTGGGAATCCATTAACAAAATTTTACATTGTACAAAAGACAGCTGACGAAGGAATAAAGGAAGTCTTTGAGACTCTTCTGTGTTATAGAGCGATGCTCAGACGGCATGGTTGTGGATTCTAAATGAATTCAAGCCGTATAAATTGGTCGGCTAGACGGTATACTTGCGGAACTTCAGAACCATCAAAAGACTAATCTTCGTTTGAAATGGTGGCCTGTATCTATAAAGCGAAATAGGGCTCTTATAGTGTCCCTTAGGATCTAAAACCTATCACTCTATCATCTTTCTGAAATCAGACAAGACCAGAATCTCTTATCTGTGAGCACTCTCAAATACTTATTGTTAGAAGTTTACAGATACAGCTTTGCAATTGGTACACCTTAGTACGCCCGATACAGAAATCACTGTTCTCTCAAGAATATTGTTTAGTGAGTTAGGAGGGCAGCAGAATGTATTCTCAAATTGGCACAAGATTGGCCAGCAAATGTGATTAAGGAGTCAACCCGCATAAGAAAAATCTAATCCTCCTTTACTAATTATAAAATTCCACAAGACCATCCTACTCTGAACGACATTAGACTCGCCTTTGCTGATAAAGCACGATATCTGGGTAATATCTTAGACAGTATGCTCAATTGGAAGCCAAGCATCTTAGAAATAGTAAACAAGGCTACTACATTAGCTATATGTACTCATGACTCCGGAAGAGTAGTTTGTGATCAATTGAACGTAAATTTTTCTGTTCGTCTCTCTAACTACTACGGCATGTACCAAGTAAAGGAGGCCGCGATTAAGTTCTTAGTTGTTTTGATTGAGACACAATACAGAATCCTGCCTCGGATGATATTGTAATCTACCTGGACAGTCAGGACAATATTTTATTAAGGCGCTTGGATCAGATTCTCGGACGTCAATGATAGTATTGGGTTTTCTCTTAACGAGATTAGTTCCAACATCCATGTATGTAGTTTAGCATTTTGGCCAAAACTGGAGGCCTATCCTGAATACGATACGAAAACGAAAGCACAAGATTCCTATTCCTAAGGCACTATAAGATATAACTGCAATTGAATAATTATGATGGGCACTATAATTTTTCACTGAAATCGATTACATTACATTACAAAATTTAATTACTTAATGAGATTTTCTTGCTTAAATTTCTTAAAGTATGACTAAATTTATCAGTTTGAAATAATTTAATTACTAGAATTTAATACATATTCGATAAGAGATTTTATTCGATTTGAGTGTTTTCCATAAATTCAAATCGATCTAAATAAATTTAATCCTACTCCTACTTAAGACATTTTAACTAGCCAAATTTAAAAAAATTAGGGCAGCGGTGGAATGTGATTTTAACCAAATGCATAGAAAAATATAAATATCATTCCCCCATGCAAAATGATAACTAAACTTACCTTCAAAACTTTAACATCTTTTTTAATAATTAAATTGCAAGTTGATCGAAGAGTTTCATTAAAATTCTAAATTTCTGCAAAGCTATGGGAATAGGCCAGTGCCTAAATATCCCAGTCTACTAGGCCACTCTGAAATTGAAACATGAGACATGTCGGTGTAAGATCTATTCAACTGTAAATAGCATGGTGAAATTTATTTCGACGTCTGTAGAATTTTACTTACCTTACCTTAACAGCAGAACCGGTGAGCCATGTTATACCTCTGCAAAAATGTATCGTCCGCGTAAGTATTTAAATATTTAGTTATCTATCAAGCCGTTGCTCTCTCTCTCGATTTTAATCCATTCGCCCAATTAAAACCATTTTTACATAAATTTTTTAAAATGGGTGGATTTTTTATTATTTTTCGCTTTTTTTAATTTCTAAACTTTTCTTATTATTTTCTTCTTCTTCTTTTTTAATTTAATTGTCACAAAATTAGAATCATAATGATCGTATATAGCAATTAAAAAATAGATAATATTTTCTCTATTACTCGTTTTCTCATTTTAATAATAATTTCTTGTCGTTTTATTTTTAACTTAACTTAAATATTAAATTATTGGTTTAGTTCTTAAATTCCGCCTCCGCCTCCTATACCACCTCCTCCGCCACCGCCACCCGCGCCACTCACCCCTCCTCCTCCACCTGTACCACTTCCCTCATTGGCACCAGCGATACCATTTTTTTGGTCTAGTTTATTTGAATTTGATTTGACCATATAGATAAAATATGTTAGGATTTCTTTCTCTTTTATTGGAATTGTTTTAAAATGTTTCATTATTGTCTGGAAATAAAGAACAAACAACTATTAAATTAATTTACATTTTAATAAACAAATGGATACGGAGTGTCTTAAAATTGCTTAATCAAGTCACTGTATGCATATTCCAACTATCTGTTGGTAGCAATAATATGACTACAAAGGACGAACGTGTAAAATAATGTTGCTTGACAAAGTACTGGTCTAGCCAGATAATCTGGTAAAATTATTTTGGGGCCACTTTTGTACACCTACTGGAAAAGGAAGATGGATGCTAATAGATCATTTATCTGCAAGACAGCAGCACAAATGAGCGTTGATTTCCAGGAAGTTTTTGTTTTAATTATTAGTCAGTGTGTCATTAGACATTTTAGGTTACACATATATACTAAGAGATGGCAGCACACATCGCAACCTGCCAAAATAACCTAAAAACCCAAATTACATACTTACTAAAGTGCACTGCTGCCATCTTTTGAAGAATAATGTAAATCATACTGAAATTTTCCGAAAACACTATGTGATTTTTTCTGCTAAATAGCTTTTCTGCGCTATGACGACTAGTTAAATTGGGAATGTATCATCTAGTACATTAATAAACAGCTTATTGATTAATTTTTATATGATTTTTTCACGCAGCCTTAATAAGGTATGTTCATACAAAAATATAAGCTTTTACTTTTTCTCACCAGATCTGTGACCAGTTCAAAATTAATATTAAAACATCACCTAATATTTTACTCTGTATCCGACAGAACAAAAATATCGAAAAAGTACGCCTAATAAAGTTTTGAATGCATTGACTAGGAACGTGCAAATGTGCTATGCAAATATTTTTTTCCAAGTTTCTTATTAAAAAATTATTAACTTTGTAGTTTACGTACAATTTTTTTTCAAAAAAGATTATTTTTAGCAGAAGCGCTCAGGTTGCCATCTTCCGACAAAACAATATATTAATATTAAAACTTAACCTAATATTTCACCCATTCCCGACAGAATATAAATATCGACAAAATGGTCCTAGTAAACGCAAAGCTTTTAAATGAAAGCTCATCTAATCTAACTTGATTGTGTAGATTTTAAAAATAATTTTACTATTGGATATACACATAAGTCTTCGGCGTTCGCCAAAAGATGGTACCCCAGTAAGTTATGGTTAAAATTGCCCGATATACTACTGTGGGCAAAAAGTAATAAGACTTTTAAAATTAAATTTCGTGCGGAAAACCATTCGTCGAAATATTTCTTTTTCTATGTTGGTATGACTGTCAATGACATATGTGCCAAATGTCACATCAAAATAATCATTAGTGTTTAGTATACGCTTGTCTTTCTGAAGTACAAAAAGTGCATTCGGCGATTTTTACAATGAGTGAAATTATTCAACAGAGGTTCCATTAAATTTTGTGTGCGGAATCAATTTTGTGGTGCCGAAACGTTCAGAATGTTGCAAAAGGCCTTCGGTGATAATTGTATGTCGCGAGCAAGTGTTTTTGATTGGTACAAATTGTTCAAAGAGGGTCGAGAAGTGACGATGAACCTCGTCTAGGACGGCCATCAACATCAACTGATGATCAACACGTTAATAAAATCAAGGAATTGGTGCTCGAGAATCGACGATTAACAGTCAGAGACCTTACTGGCATCGTTGAAATATTGGAAGGATCAATGAAAACCATTTTGAAAGATCATTTGGGCCTAAGAAAAGTGAAAGCACGATTGGTTCCAAAATCACTCAATTTTTTGGAAAAACAGCGTCGCGTTGACGTCTGTGAAACAATGCTTTCCGACTACCAGGATGTCATGAAACGCATTATAACTGGCGATGAGTCTTGGATCTATGCTTATGACCCGGAAACAGACGATCAATCTGACGAATATCGTGCCAAAGGTGAGCCGAAGCCGAAAAAACCACGTCAAAGCAAGTCCAAAATCAAGGTGATGTTGACAGTTTTCTTCGATTATCGAGGTGTGGTGCACTCCGATTTCCTTCCGACCGGCCAAACTGTCAACAAGGAATACTGTTTGAGTGTTACGCGTCGTTTGCGCGAAGCTATTCGTAAAAAGAGGCAGGTATTATGGGTCGACAACTCTTGGTTTTTGCACCACGATAACGCACCTTCTCATACTGCATTGGTTTTACGTGATTTTTTCGCCAAAAATTCCACCCATATCGTTCCGCAACCACCGTATTCACCTGATTTAGCTCCGTGTGACTTCTGGCTGTTCAGCAAACTCAAACGACCGCTCCGGGGAAACCGTTTTGAGAGGGATTACTTTGAGGGGGACGAAATAGATTTGGAGAAATAAATAAAGAATTTTAAAATTATGAACAAGTCTTAATATTTTTTGCCCACAGTATTAAAACGTCAGATCCAAACGTTAGACATCTGTCAACAACATAATCTTAAAATATTAGCGATTTTGTATCAGCGTCATATATTTCTTGTTAAAAAAATGTCGAGTTTAGACCATTTGAGTCGAATAAGCGTCATTTGCGAAACTTTTGATTTACTTCTTTAATTTTAAGAAAATTTCAGCTGAGACGCATCGATTGCTTGTAGGCGTATGACGAGGCTGCCTTAAGTGAGAGTAGTCGAGAGTGGTTTCAAAAATTTAGGAACGGTGAATTTAATGTCGGAGACAAAGAACGTAGCGGAAGGCCTAAAGTGAAATTTTTGTCATGTGAAATGCTGCCTGGCATAAACGAAAGGGTTTTTTGCATCCCATAGTTACTGGTGATGAAAAATGGATCCACTACGATAACTCAAAAAAGAAGAAATCATGGAGACCACCTGACCATGCTTCAACATCGACAACCAAGCCGAATATTCATAAAATAAAATTCATGTTATGTATTTGCGGGGATCAGTTTGGTGTTGTGTATTATTAGTTGCTAAATCCGAACGAAACCATTACTGCAGCTCTCTACCGATCACAATTGATGAGATTGAGCCAAGCACTCCAGGAGAAACTCGACCACTAGTACTCCAGACACAACAACAAAATTATTATCCTGCATGATAATGCCACATGTTGTGGCATCAATCAAAACCTACTTCGAAAAACTCAATTTGGAAGTTTTACCCCACCCGCCGTATTTACCAGGCGTTGTCCCGTCTGATTACCACTTGTTTCGATCGATGACGCATATGCCGCCAATTCTTTGAATAAAATATAACCCGCCGATCTTTCACAATAAATGCCCAATTTTTAATAAAAACAGCAGAGACTTATTTGTATACCCAAGAAATTATTTACCTCAGCACCTTCAACCCAAAATATTATTTCCACTCTTGATATTGGTTTCAAGCATTTAAAAAAATTCTTCCTTAAATGGAAAACATTTTACTTTACAAGAAAACGACCTTCTAAATATCTCCTTCAACGTAAATAATTATTAGTTAATAATTAAATAAATTTAAAACGACCCAAAATAGTATATTCTATAAAGGTGTAAAACTTTTTAACAACCTCAGTAATGAAGATAAAGATGATAAAATTTCAAATCTCAAGTCGAATTTAAAAATGACTCTATACGAACAGTTTATTGCTAACTATAATACTTATCACTAACAATTTTATTTTAAGTTTATCCTTGTCCCTCCTCTATTCAAATTGTTGTTGTTGCTATCATTAATGCTATTTAATCAGATTATTACGTACAATATTTAATAAATATTTATATGTATTTATATATGCATCATTCTCTTGTTAATATTAAAACTTATAGAAATTAGAAATATTTTCCTTTATGAAAATTGTAATATTTTTTCCTTGGAAAATAATAAAAAAATCAAAAAAAAAAAAATAAAAAATAAAAAAAAAAAAAAAAAAAAAAAAAAAAAAAAAAAAAAAAAATGCAAACATTGGGTAAAAGGAGTTTATGCATTTTAAAAATTACTATCTGGGTATTCTAACGATTTACAAATATTGATAAACAACAAAATAAATTTACCTAAATAAAAATATTCAAATCATTGACACCCTGAACTTCTTTTTTTGGGATTATCTCAAAAGTGCCAATAAGCCGGCAACAATCCAAGAGCTATAGGTCTTGCTTATTGGTGGAATAGAGGAGCAATTGTGTCAGGATGTTATCCTAAATTTGATGATTCAATTAAAAAAATCAAAATCATACCAACGCAATAATTTTTTATTTATTATTCTCATGGTGAAACTTTTCTCTCATGGCCCGCCCTTTATATGCATTCAGATTGAACTTAAACAAGGTCATGACTTATTCGACACTTAAACTGTTAGTCTACCACTGAGCTCCATGGCTCTTCTTTGTGAAAAAAGATTTGTAAGACTGCTCACATGTTTTATTAAGAATGGATACCCTCTGGAGTTCATAACAATCTCAGTTACGTACAAAATTTAGGAAAATTGGGATAATTTTCTTAGATTGAAATTGACAAACAAATAACCCAGTAACAAAACAAGTTGCCACATTTAAACACTTTCGCGTCTGTTGAATAAATATCATGTTTCACTGGAAGGGGAGCACTAGTGTTGTTCACTGGTAGGGGAGCACGGGTGATGCAGCACTTTGGAACAGGTCACTCGTACTAGGCAATTGTTTTTGACTGGATAACGGTAAATATTTTTTTGTAAATATTATTCAGTCTCCTTTAAACAATTTCAGCGTGTGCCCACAATACCTCGCCGCGGCGGCCCCTGGTAGCTACATCGTAACAAGGATTGTCTAAGTGTATGTGGGTTGTGATTCTTCTACAAGAGGTTTGCGTAGGAGTAACAACTCAACCAGGAAAACAAAAAATATTACGAAGCTTCAACAAAAGCCCCGAATAATTTACTCGGATTTACAACGATCTCGGTCACTAAATAAGGACATGATTCAAAATTTGGAACATGGAATGTATTCAGCTTAAATCGCCTAGAGAGCATCCACCGACTCATCGATCAGACATCTCAGCACACGCTTGATTTATCTGCACTCCAAGAAACAATGCCGCTCTTTTAGGCAAATCCGAACGGATGCTTCTGAATTTCGAGGTAATGATTTGTATAACAACGATATATTTGGAAGTTAAATCATGAATAGATGCCTCGAACATGCACTATGTCTCCCATTAGATGGATGGACGACGTTAAACAGGACTTTCAAAGAATTATCGTGTCTGGTGCCCTCTTGTTACGGCTTGAATTATGTGGAAAAAATTAATTGTGTTGCATTGGAGAGTCCTCAGGGACCATCAATCTGAATAGATTTATAATATGAGATAATTATGGTCAGTTTTAGAAACAACCACTACCACACCCCAAATGTCCATACTACAACATGGAGCTGCTACACGTTAAAAATGTTCGATGCCTAAATAAATTAACTAACTAACTAACCAAACAAATACGTTGGAAATGTGGAACCTCTTTCATGATTAAAGAATACCGATGATGTACCGCGAAATTAAACGTATCGCTTATAAAAACTATCCTGAACATTAGCCTCTGTCAACTTTCCAATTTTAGTTGATTCACCAGTTTCATTACTTACTGGAGTTAAATTTTTACGCATCGTACATTTTGAATTGTTTCAGTATAGCGAGATAGTTCGATGCTTCTTTTTCCACGTAATAAATTGGTTAATAACCAATTTTTGGAGTAGAAATTACAAGTTTCCTACTATTTCGTGCGGTGCACTATCGAGTTCATACTCAAAAAGAATGGATGATTATTGTTAGATTTTATAATGCTAAATGTGCCAACAATACGTACCACGATTCTGGAGTTAACATGTACACTGTTCTTTGATTTCATATACTCATAAGGAATCATCAGATCCCATCACCGATACAAAGATTGGAAAGACCGTGTTTCATATATGCTGAAAATACTACTAGCAGTCTAGGTATTCCCCTCACTCGAGTGTTACAAGAACCGATTACAACTGCAAATACAGGCATCGACCTATTATGCAATGTTTTTGATGTCGATTGGTTACAATTCATCAAATCCAGTGACAGAAATTGTGAAGTTTCTTATATTCAGAAAATTTCAACCTAACGGACATTTGAATTCAGATCAGGATTCTGTATTTACTACTAGTCTCCCACATAGCTTCTAGCCCTTCTAGTTTTCTTAAAAACGATTGAGCATGGATCGACATCTGACAAGCTCATTATTTTGAACCCAGCGTTTTTGCTCCTGTTTGTCGAAGAGGATAACAGAACTTAAGGAGCTGTACACTCATCGCGTAAGGAAAATCAGCGCCGAGCCGATCGATGATTGCAGAATTTGGTTAACAGATACATGTACTTTGAAACACAAGGTTCGAGCATTGCACTTCACCGATTTTCACAATAATTACATTGTAGAAAGATTCGATAGTCACATTATCATTAAAGAAGGTTATTACCTTCTTATTGTCAATATATATTATAAATCACAAGATAAAGACGTTTGATAACACTGACTGGTAAAATTGTGGTTTTGAACTATGACCACAGCTAGCTTGATACTGAGTAAACGAATCTAATAAGCTTTAGAAAATTGGTTTCGCTCACTGGTAAATTAGTACTACCCAGGGGTAGCGCCAAACTTCCTAACAAATCACATTAACAATTGATGACGAATTGCATCAAGCAAAAAACTCAGACGACCGCACGAACACATCAAGGTCAATTTCACTGCTGTGTGAAAGTGTAAACGTATCACTTACATCTGCTAATTGTGCTTTATTCATTCCCGGCCTCGTTGAAACTTTATAGTGACGTTTATAACGTCGTAATGTGTTCACTTGCAATTGATATAGATCGACTTCGGGTATATCGGTATCCGTCTCATTGCTATCCTCCTCCGAATCTTTCCTTCGTCGCTTTTTTATGAACGATTGTATCCTTCCTTTATGAAAATCACATATGTATATGTGTCGGGCCTAGAATCGAAATACAAATGAGTATTAACTCTTTATGTCAGGGTTGTGTTAATTTTTCTTTTGTTACCTGATTATCTATACTCAGTTTAAGCTTTTTTTGCGTCACCGTTTTCTGGATGCGTTTATTGTATGAAGCATTGCCCGCTGGATTTCTACACCGTTCGCCGTCATCGACTAAACAACATATTTGATCGGTAGGACCGCGTGAATCCTCCTCCCCACTACTGAACCCGTTGTTCATATTGGTTTTTGTTTTGATTGATATGAATGGGTCAAGGGCTGCACAAAAATCTAACCCCGCGTCCCTATTTTTCAATACCGCGTCACTATTTTTGCCACTTTATACACATTTATTATATAAATTTACACAAATAATTTAATTTAACAACACTAATATAGTAAAGTACAATTGTAGGGCCTTCTGGTTTTGGTTATGTCGCACAAAATACAACCGAAATGTCTGATTTCATAACAACAACACACACAGGGCGCAGAGTGATGAAGGAAAACTCGGAAATAACTTTTGCGTTCGACTGACACACAAAAAAATGCAAAAACACTTTCAACTTGAGTACCGTATCATACAGTTAAATTTTTTGTACCACAATTGGATTAGATTATTCACCATTATAATTTTATAAACACAATTTTTGATTTAACTTTATACAACTAGAAATTCACAATTTTGGCCTCCGCAGTACACAAAAAAAAGTCGCTCGCATTCTTCCCGGTTACACACCATAAATATTTTGTTTTGTATTTTTATTCCTCATCATATGCTTATCTCGTTTTGACAAATGTCGCAATATGTGATACTTTCTCTTTTTATTGTGTATTTTTATTGGACATTGTTTATTTATGTTCCTTGTGTTGGTTTTATTTACAAATACTTCGTACGGGATGTCGTGATTGGCCAATTTATTTTACTTCTATAATGATCCAACTTTGTATGTGCGTTCTTAAGTTTATTAAGTTCATTACGTTATGTAGTATTTTCACAACGTTTTAAAGCGTAAACTTCGCATGATTAAATTTATTTTGTTAAATTTCTTTAATATGTGGAGGCATCACATAAAACCGTAATACACTTTTTTTTCCTAAAAAACTCACGTGTAAATATAGACATTTTATTGGTCATGTTATACGACATAGAAAACATGATACTAAATCGACAGTGGTAAATAAAGTCACGGTGAAACTACCACCATTTTGGTAAGCAAATGTGGAAATATGGTTTCAACAAGTCGAAGCACAATTCCAGTTAGCAGGAATAACTGTCGATTCAACCAAATACTACACATTGTTGACAGCTGTAAACACCAAAATATTGTCCTAGGTAACAAATGCTGTAATTAATCCGCCAGCTGCCGATAAATATTCAACATTAACACAAGCCATATTGGAACAATATGCTGTGTTGCTTTGCTGGAAGATGTACAGTTAGGCCATAACAAATCGTCCGGTTTTTTAAACGAACATTCGCGGTGGATCAAAAGTTGAAGACGAAATGCTTAAACAAATTTGAATGCAACGATTGCCGAATGCGATTCGAATAATTATTTTAACGAACGACGCAGTTTATCGAAGCTGGTACAAATGGCGGACAAATTAATAGAGTTGAGTGACTTCCCAAATTAATTCAGTTGAAAAAGCAGAAGAGTCAACCTCCACATTATTTACTACAATATCCTAACTGTCAGCTAAATTAACGCATTATCGAATCCAACATTCTGGTAGATTTCAATCACGTGAACGATCAGCATCATGAGGATCAGCCACAACACCTGATTCATCAAGAACTGAACCGAAATATGAACAGTGTTGGTAGTGTTATTTCAAATTCGGCGAAAGAGCACGGAAATGTAAGAAACCGTGTAACTTTGGTACAAAAAACCTAAATGTTCAGTCGGATGAAGGGGGAAATTTGATTGAAAATTATAATTTAGAAAATTTTATTAATCGTTTATATATTTCGGATTTAAAGCCGAATCTGAGAGCTGACATTTCTGTTTTGCCCCCAAACAAAAATGAAAAGCAAAAACCCTTAAATCGAACAAAACTCTTCGAGAATGTCAACAAATGTTAGATTGCGACAGGTATTTTCGTGGCCATTGTAAATCAGTAAATTATCAACAAAAGGAAAAATCATTAGGTATTATAACTTCCGACGTCACGGATCCAATAGCGAATATTCTACGAGAATAATAAAGACATCACAGTGCCACACGATCACAGAAATCCATCAAAAGGGAATATCAGGTCATCCAGTGTTTAGTGGATAAATTAAAAATTGTCCATAGCGAATTTGAATATTTGTCAAAAATGGGAAATTGCCGGCCATCCAAAAATAACGGACCGCTGCATATTGTGAGAATTGCCGCCGCCTGAATGCAATTACTGTTCCGAATCGTAACTCGATTCCGTTCATTCAGGATTTTTCAAATATATTGCATGGTTTTACAATATTTTCTACCATCGATCTTCAACGGGCATACCACAAAATACCGGTGGAACCAGCGGATATACCAAAAACCGCGATCACAACGCCGTTTGGTTTATTTGAGTTCCTTTTCACTCCGTTCGAACAATGTAACGTGGCGCAGACACATCAACGCTTAACAAACGAGATAATAAAAGAATTACCGTTCGTGTTCCCTTACACCGATGACATTGCTATTGTGTCGAAAAACATCGAAAACATATTTCCATGGTATTTGAACGTTTACGACAATATGACCTCAGTATAAACGTTGCAAAGTATGTATTCGGTAAGGCAGAGGTGGAATTTATCGGATATTTAAGAACTCCGGCTGATTTAAAACCATTGCCAGAAAGAATCAGAGCAATAGAGAAATATGAACGACAGCCAACTACTGCGGAATTGAAACGTTTTCTGGCTAGGATAAATTTTTACCTGAGTTTTATACGTGGGCTGGACAATAATCAATCAGTTTTGTATAAACTAATAAAAGGTAGCAAGAAGAACGATCAAACTTGAATCAACTGGGTATCAGACAAAGCCGTTGGCGCGGTCCAAAATCAATCAGTAAATGGTAATGAATTCCAACCATTAGGATTTCGAAGAAATTACCTGATACTGAGCAAATGAGTCATACCTCATACTTATGACAGAGAATTAATTGATATTTACCAAGCCGTAAAATATTTGTGGCGTTTGTTAGAAGGAAGACAGTTTTGAATTTAGACGGACCATAAACCACTTATCTTCGCTTTTAATCAAAAAAAGAACCGTCGACACCGCAAAAAATCAGACATATCGATTATATCAAACAATTTACCACACCGTCACATTGATGGTTCGGAGAATAATATTGCCGATTTGTTGCCCAGAATAAGTTCGGTACATTTAACGGGCGTAATAAATTCGTACATTGACATTCATTTCAGAGTAAAATTTTAAGAACCGAGTATGCACTGTGTAAGCCCGCGGTTCATAAATAAAAACACAGTGTGCAGAGTAAAATTACTCAGGTTGATTAAAAAAACGTAGAGTAATTTTGGGCTGGGCACTGCTTATGCCCAGGTTGCATTAAAAAATAAATCCAATATTGAACGGAAACGTTACGAACATTTTATTATCGTTAAGCCGGTTAGCCATGCCAAATTTGGAAACAAAAATATGTTGTGACATTTCACAAAAACGAGTTGGGCCATTCGTTCCGTCGGAGTACCGACAGCCAATCATACGTAAAGTGCATGAAATTACCCACCCGGGTGTTCGTGGCACACAGAAATTAGTTTGCGGCCGATTTGTGTGGCCATCAATTAACAAAGATTGTCAAACATTCGTAAAGTAATATGTACAATGTCAACGATCTAAAATACCACGACACAACAAATCCCCGATTTCGAAGTATATTCATCCAAATTCGCGACTTGAACACATCAACATCGATATTATTGGACCCATGCCACCTTCAGCTGGAAATAGATACTGTTTAACAGTCATCGATAGGTTCACTAGATCTGCAGCAGAATCTGTCGCTAGACATCTTATCACAGGATGGATTCAACATTTCGGAGTTCCAATAAAAATTACATCGGATTTGGAACGCCAGTTTGAATCGCAAGTGTTCAGAGAACTGAGTAAAATTCTAGGCGTGAAATATTTGAGAACCACACCATACAATCTGCAAGCCAACGGGATAATTGAACGTTGGCACGGGACTTTAAAACAGCCATTAAATGTCATGAAAATTACTACTTCTCAAACTTGGTGCTCATGATTTTGTTTGGCCTACGGGTCGTGTACAAAGACAACTTGAAGGCATCTCCGGCAGAACTGATACTAGGTCAAATATACCAGGAAAATATTTATGTCCAACGAAAAACGGAAAACAGAATTCAGAAAAGTATTTCAGAGAATGATGTCTACTATTCGGCCTACAACAATCACTCATCACGTTAACGCGAAAGTTTTGTACAAAAGGAACTTTAAAACTGCTCACACGTATTTGTGACATCGGATAGAGTACGTCAACATTAGAGATTTGGAGTAGATTTAGAGTGTTATCAATAATAAAGGATCAAACATTTCTATTGATCCTCTGAAGGCAGCTTTCATTCCAAGTGAAACTGAAGGACAAGTAATACCGAAAGTGATAACAATACTTCAGGAATAACATCTGTTACTCCATCAGAAAAAGCTACGACACCTGTACCATCACCAATCAAAACTACAAGGACAGGAAGAAGAGTAATAATATCCGCTCGTTCTCACTAAGGGCGGAGTATTGTGGAGTCATCACATAAAACCATAATACACTTGTCATCATATCAATCTGCAACGTCTACGTATGGTAAACCTGTTATAAATTGTTAATCTCGTAATTATCTTTTTTTTTCAACTAAAAGAGCCTTGAGTCAATTATTGACTGACAATTATGGAAATCGGTTAAAATAATATATGCCACGCTCTCTCAGCGTCTTCTGCGCTGTACGTTGCTGGAAAGGTTTTGGTCTCATCGCGTATTACTTTTAGTTACAACATCTTATGGCGCGCGAGTGGTCGTCAGGGCAGCAATGCGTTTCTGTAAATCTTCTTGGAAATAGTCAGTAGAAGTTAAGACAGCCTGAATGTAATCTTGCACGCGTTTGGGATTTTGGCCATCAGTCATCTGTAACAAGAATTGGTTCTCAGATCTTGGATGATCTTCAGGTTACAGAAATCTACTATTATTGTTCGAATTAACGAGTGATTCTTTCATTGAATTCAATCCCTATCTACCGGTCATACAACGAAATATAGTTTTGCGGATACTAATTTCCAAACTAAATAAGTTAGCGTAACGGACAAGCGATACTGAACTATGATGGATATCGTTCGGTCTTTGAAAGCCAAGATGTACGGTACATTCAGATATCTTCTTAAGTTAAAACTAAATCAATATGGTTTCCCGTATTCTATATCGTAATATATATAAGAAAATATAGTGGGGTAAGTAATAGTTGTTTGACTGGCGCAGCATACAATTTATGTCAGTTTGAAGACGGAAGTATTCATAAAGTAACCAACTGAAGAACAATATCAAACTGAATGTAGCATAGGATAGAGTTGTTTAAGCAAATAAAGGTGCATTGACAATGAACATGTTGAACATGAGTTAGCATCTTTCTAGACATTTTCGAAAAATTCAATCGAGGGTTTTAATGAAGAATATTTCTTGATGAGATTTCATGCTTTGTTTTATTTTGCCATAGCATGTTTTGAATGAACTGCAAGAGAACGTTTGATTGATTCTGATGTTACTTACGATGTGTGCCTTAGAAGATTTTTCGAACAAATATATATGAAATTTTGAAGCTCTCGCTTTCCGTATAAATGTTAGATAAAAAGTCAATCCTCGTAAGATGCTTTTGATGACTTTTCAATTAATTTAAAAAACGTTATTATGGTGTACTTTCTTCGGATGACTTTAATTATTTGTTAACATAAAAATTAACCAATAAACTACACAGATTACAAATTTCATTTTAGTAACATCTGTTCTTAGATTTCACAAACTTCTGGGTCGAATTTAGTTTAATCAATTTAGTCATTTAGTGCATTTACTTTAATATTACAGTAACGGTGAAGGTATTGCGCTCAGGAGACTTGATTAAATTTTTCACATTTTTGTGAAAATGGATTTCAAAGTGAACCAACCAAATTTGTATAGAGCAAATCAAGAAAATTACGTCAAAAAGTATTTACCGGAAAATTTAAAGTTATTAAAGGTGCTAATAAGTCCTTCACCACATAGATTAATGGAAAGCAATCTACATCATTTATTGATCTTCTCTAGCCTTGTTTACGGAGTATGCAATTATAACATCAAATCGGTTAAAGTAATATGTGACAACAATAAACAAATCCCAAATCTGTAGGGAAATTAAAGTTCCATGAATTGCTAATGTAAGCGTGATCCCTGGTACTAGACTTGATATAAATACTCGATCCATACTGTTAGTGTTTACAATAAATTGCTGATTAATTCTATGAATAAATATAAGTATATGAAAACAACGGGGAAATATGCACCGAGCGATTCCTGTTTTTTATCGCAAACCACAGTCAAACATATATGACGAAGATTTTAAAAATTTAGTGGGAGCCAACGATTCTAAACAATTTCTATCAAATGGGCTTAGTGTAAATTACAGAGTAAAACCCAATAAACAAATTGAAACTTTTAAAAGTTGCTGGTCGGATTACAAATTTCTTTATTCCATACTAATATTGAACTTTTTCTGAAGCAACAATTTTATTTAAAACAGAAAACTTAGAAAAAACGTAAATTGAACACAATGAACATGACTGGCATAGTAGTTCTGAAAATCGGGTATGCGGTTTTCTTTTAGCTCTAGTGTTTAAAACATGGTGAATTTTTCTGTACGGTGACTCTACAAATATTTAAATGTTTATGTTAATACTCGTATTACGAAACGAGCAAAAAATCTTCTGAATCTTCATCTTTCATAGCTTCAAAAACTCGTGCAAAATAACCAGACGTATTTCTATCCAAATTTAATGGTCCTAAGAGATTTTTAAATCTTCGCATTCGTAATTGTAATTGATATTAAATTATTTTTCAATACATGATTTTGTTCAAGCAACACTAAAAAAACAATGATCTGTCAAATAAAACAAAAAGAACTCGAAGCGAAACGAAAACTATGCCTAAGAATTTTAAAAAACTTACAGAAAACGAAACGAATCGGAATGAAACGAATACTATGCGCTTGGACCTTTAGGCTATTCCCACATATTTGATTCACTTTGCGTGAAACATAATACAATACACCAGTGCCCTAATTCTCTAAAAACCAAGATAAATTGCAACGTGTAAAAGTGATAACTAAATTTATATTGGATATCGTGGTGTTTTAGTAAATTCGCATTCTCAAAATTTTTTTCAAAATTAAATGTAAAGTGGCAGGAAATGTATCTTCAAAAAGTATCACAATGTGTAAAAGGCTGTCGTTTGGATGTTGTTAATAATTAATTGGCATTTTTGATACTTTAGTTTATAGTTTTAATTTAGAATTAAATAAGCTCAAGCTCTAATAATTTAATTAACTGCGATACTTTACATAAAAAAATAATCAAATTATTTCAGTTTAGAATGTAAATTTGTGAACTTATAAATATGAACTGTTATTGCTTTGGTTGATTGATTGATTCTGAATGTACGACCAAGTTCTTACACAGGAGCTCTCGAGTGACCCTGGGCCCACCGTACCCTCTCAATTACACTTAACAAAACCGAATGATTGGATAGGTTAATTAAGTGTGACAGAATCGGCCCGGTTACAGATCCTAGGTATAGCCGATAGTTAGTAACACGATTGCATCACAATCCTATTATACTAGAGGAAGGATAAAGGCTTAATTGTTTTAATGGATGACGATGGTATTGGTCTTTAACAATTGTTTCTTTAAATCAGCAACCTAAAAAAATATTATTATTTCACGTACAAATTTCCTGAAATTTAATCCTAAATTAAAACTTTTCGGCTTCCTAAACAAAATTGATTTATTGAATCAACCCGGTTACACACACCTAGGTAAAGTCGATAGTTACTAAAACAATGACAACATAATTCTAGTCTACACAATCAGCAATTAATATTTCACAAGCATCTGTAAATTTCCTGAAATTTAATTCTAAATTAATATTTGACGGCTTCCTAATCCATTTATTAATTTAATACTCAAGCAACTCCACAACTTATAGTCTGGGCAGACTGCGGACTAGTTACACTGGGTTAGCAAAACTCAATCAAGCACCCCATGGAAAAACTTGAATTTGCTAGTAGATTTTTGAATTTTTCGTAGTGTGTCGAACTTAACTTAATTTTATTCCCTAGACTACTTAACCCAATTTTACTAAGCCAGTCTGTCCAGGCTATTACAATAGAATTTTCTGAAACCATAGTTATTTGAATTATATTAAAAATTACTCAAAATCCATTAGTATTTAACCCTTGAATGGGGCAATCACGAAATGCAAAAAAAAAATTCAAAAAGTTGCAAAAAATATGTGAGGCATCCCAAAGGCTCATGGAAAACTATCAATGTTTTCCGATGCCAGATTAACTACCGGATTGGATAATTCAAATAAATTTAGCTTGTTTCACAAACATTTCAAATGTTTAATTAATAGGGTGGCCAAAGAATATTCGTTTAATTATACTGCAGAGGATATATTTATGACATGCTGAATGGAACTTAACCATTCCCCAACCAATTACTGTCAAATATGATATGCAGAATTGGATTGACACTCTAACATAATGTTCAATGGAACTAGGCCATCTCTCAACAAATGATGGTCAAAGTTAGAGTGCAAAGCCGAATTTGACAAAATATCGGGATTCGTCTATATTGAATGGAACCAGGCCGTTTCCCAACCGATAATTTTCCAACTTAGTCCTAAGGTCAACTTGTATTTTGATTTTATCGTGTTTTTTGATGAAGTTCTAAAATTTGGCCGTGCTAGGCAATTTCTTAACTAATTATGTTCGAATCTAGTAAGCTAATGATCAACAAGACGAAGTTCTAGATTTTACTACAAAATAAATTTGAAAATAATCGGCCAAGGAATTATCTAGTTCCTCCACTCACTATAGCCGAACCAAACTTGGCTTTAACCCGTTAAGAGATTTCCCAGTAAAATCCAGCTTTACTAAAACTAAAATTTGCTATAATTCAAATTCATCCCAATTCGGACCCCAAAAATTATTTTTGCATCTTCCTCAGTATACTGACTAGAAACAGAGTACTGAGACAATTCCGCACATCTACAAATCAATCAAAAAATATCAAGGTTTACGGGAGATGATGGCACGAATAGAAGATAGGATCACGCGGAAGGCTTCACATATTTGGTGTTTGAGCAAGTCGTTGAATAGAATGTAGAACTCAAATCACTCGATATTCGTGTCAGAAATAGCGAGAAATATCGCCAGCAGTAAGCAAACTAAAAAATAGTCAACATTAAAATGCCAAGGGATATCATATCAAAGATTTACTTGTCGTACAGTTATTCGAATAGGTATATAAAAGGACAGTCACAGCACCTTTTATTTCAATTTATGTTTATTTGAACTAAAATTAATAGAAAACTATTGAAAATAAAAATTTGTCCGGACTCATCGATATCGAATCATTTTTGCAATGTCTTCTCATAGTTCACCCAATATAATTTGTCGAAACTGATTTACACAAAAATATCAGTTAATAATCATTTAAGAGCTCCTAGGAAAGGTGCACACTCCATATTTGAAAACGTTGCTGGCATTGTAGAAAAGACAGTTCTAGACACACAACCTTATGGTACACGATTGTACTATAAATCAGCCACAGTATTTTATGTGGGTTGAAATAATTGCGAAACGAGGAATAAAAATGGGCTGTTATCGTTCGGACTAAAATATTCTTTCAGTAAAGTGAAACATTCAAATATTTTACTCGATCGTCTTGGATGCTGGTCTACTATCTCGTAATTTTGGAGTTATTACGGATATAAATTAATTGAAATTCCATTTTGACGTTTAATATTATCTTGCTCATTTGACGTCAACAGTTTTATCTTGGGTAAAAAAATTGTTTAGGGAATTCGATTTAGAAATGCTAAGATTATTTATTGTATAAAATTTTCACCTGTAAAATTACCCATACCGCAACCCATAACAAACTACATATTGTTTGTGAATAGAAGCTGTTTAGAATCACTTGTATCCATAAAATTAATGTTGAAATTTAAATAGAAACGGTAGTTATGGGCCCTCAAAGTTTGAATACGGATCTACATAAATCATAAGAGTGTCTTAAGTTTAGACATTTATTTATCGTAACCACTTTAAATTTTATCTTGGAGTGCAATAGAGAATGTGAATATCGTAAAAAGGTAAGATAAATTATCGTTTACACGGTTAAGGGGCCTACAGATGATCCGGCTTTTCGGTTTGACAGTTGGATTTAATGTTGTGTACACACGAACCGACATAGAATCCGACTTAATAATATTTATTTTTATTTTCGTTAGTCTGTTGACAGCTTCTGACAATTAAAGACAAACATCATGCCATTTTCAACAAAGAGGCAAAAATATGGAATCGCTGTAGTCAAAAAATGGTTGAAAAAAAGACTCTTTAGCCATACGGCTTTGTCGAAAGAATTAAACTTAGATGACTACAGAAATTATCTGCGAGTGGACTATGACAGTTTTGTAACACTGGTAATTCTAGTGAGTCCTTTAATTACAAGACAAAATACATTAATGAAAGAATCTGTAAGTGCTGAGCTAGGTTGGTCGCCACTTTAAGATCCTGGCAGCAGGCAGGGGATTACGCTGATCTGAAATTTAGCACTACTATTTCACTACAGCTATCATCTCGAATAATACCTAAAACGTGCGAGGCGATTTTTAAAGTTATCAGGCACTACATTCGGGTAAGAAATGATTTTATTCATTATACTTCTTTATTTGTGTAGTGAAATTTATAAATCTTAATTACAAAATATAATCTTCAATATTGTACTTAGAGTTTGTAGTTATAATTGACGATTGTAGAGGGCTCACTTCTATAAGATCATTATCGTTGCTCGTTGGTTCAGTATTGTCGATTAGTTGAGGAATAGGATGCGAGGTTGCTGATATTTCTCTATGTGATAAACTAGAATAGTCATGGAAATTTTGCACTGGTGAGTGTGTTAAATTATTAGCTTTAGTTAGCTTAATTGATTTCAGCTGATGCTGATTTTTGATATACAGATAATAAGTGTAATTAGGTTAGGAGTTGAAGAAACCCCTACTGGGAAATGTGTTTTCAGTGGTTCAGGAGAGTTTTGGAAGCTTTGCAACGGTTCGAGTAAATGGTGGGAGATGTTTGATTATAATTTATTTCTTTTGCATAGTTATTTTTTCGAATAGTAATTGGTTTGGAGAGAGTTATTACATTAGGAGTGGATGTAAAGTTGATTAAAGAGTGATTTTCAGGTATAGCAGGTGGGTGTCAGATGCTTTGCAACAAACTAGGCGGTGTTGAGGGTAACCGGTAGGTTTGGAAGGTGGTGTTGTTATTAGTTATTGTTGATTGAAGAGTAAACTACTCCATTTTCCCAAGAAAATTATTTCTGAAATCAATTTTTCAGCTATACATCTTTGAATTTTTGTCATTTATCTAAGTTAAAGCCTTCCTGGCCGACCATAAACTTCATCGGAATTATCCTCATTTGCTAGTAACTGTTGTGCACTTGATATAAGAAGTTCTTGTTTTTTCCTCAAATTTGATGCGTGTCTTTTACTAGCTGGTAATGTATTTCTTTGTATTTTAGGTACTTGCAACGTAAATGAATGGGTCAGTACATCCAAACAATTTGAAATAATGTGGCAACTTAACAATTGCCTTGGCGTGATGGATGGTAAACATATTATAATCAAGAAACCACTAGGGACTGGTTCATTATTTTACAATTATAAGGATACATTCAGTGTTATATTATTTGCAGTAGTCAACGCCAACTACGAATTTATTAAATGGAACAGTCAGGGCAACTGAATTTACCTCCTCCCTCTATACTGCCGGGCACAAATACAGAAGCACCACATGTATTTTTGAGAGAAGGCACGTTTGCAATAAGAAAGGATTTATTAAAGCCATTTCCACAAAAAAACTTAACTGTCGCGAGCAAACGGGTGATGGAAAATGTATTCGGTATTTTGTCGTCACGGTTTCGTGTGTTTGAAAAACCAATATTGGACTATGTGAAAAACAGTGATAATATAGTTTTAGCCAGTAATATGCTAAACAATCAAAAAATGATATCACATCCAGGTGATTGGAGGCAGGCAAATTCATTATTAGGACTTATTCAGCACGCCCGAATTCACCAAAAATACAGCTGACGGTAAAAAACCAGAAAAGTATTTATGGATTATTTTAACAACACTGGAATAATTTAATTTCAAGACAAAACGATAACTGTTTTTGAAAATCAAAATGTACTGCCACAAATATAATAACATAAACTTTAATATTAATTTTTAAATAATAAATTATTATTTTCCAATTTGTTCAATATTTAAAGGACAATCGAAAACATTTGCCGTGTTTTTTGTAATTTCAAATCACAAATTTAGGATTGAAAAACTGATAGTAAACACGTAAAAAATATTTTGTGGCCTGAGACTGGGTGTTGCACTATGCGTAAATATTTATTTTATATTTTCAAACAAATTAAAGATACCGCTTGCTTCATAGAACGTATTATAAAAATATACTTACTTCATCATCATCACTAACAAAAAGGTTAGAAAATTATAATACCATATCGAAGGTACATAAATATCGCTTGCACCGGACCCAGTTACTTTACTTTCTTAAATCTAAATAATTCCATATTCTGTATTACATAACCTCGAAAGATGATTTACCTTTTTACGTTCTCTTTTATTGGCCGATCGCATATTATCTATTTTTCTTCTCACTTAAGTATCGTTGCATCTTCCTCAGCTCCCTGGATTTTTAATAAAAGAGTATCTGAGCTCCAGCATCTTTATTGGTATATGCAGCACATGATAAACCCCAATTATTATTTTAAATATTATGGTGTAATTATTTAACATAATATTCTTATTACAAAATTAGTGGTATTTTTTATATAGTCTGATGTTTATTTATTTACAAAATTGACAACTCAGTCGGCCGAACAACACTACTCACCATCCGATTTGGTTGATTTTCCATCTGACTCATCCGACGTACATTTAGTCGGACGACTACCCTACACACCATACGATTTTACACTCTATCCGACTAAATCCATCCGACCGACAAGTCAAATCGGATCCTGTGTAATGCTTCTTACAAATCATCTTACTGCTTAGTGAATTAGAACACCGTTAAGTAAAACGTTTTATGCAAGACTTAAAATGTTTTCGAACGAACCCGTACAACATAACAAAATTATGTTAACATATGTGACATAAACGTACAGTATATTTATGTCGCGCATTTTATTTACCGTCGCGGCGAAATTGTGGAATTTACACGAACCTAATTACCATATGAAATACCGGTAAATTAGAGAACTAACAATTTATCAATTTTGATAAATTAAACAAACAAGAAACTAATTTCTTATTAATTAAAAACCAATATTGAATTAATTTGTCCACCCCACCAAGGTGTTAAATTCGCGAGCTCTCCGTGCTCTTTCGCTCTCTCTCTCTCCCTTTCGTATTTTTCTTTATTTTTACATTTTTCCCCATCAAATATTATTTTTTTCTCGAATCAAAATGCAATTTTTTTCCACAGTAATGTGTTTGTCGTTACCATCGTAAGATAAGTGTTTCGTGTTAATTGTGTATCAAAAAAAAGTAGATAAATATAATTCTTTAGTTATTACAGTTTAAATAGGAATCAAAAAATATATAAAATAATTAAAATACAATAGTTTATAAGTGTTCCATACAGTAATAAAATAAAAAAAAGTTTTGTGTGATTTTTTTATGGTGTTGTGTGATAAAATGGCTTCTACCCTCAGTGCGGATCACAACAAGAAACTTTCAGCGGAAGAAAAGGCTGAAATTAAAGAAAAATTTGAAGATGTGAGTAATGGATTTATATGTACACAAGTTATTATTGATTTGCCTTTTTAAATTATCCAATATTTATATTCAAATTGGATTGTGCACCACGACACGATTCTGTGTGTTTATAGCAACGCCCAATCTGTCAAGCAAATTCATCTTAAAAATGTCTTGTTGAATGTAACAAAATAAAATTAAAGAAATAATATTTTTATGAATAAATAAAACATTTATTTTATTTGAGAATAAATGTACTCGGTTTCTTAATTCTTTTTCTTATTGCGTTTTGCTTTTACATCGAGGTATACTGTATAAGCGCTCAAGCTAAGATTTATTCGAACTCTTCGTCTTATTGATTGTTTTGGTGTACATAAGAGTTGTGTATAAGAAAATGTATATAAACTGCAGAACGCGGCTGTGGGAGACGACGACAATTTCATGTGAATTATACGTGTTGGGAACAAACTAGTTTATTGTAAAATATGACACATTTCCTGCACTAAACTATTTAAAGTGACCGATAACACATAACTATACGGGGGACTCCCAGATATTACGAAAAGCTGAATATATTTCCAACGTACCATGGTTTAGGATGTGTAGCGGTTTATTCTCGGAATTATGAATGAAATTCTGCCGGGGATTATGTGCGCATGTACGATGTGTGCTTGAGTACTATAATTATTGTAATACACCCACCCATTATTCAGCTGTATCCTGTTTCATGTGTGCGGAAATTTAGATAGATAGTCTGTAAAGCAAATATTGGCGTAAAATTACGTGTACAAATCTGATAAGAGATGGAATTTATTTTAACGAAATTAGATTACCGATTAAGTTTCAGGCGTTCAACTGTTAAAATGTATAGATTTTTATTTAAAATTTAGTCGTGAATCCTAAATTGGTGAATCCCTTGTTTGGCACCATCCATACGTTCTTGTCTAGTTTTTAGTAGACTAGTAGTGTCTAAACTTCTCGCAGACATTGGCGCTAATAACGTGAGATGTTGCTGATGGTCTTAGCATTTGACCTTCCATTTGATTTAATTGTAAATGTTCCTCCGAATTCCAAAACAAGACGTTTCGAGTCATCCATGCGTTTCGTGAAGTTAAACCAAGGAGTCCGTTAAAAAATGTTATAATCTTAAAACGTTTTAGTTAAAAAGCTAGAATTTAGAAACCGAACAACGGGGCATTCCGTTCCATTTTATATTTTAAATTTGAAGATATCTGGCACCAACGATTCGGTGCTCGTTGAAAAACAACGTTTTTACTGCACAGCAGTCTTAAAATTTTTTGGCCATGTTATTAATCTTAACGGATTCTGTCAAGAAGCGGTGAATGCGAATGTCTCTTATTAATGGGCGACTTACAATGCTTCATACTGTGGAACATACTTCGCATTGTGTTTCCTTTAAAAATGTAACTTTTAAGGCGATTTAGTCTAAATTGCTGAGCTAAGGCCTATTCATATTCATGTTTAGAAACTGCTGAATCCATATTCGTCTAGTGTTGTAAGTATGGCTTTTGCATTCATTCTCTCTCTTGAGAAGTGTACATTAACCTTGTAATGAGGAGGGTTTGGTTAGTCTTAAGGAAGCTGTACCTGGTAGAAGGTCTTCTCCCACCATCGCTTAGAGATAAATTGATCCATCCTAGCTAAGTATGCTCCACTCTTCACTTTAAATCGAGAAAACAGTTCTAATGTTTTCGTGAGGTTATTTGAGGTTGAAAAGCGTTTAAGAAATATTCTGCATACAGAAGGAAGCAAGTATTGAGCTTAAGTTGTTCTCTTTTGGTTCATGTAGAGGAACCAAACTTTGAAAGGCGGTAGTTCTAACGGAATGTCCAGCTGTTTATTTTCCATCTGGAGGAACATCTTCCTCTAAAATGTGAACGTAAAGCAAAAATTTAATTTCAATTTGACGCTATGTCTACTCATCGAATTTTATAGAAATTCTGAAAGAGAATCGGGTGACGCTCATATACCTCTAAATTGCTTTGTTTGTGTTTCTGATTCCCTCTTTCGAAGGAAATGGATTACTGAAAATTCCGTAAAATGATTTTCGCTTGAACAGTCAAAGAAAAAAATATTAAGTTTAAGCTAAAATTTTCTAAGTGATATACAGTGGTGGGCCGATCTCTTTTACTGTAACTTTGATAATCAGCCCTACAATAGATTGGTCAATTCATTGTGTCTAAGGCTTATATTATACAGTTTTCCAACTTCAAACGGGTTAAAGTAAAAATTACACGTTCGGCTGGTTTTTGAAGCCCGTTTGGTGTACTCATCTCATCTTACATCTCATTTCGCACTCAATTCTCAAGAATTATTTTACCGCTAGTATACCTACAGGACTCTGTTCTGGACCCAATCGTATTCTTAATCTACTTAAATTGCGTTTAATCGAATTACCGATTCCTCCTACACTGGAAATACTTAGAAAGAGATTGTCATAAAGCTACAAAGGGACTTAGAAGATTGGTTCATTATTGATATCATGTTACTTAGCTCAAAGACTCGTTTTATGTCATATTGATGCGAAACCAGGCATTACACATTAATCAATGTGAAATGGGAAATTATGGCCACATGTGCCTACACTACTAAATTGAAAAAGTTCCTGTTTTCAAAAATCAAAATCTTTCTTTTGAAGTCTACTTGGATATGCTAAGTGGTGCCTCGATGAAACAAGGTTTAAGCCGATTTATCGATACCATAGATTCAAGGCTTTGGATCATAATGGTGACGTATTTTTCGTTTCGCTTTATGACCAGGAATGGTCCCTCGTACCGAGGTTGAAATGAATGTAGAATAGCATCCGTTCTAACCAAAACAAATTCACACGTCGATGAGGGCTGAATGTCGTGAAATTGCTTACGTAACTGTGATATACTTGCTTGATGCCATGAAATCCGCGGGAAGTCGCAAATTCTAACCGTACACGAGTTCGGTTGATCTACTTTGGAAATCGTCATCGTCGGTGTCATCGTTCTATTAAACCATTGTACGCTGTGATACGTTTTTGTTATAATCAGAGTGTTCTGGATAGCTCGTCAAATATAGTTGATTCGAATTGTGCTCGACGGTCACGATACTTCAGGCCAGCGGGTATAGCGGTCGAACATCGTCGAACAATATATATTACTTTCGGATGGTAGTAAAGGTCCTGTGATGCCGATGTGAAGCTCATCGGATCGTTTGCCGGTTTTGCTTTTAACGTGCTTTGTTAATTTGCACCTTTAACATGAAATAAACTTTTTACCAATTTGGTTTGCTGTTGCTCTGATACCGGGATAAGAAACGTTATGATTTTATTCATAGATTTGTCTACGGAATGAATCGGCGCTGAGTGATTTTTGAAAGATCACCTGTTAACATCGTAGCAGATACCCTTTCACATATCGAATTCGATACGTGAAAGAGTATCTGCTACCCTGATGTTGCAGTTTCCCGAAATGTGACGAATATCTGATATACATTCCGCGGTAAAGTCTAAATGTTAGCCTTGTCTTCGTGAAGCCTTGTCGGTTCTGGCATAAGGAAAATGTCAATGGTTTGTGGTCAGAAAATAAAATTTGGTTTTGCACGTTTCAAATGCTTCGATTGTTTCGTCATTCCACGGTATTATCGGTTTGTCGTCCCTTTTGTGGTCTTTTAAAAACTCGTATAATGATGTTTGATCATGTGTAGCGTTGGATAGATAAATTCGATAATCGGCATGATAAATTTGCCGATTTGCTGTTCGTAGAGATTTGGAAACCGAGGAACGATATTTCATCTTTTGCGAAATCTCACTTGTCTAGATTTATTGGAATGTTTGAGCTGCGTTTCGTAATCCGAACGTCATCCGTGGAAACTCAAGCAAACCAAAAGATGTTATTATTATTGTCTTCTCTATGTCTTGCTGTTCAACTGGAACCTGGTGATAAGCGCGAACTAAATCGATTTACGTGAATTTGGTACATGACTCAAGTTGATGTGTGAAATCGGTAACAAACTGGCTACCGTCTTCCTTTTTTCTCATATGAAACAAACTCGCCCAATTGCCTTTTGTTGGTCGACAGACCCCTGCGCTAACTTCGATTTCGGACTCTGCGAAGGGCATTTTGTCTGCGTTTAGGGGTCGATTTTGCGGCATGTTTGGCCGATTGTTTTAATACAATGAGTGACTGTGGTTTACAGCGTTTAGGTTCGTCGACTCATGTGCAATAGTGTAGAACTTGTGTAGCAGCTCTGTGATGCGTTTGAGTTGATGAGTTTCTTGCTTTTGATGTCGACTATTACACCGCAATGTGATGAAGTCGGCACCTAAATTGATTCAGTCGACCTTTCCTTCAATTGAACCTTATACGACGAAGTCCAATGTTAAGGGTTATGTTTGTGCCCCTATGTATCGATTGTTGTGGAGTTGAAAGACGACGGATTGACTACTTCGATATTGAAAAATGTAACTTTTTTGCGAATGAATTGCTATAAAGCGGCTGTTTGAATTTTAGCCACTTGCCGTAATAAGTGCCTAATGGTTTACCGACTTTTATGTTGTTTATGGCTGTCGTTACAGAAATTGCATGGTTTAATGCATTTCTTCGCTCGTGAATCCTGCTTGTAATGGTACCAACAAATCGGATGTGGACCTGGTCCTTTCAGCGAGATTGAATGCGATATCGATTGGTTTGTTTAATTTGGAGATCGATATGATTTCGGACTCGTTGTGTCAATGCATGTGTCTAATTTGTAAACACAATCTGACTTTTGTACATGAACGATTTCGTCTGCTGCTTTTGCGAGTTTAATTAGGTTTACGTCGTTCATGCATGGTAGTATCTCTTGCGCGTGTCGGGAGCCGTTGCAACCACAACTTTCGTAGAACCGGCTCAGCGACTTGACCGATATAGAATGTTTCCATTTCCCTCGATGGCTTTTTATCGTCCAGTTGAAAAAAATGAATATCCACTTAAGTAAATTCTGCCGATTTTCTGCTCTGGTTACGTTGACTGGTGAACGCCAGTATATACGAGCTTCTTTGTTTTTTTTTTTGTTTTACACCTGACCATTTCTCACGGTCGAGAGTTACGACCTCAGTTGTATTGTTATTTCATTTGGAATCATTTGTTCGTCATTTTCCCCGAATACAAATAAAATTAACCCCGTGGTCGCAGCTTGAATCACTGTATGTAACTTAAGTGTAACAGAAGACCCGGAGCCCAGCAATGAAACTCGATCGTGAGTCGTCCGTATATAAAACAAGAGATTTGGATAGTTCGTTCCTGAAAACCTGCAATATTCTCTACCCTAATGGTTTAGGGAAATCATATTTCAGAAAAACTTCCATTAACCATTCGAAATTCTCTAGAATTACTCGGTGTCTCATAAGTGGACTACAAATTGTCCACGCTCCACTACACCTGTATTTATAAGCAGCATACCAAGTAGAGCTTAAATTGAATGATTTCAGCTGTGGTAGGAAAATAATGAATTCCATACCATTAAGTAGCGTCGCCGACAAAGCGCCTATGAACCTATTAAACCAGGAGCTGACCTACACCGGTCACCAAGTACCATACGCATAAGTTAGTATCGATATACTACAATAAATTTGTAGATAAAATACAACAGTTTTGGGGATAGTCACCACGTTTTACTAGAAGCCTTGTGGCATTTCCAGAAAGTAGCAGCAGTCTGTGCTCAAAATTTTAATTCCATAATAATTTAGAATCTAGTGAGAACGGTAAGGCCATCTAAGTTTCTATAAGATTAGAAAAAACACTAAGTCAATTTTAGGTGGAGTAAACCCACAATGTTGAAGCCTAAATACTAATTATAAGTTGGTCAACAGAAACCAGCTGCGGTAACGATGAGAGCACACCTCTCTGTGGAGAACCTCTGACATCTTTGACGGAAATAGAGTCATCATAGAATTAAGCATAGATTCAATCCAATTCACTCAAGATGTGTGGTCAGCAAAAGAAGTACTGACGAACGTATAAAAATGAGCCCATGAGAAACTCATTGTTGTTATTAGGTGATTTTTCAAACAGAGCTCATGTAGCGCCGTTTCACAAGACTTATCTACTCTAGAAACATGCTGTGTGAATCTGAGTTGAGTATGCAGAAATTTCCCCCTCATAAATCTATTCATTATAATTTCTAAGGATTTTAAAAAGGTGCAAAATAGACTGTTTGGGTGAAACTTTTGGGACTGGTATAGCCGGATTTACCAAAACAGGCTCGAACAAATAAAACAGATGGTTCTAGTATGCATGCTGTAATTCGGTAGTTGCAACCACCTTGCCCATGGTGCGAAGGAGAACAGACATATAGTCTCGGAATCAGGAAAACGAACAGAAAGAACCAAGTCCAACAACATCCTTTTTGGAAAATGTAAAATTTTCATTGGTATAACGGAGGATTTCAAGATTGGCTAAGAGTATTTACAGGAAAAAGACAAATATGTGTAAAAGTAAAACAACGAAGAAAATATTTCCATAAATAAAATTTGATTTTCATAAAAATCGGGTCAGACTCAAAATCATACTGGAAAAGTTCCGAAAATTTTATGTTAAAATAAGTATAACTATAGTCTTCTCGAAAAAATTTTGACCTCGAGTTTTTTGCAGATTTACCATTCGCTAATCGCCGAGTCAAAAAAGTAGTTTTAAAAAATCTCTGTGTGTGTAGTGCAGTGCAGACTAAATGTCTGTTGGTTCTCACACCCCAGACGGATTGACTAATCGGAATGAAAATTCATATTTAAGGTTTATACATAAATTGGGAGATCCTAGTGGTTTTTAGCAGAAATCGCTCCACCGGAAGTGGCAGCTTCCATAGAAGCTTTTTCGGTCTTTTCAAATTTATTGAAAAGTAGATTGCACTTACAAAAAACGATTAAAAACAAAAAATTAAAGTTCAAACAAAATTAGTTGAAATAATTTTTTAAATTTTAGCGGAAATGACGAATTTTGATAAAAAAAAACTTTATTTCACCAAAATTCGGTATCTCTACAGTCCAGTCGAGGTAGATTGACTTTCGGAATGAAACTATTTCCATCATCTTCCGTGGGAGCTTTTTCAATATTTGCAATGATGTTGAAAAGTTTAGCATTTACAAAACACGACAATTAATTAAAAGAATTAAATAGGCTAACCTTGTTGGTTTCGGAAATTTAAGCAGGAAGAATATTCGAGATTATGTATAGATTCGTGGTAAAAGAAAGTCAGATGTTGGCTACAACATATTCAATCCTTTATTGTTTTAATTCATCTTTCACGAAAACTAAAAAAATAACAAAATCTTAAAAGCCATAAATTATTAAATTAGTTGACCTCAGAGGTGAATGAACTGATCTAGGGAATTTTATAATCTTAAAATGCTACCTAGAAGGAACTCGGGTATTTCCGAACGAAATATGATGAAAGTGGTTTGAGTGTCCTAGAGGAGTATTCTAGGGATTCTTATGTGAGTTTTAGGCCAAATTTTAGGATTGGTCTCTATGTTGGACGGAACTCCACCTTTTCTTAAATAGTTACGATAAAATTTGGTATGTAAGGTTTTATTGGGATTCTAAAAAACATTTTGGATTAAGTTCTAGAATCTATCCAACGGCTTTGGTTTCTGGGATTGAATTTGGATTCTAACATAAATTTAAAAAAAATGATGGTTATTTCTATTTATTTTGAAACATTGGTTATTCGATTGGATTCGGATAGTATAAGCAATTTGGATTTGGAACTTGCGCTGGATAATTGGAAATTTATCGTTTATAATTCGCTCAATTAATTTATGATATTTTGCGGCCAAATAAATTGTTTTAAATTTTAGCCAATATCTCAACTGAAAATAATTTATTATTAAATATCTTAATGTTATTCAATAGTGCGTTATTTATTAGAAGAACAACCGAACATATTGGTTATCTGTGTAAGTTTTTAAGATATTCACCTGAAATAATTTATTTAGTTTGAAAAACCCAAAAATATATTGAGCGGATTCGAAACGATATATTTCCCTAAATTTTTTATGTGGATTCGCAAATTTTCATAAAAGTTCCAAAAGTTCAATTCTATACGTGCCAAATTTCATGTTTACTTGTAAAGAAGTGTACCAGTAGTGCCCGGCATGGACTCAATCCATAACTCCGTACAATACATGATATAATCCTAATCGATAACGAGTACCTATTCGTCGACAACATATTTGACTCAAATTTGAGCCAAATCTGGGAATTAAAAATTAACGAGACCGAACCTTGGACCTTATTTTTACTAATGAACCAGTTCTATTAAAAACGGAAAAATCACCAACACCTTTCGTAATTAATGACATTCACCCCAAAGCAATAGAACTAATATTGGAAACCAATATGAATAACAGGTTCCAAAATTACCAAAACCGGAAGCCATATTACAACTTCAGAAAGCCCAATTCGAATGACTTACAACAATATTTTGATCAAATAAATTGGAATGCCGAGTTTAACAGCAATGACATAGATGTAGATGTGGAAAAAATTTACACACATCGATTTAAAGGAATTGATCTATTCATTCCCGTGACTATGAGTAAACCGAACAAATATCTTCCATGGTATAACGATCAACTTATCAGTCTTATCAAGAAAACCTCAAATTATGTTCCCAGGATAGTAAACAGAAATTTACTGCATATAACCGAAATTTTGAATCTTATTTTGAAATAAAAGGCGATCCCAGACACTTTTGGAAATATTTTAAAACCAACCGCGAAACTGATTGTTACCCAGCCTGGATGAAATTCAAAAGTTCACTCATTTCAAAAGTCTTGTGAACCCACAGATCAGAACCAACATGTTTGCTGAGTTTTTCCAATCTGTCTATAAAGCAGAGGACATTGATAATTATAAAGATCCATTCATATTTACTCCACAAATCCAGCCAGAAGACATCCAGCTAGCATTGGTAGGTTTCGGAGAATGATGTGGTCCTGATGGGATTTCGGCGTCATTTTTAAAAAATTCTAAAAATTTGGTTCCTCTAAACATTTTGTTCAATCAATCATTAAAATTGGCACTTGCGCACAAAAGTGGAAAATAACTAGAATGGGATATTTTCAAAACTGGATCTAGAATTGATGTTTCTTGCTACAGAGGTATTACATCTATACCTGTTATACCTAAATTATTTGAACTAGTAATATGCAACTCATTCAAAGCAGTGTCCCGCGGTATTTATCACAATCGCAACATGGTTTTATGCCTAAAAGATCAGTACCTACAAATCTCATAGAATTTACTAGCTATTCTATTAAAGAAATTTAGAAGAATAAACTAGTTGACGTAATATGCACCGATTTTGCAAAAGCTTTCGACTCCATCAGACATTGTAAAACTAATTGGAACACATTTTCAAGTTCTGATTTTCCACCCAGTTTATGGCCTGGTTCAAATCTTATTTGAGTAATCGAATATATTGAAATAGGAGGCAAAATGTCGAATAGAATACAAGCAATCTCTGGCGTACCACAAGGCTCTCACGTTGGCCCATGGATTTTGTTTTTTTAGAAAGTGCAAATCTCTATCATTTCACTGAAAAGCCAACCCTGTTACACAAGGCTACAAGATAAATGGTGTACTCCTTCAGGTAGTAGTTGAAAGTAAAGGCCTAGGGGTTATTTTCATTGAAAACATGAGCTTTCCTAGGCACATTGAGCTGTGCATCGCTAGAGCGAACTCCATGCTCAGTTTTGTCAAACGTTGGACGGGTGACATTTTTGACGCGGAAACAATTAAGATCCTGCATTGTGCTTACGTTCGATTCCAGCTGGATTATGCTGTTTATGCGTGGTGTCCGTTCTACGAAGGTCACATTCAAAGTATTGAGAAAATTCAAAAGAAATGTATACGCTACTTGACCTGGAAAGGCGGATGGGTTTATGATCATGATCTACCATACCACGTAAACATACAGCGACAACCACCATATTTAACCGGGTCTATATTTACAAAGTACATTTATTGGTAACCTCCTACTAGGCCTAATCGACGCACTGGATGTGCTAAAGTCAATTAAAATAAATGTTCCTGGTAGACAACTAAGAGATCATGACTTCCTCCATTTAGATAGAAACATCACCAACTATGGTGATAATGAACCAGTGAAGATGATGTGTAAAAGTTTCATTAGAACTAAAGATGATTTTAAAAGTAGGTTACTTTACTTTTATATTTCAAATTTTCAAATCCAACGCGGACTTATTTTATTTTGTATTTTTTTCAAGTCAAATTTGTAGACTTATTTCAATATAAATAAGTAATCCAATCTACTAAATCAAATTTGAATAGATTTAATTCAGCAATGACCGGGTTCCAACAGCATGTACAAATTCCAAAACTTCCGCCAAAATTTAAATTACAATCAAAATCCGATAATACGGAAATGATGAAGTTTCGTCACCAAGCTTTTTCCCCTCTAGATATAATGCGAGTCATATAGCTATTCACCATATGGCCAGCTATAAATTCACCGCTATGGGTCAGTACGTTTTACCTCTAAGCAAATTTTTAATTATCAAAAGTATTTCTCACCTAATGAAGACATTATAGATATACCACATTCCCCTTTTAAATACAAAATATTATCCAGGCCACCCCAATTATTAAACAGCACGAACCAATAACAACAAATTGCCATTTCATCGATTAATTTAACACATTTACCTTAAATAAATAAAACAAAAAATTTGGTTACCCTTCCCCACATAAGTCAAGACATTCTTCGTTTGGTCATTTCGTTTTCTTTAAAATACATTTAGAGAATTTGTCCACAGAGATATTGCGGACAAAACAATGTGTGTAGCTTTGCAATTCGAAATAACAAAACGCGAAATACAAAAATATAAAAATGTATATGGTACCCCTAAGGTCAATGAGCTTGGAATTTATTCGTTATACGCGGTAGTTGTAAATTTAATTCATAACTTTTCTCGCCGTACAGTTGAGCCTCAAATAAGCCGCGAGATTCGCACTATCATCACATTATACGCGCTTCCATATTATTTACAATTGATAAGTAAATACGCTTTAAATGATATTTTTATTTATTTTATCGAATGCAAATTTTATAGTTTTATCCGCCGCGTACATGTTGTTTTATTAAATTATGCATACACGGACGCGGACTGTTATGCTTAAAATAATAGTTGTGTGTAATTAGCCATGCCAAAAATAATTTATTAACATACGGTCTCTATATATTATGCCATACGGTATTCCACATACAAACTTAGAAAGTCTGTTGTACTTTATGGCACAACACCAGCAAAAAGCATAGTGCCATATATACAACACGATGGGTTAACCTCTTATCGATTACGTAATCGTACTGCTTTTGCTAGCTCTATAAATATTGTTATTAATTATGAAACGCATAAATCATGAATTAATCAAAGCCGATAGTTTCTTTAAATAACAAATAAAATTTTATTATTTATGATTGTTATTGTTGTATTATTGTCGTGTTGTTCAATATAGAATCATAAACTATATAAACAAATTAATGAGAATTTGTTAACCCTAAAAGGGCACGCTCGAAATAGTTTTACATTACATTACATAGGGTTAATGATTGTAACACAGTTTTACTTTGCCGTATCATTCTCGCGTTAATGTGTTCTATTTTGCAGAAAATCAATATTTCAACGGAAAAAAGGTTTCCGTATCAATTTACATTTTGTGGTTGTGTACAACGTGCAAGGTTCTTACATACATGGAAAAGTTAATTATATTAAGGTCAAATGAAATTTGTTGTGGAAAATTTGGTTTCGCTACACATACTCGTGGATCAAATCGTGGTTTGTTGACCTCCTTGGGCACTTCAGAGAACATTATTTAGATGTTTTCTGATTTCGAAGGCGCGTTTCATCGAGTTCTAATTCTCAAAAGTTGATTAATTAGATTAGATTTGTCTCTTATTGACTTTTTAGCGCGCGGTATGGTGGCGTACTACACTTATTTGTGGTGATGTTTCTTTGTGTAAATGTACTTGCGTGCTTGAAAAAATTATTTTTCTTCAGTATTTCCAATTTTCCCATGATATAAAAGGGAATTTATAATGGCTTTAAAATTTATGCAATTCTGAGTTTAATTCTTAATTTAATGTATTGGGAGGATTGGGACTTTTTCCCATCTTCCAGGCAGCATACGGATTGCACGTCGAAAAAAATCCTCGTGTTTTGAGGCGATCTAAGAATTGATCCAGTTTATGGCTTTTTCGTAAGCAATAAAGTGCTGCTCGGCCAGGCCATGAGTCCTCGACCGGAACAAGTGGTAGTCGGAAGGAACCATGTCTGGTCAATACAGCGTGTGGGGTAGGACATCCGATTGAAGCGCCTCAAAGTTTCCAATGGCATATTGTAGTCGTTTGAGCTTTAATGCTCGGCTTAATTGCATCAATTAGGGATCTAATAATCTCTAGAAAAAAACATTGTTGATAACGTTCTCCAGTGATGGTTTCGTTAGGCTGGAGTAGCTCATAGTAGATCAGTCCGAAGGTTGAAGTTAATGCATATGACCGGGGCTTACCCTACGATTTTCTGCGCTGTTTGCATGTGAAAAACGGCGTTCAACGTCTCTTGGCTTGATTTCATACGGAACCTAATTTTCTTATTTTTGCATCATACCCATGCCCGCCGCTTGTTGAGTCACTCCCAAAACTCGGCGTCTTAAAACTTTACTGCTCTCCTTTGGCGTTCTTTATCACTGGTGTCAAAATCGCCACTTTTAAAACGGCGGAACCAGTACTCACTCAATTTTTATTAAATGGTTCATGTTCCCCATATGCTTCACACAACAATCGATGTCCATCAGCTGCAATTTTCTTCAAATTAAAACAAAAAGCTGTGCTTCCCGCAAATTGTGTTTTGTTGGCACAAAGTATGATACGATTAGAGCACAAAAAAATATCTTGTTTACTTTTCAGCGAAATGACACATACTGATTTGTATAGGGAAATGATGACGCTTTAACATGAATATCGTTACAAGATAGCCCGATGCGATTTAATACTTTTGTAAATCCCCAAAACTTATTTGTACCCCTAATATGTAGTAAAATTAAATTAATTTAATTAAATCTGCTTATTTAAATAAATATTTTTAAACTATAAAGGGAGATCAATTTTGGGATTTGATTTAAAATTTTGGAAAAGCTTTTGGATAAGCAAAATCTCGAAGAAATTACCACACTCGACTCTATAAAAGTGGTAGCTCCGACTATGCGATTTGCAATTGTTTTGCAACAAAAAAAATGAATTTTTTGGTTAAAAAAACACGACCCTAGAATCTTGGTGAGCCATATTTATTGAAATACGTCATCTCGTTTTGTGGATTTCATCAGTTTTTGCTGGTCGTCTCATCAATTTGGGTCACATTCATTGGAAATGTGTGGTTCTCAAGTTCCCATTTCGGTGGATAGATTAGAACAATTTAATTTTGTAAACGTCAGTACATTTTGTTTAAATTTGATGAAGTAACTCTTTCGCCCGCATGAATTTCGTTATATTTTGGTTTCTGCAAATTACGTTTGGCAATTTGAGAATTTTATTTTGTCTTTGCATTGGGTAGATTGATTTGATTTTAAAAATTTGAAATTTCAGAATTTGTGTTTTCACGGTTTCAATTTTGGTTTCGTTATATCCTCTCCTGGGAATTCGCAGCATCTTATACTCCTAATCAATTATACGAATTAGTCAATTTAGAAACCGCGAAAATTGAATTTGAATAACACCATAAATAATAATGTTGGTCAGGTTAGTGCTGATAAATCGGGTTCGAAATTATTTAGAATGCATTTTAAACCTCCAAAGCCATTATATAAACAGAATCCTACTGTTTGGTTCAAAATTCATGAAAATCAACTTTTATTAGTTGATATTGTTGTTGAGAGTACTCGATATTCGAGTCTAGGCTTGAAAAGCCTTATACTGCATTTAAAGAAGAAGTTGTCAAAATTTTCGGTGATTCTAATCGGTCGCAAGAATAAATTTTCGGCTTCCTCCTCAGATTCAGTCGATACTTGCTCTTCTTGAAAATGACCTTAATTGATCGACGAACTGTTTATCTAGCGTGCAGACGCTTTACGAGAGATTCTGTTTCTAAATCATTGATATTCATTGATATGCTTGAGATTTCTGGTAGCTGGTGTTACGAATGGCAGAGATCTTTCTAAATTACGATCTAATTCTAGAGATCGTCGTTCATCAACTCCGAACACGAATTATGTTATTATCATTTTAAGTTTGAATCAAGCGCGCGTAAATGTTTTGTAATATTTTTAAATTGTGGTTCAAAATTTTTAAATCTTGATCTTGGTCGTAGAAGAGTATTTCGTTGGGAATTTATCTTATCGGATGTATAAATTTCCATTTTGGCTTGTCGTCTATTAATAATATTGTCGTACCTATTGAAATTCAAAATTTGTTAACTAAATTTCCGGAAATTGCTATATTCAAAATTTTAGCAGCTCGATTATTAAACACAACGTCATGCATAAGCTGAAGACAACCGGTTCACCTATTTCAGGAAAAACGAGACGTCTCGCTCCAGACAAGCTCCTCGCCACCGACAATGAATTCAACTACATGATGGCCAGTCCTCTGCATCTCGTTAAGATGAGAAATGGGGATTGAAGACCATGCGGTGATTACCGAGTGCTAAATAGAATGACAAATCCGGACAGATATCCAATACCGAATCTTAAGAACTTTTCGTATCAACTCGAAGGTTGTATAATATTTTTTACTTTAGACCTTGTCCAAGCGTATCATCAAATTCCGATCGAACCTTGTATACCGAAGACAGCAATTACTATTCCATTTTTGGTTTATTCGAATTTCCTGAAATGACTTTTGGCCTAAGGAATGCAGCATAATCTTTTGAACTTGCAATATTTTAATCGCATATACAAATTTCGAAGATGACCTTGAACATCTCATGGTTGTTTTTCACAAACTTCCTGAAAATGGTTAACTTTTATAGGCGCTTTATTCCTGGCGCTGCTGGAGATCAAATCTTAGAAGAACAGTAAAACTCCAATTGAATGAACACTACCTGCACACCCCTTCATTAAAGCTCGTTTAGCAATAATGGTTGACGCATCCGATTTTACGATCGGAGCAGTGGTACAACATTATGTTTCGAATACTTGGCAACCGCTAATATTCTCTGTACGTCTAAATGAAACACAACAAAGATGCAGTGCTGATATGATAGAGAGTTGCTTGCAGTTTACTCTTGCATTAGGCATTTCAGGTATCTTGAAGGTCGTGAGTTCACTTTGTTCGTTTAACGCTTTTTATCAAAATCCGGACAAAGCATTTCCGCGTCAATTTAGACATTTTGATTTCATTAGTCAATTCACTACCGATGTTCAGCACATTTCAGGCGTTGACAACGTCGTTATGCAATTAGTTATTGTTTGCAATTTCCACTTTCGATTCCGGCCATTCATGTTAAGTACTGGACGATAACGTAACGTAACGACATAAACCTTAATAGTTTCCTTAATTAGATTGTCTCATATTTCTTCGATTTGAATACATAGGATCATGCAGTGCACGTCATTTACTCGTGGTGAGGCTACATGAAAGTACAAGGTCACTTCGAAACAGTTTGTTGAATACACTGTGCGCCATCTATCAGTAATAATCCAAATATTTTTTATTTGCTTTGGGTTCATATCTTTGGTGTTGTATTCTTGAAATTGCTGGACGAAAATTTCGGTTCCAACTGATTTAAAATCGGTGAATATCAATAAGGCTTGCATAATTTTTTTTCCAATTTATCCAACCCAGGCTAAATGATTTAAGGTTTTTTAAAATATGAATTATCAAAAACACGAAAACAATATTTTTTAATAAACTGACGTAAATATTATCACTATGCAACGTGAAGTTAATTACGATGAGGATAGTGAATAAAAAATTCGTAAAGGGTGGGCCAATAAGAGTTTCACTTTATGAGTAAAAAATAAAAAATTATGGCGTTGGAATTATTTTGATTTCTTTAAAAGATAATATCGACCAAATGTTCACAGCACGGCTCCGGCAGCCGGAAGATCAATCCAATTGTTCAAATTTAAGATGACAAGCTTGAATTTTTACTAGCTTAGTGATACACAGGGCCTATTTTTTAATTCAACTCGAGCAAGCAGTGCGTTTTCAAAAATAATTCGTGTTTTTTATTCAACCTGTGTAATTTTACTCTGCACTGTGCGTTTTCATTTGTGAACTGTTGCCGCGTTTCCAGTCTCCAATATTTTCTTGATGTCAGAACATTCTTTGGTCGTGATATCATATTTGGGAAAAATATTTTCTGTTGTATGGTGTTATTCCGAAATGTTTTTGGGAGGAATTAGTTACTGATAGCATTTTTTCTGGAAATATTCAATTTAGTTAAAAGTTTGGACATCTTCAGACTCGTTTTAGTTTTCTAGTTAACGGTACACTAAAGCCACTAATATTGGGCAGAAATAATAGATTTAACTATTAGGCACCCGTCCATAGTGCTTACGTCATTATTTTAATCTTATGTACGTTTAATAATAAATGATACCACCATGGAGCGCTGAGATTGACCTTTGATGTCAATCAAAGATTCCAATAAATCTAATTTAATAGACGAATAGCAATACAAATCGGAATATCTAGGAGAGAAAAACTTACAAAAAGTCGCTCTTTACTCTGACCCCATAACAAAAATTCTAAATATTTGATATTATCCGCTCTTTGTCCAATTTTGCGTGTATTAGGTTTATGCTCCTAAGAATTTTTAATTTTGACAGAACGTTTGGACAATTTTTGTCAGCAAAGAGAGAGAAAAATGTGGAAAGGTTTTGTGGAGAACAAAACATACAAAAATACATGTCTTATACGCATGTGCAGTACCATGTATTTTGCCTAATCATTGTTCCGGCGTCAGGTAATTTAGGATTTTCGTTTTGACTTTATTAATTTTGAGGGATTTTTGTCTAAAATTACGGCTTTATTTTATAAAAGTGGGTACAATTTGATCATTCAAAGTATTGTGCATCGCTAGCCACTACTTTTTTTCATTTGCTGGCAGCTTTCGGATACCATCTCGGGAAAACGACTTTACTTTTGAAGCTATCCATAAATCAATCTATTTTTGGTATCTTCATAAGAAGGGAAGCGATGCTCAGACAGACCGTGAGTCATCGATCGAAGCAAGTTGAAATCGGAAGGAGCATCGGACTTCTCATTTCAACGGTTCCAAGTAAGTTTTGATTGGCCTTGCTACGTGAGGCCGGGTATTATAATCCTTAACAATACTTTTATCATGTCTCTGCTCGTATTTGCGGTCGTTTTTAGAGCAGCCCATAGTACACTACACCAAACTGATCCCATCAAATAATGAGCATGAGTAATCTATGGATTTTCGGCTTTGCCGTCGTTGTCGATTTATGATCGGGCTTATCCCATGAATTTTTACGCTTGGAATTAATATGGCGTATCCACTTTTCATTGCTAGTAACAATACGATGCAAAAAACATTTCAAATTTTGCTTTTATAGAGTAGTTGTTTACTGTGCTCTTAGCTTCAGTTCGTTCGGCAACCAATTTACTTGCTTTTGAATCATTCCAAAGCCATGTAAGCGTCTATAGAGATGGATGGAACGTCTGCAATTCATCAACTTCTATCTTCTTCGGATGGCCTGGACGTTTTTTGTCTTCCCTGTCGAAGACACTGGTGGTGACAGTCACCACTTTTAAAGCGTCAAAATCACACCCACACGTTTTAATCGATGGCGTAAAATGGGCGTAAGGTTTTCGAATTTCCCTTTTTTCGAATTAAAAAAGAAAAGTAAAACTAATCGCAACTCCCCAAAAACACTGCTATTGGGAAATGGTCAAATACTGAAACCAAATCGATATGGCCGATGCGATATAGTACAAGTTACGCCCTCTCTTAGAAGAATTTCACAGTGTCAAAAACCTCCAACTTTTCGTTTTATGGGGCCTTTTGTCCTTATGGCATGAGGGTATAAACTTTTATGATTATTTCATTGTTGTCACGTCACACGTTGTTCTGACACGCACACATCAGTGCCACTTATAAATTATGGTTTTACCAGGACCTGTTAACATGAGAGGAAAGTAATAATTTCAAAAAAATTTGGGTGCAAGAAAAAAAAATTGTCCATGTTATTACGGCTCAATTCCGCGAATATAAAGATTTTCCCTTGTACAGGATTACTACCGGGTAATTGAAAATAGTATAAGCCCTATAACGTTAATCGTAATGTGTACTTCGTTCAAATTCTACTCTTTGTGTTAAAACTTAGCTTGTGGTTACCAGACCCACAGTCGCTTCAGGTGAGACAAGTAAAAAATAATCTCCCAATGTCCTTGCTCGTGTCATTTCAAGTGGCGTGATTGCGGTTGGGTCACATCATCTCAAAATTGATATTCTTAAATTCAAATAACAGGCATTTTGGCGTATGTTTGACTGAATTGCAATTGAAGTGACTTGACGACTGTAACATGAATATTATTTGGCATCACTTAGGCCCGTTATACACTTGAGCTATGTTTTTTGACTGATGTGAGAAATGTTTTCATTTTAGAGCTTCCTGAGCTATGTTTCTATCCCACAGGTTTACATAAAGGAATTAAATAAATCAGTGCGTACGAGTGGCTTGAGCTAAGGTCCACTCCATTTCGGCGTTGCAAAGTAAACCGAGAAGCTGTGATCTAAAAACATAGCTCAAGTGTGCAACGGGCCTTAACAAAAATTCGAGTATTGCCGTCTACTAAGGTTTCGAAAGTATATTGTCATTATCGCAATTCGACTCGCACAACAACAGGGTTAAATTTCCAATGAAATTTATAATGTAGAACAGAAATGTGGTGCATTTTCCATGACACTTTGAACCAAAACAAACAGAAGTTCCAGTCAAAAAATTTGTCACTGATATACAGTACCGAGAATAGAAAGTGCAACATCCATAAAAATACACAAAAATATGTATTTTGCCAGTACGACGCACGTTTACAAAAAGAATTGTTTTAGAAGTGGTTCAGGTAATAAATGTTGAGCCACTTTTTATTGTAGTTTTTCTGATTTTTATGGTAAACAGGTGTCTTACGAAGTAATAAAATGTATATTTAATATTTAGTTGCCCCGCCTTTGTTGGCAATAACAGATGTAATCCTTGATGGCATGGAGTCAATTAAATCTTGCCTCTTTATACCATACTTATTCGATGATTGAATTGAGTTTTTTGGTTGATGACGGCATCTTTTTATTGATTTTCATTCCCATTACGTGCCAAAGGTTTTCAATGGGATTCAAATCTGGTGAGTTTCCAGGCCAATCCAGAGTGGCAATTCCATTTTTCAACAGAAAATCTTTAACCTGAAGAGAAATAATAATAATTAACTGTTTCTTTTTTTTATCGTCTTAAATATAAAATTAGTAAATGAAAAAAAAATTAGGCTTACCGTTTTCGCTCGATGACAGGGGGCGGAATCATCTTGGGAAATCACAGACTCAGCACTCAAAAAATGCATTTCAATGGAAGAGAACAAATGGTCCTTTAAGATTTTTTTATAGACTTCTGGATGATTCAATGTATTTTTCAAGCACTGATCGCTAAGTCGTTCGCCGGATTTGCGCCTGACGTACTGGATTCCATCCAATCCAAAAAGGTTAAATTTACTCTCATTGGAGAATATAACTGTTCGCCACTGCTGTAGACTCTAACCAGCGTGATTTCGAGTCCGTTCTAACCGTTTTTGTTTCATTTTGGTCGTAAGAAATAGTTTTTTTTGCCGGAGACCTGGCCATATATCCTTTTTCCCGGAGGCGGTTACGAATCGTATACACCCCGATTTCTTTGCCGGTTTCTGCGTTGTATTCAGCCCGAACATCCACAGCAGTTTTAAATCGATTGGCTGTTGACATTCTGATAATTTTGGAATCTACTCGTGCAGTTGTCTTCCTTTTTGGACCTGTTCCCTTTTTGCATTCCAGTTCACCGGTGGAATGAATTTTTTTTTTAAAAACGGCTCACAGTCGAGTAATTGAATCCAATCTCAACAGCAATCTGCCTCGATGACATTTTAGGTGTTCCAGACAATGCCAGAATCCGATTTTGAGCCATAGTTAGTTGTGCGTATTTGGCCATTTTGAACAACAACAAATTATAATTTTAATAACTTTATCGTGCGAATATTTATCTCAAAGTAACTAAAAAACTTAAATAACGATTGTATTTATACCCAAAAAATAAATCAGCCTCCTACGATAATATGACATGGGGCAATTAGTACAATTTTACCTGGAAAATATTGGTGTTGCACTTTCTATTCTCGGTACTGTACTTTTCATGTAGTTTTTTCAGCCCAAATACATTACAGGCGTTTCAGTCAAATAATGAAGCAACTTCTTTTTTGGATTATAGTTCCTTATTACAAGAAGTTTTAATCATCAAATTTATGTTTAAAAGTGTTTAACTTGAACTACTTCAAAGACGGCACTTTTCAGCCAATTGAGAATAATGGCTTCTTTCAAAGCTTTAAATTTCCTCTTATTTATAAAATTTTCGGTAATTTTGGTTGTAAACGAGTTGTATGATAGCTTAGGAATCGTTATTTTAGCCAAAACACTTTAGTTTTATTTTATGTGCAGTCATCTAACGACCCCGTGTTCTTTTTAAATGCGAGTATCAACTATATGAATTCAACCTAAGCGACAAAGATTAGCTTCATCAAATCAAGACGATAAAGTTAAATTTGTATCGCCTTCGTCCAAATCAACAACGTTTAGAGATTAGTGTTTCGAACTTAACTGAATATTGATGAACTTGCGTAGACAGCTTGAACTTGCGTAGAAACATAATGTTTACGCTATCCTGGTTGTAAAATCAATGCTATTTTACGAAAGTTGTTTTATTTCCGAGTTTCCCAACCTCCATCATAAATTCCAATCAATTTGGCCTAATTTTCGATACAAAGACATTGAATTTCTTATATTATAGTTATCGCTAATTTCTTGATTCAATTCCTCCAGTTCACATTTTTTTCGCAACAGCGAGTACATAAGGTACACAAATAAACTGGTTTCTTAATAAATTTCATCTTTGGGTGCTGTAAATAAATACGTATACACTATCACTGGATGTAACAATTTTCACAGTACTTAAGTAAATAATACTTAAGATTCTTAAAAATGTACGCGATGTGTTTAGTAAGCTTCCGCAATTCGTAAAATACATGTAATGTTGTCATTGCTGCAAGTCAATGATGATTAAACATATAAGACGGTGATGATCATGACTCATACCATATATAAGACTCTTTTAAAGCTTGCATTTTCTTCTTCTTCACTCGTACTTACTAATATTCTATATTGCGCGATATATACTTGAACTAGTACATACTTCTATTATTATTCAGTCAAAAGAAATATGCATACAATTATTAAAATTAATAAAAAAAAAAATCAAAAGACAAAGAAGTCTTTTTCATAAACAAAAACTTAAACCTTAGAGATATGAGTCACTTATTGACGATGATTTTATTACTGTACACCGCCATTCAAACTAGTTATGCTAGTGTAGCGTTTCGAGTTGTTGCTATAATTTGAACTAGTAGGTTTGTTTACTTATGTGCTTGATTGTTTTCAACCTTTTGTAAACTTGAATGGAATTTCATAAAAACACACTTTAAAGTTTAGTTTTATGTTATAAACAATTAATACATTTTATGTTCCACCGGTTCACGGTTTAAGATTAGATTAATTGGGCACAAGCCAAGTCTGGCTTAATGTGTAAAGCGGGAATTTAAAATATGACCTGCATTTCATATGTTAATTCAATGGTAAGTCGTATCCTTTATATTTTTTGGCCAGGCCAAGAGAGGATGCCAATATTTTGGTTAAGGAGGACATTCTCTATTAATTTTGCGGTATGGCAAAAAGTGTAAGAGTATTGGCCTTGAGGTAGATCATTACTGATGGTGGATGTTTTATGCTTCTAACTACGCAGTTCTCTCTATATCTCTTGATCTCCTTCTGACGAACTGGGCCGATTATGTAACTTAATTTTTGAAAATTTATAATGAGTGCTTAAAAATTCGACTCTTACCTTCTTCCAGTTGTCTATTGTCCAGTGCTTATGAAGTTTAGCCTAAATAAGACGTTTTTTCCGCATTTTTTGGTTTCAGGGTTTCTTTGCTGGACGCTTGCATTTCAAATTATTTTCATATAGCCTTCGTCGCAATGTCATCGCTGATATCTAAGGCCGACTGAATAATTTTCCGGTCTGTTCTGGGCGTTGACTTCCTGACCCCCTTAAAGTTTCTTCTCTTGGTCTCATAAAATGTACCCCGAGATTGAAGAATCTTTGCCAAATTACTTACTGATGAGCAAGAAACTTTTCCATTTTTGCGATCTCGTGGTATGAATGGTGTTTTGTTTTTAATAATGCTCCGATAGCATGTTTTTTTTCTCGACCTATTTTTGAAAATAAATGTCTAAGTCTAGACTTTCCAAACACACACACACTATAACTTAAACACAAGTTTTTTTTAAACTAAATAATGAAAATCACTTAACGCGGATTATTTCTTATTTTAGCTCTGTCACTAAATTGCTAAAAACCCCTGGGGCAAGGCTCTCCCAACTCTTTCGCGGTTTGCTTTTTCCGTCCTTAATTTTACGCCAGTGTCGGCCAATTCCAGGACGTATAGTTATAGGTCCGATTTTATCACCATTTGCACATTGCATAGCTCCATGCCAGCCTATACTGGCATGGAAGATGGGTCGGCCCATGAGTTTTGCACTCCGACAGAGGGTCATAGATGTGTTCCATTTCATCTCAGATAAATCTGAGTAATTCGTCGATCGTAATCTGTTGATGAAAATTCCCTTTGCATCCTGCCCCTATCGGGATTCGAACCCGGTATCTAACGATCCAAACGCCAAAGCTTTAACCACTGTGTCATTTGGTCGGCTAAAATAATTTTAAAACAATAACAACAATAGCAGAAATTAGGAATTTCCAAAATACTAATAGTGCCCATAATTCGATGAATAGAGGGGATGTAGGTATACAAAGAACAGGTCACAAGGTACGTGCTAAGTTCCAATTTGGCTGGTTAACAAAGTTATAGATTCGTCGACAGAACAAAATTAGAGTTAGTAATGTTGCAACGAAGAGCTCTAAAATTTTCTAAATGGAACAGGTCAGTCGAAAATTTTGCCAGATTGCAAGAATCTTTTATTGCCAGAAACCTCAAGTCTAACGACTTCAGATAGACCGTTAAGTTCTTTACAGGAGTTGATCCAAGAAATCCTATTGGCGTATTTGTGCCACAAAAAAGACGTGATGTCGAAGTGAAGGTTAAATATATTATCGATCTAAGTCTGGAGAATACGCCGCCTGCTGGAAAATTTCCCAGCCTAAGGAGAAGTTGAGTTCTTGGATTGATTTTGTTCTATGTGGACGAGCTTTGTCGCATGCAGCAATATCACCTTCCGCCTCCCTTGGCCCGTGAATGGTCTTTTTTCCTCCAGAGCATCACTTTATTTGATCAACTGGTCCTGGTAACGTTCAGTTGTACTAGGTGCGCAACTAAATTTTGGGTTTTTTTTGAAAAATGAAAACTAGAAAATTAAATTTCAATAGACATATAAAAAAAGGATTATTCAAAGTATTGTTCTTCGCTATCTACACAGTTTTGCCATCTCTCTGGCAATACATGAATATCACGACGATAAAACGACGCATCTTTAGACCGAAACCATTCATCCAACCAATTTTATATTTTTTCGAAACTGTAGCCAAGTGTAGCCCTGCCAAGCCATGCGCTATCGACCGGAACAAGTGATAATCTGAGGGGGTCAGGTCTTGCGAATAAGGCAGATGTGGTAGCAGAGCCCATCTCAGCGTTTTGATGGTGTCCCATTCTGGCCGTTTTTCGAGCAATGCATGATTCATATTGATGAGTTGTTGTCGGTAGCGTTACTCATTGACAGTTTCGTCCTGTTTCAGCACCTCATACTACACGATTCCTTTCTGGTCCCACCAAACGCAGAGCACTGTCTTCTTTCCGAAACGATTTGGCCGTGCCGTCGATGTTGATGCTCTTCACCAGGTGAAAGCCACGATTTTTTGAGTTTAGGATTCTTAAATAAGATCCACTTCTCATCTCCCGTAACAAATCGATGCAGGAAGCTCTTTCTTTCTTGCCGTGAAAGCCAAATTTCGCAAGTGCCTCTTCGATTTTCCATCTGTTTCTCAGTCAACTCATGCGGCACCCATTTTCCCTCCTTTTGAATTTTTCCCATAGCATGTAAACGTTTGATAATACCTTGGCGAGTCGTATTTAATTCCTCCGCAAGTTGATCTTGAGTTTGTGTATCATCTTCATCCAATAACGCTTGCAGCTCGGTGTCTTCAAATGTTTTTGGTCTTTCGAAGCGCTTCTTGTCCCCAATGTCGAAATCGCCACTTCTGCAGCGTTTAAACCAATCTGGCCTGCCTCCTCAAGTAAAGGACGTGCTTCAGCTGCATTTTTATCAAGTTGAAGCATAAAAGGAAAGCTTCCCGCAATTGCTGTTTGTTTGGCACAAAACTCGACATTTTCGTTCCTGGAAAAAATATTTTTGCGTTGCGATATGTGCTGGTATTTTTGACATACATGACTACTAGATGTATCGCTAGCACTCATTAACCCATTTTCCTTCCTTCTATTGCTTGGTGAGTAACTCCTAACTGTTCTGCATCCTTATGAGTTTGACACGGATTTTCTTCCAGTAAAATTTTATGTTCTTCGTCTTCAAATTATTTTACTGCACCTAAAATTACCATCACGAAATCTTTCAAACCACTTTTTTACTGTTGAATGACACAGAATGTTCCCTTAGCTGAATTCCATAGCTTGATCAGCATTTTTTCAACTTGAAATGCTCACGGAACCACAACTTGTAAATGAATGAAACTTATGTCATAAAAACAGCAAAGACTAAGCTACATATATCCAAAATGGCGGGCGAGTTTCTAAAGGATGGCCCTTCTAACGTTTGCAATTTGGCTGGGTTGAATTCAAAGATGAATGAATATTTTTCAAAGCGGTTTGTCTAGTATATATTGCCATAAAGTATAGAACACAGTTTCATTCAAATGACTTCCACGGCTGGCTTTAGAGTACTCATTCTGTCAACCCAATTATTCAGAACATTTTCGGTAGTATGGGCTCCTATTTAATCAATGGCAACTTCGATTTGATCTTTCAAATCTTGGATAGTCTCTGGATGGTTAGCATAACACTTATCCTTAACGGCTTCCTATACAAAAAAAAGTCCAACGGAGTCAAATAGCAGCTGCGTTGTGGCCAACTGACACCTCCGTTACGGCTGATTATTCAATCCCCGAAGACTGTGTCCAAAAGACTGATTGTTGCGTTTGCTGTGTGGCAAGTTGCGAAGTTCCGTTGAAAGCAAATGTCCTGTGTGTCCTCCTCTTGAATCCTGGATAACAAAAACTTGTTTATCATGGCTCGGTAACGCTGCCCATTGACTGTAAGAGCAAAATCCACACCAAACAATCACTCGTTGTGGATGCATCGCCTTCCCCATGGTTATGTGTGGATTTTCTGACCCCAAATGCGGCAATTTTGCTTATTGACGTAGTCTCCGAAGTGAAAATGAGCTTAGTTGGAAAAGATGCTTTTTCGGTAAAAATGCACATTTTCTTCCAAGCGTTCCACAGCCGAATTAGCGAACCGAAAACGTTGCGGATGGTCATTTTGCTTCAGCTGCTGCACTAACTGAAATTTGTACGACTTTATACCGAGGTCTTGATTCAAAATTCTCATCATAGAACTGCGTGAAATGTTAAATTCTTGAGCACGATGGCGAGTTGATGTTGATCTCAGGCATATTATGAGCAATATTCTCGATTATATGCGCTGTAAATTCACGTGCACGTGTTGGTTTATCCAATAATAATCCAGTTTCACGAACTCGCTTCACAAATTGATCCACAAATTGCCTTGTAGGTATTTCATTTCTACTGAATTTTCCACGTAAATTTCTTACAGTTTGGGTAGAACACTCACCACTTTGAAAGTAAGTTTACAATATTCCCCAATTTTGTTCAAGCGTACAGCGACCCATCTCGTAAATTTCGAACATTAAACTAATTTTCTATCAACACGAATGACATAAGTGTTGCCACATTCGAAATAACCGATAGTTGAAATTGCAAACGTTAGATGGGCCATCCATTACTTACACACCTAATAAAAGGGAAGTAATCGTAAACTTAAAGAATGGGACCTGTTGAACAATAATTTATTAAATAAATAGGGAGGTTGCTTAGTCCTTAGAAGCTTAAAAATAAAAAGTCAAACACGAAGTTCATAAATATCAACTAAACTACAACTTTATACAAACAATTAAGCAGCCCAAATACCGTTTTGCTTGCCTTAGTCAAATGGTCACCCCAACTAAGGGCTTTATAGAGAATTAACTCTAAAGTCTTACAGTATTAGAAAATTTAATTAACGAATCGCCAAAAAAAATTCCAGGAAAAGAGGAGTTTTTATAAATTATACGGGACTGTGATTTACTGGCATTAAGAGAATCGACCAATTATAAATTCTTACCAAAGCATCATTAATAAGAGAAATATTCGAGTTAATGGAATCATTACGTAAGGCACTACTCCTATATATACAACATCATTAATTTACATAGCGAATAGTAAAGGACCATAACCGACCCTCTGAGGGACGCCAGAAGAAATAAATTGTCATAAAAGACTGTCTGTTTAGATTAAGAGTGGCAGTTATGAACCCACTACCGTTTAATCCACTAATCTCTACATGCGTTTTCTTCGTTGGTTGTTTGATTGTCTTGGATGCTTCTTCGATGATAAATGAAATTTGTGAATCGGGATCTATTAACATTCGTAGCAAGGTTGGTTCCTGTTTTTCATTCTCTATTTCAACCATCGCTGTGTGCCAGTAGCGTACCGGTCAGAGTTTGCGCCGTAGCCAGAGGCGGCCACTTGACCGACATTATATTCCATACATAATGTTAAAGCCCATAAAATCAATCAACAAAATATAAATTATAAAATTGTATTTAATTTAAAAAACATCGGCCTGAAACATAAAAAGCACCCTGTAATACAGTTTTCATATAGAGTGGATCTTTTAAGATCTACGTTAAAAGCGATGCCCCTGTGGTCTAAGGAAAGAGTATCATCGATCACTTGCCACTTAAACATTCATTCTTATAGAATTTACAAAGGTTGACTCACATCATTTATTAATAAGCTCAAACTGCTAAGTACAACTTAGATAGTTAAATAGAGACGTATGATTGTTGTTATATTCCAGCTATAATTGTTTGTTCCTGCTCCAATTAGCAAGTTTAGAAAACTCATCCGAATATGAAGGTAAAACAGCGCCCTAGGGCAGAGAAACTGACACTATCACTAGTATTTAATATAAATTTAAAGGCTTGATGGTTGCGAGCACAGCTTCTCTAGTAAAACAAAAAAATTCCTCAGATTGCATAATACATATTGAGAAATTTCTACATTCCTATTGAATTAATTTGGCAGTTCCGTACTAATGCTGATTTCCTTTAAAACAAGTTATCGTTCGCCATATATGAATGTAAAATACAACGAAATTCAGAATCGCCCGAACATACTTTGAACGATTATTAAGTTTTGAGTTATGCCACCAAGCGCAAGTTTAAAAATTGGCAGGTAAAACTTCAAGTAGACAAAAGGCTCACCAGTAGGCTGTAAGTGATTGTTGATTATGTATAGTCAATCATTCACAAAAAATAAAAAACAGAAATAGAATAATTTACCAAATATTTGCTCTTTTGTGAAAATGAACGAATCTTAAAGTTTTTACTAAAGCCGTAAGTATAAAACGAATACATAGGGTGCCGTGAAAGTTTAAAAAAAATGGTAATACTAGTGTTTTCCGATGCAAATCTCTATGTCAGTCAAAAAGTGTAACATTTTTGGAGGTTATGTTTCTCAGAAGTCTTCTGTCAGTTCGCATCTCAACATTGTATTTTATTTACTTGAAAAATTGAATTCAGTGAAAAAATGGAATTATCGCGTAAAAATTTCCGTATGATGATTTTTTTGCGATTTTCGAAAGAGGCTAACTCAACAACAGTGCTTCTATCACTTCGTTCGACTTTTGGCGACGAAACACCACCCCTTGGCTAGTGTTTATAATTGGTACAATGAATTTAAATGCGAACGATGTTTACTCAAAGACGATCCTCGTGAAGGTCTTCCCAAAACAGCTGATGTACCAGAAAACATCGATGCTGTGAGAAAACTGATTGAAGAGGATCCTCATGTCACTTATCGTGAAATCGAGATAATAACACCAGCGGAAGCTAGGTGCACGTTGCATTCCACATTTGTTGACAGACGCACAAAAAAGGTTCGTGTCGATTGGTGCCACCAAATGCTTGAAAAATTCGTTGGAGGTACTTCCAAAAACGTATACAAGATCGTGATAGATGACGAGTCATGGATATATGCGTATGAGCCGGAAAGAAAAAGGCAATCGACTGTTTGGTTCTTCCAATTCGATCAAAAACTAACAATAGTTGTGCGAGCTCGGAGCGTTGGGAATTAAATGTGTTTATTCACGAACACCGGTTATGTGGCTACTGTGGCTCTTGAAAATCAGAAGACGGTCAATTCAGCTTACTATACGACCATTTGTTTGCCCGAGGTTTTCAACAAATTGACCGAAAACAGCGAATCATTTTGCATTAGGATAATCCGAGCTCACACACATCACATCAAACAAGCGAGTATTTGAACACTCAAACGATCGAATTGATTTGTCATCCGCCAGCCCCGACTTGACACCCAATAATTTCTTCCTGTTCTCAACAATCAAAGATAAGATGCGTGGACAAGAATTTTTATCGCCTGAAGAAGCGATTTTTGCGCGTTCAAAACCATGTTTTGGAGCTATCATCTTCGGGCTGGCAAAAGTGTTTTGATAAATGGTTTGAGCGTATGCAAAAGTGTATAGATCTTAAAGGCGAATATTTTGAAAAGCAATTTTTGATGAAAATTTTTAATTGTTTATTACTTTTTCTAAAAACTTTTACGGCAGCCCACGTAGTTGGCCAAATTGAGTATTGTAACGGGTTTTCCAATAGAGACAACAATTTTGTATTATAATACGAACGCACCCTTGAACCAATTTTCACGATCTGTCAACACCAAAACGTCAGGCAAGGTTAACATTTTTATCATGGTGAGATCATGAACGAGCAACGTTTGAAAATGATTAAAAATTATTACTACCAAATACTGGTGGATAATTTCGAGTTAAAATATTCACTATTGGATGTTCCTGTGCCAATGAGAGAACGCACCGGTCGAAGTATCGACAATATCGCAGCGGTAAGTGCTTCAGTTCAAAATGAGCCAAATCAGTCGATTCCACGCCGTTCACAGAAATTAGGAATCTCTGAAATCACATTGTGGCGAATTTTGCGTAAAGAACTTGGCTTACATCCTTGCAAGATCAAATTAAATCTTGATCACTTGAAGCACCGAAACTTCTTCGATTGGGTTCTGCTAAAGTTTGAAAAAATTTCTGAATTTTTGGCTTAATGACTTTGTCGATAAGCAAAATATGCGCATTAGACAGCAACAAACCCACATATGTTTCAAGAGACTCCATTACAACCACAAAAGTTACTGTGTGGTGTGGATTTCATGCCGAAGGTGTGATTGTACCATATTTTTTCGTTCATGAAAATGATCGCCCTGTTACGGTCAATAGAGTTCACTATCGTGTCATGCTGGAAGACTATTTCTGGCCAGAATTGGATGGACTTGCATCAACGACTCCCCCTTCTCTGGAACTTAGTAATCAATGGACTACTGCAAGATGCGTTTCAATCACTGCGGGTTGGGCCAGCAGATGTGGATTGGGGATTAACCCATCAAAAACAGAGCTGGTCCTTTTCACTAGGAGATACAAAATTCCGGCAATGGTTCCACCGAGCCTGAATGGTACTACGCTGGTCCTTACTGATAAGGCGAGATTCCTAGGGATTCTCCTGGACAGTAAGCTCAGTTGGAAGCCAAACACGATGGAAAGAGTAAAGAAGGCCACTGTGGCGCTCTACTCTTGTAAAAACGCCATTGGAAGGAAATGGGGCCTGAAACCGGAGCTGGTGCACTGGCTTTACACGGCAGTTGTAAGGCCCATACTGCTGTATGGTGTGAGTGTGTGGTGGCCAGCTCTGGAGAAATCATCATATACTAACATGATGGCGAAGGTGCAGAGGGCAGCCTGTTTGCTCATTGGTGGGACTCTGAAAACCACCCCCACTAGTGCCTTAGAGGTCATACTGCATCTTTCTCGTATCTTCTCTGCATTTTCTGCATCATCGTTGGATATTATCGGTAAGCAAATGGCGGTTAATACGGCCGCCCGGCTATCAGCGACCTCTGGTTGGAAGTGCCTGCAAAAGTGGCACTCAACTATAGTCAATTCGGTGAGGCATGACTTGGAGAATTTAGATTATAAGATACCCATGTTGTGCTTCGACAAGCGTTTTAAGGTGATTCTCCCCTCTCGGGAGGATTGGAACAGAGGCCTCCTTATCGAGACCGGGACAGTTAATTTCTTCACCGACGGCTCCAAGCTCGATGGTAGAGTGGGAGCGGGTGTGTTCTGTGGGGAATTAAATGTCAATTTATCTTTTCGTCTACCTGATTACTGCAGCGTGTACCAGGCTGAAGTTATAGCGATCGAAGAGGTCATGAACTGGTTGAAGCATAATGTGATATCGTGCATTGATATCACTATTTATGTGGACAGTCGGGCGGCCATTCTTTCGCTGGATTCAGTTTCCCTGGCGTCACGGGTGGCATTGAATTGTCACACATCTCTTAACGAGATGAGTGAGCATTTCAATATCCAGTTGGTCTGGGTTCCGGGTCACTCTGACGTTGAGGAGAATTGCAGGACAGACGAGTTAGCAAGGTACGGTACAACTCTCCAACTGGAATCAGGGAGAGAATGTTTAGGGAGACCTATGTCTATGCTGAAAACGGCAAGCCATAGGAAAGCAGTTGCCTTGGCGAATGCTAGGTGGCTTGAGAGTCCAACCGGTAGGATAGCGAAGCAAGTATGGCCTGTGCTGAACTTGAAGCGCTGTAAGATCTTAATCACACTAGGGAAGCGTGATTTAGGTAGAATTGTAAGGGTACTTACCGGACACTGCCTTTTCGGAGATCATGCGAGAAGGCTGGGTCTAGATTCAAATGATTTCTGCAGAAGCTGCAGGGACGAGGAGGAGGAGGAGACTCTTGTTCACTTTCTATGCTCATGCCCTGCGCTAGCTGGCAGAAGACATGATCACTTGGGCAAATACACCATGGACAACCTCTCTGATCTCGAAAGCTGCAATGTGCGAGATCTTTTACGCTATATTAATAGCACTAAATGGGTTTAAGGAGTTTGATGATGGGCCATAACTGGCCTAAGTATGCGATGGCAGCCACTGAAACCTAACCTAACCTAACCTGCATCAACGACTTGTGGTTCCAACAAGATAGTGCCACATGCCACACAGCTGGTCAAACAACTGATCTATTGAAGGGGAAATTCGGCAACCGTGTAACCTCGAGAAATGGTCCGGCCGAATGACCATCTCGCTCATGCGATTTAACGCCGTTGGAGGAGCTCAGGGACAATATCGAACGTGAAATTGCCAACGTTCCGGCCGATATATGTGAAAGAGTGGTACAAAATTGTTTAACATTCTGATGGCATTAAAGATTTATATCGTCTTAAACATACAAACTTTTTATTAATAAACGAGATCTATAATTTTATGGCTACTTCCAAACGATTATCAATTTATATAAAACAAAAATATTTTACTGCGTTTTGTGCTGGGGTCATGCAACCAAAACTAACCTTGACATAAGTAGAAGATCGCACACAAAATTAGTGCAATTTTTTTTATTACAGCGCAATTTTATTTAATGAAATGATTGATGGTGATATGATGACTGCCGTTAAGTTTGATGCCCCGCATCTCAACGTCTTTATTTATTAACGTGGTAATACATCAAGATATTGTTAATATACACGGCGACATTCACCAGATCAAATTTATTATTTCAGCTACGATTAAAATTATTACAAGTAAATAAATAAAACCCTTTGTTAGTATTCTACGTAAAAGACTTCACCTGGGTAACCGACTAGATATATATTCAATGTACAAATAGCTATAAAATATAAATAAACCCGAGGCCATATCAATTTTTAACACAATGCCACATAAAGAATTCCAAAAATGTTAATTAATCTGACAAAATAAAAATATACAAATCCGATATATTTATGAATCATTTCTGCGATTGGTCCATTGACTTTTACAAACGTCGCACACATCATCTCGTTACTTTGTGGAGCAATTGTCATCAATAAACTGGTAAACTATACATAGTAGCAAACCACATCATAAATTGCATAATTGCGGCGGCTGAGAAATAAAATGTTGCTTGAGAAAATAAAATTTACTTTGTTAAACTAAAATAAGAAATAGTGTGGTACATGTTATGGAAGTAGTTTTGTAATAAAACCACTTGAAATAGTAATTCTGAGCAGTAATATGTTTTACTATGTACTCGTACATACTTGAGATATCAGAGTAAAGAAATTACGTCTATAATTCAAAATCTTAAAGTGGTACGAGTCTAAAATATATTTCCGGTTTTGTACATAAAACAAAAATGCAGTCGCGTTTTCTACCATACATGGTTAAAGCGAATCTTATCACATACTCAACATAGTTTTTTATAGTTCACTAGAACTATGACGCGATGATTCATATATACGAGTATATGAAAAAAAAAAAACAATAACAAGAAAATCAATAACGAAATTATCTAAAAAGCAAAAGCGAGAGAATTTGCAATAAAATAAAAGTTTTGTTGTTCAATAAAAGCGCCAATGGAATTTATAATTTAATTTTTATATGCTTAGTACATAAATATTTAATTTACATTGATAAAAATTAATTTAATTTTATTCATAACATATACACAACAAATAACGTGACGAAATCGAAAATATTATTTGATTTGGTGTTTAATTTTGTCGAATTCGTCGCGGCATACAGCCACGCGTGAACTATAGTATTTACACCCACGGCGGATTGATTGTTTGAAAGATTTTTATTTCTAAATTTTTTGGTTTCGTCAAGTAGTAAGACACAATATATAATTTGTAAATAATCCCAAAAAAAAAATAGTAGGAACTGCGTTTCAATATTAAAAAATCATATTTTGCAAGGCCAAATTGAATTTGTATGGTACAGTTGAACGTCGACGACCATTGATGCTGCAGAACCGAAATAATTATTTGCAGTATAGGAGGCACGGAAATAATTTGAAGCCACAGTTCTCGTAGTTCCCACTTTTACCGTCTTGTTTCCAATCCTGAGCTACAAGTAGAATTCTATATCATCTAGCGTCATTATCAAAATGAACTACACAGATTAACAAATTGGTTTAAATATTACCAGTGGTGTAGCTTAAGTCATTTCAAGCATTTAATAACTAAATTTCGTTTATACAAACCGCACCTCAAAGCTCAAACTAAACACCTTTTGTTCCGAAATAATTAATTATTATTACTAAACATGTATTTACCGCCACGAATCCGCAACGTTGACATCTCAAAGACAACCTACAATTACAACAACTAAATAAAATAATAATCGAAGAAATACACAAGCCAGGTTGTGATATCAGAAACTTACACTGATTCCAAAAGACTCTAAAAACACACTCAATTACAGGTCCCACGATCACTCACCTTTAAATGGGTCTATCGATATTACTATACTATCGATTGAAAATATTGTGACTACCTTACATTTTCCATCTATCCTGCAAAATAGCAACGTGAGCTCAAAACACCGCAATCCAAACATTCCCGCGAAATTCAAAATAAAAGAAGCAAATCAATATAGGGTTTTCCAATAAGAGTGATATGATTTCTTTAAAAAAAAAACACACTAATTGTTAAGGAAATTGAAATGTTTTTTATTTAATGTGAAGTACAATCGATACAATTAAGTTCTGAACAAAAAGTCATTCAAATGGCCTCCACGACTTCTTCTGCAGGAACGAATTCGATGAACCCAATTTTCGACCACTTTTTCCACTAAATCAAGTCGTATGTCATGAATAGCACGTTCAATATTGACTTGTAAAGCTTGAAGAGAATTTGGTTTATTGCTAAAGACCAATAACTTCAAATAACTGCACAAGAAATAGTCTAGTGGTGTTAAATCACAACTTCTTGGAGTCCATTCAATATCACAATTTCTTGAAATAATCGAATCTCCAAATTTTTCTCGCAATAATTCAATTGTTCCACTTGCTGTGTGGCACGTAGGTCTTGTTGGAACCAAATGTTATCAAGATCAACTTCTTCCAATTTCGGCCATAAAAAATTGGTTATCATCGATTTATACCGATCTCCATTGACAGTAATGGTGTTACCAGCTTCATTTCGAAAAAATACGGACCGATGATTCCACCAGACCAAAAACCACGCCAAATTGTCAATTTAGGTGAATGTAAATCGACAGTTTTGTTTATTTACCGCACCACTCAGATGAAAGTGAGCCTCATCGGAGAAGATGATTTTCTTAAAAAAATCGTTATCGTTTTCAAGTTGTTCCAAGGCTAAATCAGCAAATTCACGACGTTTACGGTGGTCCAATGGCTTCAATTCTTGAGTGAGAACAATTTTATACGGATGCAAACCCAAATCCTTTCTCAAAATCCGCCAGATTGTTGTTTGAGACAGTCCCAATTCTTGAGAACGTCTTGGAATCGACAAATTGCGGTCTTCAGCAACACTTGCCTGAACGGCAGCAATATTTGCATTACTTCGAACGAATCTTTGTCTTATTGGCACTTCAACATTATGTAAAGAAAATGTACGCTCAAAATTTTCAACAATTCGACGAATAGCGAGCACACTTGGACGATTATTACGACTATAAAATGGCAAAAGCGCACGAAAAGTTGCAATTGGAGGACGATTATTTTGATAATAAAGCTCAATAATTTGTAAACGTTGTTCTTGCGTATATCTCACCATGATGAAATTGTAAACATTACTGAATACAATGAAACAAAAAATGACAGATCATGACATATTACAAATTGCCGAAACGTCACTTAAAAATCATATCATTCCTATTGGAAAACCCTATATTTTCCTTAAAACAACAATTTTAACACATTGCGAACAAAGAAATTACAACTCTTAGGCAATTATTGTTATCCATAGAGCGACCCACGCTGCCAAAACACGGGGCCCCTATAATTCTGAAAACCTAAAAAACTCGAACAGATCGCCAGACGTCATATTCAAGATGGCACCCAAATCGAACAACTTCCAATAACTTAAAAATCCAAAAACTGTTGTATTAGATGCATAGTTGACCACTTCAGAGAAAGTACAAGCGACGTTTCTCTCAATCGAAAACTAAGTGTAACACGTTCACGCATAACCAAGCAAATGACAATCGTGCTATACCTCTGTTCTGGACCAATTACCATACAGTCAGTTAATAACCGCAGTGAAGATTCCAGGAAAAAATTAACGTTAATTCTTATAACTACCTACCTACAAAGTTTCCATTCCTAGTCGCGTGGAGACAGGTACAGTCCGGGATTCCGATCTATACTATAGCACTTTTCCGTTCTTTTAAAAGTTTGATCAGTTCAGCACCATATGGCCGGAACTTGGAAAGAACTTCGTCGCAAAGTAATGCTGGCAGTGGTAATTCTTGTATGTTTGTACAAGGTTATCCAATTCAAGCTTGATAAAGTAAACTTAAAAAAACACACAAAATATTCGGAATGTATTGTAATTTTTATTTCATTTTACAGATTGATCCTTGCCATTTTTAGTTAAACAAGATATCATTCAAATGTCCTCCACGGGACTTCCTACAGGCCTTGATTCTTTTGCGGTAATTTTCAATGACTTTTCGGCACATTTCGGGCGGTATCTCGGCCATTACCTTACGAATATTAGTTTTCAATTCGTCAAGAGTTTGAGGATTGTTTGCGTAAACACGATCTTTCGCGTAGCCCCACAAAAAGAAATCCAAAGGCGTTAAATCACAGGATCTTGGAGGCCAATTGACATCAGCCAATCGCGAAATCAAACGTCCAGGAAATTTCTCTTGCAAAAGATCTCGATTTGCTCGTGTTACGTGACTGGTTGCTCCATCCTGCTGGAACCACATATCGTCAAGATCATAATCTTCGATTTTCGTAAAAAAATAATCGGTTAACATGCGGCCATAGCGCTCAGAATTGACGGTAACGGTTCGTCCATGGTTGTTCTCAAAAAAATACGGCCCAATCACACCACCAGACCACAATGCGCACCAAACAGTGACTTTTTCCGGGTGTAATGGCTTCTCTACAATCAATTGTGGATTTTATGAGCCCCAAATTCTACAGTTTTGCTTATTAACGTATCCACCAAGCGAAAATTGAGCTTCATTACTGAAGAAAATTTTGTTCGAAAAATCAGCATCGACGGCCTGTTTTTCCAACACCCAATTTGCGTATGTTAAATGCTCCATATTCTTAAATGGCAGAATGTCAACTAAATAAATGACAGCGTACTTGACGTTTATCTTTGACAGATGTCGGTATACAGATTTCTACTTTATCAACCTCAAATTGGATAACCCTTTAGTTTTGTGTGTTAGGATTGATTTCCCTCGAAGTGTTATGTCGTATTGTTGAAATTTTTAGAAGTAGAAATAGCACACATAGAATTGGAGTGGTTAGATTGCTCACCATATTTAAACCCAAAGGCACGAGTACTGATTGATTGATTGGTTGGACTGTGGGACCAAGTACTGGACAAGTGTCCCGGATAATGCCGGGCCTATTGCTACAGCCTGTTTACACATAACAATATAACAATAGGAAGAATATGAAAGGTTCTTGTTTTTTTTTGGGACAGAACGACTCGGTTTCAGACACCTAGCGATCGTACGGCACAACAGCCAATACGAAGGTATTGGTCTTCAACAATTGCTTCTCTAAATCAGCAACCTGAAAAAAAAAATATTATTTCACGTACATCTGGAAATTTCCTAAAATTTAATTCTAAATTAATACTTTCCGGGTTGCTAAACAAAATTCATTGATTGAATCGGCCCGATTACAGGCACTTAGATAAAGTTAATGGGATTCGTTTTATTACCAAGTATAATTGGTAAGTCATGTCTCAACAAATGATGGTCAAATTCGGTGTGCAAAGCCGAATTTGACAAAATTTTGGGATTCGGCTATAATGAATGGAATCAGGCCGTTTCCTAACCGATAACTTTGCAATTTAGTTTTCAGGGCTGAGGTAAGATTCTAATAAAAAGGTCCGCTTGTATTGGGATTTTAACGTGTCTTTTTGTTGAAGTGTAGAACTTCGATCATTTTGAATGAACTTGGCCATATCAGGAAAAAAAAAATTGTCAAGTCAGGTATTCAGAATTGAGTGACAATTTAAAAATGTATTTTAGTCCTGGAGTTCGGCTGTGCTAGGCGATTTCTTAACTAATTATGCTCTTGGATCTGATATGTCGAGCTGAATCGAAATTCCAACATAAGTTCCGAATGCGGTTCTGGATTTCTCTACTAAATAAATTTGAAAATAATCGGCCAAGGAATTATCCAGTTCGTCCATTCATCATAACCGAACCAAACTTGGGCTTAACCCTCTAAGAGATGACCCAGTCATATTCAGTTTATCCAAAACTAGAATTTGTTAAAATTCAAATTCAGCCCAATTAATTTATACCTGGTAGTATACGGTCTAAAAAGAGATTACTGAGAATTCCGCACATCTCAGTCAATCAAAGAAGATCAAGGTTTATGTGAGGTGAACTCAAATCACTCGATATTCGTGTCTGACGTTCCCATGCAATTGCGAGTCTTATTCGAGAAATATTGTTGAGCCAGATAAATTTTTTCATAAAATATAGTTTTTTTTTAATTTTTTTTTTATATATATTTATTTATTACAACTGATTTACAAATCATCTAGTAATTTATCTTTCATAATTTATATTCTTGTTTGGAGGGTTGTAGCCCTTTGGCTAGTCCCCTTTACAATTTTATTATATTTTTAGTCGATCCTGATTGGTTCTTGTAGATCATGCGGTTTCTTCCTTCGCAGCCGTCTTACTAGGTTTGAATCATCCAACATACGACGTATCTCAGAATTTTGGTGTAGACTAATACGTTGCATGTGTTTTCTCGCGTGTTTGCTTATTTATTCACTAACGAAATCCATCTTCAGATCTCTATGGAGGTTGTCATTTCTTATGTACCACGGTGCATTAACTATTCCTCGAAGGACTTTGCTTTGGAATGTCTGGATGATGTTGACATTGATTTTCTTTGTACAGCCCCAGAGCTGAATAAGTCTAGCTGAATAGTGTAAGTCCACACAGGTTTTAGGATTTGCCAGAAGCTCAGAATTTCTTCCTAAGAGCCAATCCATCTTTCTGTATTTGATGTTTAACTCTTCTTTTTTCTTTTTCACATGCTCTTTCCATTTTAGTTTCGCGACTATAGTCATGCCTAGATATTTTGGCGTATTTGCATAGGGAATTTGCTGGGAGTTCAGTTCTACTGGTATCCAGTTGACCTTTTTGTTTGTAAAGTTTACGTGAACAGATTTTGTTTCATTAAGTTTTATTCGCCATCTCTTGGTCCAGGTACTGACAATATTAGTAGCTCTTTGCAATTTGCTTGTAGATTCTTCTATGCAATAAGCAACTGCTAAGATGGCCGTATCATCGGCAAACGTCGCTATGTTAGTCTCCTCTATCGATGGCAGGTCCGAGGTGTATAGAACATATAAAGTTGGTCTCAGAACGCTACCTTGTGGTACTCCTGCTGATATTTTCTTTATTTCTGAGTATTCGCCATCTAATTTAACTCGAAAGTGTCGGTTAGATATGTAAGATTTTAGAATTTCATAAAACTGCTTTGGTAAGTCTCTGTAATTTATATTCCAAACCTTTATGCCATAATCTGTCAAAGGCCTGTGCTAATTCCAGGAAGACGCTTGAACATACTTTCTTTTTTTCAAGTACGTCTTCAATTATGTTTGTAATTCGGTGTACTTGTTCTATTGTTGAATGGTTTTCTCTGAAGCCAAATTGATGTGGAGGAACAAGATTTCTTTCTGCTATTATTAGTTTTAGTCTCTTTAGGAGTAGTTTCTCGAATAATTTTGAAATTATTGGGAGTAAGGAAATCTGCCTATACGAATTTTTGTCATTAAGTGGTTTGTTTGGTTTAGGTATCATAATTACTTCTGCTAGTTTCCATTGACTTGGGACGTGTTTGTCTGAACACTGCATTAATTATTTGGAGTAGTTTACGTAGACCTTTTTCCGGAAGAGCTTTTACTATTTGTCCTGTAATTAAGTCATATCCTGGAGATTTCTTTGTATTTAGGTTGAGATTGATTTCCTCTTTTAATTCTTGTAGTGTGACAGGAGATATATTGCAGTTATCCATTTTATATACTGGTGGTATGTTTTCCTCTGCAGTTTGTCTAGGTAGAGGCTGAAACTTGTTCTCGAGGTGGGTTGCAAACAACGAAGCTTTTTGCTTTGCACTTATAACCCATGTGCCATCTACATTTTTTACTGGTGGAATTTGTAGTTTAGATCGTTTTAAACTCTTTGTCGCTTTCCAAAGAGAGTACTCGGTATCTTTTTCCCCAGTAAGGCCACTCAAGTATTTATTAATGGATTCGGTTTTGATTTCTTTAATTAGCAACTTTAGGTTATTGGATAAAAAATTTAGAGTTGTTTTATATTCTGGCGCTCGACTTCTTTGCCAGGCCTTTCTTGCTTTTCGTTTTGCTTCAACCAGTTCCCTAACTTCTAGAGGATAAATAGCATTTCGCCGCATTTCCTTTGAACTTGAGGGAGTACTACTCCACGCCGCTTCTTGTGTACTGTTGTTGAGTTGTTCTAGTTCTTCTTCTACCTCTATCGGGTTTTTAATTGGCACCTGAAGATCAATATTATCCTCAACAAGTTTCTGGAATTTCTCCCAGCAGGTTTTTTTGTTCGTCAGCGAAGGTGGACTAGTTTTTTTAACAATCGTTGCACTGATTGTCATAATAACAGGCGTATGATCCGACATAATCCCCTCGCTGCTTTCTAGGTATATGTAGTTTTCGTCTATACCTTTGGTGATAAAGAAGTCAATGATATCGAATATTTTGTTTCTATCCGTAGGCCAATAAGTTGGTTGATCTCCAGAATGAAAATCGCAATTGCATAGTCTTCCTGCTGCAAACAGCTCTCTTCCTTTTTTAGAGGTTACTCTTGATCCCCAGTAACCACCGACGATCCTCCCCTTGCCCTTCAATGTTGGATGAATGGCGTGGTAACAATTGTATCCATATATTTTAAGATATGAAGTTGAAGTAAAATGGGTTTCCGATACTAGGCATATATCTATTTTTTCAGTATTTAGGAAAATTTTTAATTCTGGAATATGTTCCATTAGCCCATTTGCATTCCAGGTTACTATTCTTAATGTTTTATTTGTTGTTGTTTGCATCATTTTAATAGAGCATGGATTTCATTTCATTTAGAGAGTCTTGCTTATCTAACCTGTTGCTTAGAGCTTGAAGGCATTTCTCTTGTTTAGCTAGACGAATGTTTAGAGCTTCCATGCTTCTTAGTATCTTTTGGAGCACTGCTGTACCTTCAGTAGTGTGCTTCGAAATAATTGGTTTTGTCATGACTACTTGCGAGTATAGTTTTGGTTTTGGTTCTCCCGTTTTACTAGCATGAGGTTTAGGTTCCTCTTTGGTGAAAGTTTGATAATTTTTTACCGATACTCCTGGACTTTGTTGTCGCGTTTTATTTCTTATTCTTTGTAGCTCCTTAGCTATTTCACATCCCCGGTAGTTTACGGGATGTGTCTTATTGCAATTGACACATTTTGCAGCAATATTTTTACTAACCGGGCATACCTGGGCATGATGCTTTCCGGCACATTTCACGCATCTAATCTCTCTTTGGCAATATTTCTGCGTATGATTAAAACCTTGACATTTTTTACACTGCGGTATTAATCCGTTATTCTTTTTCAATGGCTCTATTTTAACTCACATGCTAAGTATTGTCTTGATATTATACACATCTTCCACTTTTTGTTTGTTATTAAAAGTGAGCATAAATAGTGGAAGTCCTCTTTTGTTAACTTGAACTCCTTGTTCAGTTTCGACTTTTTCTTTCTTAATAATGTTTACGACATTTTCTGTTTGATAACCCTTTTGCTTAAGATCCTCAATAATTTCCTCTTTTGCACAGGTTGGGTGAAGACCTCTAGCCATAACTTTAATTGGGCGATCATTCTTACCCTTGTAGGTAAACCACTGATGCCCCTCGGAAGCTTTTTGGTTTGTAGCCAAAGCTCTATAAGTTTCAGAGTCTACAACATTAATTTTCCAGACGCCGTTGTTTAGAGATACGAGTTTGTACTCGGCTATCGTAATCGATTTCATAAGGATTGGAGAAATTTGATATCCCGACGACATTTATTGGTGGAGGTGATCTTTCTTTCGGTTTAGCTGGTTGTTGTTCTAGAGCTAGTTGTTTCTTGATGATTAACTGATTTCTGGAAACCTCTTTTGAAGTTGATGGTAAAGTCACCGTCATTTCTGATAAGTGTTGCGCTTTCCTTTTCTTACTTGGTCTTTTATTCCGGTTCAACATCCAATTTGTTTCTCTTTCTAATTCTTCTTCATCCGTATGAAATGAATTAATGCCATCATCGGCTGTTGGGCTAGGTGTCGTCCCAAAGTTCGGCACGTGTTTCAACTGCTTTTATGAGTTCTTTATTTTCTTTCTTTAAAGTTGTAAATTCTTCTTTCAATTTAGTAGTAAATTGTTTTATTTCTCTTAGTTGTTCACGGAGTTCGGCATTTTCCTTCTCGTACTGAAATACATTTCCAGTTGAAGATCTTGGTGATCTTGATAATTTGGAACTTCGTCCAAATGGGTTAAACATTGATTGGCCCACTCCAGAATCTGTTGGGCCTGCCTCCGAAGAGTGTGGATTTGGCAGCATATCTGCTGCTGTACCACCTGGGGTATTACATTCCGTATTTATTGTACTCATTGTTTGTTTTAGCCAATTTATACCACTGGAATTTGGTCCCCGGTAGCACTTTGCTACTGTTGAAGCAGTACCCGCCCCCCACGACGAGGACGCGGCTACCTTGGAGTTACCTAGGTGTACACAGAGACAGCCGAAGCCCTCTGAGTACCCTAGGCTGAGGGGCTATAGAATATAGTGCCAGCAATAAGCAATCGTCGTTACAAACGAAAAACAGAAATTAAAAAACCATTTTACCGTTGCCATGCCGTAACACATATGAAGTCTCACCCTTTAAACCAGTCTAAAATTTAAACCCAAAGGCACGGGTACTGCAGTAAAATTCACATTTATTTTCACCGACAACATCCAACTCACTGATTTGACGCGGTTTTACCTTGTGATAAATTTGACGTCTCGCAAAATTTGTTTGTTTTCGAGTTATCAACCTAATATGTTACGCATTATTTGTTTTGTAACTCAGGGACACAATTGTTTAATGGCAATGTGGCAATAAAAGTGAATCGATTCATAACGAGTGATATTGTTAAAGCAACAACAATGGCTCTGTACATTCCAGAGTAAGCAATTTGGTTTTTCTTATTAAAGATATTAGTTGTTTGTTCTTCCAAAAGTTAAATAGTTTTAAAGGAAATTTGTTCGCAATGTCAAAATTTTACTGCCGTCCCCGTGCAATTCACATATAATTGATGATAATTAATTGATTTTCTGTTTCAACTTAAATGCACAGATTTGAGATCATTTACCTTCTACAAATCCATATACAACAATATAATAAACACTTGATAATACATAATCCATGTAACAATAATACCATTCCACTATTGTATGCTAATTTTGTAAAAAAAAAAATTTTTTTATTTATATAAAACTAACAAACTCAAGGTAAAATGCAGTAAAAACTAACAGTACTAAAAAAAGTGCTGAGAATACTATAAATTTTTGTTGTTGTATGCTAAAAAAACACTACACCGTATAATGGTGCAGTTTAATTTTCCGAGTCGTGGAAAATAAATAAAAATTGCATACGTTAAAATAAGCGCGCGGTATATACGCGAAATTTATGTGCGATGTTGTTATTGTTTCGCAGGGTTTCAAAAATATGTTTGTAAATCGTATTTGCTTTTCTTGCATTGCAGAATTATTTATTTTCATTATAAACTTAATTGAAACTAACATACTTGTGTCTTAAAAAATTACGATCGTATATTTGCGATCATTACTTTTGTTATGTACGGGGTTACTTGAAATAATTTGTTTTTGAAAACGTATACAATGAGCAAGCTTGATAAATTTTGGAATAACAGTTTTGTTTATTGTTTTGCAAAACAATTTCGAAGGATGATACGCGAAAATAAATTCTTTAATTAAAAATTTGGTGTAATTTTTCCAGTCTATATTCAGATACCTCCAAAGGTGTTGATGTCTCATACATAAATCGTGTAAACGTTATTTTTATAAATTAAAAAATTTATAAACAAATATTCGACGTAATCACTGTATGGGGCAAAACTTGGCATGTACAGTGTTAACGATATACGTATATACATACAAAACAACACTCAAAATTGACTAGCCATATATTATCTCACGTAAATTTTATAATTTGTTGTTTATTCACATCGAATATTAATTTTCCAAAAACAGAGAATTTGATAGCATTTTCTAATTTATGGCGTAAAATGTAATCTAGCATAGGAAGTAAGGAATTATTATAATTTATCCGCTTCACAACCATTGACTATTGTTTTTAGATTATGTGCCTCTTAAAGCATAATTTTTAGTATAGCAGTTCCTTCCCCCAAAAAACAAAAACGTCTTGGCAAACAAAAACAATGTCGTCAACAAAAGAAATTGTAATGTGGTGGTTGATTGATTTTGGCAATTTGGTTTTGTTTTTTTGCTAAAGTTCGGCTACCTGCAAAGTGAAAATAAGTTTATATTGGGAAATATGCAATTTAGCATGAATGATTGTTATCAAATCAATATAAATTCATAATGTACAATAACTTTCGTTTACATTGTGACCAGAATATTCAATTAGGCTGCCGAATATGCCTCTTCTTATTACTTAGTAAATAAAATGATAATATCATTTTTATGGAGTTTGGATGTAAATTCATTATACACCGTGGCGTTTAATCGATATAGCGAGATAAGAAAAAAATTATAATTCGAAAGCGTAATTTGTGTGTGTAAAATGTGTAAATCATTATTAGTAAAAATAGAAAAATCATAATGGAGCAGAGGCGTTAGATAATTAAAGCACAGCTTTGGTCACGCAACCGAAAAAGGAAATAATTATCTGGGCGTACTTAGTAGCTGCCTTTTATACACTTTTTTGATGTTCTGTGAATAAATTCGTTAATATACGTTCATTATTCAAATAAAAAATACTACTTCCCTTTACATATCATATCAAAAGAAATGTGTTCTTTTTAACACTGACAGATTAATTAGAGACTAAACTAATCATTTATTATTAACAAAACATGTAACAGCGACGATGTTGCGAGCACTTGGCTAATTTATTTATTTATTTATTTAAAGCAATCTATTCTGTGATTTACATGTATGATTTCAGATAATTTAATTTAACCCTTTCAGTCCTGACTTTAAAATGGGCCAAATAGATTTTTCTTGTGACATGTTTTGGGTTGCTTGGGTATCATTTTAAGTAAAAATATGAAAACAATTTTTTAAAATAAGTCCGGGTAGGTTTTACCTAATGTATACGCAAATCGAGCCAAGAGTAACTATGACCCTTTTTACATATACACTCAATATATTATGGCCGTATTTTTACATAGGCACTGGTTTCACTTTTTTTTGTTTTTTTTTATTATAAATTTTTTTAGAGCTCTGTAATTGATATTACGTAGAACTTTGTTTAATTTTTACATTTATTTTTTTATTTATTTGTTATATAATTTAAGATATTTTGTAAATTCAAATGAAAGTATTTAAGGAAATATTGTATTTAAAACAAACCTTATTGTATAGAATTAAAAACTAAACAACAAACAATAAACATGAAAAATTATGAAATTAAATTTCTAATTATAGTTTTCTCCGAAAACAAACAGGACAAAGAAAATTTTTGGTTTAATCTGGCATATATGTTGATAAGGTCTCAAGATTATATTTAGTGTGTAAGGTGATTGTTGGATATCTACATGGGAGATCTCTTATAATTTTTAAACAACGGTTCTGTACAATTTGTAATCGCTTTTTATGCCTATAAGCAGCGTGGCTCCAAATTTGGCTACCACACGTAATTGTTGCCCCATTATCATTTTGTAAATCAGCAGTTTATTATTCTCAGATAATTTTGAGTTACGACATAATAGTGGGTATAAAATTCTGGTTAATTTTTGTGATTTTTCAATTTTGCGATCAAACCAAAGGCCTAGGTATTTGACTTTTTTACACCATTGGATTGGAGTGTTGTCTACTATTACGTGAAGATCCCCAGGGAAAAATCTGGTTGCTCTCCTTCGGGTAAAAAATATTGCTTGGGTTTTGGACGGGTTTAATTTGATATCCCATTGAACACAATAGCTAGATAATGTCTTCATGTTAAATTGTAAGTTGTTAATTACAATATTGGGATCGGCAGATGACGTATAGATTGCTGTATCATCGGCATATTGGGCAAAATGAATATTTGAAAAGAAATTCCCAATATCAGCCATGTATAAATTATAAAGAATTGGTGATAGAACGGCCCCTTGAGGAACACCCGCATCAATTTGATGCACAATCGATTTTTCATTAGACATATAGACGAAAAACTGCCTTTCATTGAGATAATTATAAATGATTTTAATGAGGTAAATTGGGGATTTAAATTGAATTAGTTTGTAAATAAGTCCCTTGTGCTAAACACGGATAAGACCCGTTGATTGTTTTTGATTAAATGCAGATCTGACATGTTGATAAATGCGAAAACCCTCATCTGGTAGGATTTTATTAATTTTAATAAATTTGTTACAACGACTTTTGAGAAGTATTTCGAAAATTTTTCCTAGTAAATGTAACAGACTTATTGGTCGATAGCTAGATAGTTCGGATTTATCTTTTCCGGGTTTTAAAATGAAAGAGAATTTCATACAAGCGTTAAATAAATAAGAAATAAATATATGCCCTTTTATAGGAAGATTCTTGATTAATATACCATTTATTGTATCATATCCAGGAGATTTACGTGGCTTGATGGTTCTGATGATTTGTTTTATCTCTTTTGGAGTTGCCATATTAAATTCATGAGACGATAATAATCTGGTATGTGTAGATAAAAAGCTATTGACTTCTGAAGATATATGTTGGGAAAATGAAGACTGATTGTAATTATCGTTATTATGAATTGCAGCAAATTGTGCTGCGAAGGATTCACATTTTTCAAGATTAGTAATCGGAATACGGTTTTATTTATCAAATAAGGGGGGTATTTGTTTACTACGTTGTCGCAGGTTTTTACTGACTACCCACAATTTATTCGTATTACGGTCATTTTGGATTTTTTCAATCATACATATTAAGCCATTTATTATTTCCCAAAATTTGAAATTCTGCCTTAATGCGTTGATGCAACTCATTCACAATAGATTTGAGCATAGGATCACGGGTACGTTGCCGCTGGCGTCTACGAGTGTTTCTAAGCCGAATTAGCATTTTGGTTGCTTCTGGGATTTTGAATTCACTGTATTTTGATATATAGGTATATTACAAGGTACGCACTTATCTTTGGCAGATAATATGATACTACTTAAATTACCAACTAGCTCATCAATATCGCTACATGATTTAATATTTCGAATTGGAGATTCGCTATAGTTAGTTTTAGATTGTTATTAATGCATGATTTATAGAGTTGCCAATTCGCCATAGAATAATTATATCTACGTAAACCCTCATAATATTGAGGATTGCAGTCCAATTGAAAGTGTACCGGTAGGTGGTCAGAACTTAAATATGGGCGTGATTTCATATTATGAATGAATTGTGGACAATTAGTAAGAGCTATGTCCAGAGTAGATCCATATCTTGAATTGTGATTAAAATGTGTTGGAGAACTTGGAAATTTAATTACAAATATACTATTTAACATTTCATTGTAAAGGATTGTACCAGCTCTATTATTTCTGTAGCAAGTCCAATGCGGATGTTTTGCGTTCAAATCTCCACCTAAAATAAAATTTGTTTGGAATGATGTAAGGTATTGTATATCTGATTTAAATTTATTAAGATAGATAGATATTGGATGTCCCTCCTTTAAAATAAGCGGCTATATTAAGTTCTATTGCTAAAGTCTCAATAGTTTGTAAATTTAAAGTGGGTAGTAAACAGTGTTGAATATTTCGTTTAATTATAATGGCAACACCACCATAGCCACTCGATCTTCTATTTAAATTGTACACTTTAAATTCCGGGTCAAAGAGTGATACATCGTCTTTTAGCCATGTACACTTATTTATTATTTTGTAAATTAGTAATCACTTTGGAGAATAATTATATATTAATAATTTTTTTTTTTAACTCAATAAATTCAAATTGTAAACCTCAAAGATGTTACCTCAATGAAGGTTGAGTTTAAAGTTTTAAGTTTAATAATAAGTGAAACCACAGTTTAAAGTTTAAACTTTAAACTGTGGTTTCACTTATTATCTCAAAAAATTCTCTGAAAATACCGTACACTGTGCGAGTACATAATTCCATTTAGTTAGTTTTGCGGGAATCCCCGTTTCACAAAAATAGAGCTTATAGTAGTATAGTGTTGATCTTTTCTGTTTCACTGGAAATTCATGCATTTTCATCCTTTGTTGCGAGTTTTGAGTTGTTCGAAAGAAAAACCGTTTTTTCGCGAACACATTTTCAATTCTTGTTAAAAGTTGTTGGTAGCGAAACATAGGAAATAATAATTAATTATTTAATTGCGGTTTTAAAACAGAAAAAGTGATATTTTATAATGCGTGTAAGTCGTGGAAGAAATCGTTTGAATAAGATTTCGATTTTTTTGTGATTTGATGTTTCAAATTATTAATTAAATAAGACTTTGTTAATAAATTCTTTCATTACGGTTCGGAGTACAAATAAAATATTTAAATTTAACGATCTGACGTTCTCGTTCTATTGTAACAGATTCTGAAACTAGTGATCACAGTGGCATCCTAGTTGGCTCTTGCTCTAGTATTAACACCAGTTTCGCATCAGTAACTCATGTATCATCGTCAGAATAAAAAAATCAAAGTATGAAGCAACCGCCTGCGAAACGACAATTGGGAGAAGACCGATTTTTTATAAGAACAACAGTTTCAGAGCAAAAAAAAATCGATGTCCAGATAGCTAGATTCGTTTTTGCAACAAATTCACCATACGAATTGTAGAGCATCCAGAGTTTATTAAAACATTTCAATTAGTGCGTTCCGGTTATGTACCACCAAATCGGCGGCAAGTTGGTAACAAGTTATTAGACAAAGTTGTGCCAATAATTTGTGTATCAATTTGTGTATTAGATTTGAGCAGCGAATGTACTTATTTAATCGATTCCTTTGACACAGCAGATGAAAGTCATACTTCCAAATACGTAACCGAGCTGGCAGCCCGATCTATAAAAAAATGTCAACAAGAATTCGATTGCACTGTAAGTAGTTTCGTTACTGATGATGCGGCCAACATGGTTAAAATGAGGAATGAGCTAGGGATGGTAGAACATTTGGAAACATGTGATATAATTACATATGGTTGCTCTGCACATTTCCTCAACTTGCTTACCCACGGTATCGAGAGTCAAAGAGCATGTGCAGCAAATCGTAAAATACTTTAGAAACCATCAACATCCAGCTGCAAAATACAAACAAGCTGGAGGTAAAACCCTTACATTACCTAGTGATGTACGCTGGAACACTTTGGCAGATTGCATAGAAACCTATTTGGAAAATTAGCCAATTTTGGTAAAGCACACTTTTGACTGAGAACCGGTTACTTAAAAATCTTAAATTAGTTGCGGTTGCGCTAGATAAAGCGCAAATGGATACTTGTACAATCGGTGAGGTGACTGAGGTTTGGATACATTTAATGGAGAGCTTCGAGAATAATACAGATTCATCGCGAACAGATTTGCAAGCATGCCATAAACGCTTAAATGAAGCACTTACATCTGCCCACTATGTTGCAAACTTAACCGATCCACGTTTCCAAGGACTGAAATTAAATGAGAACCATCTTGAATGTGCAATGCAGTATATTTCCGAAAATTACACCGAATTCCTGAAATCATAAATTACCAGGCAAAGTAATTTCCTTTTAAAAGTTATTTGTTAAGTGTCAATAAATTTTAAGTTATCGAAATACAGTTTCTGTCCCGGCACTTCAATTATTTGAATCAAATGGAGGACGATTGCTGCACCAAACCCAAACTTTTGTTGATGGAAATCAGAAATTTCAGTTCTTGAGCCTTGATAAATAATAAAATCAAACGGTTGCCTTGATTTTCTGCATAGAACAAACTATTCCAAGCCCCAAGGTGATGGTTTACTTTTCATATATTGTTTCGCGGATAATGTCCCTTTAAATGGAATCATTTGTCTGTCGATGCAAAGGTTCTCCTCCAAGGGAATGTCTAAACATCTTTGCCTAACAGAATTAAGTATGGAACGAACCATATAAAAAAGGTCTTTATTATCTTTTGGAATGGGTGGTAGGGTCATTGTTCACATAACGTGTTCGATTCCTATAAGATTGCTCCAGTACATTCAGATTTGGGGAAATTTTGTACATCCGATGAATATATCAACTCCGATAAATCTTTTAATTTCATGGTCATCCGTCAATTAAAAAATTTCGGCATTTTGGAGCCCATATATGTTTGTAAAGTTTACCATAGTTTCGAATAATTCCTCAGTAAAATATTTCATGAAATACTGTCCTGGAGTTTCTTCAACAGGTTTTGTTTCCTCAGGCGTTTGGTATTTGATTTCGGTTTCAACAAATTCGCTTTTTCCCCTTTTATTCGAGTTCGATCAGTTATATTTGTAAAATAATCAGGAGCATTTTTCATCTCATCTATAATTTCGAAATCAATATTTTCTAAAACTGTTATAGTTCCTTCCTTTGATACTCCTGCAATAACAGCTGCAGCCACTGTTTTCGGATCGGTGTTTGCGCTTTCGTCATCTTCATCAAGCACTTGTTCTACTTCGATTCTTGCTAGACGTCTTTTATTAGTACTTGTATTGCTACAAAGTTCCGGAATATTATCGTAATCCCAAAAAGAAATTGGTTCATCTGGCCCCTTCTCAGCATCATTAGGATTGTGACTGTCTTTATTGAGAATGGTCAACATTTCTAACATGAATCACATAAAAACATTTGATTGAACTTTGACGTTTTATTAAATTTTATTCATTTTTGTAGTTTGATGGGAATTTATTTTAATACGAGGGCGGAGTAAAAAAATTTATTTTTCAACGTAGTCGCTTTTTAGGACGATACACTTAGTCCAACGTTTTTCCAATTTTTCGATCCCTTCCGAATAATACGATTTCACCAACCCTTCAAATTAGGCGTTTGTTGCATCGATGATATCTTCATTAGAGCCGAATCTCTTTCCGCCAAGAAATTTCTTCAAGTTCGGAAACAGAAAATAGTCGCAGGGGGCTAAGTCTGGAAAATATGGTGGATGTGAAAGCAATTCGAAGCGTAATTCATGGATTTTGGCCATGGCAACTACACACGTATGCACCCGTGCATTGCCTTGATGGAAGATAACTTTTTTCTTCACCAAATGCGGTCGTTTTTCTTTCAAAACGTCGTTGAAACGGTCCAATAAGTTGCAGTAATATTCAAAGAACTGTGACTATGAGCTAGTGATGGATACATGTTTCATCCATAGTTATGAAACGACACAAAAACTCCTGTTTATTTCGCTTGAACATCGCCAAACCTGCCTCTGAAGTTGTCACACGTGTTCGTTTTTGGTCGATTGTAAGCAAACGCGCGGATAACATTTGCATATTCAAATGTTCATGTAATATATTGCGCACACTTTCATCTTCGTGGTGATGCCTACTATCTCAGCTATCTCGCGCACTTTCACTCTACGGTCTTGCAATACCGTATCATGGATTTTGTTAACCATTTTTGGTGTGGTGACTTCATTTAGGCGTCCTGAACGTTCGGCATCAGTTGTGATTGTACGACCACAACGAAAATCAGTAAACCACTTGAGAATCATTTTAATCGATCGTGAAGAGTCCCCATAATATTTATCAAGCTTCGTTTTGGTTTGCGTAATGATTTTTCCACGCAAAAAATAATGTACTAAAAATAAACACACGAAATTCACTTTTTTCCGTGTTTGCAAAAAAACAATGGGACAATGGGTTGTCTGTTTTCAATGGCTGTCAAAACTTAACTAAATGACCGATCTGTCTGAAAATTTTAATTTGGTCTAGTGACAGATATTATTGACATATGACGTGGCGCCCTCTGTTGCAGTTTTACCATACTTCTCACTACGCACTCGTAGAATGATGAAAACGAGATAGAAAAACTGAAACAAACAATAGCAATAGTGGAGAAAATATGAATTTCCTGAATACTACGTCTCTTTGAAAAGTTTGTACATACTCATGTACAACAGGTCTGAAAGGGTTAACACAAAAATATTAAAAATTTAAATAAAGAACTTTAAAACACAAAAATATAAATCAAATTTTGATTTAACAATTAAAAATTTAAAAAATAATTCTTAAGGATATTTTTGAAGTCCTTTGATAGATTAAAGTCAAATAGGTCGTCGACAATGTTGAAAGATTTAGACAACCTATTAATGGGGTTATTTTCTTCATAGTTTGTGGAATGGTGTTCTAATGCTAAAAACTCATGATTTCGAAATGTTCTGCAAGGCACATGAATTGATATGTTTTCCAAAATGTAAACTGAATCAATGCGAGCAAGCAAAACGTTACCAATAAAGCCGCGCCTAAGAGAAGTCGTCTATTTTCAAGCGTGCATATTTTGTAATCCGTGCATCTTATAGATTACGGAGGTAACCGAGCCATATTTTCATGGTAAATTGTGGTCGTAATTCCAGTCACTTTTATTTAACAAGAAAATCAGAAACTTCTTTTGAATGCTTTCAATTCTTTTAATGTGTACAGCATAGTATGGATTCCAGACCGTTCGAGCGTAAGCGAACTAGAGTGAACATAAGGTTTGAATATCTTAAAATTCATCTGTCAATAAATCCAAACATGGCATTCGCTTTCGCAATACAATTTTCAATATGCCTATTGAAACTAGCATTTTCGACAAATGTAACATCTAAATCTATGATCTCATTGACTTTGCAATTCTTCGTTGTAAGCTTTGTATATGAAGTGATTAACGGATTTCTCTTACGGTGGAAAGACATAATTTTGCATTTTTGATCAGACCACTCACTTAATCTATCGACGCCTTCTTGAAGTATTTTCGTATCTAGAATGGAATGCGAAGTATGGAATAGCAAATATGAGCACGTTCGAATTTTCGATTATTTCGGTTATTTGATCTATGATAACAATAAATATCCACGGCCCGATGTGAGATTCTTGGGGAACACCAGATGTAATTTTAATAACGTTTAATTTCTCATTTCTCATTATTACAAATTGTCGCCGGTTTGATAGAAAAGACGTGAACCAATTTATGGAATCTAGTGAACACCCAAATGCGAATAAACTCTGGAGTGCTTTTTAATGGCAGATGGAATCAAGTGATTTACTGGTGAATTCAACCAGATTAGTTGATGTGGATCGGCCAGGCATCAACCCATGCTGGTTTATTGATATATGACGTGCAATTGTGGATTTAAAGTTGTTGCCTAATACTAATTCAAACAATTTTGGAATAGATGATGTAGTTGATATTCCTCTGTAGCATGTAACGTCATCTCGTTTGTCCGATTTAAAAATTGGTGTAATTTTTAAAATTTGAATTTTTCGGGAAACACGTCGGTGCTTAAGGAGTGGTTGAATAGGTAACATAATGGAATTGCTAAAATGTCAGCATACTCCTTCAGAATTGAAGAGGGTATACTGTCAAGATCACAACCGTCTCCAAGTTCCTTTAAAGCAGGGTCTCGAACCCCGACAATCTCGGGTTCTCGTCAGGTTCTTGCACAAGGAAATATAGGGTTCGGGATCAGGTTCGGGTTCGAGTTCGAGTTCAAAAAAAAAATATTTACTTATTTATTTTATTTATTTAAACAAAATTCATTTAAACGTACAAGTAAAATATTTTTCAAGGAATTTTCACTTAATTGGACACGATGTGGCGCTAAAATTAATTTAAGGGCAGAAAAAGCCCGTTCCACGTTGACCTGGATTGCTGGAACAGCAAGTACAGTCTGAGCAACTTCGTATAAAAATTGAGTGCCCAATTTATGGTTCTCCCAGAACTCCAAAACATTATTTTCCTTTGGAGCTCTAGGAAAAGTTTGCTATAGAGCAAACTCTTTTTTAATAATAAAATCAACGCAGTTGGCTTTGTCATTTTCTTCACTTTCTGTTTCTGTAGCTGCCATCAAACTCTCTTCTTTGGTCTTCAAGATTTCTTCCAACACGTCGTGGTCATTTTCATCATCCGATGAACTGGGGAATATTCGAGAAACATCCATATTTTCCCCAATTGTTTGTCGATCCATTTGCAATGATTTTAAATTTTTTATGGTTTGCTTGGCCATAAAATGCTTTGCCGGTATTTTCTTCGTTTAATAATAGCTTGAATCTAGGATCCAAATAAATCGCAGCACTTAGAAGTTCGTTATTAATAAAGCTGGATGCCCTTTTTATAATTTTATTATATAAATCGGCAGGTAATGTTTTTTTTCATATGATTTTCCAAATCCAGTTTAAATCTTACCCAAAGTCCATAGAAATCCCCTAGATTAAGCTGTTAATTTTGTAATTGCAACGTAAATTTTTTTACTGGTTCAAAAACTTCCACAAAATCTGAACAAAAGTGCCACGTATTGGCATCCATGGATAGTTCAGAATCCATTATATCTGAGCAAAACGTCCGATAATCAAGCAAGCGTTGGAGCATGTCGTATGTGGAGTTCCATCGTGTTGGACAATCAAGAATTGCTTTCTTTAAGCCAAATTTTCTGGCTAAAGTTGCTCTATTAGGTGCTCTCAACTTTTTCGCAATGTTTCTGCATTTTTCAATGGACTGTTTAATAAAAGCAACTGAGGAAATAGTATCACTAACCGCTAACTGGGTGGTATGCGCTACACATTTAAAATGAATGGTATTGGAATAAGAACTTGCTAATGTTTCTACCCCAGCTGTTCCGTTAACAATTATTGTTTCGTCATTTTCATATTCTTCGTCTTCTGCATCATCTTCAGCTTCTTCAAATTCGTTTCTTAAAAGTTCAGCCGATTTTAACATATTTCTGCCATTGTCCGATGTTATCGAATATACTTGATTTAGTGTTATATCAAATGAATTTAGGACATCAATTATGACATTTTTGATATAAATTGCTGTTTGACGATCATTTGCCTCACGCATCTCCAAAGTCCTTAGTTGAATTACCCCATTACGAATATATTGGGCATTTATACCAATAACATTTCTACCTAAACGCGATGCTGAATCTATTTTGATCGATATTAGTTTGTTTGCCATTTCATTTTTATGGTATTTTTTTATCTCATTTGCCTTCTCATTTAACAAACCTTTAATACTTTCTGCATTTACAATTACCCTTAGGTTCCTCATTATTGGATCGATGATGTCTCGCATTCCAGAGTCTTTAAAAATTAAAAACGGGCGCCCATTAATTGTAACTAACCTGACGCAAGCATCAGTAAAATATTTTGGTGACATATTCATTTTAATTACGGCAAAGTGCTTTTAATAGAACTCGAATTTTCACACTGTAGTTTAAGACGCTTTTCAAGAGATTTTGATGTGGCTGATTCAGTAGACAGTTTTATTTTATTATTCATTTCCTCAGCGTTATTTTTATACTCGCTAGGGTGTTTTCTTTGAATATGTCGACCTAGATTAGAAGTATGTTTGCCTGTCATAATAAACGAAGTTGTACAAGTCGATTGATCTTTGTTAAAATTATAAACCAAAAACTGCTTAACGAAGTTTCCCGACATCTGAAGAGTTAAACAAACAAAATTTTAATAATAATAAAATATATTGAACATTTTAGAACAGGAAAGAAAATGCAAAATCACCCGTTTACTGCACCAATCTCCCGTTATATGCATTTGCGTACTCACCGTTAAATTTTTCTTGATACGTATTTTAATTTTCCTTTGAATCAGTTACTCAAAAAATTTTAATATTTTTGTTTTGGTAAATCCTTATGGTTATTTGAGTAATAAATTACACGAACCTTTATTAAATTACACAAACACAATCAATTAATTAGTTACAGAATGTGACTAATTAACAACCAATTTATAATGAATGAAATCTAAAACTGAAACAATGTCATTAACAAAAACAATTATTCTAAAATCATACGGTATAAAATATGTATCTCGTTCATTCATGTATCACCATAAAACATGCCTTTTCTGTTGCAAAGTGAAAAGGGCAAGTAAACCATTTTTGAACGAAATAATAAAATACGAAATGTATAAAAATTCGTATTTCCGTAGATTTATCGTTTCACCTGCATCTGCAACGTTTAAAAATTAAAAAAAAAACAAATGAAAACCTCAAAATTCGGGTTTTTTTTGGTTTTTTTTTAAATAAAGAAACGTAAAAAAGAGAGCAATATATCTAATCATTTTTTTTGTTATTTTGTTTTCGTTTTACTTTTTATTTCTTTTTTATATTTTTGAAAAGAAAATTAATTTGAACTCGAACCCGAATTCTGATTTGGATCAGGTTCGGGTTCAGGTTCACAAAATTATGAAGAAATCTCATAACCAGTTCAGGTTCGGGTTCGGTTCGAAACCCTGCTTTAAAGCCGATAAAATGTTATCCTCATATAAAGGGTTTTTCAATAAGAGTGATATGATTTCTTTAAAAAAATTTGTTGCACTTGCTGTGTGGCACGTAGCCCCGACTTATTGGAATCAAGATCAACTTCTTCCAATTTCGGCCATAAAAAGTTGGTTATCATCGATCTATACCGATCTCCATTGACAGTACCGATGTTACCAGCTTCATTTCGAAAAAAATACGAACCGATGATTCCACCAGACCAAAAACCACACCAAACTGTCAATTTAGGTGCATGTAATGGTTTTTCATGAATAATTTGTGGATTTTCTTCGCACCAGAATCGACAGTTTTGTTTATTTACCGCACAACTCAGATGAAAATGAGCCTCATCGGAGAAGATGATTTTCTTGAAAAAATCGTTATCGTTTTCAAGTTGTTCCAAGGCAAAATCAGCAAATTCACGACGTTTACGGTGGTCCAATGGCTTCAGTTCTTGAGTGAGAACAATTTTATACGGATGCAAACCCAAATCCTTTCTAAACATCCGCCAGGTTGTGGGTTGGGACAGTCCCAATTCTTGAGAACGTCTTGGAATCGACCAATTGCGGTCTTCAGCAACACTTGTCTGAACGGCATCAATATTTCCATTACTCCAGCGAATCTTTGTCTTATTGGCACTTCAACATGTAAAGAAAATATACGCTCAAAATTTTCAACAATTCGACGAATTGCGAGCACACTTTGACGATTATTACGACGATAAAATGGCAAAAGCGCACGAAAAGTTGCAATTGGAGAACAATTATTTTGATAATAAAACGGAATAATTTGTAAACGTTGTTCTTGCGTATATCTCACCATGATGAAATTGTAAACATTACTGAATACAATGAAACAAAAAATAACAGATCATGACATATTACAAATTGCCGAAACGTCACTTAAAAATCATATCATTCCTATTGGAAAACCCTATACTATATAACAGGAGGAGTTATTGATATACGTTGTTATTGCTGGGTTGTTCGTATAATCCACTAGTAACGCTTCGTTTATAGACTGATTGGAAAAACTTCGCGAACATGTCAGCTATATCTTTGGAGTTTGATGAGCTGGTATTGTTATGAGTCATACGAATAACCTGCGTCAATTTCGCGTTTATTCCTAAAGTGTTTCCAAAATTGTTTTGGATTTGCTTTGATGTTTCCTTTAGTTTGATCGAGATACGAGCTGTATTTTGATTTGAAATAAATTTCAAATTCGTTACTATGCTGTAGAAACATTGTTTTGTCCGCTTCTAACCCGCTTTTCAACATTTTGGCATACACTTTCGACTTCCGGTTTTTTAAGTTACCTAGTCTATCATCGAACCACTGAGGGTGGACATTTTGTGGTTTATAACACATAGGTACATAAAGTTCGAAGCCTTGCTGCATAATGTCATTAATTTGAGATTTGTTTGCCAGTTGATGGATTCTATTGTTTGTGGCCCCCCACGGTTTGTTTTTTTGAAGTTGTATTTGATTAGTTGTAGGTGTTCCGAACTCGCCATTAAATTAGTTGAGTCAAATACAATGTCTAAAGATTTGTGATTGATATCATTTTTCACACGGATTAACACGGATTCTGTAATTTTGAAAGACAAGTTCAAAACCAAGAATAGCGCCCACAAATAAAAATTCTTCATCTGTTGTTATATTGCTTGGTAAAATACAATTTAGTTCCGGGTCCAGATTATATTTGGAAGATTAAAATCACCAAGCACAAAAACTAAATCTGACGAGTTTGTTGTATTAATAACCTCATCAATCGCATCGATGCAAGTTGCGTAATGGTCACGTAATGGGTCTGGTTAATTTTGATGTTTACACCAATTTGTTCGACTCTCGATGGGGCTAAAGTTACTGGAGCATTCCAGAGTTTAGAATGTACTGCTATCAGTACGCACATAATGTATGATATGTTTCCTATACTTTCATCTCCTGCTAAGATGGATGAGAAATATCCTTTACCTGATGATATGTATTATGTGATTTTTATCTAATTCATCATAATCGTTTTTGAAAATTAAAACACAAAGATTTTTTGAGGCAGTAAATGTCTCCAATTTAGTTGTTTATATGATTTTCAATAATCCAATAACTTTTGTTCGACGAATTAGTCTCCTTGAGGTTCCTTTAATCATGTGATTTTCAGATTAATGAAGGGTCCTGAACAAGACATACTGGCCGGCCAAGGAACTGGCATAAAAATATTGTTACGAATTTATCCTGTCAAATCCGGTTCGTATAACTGAATTGTGAATACCGTTATAGAATTTAACGGTTACAACACCAATTCTAGTAATTCACACCGCTTGCGCGAAAATACCGGAAATAATCTTTGAATGGTGTCCTAATATTTATTTAACACTTACCACTACTGGAATATGATAAAATCCACTAATCACTAAAACGCCACAACAAATAATTTCCACAATTATTTATTAATTGATTCTTCACACCATTTACAATTATTTTTAATTACACCACTATTTCCACTTTAACACCACTTATTGTTTATCGCGCTGTTCACTTTCGCTTTATACCGGGTGATTTTTTAAGCTGAAACTCTCAAATATTTCCGAATATAAGTACTCTACGAAAAAAATGTCCATTATCAAAATTTAATCATTCCGGGGGAACATACATTAGTGCTAAAATTAGCACCCCTGCTCTCCTTCTTGTAAGTGGGGTATGAGGTAACTTTGAAATTAAAATAGTGACCCCCATTTTTTATTGCAGATTCGGATTCTACGGCTTAAAGCACGTGGGATTTCTTTGAAACATTGTTTTCGATTTATGATAGATGGCGCCCGCTTCATTCGTTCCTAACCTGGATAACAGATGCCGATTTGGTATTGGTTTTGGGGCGCCAATGACTCCTAGTATGATCCAAACAAATTCTGGGTTGTAATTTGAATGATTTATTTTTTGGTAAGAAATTCTGAGCTAATTCTTACCTGCAGATACCTGAACCATAAACTACTTTAAACAAAATTTATCTTCGATCTATTTTCCGCCTGAGTTAACTAACGAACACGTCGATATTGTAACATACTGCAAAATAATTGAACTGAAACCAAACATATTTTGGGTTACGGTCAACCACTATTTCGTCAAGGTTAACAGGAAACAAGTAATACATAAACAAATTTAGCTAATTCAGGTCATCAAACCAAATATTTTACGCCGAACTGTCTAAATTATTTTTAAAATATTTTGCACCATGTGTGTGACATTTTAACAATCGCAAACTATAAATCTGACACGAAACGGTTTTAAACTACTGAACCCCACCCTCACAATAAACTCGAATCACATTAAAGTAATCAAAATAAAATTCCAGCTACAAATTTAATTAATAACTAGTTTTCTACGTTAGACTTTGGTTTTTATTTATGGTTCAAAACTCATTTAAAGTAATTAATGTATTAAATTGCTTTTGTGGAGAAACTTGAAATAGAATACGGGATTTATAGTTTATCTGTGGTGGCTTAGTGCAACGTACAGCGAACTCTAAAGAAATAGTATAGAAGTAGTTTTGTATCATTTCACTTGCCGACGCGTCTACCAAGTTCATTTTCATTTTGGGCATAAATTAACTTTCTAAATCACAGCTTGGTGTTTTGGATCCCGTTCATTTCTCTCTAAACTGCTATCACTATGGAATTTTTATTGTTTGATAGTAAAAACTTACGATAGTTGGGTTTACTATCATTTTAAGTTTTGATTTTGTGTTTTTCTTTTGTATAGTCAACGCGTAAATGACTCATGTGTTGTTGTTTTCTTATAGTTTTATGTAGTGGTCACTTACATACCGCGACGACTAAACACTATATATAAAAACTATCGGAAATTAAAAGTCTTTATTTTATTTACTTCATTGGTATTAGTTTCATGATAATATCCACTTTCTTACATAAAACTATTGTTATTAATAAAAAGTATAAAAAAACTATTGAGTTGGAATTTAAATTGAGATTTTATGTGATTGAATCGCGCGCGTAATAAAATTTTAAATTTCTTTGGAAATTTGTATTGTATGTCTAATTCATGTTATTTCCTCAACAGAACAGTTCCTAAGACGAACCATGAGTATTTAAACATTTGGTTATCAAGTATTGAATGTTAATTAGGGCACGCGTTACATATTACTATAAAGCACGCAATCTACGGTAATTTGTTTTAGAGACTTTTTTTTGTAGAGGTATTTCCTCTTGTAAGGTACAGGGTGACCATCCGAAAGGTTTACTACTTTTTTGCATATAATTTTTTTGTTAAATATAAGAAAATAGATTTAATGTTTATAGATCATTTATTTAATGCTTGACATTATATATTTTGTTTTTTTTAAATAGTAAAGTAATTTATTGCTAATGATGATAACGCACTTATTTGAAACAAATAAGTGGAGCGAGTGTGGGTTTCCAAGCAATCAATATTGTTTTTATGCGATCCAAAACTATATTCGCTCACTAAATGGACTGTATTTGATGTTCGAAATAACAACTTTTAACAAATAAAAACTATGGGTTTGTTGCACTTGCTGTGTGGCACGTAGCCCCGTGTTGTTGGAACCAAATGTTGTCAAGATCAACTTCTTCCAATTTCGGCCATAAAAAGTTGGTTATCATCGATCTATACCGATCTCCATTGACAGTAATGGTGTTACCAGCTTCGTTTCGAAAAAAAAATACGGACCGATGATTCCACCAGACCAAAAACCACACCAAACTGTCAATTTAGATGAATGTAATGGTTTTTCATGAATAATTTGTGAATTTTCTTCGCACCAGAATCGACAGTTTTGTTTATTTACCGCACCACTCAGATGAAAGTGAACCTCATCGGAGAAGATGATTTTCTTAAAAAAATCGTTATCGTTTTCAAGTTGTTCCAAGGCAAAATCAGCAAATTCACGACGTTTACGGTGGTCCAATGGCTTCAGTTCTTGAGTGAGAACAATTTTATACGGATGCATACCCAAATCCTTTCTCAAAATCCGCCAGGTTGTGGTTTGAGACAGTCCCAATTCTTGAGAACGTCTTGGAATCAACAAATTGCGGTCTTCAGCAACACTTGCCTGAGCGGCAGCAATATCCGCATTACTTCAAGCGAATCTTTGTCTTATTGGCACTTCAACATTATGTAAAGAAAATGTGCGCTCAAAATTTTTAACAATTCGACGAAAAGCAAGCTCACTTGGACGATTATTACGACTATAAAATGGCAAAAGCGCATGAGAAGTTGCAATTGGAGAACGATTATTTTGATAATAAAGCTGAATAATTTGTAAACATTATTCTTGCGCATATCTCACCATGATGAAATTGTAAACATTACTGAATACAATGAAACAAAAAATGACAGATCATGACATATTACAAATTGCCGAAACGTCGCTTAAAAATCATATCATTCCTATTGGAAAACAATTTACATGTATGACGTAATTTTAAATTAAAAAATGTACCTGCAATTTAGGGGCAAAACCCCTAAAAATGCCAAAATATTCAAAATACGTTGGTGGGAGTTAAGGTAATGGAATAAATTAAACACCTATTTTTGATTTTTTGTTGTTTTTTATTGATTTATAGAAGTTCTTTATTTAATATTAATATTTTGTTGGATCGCCATTTGCTTTTATTACAGCAATGCACCTCCGATTCATTGTATTTCGTCATCAACAAACTTTTTAAAGCTTGAATCGATTCTGGGCGCTTTCTCTCTACTTCTAGCTTTATAATAAACCAAATATTTTCAATGGGATTTAAGTCTGGACTATACGGGGGCCAGCTCAACACATCGATAATTCTTTCTTCGAAGTACTTTTTTACCTTTAAATGAAGAGATAAGAAAAAACAAGTTAGTTATGTTTATCTGAAAGGCAATTTTTCTATCTACAATTCAAAATTAATAACTCACAACTTTGGCGGTATGGCACGGAGCGTTGTCCTATTGAAAAATAAATTTGCAGGTCTCGCCATAAAGAGAAGGCTCAAATTCGTTGTGTTGGACCTGCAGATAAACAGCTGCTGTAGTGCTGGAACTAAGGAAGCACAATCGACCGATTTCATTTCCAGAAACGCATCCTCAGACCATACGTCCTTCATTTTTCGGTGGAAATCTTAAAAGACATTTGTTGCTAAGCCTCTCGCCCGGTTTTCTTCTTACAAGAATTGTTCCATCTCCAACAAGCAGCTTGAATTTTGATTCATCGGAGAAAATCACATCAGTCCACATCTCTGGAGTCCAAGAAATATGCTCCTGGGCCCATAGCAAACGTTTTTTTTTTCACTAGTAATGTGAACTCAGGCTTCTGGACTGGTTTAAGTGCTTTCAAACCAGCTTTAACAAATCTTTTTCTCACTAAGCTGGCAGAAACTTGTTTTTCCGTTTCTCGCTCAACATCCCGTCTTATGTCTGATGATGTTTTAAAACGGTTCCGACGAACGACATTGTAATATTATGAAATGATCTTCCATTGGCATGCAGAGCACTTTTTTCTTTGTGTGGCAGTACCTCTTGCATTTTTTTAATATTCCACGCGAGGAATGTTCAATGTTTCTGCTATTTCACGCGTGGTTAAATTTTATCGCGCCAAAATCAACATATTGCTTTTACATTGTTCACTAACTTTTTCTTTATTTGACTAGGATCACTTACAGTATAACTTAATCTTACAAAATATGCACTATTTATACTCAAAAAAAATTTACAGGCAATAAAACATCTGCACCCTAATGACGGCCAAGAACGGTAGGCGTAAAATAAAATAATTGCTTGACCAATTTTTTGCACATCAGTTGCGGGGTTGTGCCGGTGTAATAGAAACAAAAGGCGGTCCAACAAAATAATAATATTAAAGATGGTGTTACCTCCTTTCTTACTTATTACTTTAACTCCAATCAACGTATTTTGAATATTTTGGCATTTTTCGGGGTTTTGCCCCTAAATTGCAGGTAAATTTTTATTTTCAAAAAATTACGTCATACATGTATTTAAAATGAAACAATAAGCCAGTTTTGTAATTTTAGCAAAAAAAGACTCCAATTTGCAGCCCAAGTTTTTTCCCCAGCACTGTATTTAAATTAATATTATTTAAGTGCTCTCCTAATTTAGTAATTCATAAATACAATTCAATTTTGTTCGTCGCCAACGTTCCACTGACGATAATTTCTGTGTATTCTTCCCTGGGCGCTGGAGGGTTTTCTTAACCGTTTCGCCTGGAAGCATACTCGTATAAGTAATGATTTCTTTGTAACTATTTACCGACTAGGTCAAACTTGTTTATTGCTTCTATGTAGTCCATTGATGAATCGCCTCCTTCCGGTTTTACTTTATTTTCTTTGATTTTTATCCAATCAATATTATCTAACCAAGAACTTTTTCTTATCGTCTCTATCCATTCAATATTCGCCAATTTCTTCATCTTTAATATCATTATCATTCATAACATTATATTTTGCTTCATCGCCATTGTTTTCCTTATCAGAGTTCAGCATGTGTTTCTTTAGTTCCAAGCTTTCGTCATTGTCACGCTGCTTTAAATCAGCTAGGTCTACATAGCCATCATAATCGTTGTATTTACGTTTAGACATGGTTATTATTTTTAATTTTGGATTGACCGGGTTAATGCTGAATCGCCTGATACTATGACGCCGGTTTTCGTATTTATCGAATTTGTAATAATACATCGATAAGACGGTATTCAAAATAAACACATTATTCATTATTTTAGTCTTGTCATTTTAAAAAAATTAATTTATAAAAACTGAAATACTAACAATTTATTAAAAAATGAAAAACGGAAAATTAATTTGATTTTATACTCGTATTTAAAGGAAAACAAAATACGCAAATCACTGGATCAATTAAGCTAAGCAAAAGCAAAAAGAAATCAAAAATATTGATAGCTCTGTCACAAGTAAATAGACCATAACAGTAACCTTCTGCCAATAAGGTAACCTATTTTCTTGCAAATGTGCGAGCGATGGTTGGAAAATACTAATGATGGCTCCTCCAGTTAAAAAATGACCTGGAGTCAACGGTTAAGGATCGTTGGGATCTGATGATAGAAAAGTTAAAGGCCGAGAGTTCATTATACCTTCAATTTCAATCATAAGCGTTTTCAATTGAGCGAACGTAAGTGTATGATTTTGTGTGACACTATTTAAATGGGTTTCGAAATTTTTAACGGTAGCTTCCCACAAACCTCCAAAATGTGGGAATCGTGGAGGTAGGAATTTCCAAAATATACTCTGAGACGCACAAAATGTTGAAAGAAATGCAGAATGTCCCTTCCTGTTTGCGATTGGAACAATTCGAAAAGTTTGTTGAGTTCGTTACGCGTCCATACGAAATTCGATCCATTGTCGCTCATTATATGTGCAGACTTTCCTCTTCTAGCGAAAACCCGTTTTAGGCAAGCAATTAATGCATCACTTGTAGCATCTTCATGCCTTAAAAAGAGTGTCATTTCGTTGCTTCTGGTATCTTATTTGAAAGAAACCACAATAGTCTACACCAACCTTATTGGCCAGCATTTCTAACGAATAGCACCAAGTGTACTTTGAACTCCTCCATGTAGGTTTTTCAAATGTTCGTTTTTAATCATGATTAAAGTGAAATGCTGTTTTGGTAACAAGTATTGGTGTTTATAATCGAAATGTAAATTACTATTCTTCGGGCGGCCACCAACTCGCAAAAGACCATCTGAATCCAGAAAAGGTGAAAGACTCAAAATTTTTGAATTTTTTGGTGATTCTATGTGCGATTCTAAAAATTTTATTTCTTCAGCAAATTCTGAATGCTGAACAATTCGAATGAGGCATTTTAGAGACTGATCTTATTCTTTATTCGTCAGTTCACCAAAATTGTTTCCCTTACTGTGGCGATACAAAACGTGAAAATTAACAAAACGAATAACATACATATATTTTTCAATCTATAACGCCAACAATCTTTGTTAAAGTTAGTTTTAAATTGAGAAATTGCACAATTTATTTGGCCACTCTTGCTCACTACCCTTTAAAAACAACGGTCCAAACCACCATACATTCGAAGAAGTAACATCTTGAGGCATAATATCACGAGACAGTATGTCTGCTGGTTTATTTTATGTATCTACATAATGCCAGGACATTTCGGAAGTTAATTCTTGAATCACTGAAACTCGATTTCCGACGTATAATTTTAATTGATTTGGTGGCAACTTTATTAAGGCCGTCGAATTGTCGATTACTAAAGTCATTGATTTATTGACCTTTACGACCAATTTTGCAAGTAACACCGCTGCGTTTAATTCTAACCTTGGCACGGTTAATGTCTTTAGAGGAGTAATTTGAATTTTACTACATAACAGGTTCATCACTATGTTACCGTGAGAATCAAAACAACGAAGGTATAGGAATGCGCCATAAACGACAGTTGATGCATCAATGTATGAATATCCTTAAGAGTCATGAGAATCTGATGATAGGCCTGAAGCAAATCTATTTTCGAGAAAAAAAATGTCACCAACGGGACAATGGCAGTGTTTAACTGTCGATAGTCTCCATTAAGGTGCTAGCATTAGCTTAATGTTGTTTAGAACTCTAATCTACCCTTTGGTGGTTACAAGTGGAGCTTTTCGTGTGTTGCCTTTTTGTTTGTATAGATATTGTAGATAGCGATTGATACAAATTATGTATACTGACAACATTTTTGATGGATCGAAATGTTGGTCATGATCTACTTTTAGTTCTGAAGTTAGCACTGAGCCATTATCCGACTGCGAGATGTTGAAAAATGAGATGTTTGTATTCTGTAACGCTTTGATCAGTAGTAACAACCTCCCTGGTCGAAAGTTTTTGATGGAGATAGGACTTTCGTTTTCGTTTGTTCATTGTAAATCAAGCAAATCAGAAAAATTTGTTTTTCGATACCAAATTTACCGAACTTTTTGCAATCTCATCTCGTAATACCAGAAAATATTCAAATTTCAGATCAAGTGTGCCAAATAAAAAAAAATATGGTTGCCCCGTCATTTTCAGAATTGTCTTCCAGGACTGTATACTAAATTGTATCACTATTGTGATAGCCAACACAACGTCGACTGTATTATAATAAGTGAGGTCAATTGTTTTATTAATTAATCTTAATAATAATTTGAGAAGTTTAGTTCATAACCGTAATTGAATGGCGAGCGACCGTCGCTCTCCAATATGAATATTGTCGTAGTATCAAAATATTTGTAAACGGTTATCTAAAAATTGTAAATGTTATAATATGAATGATGGTTCCGCGAAATGCAATTTTTCTGTCAAATGTGGCTGCTCAACCAGTTTATTTCAATTGGACCAAACGCTGTCCCTACATTAACAGAATAGCAATATTTCAACAAAATTGTCATTATGGAAATTTGTGGTGCCATTTAAAATGATTTAGAATTCACAAGAATAAATTTGGAAGAGAAATCATAAAATTAGCATTTGATTTATGTATATATAGTGATCGAGTTAGTTCTAACCGGGATAAACATAATTTTAATATTAGGATTAAGTAGGATTTCTGTTAATTTTCAGATTCCATTCTAATTTTCGTATCGCATACAATTTTAGAGTGGAATCATAAATTTTTAAAATTTGAACGTAATATAAATCAAAAATGCCTCGGATTAGATTACATTTTGAGAACAATCTATTTGAATGGGACCATAAATACAAAACTAATTTATGTGGCAGTTCAATGAACAAAAACAAACAAATCAAATGGAAATTAATTAAATATTTAAATTTTTTGTTATTCACAATTTACTGTGGTTATTTGACCGATTACGTATTGTTTGTTGACAAATTGCAACTATGTATTTCTATTATTCTACGTTGTTGACGTATCCGAAGCATACTACCAATATTAAATTTTCGTATTGCAATTCTACCAATCTTATGTTTTCTCTTAACGAGCAATTATAAAGATGTGGACCAAATTGATTCCAATCAATTTGTATTCTTCATTTTCAATTAAAAGTGATTTTCAATTAGTGTGCCGCGCTGCTTTTTAAACCGATAACTTCAATCTAAATTTAATGTTTTTGATTTGAAAAACAATTTCATAGTATTCTGCACATTAATAATTTTACGTGTGTAGAAATTTTTTCCAATTTGCTTTTTGTTTAAGCTAACAATACAACTCGTGCACAGGCCAACCACGGTTTACGTCGCTTTTTAAATTTTTGTAACAACGAAGTTAATCGAAACACGTAAATCGAATAATTGATTAAATGTAAGTGGATAAATTCTGCATTATAGACTCAGCTTCTGTTTCTTTTCCTCCAGTTTACACTATCGCAGGTTAATTTAATAAGATGTATTTTATTTTTTTGTAAAAGATCCGGTTGTTTCGGAGATTATCATTGCTTAAAATGCCAATTTCACAAGATTAAAATCCTGTAACTTCTAATCGTAAACGTTTTACAAATAATTTTTTACTGAACAGCTTACTCTGGCTGAATTTTCTGTCAAAAAGTTGGTTAATAACTAATCTTACATGTTGTTGACGTGTTCGTACATCCCAAAAATGATTACTTCATAAGTTCAATTTCGTCGACCTTGAATGTGTAACAATGTTGTTGACAAAACTGTCCATTGTTCTTCTGCTCGTAAGGCTGCTCCGTTCGTTATTTACTGAAACAAATCCTTTACAGCTTTCAATTTGTGAAAACCTTGTCACAGCTTCTGGTTTTGGGAATCTAATCGCAGCTTGTTGCACAACAAGATCATTTCACTAAGGCCTAAACAGCTTTTGCACCAATTCTTGGTTCAAAACTATGACTGCCTTATAATAAGACAACCTGAATCTTTTGAAATTCACATTCGATTCGAAATTCGACGTTGTCCAAAAATTCAAGTTCATCTTTCTAATCAAGATTATCTACATAAATAAATAAATCTAAATCTAAAAAATAATCAATTTATATCTAAAAACAAAATAATTACGGACATTCAATCTTCGTCATAGTTTACACAACTATATTTCAAATGGGTTAAATAAGAAAAAGGATAGGATTTTAAATACGTAGAGTTTTGATGAATCTGCTTACTTATCTCCAATCTTGCAATGGGTTTCTTAACCCTACACTAACGTTTGAGCGATCCTCACTCCCGGTTCATAACTATGGATAAAAATTCCTATGGATAAAAACTATGGATAAAAAATACACACCTCTTTTCATACAAAAAAATTCAAAAAAATTGAAAAAATTCTCGGATGTGGGATTTTGTGATTTTTATCCATAGCTATGAACTGACTCTCACTGTCATGGTAAAATAAAAAACATAATTCTTTGGAATAATACTCCGATTATCCCTAAGAATTTCCTTAACATATGGTATAATTGCAACTTTACTAGCAGAAAATCTAGATTGAACAGCTAAGGATTATACTCTTAACTCAACTAAAATTAAGTTTGGTAACGAAGGGGAATTTACGGATTTATTACGAACGAGGATACGGAATGATGTGTCAAATGTCCAGAGAATGAGCCATCATAGCCATTATACCATCCGATATAATCTCTCGACATGAAAGGGATAAGCCCATTACTTCAGGGATTGCATCATTCTCTCTTATTGGTAACACATTGCACAACTGTTGGTTGTGTTACGAGATTTTTATTTAAATAACCCGTCGCGTGAAAAATACCTAGTCTAATACATAAACTACTGTTTTCGAGTAAATATCAATTTATTTCTCAACACAGATCAAGAGTGATACAATCAGTCGAATGCTTCTTCAAATCTTTTATAGAATAAATTGTCCAAGTGTTCAAAATAGACTTTTGTTTCCTCTATGACCTCCTCATTCGACCCAAATGTTTTCCCTGGAGCCCACTTTTAAGGTTTGCAAACAGATAATACTCGATGGGTGGCAGATCTGGCGAATACGCTAAATGAGGAAGCAATTCAAACATCAACTCACACAATTTTGCCATCGTTACCATTTATCATCGACTTGGGACACGATGAATTGTCTTGTTGCGTCTTCTTGCATCTTTTTCGTTTCACTCAGGTGACTGCCGCTTTGACCCAGGTGTGTAATGAGTAGGTCTATGTTTCCTAAAATATAAAAAGTGACATCACTAATCACCTGTAACTCAATGGATAATGGTCTAAATGTGATAAAACTGTGTGAAGCTTGGTACTTTGTAAAAATATGTTATAAAGACATCATCTATGGATCAAGCCGTGAGGTGACTAAACGAAACAAATAATTACCTTATCCATCGTCCTCATATCAAGAGGACTTTTTAATTAATAATTCTATTCGGAATTGTATAAGGAAGCTTGTATTTGAAACATGAAAACTTGGTCTGCTTTTATGAAATCAAAACAGTACAAGTCAAAGATAAAGTGCGGCAATGGCTTGAAATACGTTTTAAAATCACATAACTTACTTAAAAATATACATAGATCGGAATTTAGGGCTTTGAAAAAAAGAAAAGAGCAACATAAATGAAAACATCTTTCTAATTCATTTTCATTCGCATTTCATCTTTCTAAAACATTCAACATTTATGACACGATATCCGTTGCTGTATACCATTCTCTTCAAATTTGCCCAAAAAGTTTCAATTGGCCTTAGTTTCCACAACTATTTGGTGGGTTATAGTCTTTAGGGATAAATTTGATTCCGCGTTGGCGCAAATCAGATAACGTTACGTTTGCGTAATGTGAGGATGCCAAATCAGGCCAAAAATCATTTTTTCATTTTTATGATATTTATCTATAAATTTCTGAAGCACAGGTAAACATTTGTTTGTGTATGTTTGCGCGTTAACGGCCAAATCACTTGAAACAATCTGGATCGCTGACACCTCGTTCACTAATAGCCAACCACAACATTACTTTACTTGGAAACTTAGTCTTATGAATAAACTTTTTCTGTTCTGGTACTTCGTGATCGGGAGACGTAGTATTAGTTTTGCTGCCACCTTCAACAGTGAAATTAGTTTCATTATCCATCACATATTTATAAGCTGAAGAAGCGGCGAACTATGTTTGGAAAAGCACTCTTAGTCTATAGTTGCTGGTGCTGACTTTTTGGGTTTGCCTTGTATATTCATACCTTGTAAATATTTCTTGATATTTTTTGGGTCAACCCAGCTGTCCCAGTTACCCAGCTGTCTGAACGATTTTGCAGTTCGACCCATCGTTTCAACATTCGTTTCAACAAAATTTCATTCGAAATTTACTACCTTGTAGTCGACATTTTTACCAGTGCCGAATTTTCTTTCCACAGGTTCTTTAATCTCAAACAGTTTAATTGTTTTGTAGATAAATGATTTTTAAATCCAGGATCTTTAAAATAGTGAAAAATCTTGTTCTTTTTTTGTCCCGGTTTTCCTGGCAAAATTTATAAATAAATTTGCGACGATCTACTTCTAACAACGACATTTTTGTAACTAATTGTAAAATGACGGTTGTAATGGGTTGTCCAATTGAGACGCAGGAAAATATACGCAATCTAACACTACAAATATTTATTTTTGAATCAAATTGTGTATTTTATTGTGAAGGTTTATCGATGCCATTTATGTATGAAAAATGATATCACTCAAATGTTCACTATGGATTTACAGACGTCGATCCGATGGTCAAAACTTTTGAAGATATTTATCACTAGAGACGTTTCTATGGTATTTATCGCGGTAATGATGTTGTTTTTTAGATCTTGGATAGTGGCTGGACTATCAACGTACGCTGTGCTTTTCAAAACTCCCCACAAAAAATTACCTAATGGCGTTAAATCGATATTGCAGGCCAATTCACGTCGATATTCTCACGCGTAGTATGGCAAGTTGCGCTGTATTGTTGAAAATAAACATCACCTAAGTCTGAGTGGGTCCTTGAAATGGCCACTTCAAGTGCTCGACGCGTTGTTAATTGTTTTGGATTATCTCTCACACTTTGCCTCACAACAGCGATATTGTCTGGTTTGCGAACAGTTTTTGGCCTGCTAGGCTTTGGTGCATCGACCACAGAACCCGTAGTCTCGAATTTACACACCAAACGACCGATGGTTATTTCATTTGGGCGGTTATGGCGACCAAAATATTCACGAATTGCGCGAAATGTGTTTTTTATTTTTTCACCATTTTTGTAATAATAATAATAATGAGATGAGTTAATAATAATTTTAGCACGGTCTTCAATCGAATACGACACCATAGCGATAAATGGCAAACTTTTAACTAACAAAAAGACATGAAATGACAGAAAACAAACATGGCGTCTTGGCAAAATTATTTTTTATTTTCTTGCGTCTCATTTGAACAACCCTCATACGTTACCATAACGTAAGGTACACAAAAATAACTCGTTTACCAGCTACTAAATCACAGAAAATTGTTTTCAAACGAATCCATCTCAAGAAATTCGTCCCAGAGCGTTTTGTATGAATTCAAAGTAAATAACCTAATTTCGATGCTAATTCTAAAATCCCAACACAAAAATGGTTTGTTATGATATGATATGAATAAGAGACGTACGGGCAACCATCATGGCGAACCTAGGTATGTATAGCACGTTCCTCGCCCCATTCAAAAATGGTTTGTTTTAGCGAAAATTCATACAAAAAATTCAATCAAAAAATTTTGATTTACTAGCAGTTCGTATGACTTCCTTATGAATCGTCTTTTGTATGAATTCAAAATTCTTATCATTCCAATTCATGGTACCGACTTATTTGTGGCGTAATAACAAACAATAAAACTCAATTTCTATTATATGGAAGAAAATAAATTTCTTGATATGTTCGTCGTTGCCACTAGATTTGAAAAAAAAACCTGCATATAACATACATGTATTACATTTAGTCAAGACACACTTTTGGAGACATTTCTGTGTAGACGTACGTATTCAAATAAGTCTACTCGCGAGGTTACTTATTTGAATAGGTCGGCGTTTGGAAAACAGCCATAGTACAAAAATAAAGGCGGTAAAATTCGTACAAAAACAATTCCTTCAAAAAATACATCATACTAAAAATCATTTATTGCAACTATAGGATGGGCTAAATAATTTTTTTTTTAAATGCAATAAAACAAAAAGTTCTCAATATTTTTTCAAATTTATTTTTTCACTGTAAAGAACAATCCTTCCGATTAATTATGGAATACTATTTCGTTCATATGACTGCCTCGGCTGGCCTTGACGTATCCTATACGGTCGGTTCAATTTTTGAGCACATTTTCGATGGTATGCCACATTATGTCTTCAATTACAATGCGAATATTGTTCTTGAGAGCGTCAATCGTTGCTTGTTTATTGGCGTAACACTTATCTTTGACGGCAGCCCAAAGATAATAGTCCAATGGCGTCAAATCACAGCTCCGAGGCGGCCGAATCACATCAGCGTTTCGGCTGATAATTCGATCTTCGAAGACAGTGCGCAAAAAATCAATTGAAACGTGTGCTGTTTGGCACGGAGCGCCGTCTTGTTGAAACCAAATGTTGCCTATGTCCTCCTCTTTCAAGTGCCGGGAACAAAAAATCGTTTATCATGGCGCGGTAGCGCTCACCATTGATTGTAACGGCGGCTCCTTGTACATTTTTAAAGAAAATTTGCCGAATGATGCCACCGGACCAAAATCCGCATCAAACAGTCATCGGCTTCTTTACTATACCGTGCGGGTTCTCCGTGCCCCAAATGCGACAATTCTGCTTGTTTACATAGCCGCTAAGATGGAAATGCCCCTCATCCGAAAAGATGATTTTTTTGCCAAAATTTTCGAATTAATGTTTCAATATTTCCCAGCGTTGTTCAAGCGAATACACAATAAAATCAGAAGTGATATAACCCTTACCATACTCAAAAAAAAACGCTAGTTCAAAAAAAAAATTATTTGGCCCACCCATCCTGTATTGTAGGAATCGTGTTTTGTAAGAATTGCTCTTACATAAGCTTGTGGCGCTCACGAAAACTTCGTATACAAATACATAGTCAAAGCTCATTTAAAAAACGCCCAATTCAAAAAGTCGTTTACTGGGCAATAGAAAATGTACCTTCTTTTTTATACAAAAATTGCTTCTCGCGCAAAAATTTATATCAAATCAAAATGATATGAAACGAGAAAAAATTAATACAAAAATAGAAAATATTAATTCATACAAAAAACAGGAAGATAATACAGGATGCGCCATCTTTTATGTCGGTATGTAAACATTGAATAACTGTGACCTTTGTCAACCGATTGACTTGATTAGACATGTTTTTGAAACGTCAATTCGGTATAATTTTAACCATGAATCGCTTCATACCGAAACAACGCAACGAAATAGTGACGCTGTACATTGAAAATAGTCGTTCAGTTGTGTTAACTCAACATCGTCGAAAATATCGTGGCCAATAGGCACCGTCTGACAACACTATTCGTTCATCAACGTTCAAGACGTTCCAATGAACTGGTTCAGTGGAACCACTTTGCGGCGCATTTTGAAGGATGATTTGCATCTGTTTCCGTATAAAGTGCAATTAACACAAAGAATATTGCCGACAAATCGTCCACGTCGCTTGGAATGCGGCCAAACAGTCGCTCGAATGGTTGACACTTCATACTGGCGGCGTCAATAAGTAAAATTGCTGCATTTGGGGAACGTAGAATCCACACGAGATCTATAAAACGTCATTGCATGACCAAAAAGTGACTGTTTGGGCCGGCGTTTGCGCTTAAACCATGTAAATGGAAATCGATATTATGGCTCATTATGTCTCTAAATGCGTGAAATCGTCTTGGCCGTTACTGGTTTCAACAAGATGGTGCGTAATGCCACACTGCAATTCAAACAATTCAGTTTCTGCAACGAGAATTCCCTGGACGTCTGATGTCGAAAAGAAGCGACATTGACCGGCCATTCAGATCTCCAGATTTGACCCCTCGGGAATTCTTTTTGTGGGGTTATTTGAAAATCAAAGTGTACGCCAGCAAGCCTCAGACCATTCACGAGCTCAAGGCAAACATTCGTGCCGAAATCATCGCTATAAAAAATGGAAAACGCAGCAAAAAGGGCACATTTTGCTTTGTCCAATAAAGGCGGCCACTTAATTGGTGTTGTATTCAAAAACTAAAAGATGGCGCCCCCGTAAACCCAATTCATGAAGAGAAAAATTCATACAAAAATTAATATTCTTTGCTTGCAGCGATTAAGATCTCGTGGTGAGATGACTGTTCTCGTTAGCCGAGTAATTCTAGGGTTTTGTTTAGAAACATTTTGAATTTCATTAAATGAGCCTGCTCATTCAAAGTTTCATATTTTTCGAGTTGTAAATCAACATAATAATCATCAAAAATGGTCCTAACACAACTGATTAAGCTAAATGAAATTTCAAACAAACACATTTTGGGGGCGATTATTATTTTCGATCAATTGCTCCAAGAATAAAATTTCTGTGGTGTAATAATCCTCTAATGTTGCCTTTTTAATTTGCCTATGAAGACGATTTCCGAAACCCGTTGCTTTAATACATTTTCATAAAGGTTATAAACTCTAGATACTTTATCATCAAAATGCCAAGCAGGGGCGGTATACGTGCGAAATTCGGTTTCCCATAAAATTGTAAGAAAAATTCTGTGCTAAGTTTATTTTAAGTATAAAATATATTTGGCCAATTTGTGTACTACTCTGTCCAACATCATCGCGGTTACCATAAAAACGAGGAAAATAAAATTTTAACACAATGAGAATAATTTTTGTTGGTCTACGTAAATGGGAGGTGTCCTGTTGCTTGTATTACATTTTAATTTTGTTTTCACTTAGAAAGATATGAATATAACCGTTAAATTATCTCTTGTGTTAAATAGTTTTTTTCTGTAATCAAAAACAGTAGACAAATGAAAGAAACATGTTAATTAGATATAAGACGTTATTATAGTTTTTTTTTTTTGCAATGAATTTAAGAGGTAATCTTATAAGTTGTATGTTGATCACTTAAAATTCAAGAGAAATTATTTCAGTTTAGCAATAACTTTCGTTGGGTAAAGATTTAAACGCGTGGTTATTTGTGATTTTTTTTATTTGTAGTGCACTTAAATTAACCTTTATCAATTTATTGAAATGGGATTTTTAGAAGCCTTTGATGTAAGTGTTTAGATATGTAGTTTATTTTAACGGTTTACATTAATTTTAAGTATCTCAAAATCATCACTTCGTTTTAAGAATTATAATTTTATTTAAGAAAAAGCAATAACATAAATAAAATCTGGAGGAAACGGAATTTATAAAATGCCTGCAACACTTTAATAACCTTTTATATAGTTTTGTGAATAAAAATACAATAAGTCGTTATATTTTTAAAATGCTGGCACAATATAATTATATATGGCGGCACCATGATGATCTACTTTTTAATTGCTTCCATAAAAGATTTTTTATTTGAATGAATATTGTAGTATTAACACCTGTTGCTGAGCTTCAACAATCGGACTCGTGCTTATAATATATTCTCTCACTAAATCTTTTTGACTGTTGGCCCCAATAATAATTAATTTTTGTTGTCGATTTGAGCCAACCAATTAATATAAAATTATATTTTATTTTAATCTTAATTAAATAATTTTTTTCTTTTATTTTTAGGTAAGTTGGATGATACTGTAAAAGGAGAGATGAGCTTTCCAAAAAGATAATATTTACAAAGTGAGTTGTTATCGTTTTATTTGAATTGTTTCGGGTAATTAAAATGAATAATTTTACCCAATTCGTTCGATGATTTCATTATACACATGGGTACTTACTCCTCTCACTAGTAATTAGCGCAGAACTAAATAACCTCGGATAATGTAAATTTTTTACAGTTTCTGATGATAATCTCCAAGTGGATTTAATTTATTTGATCCAAATTTTTTATCTGTCTTTGCTACTTAGGCTCCTTATCCCAAGTGAAATAAAATTCCCAGTTGATTGATGTACCATATTTTTCTTATATTTCGGCATCGAAAATTAAAATCGAGCTGTTCCCTGAAGTCCTTAATTAATTTCCAAAATTCTGGAGGCCAAGAAATTAATTTATTTCAAATAGGTTTAAAAACTTACGCCACAAAACCAAGTGATAGCTACTACCTTAAGCAATGACGTGGAATCTGTGTTGCTCCAATCGCCAATTAATGACTGTACATCTGCAACAAGCGCCTCTGGAGGGAAAATACAAAATGCAACGCGAGTACTAAATGACATGCGTGGCATAACAAACTATTTGTTAGGGTTTCAAAGGGAACATTAAAATTATTTATTTTGTAATTTCAACAAATCGTCAACGTCAAGTAGGAGTAGCCACTAACTTTAAAAAATGTCCGTTAAATGGAATTCGTGATCGAGTCCAATCGGGAATTGGCAAATTTATACAATTTATTAAGACCGAGAGAAACAGTTGTTTGAAACAGAAATTTGAACATTTCATAATGAATTTTACTTAAATTCAGTTCGTGTGACGGGATTGGAATTCCGAAATCTAATTTTCACAGCATATCGGCAAATTTGCTGTGGAATCACAATTCATAAATGAAACTGACATAAAACTGTGGAACCAACCGGTGAGTGATACATTTGTGTTTCTTGAATCAATCATTGTTACTGAGTAAAACTTAGCCATTTCTTAACCGATTTCGGTCAAATTCGGTGTAACTGGTGAAGTTAGAACCTCTTAACCCGTTTCTATTAAACTTGATACATGATAAAATTATGATCATAAAAAGACATTTCTGTAAAGTTGTGGAATAGAAATTATTGTTCATTTTGAAGATTTCTGTAATTTTTTCACAAATGGGATCCGTCAAAAATTGGCGTTAAAAATTGCAAATATGGACTATCGCATCAAACCAGATGTCTTTGATACAGCTCGGCCATTTTTATTATTGGTATTCAAGGTTAGAAAAGGAGACATAAATCGACAGCAATCAATATCGATCAATATATTTAATAACCGAAATTATTATTCATTCGAAACTATTTCAAAAATAACTAGAAAATGGATAACTGATTCTTAAGAATTCGCATACTAAAATCGAAAATTATCAAAGCCACTTGTCTGTGCATCAGACCTAACAGAAACTTCTTGAACCACAGAAAAGGAGCTTAAAATTATCGTCTAACCTTCGTGCAGCATGCTACTTAATTTGTACTTTTGATATGTTTTTAATTTGCAAAATTCATTTATTAAGGCTGCGGACGAATAGACGAATAAACATCAATATTTACGTCGATTAAGGATTAATTCAATTTACCGCGGTAAATGTGTTACCCGACTATCTGCCTACATTCTATTATAATAGCCTTCCCCTTTCGTTAACTTTACTGTTTTTATTAATTTGAAATGAATTTATTTCGGGGACTCTCGGCGCAAGGCCTACATAAAATTTTTAATTGTATTACAAACGTCACCAATAATTCTCTTAATATGTAAATTCGATCATAGTAAATAAAATTTAAGTTTGTAGAGGTGAGCTGGCCGTCTTAGGTTCTTGTTCGAGAAAGTCATTCGAGACCCGAATCTCAGAAAATTTTACAATTTTTTTTAATTTACTGTACTGTCATGATCAGCTTGCCCCGCGATCAGCATAACCCGCAAAATAATACTTCATATGAATACCGTAACACTGCCGCGCAATCTTGATGAATATTAATTTTGGTGCTGTCCATCTTCGGCTTTTCTATACATAAGCTAATGTGGGTTATTACGATATATTGGTAATTGATAATGATTGGATTGATAAGTTGATCTGCCGGTTTTGTTGTATACGTATTGTTTAGGTGTTCGTTACGATGATATTTATTTTATGAAACCGCGTGGGTGATACATCAACTGGCATCGATATGTCTTCTGTAATTACTAGGACCAATCTTGATTCCTCGCTAATTTAGTTAAGTAATAACACGAAAGAAACTTCCGGCACAATTTTTAAAAAGATCCAAACAATACCAGTTTGTTCGTTTAAATAGCTTTATCATATTGTTACGACCTCGTCTATTGGGTTGACGAAACGTTTATTCTACAAAAAATTGTTGAATTAAGGTTTAGAACTTAACTAATATCTTTTATGCGAGATTGGTGACACCTGGGGTTTAGTAGTAGTACTAAAGAATCTTATATCAGTATCAGTTTATTCGGTAGCAGAATATAAAATTCTGGAACAGAACATCTAGGGGAATCTCGAATATTCGATCGATGTCAGCTTGGTGTGACATTTGGGAGATTCGGTACGCGAATGATGGAAAGTGAAAGTAAAAAGCGAAAAAATAATAAGTGGTGTAAAATGAAATTTGTGGTGTAATTAAAAATTATAAATGGTGTAAATAGTTTTTTTTAAGAAATCTTTATTTCTGTTGAATAATTAGTTTAGTAGTCTATTCTTGTGGGATTAAATCTATCGGTACATCCCAGCTCTGTCAGGCCTTTGATTTCAGGGACTCAGGAATCCACTAATTTTAAAGGCTTTGTTTTTTTTAAAGTGCTTCGGTCTATTGGTGCGATCCAGTAGATTCCGCAGCTCCTCGTTGTCATGCTTCGGCAGTTGCAGTACTCCTTTCAAATTTTTGTATTTCTTTGCCGTATTCTATGTTTAAGTCTCGGAGAATGTCATTTCTAATGTACCAAGGAGCATTCACAATTTTTATTCAGGAGGTATAATACAGAGTCCAGAACACTGCCTTGTGTACCCCTGCCAATATATTCTTTAGTTTTGAGAAATACGTTTTATCATGTCTCACCCGGAAGTAACAGTCGTTTATGTAAGACTTTAGCAATTCAAAATATTGTCTTGGCAATACTCGTAGCTTAAATTCCAGACCACGGTGACAAACCTTATAAAATGCTTGGGCTACATCTAAAAACATTGCTGCACATACTTTCTGTTTTTCCGTTGTGGTTTACTAGGTTTATTAAATCATTATGATTTCTGCCACTTTCCACTGTCTCGAAACATAACTTAGTCTAAAGATAGCATTGATTATGTGCTATAGTTTCCTTAGTGCTTTTTCGGGTAGGGCTTTGATTATTTGCTCCGTTATCAAGTCGTATCCAGGGGCTGTTTTATCTTTGAGGTTTTTTACTTCTTGTTTGATTTCTGTCAGAGTAACTGGTAGCACAGGTATCTCGTCTATTTTGCTTATAGGTGTTAAATATTCATTATTCGCTTGTCCAGTTGGTCATTTAAGGGTATTTTCTAGGTATTCGGCAAACGGATCAGCTTTTTGCTTTTCGCTTCAACTCCAGGTTCCATCAACCATTTTCATGGATGGCACTTGCATGTGAGGCCTTTTTAAACCTTTGATGGCTTTCCGCAGGGAATAGTCCGTGGCAGGTTTACCTGTCAGGTTACTTAGGAAGCTGGCAACTGACTCATTCTTAATTTCCTTTATCAGTAGTTTAAATTTATTGCACACGTTGTTTAGGATTGTTTTCTTTTCAGGGGCTCTAGTTCTCGTCCAAATCTTATGAGCTCTTCTTTTTCGTTAAACAACTCTCTCACTTTCCAGTTCTTCTTGTATCATGTAAGTGTTCGAGATCTGCACCTGTAGATTGGCGCTTTCTTCGACTAACTGCCGAAAGTATTCCCAGTTTGTTTTGTTATTTGTTAGTCTTGGATGGCTAGCTTTTCTTATTACCGTGTCACTTATTGTCATTAAAACTGGAGAATGGTCTGATGATAGCCGTTCTTCATTTTTGACTGCTAAGTAATTTTCGGAGATACCTCTTGATATATAGAAATCCACAAGGTCAGCAATTGTATTTGGGTCCGTAGGCCAGTAGGTTGGCTTTCTACTGGAGTGAAACTCACATTTTAACGTCCTACCGATTTAAAATAGCTCTCTTTCTTTAGGAGTAGTTCTATTTGATCCCCAGAATATGTTTTTCGCGTTGAAGTCGCCTCCAATAATAAAATTACTACCAAGCGATTCGAGTTTGATGTAGTCTTCTTCTTTTTGGGTTTTATCTGGGTGATCAGTAGATTGCTGATATACTATAGCTCTTCTTATTTTTGGTTTCAATAGATACAATAGCTACTTGCATAGCGTCCTTCTTTATTTTTAATTCTTCGTGGTGTTAAATATTATCCTTAATAAAGATTGTTGCCTCGCCTCCCGCTCTCTGCTGGATGTAGAGCTTGATAGCACTGGTATCCAAGTATTTTGACATACGAGGTTCTGGTAAAATGATTTTCTCAGATTAGACATATATCAATATTTTTGTGTTTAAAAATACTTCTAATCCTGGAATGCGTTGCGCAAGGTTATTTGCATTGCAGTTAGCAATTCTTAAATAGTGTGTCATTTTAAGTTTGTATGAACTACAGTGAAAGTAGTCAATGACCTCTAGTTTTACTTGACGCATCCGTTATTCTTTTATCTTGACTCATCGATGTATTTTCCAGTGTTCCTAATCTCTGTTCTTATTTTTTCAGTAGCTCGTCCGTAGGTTCTAGTTTTTGGTCCTGCGTAGCCAGATGTGAATTGATAGCGTTTAGCTTCCGAAGTATTTCTTGAAGGACATGGTTTTCCTTTCCTCGGTGCTTTCTTGATATTTTCGTTCTGCTTAGCTATTTGTGCATATGTTGTGCTTTCTCTTACTTTGGCGCTGTTAGGGGGATATGTTTAGAGTAGGATTGCGTCCTACGTTGAGAACTCTTACTTATTTGATTTTTCTTGTCTCTCATTCTTTGCAGCTCTTTGGCTATCTTGCAGCCTCTGTAATTTGCTGTGTGATGATTACCATAATCATAATGCATTTCATTGGTTCGTTCTTCCTTTTGTTGCATTTTTTTGATGGAGGTTTCCGAGCGCACTTTAGGCATCTATATGCCCTATCAATGCTCTCAGTGTTGTCAAATGCTAGCATGAAAAGGGGGGCCAACTTTGGTTGTTTCTCTTTCATCGTTTGTATTTTTAGTGAGCTTTTTCTTTAGTATGTTCACAGCATTTTGGCAATCTGGCTAAGTTCCTCAATTATTTCTTCGTTTGGACATGTATGATGTAGCCCTTTGGCCATGAATTAAATTGCTTACTCAGCTTTGTTTTCATAGGTGAACCATTCGATGTTGCAATCACCGCTCAATGATTGCATTTGATAACATTCTGTAGGTTTCTGGATCAAGTGCACTTCCTGCATTTTTGCTTGGTTGAATACGTTGGTTGTATTAACCGGTTGCAGTGATCTCCCTTTCGGTAGCAGTTATACGTTCTTATGTACCTTCACCAGGTCCTTGGATCAGGTCATTGGGTTTGTGGGAATAAATAAATAATTGCGGAAACTATTTGTTGTTGTGATTTAGTGTTGGTAAAATAAGAATGGGAAATTATTGTTGGAATATTTCGAGAGTACTCCACTAGTTTTTTTTTTTTTTTTATAACAACTTTATTGCTATGGCTACTACAATCTTAAACATTATTAATTCATTAGTAAGGTTGATATTAGTACTTATAAGATAAGCATAAACCTGTGTGGGTCTGCTGGACCAGTGTCCAGTTCTCTTGGTTTATAATTTTCATACGGTTAGCTCATGTGGTTTGATTCGTTTGAGCCGCCTTACTTCGTTTGTACTGTCCAGTAGTTGTGGGTAAGAAGTCTCTTCTCATGTTTTATGGCACATTCGCGGATAACGTCGTCTATCAATTGTATTTCTAAATCATTGTGGATTTCCATGTTAGTCACGAATCGGTAGGCGTTGGTGACCATTCGAAGAAATTTATTTTGGCTTCGTTGTATAATGTCTCTATTGTATTTATGTGTACAACCCCATAGCTCCGCACCATACATCCATATTGGTTTGAAGATAGTCTGGTATACCAGTCTTTTGCAATACAGGTTCATTTTGGAATGATGTCCAATTAACCAGTACATTTGACGTTGTTCCAATCGTATCTGTTCAGCTTTTTGTCTCACGTGATGTTTCCAGTTGAGCCTGGAATCTAAATGTAGGCCAAGGTATTTTGCCGATTCAGCCTGCGACACTTGCACTCCTTTGCGGTGTATATGAAGAGTGTTATTTTTATGTCGGAGCGTAAATGTCACATATGTTGAATTGAGCTCATTCAGTGCGATTTTCCAGTCAATTGTCCATTTAGTAACGTTGTCCATTGCTCGTTGAAGATTTTCCACTGCTCTTGGTTGAGATTCGTCTACTGACATAATTACAGTGTCGTCAGCGAACGTGCCGATGAATGTTTTATTCGTTGTAGGTATGTCCGCAGTATAAAGAAGGTAGAGGAGGGGACCCAATGCGCTTCCCTGCGGAACTCCCGCAATCGCTGGATAAAAGTCAGAACATGTTTCTTCATGAATGACTCTGAATTGGCGATCAGAGAGGTATGATTCAAGCAGCTGGCAATAGTTGTGTGGTAGAATTTTGCTCATTTTGAATGTCAATTCCTCATGCCAAACCCTATCAAAGGCCTGGGATACGTCAAGAAATACGGCGGAGCAATATTTCTTTTCTTCTAACGCTGCTCTATTACCGCAGTTATTCGATGGACTTGATCTATGGTGGAGTGGTTATTCCTGAATCCAAATTGGAAATCAGGAACGTTTACCATTTGCTTTAGACGTTTTAGTAGCAGTTTCTCGAACAGCTTTGATAAGGTCGGAAGCAGTGAGATTGGTCTGTATGATGTTACTTCTTCATCTGGTTTATCTGGTTTCTTTAGCATAATTATTTGGGCCATTTTGAAGCATTTGAGTACATACTTCAATCTCATACAGGCATTAAATAAGTATGTGATCAAGATGATTGCTTTACGTGGAAGTTCCTTGAATATACCCGGTGATATTTCATCAATTCCTGGTGCTTTTTTATGATTAAGATTTTTGTCGATTTCTTTAGCAATTTCCATTGGCGTGACCCTTTTAAATTCCTTGGTTGATAAACAGGTGTTACATCAATGTTGGATTGAATGTCATGGGGTTGGAACACTGCTGCTAGGTGTTGAGCAAAGAGTTCCGCTTTTTCTTTGTCTTGTCGAACCCAACTGCCTTGAGCATTCCTTAAAGGTGGTACTCGAACTACAGGTCGTTTAAATCTTCAGGCAATTCTGTTTGAAATTTTTGATTAGTCTATTGACTTTGTTACTTATTCGATTAAAAGTTGTCTTGCCAGCGGGATTTCTGGTGAGGTGCCATATTCTCCTCGCCCTTCTTCTTGCCTTGATTTGTTCCCTGATTTCAGCCGGGTGTTTGACTTCAATCTCCGCTTTGTCCTTTGATTCAGGAGTAGCTAGTCTGGCAGCCATTCGAGTGTATTCAATAAAATAGTTTGTTTGTTGTTCCAATTCTTCATTGCTTTTAATACTAACTTTTAATTCAACCAGCTCTTCCAATTTTTCTCTGAAGATGACCCAATCCGTGAATCTATTAGTAAGGTTTTGCTTTTTCTGTTTCTTTATTACTGTAGCGCTTACTGACAACAGTACAGGAATGTGGTCAGATGTTAGGTCATTCATTCCTTCGACTCTAGTGTAACTTAGAGGAGTACCTTTTATGATGAAGAAATCCAGTAGATCTGGTATTTTTCCTGCATCCGTTGGCCAATACATTGGCCCCCCTGGGGACAGATATTCGCATTTGTTTTCATGAATGGCATTGAACAAGGTGTTACCTTTCCCAGGAGAAATAAGCCTGGAACCCCAAGCTGTATGTTTTAAATTATAGTCCCCTCCAATAATAAATCTTGGACCGAGCTTATTGAAGACGTTATTAAATTGTAACTGCGTTGGTGTATGCCGTGGAGGACAGTACGCTGCTGCAATATTTAAATCTGCGCCATTATATTGGATTGAGATAACAGTTGCTTGCAAATAGTTTTCACGAATATCCTCTTGTCGATTGTGTTTGATATTATTTTTGATTAGTACAGCTGAACCACCTCTAGCTCTTTCACTAGGATGGGTTGTCCAGTAGGAATTAAAACCCCTTATTCTGATAAAGCTTTTGTTGGAGAAGTGCGTCTCTGAAATCAGCGCAATATCAATGTTGTTTGTATGAAGAAATATTTCCAGTTCGTGGGCTCGTTGGTTGAGCCCATTAGTGTTCCAAGCTACAAATACTCCACTAGTGACGTATAATTATGTAAATATTTGTATATTATAGAGATTATTTCCGGGAAAATGGTTGTTTTAACCATCAAATTCTATAACGATGTTCACAATCCAGTGATACGGACCGGATTTGACAGGACAAATTCGTAACAATAAATTCCTAAAATTCAAGTGTAAATAACCTTTTACCTAAGCTAAATATGAGGTGGGATGCTTATTTATAGCTACGATTTATTAGAATCGCAACTAGAATCCTTATACCAGGGGACAAATTTATGTTCAATGTCAAAAGAGAATGACCAATAACTTCATATTTTGTTGATTCATTTGTATGAATTGAAGAAATGAAATAGTATAAATTTGTACCACCCTGTTTATAATTAAACGCATTTTGTGAGAAAGTTACGCTACTGCGTATGCCGATTGTTGTTTAAAGATCAAAGAATTACGTTTGTACGTACATTTCCTTTCTATAAAACAAATCATTTCTCACATACATTTTAAGATTTAAAATAAAATAATTAACAATTTATAATTGGCTGGTTGTTATTTGTATTCACTTCGAAATAAAATTAATTACAATCTGATTAGAGTCCGCGCTAATCTATACGATTTCTTTATGTAAAATGTAGTTAGTCAAATCACTGGATTAGAAATTTTAACGTCACGTACCTAATGCGTTTGAATTGTGAAATTAACACTTTACGAGAAAATAATTCTTGATAAATTTTATGCGGCCTTAACCTTGGAATATGACCAAAAAATGCAAAATTAGCAAAATATGTTCACGTAGGTAGTTTGGTTGCTAGAATAAAATATTATTTTGTGCCTAACACAGATATTTCAATTTAGGCACGTTCCTACACGACTACATCGCAATGTAAACGAATCAGGAAATCATTCTTAATTCTATTTCTTCTTCACTTGCGCTTCTTATTATATCAGATTGTTTGTAATTACAAAAAATCTTTGCGAATCAAACGAAATAAAGTCACGTGTGGGGTATTCAATTTTTATTGTATTTACTTACTAAGAATTACTAATTTACCAAATGAATGAATTTTTATTTTACGAGATTGATCTCCGCTATTCGTGCATCCAGTAAAAATTATTTATAGCTGCAAATTTGCGATCGTTGCGACCTAGTTATCCATTTCTTCATTTAATTTCTCATAATTTCTTATTTGTTGTACTTGTATTATGTTCTTAAATATGCGGATAATTACTATTTACTATATATACATATTTTCTTACGTCACACCACATAGCGTAAATGCACGAACGTATGTGGAAATAAAAATTATGTACGCTCGCGGGTACCACGATTTGAAAGTGTTTTATGGGATATTAATATTAAGTATTTAAACGGTCGTATAAACGATATTGGCGAGCGCAACATAATTCATGCATTTTAACCCTTGGTTGGGTGCATCTATGTGGAAAATGTATTTTCTGTATTCAATTTATATAAAAAAAACTAATAATTAGTCAGATGGAAAATTGTTTCAATGTTGTTTACAATCAATGTAAACTTAATTAAAAATTATTTCAGCGTTAATTATGGAATGAAAAATTAATTGGGATTTGTAATGGAATGAATAATTATGACATCAATGTCTTGTTAATGTATTGCGAGAGGGATAAGTATGATAAGTGGGATTGCTTATAGGTAAGACCGGTATTTTGCAAGATTTTTTAAACCGTTATTACTTTGAACCTACAATTGGGGGAACCAGTTACTCGGTTCCCCTGGTCTGACTTTTGTAGCTGCGGAAAATCTTATAATTCAACAGTTAAAATTGAAGAACTTTCAGAAGCATTTTGAAAACAATCTTTTATCACTGGCATTCTTGAAATTTCACTTAGGCTATATTCTCCTGGAGAGTCCCAATAATAGTTTGCTTTATGATAATCCTGCGACACAGAGATTAAATAACCGAAAGGTTTTGTTAATGCTTAAAACAAGAGACTTAAGACTTGATGTGACCGAGTTTTAGTGGTTTATGTTGTCGCAATCAAATTTAATTTTTTATTAGTTTTGGAGTCTTTATTTATTTTTTTAACGCTGAGCTTTCGGACTCACTCGCTTAAAAACCAGCTTCTATGTTTGTCCAGGAACAAAAAATCATAAATTTTTATGAAAAAATATTTTTCACAAAATAAGAATATGTACAATTTTTGAATAAAATGTTTAAAAAATGTAAATGCATATGTACAAAATGTAAAGACGAATAACCAAGCTAGATAAACAAATCAAACAAATTGCCGATATACGCGTAATCTCTCGCAATGATTATCAAATTATCGTGTCCGTCACGCCAGTCGGAATATTAGCCGGAACCAAACCAACATGCATTGTGCACCATTGTACACTACAGGGTGGCTGAGACCAAATGTTACTGACTTCACTCTGCTGTCATTTGTGTAGTTGTCATCTTCGCACGTCAATTTTTTGACAGATTGAAGTTTGGTTAGTTGTTTACATGTGGTCAACAAATAATTGTTCTAAATTAATATCTTCATAAAAAAATCGTAATGGAATTCAAACGTAATAGTGTAATTGCACTGTATTTGGGTGGAAATTCACAAACAGCAATAGTTCGTCAGCTCCAGCATTTGAATGTGAATAAAATGTTTGTGTATCGAACCATAACTCGATACAACGAAACTGGTAGCATCGCTAAACGCAACAGAGGCGGTCCTAAAAAGACAGCAACATCAAAAGAAATGATACGAAATGTGAAGAAACGAATCCAACGAAATCCTCGTCAAATGGCCAATCAATTAGCCGCACGTTTGCATGTTTCACGATACAGCATTCAAACCATATTGAAAAATGAACTACACTTGAAGCCCTACAAGATACAAAAGGTTCAAGATCTTACGGAGGCACAAAAAAAAGTTAGGCTTGAAAGAACACGAGCATTGAAGGCCTTGGCCGAACGTGATGAGATTCCAAAAATTGTCTTTTCTGATGAGAAAATTTTCACCATTCAACCGTATGTGAATAAACAAAATGATCGTGTTTGGTTAGAGCACAAGTCCAACGATAATTTGGACACAAGAGTTGCCGTGCGCAAGCAATTACCAGCTTATGTTATGGTTTGGGCTGCAGTGACTGCAGATGGACGCACTCCTCTGGTTTTCATCGAACATGGAGTCAAGGTAAACCAAGAGGTGTACCGCCAAAAAATCCTAAACGATGCTTTGATACCTTGGGCACGTAAACACTTTGGTACGAACCGTTGGACATTCCAACAAGACTCGCCACCGTCACACAAAGCTTGAGCGACACAGCAATTTTTACAAAATTGCGTTCCGCTGCTGATTTCGTCGAATGAATGGCCACCATATTCACCAGACTTGAATCCCATGGATTTCTCCATATGGTCCATTTTGGAGAGTAAGGTGTCCACTAAAACATACGAAAGTGTTGATGCATTGAAGTCAGCTCTTGTTCGAGAATGGAATAAAATTCCGCAAGCTCACGTTCGGTCAGCATGCAATGCTTTCTATGGAAGACTGAATCAAATAATCAGAGCCAAAGGAGGTCATATCGAGCAGTAACATGTTTTTCATAAAATGTAATATGTTTTCAACATATTATACGAAATTTCAATAAAAAATAATCAAAATTAAAAAAGTTACAGCGTTTTTATTTGGTAACACTTGGTCTCAGCCACCCTGTATATGATTGATCAGCCGAAACCTTATAATTTCAGCCGAAACCTAATAAAGCCAGCCAGAATTATACCACAGCCACACCAACTATGGTATAAGAAACACAATGTATTGTGTACCATTATTCACTATTTGTTTTTCAGCCGGAACCTTATAATTCTAACGGTAACCTTATAAGGCCAGCCGGAACATTATAAGACCAGCCGGAACCATACCCTCTACAGGCAAACAGACTATGGCACAAGAAGCGCAATGGACTGTGCATCATTTTGCACTATATGATTATTCAGCCGAAACCTTACAAAGCCAGCCAAAACCATACTACAGCAAAATCAACTATGGCACAAGAATTACAATGTATTTTGCCATTTGTGCATCATTGAGCACTATATGACTTTTCGGCCGAAATACATTGTGCTTTTTGTACCATAGTTAGTTTGGCTGTCGTATGGTTCTGGTTGGATTTATTAGGTTCCGGATGGAATTATTAGGTTTCGGCTGGAATTATTAGGTTTCGGCTGGAATTATTAGGTTCCAGCTAAACAATCACATAGTGCACAATGATGCACAATCCATTGTGCTCCTTGTGTCATAGTTAATTTTGCTATAGATGGGGGTATGGTTCTGCCTGGTTTTATAAGGTTCCGGCTGAAAACAATTATTGCACAATGATGCACAATAGATTGTGCTTCTTATGCCATGATTGGTTTGGCTGTAGTATGGTTCTGGCCGGCTTTATTAGGTTGCGGCTATACGGTTCCGGTTGTAAAATCATATAGTAAACATGGGGTAACATAACTCTACAACATTCTACAGGGTATGGTTTCGGCTGGATTTATAAGGTTTCCGGTGGATTTATAAGGTTCTGTCTGCAAAAACAGTGCACAATGAGACATAATACATTATGATTCTTACGCCATAGTTGGTTTAGCTATGGTTTGGTTTTGCCAGCTTCATTAGGTTTCGGCTGGAATTATAATGTTCCGGTTGAAAAAACATATAGTGCACAATACATGGCGCTTCTTGTGTCATAGTTAGTTTGGCTATAGAGGGTATGGTTCCGGCTGGCTTTATTAAGTTCCGGCTGGCTTTATAACGACGTTACGACTAGAATTATAAGGTTCCAGCTGAAAACAATTAGTGCACAAAGATACATAATACATTGTGCTTCTTATGCCATAATAGTTGGTTTGGTTGTAGTACGGTTCTGGCTAGCTTTATTAGGTTTCGGCTGGAATTATGGAAAATAGCATTTTCAAAATATTTGTAGTTTTGTAGTGTCGGTGTAGTCTGATGAGACGACCGAATTTTTATTTTAAAGAATTCAATGTTTCATTAGTTCGAAACCAAACATTCAACGACTTGGTATTGGGATGATATTGGCAAGAAATCAAAAGTACTAAATTGATGAGGATCAGAGTACTGAATCCAGCTTGAAAGTACTTTCTGCACATTTATCGACAATACCAAAATTTCAGCAACTTTACAAGCACATTTCAAGGTAAATGGAATTAAATTTGATGGTCTTACATAAAAATAGCATTTTGTAGGACCCAAGTCACTGTTTTAATTAATGCATTCTTGCATTTAACAGCAAGTTAAATCAATTAATCTCGATCATACTCACAACAAAAAGTTCAAATCTATTGTAATTTAGATTCTACGGGTTTATTTGAATGTAATCCATGAATAACCAACAACCTCAATTTAAAAGTAGTATTTAACGATCCACAATTTTTTGTTTGCTAAGCAGTGGAATTTTAACTGTTGAGTGTCTCTCGAGAAAATCATTGAAACTCTGCCAATCATAATAGGGCTCGATTTTACTTAAGGAATTAAACTACTTTTTCGCTACTTAGCTACGTTTGCTGTTGCAGACCTGCATTGCTGGTTTGGTAATTAAACCTTCTTATTGCGTCATGTTATAGATTTTATCATAATCTTCGCAATTACTATTTCTAATCCTGAAATTTTGAACTGGAAAGAACTACGTCAAGTAAGTCCTCTTTTCGGCTTATTCTTTTCGGAAATTTACTAAATTAAGTAGTTGTTAAGGTCAAGCTATAGAGCTTTAGCTTTGCGTTCAATTCAAAAGATCAAAATTTGAATGTAAATATCTCTTCAACATGGCTGGTTAATATTGAGGATTTTCTATTTACACTATATGTGTTGCCCTATTTGCGAAGTTAAACAATTCGGCATTTTTGTTGTACTATTTTGGCAAACGTTACCCCAACCGTTTAGCGGAATGGGATTAAACTAATCGAAACCACTTAAAGACTTTTGTAATTACCCTTTTTTACCTCCAACGTGGTTTTATATAAGCATCATAAATATTTAATTAACACACTACTCGAGAAGCATATTTGCCGAAAATTAATAAATTTTAAATTTTTTATCTGGATTTTAGACCTATCATTTAAACCATTAAATATGGCTATCGATGTGCTATATCAAAGAGTTTCGTTAAAAATAGGTGCATTTCGCCTAAGGCCGTTACAAGATTTTACACTTGGCTCAAAATATTAAGCTTCGTAAGTAACGTTAATCATAAAACGGATTAAATATCTTAGTCTTTGAATTAAAGCTGGTCGATCGATTTACGAGTGATATTTCTTAAATTTTCTCTAAAGTACTAAAAATTGCTCGAAAGTATCGAAGTACTTTTCATACAGCCAAAGAATCGAAAAAGTACTATAGTATCGTCAATATCATCCCTGTGGTTGGTAACCTTACCTCGATGTAATATTTTATATACTAGTAGTATCGCCTTAAAAATTATTATATCGAATATAAGAACATGCTATTTTAAAATTTTCCTAATAAAACAATTACAAAATGTTTACTTACCTGTTCGATAAAGAAAATGTAATAACCTGATACAAAAATAAAATTAATTCATTTTTTAAAATAATTGCTATGATGTTGCGACGATGAGTGAACATGAAAATTAAAGTAATTTTTTATCTTCTCGTTGTTTATATGCCATTTTGAAAATATTTGATAAAATGAGAAACATCGAAGACATGTCATACAAGTTTCGTTTAAGACATTGTCACGAAAGAAGATCGGCTTATGACATGTCACACACTTTCGTCTAACGTTGACAATTATTGGTCATTAGAGAAACTAATGTGACTTGTTATAAATATACTAACAAAAATCTATTGTTTTTCTTTTTCATACACATTTAGAAAAAAGCTAAGAAATAGTAACGCATGTCGTAAAAAGTTATTCACATGCATGTTGACAAATTTCCAACTGGGAAGAGGAGGTTTGATGTACGTGCTGTGTTAATTTAATATCAGTTTCGTCAGTAGAAATGCTTAATACGTTTACATCTTCAACTGCGTTCATTGGTAACTGTCTATCAGAAACAGTTTTAGGCATAGGTTTATTTATTTTAGTAGCCAATTCGATTATAGTACATTGTGATCCTACTTTGGAGAGTTTTTTGTACAGCTACTTGTATTGATCCATACACGATTGTAATCTGATTGAAATTTCACAGCTCTTTCGTTTATGTGATCATTTGTCGGAAAATGTTCTGCCAACTTATTTGCCATTTGAAGACCATCAAGAATGTGGTTATTGAAGACCACTAATAACTCTGTCAACAAATATTTTCGTTTATATCATCAACGGCAAAACCCTTCACCTCCAACTGCTTGTGCGAAAGTGATTATTTCTGTACACACTTTATCGACCATATTTAGGGTCAGTTGATGGTCGATTACCGGTTGCAAAACGTTTACAAACAATCGGAATGGTTCAAAAAGCTAGCAACTGGGTTACACATGAATTAAAAGAAAGATACCTCAAACGTTGAAAAACCATTTGTGAAATACAGGGTGGGCCATCTGTTAGTCCTTTTTTCATTTCTAAATAAAACACACATTTTGGGATGAAACGTCAAAATTTTTTTTTGATAAGGAAAGGTGGTTCTCCGCCATTTATGTATGAAAAATAATATCGTTCATATGCCCGACATGGCTTCTTCTACAAGCCTGCATCCGAACACCAAAATTGTCGATGACCTTTTCCAGTAAAAGCGGATCAATGACCTAAATTTCAGCTCGAATGTTGAAGTTGTTGAATTGTTTGTGGATGATTAGCATGCACCTTACCTTTACATTAACCTCACAAAAATAATCAAGTGGTGTTAAATCCGGACTTCTTGGTGGCTAAGGAACTTCACAATTTCTTGAAATTATACGATCAGCAAATTTTGTTGACAATAAATGGTTTGTTGCACGACTTGCATTTCATGTTGCTCCGTCTTGTTGAAACCAAAGGTCGTTGACACGCAATTCACTCAATTTGGGCCACTAAAACCAGTTGTTGCGATAACGTCCACCATTTACTGTAAGGCATTTTCCTTACCAGCCCATAATCCATCCAAGTGGCTCTTGGAGGATGAACTGGTTCATGAATAACATGAGGATTCTCCGCTCCCCAAATTCGACATTTTTGCTTATTAGCTTACTCATTAAGATGAAAATGAGCCTCATCGCTAAAGATGATGTTTGATAAAAAAAAAACTTAATTTCGTTCAAGCATCCAATTAACAAAAGGACAGCGATTTAAATGGTCTGGTGGCTTCAATTTTTGAGTTAGTTGAATTTTTATGGATGCAAATAAAGATCAACATGCAAATTGGGTCGAACTGGATAAACATATTGATACGGTTTACGACCTTCCACTGAACCAGTTTCTCTAAAACGATCAATAATTTTTCCAATTGCACGCTCAGTACGGACGACCATGTCGGCCAAAACTCTCACAAAATTTACGAAATGTTGGTGTTTTTGAACGATTATTTTCATAATAAATTTGGTCAATCAAACCGCGTTGTTGTGTTGTTAGCGACTCCATGATGATAAATGGCATAGTTTTGACTTTTCATATGTCAAAGAATATTTTAGAACAGAACATTGAGTAAAATTCCTCGATTGCAAAAAGGACCAACAGTTGGCCCACCCTGTCCTGCTCCAAAGGCAGCAAATAAAAGGTTTTTTGCATCGAATAGTTACTGGAGATGCAAAAGGATTTATTATGAGTATCCCAAACGCATAAAATCTTGGGTGAAGCTGGGTCCATCGCAACCAAAGCAAGATATTCATTTGGAATCAGGTGAAACTATCAATGGCGATGCCTATAGAGGAAAAACGACCGAACGAATGTTGCAAACTTTGTGAAAAATTATTTCAAAGGACAGGACTGGGACGTTCTACCGGACCCGCCGTATTGATGAGACATGGCCCCTTCAGATTACTACTTATTCCTTTCAATGCAGTCGTCTCTTTCTGACAGCTGTTCAGTTCTTGCGCAAAGGTCGAAAATTGGCTTATTGATTGGATCCAAAGACCAGGATTTCTTCAGAGAGGGAATGCTTAAATTGCCTGAAAGATGGGGGAAGTTGTAGCTACAGCTAATTCTTTCATGTTCTAAACAAGCAAAAGTATTTTATTTTAATAAAAAAGGGCCGGGTCATATTGACACACCTAATATTTAATAAAATATTTTCTAATTTGGCTGACTTTTGTATAACAATGACCATACATTGTCAAAAGCTTTCAATATATCTAAAGCGACTGATTCTCTGTTTTTTGCGACGTATGCTGCAAGATAGAATAGAGATTGTAGTTCACGAAAGCCATATTAACTAATTATTTTAAGAACCATCAAAGTTTGCATCGAAATTACCAAAATTGTATAAGACGAGATGGACAAGGCTAAAGTGTCTCTAAGCTTACCGACATTTACTTTACTTGTTAAATTGAATGACTGAAGAAATGTTGTACGATTTTCTTAATTCCCATTGTAATATCTCCGCCTCCACCTTAATCCGGCCCTATATGCATTTATCAATAAAATTCTGCAATTTTTTAATGCAACTGTTCGTTATCTGTCTTACTGATAACATCGACATTGCGTTGAGATTTAATTTCGACTACATACAGATTTATTTTAACAAATGTATGCGCTTCTAATAAATTTCGTACTTCTATGTGCATTAAATTTCGTCGTCTATAACAATTTTGCTGTTTGTATTTTCTTATCATGCAGTTTAAATTGATACAGAAAAAAAAATTCTACAAATTTGATTATGTTATGTAAATTTAGCTGTTTAAACATTACTAAAATTAGTAGTATATGTACAATTCTATAATTATTACATAAAAATAATATTTGATATGAAAAGAGGTACACAACTATTTTTATAACATGTTATCGTTTCTAAAACAAAATGTTTAATTATCATTAACTTAAATAAAAAATTTATTTTTGGGGGGTACCCACCCGATGAAATACGATATCTTTTTGTTATTAATTTTCCCGCCTTATTAAAACACAAACACCGCTGTTGTTATATCGCAACTATTAAGTATTATCACTATGATAATAAAATAAACTGGGCTTAAATCGTTTTTTAATTACTGACGTAGATTTGTGGCAGATATATATAACATTGCTGCACACTTCAGTATTGTGCTTGACCTTTACCACGTGCTATGCAGTGAAATTAGTTTTCACATCCGGATTTTAATGCAATTATAATTTATTTGTGAAATTGGACGCTAATGCATGCTCATTACATATAACTATGTAAGTATACGAGTATATACTTGGATTGTATAGAATTAGATATAAATTAATTTGCATATGGTGACTAACTTAATGATTCATTTGGCTGCATGTCACTAACAAATTATTAATGCAAAGTACAACTGCAATGACTGGCATGTAATTATTTTGCCTCTTATTTACATTACTTAGGCTTATGTAATCATAATTGTTATTTTAACGAAAGGTGACTGTTGCTGGAATTTAAAAATTTCTCATTCATTTGGTTTATACCTACCTACACCTAAGAAAAGGGAATTTTCAAAATTGGTTTAATGGTGTCAAACTAGCTAATACAAATCGATTGATCGGAGCGCTAGGGTGGCCACTAAATAATTGAAGGTTAGGAAATGTTTTAGTTTGCTAAAGTTTGTAAAGGTAAAGTGCTAATTCTCGAATTCTACGTCCGTCGTTCTGACTAACAACATCGTTCAGTGTCATAATAGTTGAAAAATAAATAAATAAATATTAAATATTTATAAAAAAAACATAAATTTGAATGATTAGTTTAATTAATTTTATTTATTCTAAATGAAAACGTTTACCTACAATACTAATAACACTGTGCTTGAATCGCAAACTTTTTTTTGTGACAAGCTAGGCACCCAGGGAGTAAACCTAATTCAAGTATGCTGAATTCAATAGTGCTAGTCCCATTTCAAAGTTAGTCCCCATTTTTTGAGATATCGCTTTCGACATGTTTTGGCTCTGTATCAGAAATTTGTCAAAATGTATACTCCTTTCACGTTGATAGCTCTTGAACCATTAAGATTTTCGGTTTGCTTTCTTCAGCAAAGTTGTTGCGCAAGCCAAGACAAACAACTTTTCCGAACATATCATGACCAAAAACCACATCTACTCTACATTCACATTTTTGTGTTATTTTTCTTTTTTCTTTCCATTTCGATGAAAAACACTTTTTCATCATATTTCGCATCGACAAATATAGACACAATAGAAACTATTTAAAAGAAAATTAAATCGATTCAGTTGAATATTTCTTAATTTTTTCCTAAAAAAAATTAACAGTTTTTTTTAACTTTTTTAATTTTAATTTTCTGATTCGTTCGTGTTGTCGTCGGATCTTCTTCCTCTTGCAAATTCCAACAAATGTCACCCAAGAGTGCCTGTCACTTGATGAAAACGCTCGCCGTGCTCATCGGATTCGGCTGGTTATTGTTCGGCGAATTTTTCCGCATGACAATGCAAAAAATGTATTTTCATCGAACGTCTATATAGGGTTTTCCGATAAGAGTGATATGATTTCTTTAAAAAAACACACTAATTGTTAAGGAAATTGAAATGTTTTTTATTAAATGTGAAGTACAATCAATACAATTAAGTTCTGAATAAAACGTCATTCAAATGGCCTCCACGACTTCTTCTGCACAAGCGAATTCGATGAACCCAATTTTCGAGCACTTTTTCCACTAAATCAAGTCGTATGTCATGAATAGCACGTTCAATATTGACTTGTAAAGCTTGAAGAGAGTTTGGTTTATTGCTAAAGACCAATGACTTCAAATAACCCCACAAGAAATTGTCTAATGGTGTTAAATCACAACTTCTTGGGGCCATTCAATATCACAATTTCTTGAAATAATCGAATCTCCAAACTTTTCTCGCAATAATTCAATTGTTGCACTTGCTGTGTGCCACGTAGCCCCGTCTTGTTGTAACCAAATGTTGTCAAGATCAACTTCTTCCAATTTCGGCCATAAAAAGTTGGTTATCATCGATCTATACCGATCTCCATTGACAGTAACGGTGTTACCAGCTTCATTTTGAAAAAAATACGGACGATGATTCCACCAGACCAAAAACCACACCAAACTGTCAATTTAGGTGAATGTAATGGTTTTTCATGAATAATTTATGGATTTTCTTCGCAACAGAATCAACATTTTTGTTTATTTACCGCACCACTCAGATGAAAGTGAGCCTCATCCGGGAAGATGATTTTCTTACAAAATCGTTATCGTTTTCAAGTTGTTCCAAGGCAAAATCAGCAAATTCATGACGTTTACGGTGGTCCAATGGCTTCAGTTCTTGAGTGAGAACAATTTTATACGGATGCAAACCCAAATTCTTTCTCAAAATCCGCCAGGTTGTGGTTTGAGACAGTCCCAATTCTTGAGAACGTTTTGGAATCGACAAATTGCGGTCTTCAGGAACACTTGTCTGAACGGCAGCAATATTTGCATTACTTCGAGCGAATCTTTGTCTTATTGGCACTTCAACATTATGTAAAGAAAATGTACGCTCAACATTTTCAACAATTCGACGAATAGCGAGCACACTTGGACGATTATTGCGACTTTAAAATGGCAAAAGCGCACGAAAAGTTGCAATTGGAGAACGATTATTTTGATAATAAAACTGAATAATTTGTAAACGTTGTTCTTGCGTATATCTCACCATGATGAAATTGTAAACATTACTGAATACAATGAAACAAAAAATGACAGATCATGACATATTACAAATTGCCGAAACGTCACTTAAAAATCATATCATTCCTATTGGAAAACCCTATATTATCAAAAGCTGTCAGCATATTTTCAATATATTTGTGCCAACCATCGGATCGATTAATTCCGAGAACATTTTTAATAACTTCTTTTACACATTTCCATGCCACAAGCTCTCGTTTGCTGAGAGAATTTTCAAGTGCATCATGATTTGATCAAAACTTAGATTCGAATAGGTTGAAACACCAACCTTCTTTTATCTTCATTTCACTTAACCGTGGAAAAATGCGACGCAATTCGATAAATGCATTTTTTTAACTACTCCAAGCTTGATTTGAAGGGGTGGAGCCTCAACGATGTTGTCGTATCGCAATCTAATGTTCTCACGTAAAGCCCGTGTATTCCATAAGCATACAAAACACATGTTTTTAGTGTTACCCAATTGCATGCCTCTTAAAAGAGCTATCACTTTTAAATCTGCACAAACTTTCCATTGATGGCCAATGTATTTAATCAAATCAATGAATTTTTTCATTGATGCATAAGTTTCCTTTGTGTTTGTGCTGAGTGCAATTGAAATGGAATTTTTGAATTGGTAACGTGAAGGAGAACTGTCTTCAAACTAACAATCTCCAATCTTAGGCATTGTGCAAACCACGAATATCAGTGCAAAAAGCGAGTGAAAAAATTCGTAAAATAACGATGATGATTTATTGCTCCACATATTCGAACATTTGGAGCTAAAATGTTCACTTGTTTTAAATCCTTTGACAAAAGAATGGCTTGCCGTTGCGATAGTGTCAGGCGTCGTACCATAATATCCAAACGATTTTGCGAAATTTCAATGTGATTGCATGGCGCGGTGACATTTGATAGTTGATATATTGATGCAGATGTTTCTCCGGTTTCATCAGATTCAAATGTTGGTGGTAAATATTCTTCAGTTGGGTTTGATCTTTCCGGAACATGAATTTTATCTGAATGCGACAGCGGTAGTCGAGCATTTGTAATTGGAGTATATGTCAAAGATCCAATTGTTTTTAAATTTTTGACGCATAGATGGAAAATTTGTAAGAATCCCAACAATCAGTTTCGAACGGATGAGATTATTGATTTGAAAAATCAGTCTTCTCATCATCTCAATTTTTTTCTGTTTGTACCGAGAATATAATTCATGCACTCATAATATTGAACCGGATTATGTCCTTGTGGATCTATCCATATCATCGGGACACCAAATGACATTGCGGCTCCAGTGTTTTGCCGTCTATGCAGATGAAAAATTCATGCCGTACAAACAAAAGACGGCATCCAATTTACACCACTAATAACATTTTGTGAAAAGTATGGTCGATATAAATCAGCGGTTTCATTACTTATTTTGCGGCGATTGCTCGTAATTGTAAATTTTCCACACACATAACAAAAGCACATGAGTTTAAAACACCTGCGCCATATTATTTATTTCACCAGATTTCACAACCCGATTTTTTACTTTATTTTTTGTGTTCTTTTGTCACTTGGCACTTTATTGTGGCAATTTTTTAACTGTTTTAGAAATTTTAACTTCTTCGGTTTATTTTCTACTACTATTACTTAATTTATTTAGGTAGCTGTTTATATACTGTTGCTATAGGTGCTGCTGTTTGGCACCTCCTTTATTTTTAAGTTATGTATAATAAGTCGTAAATTTATTGGTTTTTGTGTTGATTTTGTCGTTAAATAAATTGTTGCGGTTTTTGTTTTTGTATATTTTAGGGATGTGAATTTTGGCCGCAATTTGGCTAATGACGAGTCAAATTGTGCCTAAAATTTATACCAAGGTCTTCTAACCTGTCTAATTTCGATTCGTTTTTGATTCTGTGCAAAATGGTTAAATTTTTATTGAATTTAGTGTATCTATGATTTATGTGTTGTACGAAACTTGATTTTATGTACTTTTTTAAATTTGGTTATGTTGTTGATGTGTTCTTTGTATCTCATTTGAAATGTGCGTCCTCGTTGGCCTAAGTATGCCGACCTTCAGTTGTATTTAGCCTTACCTGTGTATACCGATCTCTGCACAGGTGGACCCATGTTTCTCTAGACGGCAAGGTATGAGCCGGAGTCTTCTGTGAGAAGCTTTTGCCAAAACTGAGAAAACCTTGCCTTTTTGAGGAGAGCGCGAGAAGGCTGGGTCTACAGCCGAATGACTTGTAGAAGTTGCATGGGCAGAGCCAAAACATGTCGAAAGCGATATTTCAAAAACTTTTATCAACTAGCACAGTGTAATTAATAACAAATTTAAGTTTTTGTTTTGACGTATTTCTTGGAGCGAATTCTAAATGAGTTCCAATTGTGAGAAAAGTTTCGAGGAATATCCAACGCACGGTTTCCTGATGTTAAATGTGGTGTTTGCGCGAGTTTATTCCGTGTTAAATGTGCCGGCATATCTGGCGAGGTGCTTAGAGAGCTTAGCAGTGGTTCAACTTCATGGCTGTGCCCTGATTGTCGCAGTAAATCCAACAGTTCCATCTTAGATGATATTGGCGATGGCACACTTGAAGTATCAATAAGTTTCTGCTGCAAAGTGCTGGAGGAGATGAAACAATTGAGAAGTTGACTAAGGATTCCGTCAGTTGTACCCGTAGAATCTTTATTCTGGAAAATAAAATGGGATTTCATGAAAATAAACTTAATACAATTGAAGCTCAACTGGATATTAGTTCTCAAGTATCAAATAGTTCCAACATTGTGGTATGTGGAATTCCAGCAAAAAGTGAAGACATCCCCAATTTGATTCTTAAGGTAATTGGTGCAATCGACGTTCGTATCTCCAGTGACGACTTAATTTCTGGTAAACCAATGGATCATAACAATGAATCGGCATCACAACTCGAACACTCATATTGTTAAACTAAATACCGTCGATCTAAAAACTACTATATTAAACACATTTCGGAAGAGGAGGTATGTTAACTTACATCAACTTGGTGCGGAGTTTTCAAAACACCGGACCGCATATAATAGGGAGCCCTCGTTTATATTTTTGAGTGAAATTTGGATCCACACTAATGAATTGTCTTCTTATAATTTAAATGGTTATACGTTGTATGGTGGCGTGCAATGCAGTGCCCATAATATGTCATCAGCAAGTCAAGGTTGAATGGAAATTTGCTTATGATGTATATGTTTTTTTATGCATTTATCGGCTTCATTCTACAGCTGTAAATATTTTCGTTCGGGAGATGGCCCAGGTTTTGGGCAGTATTAGGTCTAAAAATCTGTTTGTTTTTGGAGACATTTTCTTCGTCTTCCAAACAGCAGCATTGATTATATAAACCTAATGTCTTGTTTCCTGAATCTCTGATTAATATTCCGACGCGTGTTACTGCTCTTTCTTCAACTTGCATTGACCACTTTTTCGCTCGGCTTAGATCTAATGATCTTTCAGGTATATCAGCGTTTAGACTTAAAAATTTCTGACCACCATTTGATTGAGATATGGTTTAAGGTTTCTGAGATACTGTTACCTGGCTCTAATTTGAACCAAAATTCCACGAGAAGAAGAAAAAAGCTCAATCTGTTATTATTATATGAAAGGTTGGATCTTATGGACTGCGGGATCATTTTTAACATCGACAATCCATCGCTAGCTCTTGAAGTACTTTTGGATAATATTTCGACTATTTTAGAACACTGCTACACATATTGCAGATCTAAAATCAAACGCTTGCAGCCTTGGATTTCTTTTGACCTTGCGCGACGTATTAAAGCGCCCTGATAATGCAGTACTTCGCACAAGCTACAATAGAATGTGCACCATAATTAATGTCGATATCAAAAAAGAAAAGGAAATCTATTATTCGAAGCGTTTTTCAGTTAATCGCGGTGATATAAAAAAACTGGATCTTAGTCAACGAAATCTTAACTCGTAAACCTAAAACGCCACTAGTTAAATCTATTTTAGCACAGAACGGAGAACTTCTTACGAGTGATTTAGCAATTGCCAATGAGTTTAATTGTTATTTTTGTAGTATTAATAAAGACCTAGGTGCTAAATTCGACTCTAGCAACACGTCATCTAGTTCCGATTTGCCTCTTGATTTCAGTCCATCAACGTTTTTTATGGCCCGTGCTTTGGAACCGAAATACTCAATTGATAACGTTGGCCTGGGTAATTATATACTAAAAGCCATTGCTGGACATATTAGTCCCGTTCTTGCACAAATTTTCAATCTTTCCTTTGAGCTGGGAGTTGTACTCGCTCGATTGAAAACAGCAACTATAATAGGGAATTCTACCTATAGACCTATGGCCTTGCAGCCAATAATCCTAAAAGTTCTTGAAAAGGCAGTTAAAAATAGGATTTCTAATTTTTTTAGATCTAACGGGTGTACTGAGTATTCATCAACATGGCTTTCGTCGAGGTATGAGTACCGAATCGGCCTTGTTGGAATTCTTAACTACAATCAATATTGGTTTAAATAAAGATAATACTTGTGGTGCTTTATTTATTGATACAGCTAAAGCCTACGGCATGGTCGATCACAAGCTTCTGCTCTCTATTTTGTATAATATAGCATCGTATTTAGGTGGTAGATCGGTGAGAGTTAAGATAAACGAAAAGTTAAGCGATCCGAAATTTATTGCGGATAGGGTTCCTCAGGGTTCAGGCCCATTGCTGTTTCTTATTTACACTAACTCGGTGTTTAAACTGAATATAGGGATCTCATCTGGGAATTCTCCTATTTCGATGATCAATACTGATCTAAAAACTTTACTCTCATGGTTCGACAAGCATCGTCTGATTCTAAGCCGGAAAACTAAGTTCATGTTGTTTAAATTGTCTGGTAACGTTAATTTGATGCTGTATAAGATAGCAGAAAATTTCCAGCAGAAAAATGTATTTTTGATATTGACCGCTAGAGGCATCACTATCACGAAAAGGAAATTTTTCTGCTGATATTTTTTGAAACCAGCAAAAAAAATTTGAAATTTTCAAGCAAATCAATAATTCTCAGCAGAAAGTTTTGGGAAAAATCAAATAATTTATGAAAGAAGCGAAAATAATGTTCAAAATATACTAAAGTTTTCATAAACCTCATAATGCGAATACAGGGCAACACTAAAAAAATCGCCTACGTTGATAGCATCCCATTAATTTTAAGTAATTTTAATGTGAAATGTTTTCAGTTTTTTAACAAAAGTGTTAGAAAAACCCCCTGTAACTACCCTGGGCTTATGTTATTATGGTATAAATACTTATGGAATCTGAAAGACAAAAATAACATAACTAACCTATAAAATATTTGAAATTATTGTGCTCCCACAATTTACTTACAAATTATTCGATAATTCTAATGGATTTGTTTTATCTCTAATCTCTATGCGCTTAACAGCCACATTATAGGCACTATCTTCCTCATCACTGTCTGTAAAATATAATTCCACGCAACTCATTTTTATTTTAAAATTATATTAAACACTTTTAATTGGCATAAACAATTATTTTGATTTTATTTTCTCTAAACATAATCTGTCAAATAAGTAAAAGGAAATTTAATGGTATTGCCCGATAAGTAAGTTTCGTCGCATGAAGTGAGGCGACTAAGGAAATAGGAGTGTAAGTTAAAACATTGTATTTCTTTATACGCCAATTTTCTATTAGCTAAATTTCTTTTCAAATTATTGAAAATTTTAACAAGTTCAAATCTAAATTTGAGGCCAACTAGATCCGGTTTCAATATAATCAACGTAATTACGACAATCATGGTTTAATGTCCCACAACTAAGTAACTAATCAAATCTAATCGACATTCAAATGGGACACATAATATTTCCTTACTGCACCAGTTATGTACAGTTTGAACCGATTTAAAGAAATTACGCCTAGAAAAAATTTTGCAGCTGGCTTAATTAAACCGCAGATGGCAGCCATGATAAATTGTCTAATAAATTGTGACCACGCACTACTCCACAATTTCATTTCTTGAAAACTTGTTCCACGTCAAAATCTATTACAATATCGTACGGTGCAATATGCATTTCTGTAAAATATCCACTTTCATTTCTAGATCTTTTTAGTCGTCTTAACACGATGAATAATGTTATGTTCATACATGTTTATTTAAATTTGTGTTTGTTGTATGAATTTACAGTTTATTTTTGTTAATATGCATAACTCTAAGATAACAATTTTACACAAAATGTGAAAGAAATTATATTTAAGTTTTCTTTGAGACTGCACTGCATTAGATATAAAGTATGATGTTTCCATTATCTAGCGTTATATCTTATTTTAATCTCGTAATTTCCATATGCGTGTACTGAACTGATTAATTTTAAATAATTTTTTTCTTTAAAAGGGTTTTCTCTACTGTTTTGCCTAAACTACCTGCCGCCCACTCAAGTTGCACGATATCGTACGATACTTTATTCCAAAGACAAATTATATTTCTATATTCAACTGGAATGTTAAATTTTCAAAAACCACTTAAGGTGTGGTTAACCAAAATTGTGTGTATACGAAAGAAATCAATTCGTGTTAAATTAGTTAAATTCCTCTAAGGGTTTTGTGTACCCATCAATTACTCGTTTAGCGTAATGACCGCAATAAAAATCCAATTTTTCATCCCTTCTAAGTGTGTCATAGGCCTAAAAATAACGCGATGATTGCATAGAAAATGGTATACGAAATGATTAAGTTTGTGTTCTAAATGATAAAATAGGATAGAATAGTGGGTGGGTGTGCTTATATGATGTATATGACAGTGACATGAATATAAAATGTTGATAAAAGCTTTTGATTACGTAGCGCGCTTTATTTAGGTCGTTTAACGACCTATCTTATCTCTATTGGCATTGTAATGCACTTTATGTGTTTTTGGTCAAGATAACATTGGGGTGAAGGGGTACAAAAATATATAGAGTGAATCACTATAATTATACACTTTACTAATTGTTTGTTTTTTTTTTCTTTCAGGTAAGTTTTTGATGGGATCTAATAACTGCTGAATTATGCAACGTAAAGTACATTTTTTTGTTTTTTAATGTACCTGATTAAAATACGTCGCCCTGTTTAGTCACACGGAGGACGGAGGCCATCGCGACGAAATTCATTAAAACAATCCACAATTTACCGCATTACTACAATAAAGGAAAATAATTTCCGATTTAACAACAGCGTTTATTTAATTTTAACAAACGATGTATTAAATGTGCAAGTAGAAACTCTGCTATTTTTGGTCAAATTCAATGCCTTTGCGATATAAACTTGGTGGTTTCGAAGCAAAATAGTCATCGAGCCATTTTTACATATCTTCTACTTGATCTGAATAAGTGGTAATCAGAGGGAGCCAAGTCTGGAGAATATGTCGCATGCTGTCAAACTTCCCAGCCTAACGAGAAGATGAGTTCCTGGGTTGATTTTGCTGTATGTGGACGAGCGTTGTCATGCAGCAATATCACCTTTGGCCATCCTTGGCCTGTAAGTGGTCTTTTTTCCTATTTGACCAGGTTCCAGAAGCTCGTAATAAATGACTCTTTTCCACTTCCACCAGATACATAGTAATTTGTGCAACAGCATAGTAACAGTAACACACAGTAACTTTGTTAGCATGAATATTCATTTTTGTAACTGATGTAGATGGCTGGCCTGGACCCATAGCTTTCTTTCCGAGAAAGCAAATTCATGCAGGCGCTAACTCTTCGGTTTTTGTTTTCTTCGGTCAGTTTATGGGGAACCTATTTTCCTTCCTTGTGTATTTTTCCATGGCATGCAATTGAAGTCATATTGCTTGATGAGTAACTCCTGACTGTTCTACAAGCTCTTTTTGAGTTTGACACGGATTTTCATCCAGTAAAACTTTAAGTTTTTCGTCTTCAAATTGTTTACTGCAGCTGGACGTGGATCGTCCTCAAGATAAAAGCCATCACGAAATCTTGCAAACCAGTTTCTTACTATTGAATGACTCACAGAATGTTCACTCAAAGTCGAATTAATCATGTCCATAGCTTGAGCAGCATTTTCATTTGAAAACAGAATATAATGCAATGACGTAAATGTTGCTTATCGACATCCATCTCTTAAAATTGATGCACACGGAATGACAGCTTGTAAATGACTGGAACTTATGTCATGAAAGCAATAATTAAGCTATAGGGTTTTCCAATAAGAGTGATATGATTTCTTTAAAAAAAACACATTAATTGTTAAGGAAATTGAAATGTTTTTTATTTAATGTGAAGTACAATCGATACAATTAAGTTCTGAATAAAACGTCATTCAAATGGCCTCCACGACTTCTTCTGCAGGAACGAATTCGATGAACCCAATTTTCGACCACTTTTTCCACTAAATCAAGTCGTATGTCATGAATAGCATTTTCAATATTGACTTGTAAAGCTTGAAGAGAGTTTGGTTTATTGCTAAAGACCAATAACTTCAAATAACTGCACAAGAAATAGTCTAATGGTTGAAAATCACAACCTCTTGGAGGCCATTCAATATCACAATTTCTTGAAATAATCGAATCTCCAAACTTTTCTTATTGCGAGACTTCAATTGTTGCACTTGCTGTGTGGCACGTAGCCCCGTCTTGTTGGAACCAAATGTTGTCAAGATCAACTTCTTCCAATTTCGGCCATAAAAAGTTGGTTATCATCGATCTATACCGATCTCCATTGACAGTAACGGTGTTACCAGCTTCATTTCGAAAAAATACGGATCGATGATTCCACCAGACCAAAAACCACACCAAACTGTCAATTTAGGTGAATGTAATGGTTTTTCATGAATAATTTGTGGATTTTCTTCGCACCAGAATCGACAGTTTTGTTTATTTACCGCACCACTCAGATGAAAGTGAGCCTCATCGGAGAAGATGATTTTCTTAAAAAAATCGTTATCGTTTTCAAGTTGTCCCAAGGCAAAATCAGCAAATTCACGACGTTTACGGTGGTCCAATGGCTTCAGTTCTTGAGTGAGAACAATTTTATACGGATGCAAACCCAAATCCTTTCTCAAAATCCGCCAGGTTGTGGTTTGAGACAGTCCCAATTCTTGAGAACGTCTTGGTTTCGACAAATTGCGGTCTTCAGCAACACTTGCTTGAACGGCAGCAATATTTGCATTACTTCGTGCGAATCTTTGCTTTATTGGCACTTCAACATTATGTAAAGAAAATGTACGCTCAAAATTTTCAACAATTCGACGAATAGCGAGCACACTTGGACGATTATTACGACTATAAAATGTCAAAAGCGCACGAAAAGTTGCAATTGGAGAACGATTATTTTGATAATAAAACTGAATAATTTGTAAACGTTGTTCTTGCGTATATCTCACCATGATGAAATTGTAAACATTACTGAATACAATGAAACAAAAACTGACAGATCATGACATATTACAAATGGCCGAAACGTCACTTAAAAATCATATCATTCCTATTGGAAAACCCTATACATATATAAAGGTGGTTCTATGCCATTTATGCATGTCTACAGGCCTGCATCCGAACATCAAAATTTTCGATGACCTCAATTTCAGCTCGAATATTATTTTTAAGTTGTTGAATTGTGTGTGGATGATTAGCATACACCTTACCTTTCTTTCAAATAACCTCACAAAAAATAATCAAGTGGTGTTAAATTCGAACTTCTTAGTGACCAAGGAACTTCACAACTTCTTGAAAGTATGCGATAAGCAAATTGTGTTGACAATAAATGGATTGTTGCACGACTTGCGTGGCATGTCGCTTCGTCTTGTTGAAACCAAAGGTCGTTGACACGTAAGGGCATTTTCCTGATCATTTTCAAAGAAAAACGACCCAATGATGCCACCAGCCCATAAACTACACCAAACAGTAACTCTTGGAGGATGAACTTCTGCTTCGTGACAACGAACATGAAGATTCTCCGCCCCCCAAATGCGGCAAGTTTGCTTATTGACGAACCCATTAAGGTGAAAATGAGCTTCATCACTAAAGATGATGTTTGATGAAAAACCTTAATTTCGATCAAGCATTCAATTAACAAAACGACGACGATTTAAAGGGTCTAGTGGCTTCATTTTTTGAGTAAGTTGAATTTTGTATGGATGCAAATGAAGATCGACGTGCAAAATGTGCCTCGTGAAATCTTTAGTACTTGTGCACGATGCCTGGTTGATGTGCTTGGTTCATTAGCTGGTAGTGAAAGTTACCAGCTGGCACTGCATCATGAGTACGAACTGGATGAACATGTTGATACGGTCTACGACCTTCCACTAAACCAGTTTCTTAACGATTTCGTTTTTAAACGATTATTTTCATAATAAATATGGACAATCAAAATCGTTGTTGTGTTGTTAGCGACTCCATGATGATAAATGGCATATTTTTGACTTTTCATATGTCAAAGAATTTTTTAGAACTGAACATTAAGTACTAAAATTCATCAATTGCAAAATGGACCAACAGATGGCCCACCCTGCATAACCAATAAATCAAATCGATGGATCTAGTCTCCAGATTATTTATTATCTGTTTAACCGAGAATATTTGGAAAGTATTCATTATAGAGGTATTTGCTTACTAATCCGCCGTTTCAACAACATGCTTGTAGAAGTGGCAAATCTTCTGAAACTGCCCTACACGAACTTCATACTCGTATAGAATAAGCTCTCAATAACAAAGAGTTTCTTATGGGAACACCACATATATATAGTTTTAATGGTCACAGTGATGCTGACGATCTTGTTTTTACAGTTTCAGGTAAACATTTGAATATCTTATCCAATCTAATGCATTGCACTCTCTTAGTCGCTGAGACGTGTTAAGGTAAAGGTATTTGCGTTAATCTCCCTACGACAGACTTAGCTATTTTTACAAGACGGTTAAATATTAACGATAAATCTGTTCTTCCTCTGAAATGTCAACATTTAAGCATTTCTTACATAAAAATGTTAGAAAATATAATTGAATGAAATTCGGCAATATGATCTTCGTCCAATATCGGTCATAAACATTTAATCATAAGCCCATATAAACGTAAGAGCAGATATTCGTAAAACAACTTAAGCGTAAGACCAGTTAATCGTAAACCACCAACGATTTTATTGGTTCCCAAACGATTTGCTTATGAATATTTTACAGTTCCTCGAAATAAAATTATATCGATATCAAGTAGAGTTTGAAACGGTTATCATGACGTGCATAATTTATTTGAATCAAATTGAGTTGCTGTAATAATTCGAACATTTCGAGAACTTAGGGTGATTGGTCCAAATACTCAAATATATTAATACAGGAGTATTATAAAAAAAATTGATGGAAAGTTATTTGTGTGATTACGTGAATTTTGATGTCAAATCTGTAGCGGTTTGTTTCGGCCACTACAACAAACACGACACAATTGTCCCTCCGTAAGTAAACATAATTCTTTATCGACGGACAATTCTCCATGTAAAGAATTATTCCAAATAATATACAACAACAATCTTGTACACACAAATAATTTACAAGTTACGTACGAAATTGGTCTGGGCAAAATAGAATTGAAAAATTTCATTAGAAGGACAGAACCATTCCAATGACCTTGACAATCATATCATTTGGCGATGCGTAAAAATCATATTGATTTTGCAATCCAAAATCATGTAAAACGCACATACACCATGCCATTGTGCGAGTGATGGCACTTTAACTAAACCTATTTTATAAAGGGTGTGCACGGGAATCCTAATGGGGCAGCCTAACCCAAAATATCAAAACTAGTAAAACTAGTTTTGATTGTTTTATTTTTGTTTTTTTCGGACTCACAAAAATCAGTATATTCAATTTGGGATTTTTGGATGGAGCAGCATCACTAACCAGCCATCTGAAAATGTACTAAATTATTATTTAAATAACAGTAATTTTAAAATTAAACTCAAAACTTTTTTTTCTAATTAAATTAAAGTTTTTAATTTTTATTAATAAATAAAAAATGTCAAAACTCGAAAAAGTTTGCTAAAATTGGCTGATTATCGGGACAATATAACATTTCGTTCAGATTAAAAAGCAGAACCTAAAATTATTTCATCGCAAAAATTTGTAACATATACCGGGTGACTGACACGAAGTGTTACCAACTTCAGACTGTCATTGCTGTCGAACCAGTGATGACAGAGCGCTCATCGAATTTACAATAATGACAGTTCATTCCATTGTTTACAAGCGTACAAAAGCATTTTAGTGGAAAATATTCAGAAAAAAGTTATCCGCAATGGAATTCAAGCGTAATAGTGTGATTGCTCTATAGTTGGCTGGAAAACCACAGCCGCAGATTGTTAACCAGTTAAAACATCTACATGTGACTAAAATGTTTGTCGCACCATAAATCGTTATAACGATACTGGCAGCATTGCAAAACGCCATGGTGGTGGATCGAAACGCACTGCAACATCGCCGGATATCACTCGGAGGTGAAGGCCAAATTGGCTCGGTATTCGCGCCGTAGCGGCAGAAAAATGAGCGAACATTTCGCTCGAACGGATGCAGCACATATTGAAAGATCATCTTGGGCTAACGGCCTTGAAATTCCATAAAACGCATGGTCTCACCGATGCTCAAAAAAAGTTAGAGTGGAAAGAGCAAAGGAGTTGTTACGCTTGCACGAAAGTGACAATTTGCCGAATTTGGTTTTCTGCTATTTGGATTTACTTGCCCCAGCGTTGAAGCCTTGGGCACAAAAACATTTCGGCCGCAGAGCCTGGACATTTCAACAGAACTCGGTGCCGAGTCACAAAGCGCGCTTCAATCAAGATTGGCTGAGAAACAACGTTCTGCAGTTCATTTCCACTGCCCAATGGCCATCAAATTCACCGGATGCAAATCCGCTAGATTTCTCGGTTTGGAGTATTTTGAAGAGCAAGGTTGGGACAGAAAAATACCAAAGCGTCGATCATCTCAAGCAAGTGCTTCGCCGAGAATGGGTCAAAGTACCGCAGAGCCACTTTTGTGCTGCATGCAATAGCTTTGTCGGCCGTTTGAAGGCCATAATCGCGGCTAAGGATGGCTAAATCGAAAACTGCTAATGCAATCCGAAAATTTAAATATTTGTGAACATTTTTTACTTTGATTCAATAAAATTCATCAAAAAATAAAAATTCTGTGGCGTTTTGTTTTGGTAACACTTCGTATCAGCCACCCTGCATTAATTATCTATAAATTAAAATTATCTATCACGCGTCGGTTCGATCGGGTATTTGTTTAAAATCTTGGCCTACATTAAATGGCGGGGCATCTAATTTTGTTGAAAGTTGGAAAGTTCACTGTCCAGCACTAAACACAATATACAAAATGAATGTAGTCATCTTCAAGATAATTATGACATAAGCCATTCGAGCTAGCCATGATCTATGAGAGTCATAAACAAGATTCGTAACTGATCCGGAAGGAATATCAATCTAAGTCTGCCTCAACAGTGACATAGTTCCGTCTCAGGATCCACGATCTTCAGTCGTAAACTTCGTATAGTGTGTTATAGTTTTAGAATCAGCTTTTCAAGCTGAACTGGAAACCAAATATTTAAAAAAAGTTACTCCTGACGAAATGGTATATTGTCCCAAATCAGACAATTGTTTGCAAACTTTTCGTGTTTCATTAGTGGGATTTGGACATCAAAACTCACGTAATCAGGGAATACATTTTTTTAATAATTTTTCTCGAAGGATTGGTATCAGATGATCCCTTAATCATTTAATTTTTTCAATAATATTCCTCTTTTCATATATTTGGGTCGCCCTGAGTTCCCGAAATGTTCGAATTATTACAGCGATTCAATTTGAGTCAAATAAATTAGGAACCTCATGACATTAATCTGTTTCAAAATCTACTTAATATCGATTTAATTTTATTTCGATGAACTGTCAAATCTCCGTATCGTCTGGGAACCAATAAAATCGTCGATACGATGAAGTGGTTTACGGCTAATTTTCCATACGATTAACTGGCCTAATGTATACCTTGTCCATTAACTGATCTTACGATCAATTTTTCTTACTGGGCTTACGATTAAATGTTTACGATGATATGGGCGAATACCGGACAGCATGGCATCATAAAAGATTGATATAGGTAAAGTAAATTTCACAAAATCGAATGAATTTTATCCATCCACAATGGAATCAAATAAAAGCCTAATCAATCTAATCAGCACGTTTAATAAAGTTCTAATGGATTCTACCTACCCTAATGATTAGATAGACCAAGAAATCCGATGCCAAAATTATGCAACCTCATTTAGTATTACGTGGAAACTGAATGGTTCAACGAAATATGGGATGGTATATTGCTCCATTAGATATGCAATATAGAATTCTTTAGAATTTTATGAAACTTACTATTCGTTAGGTTATTTGATTCTATTATCAAGGAAAACGATGCCAAAATCCCTCACCAGTTTAGTATTAGAGTAGTCGATTAGTAGATTTCATTAAAACTTTATGTAACTTGCCGATTAGGTTAAATACGACTATATATCGATGCCAATATCCTGAACTCTCGTTTAGTATTTCTTGGAAATTGATTGGTTTAACTAAATATGATGTGGTACACTACAAGTGCCATTAGGGGCTGTAGAAACTTTATTGTGCATTAGAACAATGAATGCTGTATATTAAATCTCGAGTCCTTGATTTGGCATCGTATGCAAAGTTTGAGATACAATTTTCAAAACCATCCAGTTGTTGCCAGTTGTGATTGGAGATGTTTCGGCCCCAACCCCTCTAATTATTCCCTTCTCAAATATTAATATGAACCAGCTATCTTGAGGTCGTAAAAAAACAAACTAAAATAAAACGGATTCCAGTATCGAGGAAAATTATTAGTAGAAAATTATTTTTTTTGAAAAATGTTCAAATCTGGGTATTTTTTCGTAAAAATTTCTGTTCCGACTTTGTTTTTGGTGCAGTGCAATATTCAATTATATTAGCTTTTTCTATGATCGGGCACCAGAATTTCATTGACACGAGTTTTTTTTTTCATTGTAAAGGTAATGAAGTTGCAGATTCTGCTGTACCTCGATGTATCATTTACGGATCTTGTTTTTAACTCCCACAGATCATGGCTATTTGAAAGAACATCTTCATCGTATGTTCTTAGCTCGAATGGTATATGCCAAAATTAACTTGAAAATGACGATGACTATCGTAGATATTCAATGCAGGCCAACTTCCTACTCACTCTTGGTTCAAGCTTATGCAGTTTATTAACAGTGCAACACGCTCCTGTGAGGTATAATCGAATTCTCTGTTATATGTCAATAGTGGCTTGAGTGCGGAATCTTAAATAGCACTTTGTGCTTATTCATACTGTCATTTTTGAGGAGTCAAATTTTCCTTATTCCTCGTAGTACATGATATCCCAAGGTCGTATGTATCTGAGCTGAAATTGGCACAGAAATTCATCCGAAATTACGAATTGAGGCCCGTGACCGTTCGTATGGCGCAGAGCCGCTTAACCGTAAACATTCGAAGTGGCAGCAACAGATCAGGTAAAATACCACAATTAGACATTTTCCAGTGAAATACCGAATCACTCTCATCACGTTAGTGATAAACTGCAAAATAAATATTAGGTAGTGTTTGTTAAGCATTCGATAAAAATTGTTCATTTCAATTGACATACTTCAGAAATACTGGCATACAACTCTACACACATTAAATAATTGGGACGGGCGTCGTCGTACTGCATTCGGTTAAGTCTAGATAATAAGTCGAAGATAAACTAAATAAAGTTTTATAATCACTTTCATTAAGTGTGTCTCAAAAATTTGCAAGTCAATAAAATCTAGATTTATTATTTATTTTGATTAAGTTCTAAGTATGGAGTATATCATTTTTTCAAAAGCCCATTTGGAATTTAATTAAGATTTTCATTAATATTGATTTGTTCAGGTTGGCAGCCGGTTTACAATGTTTACATTAAGATGGCATAATACATATATATTTTTTAGGCCTTCTGAAATCTTTCGGAATTTTTTCGGATCAGATTAATTTATGAATGAATTTTCTGTTCTATTTTCTTCGTTGATTACGTAGGCAACGTGGATGAGGCCCATAATCAATTTTATATGCGATCAATGATAAATACAAATGGTGACATAATGACATGTTACTTGTATTACGATAATTTTTTATCGTTAAATACGATGAAAACACGTTTAAGGTTACGTGTTTACATTTGGTTATTTTTATTAAGGCTAAACATACTTTTTATCTATGACTAAATTTTAATATAAATCTGAACTGCTGCCTTGTTCTAGTACAGTATGGAGTATTATTGTCACTGCCGCCGAACGGAGCTGGAAATTAAAGAAAATAGTGAAATTCACAGTGAAAATATTTTACCGTGTTTGCCCCTTGCTTAAAATGCTGAAGAATATGAGTTACAGTATAAATCAACATTGGCATCGCCAATGCCGAGGGAAGTGGATGAAATCAATGATGGGATTACCAGACTTCAAAGAGCCCGTATAACTCATCAGTATGGGTCGTAAAAAAATGGACGCGTCAAGGATTACAAAATATTGAATGGGGTTTGATCACACACCATCCTCTCTATTAAACTAAAGATGATGGCTTCTTGAAAGACATATTTTAAGAATATGTCTTCAACTTCTTCACTCTGAACTCTCAAAACTCTTTTAAAGGACCAATAATAACTAAGCCTAAACCTTCGTGGAATAGGAGGATAACGAGTACAAACCGATAATATCTTTTACCATCACAAATGTGTTTGTTCACAAATCTGTTTGTAAAATTTAAACAATAAACAAGCCATACAATCTAGAGAGAGAGAGAGAGTTTGAGAGATCTATATGTCAGGGACTTACAGACCAACCATAATGGTGATCCTAGGTACATATAGCGTATCATTCCTGGAGTAAGCGTAGCCCAATACCAAAAGCATATTTGAAAAAGGAATCGTACTTCAAAATTCGGCGGGCCCAGTATCCTCGCATTACAGGTAATATATAAGGAAAGGATTAGTTAATCTCAGAAACCACTAGGGCGTCACACTTCATCCGATCCAAAGATTACCGTTTCAATAATCCCATATTGATCTGGCCAGGACATTATCTACGCGTGGAAATTCACCTCCAGCATCAGCGTCATCATCATTGCACTAAAATCGTCACTATCATCCTCACCAGACAGGCTCGTCGTCATCCTCACTCACCATGAACACATCCTCTTTCGGCTCTCGCCGACCAATAAATGTCTCACTATGAGGCGTCGATTCTGCATCCGGTTGAGCATCCAGAATCCCGTGTTTTTCTTCTTGAACTGTGGCAAATGTTTGAACTGTTGGAAATTTTTCATCATTTTCGAGCTGGCTCAGTTCATCCTTCATATCTGTTGTTTCCTTGCCACCACTCGTTTCCACAAAGCCCAATGGTTCCTCCCGACCAATTGTACCCACTACATGATCTTCATCATCTGAGTCCATCTTATTACCAATAGTAATTTCTAACATCTCACAATTATTTTCTGAATGCTCGATGTTATGTCTCTCTTGATTTCTTTCATAACTCGCGTCAAATCTTGTTGATCAAATTTTTGATTCAATTTTTGGTTTTGTTGAAATTTTTCATTCATTTGATCAAACCCCCGAGATAAAACTGCTACTAACTTTGCTATATTCATTTTGTGAGTTGGTTTGAGACGTCACGTCTATCCGTCAAATTTTCTAGTCATAACTCTTGTGATATTCACAATACCAGCAATGCCACCAATTGTTACGAATTTGCCTTGTTAAATCCGGTTCGTATCACTGGATTATGAATATCGTTATAGAATTTGACGGTTACAACACCAATTCTCGTAATTTACACACGTCCAGAAAATTTGCGAAAATACCGGAAATAATCTTTGAATGATTTTCAAATATAAAGTAAACAATTACGCCACTAATGGAATATTACCGAAATATTCCTACAATAATTTTCCCACTTCTATTTTACCAACACTAAATCACAACAAAAAATAATTTGCACAATTATTTATTAATTCACTTAATACACCATTTTCAATTTTTAATTACACCACTATTTTCACTTAACACCATTTATTATTTTCCCGCTATCACTTTCGCTTTTAATCTTTCGCGTACCAAATCTTCCAAATGACACACCAAGAGTGACTAATTGTGTTATGCCTCAATCAGCGAACACTTAAGAGCTTAAGTTACATGCTGTTTGTATCATTTCGACTAGTGCTACAATCACCAAAATTGTATAGGCTTCTCGTCACAAATAAACAACTGACATCTAAAATTTTGGTGATTGTACCGCCCCCCTAAGTGGTCCAAACGGAGCACAACTTAAGCTCTTAAGTTATCGCTGATTGAAGCTTTAGTTGCACTCGTTTATACATCGATCGAATATTCTAGATTCGCCTAGATTTCAGCAAACTTATAAACAACTCGGTTAGTGCTACTACTAAACCCCAGATGTCACTAATCCCAAAAAATCTTAGTAAAGTTCTAAACCTTAAATGAGCATTTTTTGGGATAAATGTTTCCCAATGCCGAATTAATTGCCCATCAACCCAATAGCCGCGAACATGTCACCACTGTTTAACGATTGGTTCAAATATTAAAGGTTTTATTTGTAATTCACACTCTAAAATCTGTTTCGCACTGCGTTCTATCTATTTGTGTCTGTAGCAGAACATCACAAAATTTGACACACAACTTAATCTGTTCTTTGATTGCTTTAAACGTACTCAAATCGGATAGTCCTAATTGTTATGATGTTCTCGTCATAGCTTAATGTGGTGGTACTTTCTAGAATCTAATCCAAAGGACTGGCATATCACACACCCATGTAATATTTGGTGTCAGAAGTGAGCAGAACGCCAAGGAAGTGGATGCTGAGACAAGAAGATGTAAAAATGAGGAAGCCGGAGCGATAGATCAAACGGAAACAACCATTTCAGTGCAGTCGCCTACTCTAGAAAAAAAATCAACCTTGGACATGAGAGACATGATGAAGGCGCTGTTACTTCAAATTAAGGAAATGAGAGCTGACCAGGTCAAGTGACAAATTCAATCAACTCCGAACAGGACAGGGCGATAAATTAGATCAGCTTCGCTGTCAAATCCGGGAAACAAAGTGCACAATTACTACTATTAATAAGAGTTACGAGCGGAGCAAGCTGGTCAGCTTGCAAATTTACATAAACAGCAGAGCGTGTACGAAATCCAGCGTACCCAAGATCTTTAAATTAAAGAGCTAAGAGGGGAAATAGAGACTCTAGAGGTGAAAGTTGACGACCAGCTCATGGAGTTTGAAAATGAAATTAAGCCAGTGGAGGCCCGCCTCGAAACACATACATCACAAACTATTCCAGCTGGTCAGCTAAACAAAACATATTTAACCGAACTAGTTGTTGGAAACTCTAGAGGAATTTTAAAGCCTACGACATTCGATCGCGAGATTCCATTTGAGAATTTTAAAGTGCAGTTTCAAGCAACAGTGCTGCAGAATTGTTGGGGCGCAGGAGAGCAGCTCAATACACTAATTTTGGCTCTTCGTGGGAAAGCTGCAGATATTATGCAAACTGTATCCACAACAGAAAGGAGCTATGAGCGGGTCATGACTAAGTTGGAACTAAGATACGGGTAGTCACACGTCAGGGAATTATGCAAGATTCAACTCAAAAGCAAGCGGCAACTAAGTGAAAAAAACCTGCAGAGAGAGAAGTAACGAAATTAGTGCGTGAAGCTTATGTCAATGTACCTGCAGATGTGCTGAACGAACTAACAGTGGACGCGTTTATCTGTGCTGAACACGTTTAGCCACTGACACAGTAAAGTTGCGGAAGCCGGATTTTGAGGATGCTGCGGAGATAAATACTATAATAAGAGAGGAGTTGAGACAATTAACACAACGCTATTGGAGGCACAGAAAATTAAAACAGTCAAGTTATGAGCCAGGTGAAAAGTCCAAGAAGATGTTTCAGATGCGCGAAGTTAGTTCACTACATACGAGAGTGTACGAACGATGGAATGATCGTTTTACGCTGCAGGCTGATTCCGGAGATAAGCATCGTGACAACTGGCGAGAGGAACAGTCACCGGGAATAAAGAAAACCACAGAGGGTTCAAGAAATAACCAAGACCAGAGGTAAAAGTTTGGTTCTACTTCGGATAGTGCATGTCTGGTTAAAGTTTATCAAATGGATCAAAGATCCCTGAGGGCCCATCGGAAGTGTCCAGCACGATTGTTGAGGATGAGTCCGGCACTTTAGTTGATTGTTAAAGACAGAGTTGAGAAGGAGGTGTGGTGGAATACGATGAGGTAGAGAAAGGATTAGGGACATAACGAGCCAGTAGTCGAAAGCGTCCAGAAAGCCGATAAACGTCTGATTTGTAAGAAGTCGAAGCAGTAAGAGGCCGCAGAAATAACATAGCTGAACAACAACGAGAATGGACAAAGATCGGTCCGCAGCAGAGATCAATAACACGAACGTCAGAAATAAATCAAAAGCGCAATATATCCAGAGTGCGAGATGTGCCAATTTTCGACGAGGTGACTTAGTGTGACTCAATTCCAGGAAAAGCAGATTTCAAGATGATTGTCAAGTAGATTCGCGACGATGTGTACCGAAAACAAGAACGCTTTGGAGGTTGACGAAAAGTTATGGCTGTTCGGGACGAACAGATTTAAGGTGGAATAGTGGGTCGGTGGTCGAGTGTTAAAGTTATACACCACCAACTGTTATCAACCCAATCGATTTTACAGCAACAAGTTATCTTCCACTACTAATGAGAATTGGATTTTAGAATGACATTCCAAATGGGGAACTGTTCGCGCATACAACTACAAGCAAGTGATTTCAGATGCAATAAAAGGAATAATCTCGAGCAGTGATAGACAAGTATATAAGCGCGAGCAATTAGGGATGCAAACACAGTTGTAAAGTACACAGTGTGAAAAGTAGCGAACGGTTAAAATAAAATAGTGAGCAGTGAACTTAGTGAATCGCTGCAGAAATTGAAGGTGTTGAAAAATAAAGTTTGTAACGTAAATCGCTGAATGTTTTAGTTGCAAAATCGAGTACCAATCTAAATCGAACGCTTGAAATTCATAAGATTTTTTTTACTGGATTTAATGTCCTTTGAAGATCAATTAATACTCTACCTTTTCATTCACGCACACACAACTCTCGTTCACACAATTACAGTATACCACCTGCAATATTGCAATAGCTCCATATCAACCGGTACATTGTCATGCACTGAGTCGTGTTTATTAACATCACCGATCCCAATGGATGATGAAAATTCATTTTGCATCCAGCCTCTGGTGATATTCGAACCCAGTACCTCCCGGTCTAAGTGCCGAAACTTTAACCACTGCACCATTTGGCCGGTCAAAACATATGGTTGCTCTTGCACCCATTAAACCCACCTAGAGCGACAGAGCTACGAACCGTAGAATAAACTTGATATCTTACGGATGTCCGTCACATCATTCAGGAGAAGAGCATCTTAGAATTTTATTATTCATGTGAGGAGGCTCATTGCTTGCTGGCATGCTTACCTATGAGACATTGCCGTATAATAACAGTTGTTGGTAGATTCTGCCTAGTAGCTTCCCCCTCAATAAACCATTATAAGTTTATAGAAGGGCGGGATTCCCAGTCCAGTAATGTTAAGTCTGGCAAACAAAAGGTTTGCAATCCCTAAATACTATTCAATTATGATGTGATAACATATTTTCTTAAAGAAACGAAAATATTCGTCAAATATGGTATTATAGCGTTCTATCACACCGATATGATAATAGAAATTGATAACAGTTGATATAAAAAAAAAATTTTATTTGATTTTCTTCGAGAATGTCCAGTTTTTATTTGATTTTCGTATCACTTGTTTGTTTTAACCTTTGGGTGAAGTGACAAAAAAAAATTTCGAATATTTGCTTGTTTTGGTTTTTAAATAAAATATTGTGGGAAATTACGTAATCAGGCCAATATGGATATGAAAACATTGAATCAATATCATGTGTATGAAGATTTCGAGCGAAATTTTCGTACCGAAATGGATTGGACAAAAGTAAGTGAATATTTTTTGCTTACTTATTATGACGTGTGGATGTGTGATGATGTTATAGGAGTGCGCGATTTTTTTAACGAACTTGAATTGTTGTCAATTTAGTCATGTTATGCAAATATTTATGTAAAACCGCGTTTGTATACGCGCGCCGTCATAGAAAACCCAATTTTTTATTATTATTGACTAATATATATCGGATTTGGGTTGCGGAGATGATTCATATGCGGCACTTGACCACGCATGATTGATATTCGATTGTAAACAAACCGAGTCGATTATTCATATGTAAACCAACATAATATTAATCTGTTTTTGGAAACGCGTGCTTTTGTGGTTTTCCGAACTGCCGAATTTCGCCTAAAATATCTTAGTCCAATACGTTTTCACATATATCGATTCGAGTGTAATAATAATTTTGAGCTGTTATCAGTTTTACTGGTAAAATATAAATTTATATTTTTAATCAAAAAAGAGTTTTGTAATTTCAATTAATGAATTTTTTACTTTACTTTGAAACGATTAGAGTAATTGATAAAAAAATATTTGATAAACAAAAATATTTGTTAAGAATCGCCTGAATAATTTTTTGTTATGTTGAACTAACAATCTAAGTTTTGAGCAGATTAACAACATTTTTTTTCGAGGTAATATAGAATATGTTCACACCTTTGATGGTTAATGTTTTTGTTAGACGGGAAATTCAGGTGGTATATATAAAATATAAATAAACTCTAAGAAATTTATAAGTCATAATAAACGATTTCAAGACATGAAATGATTGCACCAAGGCATACTCAAAAATGTTTATATTTAGTAATTATGAGGTGTTATTGGTTTTTGATAGCGATATATAGAAAATAGCTGTTACAGTACACATACGCGTTTTACATTTCCGTTTCTCGAATGATTTACGATTTTCGAGAATTCAATTGCCAATCGGTCTAATAATTACCGATAATGTCAATATAATTTTATTTTTTATTTGTTGCATGACACAATCAATTTTATAATTTCTGCCGATACAATAGGGAGTGATAACCGAACAATCAAGACATTTCTCGGCTATGTAATCAAGATTGTGCTACTAAAATTTTTTGTTGATTAAGTATTTTGCTTTTTTGCTATATTATGTGACTTCTTATCCCAAATCCTGAAGTTGGTGAAGTTAGTCCCTGTCTTTAATTTCAGACACATTATCTTATAAATAGAAACAGCACGAATTCATCCATGATAGTAGGTCAAAAACTCTAGAAGTCAGCTTGAAACATAAATAAATAAAAACCGTAAATTGCTATTCCCCGGACATCGTAATGATTACTAATCACACGAACCATTCAGTTGTTTAGTTCCATGAAGATATTTCTAATGGGTGTTAAGGCGAGTTAAGGCCGAATTCATGCTTCAATTTCTTCGTTCATTCATTCATTTAAACAATTGATCGTGATTTATTTCTTCTGCATTTAACTTACGCGGAGACCAATAAAAACTAAATTGGAATAAAATTTAGAAACACATACTGAAATATATGCTTGTAAAGAACTCGAACAATATGAAAACGTTAAAAACTTAAATTTTTCAATGCTATTCTGAGATTCGTTCTGGAATTTTATGTAATCGTCAAAACAAAATTACTGAACGAACGAAAAAATAGATGTATAAATTCGGCCTTAGTCCCTGGTCAAAGATTTAACTCCATAATCGGTCTTAGGTAACCCTTATGAATTCTTAAGACCTCCGATGAATTGCAGTAAAAGTTGCATTGCCTAATGAATCACAAAGGCTAACTTGCTTTTCTGAATGTTGTATGATTTTTATCGTCCTAGGCCCAGCATATCGTTTTGGGGACACGATTCATTGCAGTTGTTGAGGTCAGCGAGTCAATTGATGTAAATTGAGAACATAAATAGTTCATACATTCGTACAGAAGATCGGAAAGACGAGCTACCCCTCAAAATTGAGGAGAACATTTTTGTGGTACCGGCATTGGTAGAAGATCAAGAGACATAGCAAATTCATTGGAAATGTTAGAGTAACCCAGTCTTTATAAAACCGCGATATTTTATCAGATTTTATAAAAAATGTACGTTTATACGCAGCCTTGGCCAAAAGTATTGGGCACCCATGATATCTTACAATTTTTTTGGGAGTATCAATTTGAAAAGAAACAATTTTTATAGGTTCACATTACTACAGGATAGGCCATAAGTCACTGAACATTGTAGTTTTGATATAATTCTTTTTTTTTTAATGAATGAGTTTGATTCTTTGCTGTACTTGGTTCATAACTGAAGCCAAAACTGGTTGATCAACCGCAATAATTTCATTTATTATGTTGTTTTTTAGTTGTTGCAGTCCTTGCGGTTTATTTGCGTATACACGATCTTTCAAATATCCCCAATATCATTCTTGATGGCCAATTAACATCTCCAAATCATGAAACGATACGGTTACCACAAACCGTTCGCAGCAAATTCATTGTTTCCCTTGCAATATGGGACATAACTCCGTCTTGTTGAAACCACATTTGTTGAGTATTATCAAGTTCAGGAAACAAAAATTTCTAACATACACCCTGTAACGCTCACCATTTACAGCGAATGCATTGCCATCTTCGTCTTGGAAGAAGTATGGGCCGTAGAACTTGTCTGCTGATATTCCGCACCAAACTGTGACTCTAAGTGGATGCAACGGACACTATTGAATCACTCTTGAGTTTTCAGTGCCCCTGATTCTAAAATTTTCCTTATTAACATAACCACTTAAAAGGAAATGCGCTTCATCGGTCATTATAATTTTTTTCATAAAATCAGGATCATCCGTTAATAATTCGGTCAATTTTGCATCAACAGCAATAATTTTTTTTTCATTATTCTACGCAGTGAAGTTTTGAACATTTGAAGCTGAGTGGCACGTTTACGAGTCGATGTTTCAAGGTCCTCATTTACGCTCTTACGCTTCGTTCGATATTATTTTGGCTTCGTGCTTCAAGCGGTCTTCCACTCCGAGATAAGTCACTAACAGATCCCGATGACTGAAAACGAGCGACTAGATTGCGTATTTGATTTCGTGATGGTGCATTTCTGGTGTTAAAAAAATTTCGAAATTTACTTTGGGTTTGAATTATTGAATTTTGAGTAACAAAATAAAACTCAATAATTTTTGATCGTTCCTCAATCGTATACATGGCTACTCAATAATACTGAAAAATAAAAAGAGAAAAAAAATAAAAAAATTATATCAAAAATACAATGTTCAGTGACTTATGGCCCACCCTGTATTTATTTATATAGAATTAATATTTTGTGGATCCACCTTTTGCCTTAATTACGGCAGAAATTCTTTTGGGTAGAGTTTACAAGTTTTTTCCATTCTGCAAGATGTATGGCTCTCCATTTTTGGTGCAGACAGCGATTTAGGTTTTCTTTGTTATTTATTGTGTGGCGTTTTGATAAACTCCATAAATGTTCTATGGGATTCAGGTCCGGGGACGGGGCGGGCCACTCCAGAACCTCAATGCCATTTTCTCGAAACCATGCCATTATGCGAGCAGATTTATGACATGGCGCGATATCCTGCTGGAATTTAGCGCCATCCTAGGACGTTTATGTATTTTGAAGAGTTCGTGTGGCCCTCACATATGAACATTTCGCAAACTCCAGAACTAGTCATGCAGCCCCAGACCATTATGCTGCCTCCGCCGTGTTTTACGGTTGGTACCACACACTCTGGACTAAATGCTTCGCCTAACCGTCGACGAAGAAAAGGACACCAAGTGTACCAAAAATCTGAAATAAAGAAAATGTAGGGACTTCGGAAAACTAAAATATTTGTATCAATTTTTTTAGGGCATAGGATTGTCATCTTACTTCAAAGCTTGATTCGTCTGACCACACGATATTTGACCAATCTTCTTCGGTGAAATTTGGTATTTTAGGGCCCATTTATACCGAGCCTTCTTGTTTTTTTTCGGAGAGCCATGCGAGCAGAGATTGGTTTCTTAATTTCTACTGACAACGCAGCAGCGAGATTTGAAGAAGTTTTTCCATATTTTTTAAAGCTTCTCTCACTAACTTTCGGAACTCACGGTATGTGGTGATGCGTTTGCGCCCGGTTCTGTACCTATTACTGTGTGATCCACTAGCGGAGAATCGCTCAATAGTATATTGCACAGATCGGCGTGAATATTTCACAGTTTAGGAATCTCTACTTGTGATTCTAAACTTAACTCTTTCTGTTTCGGCATATTGCAATAAGATCACTAAATTTAACAAATCAAAACACCAAACCACTAGATGCGGTGGGAGTCAATGTTTTTAACCCTTATTAGATGTCGAAAAAATAATTAATAAATAATAGGAGTTGTTTTCTGCTATACTTATCGTGTACGCCCGAAATTTATAGGGTGCTCAATACTTTTGGCCAAGGCTGTATATGCAAAAGTTAATATCAAAACAAAGACACCGCACCATTTGTACAATTCAGCAAGATATGGGTTAGTGGAAAATCAAAAATTGCCAATGAAAACTATCAAAAATTGTCAATGATAACTAATTGCTTAAAATTTTTGATTTTTTGGAATTCGATTGTTTTGTAATTTTTTATTTTGAATTTTGTTCGGCACAAACTAACCGACTTGCACTTTCAACAACATGTAAAACATAACTAATTTACGAATGTGGCTGCTACATTCCTCGTCTTCTGCCGGTCAAAATAATGGATACTCAGATTTTCTCATTTGATCCTCACATATATTAGAATTATGATCATTTTCATTGAAACCGGTTTCAAATAGACGAGCCAAAAATTTTGAGACTTCAAACCACTCACCTGAAGGTGCGCTCAATGAACCAAAATTGGAGTTAGCCTTTTTAAAAAAATTTCTTGTTTATAAACATATCGTTTGCTGTCCAAGAATCCGACTTTAGTAGTTTTTTTTTGCAATTTTCGCATTGAATTTTTTTCTCCGCATAATATGATATTGCATTTGACGTAAAAAGTGTAATTTGAGCAGGTAAATTTTCAATTTTCATTGCGACATTGAAGTCATCAGTGTTCGATTGTTTTAAACTCGCGTTATAATCTGCTTTGAAAACCTTCCAGTATAATTTTAAATTTTCAGCATCATCGGGCAGGCAATTAGGTAGGTAACAAGGAATTAAAATTTATTTAGCACACGACGATTTTCATCTAAGTGTCGAGAAAAAATCTCCAGCACGTCTTGGTTGGTCTTCCCGGTTAAAATATATTCTATGCCATATTTTGAATTTAAATATTTTGTCAACTCTAATGGAGCAGATATTGGTAGCTGTAGCCCTTTAATAAATTTAAAATTATTTTCAGTTTTTGATAAAAGTTTTAATTCATTAAAAACAATAAACTCTTCTAAATATTCGTGAGTTTTGCCTTTTATTTTGAGCGACTGCTCGTACGGGTTCTTCGATGAAAAGCAATCAAAAATGTTATTGAATCGTTCAATAACTATCGGCGTAGGTAATAAGTTCGGTAAATAATATTCAAACAGAGCTGATGCTGTTTTTAGAGTTGTTCGTAAACTACAGGATACCGCGTTATTTAACACTTGAACCGCTAATTTCACACTCAGTTTTTGGTCATTATTTGTATCAATATGGTACTTTGTTAGACGTGGCAGTAGTCGCGCGGTTTGATTTTTGTCAAAATCATACATTTTGCGAATGATATTAAAATCAGTTGTTCCATAATCGGAATGAACAAATTGGTGTTTAATAAGAGCATTTCTTGCGGATTTGATCAAATGCGGAGGGTTTTCTGGGGTCACACCAAAATGTTCTAGACAGCCGTATTGGTTGGAGCATAGTCACATGTAACCATTACAACATTTAATTTCAATATACCTTGACGTACCTTTATATTATTTATAATTCAATACGTGCGTCCAACTTCCAACTATAACATAAAAAATAAGGCTGAGGTTGCATTTTTGTTGGATCTCTCGGCTCCCGTATCACAGTATCCCTCGACGCGATCAGTTAGTGGATTAACTGTCAAACCCTTTCTGAATGTGATTTCATCCAACGTCAGCACGCACAAACGGGATGAATCTGGCATATTGTTGAATAAATTACTAAACTCACTCAACAACATATCCGTAGTAATATTTTTAATTTTATTGTACTTAAAAGATTAAAATTTGTTCTTAGTTTTCGGAAGTCAACATTTTGTAATTTAAGGCAAGTTGTACGGCCTGTTGTAGGTCGACTAGCTCCCGGATACTAAGTAGTCTTGGTAAATCACCTTTTAATCCTCTAATAAAGGTATCCAAAGGCTTGGAAATTGACTCATTGCCCATTTCCATACATGCTAATTTATTCAGAATTAGTGAGAGGTTTTGGTACGCTTCCTGATAAAATTCAGGAATTGTGGGATCGCCTTGCACTATTGTGGTCAGCTGATATTCTAACGTACCTAAATATCTTTTATCTGCATAATGCAGAGTTAAACACTTTTTGGTCCAATTCAATGGGTTCCACACTCAAAATACCATAATATTTCGGCGATCTTTGGACGTGTTCAAAAAGTTTAAGAATCCTTTCGACGCGCTTTTTATAAGTGCTGTATTCACCAGCCTAATATCGGGAATTTTATCTAACTCAGAAAGGTTGATATGCATCGTCGTTGAGAACGAAATTGGAGTTCACTAGAGTGGAAATTATGTTGGGACCATCACGTACAATTTGGTCTATCTGATCGGTCATATTATTTAGATTCAGGGGATCGTTATTAGTCGAGCTAGTAGATGGTATGTTTGGATTTAGTGTGGGTGGACGATGTTAATAGTTGTGCCTGGCATGTATCGTATAAATTTAGAAAAATGACCACAAGTCTTACTCGAAGAAAATCACTTAATTTAATATTTTTGTACAAAGTTGACAATCTTATAATTTGTATTGAAGAAATGTTGTTCTGTTTGTGATTATGCACCTCGTACAACACGATCGAGGAGGTGCTGTTTTTATTGCATTCTGGTCCACTGGTTTCACTCTTACTCTTTCAACGGAGAATTCCAGATTCGTAAGAACTCGTCTTCCTCCAGTAGGTTGAGCCGGAGTACTCCATATCATTTAGCACGTTCCATAATACTGAGCCCTGTACCAAACTCTTGGGGATACCGCTGGTAACTGGTCTTGTAGTAACAGAGTCAATGGATTCTATAATAACTTTGGATCAATCGTCAAAGATATAGGCTCCCATGCAGTTGAATGCATTTTGCACGTCTAATATGAGCTCAACCGGAATCCGCCTTCTAAAGCTAGTTCCCTCTGCTAAATCGGACACCTGCGGTTCTTTTCAAATCACGCTCAAACCGAAAAGTCAGATTTCAAAATATTCCTCTTGCTCTGTTTCTCGAAATTCGAAATCTAGGCTAAAGTGAAGATGACGTATACATCGCCGAAATCGGGTAAGATGAATATTTTTTGAAGATTGTTCATTGTAGGATTGTGTCTATGGTTTTTGGGAGCGAGCCAAAAATATTGACAATTTTGTTTTGTAAATAAAGGGTGTCCCAGACAAAAACGGCTTAATATATTTCCAAAATTATTTTTTTGTTTGAAAGTACAATCCTCCTGGTTATTTATGGAAAATGATTTCAGTCAAATGGGAGCCGCGGCTGGTGAACGGTTGGTGTACTCCATTCCGTCGGTCTAATTTCTGAGCACATTTTGGATTGTGTGCGGATCTATTTCGGCAATGGTTGCTTCAATATTGGCTTTAAAATGCTCAATTGTTTGTGGATTGTCAGTATAACACTTGTTCTTCACGGCACTTCACAAATAAAAATCCAAAGGCGTCAAATCACAGCTCCTTGCCGGCTAATTCACGTCACCATTTCGACTGATAATCGGCCATCGAATTTTTGACGCAGTTTCGCTATTGTAAAGCCCGATGTGTGGCATGGCGCACCATCTTGCTGGAACCAAAGGTCGTCCAAACTGATATCTTCAAGATATGGCTACAAAAATATGTTAAAATGTGGCGGTAGTTAATTTCGTTGACCGTAACGGTCGCGCTGGCCTCATCTTCGGAGAAATACGGCTCAATAATGCCGCCACGCCACAAGCCGCACGAAACAGTAACACGCAATGGATGCATTGGCTTCTCCACATATCCTGGTGGATTTTCCGATCCCCAAATGCGACAATTTTGTTTGTTTACGAACCCACCGAGATGGAAATACGCCTCGTCCGAAAAGATGATTTTTTGAGCAAAATCTTCATCAATTTCGAGTTTGTCGCAGGCCCATACAACGAATCGATATCGAAGCGGATGGTCACGGGGCTTCAATTACTGGACCAATTAAACTTTATAGGGCCACAAATCAAGTTCTTTACGCAGAATTCGTTGCATGGAAGACCGGCTGATGTTCATTTCCGATGCTCGATGGCGAATTGATGTTCTCTGCCGTTGGCGCACATTTTCGGCCACCGCGGCGATATTTTCTGCTGAACGACGAGCAAGGGTAAGCATTTGATTGTCAACTAGGTAGCCCGTATCACGCACTTTATGCACAAACTTCTTGATACTGTTGGGTGTGAGTCCCGTGTTTTGACCAAATTTTGTATGACATTTTCTTGCGATTTCGAACCAATTGTCTTGGTTGTGCGGAACTAAATTTCCCACTTTCGTTGAAGCGTTAAGCGATTCATTTCGTCAACTAGAAATAATATACTGAGTTTTTGTCAAAGAAAGAATGACATTAGTGTTGCCAGAGCCAAAATAACCGATATGTCAAATCTGAGCCGGTTATTGTGACATCCTATATATAATAATGACAAATTCTTTAATAAATTTGGATGTTGGAATTGTGAATTTATAGCAAAATTGCCACATTTTCGACGAAAATTTTGAAAGTGTTTCGAAATGTTTTAAAATGTAGAAATTTTGGTATTCTTATTAATTTCTTATTAATTTAATATAACTCAACATTTGTTTGTTATACAGTGGTCATTTTGCGCATTAATTTTTCTATAGTAATAAGTATAGATTTCCCTTTTCCAAAATATTCCCCTCCTTGTAGAGGTATATCAAATCTGTTTCTGGTATTCTACTGTTTTCCTTGGTGGAGCAAAAGAATGCTAGGAAGCTTTGAGGAGTTCCCAATTTTAGTATTTGGATAACCAAACAAAATTTGTCACTTATTGTATGCTTGTGTGAGTTCCCAATTTTAGTTTATCATATACCTACATAACACATGCGCTTTCGAACAAATTTTGCAATTTTAGCATTTGTATTTTCAATTTGAAAGCATAAAAGTTTGAATTTTTTTAGAGAAGCGGGGGTTTGGGGGCGGCAGTCCTCATCATTAGAGGAGATCATCTTCAGGATTTTCTTGAAAGTTACATATATTAAAACTGTACATTTTTCATTTTTGAATGAAAAAAAAAATCAAAAAACCATTTTTGGAAAAACTGAAAATTTTTCCGGAAAATAGTGATCTTCGAAATTTTTGGCTTGCACCTCCTAAAAACGATAGATATACAATCCTATAAAGAAAATTTTTCATCTTACTCAATTTCGGCGATGCACGTCATCTTCACTTACGCCGAAATCTATATCAAGATTTTCATCTGAAGGACAAATTGATAAAATTGGTGACCTATTTGTTAAAAGCTGTTGACTGGCATGTTCCATTAATCTATTCATATTGTACAAGTTATATCTTATAGAAAAGTGCGGTATATGGAATTATTCATCTGTCTGCTTAAATGGCAGCATGGCCTAACATACCGTTGTTGAAGAGTTCACCTTTGAGCTAATAAGTGATATTTGAGAACAAGTCATCCCGAATCCAACTTATCCACCCTATCGTTTTCTCTGAATATTCGTTTAATTCAATTAGCTAACACTTAGCAAAGTGTTGTCTTGTAGATTTTTTTATATCAAGTAGTTATTTTGTGTTGACAAGTAACGTCAATCAATAAGATTTTATTTTACCTTGTTTAACGTATTTCTCTTAAAATTTGTGAATTTAAAATTTTTTGTATAACATAAAACAATTCTTTTGCCGCATTATAGGTACAAAATTGTATACAGGAATGTTAAACTGGTTTGATATGTATTCTAAAATCGAACCAAGAGCAGTTACAGTAAGTATTCAAATTTATTGTAGCATGGCCTATCCAATTTATCTTCCATTTTGTTCATTGCCGAGAACCGAAAACAGTTTTAAGGCTAAGAGCTAAATTTGTGCTCAATTTTGAATGTTTCCAGTGTGTTACAGTGAGAGTTGGCAAGGAAATTTCAAACTTCCGAAGTCGTAACTGAAACAGCTTAACTAGAGCGCAACTTAAACTCATAAAAACTGTCAAAAAGAGACAAACGATCAAGACTCAAGAGCAAAATATAAATTAAGATAATTCCGTACTATATTACGATATTACGGTCATATTGAACTTTGAACTTCCATATTGAACTTTATGTTTATAATAAAAAAACCGTAGTTATTTTATTTTTATTTTTTATTAAAAATTACCTTATAGTAACAATGATTTTATAATTTTTTTTTATTTTAAGAATATTAATTTCGGATTACTCCTTCATCAGTTCTTTTTTAACTATTTTTAATTTTAAAAGTTTTCCTGTTTTTATATGTTTTTGGGGTAATGTTATTGTCTCCTCCTGTTTAAAATAAATTTTGTATTATGTAGTCATAAATTCTGTTTGTTTTTGTATTTATTTTGTCATTTAAAAGGTTATTGCTATCTTTACTTTTGTATATTTCTAATTCTTCTAATCTGTTTAATTTTTGTCCTTTGGTGAGTCTATGTAATACTGTTAAGTTTGTGTGGTAGTCTGAGTATGTGTGTGTTTCTGATTTTATGTGTTGTGCGTAATTGGATTTGGGATCTGGTTTTTTGATATCACTGACATGTTCTTTGAATCTTACTTCAAAAGAACGGCCTGTTTGTCCAATGTAAATTTTATCACAATCGTTACAGTGTATTTTGTATACTCCTGTGTCTGTAAGTATTTTATTTTTGTTGAATTTTAGTTTTCTTTCTACTTTGTTGTTATTTTTGTATGCTGTTTTATATCCCATTTTTTTGAACGTTTTTTGGATTATTTTACTGGTGCCTTTCTGATACCCTACGCTGATGTATTTTTCAGTTTTTTCTTCCTCTTGTCTTAATGTCGTTGTGAGTTGTTGATGTAGTTTGGCCTTTACTCTATTGTTTATTTTGTCTATTATTGCTGTTTTATATCCGTTTTGATTCGCTATATATTTAATGGTTCTCAGTTCCTCGTCATAGTCTTTTTTATCCATTGGTACAATGTTTAATCTGTTTACCATGTGGTTGTAGGCGGATATTTTGTGCTGGTAAGGATGATGTGACTCATTATGTATAGTGTGATCTGTTTGGGTCGGTTTTCTGTAGATTTTAAATGAATGTTTTGAGTTTATGTTTTGTATAGTAATGTCTAAAAAGTTAATTTGTTTGTCTTTTTCTTTTTCTAAAGTGAATTTTATTGCGGGGTGTTGGTTATTAATATAATGGTGTAAATTATTTAGCTGTCGGTCTGATCCGTTGAATAGTAAAATAATATCGTCGACGTACCTGTACCAGTAGATAATGTTTTTTCGGTATTTATTTCTGTTGTTAATTACGTATTTATTTTCGAAGTCGTTCAGGTATATTTCAGCTAGTGTACCAGAAAGTGGGCTTCCCATTGGTAATCCTTTTGTTTGTGTGTATGATTCATCGTTATGTATAAAATAGTTTTGTTTGGTGATTTCTGTTAACAGGTTAATTATTTCGTTCGTATCTATTGTTGCTGTTCCATTCTTAATTAGTAGTGTTCTTGTAATTTCTAATGTTTCGTTTACCGGTATGTTAGAGTACATATTAGTTATGTCGAAAGAGGCTAATTTAGAGTTATTAGGTATATTGATTAATTTTAATTTATCTATTATATCTAGGTTGTTTCTTAAGGAAAAATTATTATCGCCTGATTTGATATGCTGTTTTAATATCATGTTGATGTGTTTGGCTATTTTATATGTCGGTGCTGTGGTGAAATTTATAACTGGTCTTATTGGTACATCTTCTTTATGAATCTTCGGCAGTCCTTTGATAGTTGGTGCTGCAGGTTTTATTGCTTTACAATATCTTATTGTTCTGTCACTTAGGATGTTGATTGATTTGCTGATGATTTCTTTTATTTTTGTGTTGTATTGTTTGGTGGGGTCTGCATTTAATTTTTCAATATTGTTGTTTTCTATGAATTGGTTTATTTTATTGTTGTAATCTTCAGTTTTCATAATCACTACTGTGTTTCCTTTATCAGCTTTTATGACCAATGCGTTGTCGTTTTTCAATTTTTCATTTAAGTTTTTAATCACTTTCAGTTCATTTGTTTTATTTCCATGTTTTATATCTTTATTACTTTTATTTTTGTTGAGTTCCGAAATGATTAATGACCTTATCTCTTGTTGGTCCTGTGGTTTGGTTTTTAATATGGAATTTTCGATGTTTAATAGATGTATGTTAAGATCTTTTTTGTTGTTTGATGGTTTGATGCAATGTTTTAATCCTTTTTCTAGTAGAGACGTTTCTTTATTATTGAATTCGATGTTTGTTAGATTTTCTACTCTGTTGTTGAATTTGTGTAATATTTGTTGTTTTTCACTATTGTTTATTAAGTTTAATTCTGTTGCTCTTTTTAATTTTAGATTTTTTAATTTTTGCTTTATTATGTAACGTTTTTTAATCACTTCACAGTTTACTTTTGATTCTACTTTATTCATAATTTCATTATATTCTATTGCATGGAAAAATTTTGATATTTTTAGTTGTGCTTCATAAACGTTGATTGAGAGGCTATTAATTTTGGTGTACAATTCTTTAATCACTTTGTTTAACCACATAACTTGAGCTTTCCGTTTTGTTATTTGTGCTGCTACCGATTTGTCTTTTATTTTTATGTTTATGTAGTTAGGTGTAATTTGGTTTTTTCTACATGTTTTGTTGAAGAACAGGTTAATTTTATTTTTGTGTAACTTCATTAATTTATAAAAATAGTTATTCACAATATCAGAAAGGCACCAGTAAAATAATCCAAAAAACGTTCAAAAAAATGGGATATAAAACAGCATACAAAAATAACAACAAAGTAGAAAGAAAACTAAAATTCAACAAAAATAAAATACTTACAGACACAGGAGTATACAAAATACACTGTAACGATTGTGATAAAATTTACATTGGACAAACAGGCCGTTCTTTTGAAGTAAGATTCAAAGAACATGTCAGTGATATCAAAAAACCAGATCCCAAATCCAATTACGCACAACACATAAAATCAGAAACACACACATACTCAGACTACCACACAAACTTAACAGTATTACATAGACTCACCAAAGGACAAAAATTAAACAGATTAGAAGAATTAGAAATATACAAAAGTAAAGATAGCAATAACCTTTTAAATGACAAAATAAATACAAAAACAAACAGAATTTATGACTACATAATACAAAATTTATTTTAAACAGGAGGAGACAATAACATTACCCCAAAAACATATAAAAACAGGAAAACTTTTAAAATTAAAAATAGTTAAAAAAGAACTGATGAAGGAGTAATCCGAAATTAATATTCTTAAAATAAAAAAAAATTATAAAATCATTGTTACTATAAGGTAATTTTTAATAAAAAATAAAAATAAAATAACTACGGTTTTTTTATTATAAACATTTATAAGTGACAAAATACACAAAAAAAAGAAAATATGGATAACCATATCAACTCATATTGAACTTTATGGTTTAGTGGAATTGTATTCCATAGACTAGCTCTCTTCTCTAAGGTTAAATTGTATTTTGTTTAAGGAGTGCTGACAAACATTACAAGTTTGAGCACGTGTGCTTGAATGAAAATGAATGTTAAGTGAATGAAAAATATTACTTAGAACACGATTTTCCATCAAATTTGGAAAATCAATTAGTTTAGATTGCAGCTCGCCAATCGACATTGAAAGATTTGTTTAAAGAGTTCACAGTAAATCCAATTGTTGGACATTGTAAAATATATTGCCGTCAGAATATAACATTCTCATAATATTACAATAAAGGCAAAATACCTGCCAACATGAACGCAATCGTCGCAGACATCACGTCTTTACCGTACTTTTATCATTTCTGGACAACACATAACTATATATATCTTCTTATATGGTGTTTTTAGATTCAATTCAGTATTAACGTGACTTACCCTTAGATGATTCATAATAGGCTTAGCGTTCACCAACACTGCGGGTGTGGTGGATCACTTTAGTTTGTGTGAGATAGCGAATGTAAGATACTACATCACTAAAAACAAAATTACTATTACACGTTTAAATGCGTATAATCACTTTACTTATGCTTCTGTCCTCTTCATCGGTTTGGCTTTAGTAAAAATGGCCATAGCGTCCTTTTATGAAAGAGGGGGTCAAAACATACTATGCGCATAGGTAGTTTTCTTAGTAGATACTTAAAGTAGGCAGACATAAAATTATTACTATTCGGTTGAAACCCATCTTTCATGATTAAGATGCTCCATCATTTTCGTTTTACGTTTTAAATTATTCTTATTCAAAGATGTTTCTAATGTACATAAACCAAAATGTTCCTGATATTCAGTTCTAAACTTCAAAGGTTCCAATTTATCAACCGCCTATTAAAAACATTTTACAACTTAATAAATCTGAATTTATTTAGCAAATTTTAATTAAACATTTTTTGGTGCCATCTATGAACGACTGCTTTGAACTAACCATTGATTTAGTTAGGCGTAAGTCATACAGAATTAATCACATTGGTTTGAAAATATTATGATACATTTATTATATATTCACTATATTAGGAATACCAGATTTTGAATGAATTTTTAAATTTAATTAATTATTAAGTTCCATTAATTTTAATTTTAAATGTCTCCTCAATCGAATCTAAAAATCGATTTTACTTCGGTTATACTTGATAGAGACTATATAGCATTCTATTAGTAGACTTTATAGTTTCAATTATTTTCTGATAGCAAATCATCTAACTGAATTTAATAGAATTTTATAAAATTTGAATTTTGATAAAATTGTAATTTAATTAAATTTCGATAGCTTTTTATGCGGTGTGCCTGACGACAATTTTTCGTCTAAATGTCCGATTAACTAAATTGACGGTTAGTTCACACCAGTTATTCATAGATGTCACTAAGGGCCATAAACCAATACTTACAAACTGTGTTCGTCATAGTAAATGGGATATATGAGTAATAAGAACATAATTGAGTGGTACATAGCAATGATTCCCAAACTATGGTCCGCGAGCTCAGTGGTGGTATTTTGTGATTTTTTATATGAGAAAGAGAATCCTAGTTTACTATAGAAGCGAGTTGGATGTCACGTGTAAATATATAATTAAATAGTTCTGCTTCCAAGTGTTGTTTGTTGACCCGGATTAGCTAGGATCTGCTGCAACCCGAATTGCATCAATCTGAAAAATCAATGGTTGTGCATTGATCCATTGTAAAAATCATTTTTATATGCCATACATCATAATCATCATCATAATCGGTTAAGAAATGGACTACTCACTCCGTCCGGTTGGTCATATTCCAGAACTTCTAAAAATAATTGTAGAATCAGATTTCCTAATATCTAATTTCATCATGCCGTATTAAGAAAAATCTTAATTCTATCGCAGTTGGCTAAATTCTGGAAATTTTAAAAATAATTTTGGGATTCCATCGAACTTTCTAAAATTTGACAGCTCTTTGATATAGTGTTGCCAACATGGGAATCCTAAATTGGTTCACCCGTTACTTAGTTGGAATTTAGCAACTATATATTGGATCGCAGAATTATGTGACTCGAATTTTTAAATACAAAGAGCCGCGATTGCCTATTTGTTTTTCAAATTAAAGACGACCCAGAAAACGTTTGGGGATACCTGGCATATAGAACTAATAACACTAGTCAAATCCCTACTCGATGGAGTCTTGCACATTCATAAAAATTTATTAAAGTTATGCCAGAGACTTCAAAAAATTAGTATCAAATCTGGAGCAGTTAGTGTCTTGGCCGTTGAACACAATTTTTGGTGAGAAGATTCTCGCTTAATTTGATATACGTACTCGTATATTGCGACTGATGTTTCATTTGGCCACGAATGTGACTTTATTTAAAAGATGATTTATGCCATTATTGTTTGAATATGATTGCGGATATCTGGCCGCCGTGGCTAGCGCGAACATGGCGTAATCTGCAGCTCCAATTATCGATCACTCTACGCAGCATTTCTGGTCGTATTTCGGCAATACCGCGAAGTGTTTGATAGTCTCTGGCTTATCAGCGTAGACAAGTAACTTCACATACCCCCAAAGAAATTAGTTCAGCGGTGTTAAAACACAAACGCGGTGGCGCGCTGTATGGTATGTCGCCCCGTTTTGTTGGAACCACATGTCTCTGATGTCAATACCATCCAATTGAGGTACAAAAAATATTAACCGTATCTCTTTACCGGTCTCAGTTGACTGTAACGTTGGTTTTTGAACAATGGCTCGTAGTTTATCTTCACTCCAAATGCGATAATTATGCTTATTGACATAGCCATTCACCCAAAAATGAGCTTCAAATTTTTTTTGGAAATTTTACCTCGATGTCAATTTTCACTTCGGCCCATTCACTGGTTTAGCGACGCGAACGATGGTGATGGTTGTATGGTTTTAATTCCTGCACAAGTTGAATCTTGTAGGCATGTAAGCAATTGTTGTACACGACGAATCGATTCATTTGAATTCTCATCAATACTACGCACTACAGCTGCTACCACTTGCTTGATGCGCGCCATTTGGGGTCTCGGGGCGAGTATTATCATTTGGAGTAAACGCGATGCGAAAGCGATTCATAGTTAATCGAATTAACTGTTATGATGGACGATTATGTCGACCATAAAGAACTGTCACTGAAAAAACTAAGAGACATCCTTTATAAGCCAAAATCTGACACCAGAACCATGAAAGAATCAATGAAACCGATTATCATACATTTTGATAACTTGCTGCTGATCGGAACGATGAGCAATACAAAAATGTAATGATTGTTGGGTAGCGCCAAGCGGTTAAATAGTTGTAGAGCTTAAACAAGATGTTTACTTGGTAAAATGATTCCAGTCCCGAAGGATTGTAGTTCGCATAATTGTAAATGTTCAATTACTGAGAAAGAGTAATCATCGACTAAAGAGTGCTACTCTACAAAATGTGCTGAATGCGTAAGTGATTTTTCGAGTTCGGAAAAGGGCATTCAAAACGTTACTGGGTGAAAAGCAATGGGATATCATTAATTATTTTATGGAGAAAGCGATGACTAAGAGTTGTCATTCTTATGTTCTTCCGTCTAATGACTTGTCATTCTTAATAAGCGATACTAAGAATTCGTCCTCGGATTGGATAACCTTAGCACCCTAGGTGCGGTAGGTTACCTTTCTTTGGTTAGTTTATTAGCTGAAACGGGTTTTAGCTAATCACGCCATGGCAAACCTTAGCCTTTCAGGACAATTGTCGCCAGTGCTTTAAAAACGAATTGACTAGGTTTTCTCTATCTCAAATTTCTGAAGAGAAATACGGAATACTCCTAAGAGAATTCGTGCTGACTCGGATACCACTCCTGAGTTACCACAATAAAACAGTGTTGCTAATAATTGTTAATGCGTCGAAAGTGAAAAATTTTTGTATACGTCAGAACAATCTAGTCTTACACTTGATGACGAAAAACTGTAACTTTTCCAAGTGGAATTAAGTCGGCACGTTCTCGATTCTGTAAAATCATCAGGTTTTTGTATACTCATTGTACCTCATTGGTTGTTACCTAAAATCATTTCATGTGCAGATACAATGAAGAGAATACCTACCGAGTTTGGTTTTGTAAACAAGTTGGCAACATCAAAGTTATCTGTAAAGGTTTTCAACTTTCAGTTGGCGACCCCTCCAAACCCCCTGTTAATTCACACTTGGATTCCCGGGCTACTTGAGAATCCTAGTGTTATTACCACTAGAATCGTTCTTATGTATCCAAATGCAACCATCTAAAGATGCAAGGTGGTACTTGTACTTTACAAAAGAGAGGTAAAACGTCAATCGATTGTGTACAAGGTTGACCAGAAGTGCTTCGATTTCAATACTGAGTTCAGTTACTCATTGATAAGATCCGGTTTAAGGTCTAGGCCATTATTATTTTTTTATTAGCTGCTGTGTGCAATGTGCCTGCTTGAAGTACAACAGATGAGCTTACATCATAGCAAATCAGTTGCCTTCGAATTACGGATGTTCGTTGCTAGACCGCAAACACATATTTTTCTAATCCAAGAGTCGACCTTTCTGATGATTTCCTTTCTAAATTGAACTCTGATAATGATAGAATATTTTATAATGGTTCTGTCGTTAAGCCTATAGAAATTAGCTACCGAACTCGAGCTTGTCGTTGGCGATAGCACAGTTTATCTTCTCTACAACGCCACTGCTCGCCTCCTTCAGAGAATTCCCATTATCTCGTTTAATGATTTAAGCTTATCAGAGCTTGAACAACTCAATTTTGAACTTGAGCCAACTTTTGTTAATTCAGGACGGATCAACCAGTAGAAATTCATTCATTTGGAGCAGTTCTTTTATTACCAAACAAAGATTGCGGAACAAACCTTTTTGGTTTTCCAAACTTAAAATATTTAGAAAAATTGTCAGATGTCTCAAGAATAATTCTACAAGATCTAATCTGCATCTTCAAAAATTTAAAAGCTTTTACAGAGCTTCATTTTTCAACCGAATTTCTCTATTACAAAATTTAATAGTCGACGGTGAATTGCTTGCATATGCTTGTTGCTTTACAGAGCATTTTGTTTTTGCCTTCGTTGTAATATTGCATCCTAGATACGGCATGATACGTTGCTTTTCGACGCAAGTGCATTGAGGTTTGGAACAACCAAAAATCATAACGATTAATGGCAAAATATTGCCTAAATTTGATTTTGACAACTTCTTTTCGGCGGTTTATCCATCATCCATCGTGAAAGCTTTGGCTCCTCGAAGGCTTCAAGTACCAGGTATCAGAACCTCTAGTTTTTCACTGATGGGGCCCGATACGAGTTCTGGTCGAGATTCGGGATCTACTGCTGTTCGTATAATCTAAGATTATTTGATAGTTACACATCTTACTACTTTAGTCCGAACTATCACATGATTTTAGATCATACGAGCTGTACTTAATTCTTTGAAAATTCTTAGACCACTTCCAAGGTGGTCAAGGATCGTAAACACTTTATTGGCGACAGCTTGGTAACAGTGACATTGTGACATTTAGGATAATGAGATTGCTGACACCTTGGTCAAATTCGTGATACGATCTTTAATAAGGATAAGGAGGCTGTTAAAAAATTCGTTCTTAATCAAGCAAGGCTTACTTACCTTATTTTCTTTACTTACCGTACGGCAAAACACTTTATCGCTGAACCGAATCTAAGATTAACCAAGTACGTTCTGACGTGGAAGGAAGAAGTATCAAATTAAAATTAAAAATTTTCAAATGCTGGCTGCTACAAAATATATTAGTGAAGAAGATCATGATTGCGCCCCCCTCGTATCCAAATCCTCAATTCTAGATGTCTAACGGTAGGTTAGTTGCCTTGGTACAAACTCATTCAATTTATTAAGACAGTCGATCGCGTTTGTGGATTGAGATAGAGTCCTCGGTTTACAAAGTTTACAGTCCTGTATGGTGTAAGTGCACGATCTTTTGGGTTTCAGCCAACTTTAAATAAATTTAAAAATAATAATAAATATTTTATCACATCTTAAAAGGAACAAAAAAATTAGGTTCGTTGTTCAATCCAATTGGACCAGGGGCCCTTGAGGGCCCTCCATTATTATATGTATTTGTAAAAACATCGATGAATCTTGACTAAAATATTTACTGCTATAACGTTACTTTACGCATCTTAAGATTTTTCAAGAGCCTATCGGCGTGGCTACCCGGATTCATCGATTGTAAGTATGTCGTCATACTTCATAACATTTTCAACCCTGTACGGCTTTTGGTTTTAGTTGTATTGGCTCTAGTCACACCAGCAAGACTGATTAATGACGTAACTTTATCTTTCAATCTATACATTATGTGCTCCAAATATTTTTTTTCTGATTTTGAACCCAACTATCATTTGACTAGCACTTCGCCGAGATTACACTGCTGATTAAATACTAAGCGTGCTCTACAACACGTAAAACAGTGTTGGCTACTTGTTGTCCAATTGATTATCAATTACAATAGTACTTTATCTCAAGGCCCATATTTTTAAAAGTCGTTATGAAATTATACAAACAAAATTTGATAAGGTTCAATCAAATCAATAATGTGTTGACGCAAATCATGATTTATATTCGGAAAAATCATGAAATTCATTTTCATACATGGGGAAAATGGTTTGTTCCATATAATCGATATTATGACTAACTAGTTAAAAAGGTAGGTCATCTCTGCCAATACATACATTTATACACATAAACAAATTAACGCGAAATTAATAACAAATTCGCTGAATGACACTTGAAGTATTTCAATGACTAATGAATATAATTAAAGCAACAACATTGAATTGTAATTTATGTGTTGACGTCACCGCATGCCCGCATATTGATTACTTTAGAATCTCGTATTGCAGCATAAAATATTGTCAACAATTAGCATAAAATTTGTGGCAGGCAATGAACAGACACCAAACTTATATAACAAATTATATTCGATAAGATTACCGGCTCTGACTACCCCAATACGGTTTCCATCAATCAATATGCCGTGATTTAAATTTGTCATTCATTTACAAAATCTAGTGCATAGCGCGACTTTTTTATAAGATTTACCCAAAATGGATTTACATTTAATCGTGTACAATGTACATGTGTACTAATTGAATTAATTGACTTTACAAAACAACAAAAATTATGACGAACGATTAGCATAGTTAGTGGGGAGCCGCGGAATGTTGTGTATAAATTACCTGCACATACGATATCGAGGAACGTACTTATATCGGTTTATATGTTTACCTTTAAATTTGGATTTTTTTTATCTAGATTATGCTTTTGCAGCTTTCAAGAAGACATTTAACGACATTTATCTTATCAACAAACGTTTTATTATATTTTTATGACATGTTGGATTAATTTTCGGGGTGAGGTACTCAAATAAATAAAAATATTTATTGGTTTGTGATTATGCGAGTAGTGGAATTCAAGGGCAGTCATATTTTATAGTAATGCTAGCGATTGTGTAGTTTCAGCTGTTTAATGTAGAATTAAGCTGACGACTTCATATCTATCAATGATAAATAAACTTAAATTTATATTTTACCATTATTTCACTACCTAAATTAAATTAAAACGTTTAGCCAAATCAAAATTTTAATGAACTCTCTTTTTCTCTAATTCCAGATTGATAAAAACCAAGATGGATTTATTGAATTAAAAGAACTCAAAGAAGCCCTAGACCAAGTTGGTTTCAAATTACCTGGCTATCGTATACGAGAGATGATCAACGAATACGATAATAAACAACAAACTCAACATCGTGGCAAATTGTCATACGATGAATTTGAAGCACTCTGCCTAGACTTAAAAGCGAAAGATGTAGGCAGCACATTTAAACAGGTTGTGTCGCGCAAAGAAAACCTTGAAACATTGGGCGGTATGTCAAGTCAGTCTGCCGAGGGTACAACCCATTCGGTCCGAATGGAAGAACAGTTAGCCTTCTCCGATTGGATTAATTCAAATTTAAGTCATGATCCGGATCTAAAGCACGTCCTACCAATCGACCCGGAAGGTAAAACGCTCTATATAAAAATAAAAGATGGTATTCTGCTGTGTAAAATTATAAATCATTCGTGCCCCGATACGATCGATGAGCGTGCAATCAATAAAAAAACTCTTACCGTTTACAAAGAATTCGAAAATTTAACGCTAGCCCTAGTCTCGTCACAAGCGATCGGTTGTAATATAGTTAATATTGATGCACACGATTTAGCAAAAGGTAAACCACATTTGGTACTAGGACTGCTATGGCAAATTATTCGTATCGGTTTATTCAGTCAAATCACGCTGGACAATTGCCCCGGTTTGGCGACACTTCTGTATGATGGTGAAAAATTGGAGGACCTAATGAAACTATCGCCCGAAGCAATACTATTGCGTTGGGTTAATTATCATTTAGAGAAGGCTGGTGTTGCACGTCGCTGTACAAATTTCCAAAGCGATATTTCAGATTCAGAAATTTATTCATATCTATTAAAACAAATTGCACCACAAGAATCGGGCGTATCACTTGAAGCACTACGGGAACAAAATCTAATCAATCGGGCCGAAGTTATGTTACAACAAGCCGGAAAGCTAAATTGCCGTAGTTTTGTCACACCAAACGATGTTGTTGGCGGCGTATATAAATTAAATTTAGCGTTCGTTGCAAATCTCTTCAATAATCATCCGGGGCTAGAGCAACCGGAACAAATCGATGGCTTGGAAGCAATCGAAGAGACACGAGAAGAGAAAAGTATAATACATTTTTTGTTTACCCATCGAATTCTTGTACTAATCTCGATTTTACAATTATTTTTTTTTAGCTTACCGGAATTGGATGAATTCAATGGGTGTTGCACCACATGTAAATTGGTTGTATTCAGATTTAGCCGATGGTCTAGTTATATTCCAATTGTACGATATCATTAAACCGGGTATTGTGAATTGGAATCGAGTACATAAAAAATTTACGCCCCTAAGAAAATTCATGGAAAAATTAGAAAATTGTAATTATGCGATTGAATTGGGTAAACAATTGAAATTTTCACTAGTAGGAATTGCAGGACAAGATTTAAGTGAAGGAAATGCAACATTAACTCTAGGTAAGTTTTGTTTGTGGTTTGTAATCGAACTAAATGTAACTTTTAATACAATTTGATCGAATTTCCATGACTTTAGCAACTTGGGTGAGTTGCATATGAGAATGACTAATTAGAAGTATTTCTAAAAAATTTGATCCAAATCATTTGAAAATATTTATTTAATTTTTTTAAATGCTGGTGTTACATTCCCTCCAGGGACTTGGCCTCATTATTGAGATTATAAAATCAGTTTCTTCGAATTAATGTGTGATTGGTCCATTGAATCCTAACCGGGTCTCAGGGCTGGTCACTTAAATTTGCAAAATATTCAAAAAACTTCCACGAGCATTAATACATAATTTTTAAGACATTTACTAAAATCATTAGTAGTTGTTGGACGTATTTATAGACGCATTTCATCTCCGACCTGGATAATGGCAGTTCCTAATGGCTCAAAATTTGTTTATGGTATGACTTAGGTTTTAGTTTTCAAGTATACCCAAATAAAATAGTCAAGAGGATTTCAATTCGCAGAATACCTCGAATATAACATCAATTAAATTCGGAAATGTCTAAGGAATCCATTGTTGAGTCAATGCCGGAGACATTGTGAGACGGAATAGAATTTGATTGAAAGGGCCAATCATTGTTTAGATGACGTTGAAACGATCATTGCCACATTTTCTAATTCATTTTGTTACCTTTAGCCTGCGTACATGACATCGGAAGTTAGTTCGGAAAAAATACTATGGTAATCACACAGAATGTATTAAAACAGCGTAATCAAGCGTAAATCATGACAGATTTAAGTTTTAGCAACTATTCGACCTTTTACGAGATGTGTTTTTGAACAAGTACGGTCATTTTAACGATTGTAGCATTGTCCAGTAGTGAACAGCTTCCAATCGGTAAAAATAATTTCGTTACACTTTCGTAATAATTAGTAAAACTTTGCATCTTTCAATTTGTGTGAGCTCCATTTTATCCGTAATAAGATGGATATCTTCGTCCTCTTCGGTTTGAAGAATTCTAACTGTTGCTTGGGTTTGAGAAATTGCATGGAAATAGCATAAAATTAATTATGAAATAGAGTGAAACCAGATCATCCCCTTTCTCCACGGCATATTGTCCACTAGTATTGAATGGGTCAATGAATATTAACACAAAGTTATCTTCATTATGACTAACTTCATAAGGGTTTGTTCTTATTTTCTGGTCAAACTTCGACCCATCAACTCGTAACTGAACATTTTCACCGGACATTTACCCGCATCTGATTACTCCTTCGATCGTTACTCTCAGGACATTACCTGCGATTATTACTAATCCCGTCAAATACTCCCAGTGATTTAACCGAATCTGATGATGTTAGACAGGTGGGTAAATCCTAACGACGAGTGGGTAATGCTAAGCATTGAGGGGGGTAATGACTGGGAGTAAAAATCCTACATCCGTTTGATTGTTGAGTTGAACGTACGGATAATTCTGAATACTTTCTATAGAGTTCAAGATGTTTGATTCTTGAACTATGAATCACGTAAATGGCCTTTCCTGTTTTAGTACAAATTTTAAAAGATCCCTTAATGAATTATAATATCAAGATAAATTTTCGGCAAAGTATTCACACGATTGGGTTCAAAAGTAAATTAAGAAATAAGCAAAATATTTCTAAATTAAATCTCGAGACTGGTTTCCTGATTATGAATTTAATCTCTACAAATAATATCCACGCAGATATAAAAATAAAAGAAAACGGGTTTGCTGCACTTTCTGTATCTGTACTTTCTAAAACATATGATTTATGGTTCAATTAAACTAACTGACGGTCAGTATCGGATTCAAATGAACAGTCAAGCAAATTTAGAAGTTTTCTATCATTAATCAAATCCAATCAAATTGAACGACTAAGTCAAGTTGAAGGATCCCGTTAGAAAGTACAAAAGAAATGTGATCGAATGATAAATGTCTTGGGTAGCGAAAGGCTCTCAATTATGCAGGCTTATGACATTAAACAGGACCGTGATATACAATGTGAATATAGCCAATGGAGATAAAAACCGATGAAGCAAGGCAAAAGATAGCTCCCTCGTAAGGGCGGCAAAATTATTTGAAGCAATAAGCCTATTGAGATATGCTAGATAATTTAATCTAATGGGTTTTGACGGCAAATAACAAACAGATAATTTGAATTCAAAGAAAAGTTTAAGATTTAACCAAATGGTAATCCTAGTCGATTTCGACTTGAAGAAAAGTCTAAAGCGCCATAGAGTACAGGCTATCGTAATTAGTACATACTCTTGAAAAAAGGATTAGCTCGCCCAATGTTCGGCATGAACGCTCAATTAATTGTCTTTCTTCAGATTTTCCAGTATAGAAATGGCCGTTTAACCAATGTTGGAACTAAAATGATCACATCTAGAAGTTAACTATTCAAGGAAAATGTAAATCTATCTAAAAGGTTAACATCACTTAAATATTAGTTTGGAAACCAACAAGTTAAGTGATAAAAGAAAATTTAAAAGATTATTAGTAGTATACGTAAAAACCGAATCAGGTAAATTTTAATAAACATTGAAAACAAGGTTGGTCTGTTAACGCATTTTGTGGAAAGCTTCTTAGAGAAAAATAATGAATAATACAACTTTTACGCAATTAGCGATGTTTGTAAATACACTTGGGTGCAAAAAATTCGTACATTGATCAATTTTCAACAAAAATATCAAAAAATCCAATGTTTGTTTAATTTTCTTGAATGCAGTCTATTTCAACACGTATCCAGTGGTGATTGTTGAGGTCTCATTTGAAGTACACGTGTTTTGTGAATTTGTCACCATGAAAATTAGTGGTAAAAATTGGATTAAAACATAGAAGTCAGCAAAAAACATTTTTATTAATCAGAAGTATTCGCTCCTCTAGCCCGAATAATAGCTTCGATTCGAGGTATCGCCTCCCATTTCTCTGCTATCGCTCTTGTAGCTTTTGGAGACTCGGAGCAAGATCTCTGGCTCGATTTTTTTTTTTTTTCAGCTCGTCCCAGAAATGTTCGATGAAATTGAGATCCGGGCTTTGTGCTGGCCCCTCCATAACAGGCACATCGACCTCTTGAAGATACTGCATGAACAGGATGTTTTCATCAATAAACCCGGCAAAAGGTACGACGTAGTCCTCGAGTACTTCCTCAGTGTATCATTGAAAATTAAATCCTCTTGATCGATGGCCAGTATTCGCTCTGGAGATGAACATAATAACTGTCTTCGCCTCTAGTGGCATGCCTCCTCGGAACATGCACGATCCACTGTGGTACGAGTCACGTTCTTCAATGCAACATTGTGCAAATCGCTCTCCTGATCTGTACACTCTTCTTCGCCCATCGTTGCCATGTAAACACATCTTGAACTTATCAGAGAACAGGACTGTTCTCCATTGTTCTTCTGTCCAATCCAAACGATCTCGAGCGAACTGAAGGCGGATTCGTCGGTGGGATGAGTTCAATTTCGGATCACCTTCTCGAAGTCGTCCGCTAACTGTCCACCGATTGACTTCGACTTCACTACCTTCTTGGAGCCGCTGTCCCAGTTGAACCGCATTCGAACGACGATTTTGCATCGAGGCCATCACAAGAAATCGGTCATCACGCTGTGGTGTAACACGAGGTTGGCCAGATCCTTGTAGCCGCCAGTTTCTTGATATCTCTGCCGCACTCGACGAACGGAGAATCGGCTCTCAAGTGTATTTATGTACCAGCTTATTTCAAAATTAGAAACAGCATAAAATTGTAATTGATTTTTAGTAACTTACTTTAACGAACCATTTAAATCGGAACAAATAAATTGTTTGTAATATGAGATGTATTTATTTAATAGGAAATGATTGCCATGTTTTCTTTACATTCCAGTCGCCAATTATTTAACAATTTCCAGTAGTTCAAACAAGAAATGTTTGGACAAATAGGCGAAGCTTTGTGATTTGGTGAATTTTACTTACTCGGTCTCTCCAGATGATACTTGCCTTAAAGTTGTACGATTAAAAGTAGAACAGCCTGTAATGAAGATCCTACTAAATTGCGCTCCATTGTTATAAGTTTAGAGCAAACTTAATGTCGCTCTATATTTTCGCGTTTAATGGCTTCCCGAAATAATTATTATTATGATGAAAAAATTCAAAATACGAGAATTTTATTGAATTTTTTTCGAATGTTTATCAGGGTAATGTGAGTGATGCGGCCTTTCCCGTCATATTGGGCCGTCAAATTTTGAATAATTGAACTGTTGTTTGCTCGACGTTTCATATTAGAGTTTCATGAATTTCTTTATTTTAAAGATGGAACTGTTCTCATTGATCTGTGTCCTGTGTCCTATTTAAATTTCCTAAACATGCAGCAAAAATAAACGTATCAGTTGATAAATTATGGGAATGGTGGAAAGTCACTGAAACGATGGAAAATAATAAAAAGATTTTGGATTGCAAGGAAAGTTAAAGGGTTATCAAAATGGTAGTTCAAGGTGATGCATATAAACCGCAAGCAAATCCACAAGATCAAGGCTTAAGGAATAGGCTTATAGCTCCTATTAACACTTTTGGATTATATAGGATGCGCAATCTTGAAAACAGGATTGAATCACAAATGTTAAACGTAGGCGAAAAAACAGTGTAAAGGGAAAATGTAAAGATTTTTTCACAAACGAGATCATTCTCTACAAAAAATTATAATTTCGCCGCATTAACTATAGGTAAGTGTTTCTTAAGGTAAGTTATCGAAAATGCGAATATGGACTGGATGATTAAAGGAGTTTCGTTTACAAATAAAATATAACAACTATGAAACGAGAGACGTATTGCAATAAAACCATTTAAACGGAATCATCAAAAAATACCGTATGACTAAACATACTCATAAAACGAACACAACATTAAAAGCAAGGATGACTTGTCAAGCTTGTTTGATCAAGTATGTTTTCCCTTGTGAAAAGATTCTTTGAGAAACTTATTGGAAAATACATCTTTGAACTTGATGATCACTTAGGTTTATTGGGAAGTGCGGCACCCTGAAACTGCGATAAAATCGTTTTTAAATTTAACCCAAACAAATTACTTATCACAAAGTGATGTATTTCATTAGCAGTGGTACGCGTGTAAATGCATTAAAAACCTGCTGGGAAAGAACTGTTTCGAGGGAAAACTAGACCACAAACTCAGAAGGCAAGGAAAAGCCTCCAAACAAATATATATTTACATTTTTAATTTCTTTCGAATGGTTTGATTCCATTGCTTCGAAATACAAAAGCGGCAATTCCTTTCTTTCTTTCTTCATGTTCTTCCTTCACTTAATGGGAAAGGATAACGTTTTGTACCAACAGAATTGTTTACAGAATTTTGTACCAACAGAAATTGGAAATTTGAAACCTCTTGAGGGTTGTCTCTTCTCGTCGTATAAAATCCCTGGAAGCTCTTGTGCGAAAGACTAATGACTATCACCCATGACTTATACATAGATTTTATCAGAATGGGACTAATATCGACGCGCCCGGCGTCACATGTCTAATAAGATTAGTGTAATACAGTTCATAGATGGATCGTATATGACAAGTCACGAACGATTACTATGTGACTTGCTATTAGTAATGATGGTATTACAGCTCATTAGTGATTTATATGTGACTTATCTTAGATTATTCAATAATTATTAAATAACTGAGCTTAATAATGAATTTTGTTTTTATTTAAATGAACAAGAATATTCGTATTTGTAATTTATTTTTATTATAGAAATTGTTTACCTACGCCATATTAGAACTTGTCATCCAAAATTAACTTAGGTGAAAAAATATTTGTTTCTGCATATCAAACTCATTTCTATAGTTAATCTAAACACTCTTAAATAGAGTATCTCTAACGAAATTGCTCTCACCCCTTGACTAAGCTAAGTGCAATCTTTATAACCTGTATAACTTTTTCGCTTAGGCGCTTCTTCATTAGAAAATATTTTCCTTTAAAATTATATTTCAATTTATTTTATAATTCGAATCAAATTGTACGCCGATATAACATTTAGTCTAACAAAATCGACGGGCTTGAAGGACATTGCAATAAATTTTTATATTTACAGCTCTTATTTGGCAATTGATGCGAGCCTATACTCTATCAATTTTATCAAGCTTGGCAAATTCGGACAGTCCTTTAATCGAAAAGGAAATCGTCCAATGGGTAAATACAAAATTAGCGGGCGCTGGAAAATCATCCGCCATTCGAAACTTCCAAGATTCAAGTATATCAACCGGTGTGGTTGTAATAGACTTAGTCGATGCCATTAAACCGGGCAGTATAAGTTATGAATTAGTGAAACAAGGTGGCAAGGAAGAGGTAAGTAATTTTTTTTTTTGTAAACAAAATATAAAACTAATAAAATATTGAATTAAAATTTTTCAGAATAATTTGGCAAATGCAAAATACGCAATATCGATGGCCCGTAAAATTGGGGCACGTGTATACGCTCTACCCGAAGACATAACCGAAGTAAAACCGAAGATGGTAATGACAGTATTCGCCTGTTTAATGGCAATGGACTACATTCCAAATATGGATAGTGTTCAAAATAATCACGCACAGCAATAAATTATTTATACAAAAACAAACAAACAATTTTTATCATAACATTTTTTTTATAAAAATACCATTTAGATAATAATTAAATGCATAATTATATTTATGGATAGAAAACAAATAAAAAATTAAAATAATTTTAATTCTTCCATTTAAAAAATAAAAAGTTATAAAAAAAATTTCTAAACTAAAATCTAATTTTCTCTAGCATTTAAGTTATACAAAAATAAAATAATTAAACAAACAGCGCTAGTGATTAATTATTTACCTTTTAATATTTTGAATATAATAATATATTTTAATATAAATACTTAAATAAAAATGTAATTATAGGAATATTAAAAACATTCCTTTACGATGATTATAATTAAGAAGAAAAAAGATTTCAAAAAACTATCCGCTGATGCTGATGTGTGACACCAAGTAAATTTTTAGTTTTTTTTTTACCAGAAATCTTGTGGTTTTGTAAAAATATTTTTTTATATAATTATATTAAAATAAATAAAATAATTGTGTAAAAAAAATAATTAAATTAATTTTTAACAAAAACAAAATGTATAATGCGAGCGTGTTTTTTGTGTTCATGTGTTTTTGGTGTGTAGTCGTCGTCACCGTGGTTGTTAAATTTAAATTTTATTTGTTTCAAAATTTTGAATTTGCATTTTTTATTTTTGCAAAATTTGGAATTAAATTATTTTTTTTAGTTATGTAAAAAGGCCTGGATACATGTCAAGTCAATTGTTATACAAAATAAATAAAAGATTTACATACTACATACACCATTTTTATTATGCCTTGGCTTTTATAATGTTATGATTTTTATTTTTGGTTATAATTTGTTTTTTTTATAATCGTAGATATGCAAAATAAAATTGTTTTCAATAAATTATTAATTATACATAATAAATAAAAAAAAAAAAACAAAAAATAATAAAATCAATACTCGTAAAGTTTTATTTAGAATAATTTGATCTGAGACTGGAGAATGGGAATTTGGTAAAGTTTAATAATCGCTCCCTTATTAACAATGCCTGCAAAATGTTCAATTAAATTGTATGATCTGAAATTAAAGGGGTGGAAGTCGACTTATGACCCTTTTTAAATTATTGAATAAATTAAATAAAAGAGCAGAGCACATTATTAATAATAATTATAAATAATTATTTAAAGGGATTCCCTTACAATATTGCCACGTTGAAAATTTTAACTGCAGTAGAATGACAATTGAGCCATTCGATGGAGTGGCTTTTCAAAATATAACAGGCAATTTTGTGGCAAATAGTGGCCACCAATTTCTTTTTCGGTGAATTAAATTCTAAATTATATTTCATATATAATATAGAGTCAATAAATTTAAATAATTTTTGTATCGAATTGATTTGAAATAACGAAATAAATACGTAAACATAATATAGACGTAGCTCGAAAATCGTCCCGATCAACGTTCTCGATGTCCTAAAAACTTAATGAATGAACAATTTTTCCCAATTAGCTTGCAAATTTAGGACCTTAAGTTTGTTAAAATCTATAGCCAATATCCAGAGTGGAGGTTCGTATATGTAGTAGGCATCTATAATGTTCGCTCTTCATCATGTTGTGGCCGTCTATTTTTGGCAATGAGTTACGTAAGATAATTAGTTTGATAAGAATTTTCTAATCCTCTAATTCGAGTGTGCCTTGCGTATGTTATACGTTAAAAATTTACTGTGTCCCATTAGCTGTTGTTATGCAGAATAGATTGGCCCGTTATCCTCAGATCCTGAAAATTTCATATCAAAACAAGTCATGGTTTTGGATAAATACCTATTATACAGGGTGACTCTTAACTAAGTATAATCAATTCGGAAGGTGATGGAGGACACTAATATGTGCAATAAATTATATGACAACATATATCTTATCTGTAACGGTTGTGAGATAATCAAGGTTCTACTGTAATATTAGTCAGTTTGAATTTCACTCATAACTTAAAAATTATTACTCACAAATAAATGTTTTCTTATCGCAAATTAATTAGTTTGTCAAACACAGGGCGAATAATAAGGTAGATTGATAACAAGTATACTTCACACTAAAAAAGGTGTGAACAATTTTAATTTTTTCAATACGAGTATTTACGTAATTTTTTTGCATATTTTCAAAATATTTGGAAAATTTACCGTAATTTTGAGGTATTAGTCGTACTGATCAGTTACATAGGTATTTTCCGAACAAATGCAATTTAACATCAAGCTTCAATAGTTTTATACGTAAAATGTAAAAAAGCGAGAAAAACAAAAGAGTCACCCTGTATATATTAATTGATTTTCAAAGGCAAACATGCCTATACTGAACGAACGTTCCATTTTTGTGTTGATATTTTGAGAATTTAGAGGAATTGGCGTTATTTCAGGGTACTGCATCTTTGGGCAACAGTCAAACTACTTGTCGCTTCAGAGTCATTACCAAATGTAGCATTGTCTTTGGCTGTCCCATTCCATTAAAAGCCCCTTGTTCCAACTATTTCATTTCGACTAAAAACTGAAATTCTACTTAAGCTATTAAAATTTCATGCCCATCGCGGTACTACAAGAGAATTTGGGAACACAGCAAAATTATCTTATGTAAATAAAAAAAAATTGATTTATACTTGGATTGAGAATAGTTTTTCTACGTCTTGAGTTGCGATTAAATACTGTTTAAGGGCTTTATAGAAGATCGAGAGGCTCCCAAACATTCTATTTTCAATCGGTAATATATTGAACATGATGGGTGAAACCACATTGAAGAAATGTCTACGAAAATCTAACATCCAGTTAGGGATATGTTTTCTGTATTGCGAGTTCAATCGAAGACCGTAGCCAGAACAAGTGACAAAGCTATTTCCACTCTTAATATAGAAAATCTTTAAGACCTTGAAGACAAACATGTGTTGCAGTGGCAGGATGTCTAGAGCCCAAAAGATGGGCCAAGATGGAGATAGAGCATCGCGGAAAGTCATTAAGCGGATAATATGTTTCTGTCGAACCAAAAGCGAACGCATTAATGTTTTGCAGGCACCACCCCAACGCGCCAGCCGGTAGAGAAGAATAGAATCAACTAGGGCATAATAAACTAATGTCCGTAGGTATAACGGATAAAAGAGGCGTAAGATATACATCTTCGACACTAATAATAGTTTATGTTTCAAGCCTGAAAGAAAGAAATAGCATCAAGTTTTTCCTGGCTATTCGTAAATTGTACTATTCCAGTTTTCTCACTGAAAAGTAAGTTGTGAGCTTTAAACCATTCCGTCAGTAAATCTAAATCGTGTTCGATATGTAAATCTGTTTGCTTGAACCAGAGTACAACGAAAAGTTGTCAGAAAAAGCGGTAAAGAAGCATGCAAAAGGGCGTCGGAAAATTACATTCACGCAAACAAGGAATAGCAGGGGTCCCAACACCGATCCTTAGTGAACTCCGGCCGTAATTGGTAATCTCCGCTCAGGTGGTGATTGACACGCACTACCGGGTGATTGACACGAAGTGTTACCAACTTCAGACTGTCATTGCTGTCAAACCAGTGATGAAAAAGCGCTCAAATTTACACTAATGACAGTTCATTCCATTGTTTACAAGCGTACAAAAGCATTTTAGTGGTATATATTCAGAAAAAAAGTTATAGGCAATGGAATTCAAGCGTAATAGTGTGATTGCTCTATATTTGGCTAGAAAACCACAGCTGCAGATTGTTAACCAGTTAAAACATCTGCATGTGAATAAAATGTTTGTGTATCGCACCATAAATCGTTATAACGATACTGGCAGCATTGCAAAACGCCATGGTGGTGGATCGAAACTCACTGCAACATCGAGGCGAACATTTCGCTCGAACGGATGCAGCACATATTGAAAGATCATCTTGGACTAAAGGCCTTGAAATTCCATAAAACGCATGGTCTCACCGTTGCTCAAAAAAAAGTTAGAGTGGAAAGTGCAAAGGAGTTGTTACGCTTGCACGAAAGTGGCGATTTGCCGAATTTGATTTTTCTCCGATGAGTCACCGTGATTGAGCAATATGTGAACAAGCAAAACGACCGGATTAACTTGCCCGGCCATTCTACTGAAAATTTGGACCAACGGATTGCCACTCGAAACCAAGCGCCGCCGATGGTGATGGTTTGGGCCGCCGTAACGGATGAAAGCTGTTCAACGCTCGTTTTTTTAGTCCGTGGCATCAAGATAAATGCTCAAATTTGTCGGGATCATGTATTGGAGCGAGCGTTGAAGCCCTGGGCACAAAAACATTTCGGCCGCAGAGCCTGGACATTTCAACAGGACTCGGCGCCGAGTCATAAAGCGCACGACAATCAAGATTGGCTGAGAAACAACGTTCCGCGATTCATTTCCACTGTCCAATGGCCACCAAAAAAATAACAAAGTGTCAATCATCTCAAGCAAGCGCTTCGCCGGGAATGGGCCAAAATACCGCAGAGCCACTTTCGTGCTGCATCCAATAGATTTGTCGGCCGTGTGAAGGCCATAATCGCGGCTAAGGGTGGCCAAATCAAAAACTGCTAATGCAATTCAAAAATTTAAATATTTGTGAACATTTTTTACTTCGATTCAATAAAATTTTATCAAAAAATAAAAATTCTGTGGCGGTTTGTTTTGGTAACACTTCGTGTCAGCCACCCAGTACTTGTGATCGATCAGATAGGTAACTACAAAGCCAGCTATAGATCATTCCACGAAAGCCACAACAATAAAGTTTCCTTAAGAGACAGACCAGATTACTTCAGCCCTAAATCAAGCTCCCACTTATTAGTTTCAGAACTGTTAAAATAGTTTGTTCCGTGTTTTTACTTTTCCTAAACCTAAATTGCAGCGGAGAAAGAAAATTATTTCTATTCAGAAAATGTACCATCCTACGTTTCATAGCCTCTGCAAAGATTTTGGAAAAAATAGAAAGAAGCGATATTGGTCGGTAGTTATCTAAACTCGATTTATCATTTTTTTTTTTTTTTTTGAAAATTGGGATAACTGCGGCTCGCTTTAGGGCTAATGGAAAAATCCCTATATTGACACTTAAATTCATAAACTTAAGACAGCCACAAGATAACAAGCCATCTTCTTAACTAAGACATTCGAAACACCATCTAATCCAGGCGATTATTTATTTTTTGATAATTGCATTTAATTCACCCGGGAAGATCGGGTAAAAATAAAAGCTTCCCGTCGTATCGTATAGCTTTCTGTCATCAATCTATGTTTTACCGAATCAACCAAAGTAACAGTCGAACAATTGGATTCACCTACCCGCACAAAAAAAATTATTAAACTCATTAGCAATGGCACTTGAATCAGAGAGCATACCACCCGTATCAATTCATTCATTCACATTGTGCCATTCGAATTAAACTGTTCAACGTAGTACCGCATTTTACTCTGATTTATTTCAGCTAAACTTAGCTGCTTTTCCAGCTTTAGAGGTAGTTTTTGGGCAGCTATATGATCATTTAGAATATTTAGAAAATAATTGCAAGTGACCCACTGGATTGGCTATAAACATCGCGAGAATTCTCCCATAGAAGCAGTTCATGCAGTTGGCAATAGTCAATGCGGACAATCTCAACAGTGTTTCTTACAACTGGTCTAGAAATGGGAGCACCAAAGTTTCTATTAAGCAATGATCTAATATGCCCAAGTCTAAAACATTGCATGAGGTACTTCGGAAATATCTCTGATCAAACCTACAGAGAACGTTATAGATACAGGTTGCTGAAGATTTAAAATTCCTGGTAGGTTCAGACACAAGAATATCAAGGCCATTAACTGAAAAAATCTATATTAAAGTCGCCCATAATATATTAGAGTTTGTTAAATCAGTCAAAAACATATTGAATTCCGCAATGAAATTGAAAATGTTGAAGGAATTTAGTCTGTAGATGCAGAAGGCACATACTAGTTTTGACCCTAATATAAAGAAAACGCCTGTAACATCAAACGTGTTAAAGTCCATTAAGACCATCGTCAGTACGTCTGTCCTCGTTTCTTTCGTTGAGATCGGCTTGCACAAAATAGTGCCTGATATCTATATGTTTTTCTCTGGCATGTTTGTTGGCGCCAGATCAATTGCACTTTTATTGCCAATACATGACAGTATCGGAATCTGTACTCGTCAAAAGCTCCTTTTCGAGTGATTTAAGACAGAGAGCTTCCTGAATTTCAGATGACGCCGCCATGTATCCTGCTTCCATTGTAAATCACGCGATTGGTGGTTATTTTTTAGAATCCCAACATATCGCTTCATTTTGATGCATGAAAACATAAAAAGGTGATAGATTTGCGTTCGCCTTCATCACTGCTCCAATCGGCATCGTAGGAATCAGTGATACTTGAAGTCGTTAATTTAGAGAACTCTAATTTTGCGCTAGCAGTTTCCTTTAAATACTGCAGAATTATCTTCACTGGATGACTCACTGATATTGAATCACTGGAATATTCCGTATCCGTTAATCTGTATTCCAATATCTTTCATTTTAAGATTTTCCATTAATTTGGTATTGACCGATGACTTGTGTTGTTTGTTGGCAAAATCGTTGACCTATACTGACAAAAACAACATCTTGTCCCATTATATTTGGTACTATATATATACAAGGATCAACTTTGGATTGTTCTAGTCCAAGTTGCGTTAATACTTTAAAAGTTTTGATCCCAAATACGACTAGTCTTCTTGAGTCCATAAAGTGATTTCTTAAGTCGGCATACTTAATGCCATTGTCGAACTTCTTGGGTATGTATGCGGGTAAGCATGTACATTTCTTCTTTAAGTTCACCATGATGAAGTTTACAGAGTCCAACTGTTCAATGCCTAAATTGTATGTCGCTGCAACTGATACTAAACATCTTAATGAGGTAAAATTAGACCCTCGCGAATAGGTTTTTAGAAATCCATTTGCATTTCGTTTTAGAAATCCATTTGCAGTCAATAGGTTTTCTGTTGCTCAACCAACCGATCTCACGTTCTTCAAAGAAGGTAAACATCACAAGTTATAATTTGGTCATTTGTTTGTGGTTAATGTAAACGATATCCTTTCGACTTTTCACAGTAACCAACCAATATACACCTCTCTGATATTGGACTCAGTTTCTCCTCAAAAGCTTGGATTTTCGTCCCGTCCAGATTTATTCGGGTGTTACGATGCCTTTAATACTCCGTGTACCAGAACTTTCTCAACAAATGCCCGATTTAATCTTTCAACGATTTCCTTTGGTTCCGGCGTATAAGGAACTCTGATTGGTGACATATCGCACCTTTTCGCAAAATGTTGACAAAAACCTGATTAATGTTCGCAAACATTTTATACCCCTCCTAGTTTGGGTCTGTTACTGCGGCTTCGAATTTTGATTTTAACAAAAAAAAAGAACAATGAATGTTAGAAAATAACGATTTTATCGACCACACAAATCTGAATGGACAAGTTCCAGAATTTCTTTGGGATGAGTTTTGGATTATATAAATTGTGGACGTTTCTGTTGCTGTCAGAATAATTAAGATTAACCTCAGATGCATTACCACTTACGATTTTCATGCCGCTGATACTTAAATCTTCGGTACCAAAAACCCTTACTAGACTTGCGGTTTCAACTATATACTCGTAGTTCGCCAAATTTATTGAAAACTTAACATCTCGTCTTGCCAAATTTGACATTATTGCCATTCTGACCATTTGGCTTGCGGGAGAGATTTACACATATGTCTATGATGTAAAAAATGTTTTTAATATTTACTTTCTGGATTTTGCCTTACTATCACATCAATCTCAGCCAATCATTTCTCATCGTCCTAGGGTGTCGAAGCTCCGAAATCCACGTACCAATCGTTGTATGTAAAGGGTGATTTTTTTGTGGTTAGGATTTTCATGCATTAGTATTTGACAGATCACGCGGGATTTCAGACAAGGTGTCAAAGAGAAAGATGCTCAGTATGCTTTGACATTTCATAATGAATAGACTTACTAACGAGCAACGCTTGCAAATAATTGAATTATATTACAAAAATCAGTGTTCGGTTCGAAAAGTGTTTCGCGATTTACGTCCGATTTATGGTCTACATAATCGACCAAGTGAGCAAACAATTAATGCGATTGTGACCAAGTTTCGCACTCAGTTTACTTTATTGGAAATTAAACCAACCACACGAATGCGTACAGTGCGTACAGAAGAGAATATTGCGTCTGTTTCTGAGAGTGTTGCTGAAGACCGTGAAATGTCGATTCGTCGCCGTTCGCAGCAATTGGGTTTGTGTTATTCGACGACATGGAAGATTTTACGCAAAGATCTTGGTGTAAAACCGTATAAAATACAGCTCCTGCAAGAACTGAAGCCGAACGATCTGCCACAACGTCGAATTTTCAGTGAATGGGCCCTAGAAAAGTTGGCAGAAAATCCGCTTTTTTATCGACAAATTTTGTTCAGCGATGAGGCTCATTTCTGGTTGAATGGCTACGTAAATAAGCAAAATTGCCGCATTTGGAGTGAAGAGCAACCAGAAGCCGTTCAAGAACTGCCCATGCATCCCGAAAAATGCACTGTTTGGTGTGGTTTGTACGCTGGTGGAATCATTGGACCGTATTTTTTCAAAGATGCTGTTGGACGCAACGTTACGGTGAATGGCGATCGCTATCGTTCGATGCTAACAAACTTTTTGTTGCCAAAAATGGAAGAACTGAACTTAGTTGACATGTGGTTTCAACAAGATGGCGCTACATGCCACACAGCTCGCGATTCTATGGCCATTTTGAGGGAAAACTTCGGAGAACAATTCATCTCAAGAAATGGCCCGGTAAGTTGGGCACCAAGATCATGCGATTTGACGCCTTTAGACTATTTTTTGTGGGGCTACGTCAAGTCTAAAGTCTACAGAAATAAGCCAGCAACTATTCCAGTTTTGGAAGACAACATTTCCGAAGAAATTCGGGCTATTCCGGCCGAAATGCTCGAAAAAGTTGCCCAAAATTGAACTTTCCGAATGGACCACCTAAGACGCAGCCGCGGTCAACATTTAAATGAAATTATCTTCAAAAAGTAAATGTCATGGACCAATCTAACGTTTCAAATAAAGAACCGATGAGATTTTGCAAATTTTATGCGTTTTTTTTTAAAAAAAAGTTCTCAAGCTCTTAAAAAATCACCCGATTAGTTGAGAGCATTTACTGAAAATATTGTGTACCACAATTCAATCAACGTTGGTCAGCGGATTGATTCCCTTTACAATTGTTGCGCTGCTTATTGAACGGCAGTAGATGGAGCTACTCGTATAATGTGTTTATTTAAGGGCAGTAAGCTTTTCACAACATGTAACGATTTGTGCATCGGATCACCAATACTAACTGAAGCTGAGGACATTTTGACAAGATTCACTTCGATGCTTATTAAGATTGGTTATATTAGATATTATAATGGGAGATTATCACAATTCGTAGAATTTCACATAAAATCAGCATAGAAATATCAAGACGATTGTATCGCAATAAGACAGTTTGGAACAAGAGAATTGAATAAACCAAACCGTCGAATCTTGAAGTCGAATTAACTTTTCGAAAAAATCTTTGCAATATTTCATGCTGTCAAGCCGTCGGACTATGCCAGTTATTAACTGAAACGAGGCAAAATATAATTGAAAACTACAGGCCAAAAAAGTCGTTCAAATTGGAAATTAAAATGAAAATCATTCTGGAAGAAGAATAGCCCGTTTATTGCCGAGCACGGAGCAGCTAATTGATAATAAAATTGAGAAATGATTACGTGAAGGAATCATTCGAGCCAAAATTTCAAATTGCTCGAGCCAATTATTATTAGTGATTTTTACTCACAAGGAAGTAAATCCCTCGCGTGGATATCCGAGAGTTAAATAAGAAAACAGTGCAATAATTCGTTACTCACGGCCATTGTAGGAACAATTATCCATTATTTTCCAATTCAAAGCTATACTCAACCTTTTGAATTTTTTAGTTTTCCATCTGTGCTCCAGAGATGCCTAAACGAAGTTTTCTAATTCTTAGGTTATATTATAAGTTTGAGAAAAGTAATGCGGAGCATGTCACCATTTTAAAGATCTTCTTGAAGTAATAAGATCAGCTGGGTTGCAAATAAATTGGAAAAAGTACCAAATTATGCAAATTAAAATTCATTATCTTGGACATGTTGTCCAAGATAAACCCGTCAGTCCTATCTGACAAAATAAAACCTGTAATGAAATACTCCATTCATTCCAAAAACGCCGAACGGATTGCATTTGAGGAATTTACTAAAATCGAATTCAAATTAGGGAAAACAGATGATAGAATTTTTGAAATTAAAAAAAATATTTTCAAGTAATCCTGTAATTAAAATGTTTCAATAGAGGCCAAATTTTTCATCACTGCAGAAAGGAAGGCAGACAAGCACTATCGTTTGAACATAATTACCATTCATATGAGTTGGAAATTTTGGTTATAGGAGGAATTAAAAAGTTTAGATGTTAATTAATGGGTCATTTACGATTGTCCAAATTTTCAATAAACAATAGACATAAAATTTATTTCAGTCAAAACTGTTAGATGGACAATATTCTTAAATTCTGGAAAACACTTGACTTTGGAATATGAACCGTATGCTCACTCAGAAATGGTTTTTTATGATGTACTCGTAACTACCTAAGCTCGATCCTTTGGGTCTAAGCAGTCCTGCACTGCCACCAAACTGGTTGCTAAACGTTTATAAAATACTTAGAATGTACGGTTTGTAATTTTCGGTAAATTTAAATATTTCACATCTTAAAGTGGGTTCACATTTACAAAAATTTGTGCCGAACGCGTTCGGCAAACACATTTTCGCCGCAAATTAGGAGTGTGGACGTGTGCGGCGCCGAAAACGACACAAAAATGTATGCCATATTCAACGCACACGATCCAGCACTTGTCGGTTTAAACATTTGCAGCGAAAATATTTTTGCCGAATGCGTTCGGCAAAAGATTTTGTCGCCCATCCTTTAAAATGTTGCTATCTAAATTCGCCTGAATGTTTACTTTCATTAATATTATTTCAATAAGTTAGTTTAGTTTTGATAAATTTCATTAGCATATTCAACGAGCTTGTTGTACGAAAGAAAAGGATTTGTTTACTGTTCTGTAAGACCCTTATTCTCTTAAGGAGGAACCAAGCACACAATTTACCGATAAAAATTAGGAGAAGCTGAAGAAAGCAAAGGCTGCACCCAGTAAAATCAAAGGCCTGCTATAATCTTATTTGGAATTTTATGGATATTTGCGCTTGGCTCATACTCTGATTTTAAGATTAAGAGACTCGACAACTGTTACGACGAATGAAACGGCACGTCCATGAAAATGAGGGTGTATATTTCATAGAAATTTCCTGTTGTGTCGGCTTTTCAATTTTTTTGCACGATTCAGTTTTTCATTTGCATCTATATTGACAGGGGGTCGCGTTCCGCGAAAATATGAAAATGAAAAAAAAATTTCATTGGCAATCGAGTAGGTTTGAATTGCCCATAACAAATTTTGATTTCACACAGTGGAATTTAAAACTACGTGCAAATAATTCAAACTACTAGATTACTAATGAAAAAAAAAACTTTTCATTTTCATTATTTCACGGAACGCGACTTGACCCCCAAGATACGTGAATTTCCCACAAATGAGAAATCACAGTTCTAATCAGTGTTGTGCCGTATTATTATCTACACCGCGTAGTTAATTAATATTGTGCACGTGTAGACAATGTATGTAGATAAATTAAAAAATGGGGCTCAGACAATGTAGAGAATGTAGACAATATGTCGACAATGTCGAAAATTATTATTTCTGTTAGCAATTAGTGGAATGTTTAGGATTTATTTGTTAAATGGAACCATTTCAAGATGGAGATCTCTATTCTTACCATACATTTGATAAATTTGAATACCAGTTTTTATAAAGTACTTTACATATATAATATATGTAGATAAAATGTGTCAATATGCTCGGAAAACGTGATACGTACGTTTACATACAATTTAATTTTTAAACTAAAGGCAGATTCACCAAAATGTCAATTTACATCAATGAGCTTCTCACCAAGCAATAACATTGCAATTGAAATTTCTTTTGAAGCTGATATTAGCCTCGTACAGCTTTATGATTATCGATAAATCCCATGATCTTGGTAAGAATTTGGATTATTAATTTCTATAAAGCAGTCCTGGATGAAGGAAAATGATTTTTCAATGCTCTTATTTTACGGATTTCCTGTCGAGTGAAACGAGTTTTACGAAGTGGGTTACATCTAATATTGGATCTAGCTTGCTAAAACAATACTAACTAATGAAATTATAATTTATGTTATTGATTAAAAATTTTCCCATCCACAAGTACGGGGTGGGCCATCTAACTTTTTTTGAACTAGGTTATTTTGAGTATCGTAAGGATTATGTCACTTCTGATTTGACAGAAAGTTAGTTCCTTCCGCTGAACGAAAATGGTTGTGTATTCGCTTGAACAACGCTGGGAAATATTGAAACATTACTTCGAAAATCATGGTAATGTTGCAGAATGCGTGCGGTTTTCGGAAGAAACGAAGCACCGGGAGCTCCATATGTGCGTTATTTTGTGAATAAAGTTAAAGAAACAGGCTTAATTAATAAACCAACACGAACCAAGCAGCCAACCAAGCGTACACTCGAAAATGTTGATGCTGTAGCCGAGAATGTGCGTGAGTCGCCGGGAACATCAACTCGTCATTGTGCTGAAGAATTGAGCATTTTACGCACAACATTGCGACGAATTCTGCATAAAGACCTTGGTATTACACCCTATAATGTTCAATTGGTTCAGGAAATGAAGCAAAGAGACCACCCATTGTGTTTTCGGTTCGCTGAGTGGGTTTGCGATCGACTTGAAGAAGATGCCGATTTTGGCAAAAAAATCATCTTTTCGGATGAGGCGCATTTCCATCTTGGCGGCTATGTAATCAAGCAGAATTGTCGCATTTGGGGCAGGGAGAACCCGCATGTGATCGTAGAGAAGCCGATGCATCCTCAACGAGAGACTGTTTGGTGCGGATTTTGGTCCGGTGGCATCATTGGGCCAGTTTCTTAGAAAATGAGCAAGGAGCCGCCGTTACTGTCAATGGTGAGCGCTACCGCGCCATGATAAACGATTTTTTGTTCCCGGCACTTGAAAAGGAGGACACAGGCAACATTTGGTTTCAACAAGACGGCACTCCGGGCCACACAGCACACGTTTAAATTGATCTTTTGCGCACTGTCTTCGAAGATCGAATTATCAGCCGAAATGCTGATGTGATTCGGCCGCCTCGGAGCTGTGATTTGACGCCGTTTTACTATTATCTTTGGGGTGCTGTCAAAGATAAATGTTACGCCGATAAACCAGCAACGATTGACGCTCTCAAGAACAATATTCGCATTGCCATTGTAGACATAATGCCGCATATACTATCGAAAATGTGCTCAAAAATTGGACCGACCGTATGGGGTACGTTAAGGCCAGCCGAGGCAGTCATATGAATGACATAGTATTCCATAATTAATCGGAAGGCTTGTTCTTTACAGTGAAAAAATAAATTTGAAAAAATATTGAGGACTTTTTGTTTTATGGCATTTAAAAAAAAATTATTTGGCCCATCCTATCTACGAAGTTAACTATGAAAACGGATATCCCGCGACTGAAAGATACGACAACGCGAGTAGACAAAATATTTCAGCAATCCAAACAGCCCGATCATCAGATTTATCTAATAAAAACACTCCTAATAAGCCTTCCGTCAATTGTTGAAACTGCCAGGCGGCCAAGCGATAATCCATTGAAAATTTTCTGTTTCAGCTGTGGACTAGCTGATCACTTGCTACCGCATTGCCCTACTTGTAATCGAGAGGGAAACAGGAGATCGGGAATGGGACGGTCAGGGTTCCACCATTCCCAAGTTCAAGTTCGGAAACCCAATTTCAACCAAAAGTTGGAATAACCCAATTCACCGAATCTTCTACTGATTCGCCCCCTCCTAATATTATGTTTACCCAACATAAATGTATCGCAACCCTATCGAATAAACACAAACTACGATCAATCTTGAATTTTAGATTTCGTCATGAATTTCGTGTTCAAATTTTAGAATCTGTTTATGACACATCCGATAAACCACTTGATAACAGGCCCTACGCTAATATCAGCGCTTTGGGTTGTGGTGCTGTAGAGTTCATTCGAAAGCATCGATTAAAAATAATTAAAATGTGTGGTCGTGTGCAAACCGCTGATGGGACTAAACAAAATATCCAGGGATACATCAACGCTAGGGTAACTTACAACAATGAAACTAAAAATCTTAAAATCTGTATTATACCATCTTTACAGCAATCGCTTTACCTCGGCTATGACTTTTGGAATGCATTTAACCTTAGACCCACAATTATTGCCGAAACTGATCAAATTTCTCAATCTGATTCTCCGGCCCCCAGAAGTAACCATCATTTACTTACTGCCGAACAACAGTTGCAACTTGAATCAGTTATTAAACTTTTCCCTGATTTTCAGAAAATGGGTCTTGGACAAACTAGTTTACTCTATCATGTAATTGACACGGAAGAAGCCCTTTCGGTTAAACAAAAATATCACGCCGCTTCACCCGCGGTTCAAAGAGAAATGTATGCTGAAATCGATTGGATGCTGGCTCTTGATGTCATCGAGGAAAGCTCGAGCCCGTGGTGTTTACCGATGAGCCTCGTTTCTAAGAAAAACGGAAAAGTACGGCTTTGTTTAGACGCTCGTAAGCTAAACAGCGTCACAAAGGATGCTTTCCCACTGCCGATTGTGGCTGGAATGTTGGGGCGGCTTGATAAAATGGAATATATTTCCAGATTAGACCTTAAGGACGCCGGCCGACTAAAAAAACGCTTTCGCCATCCCAGGACAACCCCTTTACCAATTTAAGGTCATGCCTTTTGGGCTCTGCAATGCTCCTCAATGCCTGTCCCGATTAATGAGCAAAGTGCTGCCCCACCACCTACAGGACCGTGTATTCGTCTGCCTTGACGATTTGTTGATCACATTTCGCTTTTGGAAGAAGCTGCGAGCCGGTTATCCAGGGCGGGGTTAACCATCAACGTGGAGAAGTGTCAATTCCTGTTCAAGGAGACGGATTACTTAGGCTATGTAGTGGGTGTGGGAGGATTGCGACCTGATGCAGGCAGAGTGAGGAGTATTACAGAGTGTCCCTTAATTTCGTTACAGGACCTGAAATTCTAAGAAAAGTTATTTAAAATGCTCTGGAAAGAGCACGTCCGGTCGAAGCAAACAATGGGCACAAACACAGAAACAAAAACGTTATTCATTAAATAAATCATAACGTTAGTTATGCGCCACCCTATACATATGGAAAAATTGTTGGATCCGATTAATTATATTTATCCACCGCCCGATGCTGAAAGTAAGAGTTCTGCCTATTGTTGGAAACCTTAAAACCTAACTAATCTCATATTGAACAGCTGATTTAGCAATGCGGAAACTGAATTATGTATTTATCTAAATTTTCCAATTCCCAAATGAACGTACGAGTAATAAAAAGTTTTCAATTATCTTTGGTGCCAAAATGCAATTAACTGAAAAAAACTTTTTTTTTTTGATTTTATTGTGATTCTCTCCGACCAGTGTGGTGTGACAACAACAAGTAAGCGTGCTTAAAGAAGTGTAACCAAATAACTAAGATTTTTTTACAAATTGATTTTTTTTTGTTTATTTTTTTATTAAAATTTGTCTTATTACATAATAAAAAATAAAAAAAATAATTAAAAATAAAAATTGATCACAAATAGTTACATAATATTTTGTTAGTTGCAATTACAAATCGTGTACACAGAAAGTTCTGCATCGAGCTAAGAATACTTAAAGACTATAGACTTATAGTACAAAGAGGAGGAGGTGGAGGTAAAGGTGTATCTAGGTATAAAAAATGGTCACGGAAAATTGCTTTTAAAACCGATTTTGCATTTTAATGAAAATCAGTCAATGGGATTAAAAAAAACTTTCGTTTTTACTTTTTTTTGTAGTTTGGTTTTTGGTCAATTGAAACGTAATTCCTAATTGCTATTTATTTGGCTTTTGGGACAAAAACAAAATTATGTAAGCCGGACGCACACGTAATGTTTTAAGAATTATAAAAGAAATTAGAAATACAATAGAATTTAACTAGTGGGGAGATAAATTTTACTATGGTGTGCCCATTCAAATTTCACGTCGGCGGCTTAAGTCGACTGCGAGAATTGATGTTTATACTCGATAGATCGTTTTGGTGAATCTTCACTGCTGCTATCCATTATTTTATACGAAATGGTTCGCTTAAATGTTTGCTTCGCTTCTCCATCGTTCTCGTGTATATTTTCGGGGCTAAGGCTATCGTCATCCTTATTGATCACCGTTTTACGTACCAAAACTTTTTTCATTTTTGGTGCGGCCAATGAGGCAACAAGCGGGGTTGTTGTTGTTTCAATGTTTGACGATGCTTTATCGGAATCTTGAGCCGCACCATCATCGTAGTCTTGTACGTGTGCGGCCTGTTTTAAATTTGTTTGTGCACCTGCGGGGTCCTTTGATTTACCATCCTCGTAGTATCGTTTCGACTCTTCGTACACTAATCGGGATTTTTTTGGATTATTGTCCGAGATGTACATGCATTCCTCGTAGTTTACACCATGCTTGTCCTTGCATTGGTAACATGTTAAGGCACCTTTAGCTGACTTACTACATTTTGACCAGTCTTTTTGGCTGAATTCGGCGAGCACTTTATCAACATCTTTAGTTGGTTGGTATTCGGGTACGAATTCGTATTCATCGTCTGCTTTTTTTAAGTTCTCTGATTTTTTACTATTTGGGAATACATGGGAATAATAGGATTCAAATGTTTTTGGTTCCCCTTTCGGTTTTTTGTACTCCTCGCTGCCGCCATACAAAAATGGATCTAAACCAATAACGTCACGTTGTAAACGACTTTCCTCGGCTTGATGGGCATCGGGAGCGTTAACAATTGGTTGTGGTTGAACAATAGTGGTTGTGAGACCGGCCGATTTCTTTTTGCCATTCTTCGCGCTCTTTTTATCGTTCGATCCATTGCGTTGAGGATCTTTTTTGCTGTCGTAACTCCTTTCACGGACGAAGGCGTACTTTTCATGATCTGGATTCGATGAATATGAACATGATTCCGAATTGGCCCCCGATTTAGGATCATGACACACTTGACATTCCATATTTTTCTTGATGACGAGTTTACAATTTCCTGGATTTTTTTTAATCTCGGACGCTTGCTGATCGCTCAACTGTTTTATGCGTTGATAATCGTCGGAAGGATATTTAAACTCGTAATTGGTTGGATGATACTCCTCAACATCCTTTTCATTGTTGTCACCTTGCTTCTGGGTTTGTTTCGTGTAAGCTTCGTGTCTGCGTTGTTGCCGTTCAGCTTCTTCATTTCCACTATCGGTATCATCTTTAATCGACGTGTATTTTGAGTTTTGTGACGCCAACGGATCATGATCCTGTTTTGGGAAATTCTCATTCAAAAATCGTTGATATGTATTATCGTAATCGGATTTGGCGTCATCTTTTACCGTCGCCCGTTTATACCGTGGCAACGTTAGATCAACCTCCTCGGGTGAAATGTAATAATGTGAGTTGACGATTTCTGGCTCAGAGCGTATCGCCCGAAGTTTTTCCAATTTTGGATGCGCTACGCCATCGTAGGTTTTATAGTGTTCGAAATTATCTTCGTTTGAAATGGATTGTGATCGCTCACTATTTTCAAATGGTTCGTGTTCAGTCTCCTTGAAATAATCAATTTCGTCATTATATTCAAATCCTTGTATCGGTATTAAGAGTATTAATCCACAAAACAGGATCATAAGTTCATCACTTGGCTAAAATCGCACAACAATAAAAAAACAAAAATTCATTTTTAAGAACAATTTGCACTGAATCACTTTTAGGTTCACTTGAGTTGTAACACTTACCTTCATTTTACGTTTTATTCGGCAGCCTCTTGATTTGAATAACAAATTCGAACTGAAAATAATGTCAATAGAATGTCGCTTTTATATTCAGATCATTTGAGTGGAACTGGAAATTAGAATTCGATTTTTTTTTTAGTTTTTATTTGTAATTTCTATCGTTTGTTGTGCGAGTGGTTGAATTGAAATTGAAAACACCAGAAATACTTGTGTTTACAAAAAATCGAATTTCTATTGTAAGTAATTACAAATTGTTGTTATTTTCTTATGGTTTTGTTGTTGTTCTTGTTGTTGGATCGTTTAGGTAACGCTGGGTTTTTTATGTAGACGCGGAAGAATTTGGTTTTCGTTTTTTTTTATCTTAACAAGGGGGCAAATTATTATAGATATAAGCCGTACAGTAGCTTAATGGTGTGTATAAAGTATAAACAAACATAATTTCGAAGAATGCGAATCCAATGGTTGTGTGAGATTTTATAGCGGCCCTAATCGGTTTAAAATATGGAATAGTTGTGCAACTTCATATAATCAATTGGTACATGTCGATATCTGTACTGTGCGCAGTCGAGTTGCTGTAAAAAACTGGAAACCGTAATTGCCAGTGTGATCGTAAGAATTGGTCTGTAGTCAGCCGATCCGAAGCTACCGTAGTACTCCGAACAGAGTCGGTTAATATTGTTTACAGTCCTTAACCATTTTCGCGATGGTCACCGGATTGTGCAATACAGAGTTTTACTATCTTCAAGAATAATATTTTCATCTAAAACGGCGAGATTAGAAGCATTAATTCCACTGCAGCCGTGGACAGCAGTAGATCCTAAATTCCGAATCTAATTCAGAGTGTGACCTGTAACCCATATTGTTTTCTAAAGGGTGGTTAAATTTTAAGGGCCGATGTTGATTTTGAATAAAACACAAATTATTTAGGAAATTATTGTCAATTCTTTTTATTACGATAATATGGTATGATTCAATTATGAAGTCCAACGGTGTCAAATCACATAATCTTGGCGGCCAATTGACATCGCCACCACGTGAGATAACACGGCCATTGAATTTGTCGCGCAAAAGAGCCATTGTTTCGTTAGCTGTGTGGCAAGTGGCACCGTCCTGTTGAAACCACATATCGTCCACATCCATATCTTCCAATTCGGGCCATAAAAGTTCGTTATCATCTCACGATAGCGAACACCATTCACAGTAACTGACTGACCGGCCTCATTTTGGAAAAAATACGGCCCGATGATGCCGCCAGCCCATAAACCGCACCAAACAGTCACTCTTTGTGGGTGCATTGGTTTTTCGACAATCACTCTTGGATTATGATTCGCCCAAATGCGGCAATTCTGGTTATTGACGAATCCACTGAGGTGAAAATGTGCCTCATCACTGAAGATGATTTTCTTCGAAAATTGATCATCCACTGTTGCCATTTCTTGCCACCATTCTGACCATTGACGACGTTTAGAATGGTCAAGAGGCTTTAGTTCTTGAGTCAATTGCACTTTATAAGCGTGTAAATGCAAGTCTTTATGCATAATGTTCATCAACGACGAGCGTGAGAGGTGCAATTGTTGGGCACGACGACGAGTTGAGGTGGACGGCTCTTCAGCCACACTATCGCGAACAGCAGTAATATTTTCTGCTGTACGGACTGTACGAGCATGCACTGGTGTTTTAAAATCTCCTACAGACCCGGTTTGCTCGGTTTGATTGTACGCACATTTGGACGATTAAATTGACCGAAAAAAATCACGAAGTGCACGATATGCATTTTGATTTGAACGCCCATTTTCATAATATGCCTGAATAACTTTAACGCGTTGCTCGATTGTATATCTTTCCATGGTTCAAATTGAGTTAGTCTGAAATTACGAAATGTCAAATTAAATGCAGATAAAAACTTGACGTTTAGGTGTGGTTCACATTCAACGTCGGCCCTTAAAATGTAACCACCCTTTAGTACAAAAGGAACTGATGGGTTATTTCACACATCAATGCACCTTAGTCTAAAAGCGAATGAGCAAACTATTCTTAAAATGAAAGACGGCAGCGGGAGAGTTATGTTCATTTTTGCGTCGGTGTCCAGCGATACGGCGTCGTCTCCTTTACGGAGTGGCCGATTCATACAATGTCCGAATGATACTTACCAGTTTTCTAATCTCTCCCTAGATTTTGTGATTCTTGGTCCTAGACTTTCTAGCAAGACCTACTTGGTCGTTTACCTCGGTACTCACATATTGATAGAGACGTACGTGAAATCGATTCTCGATTTTCCTACTCCAAACTCTTGGCGGCTCTTTGTGAAGCTTTACTCCATCTTCCTTTATGGTTAATCGAGTTATTTTCGTTTTGTTCTTGAATGGATCCATCATGACTATTCTATTTCTACTGGACCCTTTATCTGATATAATGGCCAAGCTTGCCACCAGTAGTAATAGGGTTTTTACACCTGGGAGCTGCTTGTTTTCTCACTGCAGTCGCCGGTAGGTTTACGTCGGTAATAGTTTCTTCTCTTAACAAATTTATGCTGCTACCAGAATGGTCCACTGGTAAATTGTTTTAGTGATAGATGGCTCTGATAATAATCGTTTTAGTTCACTCAATGGCCACTTTGTGAAATCGTATGCCGTGGTAAAATAAACGACTTGGAATGCAGATCATCGCAACGAGAAGTGACACACGCAGCGTTTCAACGAGTTTCACACATTGAATTACCCCATTGTATCACAATTTGGTTTACACTGGGTTGCGATTAATTTACTTCGAGTAATACAGACCTGCCTCTATATGGGACCGGAGCCCGCAAACTGATTGTGATGGCATCTACCTAGACGTAAAAAAGGAGCTCGTAACCTAGCACAATCCTGTAGTCAGTAGCTGGCAGTTATAATTGGTTTGTCAAATTTGTGCATCCATTCGGACAAATGCATCCATTCGGGTCCACCTTTATGCATACATCGCCAATGATGTAACCTACATTATTTAGCTCTGAGAATGAATTTACTTTTTCGATGTTTATTGTTAGATTGAACTTGTGCCACTAGAAACTAACTTGGTAAATTAGGTCACGATGCTCCCCGGTCCTTAAAGTAAATATCCCCGAACCTACAAACCGGTCTTTAGGAAATCGCAAATGCTGTTTCACGACAAATAATATTTCTCAGATCAACACTAGAAATTTTTTTGTTATTTTTCAATCTATCCACAAAATTAGTGATTCACAATAAGGGAAATGTGTCGTTCACGTTTCGAGAGCTTTCCCAATATGCAATGCCGACGGAATTCCGTTTACATTCGCGCTCAAAATCCACACTCTTCCTATGGAAAGAAACATGTAAAATACACGAAAATCCATACTACTCGCCAAAGAAAAGTGTCACAAAAATTCCGGTGTCGGTGTGAATCTCGACTAAAAAGAGAAAAAATCCAAAGTGGAAATAAGGTGGAATTTCGTCGGAACCTCGAGTATATTCCATATATATTTACATACTAATTTAACACACTTTATTGCACGCAAATAGAGCAGATTTCCATAGCACTTTTACATGAAATTAATTATAATTTTCTATTTAAATTAAAAAGAACTATTTGTTGTAATTTTTATTCAGATATTCAATACATAATTCTTTTTTATTTAAATTTTAAATATCCGCCACTTGTTAGTTTTCACACAGCATCTTAAAAAAATAAAACAAGACGTAAAAATTTTTGAGTTGATATATAAATGGCGATGCCATTGCAAAACTGTTTTATTACCTCTTTAGCCCAACCCGATCGCAACCACTTAATACCATTATTTTATATGTAAACTAAATAAAATTAATGTTACTATAATAATTAAAACTCATTAAAATAAAACACAACAAGAGAAAATAAAATAAACAAAAAGTGCATGCACAATCGTCTGCGTATTCACCCGCCGACTTGTGACATGAAACTGAACATAAAATATACAACTAAAAATTATAAAATAAATAAATAATATTACCGCGAAACAGAATGAGAAAGAAAATTATTTTTCTCCAAAATCGATATTTTTGTGTCTTTGATATTTTGTAGTACGGAATTTAGTGTGGAATTGGAGCTGTTTTTTCCACACTGTGGAAAAATTGCATACTGGGTTGATATTAAGTCGGTACCCAATAAACAAAAATTTGTAATTCAACCCTATAATCCAAAATCTGATATGGCAACAAAGTCGACAAAAAGTTGTCAGATTGGGTCGAATTTTTTTTGTAAAGTTGTCTTATTGGCAAATTATATCTGTTTAATGAACAGTGTGGAACAGTTGGATTGGTAGACAGAATTTTTCTTAAGCGCGAAGTTTCCGAGACCCATTCTCTCACAGAAGCGCCTCCACGAATTTCTTTGCGCCTTCCTTATTTCCCTTTTGTACACTCTGAGGCTTTCCTTATAGAAGTCCCAGTCTTGACTGTCTCTAGATCTTTTCGCTCTATTAAAGGCAGACCCACAGACCTTCCGGCACTCCGCAAGTGCCGTGTTCCACCAAACAGGTTTTCGCTTCCCCCTAAGCTTTGTTAAAGGGCAGGCTACCCTCATAGAGGTATTGCAAGCCCTAGTTAGAGTGTCCACCATTGAATCCAGTTCACTTCCCGTGTCGGAGAGTCCTGGAACTCTGGGTTTCTGAACACGTATTGTTTTGTAATGTTGAGATTAAGTTTAAACGTTAAGTATCGATGGTCGGAGAAGGAATGCTCCTTCGCCACCCTCCATTCCCTGATCATCGGTGAAATAAATTCGGAGACCAGAGTAATATCCAGAACCTCCTGTCTATTACTAATAATAAAGATGGGTTCCTGGCCTATATTGCTAATAGTGAGGTTAGTTCTTAAGAGAAAATCAAAAAGTAACTCACCCCTGTCATTTATATTCGAGCTACCCCAGATGGTATGGTGTGCGTTGGCGTCGCACCCCAGGATAACTCCCACCTTCCTTCTATCTGCGTCAGCAACCAGTGCCCCCAGTATGTCTGGCGGCACTGGCATCTCCCGGTCCATATACGCGGCTGCAAACCAGAATCTTCTCCCCTCCGTCTCTAATGTCCCCATTACTATACTGTGGAAGTAGAAAAACATTTATGTTATTTCCCACCAATATACATGATCTGCTCTTTTCAGCCCCACAAGCATAAAGAAGGGTGTAGCCCTTCGCTCGCAGACCGCAGATCTTATTATTCTTGATCCAAGGTTCTTGGATCAGCACTATCTCCTCGCCTGACTTAGCAAGTCTGAGAAGTAGCGCCGCCGAAGCCGCCTTAGTGTGATGTAAGTTTATCTGCACAAACCTAATCATTGATAACAGTATTCACTTACCTTAATTGCGACAGCAGTGCTGCGTCGGTTATACGGACCCGACGGAGTCGACGGTATCCTCCGTCTCACTCCCTCCGCAGTCCCTAAAACTAAGGAGATCCACATCTCCCCTCTCGGAATCCGATGTATCCCTCATCCCCCTGCCAAGGGATAGTCGGTCCCTAAGTCCGCTAGTCAGCCCCTCACTCGGGTTCACCACTAGCGGCAGTGTCTCCCCTGAAGAGATACTGCTCCTCGCGGTTCCCATAGCAGGCTGGACCTCCTCTACCCCCTTCTCGGGTTCTGCAGTATCTGATTTGACTTCGACCTCATCCTTTCTGAACACCTTAAGTGTCACAGAACCGAAGCCGAAGTTTATAACCCCTTTAGTTTTTGACAGGGGAGCCAGGGATTCCTTATTTTTCACCATAATTGATGATCTTAAATTGCCCTTAGGCTCCTCCTGCTTCACAATCTTCCAATTTCCTGTCGGAAGATCCGGGTTGCAAACCTGGATAATCCTCAGGGATTCATCCAGGCTTGCCGGCTCCGTGGGGAGCTCTTGGTCTTGGTCTGCTAGGTATTTCTTCCTTGGGAATTGCCTTGAGCTTAGCTCCTGGCCATACCTCGCCTACCTCCTCGATCGCCTTCCTATACAAGAAGTCCGACCGTTGATCCGCGCACGCGGTCAGCTTCAGCCGTCGCTGATACCAACCCGCGTCCCTGCAAACTGGCGGTGGTCCTGGATGTTGTCCAAGGACTCGGAGGAATACGAGGTTCAGTGCATTAAACACCAACCTCCATTTTTCCCCGGTGATGCTCCCATCTTCGTGACTCTCGTCCACGACGGCTAGCACCACCTCCCCCTCCTTCACAACGTCGCTGAAGAGCTTAGGCCCCTTCCTCGACTGTTCCCCCTGGAGCTTGGCCCGTTTTCTTTCGGCATCCAAACTCTCCTGCTCTTCCTCTCCAGACCTCTGTCTATTCGACCCAAGATCTTCTTTCTGAGCCTTGCTAACATTGGCGACGCAGCTCTCCGCCCACTCCGCTCTCCGCCTCTGTTCCTCCGTCCACTGCTCCTCCGGGACTGTAGCCAGTCTATCCAAGGCACGGTAGGCCGAACGCCTTGCCCGATACCTTCGAACCGAAGGAGCAGTGACTTTCTCCTTCTTGCCGCTACCACTAGTTCCTGGCTTGCAAGCCTCGGAACCAGTTTTAGCCCCACCGACGGCTGGAGTCACAGACCCCCCCGTCTCCTCCAGCATTTGAGAAGTGCTGGCCACTTCTTTTTGTTTTTTTGTCCATAATGTGTTCCCACGAGTATCGGAGAAATAGATGGTCCGCCCGTGTAGAGATCCGTATACACGGGTAAGGCTAAATACAACTGGAGGTCGCCAGGTATCCAGAGGGCTCCGTTCAAGACTGGGTTTTGTTAAATGGGCCCCCAGCCTAGTCGATCATCAGCACGGGTCGCGTAACACCTTAATCCAGCCCATTGGCTCGCCGAGCGCCTCGCCCCTCCACGCCCCAGTCCTTCTCTCACATTCACCTACTCATTCCGCCATTCACATGGAATCCCAACCCAATAGGACCCATTTCATACAGGGGATTACCATTTATAGGGTTCCCTACTCACTACTTGAAGACCCGGGGCGCATTGAGACGTGACGCTCAGTTCACCGTGGTTTGTGGTTTTTTATTCGATTAACACATCAAAAAATACATCAGCTCCTAGCAAAACGTCTATTTTATTTGGTTTGTAAAACTCCGGATCGGCTAATTGTAATTCCGGGCTGACCTTATTTTATTTAATTGGTTTGGTTGGTAATAAACTTGTTATGTTACCAATGATATGAGCTGTGACGTTTAATGTATAGTGCTTATCTATACGGGATAGATATGGAAGCTTGACTTCGTTCAACGCCTAGGCGTTGAGCGCAATGTTCGGTTACGAATGAAGTTTGCGATTCCGAATCTAAAAGTACTCGAAATGACTGGAGATCTCCGGTACGTGATCTAATGTATATAATAGCAGTTGGCAGTTGGTTGCTTATTGGACGAATGTGGTGGTTCAACAAGATGGTCTTTTTCATTAGTCGATTGAGCTTTAACAGAATTAAGCCTTGGTTTATTACCGGAAGGATCATTAATTGACACATGATGACTGATTGTGTTTCACTTTGGCCTGGATGAAGCAGAGTAAGGTGACGTCTATTGCAAATCAGACATGATGTTTTGCTGAAACATTTTCTCGTTGTACGATCCTTTTTCAAACAGTTTCGACATGAATCCATTTCATCCACTAATTTCAATCTCGCATCTAACCCTTGGTTTTTAAAGACCGGACATCTGAACAATGGATATTGCTGTTTACAAACGAAACATTTTAAATTGTTGTTAGAACTCGAAGACAGAAACGATTTTGTAGTTGGTTTCACGGCGTGCCTTTTAGATGTTGCTTCGCAAATTTCTAGAGCATCACATCTTTTATTTAAAAATGCGAGTAAATATGCGAACGTACGAAAATTCGTACCGACTAACTCGTTTGCCCACAATTGCTTAGATTCATTATCGATTTTACTAAGTTGGTCGAAAAATGTTTGAGTGAGCGATGTCACAACTGGAGTCATTTTAATGTAACGACTACATAATTTGTCGCATGCTTCAGAATAATTATTTTCAGTGATGGTAATATGAACGAGGCCCAATATCTGTAATCCCCAGAAAAATTTTCTTTTTGGATTTTTAGTAATTCGTACTTGTTGTGATGTATTCACTCCTTCATAAAATGCCGTTTGCTGGTCGATAAACTGCTCCAAGATTGTGTTCAAACCATGTGGGGCATTAACTTCATTTCAACCTTGACCTTGATTGTTAATAGCTGTAGTTAATAATGCTCGTGTTTTGTAGATCTGTTGATCCACTTTGTCGGTGAATGGTTTATACGTAGGAAATTCAAATAACTTAACCTCCTATTCATTGAAAGTTTGGTATCTAACCTCCAAAATATCAAGCCGACCTTTAATATCTTCAATGTTAGTGTCTGCATTTAACTCTTCTGCAAATCGCAGAATTTGAATAATTTGATTGTGAGCGCGATCGCGAAGTCGTGCTAATCTCTTCATTGTAGTTTCACGAAAAATAAAAGCACTTTATCACACTTGATTACTGCACTTTAATTTAAAGTTCAATATTATGAATAAAAGTTCCGCACAGTAGATACAATTAATTACTCGTGTTTGACTGTTTAACGTTGTAATAGTAGTATGCTTAAGATAAAAATTCTACTTATCTGTTTTCTGTGGGAAATTCCCCGGTCCCGGCCCATACCTCTACTGTTTGTTTCTCTGCTTCCCCATTCGATGACCCAATCATTGAAGTCATCAGTTATCACCAAACAGTTTCAATTTTTGAAGTACTTTCAATTCCTTTGCTCTATTCCCAGCGTTTTATGGTATGCTGGGCATTCAAACCTAAGTACGTGTTTATTGTTGCCTATGGACCTCTCTTCATATAGCATGCATTTTGAAACTTTCTGACATCTCTCGTATCTCTCTCCTCCACACTTTTACAGTTTACTACCCAATATCCGAAACCGTGGCATTTAAAGAATCTAGTCACCTTTGTTTTCTTCTGAATCCGGCAAAGAAATCGATTACTGCCATTCGTATTCCGCGATAAGCATTTGTAAGTGATTTGGCAGCCCAAACCTCTTTTACTCAGCTATTATTGATTAATGTTAAGCTAAAGGCTGACCCCTTGAAAACACCCTTGGCAGAATCGAATAGGAAAACACGTTTCTGCTTAAGGGCACTCCTTTGGATCTGCGGGTAGGCCTGTATTATTACAGTAGATGGTTTTGTTAGATGCATACAAAATTTGAAATTGAAATGTACTCGTACCTAAACCACTTAGGAAGATAGCATGAGAAAACCAACCATTTATAAATAAACAACAGCATTTTAGGAGCCAAACCCCAAAATTTCCCAAATAGTGTTCTGCATTGCGAAAAATAGCAGGAGATTTTTGAAGTTTACGTGAGATGAGAAGGGACAGACAGTTTACGGATGATCTTCGCCCATTAAAGTCCTAGGTTGGTCTTAAATGGATTTTTTTTTTTACTGCCGGACATGTGCGTTTATTCAGGGTGAATGTTACATGTGTTGATTTACATTCATTCATTCGTCCTTATCCGCCAAGTTTTTAACCAATCTTCTATTTTGTGCAGATGTTCTTGTAATTCTCTCGATGCTGTTTGAGGATTTTTGTGTGAAAACAATATAGCTGTGTCATCGGCAAAAGTTGAAGTGATTATGTTTTCAGTTATTGGTAAGTCAGCGAACAACAAGTTAACATACTCCTGCCTTTATCTCGGTTAAATCAGTAGTGGCCGTACTTTGTTTCACCTGGAACATCCTTTGGGCTAAGTAGTTTTCAAGAATTGCATGAAATCGTCTAGGCAGAAGAGTTTTAATTTTGTAATTTAATCCTTCATGCCATATTTCGTCGAAAGCTTGCGCAATATCCAAGAAAACTGCCGAGCAATATTTCTTTTCTTCTAAGGAGAGCTTAATTGTGTTTACAATTCTGTGCACCTGTTCTATATTGTGCCGTGCTGCTCTCTAAATCCAAATTGGTGATCTGGTATAATGCGACCTACAGTTAATATAGGTATTAGTTCTTCTAGTAGCATCTTTTCAAAGAGCTTTGAAATTATCGGAAGTAGGCCTGTACGACGAGACTTGGGTTTCGTCTTTACCTGGCTTAGGAATCATGATAATTTGAGATATTTTCCATTTTTGGGGAAAGTATCCACATCTCATAATCGCATTAAAAATATATGTTATATATTTTATGCATCTATCGGGTAATTCTTTGATCATTTTTCCAGTTATTAGATCATGGCCTGGAGCTTTCTTAGGATTTATCCTGTTTTTGATAACCGTTTTGACGCATTTCCATTTAAATTTTACTGGATTAGGGTTCGACTCGTCCCTCGTAAACTGTGGTAGTACGCAGTCATTATTTTTTTCGTTTGGAGTGAACACTTTTTGTAGATGGTTAGAGAAAGCGATAGCCTTTTCTAAATAACTTCTGGCCCAATGACCATCTGGTTTCCTTACCGGTGGGTTCGATAGCTCTGGACTTTCTAAATTTTTTGCTGCCTTCCACAATGAGTAATCTGTTTTCTCTGTTGCTGTGAGCTCACTTAGGTAATTCTGCAATCCAAGATTGTGTTCTTCCCGTATTGCTTCTCTTAGAGCTTTAATAGCTCTATTTAATTTCCATTTATGAAAAGGAGATTGGTGCAGCTGCCATAGCCGCCGAGTCGCCTGCTTATCTTGACTATTTTTTCCGAATTTTTGTACTCCGCTACTCTTTTTTTGCAGCCATTTCCATTATTTGTCTTAAGTTTTCTATCGCGGCATCGATATCTACAGAACCCATTTCGTTAGTTTGTTTGTTAAACGTTGGGGTGGTATAGTTTTTAATGCTTGCGTACTTAGTGTTACGATTATTGGTGAGTGATCTGATGATAAATCATAACAGTCAACGACTTGAGCATTGGTGCGTGCTATTCCTCGTATTACACAGAAATCTATTAAATCAGGAATTTTCTTTCTATCGGTAGGCCAATAAGTGGGATGTCCAGATGATAAATAATCTAGGTTTTTCTCGTTTATTGCTTCGTAGAGTTGCTTGCCCTTGGGTGACGTCAACCTCGAACCCCATTGCACATGTTTAGCGTTGTAATCACCTCCTGCTAGAAATTTGATTCCCAACTGATTAAAGTAGTTGATAAATTGCTGTTTTTTAATTGGATGTTTCGGTGGACAGTAAACAGCCGATATTACAAATTTCCCAGACCATTCGTCCAAACAAATAGTTGTAGCTTGGATGTGATCTTTAGTATAATTCTGGAGCTCGTAGTGCTTTAACCTTCTTTTTATCAAGACTGCGGTGCCGCCGTGTGCTTTTCCATCCGGATGTTTGGTGTCATAAACGGAATAGCCGGTAATATTATAAAAATTGTGTTTGGTGAAGTGTGTTTCAGATATTAACATGATGTCTATATTTTGTTCGATAAGAAAGGTGTGTACCTCAGCTTTATGTTGCGGAAGCCCGTTCGCATTCCAAATAGTTATTTTTAGAACTGTCAATTTTGATTCTTAGCTATTATTTGCATAAGCGTATTCATATTTTGCATCATCATGCTCATTTGCCTTTCCATCATCGTCATGAAACTTTGGATGGTCTCGGTTAATTTAAATGGATTTAAGTGCAAATCCTTCTCAAGGCACCACTTCACATCCATATTAAGATGTTTACCTGAAAATGTAATGGCTAGGTCATTCTGCTTAGCCCTGAACATTGAAGCCAGATAGAAGTAGTTTAACAAGAAATTCAATATTGATGGAAGTGCATACGAGGAACTCTTTATCATTAAGCAACAAAATCAGAGTTGCCACTGTCGCCAGAAGTACTACGAGTCGATCTTAGATTTTTTATATTCTTTTGAGCTGATTTTTTGTACCTTTTCGAGATCAGAAAACCAAAATGGCTTGTTCCGTGTGATTTTTAATGGTAATAAGAGACAATTTTTTTTCAAAAGCTACTCTGATTGCGTTTGTTAAAGACGACACCATTGAAACTAGCAGAGGTTCGAGCTCAAAAGAGAAAGATTCCCAGTATTTTAGTTTAGTTTTTACGGTATTTTACAAACTGTGGTGGACACATTCCAATAGCATAATGATGGACATTGTGTACAAACCAATATCAATTGACTCAGTCTAACGCAGCCTTTGTACAACATTTCGAGCTTAGTAGTGCTTAGATAGATTAAGAGAGACAACCCCCCATTCAAACTGCCCATAACGTGTTACGAGCATTGGAATCTTTGTCTACCGCCAGGGGTAACTGTTTATCCCTGTTCCATGCAACAGGTTTCTAAAACTGTTTCGAAGGTGAACGTGAAATATTGACGATACTATCAGCTTTTTTGCAGGAATTGAACGATTCGAGGATGACAATCACAGCCACAGCGTCAGCTGAGCTACAGCCATGAACGAGAGTTGCACTAATATGTGGATAATAAAAATGCAGGATATTAACCCCAACAAACATCACCATGAAGCTCGTAAATCTAGAAGAGCCGATTCGGACTATGAAATATTATAGAAGGACTTCCGACCAACAACACATTATAAACAATCGATTAGCGATTAGAATGTAGCAGAATAGGTTCCGCAGATTTGCCAATCGTTAATTTGCAATTATCCTAGATCAGTTTGATGTTTCAGCCTCGGTACAGAGCCGCCTACGCCGCGGTCGATCTAAGTAGCTTAATTCTGAAGCATTACTTTACACCGAGGCAGCTTGTGCTTTATTGAACGAGTTCATCTGCCTTTGAATTCCTCGTACTATTAAGGTGGATGCGATGAATCTTTTCTTACACGGGCATGGTTCTGAAATTTGACCGAATACTTAATCGACATTATCAAATTCGGCCTATAGAATAAATTTGGTCTAATACTAGAATTTTGCGGTTATGCTGAATGAAGCTGGCCTATTAAGGGTACTTTTCTTTAGGTGGATGGCGTTGAGCCCGCAATTACTAGACGATAATTTTCTACTTAATTGTGGATCCTATTTTACCTAATGGTTATATGTTTCTTAAAATAAGGCATGATGTGCTCTCTTACAGGATCAAAAAAACGATAAAGTGAACGAATAAGCCTTTCTAGTCTCAAATCCGTTTATAAATTGGCGAATAATTCAATCTTCTCAGATAACCCTGGTCCTCGAAAAGAAAACCTCGTTAAAACAATCCTCAATTCGAGATGAGACACATGTGTCGAGAAATAAATTGCTATAATTTGAACAATTATGTCATTTGCACTCTGGTGAGCGCTTGTAACATTTACAACAAAAACCATGAGCACAGTATTCCTGCAAATGAATTAATTCCTATGGACTATATCAGCTGTAAATGGTCTGAATACACCAGTTCCGTATCCACAACAATGTCCTTTCGACACCCGAGCGGAGCAACAAAGAAATACTCAGCGTTTTTTGAAACAATCAGACCTTTACCTCTATGATTCAGAGGCCATTCAGATAACTCTAACCGGTTTAAATGAAATACAAACTCTTATCTCCCATTGAGATCGGCCCAAGTACCTTGAATTACAAAAGAATTAGCCTCAGATGAAAATGCGGTTGATAAACAACGGTCTCGTTACAGTGATACGTTGACGCTATCAGGTTGGCAATCATCGACCAAAGCTGCGAGTTCAATCTAGAAACGACTCAAATGTTGCGGTCTAAGACCCCATCATGGGTGTGATAGCGGACCAGCACAAATGTTGTTATCCCAAATTGTTCTTGCTACAGCATGAAGAATGATTAGTTGGCCGTTAACTGGGCGGAAGCCAATGCTGAAGCTATGGGAAATTGCAAACTTAAAAATTATTAAATATCACAAGGTCTCTCGCCCCAAAATTGTCTCCATTTACAAAAACAACAACCATCCCCATCTAACCTAAAATAGCGAAGGACCTCAATGGTCCACGCAAAAGTAGTCCCACCTAATAAACAAAACAAGTCGTCATGTTTGATGGAGCAGGTTAGAAGAAGGCCATCTCCAACAGCATCAAATCTAGCCCCTTAGTTCTTAAAGTTAAGAATATCACGGCACGCACACTAGACCAGGAAAAGAGTTTAAAAGCACACACTGTCCCCATCGAGACCTAGGCAGCCTCCGTAAAAACATTGAGAACAGAGGGCTCTGTGGAACCACTAAACGACAGAGTGTGAGGTGCGTTCACAATAATCTGGATGTACGTCTAAACTGCACCATACTGTTATTTCGCTCCGTCGCACATTCAACTATCAATAAGTATCAGTAGTATCATCACCAAATGGTCAGTAAAACGATGGCCATGAACCCTCTGGATCCTTTAAAGTCTGCCGGACGGCCACCAATGATAACGTTGGATCTACGGCTTTTCTGGTCGATTTTAAAAATTTTAGTAGGCGAGCAGTACTTGGTGCGTAACTTTCAAAAAGGTCAACTCTCGCCTCTAGAGAGCTCAGTGGCAAATCAGCAAGGCCTATTTCGACCTTGACTCAATTTCTATTTGAACAACACAAAAATTTTAGATAACTACATCAGGAATTACCGCGCTACATCGCGTTGAAATTTTGAAAACGTGTGATTGATAGCACCATATCATCACTTGTTCAGATAAAAAATTCGACACTGTAGATCAGGTCACTGCACCACGCGGTAATAACAATACTTTGCGATTATGAGTCTTTCCGTGCTACTGGTGCCCTTGGTTTATCATCTTCACTCGTTTTTTACAATTTTAGCTCGACTGTACCGAACCAATAGCTATAATCACACTTTTGGACCTTACAAGTGAAACTAGTGATTTTCTACCAACTTGGCAATCTTCTAGCTGGTTTGCTTCTACATCTGGATAGCCATTTGAAGCATTTTCATAAAAAGGCACTTCATAAAAAGGCTTGGTTACAATTTCCTGTATCCTAGTTTTATTCGCCTCCATAGACGATTTCTCTTGAGATTTGTATTAATCCGCCCTGCTTCGGGTCTGTGGTTTATTTAGACAATGAGAGATTATCATTATACTTGTTTTAGTTTCTAATATGGACACCGCAACTATACCGCGGTGCTTATTCGTATGTCCCGTTTAATTACCATGGAGGCCAGTCCAAAATGACAGTCCTCCCAGTAGTTTTACTCGAATGTTGAAGAGAGTCAGGTTTTCCGGTTTTGTTGTTGTTGCTTTTTTGTATAGTCCAACTACGTTTCAATGGTAGCGGGTACGTCCATTATGCAAAAATCCAAGGCCACCAGGTATCCGTATACATTCCTCCTTGCGCGTAACTAAAGAACCAACCAATTCATAAACTGAAATATTTTATTTAACAGGAACTGCATCCAGTTGCCATATACTTTAAGAAATAATCTTGTGAGAACTACAAGCAGTATTGATTCGCCCAGTTAATTGCAGCACAACACGAGATGGCAGAGCCCCTTAGGCCCAACCTAAATGGTGAGCCAACCGAATTACTTAGCATATAATTCGAATCGTAAATACGACAATATATCAAGCCATATCACAATTTCCAGATAAAAATTTAATTAATTATTCGTTTATTTTTTACAGGATACACCAAATGCACAGCGGATCGGAAAATCGTGAGAAAATGGACACCGTCATCTTAACTTTCTTGTCCATCGAGGACAGTCGAAGTAAATAAGATATTTACACGGCAATAATTTTGATCAATTTGTAACGTAAATTGGTTGTATTCTTTACTGACTAATTTAGTCTGCGACATGTCGATCATGGTTGGCACAATGGGCTCACCTTTCGTATTCTCGCCTGTTTGTTGTTCTTCAACTTCGCACCGTCTTCATTCACATTCTGATCATTTGGCAATGCTTTCTTTTTCGGTTCTTGATATTACTTTATGTGAGGTTGCCGTTATTGCTTTCTCATACTTAAACCTGTTTCGGTCCGTCCGTTGTGGTACTGCAGAACCATACTCATTGCGATACCAAACCATTTAAAACTATTTATGTAGAGAAATAATTATCTAGCACCTTTAAGCTTTCGATTTCGTAGAGGTTGCGCATTATTTATTATTTTATTTAAGGAGGTGGAAATCCATCGTGGACGCTGTGGAGAAATGCTGGCTATCCTCCACTGCAGTGTGAGAGTTACTCACTAAAATCACAATCTCAAATTGGTAATAAAATTCAAACCAAGTATAATCAGAATTACGTGAAGATGACACAACAATGAAGAGGGTTTCATATCCAAAAAGGTTTGTCTTTGTGAACCCCTACCAAATTAGATTTCCCATCAACATAAGAAATTAAAAGATATCGAATATTTAAAATATTTATTGTTTTGATTTATCGCTTTGTAATCATTATTCGTTGACCATAGCACAAAAAATTTTCTTGTGGTCCAATCAGGCGATTTCGAAAATTTGAAATCATCTAGATATTTTTTCTAACGGTTACCTAAGACATCTATCATGCAGTATCGGATATTTTATTTTGTTACTTACAACAATTACTAAACACTTTTGTGTCAGTCTTGTTTGGCGCTGTGGTTACTAAACATTAGTCGTGCTCTAAATAAAAGTGAACCAAACTTTATAATTTGCATAGCCGCATGATCACGGTAGTTGAATGAACTTTTTACTATACCTATACGAGTATATTAATGTGTGCATAATGGGCTTTTCCGATCGATTGTCTTAAGTGTTTTTCTATTGTGAATGAAATTGTAATTTTTCGTTATGCTTTTTTGTAAATTTAGTTTAGCTTTTTAGTGCTGGTCATCCAATCCGTCGTACACCTGTACCAATCGAATAAATATTTTTGAGACGCGTACTTTGCATAAATTTTATTTTGTCTTGTTAAAAAGATTAATTACAATTTTATGCTAATTTGAATTAATGACAAATTCATATTAAATTGAAATCGTTTGCAGGGAGAAAGCGCTTATTTAATTGGTATCTGGTTAGCGTATTTCTGATGACACGTTAAAATCACAAACCGGTTGTGATATTAATAAATCCGCCCACCCGCGATGATACCACAAAATTATTAAGTGGACCGACGAACGTGAAATTGGCTGTGCATGTGGCTGCGCATTACATTGTTATATCAAGTGAATTTGGAAAACTTGGCTCCAAAGGCATCAGCCTAATGGTAGTTCGCTTATTTTAATTTGGAAGGAGTCAGCCTATCGTACCATCCCTAATTTTATGCAAGTACAACAAAGTTGTATTTGATCAATTAGCCACGGAATAAAAAACTGACACTTCGCCAGTTCTTCTGTACTTTTTACCGGGACTTCTTGTGTAGTTAAAATCTAGTTCAATTAGATCGTTCTTTGATCTATTTTGAAGGTTTTTCTGTGCTGTGAATGCCAATGTCATCTTATAATAATTGTTTCTGGATCACCGCACGGTTTACAGAACCCTTTCATTTCCACCAATATCGCTCTCATTCTTATTCATTTGCTTCAACTATTTATGTTTTAAATTATTGAAATTGGTCATCACTCCGTTTGCACTTACGCTACCAAGCTTGGTAAATGTTTGATACTGCAGACATCATAGAGCATTATTGTACGTACATTCGTTTGAAAACAACAACCAACTTTACACAAAAATAACTTTAAAATTAGTTCGATCAGTTAACTCGTTCTCGCTCGCTATAGGCAGTAAATTTCTCAAACCAGAGGTGTGACCTCAATTTATAGTTAAGTACTTTGTGGTTATGCCTTATACTTAACGAGTAATCGGCTGGAACAAAATATCAAACTTGGATAATGTAGGTAGAGATTAATTGTGCGAGATTCTTATTTCCAAGCGATGCCTCCTGGTCAATTTCAAATGATCCAGGAGGTTTAGTGGGGACAAGCAGAGGAAGTTCTGTTAATAGTCAAGGACGCTATACGCCACGGTGTGTCATTTGCATCGTCAACCAATACCAAATCAAGGCCAGTTCTTCAGGTTCGGTTCAGCGGCGGCTGAAGCGAAGGCCTGTCTTATATCAAGCGGGTCACTATATAAATAATGTTGAACGTTGGACTTACGCCTTAACATTATTCACCAGCACGTGTCTCACGCACACAATGCGCAGGTTTGGTGGCAGGCTAACAATCTTCTCATGAACCCTATATAAAAGACACGGATTACCATATCGAACTCATAAACACGCCCCGGAAACCGGGCAAAGGTTACACATTAGGCGTAACTGTCTAACAAGAGCTTCAATGGTCTGGGAGTGAGTCCTATGACACCACCAATGGTTACAACCTCCATTACAGTGGCCATCAGTAGAATTTGGAGTCGGCTTTCTAATCCATCAGCGTGTGGAAATAACTTATTATTGGCCTTATCAATATGCGGTTGAACTTCGCACTAACTATGCGCATTGACTATGATCACATGCTAGTCCTCTTCTTATACAAGTGTAAACTCTCATATACATTCAATAGGCAATCAAAAAATACCGTCTGCTGGAATGTCGATACTTTAAAAGATAAAATATCACTTCAAAATTACCAATCAGCTGTCATTGACTATCTAGACTAGCACAGTACAAACAAAAAATCTTCTCTCAACATCCAGGTGTAGTGGCCCGCTAGACAGTCTGCCATAACTACCGCAGCGCAAAATACTATCGGAAGAAGCCCGCCGAAATCCCGGGTGGCAGGGCCAATGGTTCGATGGTCAGTGCTGCTAAGTCGTTGAAAATAAACAAAACCTTCGTGATAAATGGTTGGCTTATAACACTAAAAGCACTCTGGCAGAACATCTTCGTGCTAGGCAAATTACGAATAAATATGTCAGACACAAGAAGCGCTTGCAAGCGGAACATGAAAACTCAATGGACTGTTTTTCTAACTCCAGCTGAGATTCCATCCAACCAGAAGTACAGTTCAGTGGGATTTACGTCCCAACCGTCCAACCACTGACCAGTGCTCCAACATTAGAATCATTCAGGAAAAACGTTGGGCCGATCATCATGTATCAACTATACATGGACTGTCACTACACATATGACATATTAACCATGAGCCACCCACCTTTGTCTAAAAGAATACCAGCGAGATTCATTTTCCGTGTAAATTAACAATGTCTGGGACCTATATGTTTAGTAATAGTCGAAGAAACTGTTCCTTTGCTGTTCAATCCGGCGCTCGTATTTCGCGCCACATATTTGTCAGACCAAATTCTTGGATTTGCAAATGTTATCGTGGTTTTTGGTCTAAGGTCTAACGATATCAAGGATAGTTTCACACTGCCCGATCACTGTGTAAGAAGACTTGGCTTGAAGCAGCAGTAACAAATCTCCTTTCAATCCCCAGATGGGCGGATGGAGGACCATCATGCAGGCGGCCAAATCCCTTCATGGGATGTGAAAGCTAGGGAAAGAAAAATTAATTATTTTAATTTAGTTTAAACTATTCAACCTCTGGTAAATCACTTAAACCAGAGGTTGGCGAGGCGGCTTTCTCCATCCAAATTTGATAAAATTACGGGTCAACCTATGCAATCATATATTTGAACTGCTGAATAGTTTATACTTGTGGTTTGTTGTGATTGCGCTTAATATTTTGTATAGCACTTTTCAGTTCTGTCAGCTATTTATTCTAATTTCTTTTCGCCTGTTAAATCCGATTTTTTTTGTTATTTATTTTGTTGTTTTTTATTTAACTTTTTGCTTGGGGAACAAGCAAATGAAAGTATGGCCCGAGTTTCACAACAGATCGTTTCACTACCTTCCTCGTCGATGGATTGAGAATAGAGCATTGCCGAATAAGTTCGATCGAGAATTCCCAGATGTATTTACCACTTCTAGTTAAAGGGAGATGAATTCAAACGGATGGAGCCAAATTGTCAACAAATCGATTTCGAAATTAGTAATACAAAAAATCTGCCTACGACGAAAATCAAAGTTTTATTCTATCGTTTTATATTACAGGGTGTTCATCCGAAAGGTTTACAGTTGACAGTCGTGAAGTACAAACGTGGCAAATTAATTATGGACAAATATTCGATTAAACAACGCGTTTTAATAGTGAAAACCTGTGTAAAAGATCATCAAATACATTAACATTAAGAAAATTACGTAAAGTTTCGGAAGGCATATGGGGCCTTCAAAGCCTACAATTTACCAGATTAGTAAAGAATTTAAAGAAAGAGATACTGTGGCAAATAAACCAAAGTGTGTGCAACAAAGTATAGTGAGAACACCAGAAAATATTGCTGCTGTATGTAAAAGTGTACGAGATAATCCAACGACATCAATCAGACACCATGCGTAAGAGACTTCGAAGATCAACACTAACAAATATTTTGCATAAAGGCTTGGATTTATGCCCGTATAAAATTCAATTAACACAAGAACTTCTACCAAGAGATCATTTGTGGCGCCGTACATATGCAAATAAGTTGCTATAAATTTTTTTTAAATAATTATGAGTGACGAAGCTCATTTTCACTTAAGCGGACATGTAAACAGACAAAACAGCCGCTTCTGGGCAGTAGAAAAACCACAAATAATTCATCAATCACAATTACATCCCTTGAAAGTGACTGAGTTCAGCTGTTACAATCACTGGCGAACGTTATCGTGAAAATGTAATCAAAAGAGTTCGCATGTGTAAGGCCTAATAGAGGCGGACATTTGGAGTATATAAATAATTCATGGTTCAAATCGGCTAGGCGATACATAGTGTAGTGGAGACGAGCAAAGAAAATTATGTATAAAATGACATTACAATTCCCGGCAAGTCATTATTGTCGCCGTAAAACCAATGTCCATCAACATATGTTCAGTAGGATAAGGGCGGGTGAAGCATGATGTTCTGTTGTGTTAGCAAGCGGCTGATTATTCATCTCTAAGTGATTAACACACGTAACAAGCAGGTGGAGCAGTGGGCTAACAATTTTCTTTCGCAAAATCCAACAAATTTTGAACCCTGAACAAAGGCCTACTTCATCGGATTCATCATGACAACGTTTTCGGAAATTATATATAAAATGTCTAGACTGGAGGCCGCTTAATCGAACAAATTTGTTTTTCTTTTATTTGTTAACGTTTTTTTTCAGTATTTCATTATAGTATCGTGAATTCTTTCATTATTCAGGTTATTGAAAATGAAAATTAATTTAATAAATAAACAATCCTTCGATTTGTCTATACTTTCATTTATTTCACTGAACGAACTATCGAAAGATTCCCTATTTGGAACCTGGCTAGTTCCATTGGCGTTAGCAAGATGGAAGTACTTGTGAGTAGATGTTCAAAGGAACCGACGTAAAACAAGAAAACAAAACGTTTGAGAGTATGTAGTTGTGATTAGCTCGAAACACCTGCTATTACATTTCTAACGCCGATGGAATCCGGTTAATGAAGGCATTTTGGAACATCTCTACATATTTTAATACTAAATTGTTACCATCTTCATTAAAATAAGAAGTTAAATCGTTTTTCGCGCTAGAAATTTGCATTACACAATTCAAAGCGAATTGCACCCGCAAAAAGTGCAAAATACGATCGGTTTCATAATAGGGTCCTGAACAGATGAGGGTAACTAACCAGAAAGATTTCCATTAACCGACATCAACGCACGTGCTACTTCGATATATTTTGATCCAATTAAAAGCAATCAATTGAACAAAATTGTTTTTGGTGTAACAGGCAAGAAGAAATGAAAAAAACGGGAATTTTAATTCAATAGCAAGATGCAAAACTGTTATAATTTATGGTTTGTTTCTCAACTTAATATTTTGTATAAAAAATTTTGGTTCTGATCTTAGCTATGAATGTATCTGGATTTTTATTTCTTCTCGCCTGTTAAATTTTTGCGATTTTGCATTTTTTTCCGGTTTGGACAAAATTGCTTCAAATGTTTTGAAGGGGAAATTTCCTTACAAAATTACGTTCGGATTGGGTATTTAAGGGTATTTATTGGGGGTATATATTTTCTTTACCGCGGTTGCAGTACGTGTGGGAAAATAAATTAACCGCTAGGCAAAAAATGTTTGCCCGAAAAAAAAATTTTTAAATGAATTCACAAAATATTTTGCTTGATGTAACAGGCAAGAAGAAATAAAAAACGGAATGCCGATCGGTTATACTTTATGGTTTGTTTCTAGACTTATGCCCCTATTAATCTCACGTTCTCGTCACCAGGTGACGCGACGTCACTTTGTATTTCGGTTTTGATCTTAGCTAGGTGTGTTTCTTCCGATTTTTAAGTGTCAAATAGAGTTGAGCTACCACCAAGATGAGACTATTAAGCGTTGCTTTAAAAGTAGATTATATAGTTCCCCGACATATAAATTAGATTCAATTTTACAACAGCCCAACCAAACAAATTGTTAGGATAAGAAACACAAACATTTGTCCACGAGGAAAATCAATTTTATTCTTTGTAATTTTTATATAAATAATGGTTTACAATTTTATATAATATATATTATTATATACTTTTTTAAATATATATAAATGTTTTATTTTAGTTTTAAAATATAAAAATTATTATTTCTTGTATTGGTAGATTTTTTGTTTGCTTTATCGTTTCTAGTATATGTAAATAGGTATACTATAAAATAGTATATATATTTAAATATTATTCAAATTTTCTAATAATAAAATGTATCCTGTTTTCTAAATAAAATAAATGTTTCCATACAACAAAAATTTTAAATTTTGCTTATTTTATACTTTTTATTTTATTAGAGGATATCAATTATTTATAGTTTAAGAATAATAATTATTTTCATAGTATGTGTCAATATTTTTTTTTGTTTTACTTTTTTATAATAAAAAATACTTAAAATAACTATTTATATTGTACGTTTAATTTATTCTGTAAGAAAAAAGCAAATTAAAAATGATTTATATATAATTTTATTTATTTAATTAAATAATATAACTTAAGTATTTATAAATATAAAATAACGAAAAAATCTAGATAATTGTTCTAAATAAAATATTTTTTATAAAGTTTTGTTTTATTTTTTAAAAATAAACTCATATTGCATTACAAATATATAATTAAAATCTAATTATTCTCATTTTAGGCAGCATATATATATGTCCCCGTTTTCAAGAGAAATAATATTAAGGATGATTTTATACTGACGACCACATATACACAGAGAAATGATCTTTGTTTTTATAGATATACAACGCTATTCCCTTAGTCCGCATCACTTCATGCGATGGGACTACTCATCTTCTTGGTTACTAGATTATAAAACGAAACTTACAAAATAATTGTTTACAAAACTCGTTGTGGCTGTATTTTAAATTCCCGAAATGTTTTTTCAAAATTGATTGTGATAACAAATAAATCAATTTTTCTACTTGGAAATAACGTGTCACGGACTTTCGATCAAAATTTTTTGATCACAGATCAATTTTTTGATTTTTAAACTAGTTTTTGTTTGGAAAGAAAATGCTATTCGAATGTTGCTTCATAAATATTTCTTTGCGACTCTTTTCGATCACTTGAAATTTTGAAGTGACAAATAGAATTTTTTTCAAACTTAAACAGCCAACTAAGATTTAAAAAATATTCATTGTTACGTTTTGTACAAAATTATTTAGTAAATTTTAATTTTATAATCTGGTAACCAAGAAGATCAATAGTCACGTCGCTTAAAATGATACGACTAAACTAAAGGAATAGGGGCGCACATTTTTATTATTTTGCAGTTTCTCATATTTTTAATATATAAAACTATTTCTAATTAAAAATTTGTTTAATAATAAAATGGTTGTTTTAAGTAAAATCACGATGTATTTAGTTTGAAAATGTTTTTCTTGTTCAGTGAAGTGATTTCTGTTAATTTAAATATATATATATTATATATATATTATATAGGAATATTTTCAAACCTTAAATAAAATTAGAAACACATTTTCACACTCATTTCCTTACATACTATAATAAATGTTAATTTATATTACTTCTACGGTTTTTGTTTTTTGTTTATTTACTTAATTTCATAAAAACTATAACACTAGAACTAAATTATTTATATATAGGCATTATATAATAAAAATATAAAGATGCATATATATGTTGGTTATTATTACAATTTACTTCATAACTAAAATAACAATTGAATTAGATTGTGGATAGTGGTATCGCGGTCACGCCGCCGAGGTGGGATATTTAAAAAAAAAACTATATATAAATTTATACCGACTTACTTCGATAAATTAAACTTTGTTTGCAAATACAAATTCTATTGCTACAAAAACAAAACAGAACATATATTTGTCTCTACTATTAGATATGTCATATTATGTTTTTACCACCTAATTACTCGGTCATTATGTTTTAACATAAAATTGTTATTTTAATTACAAATTTATTATAGATAAATACAATATCTATCTATCTGTTTCTTACTAAGTCAAGTCACTAAACAATTACAAATAAAAATTAATTATTACATTTTTATTTAATATGTAATAATTATAAAAACTAATTTAAATCTGTTATCTTAAATGTTTAGTTTAAATTTATAAAATAAAACTATAATCCTCATCTGCCATGTCAATAGCCCAACGGAATTTATCCCTCTGAGTTTTATTGAAGATTTTTTCAAGTGGCACTTCATACTTTTTACACCTGCAAATAAAAAAAATGAAAAAACGCATTAGATTAAACTTTTAAATTAATTTAGATCATATTTTAAAGGCGTGGGTCAAATGTGCAAGTCTAAAAATTACAACATAATCGAGAACATCGATAACCTAGCAAATTAAGTTCTCTTCCATGATCCACTACCAACTTTACTAAACATAAGATGTAATGGGAACAATTCTCATAAATCCAAATCAACATAAAACCATGTGATTGTTTAGTCATTTACCACTAAATAAACAAATAAGTTAAGTTTAATATAAATTGCAACTGCAAGAATTTTACCGAAGAAGGGATTGTTGTCATAGAAAATAGAATTTTCTTCTATATTCTCGCCAAAAAATGTCATCAAAACTTCTATCAACAATTGGGAGAAGTTCAACCATGCTACTATCCACCTCAAAAATTCCGAGACGTTTGTGGTGCGTCATTGTTTGCAATAAAAATTAAAATTAAAAAACGTGGCAATAAAAATTAAAACCTTCCATCTAAACTAATTTTTTCTTCATCCTCACCGAAAAAATAATGTTCTTCCGGTTTTCTGGGAATCATTTCCTGGAACACTCAGAATGTGCTATTTTGTGAAGTTTCTTTAGCAACTTTAGCAAAAAATATTTTGAACTTGTAGCTTTGTCGGTATCTCCAAATTTCTGACGATTTGTGATCTCTTTATGCGATTGTTTATTTTAGAATTTCTTTTGTGCGATTCCTTATTCCATATTGTTACGAATTCTACTCTCTACACAACCATATCACTCGGTATTCGAGTGGTTAAGTCATAGACCACAGTGTTACCAACCCAAAGGTCGCTAGTCGAATCTGGTCAGAGTCCATAATTTTATTGAGGCAATTATTGTTCTTAACATCATCGATGTTGTCAGATCTTATTATCTCAATACAGGTTTGGATTTTTAGAGTGACCTTCTATGTAGTGGAATGTGAATAATAACGAAAGCATCTGTTGTCAACTCAACGGCGAAGATAATAATCATCAATACAGGGGGAGATACTGAAATTAACAACGGGCGTTAACCATCATCAAGAACAGGGGAATGATGATGTGGAATATTCGCGAACACGAAACAACTACATGAACGTGATTTTTTACAATTGCAATACATACACATACATCCATCGCCAGATGCAATAAAAAGAATAATCTCGAACAGCGATAGACAAGTAGTAAAATAAGCGCGAGCAATTTGGGACGCATAGTTATAAAACCAGTAAACAAACACCAGTAAAGGATAAATTGTGAAATTTGTAACTTGAATCGCGCTGAGTGTTTTAATTGCAAAAGTACGAATCCATGTAGAACGCCCGAAATTCTTAACAATATTTATTACCGAGTTTGAGAAAGTTTCGGACAGCTTTATCCGATTCATGATAAGCCTATATGCGTTAATTTCAACTTGCTCTGGTTGAGTGATCTCTTAGGAGAAATACTGCTTTATAATGGCCATGTCGGTGAATACTATTTTAAGCGATTCTAAAATTCTTTGTTTTAATCTAAATCGCGTAAAACTTAAAAGCAAAAAAAGCAGCTTTTAAATTAAAGATAAATATCCGTTTATACGAACCTCGCATCAAAACTATACTACTTTTAAATAAATGGGGCTTAATTGTTTGTTTATTCAAATTAGCAGTTATCAAATCATCATAATTACGTCTTCAATCTTAACAGTTGCAGCGAATGTGTTATTACCTCACAACCCGGCGATGAAGTATTTGGATATCACCATCGACAGCAGATTAGGCTTTAGGGAGCATATGGATACTGTTGCAAAGAAGGATTTTATAGTAAGCAATGCAATGTCTCGAATAGTATCGAATACAAACGAAGCAAATCAAAAGCGAAGAGTGCTGTTAGTTAATGTTGTTACATCAATAGTGTTATATGGAGCCGTAATTTGAGCCAACGAAATGAAGAAGGAACCAATGAAGTGGAACCTTGAGTGGTATACTCGTTTCAAAGGAGGAATTCAAGGACGCCACCACCAGTAGACCTCTTAGCAAAGGAGCGTAAAAAAATTGTACCAAAATAGTGGCCGAAAGAAGCTGGAACGAAAGGAAACTTTGACTGAGTGGTGTTTTCTCTTATGGCCTTCCATGAAGAAGCCGACGACTATCTTTATAAATTCTAGATAGCACGTGAATGCTTCGGAGAATTATTATTTAAGTACAATACAAGCACGAGTACAGTCCATTTTTGTCCAACTCGCACTGAAGTAATGGGAAATATGTCGAACATATATTTTCCGAATATCCACGATTTGGAAGAGAGGGGAGGAGAAGGAGGGGGTGATAAGAGAGGCAAGATATACACTTGAGGGAACTATTGTAGAATTGCAGCATCTGTTAATTTCTGAGGAATCGTCGATCTCTGTTCTTTTCTAGGGAGCATCTGGAAGTGACTTAAACACTCAGGCTATTCGAAGCGGAAAGGTTCTGTAACCCATCCGTGTCATAATCAGGGTTGGTACGTTTTAAATGCCTTATTTTAAGCGCCGTTTAAACAGCTGTTTTTTTTTACTTCAAACAGTTCTTTTAAACAAACAAATGCATTTTTTCAAGGAAATACTCAATTTTATGTATTTGGATTCTGTTTGCGCCACACATGAATATATCGTAAATTCGATCAAATTATTAAACCAAATTCCAAACGTAATAAATACTAAGGTTTTATTAAAAATCGAATTAAAATTTCTTAGTTTGATTTTTTTTTAAAGCAATATGAGCGTTGCAAAACGAAATCCATTTCCAAACCGTGAGCAACTTACTGCTTGAGAGTTGCTTAGAAAGCAATATATCGATCTCGTTTCGCAGCAATTGAATAAAAAGAATGTTCAGGTAGTTTTGTAGCGCCACAAAAAAAACACGCCTAAGTAGTTGGTATTAAAATCTGCAAATGCTACTAGGGTTTGTTAATCTAGGCTATATTACACGCCCAAGTTTATTTATCAGAGATTTGTTCTAACTCGAAATTTTAATAAATTTATTATTAAAATCTACAAATAATTTTAAATGACAGTTAGGGTAAAACAGTTTAATTTTGTTTATCAAAATATAAGTATGAGGAGAAATATGAAGTTTAAATTGCAAATAACTTAACTTCGAGACCAAACCTTTCATGATGTATTCAATACATTTTCCTCAGGCTCAAGATTAGTGCATGCAGTTTGCATATACAGACAACTTGGCATGAGCATCGCAAGTTTTGTATAAGTTCTTCATGTGTGCATGTGAATTATCGCATACGAACCTTTTTATTATGAATGACTTTAACATTGATTTCTTGCACAATAATTTAAATCTAGATATCTTTTAGTCAATTTTTAAATGCCCACCACAAGAGATGACCGCAGTGCAACCATAAATTACAACTAGTGAGATTGGAGCAAAGATAAATATTCAACTCTTATAGATATTCGTGATTATATCGAAGAGAAATTAACTAAACCCCATCTACATCGTTGCAATGAAACTTACTTATAACGATCATCTCAGGTGAATGATCCAAAAAAAACTCACAAATCAGAGGTTTTCTGGTGCAATTGGAAGTGACGGCTACACATTTTGCTTCAAACCAAACGATCAATTCTATGAGGTATTGCACCCAATTGAAAAATTTAAACGTCGAGATCAACAAACCAACAAAACGTCCAGGCCAAACAAAAGAAGAGTTGTCTTCTATCATGTGACACTAATTTCAAACACAAAACATGAAGGCCTCGTCCGATTGCCTCTTATTCCGGCTTCTGTATTATTTCCTTGAAGGTCGGACTTATCAAAAGATATTTAGGTGTTTTGAAAATGGAATAAAGTTCGCGAAAGGTTTTACACTAAAATGGAACTGAGTAGAATATTTTTGAAAGATAAAAATAAAGGATAAATATTATTATACTACTAAGGAAGTAGATCATTTAAACTTAACAATTTTCAAATCAAAAGGGGCTCTTTATTAAAAAAGTAGAGGATAATAGATGACATTACTATATTTTAGCACTGGCGCTACAGACCATTAAGCCAGCTTCCAGATCTGCTGGATGAGTAATACTGGCATGCCGGGGGGTAGGTGTTTCCATTTCTTGCCATTTGTGTATTTTTCTCTGCGATTCACATGTGGCGGCCCAAATCTGAATTAACTATAGCAATGGTTGCTTGACGTGATGATGAAAAATATGAGGTTTCACATCTCTGCTTCATTCTTGTAAAATTCTTCAAATATGATTGATTCCACCATGTACTACTATTAAATATGTAGCTCTGGAAATATTTATACATTCATTATACAACTGTGACACATTATCGTGTGTCGTCAATTACTTTGGTCTATTAAAATTAATAATAAATGTTTCACAATTAAATGAAATTATTTACTTTACAAAACAAAAATCCATAAGACCAATGCAAATACTAGGTGACGAGGCGTATATCTAACAATAAAACAAATTGATAAAAAAATCTTAAAATATGAAGATACTATAAAAGATTACTGTACAAAAACGTATCAAGTGTAAATTGCAAAAAGCAAAATAACAAAATATGGGTTAAGCTGTATTTCACTTTCTGTATAGTTAATTAAAAGTATCAATGTCGTTTTATTTTTGTTGTGTACATAAAAGCAGACGAAAAACATATGTACATAAAAAATAAACGCTAACATGAAGTAGTTTTTACTGATATTTAAATAATCAACTTTTACAAGAAATTATTTAAGTAGGTTCTGGACGACATGTTAACAAAATAATTTACTTTACCTAGCGATAAAACATAGAATATCGTGAAAACTTTGTTTACTGAACTATTTATCCAGAAAACTTCGTCAAAAATTATACAACCACTGCTATTGAACTGATAAAAACAAAAACGTCACCTCACAAATTTCCTTTTTAGATTTCATAATTCACGGTAAAATTCTGATTCATTGCCACATTCAGTACAACAATCGGTACTTATTGCTAAAGAGACTTGTAGTCACAAAATAATAAAACATTGACTCACCAAGCTACGGATATACGGGGATCTAAATAATTTAACTTTGATGTACCCAATGCAATAGTTTTATTTTCATCACGATCAGTCTCTTGTAATTCAAGCTTCTTGAGTTGCTCTTTTAATCTTTCCAATTGCTTTGCTTTTTTATCTGCATTCAGTTTCTCTTTAACGGAGCCACGTTTTGCCTCTTTCTTTAAGTCCTATAAATAAATTAAATAGATATTATAATAGTTTAATATACGAATTAAACAAAGACGTATGCCTACCTTTAGTTCAACCTCACAATCGTTGATTTGTTCACGTTTCGTATTAATCTTTACTTTTAAGTTTTCCATACTTTTTGAGTGAGATTTAGGTACGGAGCGTTGATGGTTACATAAAATAGCAACCGCGCGATTGGCCCGATTATACGATAACAGTTTTTCTGGTATCGTAGAATCTGGATCGGTAAGCTGATCTAATTGACGTTGAAGCGTAATCGAAGCGTTATACGTACGAAATACTTTGGCCGTTAAACCTTCCATCAGCTCGCGCAAATGTTCATTTAATACTGAGGTATTTAATCGGTCAAATAAATCGTCACCCTCTTTTTTATTTTCTTTGAATAACTCTAAATTTTTAAACACGCGTTTCTCAACTTCAACCTCATTATAATATCGAATTGAATCTTTACCCAAAAAGTCGAACACTACCACATGCTCTTTACCATCTAATTCTTTATGTAATGCAATGTGTTCTACACGCAACGAACAACAACCGACTGTATCCGCTTGATCTTCGTCTTTTTCATTACCAGCTCTTAGAGCCAATTTATCTATGAAATATAAAGCCACAGCTCTTTGTCGTATTCTCATTTCTTTGGATTTCCATTCATCACGATATGTTGCACGGATTTTATCAATTGTTTTATGTAGCCTTCTGGCCGTTTCGTACTTTTGCCAATCTTTTTCACCTTTTAATTTTGAGCTAGGATTCAACATAATATATTTTACTTGACCTTGAACGTTTTCCACCCAAGACGCAAGCCATGTCACCTGATTATCATGTCGCACTTCTTTCCATTTATGCCCAGATGGTGGCACAGGTATTTTACTATTTTTCGAACAATTTATGGAAACATCTTCGGGCATGAGTCGCCTTTTAACCAAACCCATTTTAGGATGTTCTCCACGACCTCTAAATAAACCAGGCGGCTCAATTTTAAAATTACCAATTTTTTCTTTATGACCATCGATCGTACAAAAGCCATATTCTTGCAAAAGTTTTTCATTCTCTTGTTTGATCACTTCTTTCTCTTCTTTTGTACGGCTTTTATTCTTTTCCGATATCGCTTTAAAATAATCACACATATCTTGAAAATTGCATTTATGCAAGTTGGTAATTTTATCTTTTTCCTTTGAAGTCATAAATTTACGCCAATCCTTAAAGAAATTATCGTTAAACACTTTTTTGGACGTGTACTCGTGCTCCAACATTTTCGCATAGAAACACGCTACTTCCTCAGTATCCTGAGACAACTTCATAGCTTGACCATCATAATAGAATTTTACCTTCTCGGGTAGTGGCTCATACGGTGGTGCAAAAACGGGCCCCTTATGTTCCAAGAAATTCCATTTTACACCATCATCACGTTTCTCCTCTTCCCACCTGAAAATATAATTTACATTTATTACCGAGATCAAACGTGTATCGGCATAATTTCGAAATAGTTTATGGTGTGTTCGAAATATTGTTTTAACTAATTTATAGCTGCGATAACGAATAATTAATAAATTAAACATATTTCAAAATTAAATTGTGAAAAAGAAAAGAAATGTGGAAAAATTTTGACATAACACATCACCGCCATATTTTAATTTTTGCGTATCGCAGCGCGGCATACGTTCAAGCCAAGAACTAAAGAGCAGCGGGATATTCAAATATAAATAAAAATTTGGCGATTACCATTTCCAGACTTCTTGGACAGGTTCCTCTTTCTTTTTCCGACCACCTGTTTTTTGGGGAGATTCAACTTTTATTTGGGTTTTGGTCATCGTGGCAGTTGCAGCAGCTTTTTCTTTCTGTAAATATAAAAAATTAATATAAGTTAAAGGAAAACACACGTGGCTTGTTTTCACCTTTTCCTTTTTCATTTTTTTCTTCTTAGGTTTCACATCTTCATAGTCATCGTCCTCATCTTCTGATATCGCCTTCTTCTTTTTAGCTTTCTTCTCCTTTTTCTTGGGGACTAGTGGCATGTCATCATCTTCTTCCTCTTCAATTTTCATCTTCTTTTTTTTGTTTTCTTGCTCTTTTTTGAGCTTGTAACGTTCTAATAGTGGTATATCCTCTTCATCGTCATCGTCGATAACAGGGGCCTTGCGTTTGCTTAGAGGCATATTATCGTCGTCATCCTCTTCCCCGTTTTCTTCTTCGCCCTGACCACTTACCTCTTCCGCTGCTTCTTCTTTAATCACGAATTGAGCTTCATCCTCCTTAAATTGGGAAAGAGAATAATCACAGGAACTAGCTTGTGATGAATTTAGAAATTCTGGTCGGGGCTGTAAATATTTAGAAATTAGCTAAGTGTGATTTTTTTTTAGAAATGCAGTTTTATACCTTAATTTCGGGTTCCTCGCTTTCCATTTTAATGGGTCCATTATAATCAAAACATGATTCTTCTTCACGTTTTACAACTTTGTCAACGTTATTCTCATTAGAATATGGCGTGGCATTATCTGATGAGTCTATTTCATTCTGAACTTTTTCCGGTTCCGTACTATTATCCACGTCGTTTTCTTTTTCTTTGGGGCGATCTTTTGAGGATGAATATTTGTCTTTACTTTTAACTTTGTCCCTACTAGATTTTGACGAGCTACTACTGGAATGTTTATCTTTACTGGAGCTACTTTTTCGGTCTTTATCACGTGAGCTAGATGATGATGATTTGTCCTTGTCACGATTGCTGGTTGAACTGCTGCTTTTGCTTGATTTTTCTCGGTCACGATCTTTATCGCGGCTACTACTACTTGTACCATCTTTGTCACGTGGTTTATCTTTGTTTTTGTCACGCTCCTTATCCTTATCTCTTTTCTCCCCCTCTCGATCTTTGTCGCGATGTTTGTCCTTGTCCTTATCCTTATCGCGCTGACGATCTCGATCTTTATCACGGTCCTTGTCCCGATCCTTATCACGATTGGATGACTTATGGGACGAACTACTAGACGATTTTTCTTTGTCTTTATCCTTGCTACTGCTATGACTTGATGATGAATGGCGACTCTTTTCTTTATCACGATCTTTATCCCGATCCTTATCTCTAAATAGTGGAATAAAGTCCAATTAAGACAATTTATAATTTAACTAACCTCTAAACTATCAAGTATTACCGGTTGCTACTACTACTACTTTTCGATGAAGAGCTTTTATCGCGATCCTTGTCTCTGTGCTTGTCCTTGCTAGATGACTTATGGCTGCTACTGCCACTACTGTGTTTACTACTACTGTTCACAGAATGACCATTACTTATACCGTTAAGGCCACCATTCATAGGTTTTACGAACTGTAAATTTATATTTTTATTTATATAATCAAAATCAATTTTTGTGCAAAAGGTTTACTGAATGTCAGCATGTGTCGCAAAATACTTTGATAAAATTTCAAAAAAAAAAAAAAATTAATTTTTAGAAATTAATTGAAATTGTTAAAAAAATTATAAGACAAAAATCTATCCAACTATAAAATTCAATATGAAACGACGTGGGACTTAGTCGCTTTTTCATTTAACATCTCTAGTATGCAGAGTAAACGCCATTTTATATATCGCTTATATATGAAAAAAAAATTCACATAATTTCAAAATAAAATTGAACAAAAACTAATTTATAGAATATTCTCGATTTTATTAAAATTAATTCACAAAATACTTACATTGTCATTACTCTGTGCCACTTCTGGATTTTCAACACTCATTTTACGGATTTTAGAAAAATTAAATGTGAATGTGAAATCTTCAACAAAAAATTTTCTACAAACCCAAAAAAATTATTCTAAGTCCCAGAAAAATTTTATACTTAACAAAAAAATGAACTTCTTTATGTTCGCACACAAAATATAGTGAATTGAAATTGGAAAAAATTTTACAAGTCTTTTTCACACAATATGAAAAGAGAAAATGAATGTAGAAGACGAAGTTCGTATAGTCAACGCTGATGAATAAAAAAAATCTAAGTCCCTCGGAATGCGTCGAAATAACGCCCGACGAGATAAAAGAAGACTTTCAATTTGAAGCGCGGATTGACGTTTTGTTTTAATAAAATTTCGCGAATTGAATTAATATTTTATCGCCGTTCAATTCGTTTAATTAAAATTTCAACTTATTTTTAATGATTGTAACATTGGAATGAACTATTCTGCTACGGGATATTCTATTTAAATTAAATTAAACTAAATAAATGTTGAATTATATTTAGGCCACCATGCCAACGCAGTTGTTGTGAAAAAAGCAACGCACGATGTGACATTTACCATATTTTATAATGAGCATTCAAGTAGTTAGCTCAAAACCTAGCTACTAAAGCATATCGTAGACAGCAAGGTATTGACAAGATTTTAGCTGTTTTTGAATAATGAAAATTTTATATTATCTTTCTGTTAAAATAAATGTTTGTTTTATATAAAAATGTTTATTATAATGGTGCAGAAAAGTCATATTCAGGTTTTCCATCTGCGTTCCATACTTTCTTTACTTTTTTAAAGGCAAAAACAGTGTATATAGCTGAAACAATAAGAAGGGCCAAATGTAGCAAAGTTTCTTAAATAATAAAAATTACTTACTTATAGCTTCCCATTCCGATTTGGAAAGAGTTCCGACTTTCCGTCGAAGATTCTCTGAGTATTTTTCATTCATATATTTGACCGCATGATCATAATCTGATTCTCCGTTTCCCGTAAGATTTTTACTGTCCATTGAAAACGTTTCCAAAGCATTCATTTTCTCGAGTAAACGTCTTCCTGAAGTTATAAACAAAATTAAAATAAAACTGACATATACGTATACTGAATAAATTTACCTGAACTTAACATCTGATTATAATAGTCCGCAAACATTTCCTTTTTCTCCAGTTGTAAACCATAACGCCGAGCTAACTTAACAAGCGTCGGAAAATGTACCAAAAATTCGGGACAATCAACCACATCCTCCAAATTGAAGTCGTATTTGGCGCCAAACAGCGGTACGTCACTAGTATCGCATTGGAATGAAATTTTGTATACATCATTTCCAAATGTTTCGCTCTCTGCTTCCCTTTGCCGCTTCATAATTTCGTAAGCATCTGGGATTGTGCCAATAAAATATCCTCCGGGAACTAAACACTCGGCCGCATTCTGCATCATGCATTCAGCTTGACGAAGCGATTCAAACGAGTAATGAAACGCAAATTGGCAACTGACCAGATTCAATTCAATCGATGGATCATGGTACCGTTCACGGTAACGGACCAGTGTTGAGTCACACGCAAAAAATTCTGCTGTAAATTTACGAAATTTATTTCGGCCTTTAATGTGATTGTAACGCTCTTTGCATTGTTCGATACTTTTCTCAGCGATATCGGTACAAATCAAATGGGTAATATTTCCTTTTTCCCATTTGAGTAGATCACCTCCTTTACCACAGCACATGTCTAGCACTCGAAGGGGCGCGCCCTGTTTTGAGCTATCTTTGATCTTCATCAAATAATCCCGAATCAACATACTCTTTACCCAGTTATTGAAATTTCTCATATGAAAAATACGCGATTTGGATCGTTCATACAACCCTTTCTCCTTTCTAGCATTGTAATGCGATGCTACTACTTTTGTATGTTCATTACTAACCATGTACTTGCTGATGTGTTGTTCCTCCTGATCATTATCGTCACTATCATCATCGGGCCTTGGGCAACTTAAAATTGGTTTCAGTTGTTGCTGAGGGATGGTGTCGTACGACGATGATGGCACATTCGATGGTGGATTGGATGTTGGGCTCTTCGAACTGTCATCATCAAATTCTTTGGTATATAAATCGGGTTCCGCACAACTCATATTGATTATTTAAAAACATACAGTTTCACAATAATCTTATTAAATGATAAATGATTATAGTATTTTATTAAGCTATATGCAGTTCAATACAATCCAAAAGTCGAACTTTTATTTATTTTCCAAATAATGTTCAGTTGTTCACCTTTTTAACTCCTATACGCACACGTCAAAAATATTTTTTATATGGGTACAGCGCTGAATAAATTCTATGAAGTTGTTTACATGACTTGAATGTCGTGATATAAGCTTGAAGTATATAGAATAGAGCCAAACTATCAGCATAGTGACGAAAAACAAAGATATTCTGTATGATATTGGCCGAGAGTTTAATACCATTAAGTTAGCATCGAATGTTAATTTCGCTTGAGTTGCGATTATTTCAACACGTAATAGTATTTTAATGATAGTAAACCGATGGTTGGCATTATTTTTTCATTAAGCTAGTAAAATATTACGTATTTCATGTAATAAACATTATTGTAAAATTAAAGTGACTACCTAGCTTACTCACTGGACATAACTCCATGTTTGTGTGGAAAAATTTCGACTGGAATTAGTTTTTATTTTAGGTATGCTTAATTTGTTTTGAAAAGGGTAAAAAACAGTGGTGAAAAAATTGGGTAAAATTGGGTTTAAGATTCAATAAAGGGATAATCAATTTTTTTGGTCCACTTAGTAGCTTCTGTATATTTATGGAAAATTATTGATATTTACTTTCATCACTGAATGATATATCTCGTATATCAGAAAAATAAATTTTCATTCTCCTGAGCGTGAACTTTCTTTATTTATGTTTAATTTTGATAAATTGTTTTTCATTTTTTAGGGTAGTTTTCATTCAGAAATTTACCATTTTCCGCTATTATGACTTTAGTTTGATGATGGTAGTAGAAAATAATAGAGCAAAACATGTGTTTGTATGAAGAGTGGTTATTTTTACGATTTGTTCTCTATGACGTCTACTATTCATGCATACACACAAACTTTGATACGAAGATCGTCAAATTAAACACATTATAGCGTAATTTAGTAAAATTCTAATTTCTACCACATTTACGAGATATAAATAGAACAAGTCAAAAAATACTTAGGAAAAAAAAATTTCTATGGCATTTATATGAAAGTTTTTTTTTATGCTTAAGTTTTTGGCCAAGTTCACACGATTTTTTTATATCATTTGATTTATAGTTATTGTAGTTAGTGATGATAGTAAATATCAGCAATTTTGCATAGTGGAGACCGCGATTTATTAGTACTGAATTACTGACCACTATCATCATAACTATGCAGTCGGCTCGGCTGGGATGTTATATAAAACAATACGTGTGTTGATGAAATTTTGCTCATAAAAACAAGCAGACAGTTATAAAATTTTAAATTACAAAATGGTTTTTATAATTTTTTTAAGGCGTAACTCGTCTTTATAGAGTCCATTTTCAGTAAGAAATTAATTTTGCAATAAATTTTAATAAATTTAGCAATGTGTATATTAAAATACGTTTATCCGAAACGGGAATAATTTTCGCTCATACTTTAATTTTGCTCATTCGAATTATGAATTTGTGAAGTATCGCTAAGTATCCATTTGAACCACCTTTCATTGCGTCACACTGTTTGCATTCCTAAGTATATTGAACCTGTCCCTTTTTGAATATTTAGAGCAATACAATATCAAAAGGCCAATATTCTTTGGAGTTCTGCACGCGTCACATAAGCTATTTTCTTTGATATTTAAACACATTCTCCAATTTCCATCAGTGAAGGGAGCTCCAATCACCATACAATTCACTGTATTTATTGCCATTCATTCTACTCAAGTTTTTATTTTTTTGAGCCTTTTCATTTTTTTATAAAACAGTTCATATTATAAAAACAAAAAAAATATATTAGAAAATAAATGACTATAGAGTAATCATCGCCGTTAAAGACAGTGTTGTATGCTAATAAAAATTGGTGTGAGACCAAAATATAATAATATTACATTTGTTAAAAATTATTCAAATACATCTGAAAAATATTAAACAATAAATTTCAAATTTGATAATTAAATGTAATAAACAAAACACTAAATAAAAAATCATTGTGTTCAAAAGGTTAGAGTATGATCTTTTGAATACAATGATTTTTTATTTAGTGTTTTACTACCGACTTTAAAAATATCTCAGAATTAATTTGCTTAAGAATACTAAAATATAAAATTGGTCGAATACTATTCATTCTCCCAGTAAATCGATTCTTTGATTCCCTTTAATTGCCTATGGGGAAGAATTCATTGTATGACAATTTCGCACAGACCCGTTTCTACCCATTCAACATTCATAATAAAATCGACATACACATTGCCTTCTCTGCCATCATCCTAAATTCATTTTTTCTTTTATAAATACAATATTAATTGTCCAGTAGATTTAATGTCCTTTGAAGGTTAATTAATACCCCTCTTTTCATTCACGCACACACCACCCATTCATACTATTACAGTATGCCACATGTGCATTGCAAGCTCCATGTCAATTATACACTGACATGAGCGGTGCGGAATTCTGCACTCCAACAGAGGGGGTAGGTTTCGAACCCAGTACCTCCCGGTCCAATTGTCGAATCTTTTACCACTGCACCACTTGTCCAGTGAATATTATCATTCCTCTTTGGGAATCGGAAAATATTACTATTTTCTTTTTCACTGCAGTCATTGCCAAATTAATACCTTCTAACATCCTTTCAATTCTGCATACAAAAGCCATCCCCGACTCGGAAATATTTTTCAATATTTGTTTCATGATTTTTCATGTTTTCACTTTTTGTATTTTTTATCGCTTGATTTAAATTAATTATAAATAAAAACTAGTTTAATTTTTTATTTTAAATATTTATTTGGCTTCCTTACAGTGATAACTTTGTTAATTTAATTTTTAAAGATCGATTTCGGATTGCTCCTTCTTCAGTTTAACAATAACTATTACAGTTTCATAATTTTTCATTCATTTATGCTCTATGGTTACTCTATAAATTTTGACTCCTCCTTTCTGAATTTTTTATTACTAGGTCGTAAATTCTTCTGGTTTCGGTGTTAATTTTGTCGTTAATTGTTATTGCTCTTTTGTTTATATCGGGTGATTTTTTGCTGCTTTTTTGGTTTTTCGTGTATATGTTTTTGACACATTACGCATGATTAGCGACATCTGTCAAAGTCAATTGTTCTCAGTTGTTAGCATTGCTGTTTCATCGTGGAAAAACTTAAGAGCCTATTCCATGGAAAAATATACTTACTTTTCCGACTATTAGGGGTTATAGATTCCCTCTCCTCAGATTGCCGCCCGCTGTTCTCATGCGATTCAATATCGCCGCATACATCTACAGCTCTAATCAAAGGAAAAATACAGTTGTTTAATTTGGTTAATTTTAAAAAATATTAAAGAATTAAATATACCTTCTTGGTTCACCCACGTCATCCAAAAATGACAAAATTTTACAAAATTTGTATTCCTTGCTACCTCCTGCAGCACCACTAGGTAGTCTTTTTCGCGAACGAATATGTGTGGCCTTTATGGTCTCCCAATATTTTTTTACTCTTAAAACATTAACCTCTGTTGCATCTAGATCTGTTTAGGAGATTTTTTTAAATTTTTATCGAAATTATTAATTAAATTGAATCTAAATAGATTTAGAAAACATTCTTACTTGAGTCACTTGCCACTTCTTCCCATAAATTTTTTTTCAATATCCGATTTCTAAACTGTTTGTCTCGGATATTCCACAGTGGTGGTCTGGATCGGACGGCATCGACGATCGATTCTGTTAAAAAAGTTAAATTGTTATATTAAATCATATATCCAAAATTAAATATAATAATTTCTTATCTTTACCTGTATAGGGCTCAAGATCGTCGATTTCTGGAGTGGGTGCTGGTGTCGTAACTGTACATACCGGTATGGGTGACACTAGTGAAGTTGATTCCGAGTATCTGTCGGATTCATCCGCATATCCGGTAATGTTATTTAACTCTGCGGACGCTGAACAGTCGTCGTCTTCTTCACCGTAGCTAGCAAAAAAATGTTGCAACGGGGAATTGCCTCTATTGCTCAGTTCATTTTCTTGCTGTCGGATATTTTCCAGCACAATTTGTGTTCCCGCTGTTGCTGTAACATACTCGTATTTTATACCGGGGAATTGCCGCTCAACCCGGATATTTTCCAACACACGAATTTTCTTTCCAGGTGCTGCTGTAATATATATTAATAAATTAATACGTATAATAATTTCGCCGACACACAAATAAAATAAAACATTTTTACATTCATTGGATATTGTAGCATAAAAATATCAATCAAAACTCAATCAAACTTACCGTAATTTTCCATATTAATTTATTATTCGTCTTAATATTATTCGTTAATATTATTCGTCTTAATATATATATATATATTATTATTCCAACACTAATTTTTTATAAATACACAAACCAAACTCTAAAATAAAATACAAACTGACATTTGACTATAAAAATGTCGTACGATTTATTTTATATGAGTGTGTGAAAAAATTTCTCATCTCACATACACTTTTTGTATATGTGTTTACAATACTGCCATAAAAAATACTAGAGTTTACATTTTTTTATAGCACGTTATGGCAGTACACAAACACCATGACAATTATTTTCTCAGTAAAATTTTACTGACAAAATTTTTTGTTTCGTACGCAACCAGTAAATCTATATTTTTCTCTCGCTTTTATTTTACTGACAGTAAAATTTTTCCATGGAATAAAGACTTAAAGTCTTACACCCGAACAACGTTTACAAGTTATTTAATTTTATTATCAAAATTCGTGTTCAGTGAAAGATGTGTTTCGCGTACTTCGTCCATTTTATTTATGGTCGTCATAATCAACCTACTGATCAAGCAATTCAAGCCGTTGTGACAAAATTTCGAACAATTTCACATTATTGGACATCAATTTACTAAATCGTATGCGTAGAGTGCGTACAGAGGAAAATATTTCTGCTATTGCAGTGTTAATGAAGACGACAAAATGTTCATCGTGTTATTCGCAACAACTAAAGTCGAACAACTTGCCACAGCGTCGAAGTTTTGGTGAGTGAACCTTAGAACATATTGAGGAAAATCTGTTTCTTACCGAACAATTGTGTTCAGCAACGAAGCTCATTTTTGGTTAAATGGGTAGGTTAATATGCAAAATTGCTCATTTCAATCGTCGCAATATCGTTCGATGATTTTGAATTTTTTTGCACAAAATTTGGTCGATCTGTGGTTTCGGAAAGATGACGCCACATGCCAAACAGCACGCGAGATCGTGGACCATGGACTAGAAGACAACATTAAACGTGTTATTAGCGATATACCAGCTGAAATGCTCAAAAATTGGTGAAAAATTGGATATCTCGCATGGACCACTTAAAACATAGCCGTGGTCAACATTTACATGAAATAATCTTTAAAAACAAATGGCAAACATTAGTTTATCGATTCAAATAAAGATTTCATACATTTTTGCAATTTTACTGTGTTTTTTTTAATTATAAACGAAACGCTAAAAAATCATCCATTTTATTTCAAGTTCTTCAATTCGGTCTAATTATTGTCCGTTTCGGATTCTGTGTAATATTGTTCAGTTCATGTTTATGTTAGTGTTTTGTGGTTTTCTGGTTTGTTGTTGATATGTTCTTTGTACCTTTCTGGAAAACCTCTACCTGTTTTTCCAATATAAAATTTTAGACCTTCGTTACATATTTGTATACTTCTGTGTTTATTTTTTGGGTCGTTTCCTTAATTTTGATGTTTTGTTCTAAATTAATCCTGTTTTTGTAGCCTGTCGTGTGTCCAAATTTTATGAAAGTTTTCTACTATTTTGTGAGTCATTTTATTGTATTCTGTTGATATTCTATGTTGACAAAGAAGATATTTATTGTATGATCTGTTTGTGAGGGTTGTGTGTGTTTTTGAACTGTGGTTTTTAATAGTGAGGTTCATAAAGTTGATTTTTTATTGCTTTCTATTTCCAAGGTAATTATAGTTGGTTGTAAGTTATTTATATATTGATGTAATTTATCTAGTTGTCATTTTTGGCGTATAAAACACACGCGTATTACAAGTGAAATTGAACTTGATAATCGTTTAGATTTTCAATCTAGATGTTACAGTGATACGTGATGAAAATGGCGTTTTCAGTATATATTGGTATCATAAAAATTGTAATCACACCGATATTTAAATTATGGCTCTTGGCTTCCATAGTCAAATAAAAGTAAAACATTCTAGGTTGTCGGATGATGTATTCACAATTCAAGATTTAGCAGTTGAAACTAACCGTAAACGTTTTATTAAGATTCCATATGTAAAAATTATATTTGACAAAAGTAAAGTATTGTTAAAAAATTATGATATACAACTCGTTATCAGACCATTTAAAATTTTAGACATGATTTTATTTACCAAATTAAAAGACAAAATTTCGAAAGCATTCCAATCAAATTTAATATGTAAATTAAAATGACCATGTGAAAAAGAAAACAAAATTTAAAGATGAGGGTAGACCATCATAATATTGAGGGTACTCATGATTATATTTCGTCAAACACGTCAGCCAATGTTTATAGATGACGTTGTAATACTTGATACGGAACAAAATCTTACTAAACGGCAAATTTTGGAAAGTAGTTATATAAAAATAAAAAAATTCAAAATTTATATCGAATTTTATTAAGCGTCCAAGAAGTGTCCAAAATGTTGTTGAATTACTACGATAACATTATTTTATAGATACAAAGTTTTTCGTTTTTTCAATCAAGTTACTTTCAAATTTTCATTTAAAATCAAGCTTTTATAAAAAATTTCATAAATTATTGTATCCTTTTAAATGACGAAGGATAGCGTCGAAACGTAGGAGTTTTATTAATAAAATTATAATAAAACAGTGTTGAGCTTTAGCAAAAGCTTAAAAAATAAAAACAAATTCACAAAACACTTTTCCGATTTTATCCACGACTTTAGTAAGGCTTTAGTCAAGAAACATTTTATAACAAACTCAAGTTTCCTCATACTGCACAACAAATTTTTCTCATAGTCAATAGATTTTCTCGCACTGCCTCGATCATTATGAGGCTTTGACTATAAAGGTAAAATATACCATGTAACTCCCACAATCGCTTTCAAAATACTCACGTAATGAATAATTTGCTAAATTCGCTGAATAAATTTGCCCTATAACAGGTTTGGGTCCCAGCCCAATACAGCGCTACCAAAGCCAAGACGAAAAAATATTATGTCAAAAAAAAAATAAATTGTGGAAAATCTGTTTCATTTTCTTTTATTATTTTATATAAATTAAATCGTATGATGTAATTTACTCTGATATTCAATATTTCATAGTTCACACAAAATATGCTAGAAAATCGTTAACAAATTGAAAAGTTCGTAATCGAGGAAAAGTGAAAACGTAATACGAAAGACATTTTGAAAATGAATAAAATTTCGCCTTCTGTTCTGTTGTTTTCCAAATCATTTGGCCAATTTGGTAAATGGCGGTCATCGTATAATCAATTGCAAATAACAAATCTTTATAAAATTAATAGTTTCTCCATAAATTACTGCGACAATAAATACCGGATCAATGTGATTCCAATACGATATTACAGTGCACAACCTAAAAAGCAATCCACTAATTTAGGTGATTACGATAAAACGGAAATCCGTTGCAAAAGTACCAATAAAACCGATATCACAAATTCAACAAATACTAATCCAGCGTCACCGCACAATGTAAAAGATATTTCGAAGTTAACGGAAACAACCGGTGTGCTAACACCTGGTTCGCCTGCATCGGATAAAAATGTCAAAGGTAAATCGCCCCAGGAGGTTTTAGATGAGCTGAATCAAAAACCTCCTAGTATATTCCAAAAATTCAAAAAAATGTATAAGGAGTATTGGTATGTTTTGTTACCGGTGCACATAGTCACGTCCGCTTTTTGGTTTGGCAGTTTCTATTATGCGTCGCACAGCGGTTTTGATATACCTGGCCTAATGGAAACCGTTGGTTTTAGTGAATTTTATATTAAACCTTTACGAGATTCAAAACTTGGTCATGTAGCTATTGCTTATCTACTTTATAAAGTAGCCACTCCCATCAGATATACCGTCACATTAGGTAAGGGCTCGATAAATTCGTAAAAGATTTCGAGATTCTAATGATATTTTAATACATTTTACAGGTGGCACAACCTTTACGATAAAGTATTTAGTAAAAAGAGGCTACATAAAGCCCGTACCATCGAAAAATGAGTTGATCAAAAAATATAAAAACCGAATGATTGTCCGAAAAGACAGCAACAAGTAAGAATGAGAAAATAAGAAATCTGGTAACGTGTGTCCGTTGTACAAAGAAAACGAGAAATAGTTTATTAATAACATTGATTATTTTAATTATTAAACTTATTACTATAATTCAGATATACTTAATTATGACAACCCAATACTGATGTACGATACAAATATCATGTAAATGTGTTTATTTAGAAGTTTTTATGTCAAAAATTATATAAAAAATAATTCAGTTTTTATTCTTAATTGGGAGAGCTTCAGCGAAGTTTTTTTCAAAGATAAATCCAAGGTGGTGTCATGCAAAAGAGTGCCCTATGCGTTGTCATCTATATCTGGGCTTCACTCGACATATAGTTCTAATTGACGGCTGATATGTAAGATTGCGACGGAGATTAAACTTATATTTTAATTTGAGAGGCGGCTTGCTTCTCAATGGTAGCTACAAAATCAGACTGTTCATATAAAATCATTTATTTCTATACCGGCGCCATAAACAATATACTTTTGAACCTTTGTATAAAACAGAAAACCTTTCGGATCAGAAACACTTGAAAAATATCTTCCAATTGACCTCAAATCGTTTGTTTCAATCTTATTTACGATTTGATCGATACCCACGGAATAAGCACAGTTTTCATCTAAAAATTTGATTCCAGTTACTTGAGCTGAATGTAGCTTTATCGATGACCATGTTCCAAGTAGTTTTATGATAAATTCATCTTGGTCATTTTGTAATATCTCGAAACTCGATAACGTTACACATTGGTCATCGCCACCCGAAATTAATTTATACACGGACTGTGATATGCTAATTAGATCAAAACAGTTAATACCGCTGTCGTGATGCTTCAGTTTAAACAGTTGCGTAAAATCGGATAGATTCCAAAAGCAAATAAAACCGTCGGTTCCCATCGACAAAAGAATACGATGATTTTTTAAAACTGCAACATTTAAAATACACGTCCCATAGAATATTGACTGAACGAATTTAATCTCAGACGTATGTAAGTCAAACTCACGAATGTACCCATCAGAGCACCCAATATAAATTTTTGAATTGAGCGTGGTTAAGCACATCAGCCTCGTTTCCGGATCAAAATCAACTTCTTGAGTATTACGGATTCGTTTCCTTTGCGAATCATTAAATTTTAGCATAAAATTACTAATTTCTTGTATTTTTGCGTTTCCCGCTCTGTTAAATATTTTAGTTGCACATATTTGGGCCCGTCCTCCGGCTGACAAAATTAAATAACCATCGGAATATTTTGCAATGCTTATCGCTCGAATATTTGAAATGTGCGAAAATACTTCGTTATAATTATGAAACTCGTTATTTGCAATTTGTGAGAATTTTAGTAGATTATCATCTCCACCTGAGATGACGTACGTAAACTCACCAATCTCGATTAACCCGGCTGAATTGCACGATTCAATATGCCAATTGAATTGCACTAGATTCATTCGATTTTCCGAATTAACTAGTAAAAATCGATTACGGTAAAGCTTTTTGTTTCGGATAAACAAAAATGTGACTTCAGATTTGGCATCATTAAAATTCACATCCCAATTCCTATGTCGACCACCGCATTCATATTCATATACTATACCGTTGTATTTCTCCCACACAACGAAGTAATTATCGTTAAAGCCGAATATGCGATTAGCCAGAATTCGCTCGATCCAAAGAACATCGGTTTTATAGGTGTGATATATGGTCATGGTATCGTCACGCAATGAGAGCTCAATCGATTTTATTGTGCCATCATGCCCAGTAGATTTAAAATAAATGTTTTCGGGGTCTCTTTCTAACAGTGAAATATTAGTGATACCAAAATTTCCGTGTACCAATTTTAACGTAGTTTTGAGCTCGATAAAATTTGTTTCGGGATCATGTTTAAAATAGTGAAGATTGCCACAACGGTCGCCAGCGAGTATTACACACCCCGTGATAAAACATACCGTTGTCCATTTTTCCTTACAGTGTGGAATGTTGAATGTGCTATAAACTTCGTAGTTTTTCGTTATTCGAAAGCATTTTCCGGACTCATCGCACGCCACAAATCCATCCTCGACAAAATGAAATGATCGTATCATTGAGTTTGGAAGATTTATCGATTTTATCACTACAACTTGTTCCAACTGGTATTTAAACCATGTAATTATTTCGCAGCCTGCGGTAACTATAAACGTTCCATTACCCTCAAATAGGCAGGATTTATAACTGATCTTGGTTTCTGCCGATTCCCATTTATAGTCCTTAATTTTATACACGATACGGTTTAAATTAGTTAGACCGATCAGAACATCGCTCTGTATAAATTGTATTTTGGCCATGTATTCGTTTGGTTGCGATGCCAGGAATTCGACGACCTCTAATTTATTTGCGCGGTGTTCGAGATATGGCTTGATGTTTAATTTGCAGATGTTTGAATCACTCCCTGAAGTAAATATCGTTTTAGTTTCCTGGCAATAATCGATATCCCATATTGTGGCACCAAAATTAAGTTTGCGTTTACATAGAAGTTTGCCATCCTCGGTCCAAAGGCATAAATAAGAATCTTCACCCGCTGAAGCGATTATAGTGGTCCCATCTATAAAACAAAATAAAAACAATTTTAAGTTAATTTCTTCATCCCGACCCTCGAGACATAGGTGTTAATACCATCAACTAATTTACTAAAATTTTAACGATTACAATTTTAAAAAATTATGATTTTTAAAATTTAACAACGCTCACCTTCTTCGAATATACAACTTTTAAAAACTCTAGCAGTATGTCCAAATACCTGTTTACCCGGTTTAACCTCTAAACATTCATTATAATTTGCTTGCCAAAATCGAACCGACCGATCATCCGATGTTGTTACAATAATCTGCCGTTCTAAGTTAGCCGCTATCGAAAATATTACACCATTGTGACCAGATAATCGATGGCGCACAGGACTCCGAACTTTATTATCAATACCGTCCTTTGGGTACCAGATTATCAAGTCACCAAGAGCAGTGCCTGCTAGAACTATGAGCGAGTTCCAATTGTGCCCCAAAATAGTAGCACAATATAGAGTAGACGGATCTTCACACCAACTTTTGGTCTCAAAGATAAAATCCTTTGTTTCTAAATCGATCTGCACCTCTTGAATGATACTGTGTCCAGACACGAAGCAGAAATAAGTTTTATCATCGTAAAAATGGGCCGCACTTATCCAATCGTTAAGCTGAACTTTCTTCGTTTTCACGAACTCGTTGCGTTTTAAATAAGCGAAGGCCAATTCGCGTACACCATAGTAAACAATTAAATACTCATTAGCGAACAGTTTTTGTACAATAATTCCGTGAATTTTATCACGTAGCGTCTCTGAACAAGCCACACAACAGGTCTCATTTTCTGGATTAATCCAATAATATTGTAAAATATTTCCATTGCCTGCAAACATCTTATATTATCATAGCTATAATTTAATTAAAAGAATTGTGTATTTCTTACCAGTTAATAACTGCACCGGGGTTAAAATTTTTAAACAAATCGAGTCAACAATTTTTGGCATTTCATGTACACGTGAGAGAAATGTCATAACAAATACAAAATGTTACATTATATCGACCCTATTCGCCGAAATTAGGATCGATGAAATCCATTTTCGATTAATTCTCTTTCGATAAAACCAGCTCTTCCCAAATTAAGTGTCATTCTAAAAACACAAAACAGCAAAAAGCCGAGACAAACGAATTTTAAGAGTTTTTGATTTCATATAAAATCTAATTAATTATATTATTATATCTGTTATTTGCTGTTTTAATTTACTTTTTATCAAAAGAATAATAACTTCGTACGGTTAATTGAAAAATATACCTGTAAACTACCTAGTTCAAACCATCAAACAGTGTGATAAAGTGAGGTTAGAAATTAGTGAAACCGCGTCTATTATATAAAAAATATGGATTTAAACTCATTGCTGCAAAATGCACTTAAGCTTACCAGCGAAGCTCAATGCATGGAAGATTTCCCGCGAATGGATAGAAATTTTTATCAAGTAATCGAAACAATTGGAGAGGTGCATACGAGAACAGTACAAACTGGCCCAGACGTATCTCGAGCGTAAGATTTTACAAAATGTTAATCCGTTTACCCAGTTTTAATACATCTAAATTTCCAGAGAAACTATTGTGCAACAACGTGGTGCAAATTTACCCCGGTTGCCAGGAACCTTGAACGTTAGTAAAACATTGGAACCGTTAGACCCAATCGCAGAAACCGATATTCAAAGTTTTTTAAAAAATGAAAAAGAGAACGCCATTCTCTCAATAATCGAAGAAGTGAAAAAAGAATCTTATTCCACTGCCCAAAACCAAAAATGGGAACACATAATATCCGATTGGCGCGAGGAAAAAATTAAACTCATGAATGCGTTGATCGGCCCCTCGCAAAACTGGATCGATATACGTAAAGGCCCGGAACAGACTATACTAAACGACTGCAACTTTAATCGCAAATCGTGTTTAAACAATCAAGAGATGGCATACGCCCGTGAAGTATGCAATTACAATAAACTTGTGATGGAAGAAGCATTACGGCCCAATTTGATACAAAAATTTGCCAAAGTTGCGTCAGAATTCAACGATATAAAAATTAATGAAATGTGGAAGATCATGCGTTACATGGTTGATGTTTCACCATTCCCGAGAAATCAAGATCCACTACAAGCGCGTAACGATCGTTCCCAGTTTGTGAACCAAGCTAAACGATATTTAGAAGAACGTTACAAGGAATATATGTCCGAAGTTGTTTTTGAACATTTGTCCGATGCGCAACGCGGTGGCATACCGAGTAAAGAAAATTTGGTTAAATCATTTGTTGCGTTAAAATTTAGCCAAGATTTTTCATCTGTAGGCATCGGACTTCTCGATGGTTCGATCGAAGGTTTACCGTTATGGCCAGTCGTGTACTACAGTTTACGTTGTGGTGATCTACAGACGGCAAAAAAATATGTGGAATTTAGTGGGCCGGGACATGCCGATCTACTTGCCGCACTAGAAGAGAAATGCCAGAAACCTGACCAACATATTAGCTCGAAACATGAAACGCAAATCAAAATTCAATATAAACGACAAATTCGGAACTCGACCGATTCGTACCGAAAGGCGGTGTACTGTGTGATCGGATGTTGTGATATTAACGAACAGCATCCCGATATAGCACAAACATGTGATGATTTTTTATGGATACAATTATCGCTCATCCGTTCGACTGATAATATTGAAAGTTTAACTTATTCTGGTCTGCAAACGATGATTTTGGAGACGTACGGTGAGAAATATTTCAATGCAGCGGAGAAACCAATGGCATATTTCCAAATTTTAATATTGACTGGACAATTTGAGGCGGCAATAGAATTTTTATCCCGTTTCGAAAAATATCGTGTCCATGCTGTCCATATTGCATTGGCTTTGAACGAATTATATATGCTAGGAGGGGTACGCAATGTCCAGGAACCATTATGTAATACAGTTAATCTATTGTTTTAAACAAATCTAAATAAATTTTATTTTTAGTGTCAGCCGATATTGAGGACACACCACCCATGCGACGATTAAATTTGGCCCGTCTTGTAATGCTGTATGTTAAAAAATTTGAAATCACCGATCCAGCCGAAGCACTGCAGTATTTCTTCTTTTTGCGTAAATTGAAAGACCCGAAAGGTAAAAATTTATTTTTAGTATGTGTCTCTGATTTGGCCATCGAATGCCATAACTATGATTTACTATTCGGTAAAATGCAACCAAATGGAATACGTTCACGAGGCTTGCTCGATCAATTCGAATCGATTGGTATTGATGTTAAAGTTGCGTGTGATTTAGTCGCAGATGAACTAATCAAAAAAGGAATGTTTGAAAATGCCATTCGAATGTACGATTTGGCCGAGAATTATATGCAGACATTACATTATACATCATTCCTGTTATCGCAAGTTGTCCATCAGTCCAACAAGAAGGGTTCTTTGCGCGAGAAACTGCAGCAAATGGCAAAGGAATTCAAAAATCGATATAGCGGCGAAGATATTCAAGTAGATGTACGCACCCGTGACAATTTTGATGTACTTATAACGCTGTCCGATTTCTTCGACAAGTATCACGATAAAAATTATCAATCAGCTCTGGAAATTTTAGCCGAAACAAAGTTGATTCCGCTCAATGTTTCCGAATTGGATATGTGCATGCAGAATTTCAAACGCTTGGGGAAAGAGGTGACTAAAGTGTATCCAGATTTATTAATTGCCACCATGGACATTCTGTACAATCAATATAAAATGCTAAAATCCAAAAATATTATTGAAAAGGAACAGAAATTATCATTTTTACGAGATCATGCCAAAGCGATTACCAATATGGCTGCAACACTACCTTATCGAATGCCGGGCGACACAAACAATCGTTTGGTACAAACGGAAATTTTAATGCATTAATTAATTATAAAAATACATGTTTCATTTTTTAATAGTAAATTTATTTTTTTATGGCTGATCTTCCTCATCATCATCGAACATCGTATCGTCTAGTTTTGTTACAACAATTCCTTGGGCAATGTCATCAAAACTTCCCGATTTAAATTTCTTGTAGTCGAGCATCATTTCTTTGAACCGCAAAAAATCGGTCATCGAGAAGAGCAGCTCGAAAATCTCACCGTCCAAACCAGGTTTTCGTTGCCTAACGTGAGCATAAAAAATAAACGATATAAATTATTCATGTTAAGCGAATACTTACTTTATTTAGACGCACTGTAATATTTCTGAGAATATTTGCATATCGAATAGTTCCATTCGTCGATTCAATTGTGTAATAATATAGTTTTCAATCATTTGAGTGTATTGTTGAAAGGTTTCTGTATAGCTAATTTTATTTTCGTCGGTATCATCGAATTCCTCACAGTGGGATTCTAAAAAATTCTGCAACATTTGCTGAAAGTAATAAAAAATCTTTGTAATTGTGATCGCAACGGTTCAACAAACTAAAATCAGGTAAGCAGCGGAATGTAAAATAGTAAACTTGATCTACACGAATCGTAAAGTTTACAAAAAATTTATAGAATACCTTAAACTTCTCTGTTATAAAAGCATCTTCTAGATGGTTCAGAACAGTATTAAAATAATCACATTTTCTATTCGCATGACCCAAAGTATTCAGAAATATCCTCAATTTATGCAGAAGAATGAACATAAGTTTTGAGATGAAACAAAAAGTTACCATAATTTACTAAAAGTGCGACTCGAAGAGCGAATTACAAATTGGTTCAAATTTAATTTAGAATTTCACGTGAATTGTGAAATAATTTTAAACGAAATCCGAGATATTGTCAATGAAAATGCGATTTTAGAAATTGTTGATCATTAAACTACTTTAACAATTCGATTATAACAAGGACCCCATCATAAACGTCCCATGCACCATACAAAGCTAGAATAACGAAACTGAAGTAAGGTCAGCCGAAATAAATATTCGTTCGAAAAATAGCTTCGACAAACTAACTAGTTAGCACTATATTTAGTAAATAAAATCAATGAATAGCATGTTCCTCTTCCAGCGGCCTTATTCTGGTTTTCAATGCGGGATAATTTCCAAAGATGTGTTGATTGCGAGTGGAATCAACTACAAATCATTATTTATACTTTGAACTTACATCAGCGTTGAAACATTGGTCCATCGAAAGGAGCTGATTGCGGATCAGTTCCTAGTTGGTTCACTTCTGTCTTTGATATCTGCAAGTGTTTTGGACTCCTCATGAAATTTATTCACATATCTCTCTGTATTATCAACCAAAGTTGCTCGAATTTGGTTAATAAGTCGACGTTGAAGTTTCCCGTCGACTTCAATTATGTAGTGCAATAAGCCATCGTTCTGCACGATCTTACCGAATTTCCATATGCACATTTTGTTTTGGTACCAACGAATCTGAATCATATTGCCTATCTCCAGCTCTCGACTAGAACCATTTTGAGGTTTACTTGGGTATTTACCCTTTCTGTTGGCTTAATAAAGTCTATTAAGGATCGTAGATTGAACTTCAGCATCTGTTCAGCGGGGCTTTTTCGCGTTGACTTGTTCGGGACTTTTCTACACTCGCACATTTTCACAAGACATTATTTTTTGAAAGCCTGATATTTTTACTTTAAAATGCCTGATATTTTTTACTTTAGAATTGTTCATTCATGTTTTTTATAATGAATTTTGAATACAACCAAAATTGACGGATTAAATGACAACAAAAAACAAAAACAATTTTATAGGTTAATACTTATTATTTCCCCCTCCCCCCCCCCCCGCCCTTTGCGTCTACAACGGTCCGCCTTATTAAGGTTTTGACAAAGACTTGGGGGATTGCACCCCACTCCTCATCCAATGCAATCTTGAGGTCACTGATTTTAGATGGTACCGGATTTCTGACTCGGACCCTCCGTTTTAGTTCGTCCCATAAATGCTCAATTGGATTCATGTCTGGACTGAAAGCTGTCCACTTCATCGTCTCGAGTCCAACCTCGTCCATGAACTGCCGAGTGATTCGAGCTGTGTGATACCGTGCGTTGTCATACATTAATATGGAATCTTCTCTATATATCCTGCGTAGGGCACTACATGATCCAAGAGAATGCCCTCGATTTATCTTTCAGTAGTCAGACCTCCTCTACGGCCTCCACCAGGTATGAAAACGAGATGTGTTTTTCCCTCAAACGATATGCCAGCCCACACCATGCACGGACCGCCGCCGTACGAGACTGTTTTAGCAAAACACCACTGAGAAAATTGCGCATCTGGTCTCTCCTATTACTACCATGTAGACATATTCTGCACTCGCAGAAGTATTAATAGAACGAACCTCCATTGCCCGATGCTCCAATTGATGTGCTCGCGAGCAAATTTGAGTTGCTCTTTGCGGTAGCGTGGTGTCAATTTTGGGCCTATAGCGAGCCGTCTTGAAGTAAGGTTGGTTTCCTTCAAGCGTCTTCTTACTGTTTATTGACTAACAGCTTCATCTCGAACTTGTCTTAGCTCCTGCTGCACATTGACGCTCGTGAGGTGGCGAGTTCGAAGTGCAGTTAGGGCGATAAATCGATCGTGCCCCTCAGATGTACACCGATTCCGGCTGGTATGTAATCTCCGATTGAAAATGCCAGTTTCCTTTAATCTTCTGGCCACTCTTGAGACAGAAGGTTGGCGCAGCGACTTCCCGTTGATTGCGTCCTTTTTCTGGAGTATTATCCATGTTTCTGAGGAAACAACGAATGAAACTGGTAGATATTTGTTCAGGTCAACGTATGATAAGTGACTGATGGCAAATATCGGTCAACGTGGTATTATACGGAAATTCCAGCAAGCTAATTGTTTTCACCGAAATATCGCATTTTACTACGATTGCTTTAATTTGAAAAGTACTGTATAGATTTGAATGAAAAAGGTGTCGTTGTAAGGATAAAATACTAAGCTGCCAAAAAAGAGTTGTAATTTTAAATGTTTAAACACTTCTTTCTGCCTGGCCATTTTGGATGGATGTGCTGGGGCAGTACGTTTATGCTTGATACCTCAAGCACCTACCTACTTAATGTCATAGGATATTCTTTCAAATATAAAAAAAACTGAGCAGATATCTCACACAAAACTTGTTTTACATTTAAAAATTGACCGTTCTTATTGAAAGGAAGAAAATAATATAATTATATTGTTTCTGTGTTGCATCATAACCAGCATATGCTGGACAGCAGAGTGATAGCCTTTAAAGAAGTTAAACACACCAAGATTAGAACTATATGGAACTATGTTTGGAACACTAGCATGAACTCAAGGACCTTCCAATAAATGAAAGGTATTTGGAGAGAATCATGTAGCTAATTTCGATGTTAGCCCGGCTTATTGGTTCCATGTAAAATCAGACGAGAACCCAGCTGATGCGGAGTAAATTTTTCTACATCTGACAATAAAACGTAACCTAGAACAACTGAATAAAGTAGCAATAATCACAGCCAGCCTCCATTTGGAAAAAATATTCATTATATACAAAACTTATAAGAACCGTCTTAATTATAAAAAAGTTTATCAACAATGCCAGAAGTAAGGTTCACTTAAAAATAACCTCAGCTTACTATCGACAGGCGAGTTAGAGTCACTAATCATCAATATTCAGAAGGCTGCAATATTAATGGAGAGATAAATATGTTGGAAAAATGCGACAATTTAAGCGAAAGAAGTTCTCTCTGCGGTAATTACATCCATTCACTGACAAAGAGGGTATTCTGCGAATAGGAGGAGCGACTATTCGCCATTTTTCTAAGATAACTATTGAGGACAGTTATGGTAAAACATTGGGAGGATAATACCAATTAGGCTTTAACCAAATTAAAAGGCAATAATGGATAAGAAAGGCCATGTAAATGATGCACACATAGTTAAAGATGTGTTCGTTGTTTCGGTACAAGGTAAAGGAAGCAACTAATGGGTAATGGGAAAGTTACCAGCACCGCGAGTTAAATTTTATGGACGATGTAGATTAGGTCATTGTGGAGTGGTCATGTGTTTTGCTTAAAGAACTGGCATAAGCACAATTTGTTTCGTGGTCACATCACATAGTTTCATCCCCAATCATTGAAATCATCCAGAGATTTCAACGAAGCTTAAAAGTGACGTTCATCCTTAGAGGTCCGTCAGGTTATTTAACAGAGGAGCTTTCAGGAATTTGTGTATGCTTGACGCTAGACGGAAACAGGTATAAAGCAAATGAAGTACAGTTTCCTCCACCTCTTCATTTTCGCAGCTACAACAATAATCATGTGAGGAGACATCGAGGCAGTTTTCGTATATATGAAAGAATGCCCTATAATAGCACCTCGACAAAGCTAATATGATGTTTTCGCAGAGATATCAGCTTTCTGGAACTTATCAGATCAAAACTTGACCAGATGTGCCTGTCTTGGACAAAGAGCACTATTAAGCCATCTGTTATTCGTTAGTCTTACAGCTTCCTACAAATGCACGACCTGAGACAAATTGATTTTAGTGCTTTAATCGAAGCATGACTGTTTGTAAAAATGCGAATATGCGTCTCTTTTAGCGCAATTAGTATAGCCTAGAACACCTTGCAGGAGTCGGGAAGACGGAAAAGGTTTCCCAACTGAACCCCAACTCAACTCAACCCCAACCTTACTGTCCATCTTTGAACCATCCGCGAAGAAGTCAATATCGTCAGGGTTCACACTAGCGACTCACACAGTTCTCTCTGGTGTAAATATCAGTTCTAAACCTCTCGTCAAATTATGGCAACGAAACCGAATAGTCGGAGGTTACAGAGATGTCTCTTTTTTAGGACAGATGAATGGCCTGTGGTCAAGGTTTTACGGAATGGGTCAACATGAGGAAATTTGTTTTTGTAGAGAAAAGGACCAACTCATCAGTCTTGTGTGGATTGAGGTTCAAACGCTTTCAAAATTTACACACACGATAATTGATTATGCTGGTCCGATCACACTAAAACATATGACACGTTAAAAGCACTCAGCCATAATTTTTTGGTCATCACCGGGAATTGAATCCCCAACCCTGGAATTCGGAGCAGAAACTCTACCTAGAATATACGCTAATTAACAACAAATGAGGAAAATGTGAGGTCTGGTCAAATGAGGAATATGTAGCCGTATCTATAGTGATTGCACAGTACAACGGGTGCAGACACACAATTGAAGATTACCAAGCCAGCTCTAAAATAACAATGAATCATAATCATCAGTCCGGCCACAAATTTTGAAACTACACCAGACATTTATTTCGAAATCATAGCAGAAATAACTTTTGCCTAGAAGGAATGCAAGATTTTTGTTTATTTTAATTTGGCACACTATTTGGTCGAGCTACAGTAATTAAAAAGGAGTGTATGGCATCTAACCCAGTTATAAGCACATCCAAAGGAAATTACTGTTAATACCCAGCTATATGTACATCGACGAAGCAAAGAATAACCTGAATAAATAGAAAAATATCAGGTTCAAAAAGGTTGCAAGATCTTGTCAGTTTTGTAGGTAAATAAAATCAAAGGTATCTCTGCTAAAGGAACAAGCATCTATACCCGAATACATTTCTAAAGGTGAATGAAGTTACAAAAGATCTTTGGAAGTAAGATGGATAATGAAATCGTGAACATGTTTAAGTTTATGACTACCAAGCCGGTTACCAACACCAAAAATACAAATCGAAATAAGGGTTCCAGATATCAAGTGAGAAAGCTTGGTTTTATTACCGATCCCGATAAGACATCAATTTATCAATAGAGTTAATGATCTTAAGAATAAGTTTTACTCCATGACAAAATCAGAGTTTAAAATATTACAGCGTTGATGAACATTGAGTATCGGTGTGTGAATTAACATACCATGTAGGGTACACTACGAGTACACTGCCAAAATAAATGAATTTCACTGCGAACTGAATCTGCACTACACCTCCCCTTTTGTAAAATTTAAAAAACAGAGAATTCAGTAAATTGATTAAAATTATGACCCCAATTTATTTTATAGAATTAGAGGAAACCATTCTAGATCCAAAAGATCTCGGAGTGGCGGCTTAGTTCTAGAGCTAGAAAAGGCTGCATGCTAAAATATACCCGCGTGTTGCCTCTTTGGTGAAATCGGGTAAGGAATCCAAGGATGTAGACAAGGTCCTCATCGAGATTAAGCAAATGAACTAAGTAAGCGTAAAGGAGGACATTTTCTAGTCATTGATAGAAAAATATGATTTCGAAAAGTGAAATGAGTAAAATAAAGGTAGCAGTGTAATCGTTGCTCGTCGAATTTCCAAAAGTAATGGTGAGAAGGGTGTTCGGTTCATGCAAAACACTATCATTGGTGATTCAACCGGCAAAGCGGCGATTTATTCATGCGACATATGGCTCGCTTCCAAGAAAGAACTACATGGGCTATTGAATGAAATTTCACCAATACAAACCGCTTAGGACCCGATCTTCTTGAGAATATTGGCTTAGCAATAAAGCTTTGTGAATGCTAGTATTAAGTCGGGGTTGAGTAAGACTTAACCGTATAGCGACCATCAAGCAATACTTTCCGAGAAATTCGAACTGAATCCTATGCTGAAAAGATCAATAGAACTTGTTTGGTGGAAGGTTATGAATTTTTATGAACAGACTGTCAAATGAGGTTTACATGAATGAAGTAACAAAAGTTAAAGAAAACCAACTTATGGATTGTGTAGAGCTATAAACGCAACAATACATAGAAGACTGGAGGACAAGATTCCAATAACAAGGTAAATGTCATCCAGTGGGACGGTTACTGTAGTGTGCGACTCGATTCGAACTGAAGATATACCTATCAATAATAGCAAGTGCGAAGTGTGGGAAGACCCTTAATGAGGTTGACCGGTAGTCATATGGTAAACCATACGGGATAATAATGTCGAAGATCAAAAATGACAAATTATAAAATGATGCTGGCAATATTTGCAACTGTGATGCGTAGGTAGTACCACCACCTTGTTTCCAGTGCAACTGTTTTTTATAGCACTCAAAGTGGCTCCACCAATTACAATGGATGGCCTGATGAGCGGTTATGGGAAAGTTCGCAAATGTAAGGCACAGATTATATCTCAAATATGGGTATAAAGACAACAGTTTGTGCTGAACCTGGAGAATTCCTTGAACTGTGTTTAATCCTTGGTTACATTTAGACTATCCCCTGAACAATGGAAAAGGCAGAGATTTAGTCTACTTTACGAAGTCGACGAATGTAAAAGAAACAGCCAAAAGGACCATAATCACACTGACCGATCTACATGGCAGGTAACATACTAGAATTTACTACTTTTCAAAATAGAATTCTAAACTATATAATACGGATGCGGCTATGCGGGACTACAAAGCGGCGAAGCGATAGTTGTTGAGGCTAAATTTAAAGACGATGAAAAACATAAATATAACGAGACCAGTTAGCTGAACATAAAATCGAGGCACAAGCAGAAAATACTCCTATCCATGTTGGATCAAAATGTTTAGGCCAAGTAACTGCAGTAAATACCGCACATACTCGTATGTTAGTGTTCACAGCTATTTGAACTGAATAACTTAAATATAAAGCAGAAAGATGGATTCAGGTAAATCGATTGTGTGCACTACGAATATTCTGGAGGCTTCAAGATAAAGTTTTCTGTATGTTTTCAGGCAAAAAACACTATAGCAACTCCTGCTAGCGCTATTGTAGCCGGTTTAGAAACTAACGAAAAATTCACACAGAACTTACAATCTGTTGTTACTCCAATAAATAATTCGAGAAGGCGATACCGTATGGGAGCTATACATATTTTGGCACAACCATAAGCGCAAAGTTCCGATCAAGAGAACTCTTTGAAAAGAAAAGCAAACCATTTGACCGGAGTTCGTGATGTACAGTATTATGGTGTACGGTAATGTGACGATTTGCTAATTAGAGAGGAAACTTAAACAACGTAAAACATGAAATGCTTTGAATTATGAAACTAACACAAATACTGACCAACCCAATTTTAGATCAGGCTGTATAGAAATAATGAATGAATTCCAATTACACACGTGTATATTCCAATTGGATTTGCGATAATCGAATTCTATTCATAAGTTGAATTCGGATTCTTTTATCAATAATCACACTTCCCAATATTATAAAAAATATTAAAATTCTCACCTGAAATTCATCTGCTATCACAATATCCTCTATATGGCCAATTACTGTATCAAAATAATCACTTTTTTGATTAACATCTTCCAAGAGTTTCAAGAAAGCCATAATTAATGTCTAACTAATAAACATCAGCTGCGATAGAAAACAAATAGTTACCATAACAACCACACCGTGAAACGAAACATACCTAAAAAATGTACACGAATAATTAATAATATAAATATTTCTTTTAAACTATAAATTTATCAAAAATTTAATTTTTTAAATATTTTTTTTGATGTGTATGTTTATTAACGACCGTTTATCTCGTTTAAAAAATATTCGTATTGCGGAATACACGTCACACACTCTATCGCCGAGCACTGAAATCCTGGGTCAACATATTCAGCACAATATTGAACGCTGGTAACAATAAAGCAAGAAAAATATAAAATTAAAAGGAACAAAAACTATTTTGGTCGCACTTCGCTATCTGTGTCAAAAAATTGTTTTTTTTTGTATTGTGTTGTGTAAAAATAAAGTTTATGAAAAGTTCTAAATATAAATCAAAACGATTTAGAATATATTAATAGAAAAGTGTTAGGTGCGCTATGATTACGTCTATTTAGTTTAAAAATAAAAATATCATTCCGTGCTCCATAAAAATAATATTTGATGTGAACTTGAAATCTACACACATAAATAGCGTTAAGACGTTTTTGTTGAAATCATGACTAAGATTTGCGTGAGTTAAGCATACACAACATAAGAAGTTATAAAAAAATGTATGGCTGTGATAATTTTTTTGATTTATTGACGGTACTGACATGATTGGAAATTTAAAAAAAAATTGACAAGGAAATAAAACTACATTCCATTTTTAATTTATTTATTACGATAATTTTAGTGCATAAATTTGGTGTTTTCGCGTGTTTCTTACCACAATTTTTCCATGAATTATAATTTCTGTATTTTTTCGTTGATAAAAAGGAGTGGTTTCTTGATGTGCTTCTCTTATTTTTGTTGTGTGTATAAATTAAATTACCCAATAGATTATCAGGCAGCGGATATCAAAGCAAAATAATTAAAAAGCTGCAATTACAGTAATTGCCGTGTGAATTTTTTTTATATTTTATTCTTACTTACTATACATAGACGAAGTATATAAAAATAACTGTTAAGAATATGTCATCCCATCACATTACACAACAAAATCATGATCCGAGTTACTTGATACAAAATTTAAAAATATCCGATTCCGGTAACAGTGATATGATGACAGCTGGGCGAGCGATTGCCGCGACAGGTGTCCAAAATCCGCAGCGAAATGCTGGAATGAACAACATGGCTAGTCGTCAATACAAATATTATGAACAAAGTAATAATACAAAAGGTATGCACCAACAGCAGCAGCAACAACAAATGAGTAGTGCAATACATCATAGTCCAACACATTCCTTAAGCGGATCATCATCACAGCATTCCGAAAGTCCTCGTACAAGTTTAGTTGGTAATCATGGAATGATTTTGCCAGGTGAAATGCGAACGGGGCCAGTTTATGAGAATTTAGATTTTTATGGTTTACCAGGTGGAGGTGGTGGTGAACCAGCAACTGGTTATTTTGAGTCTAGCAATAAAAAGGCGCAGCCTCAAGTTCCGGTTGGAAATAGTGGAAGTAATGTAAAAAACAGTCCCGTGAATATGATTATGGATCGATATGCGCATACACCTCAGCCGGATATGGAACCCCCGCCTATTTATGAAAATTTACAAGTCGCCTCAGGTGAGTGTTTTTTTTACCTACTAAAAGCTTTATTTTCCTATAATACGGTTTATGAAAATTTTGAGAAATGAACGCCGAAGTCAGCCGTTAACTTCCTATATTTTTCGAACAAAATCGGTCCGAGAAGTGATAACCTTATGATAATTGATAACCTCTTTACACTTGTATAAATTCATTATGTACAAAATATTTACGCTAGTTATTACGTCACAACCGATTATGTGGACAATCATCCTGGGATTTATACGTACCTTACTAGATTCCGTTCGTCTAACAACAATACATATTCGCAACGGATTTTTATAGTGGTATCAGAGTTTGTTTATTTAAAATTCAGTTTACTTCTCTAAACTCTAACAAATAGTGGAAAGTATGTTGATTGACATTAATTATCGTGGTTAAGCTACTTCATTTACTTACTTTATACAAGCTCGTCATATCCTGTATCTTGTCCATTTGAAGTCGTTGTAACCGTGGACGTATTTTTTTATTCAACCCGAGCAATCACACTTATCTTGGTTATCTCGGTGTAGAGTAAATGTTGTACAGTGGCAAAAATCCGGTGTGCTTAGAGTATTAAATTGTCTTTTACTTTGCACACTCTTCGTACACTGATAGTCATTTCAGAGTAAAATTTGAATAACCGGTGAAACCATAGTTCATCAATAAAAACGCAGTGTGCAGAGTAAAATTACTCAGATTGAATAAAAAAACGCAGAATATTTTTTGACAGTACTCCTAGCTCGGGTTGAATTAAAAAATAGACCCAAAATGATCACAGACCACAGTGTACTTAGACTGCGGTTCAATTCATTACTTTTTTTGTGGAGACTGATTTATTTGAAGGTCTTCCTGTTGAATACTCTTAGAGTAATTTAAAATGGCAGTCTTCCGTCCAAACTGGTAACTCATACAAAAAAGTTAAACAAGTCTGCAATACGTCTATTCAGCAGGAGGCTTATTGTAGACTTTCAAATAAGTCATTATCCATAATATGTCTCGAATTAAACCGCAGTCTTAGTCGATAGATATAATTTTCTATTTTTTTACAATTTTCGGGTGTCCCCATTGGTTTTCTTCTCTATCCTGTCTGTTGTTTCTGCCGTACATATAGCTATAAAGCGAACTCAAAAGGAGTGTGAGTGTGTTGAGAGAGGGAGTCTGGTCTTACCATCTCTCGGTGTTCAATCAGTTGGTTGGCGACGTGAGCCTCAACGTTTGGCCTCAATTTATTTTTCCGCATTTAAGTTTGAGCTCTTCCCTATGATGAAACGATTTCAGTGTCGTCGACAAAAGTACCAATTGTTGTATTTTGAGTTAGTGAAATTTCGGTTGGGAATGAACGGTATTAGAAGGTCCTTGTGATACCCTGGATTTAATCTCTTTAATTTGTGAGAATGCTCTTTTCCTGTTTAATACGACAGTTTCATTACATAATGTATAATTCTAGGAGATGTCAGAAAGAATTTTGGTTTCTTAAGTTTGGGCCGTACAAATTTTATCAAAAGCCAGGGTCACGTCAATGAACACTGCTGAGCAAATCCTGTTTTCTTCATATGATAATATCTGTTATCCTGTGCACGTGATCAATTGTAGAGTATCTATCTGGAAATCCAATTTAGTGTGTAGGGATTGCTTCTTCACTTTCAATTAATGGTTTTATTCAGTTTAATTGGATTCTTTCAAATAATGTTGACATGTCGTTGTGATATTAGCCTAAAAGACGTTATTTCGTTGGGTGGTTTTCCTGACTTGTGGGTCATAATCACCTCCGCGAACTTCCATACCTTTGGTAAATATTGAATCCTAATGGACTTTTCGAGAAGCTGTTTAAGAATTATTAGTTTCACGTCGATAACTGGCGCTTTTCTTGGGGTTTTTATATGTTTTATTTCTCTTGTATCTGTAGTCACTTCCGTAGGGTAACCCCTGAGATATACTCGACGTGACTACGACTTTCCTAAATGTCAAAAACGTTCTTCTCCATAGCCTGCGGAGCTCTGCTATAAGCAGTAGTAGAGGTAAGCTTACTCTTGCCTTTGAAAATTATAAACCCTATGACCATAATGCTCAGCTTCGGGACTGAATAATTTAAAACTTCGAGTCAATTCAAGTGAGCGTACGAAGTAGTAGTTTGCTAGCCGAAATCCAGATTACTTAGAAGTTAATGCGTATTGGGAGCGACCAGTCAAACAAGATAATTCTATTTAGTAGCCTCACTAGATAGACCAGATTGGGTTTTCAATTTACACTCTAGTATATCAAAATTAATGGAGTTAAATACTTTAGTGAACTCCAATAATACTAATGCTGCATAGTTTTTCTTGTTTAAGCATGCTATGATAAAGTCAGTTTCATGGACCAGCAGTGAAATTGTGAAACTGTCGCAAGCCGACATGACACGAGAGAACTTGAGAACGTCACAAACTAGTTGTAAACACTGTTTGAAATTAGTTGGTTAAACCCGAGTATTTTAAATTATCATTGTAGCTCTGGAAGGTTCACTAATATTTTTTGCTTGAATTCCTTGATCTGGGGACTTGCTATTGCATCCGACGTTAATTTTCGATGGCTACCACGTCGACATAAATGTAGAATTCAATAATAAGGCTCCTGATTTCCACATACGAATTTTATTGTTTAACGAATTTCTGTCAGAAATTCAGAAATCATTGCTTCCTGTCCAATCATCATCAAAGCTGTTAAATCTGTTTCGCATGAGCGTAGTGGAAAACCGATGCGGCTTTAAGTGAGCAAGAATGCCGTGATAACTCTGCCAACAATTTCAGATAATTACTAGAACATTTTTTGTGGGATTTGGCAAATCGATATTTTGAAAATAAATTCGGAAATTTTTGTACTAAAACATTTGAGGAATCTTAAATCCCATCGATGGCGGCCTTTGTCGAGAGAAGAAACACGATCAATAAACTTATATATTTTGTGATTCCTGTGAATGGAGTCATTTGCTTGAGTGGCATCCAAATTATAAACGTACTTTACGCTGAACGCTAGAGAGAACAAACACTCTTCCCAAAAATTTTGTGCGTGTTCTTCTTTGGTCTACTTGCCGAATATCAGATTATTGCGTGTTTTTAAGAACGTATTAAAGCTGCAATCTAATATTGCCACAAACTGATTAAACAGCCGTAGACTGTAGATGTAAACCGCAAACATTTTGCCTTTGCGATAACAAGTCAGTGCTGCATTTTCGTTTTTTATTTCTTGAAAATAATATAATTTATATTACCTTGTTGCAGGTCAACGCGCACAACCGCAAGTATCACAGAGCTCAGGAAGTTTATACTATGAACGTGGCGACGTAGTTCGGTCACAACCACATCATCCTCAAGCGCACCAAATGTACCAACTACATCAACAAATAGCCTATCCGGCTTCTATGTTAAATAATAGTCACGCACAACAACATCATCAACAGCAGCAGCAGCAGCAGCAGCAACAACAGCATATTCAACGAAGTAATGAAATGCAGCAACAGTTGCAACACTCGCCAGTAAATAATTACATGAAAGGACCACCAAAACCCAATATGACTGATACAATTTATTTCTCAAAACCAATGGTAAAGCAATCGCAGACCGTCGTCGTGCCAAATAATCACAAGCCAAATACTAATTCAAAATCATCTGTTGGTGGCAGTGGGATGGAAGCAAACCATCGGAGCAATTCAAACAATAGTAATTCAAGCGTAGAATTAACGGTGATATATATTTAAATTTAATTTCATTATTAATTATTAATTTGATTTTTATTAAATTTCAGGGCCAACCGTTGTACGAGTCCCGTAAATTTATGTCGCCAACGCTGAATATCTCGATGAATCCCAATTTTGTCGAAGATATTAATGGTTCTGATTACGTGTGTATGTTGCGTGGCGCTTCATCTCAACAGGCAGCCGCACACCAGCAACACCAACAGCAACTACAGCAACAACATCAATTACAGCAAAATCAATTGCAACAACAATCGGCTCAGTACTATCACCATCAGCAACAGCAGCAAATGCAACCGAAATTAAATTATTCGACATCACCCTCGCTGGATTATACACATCAAAAGCAGGTTTCAAAAAGTCCGTCGCCTGGTTTAGCGCCCAAATATCGAAGTAAATCAGTATCGTCAAACGAAGCATCTTCGAATATGGCGGGCAGTAATAATAATTTGAATCACGATTCGCAACAACAGCAATCAATGCCGACTCATTTGCAATCAAATCTTTCCACATCGAATTCTGTTTCGCCGACCCCATCGCAAGTAAGTGGTGGTAGCGGTTCGGGTAAAAGTAAAGGTTTAAAAAATTTACTGCCCTATAATGTTACACCGCCTCGTCCAATTGGACCGACCGAGGCAGAACGTAAAATCGAGGAATTAACACGACAGCTGGAAGAAGAAATGGAAAAGAATGAGGAGGAAGGTGAATATTTCGGGATTTGTCATACGTGTGGTGATAAAGTAACTGGGGCCGGACAAGCGTGCCAGGCCATGGGTAATTTATATCATACAAATTGTTTTGTATGTTGTTCTTGCGGACGTGCTTTACGGGGTAAAGCATTTTATAATGTACATGGTAGTGTTTACTGTGAGGAGGATTATATGGTAAATTGTGTGGATTCTGGAATTTATTTTTGTATATCGATTTGCGTTTCTGTTTTAGTATTGTGGATTTCAGCAAACAGCAGAGAAATGCGCAATATGTGGTCATCTCATCATGGAAATGATATTACAAGCGATGGGTAAATCTTATCATCCGGGATGCTTTAGGTGTTGTGTCTGTAATGAATGTTTGGATGGGGTTCCCTTTACGGTCGATATTGATAATAAAATTTACTGTGTTAATGATTATCATAGAATGTTCGCGCCGAAATGTGCGAGCTGTGGACACGGTAGTTATACATAAAACATTGTTGATTTTAATCAATTTTGAATTAATTTTATGTGTTTTGTAGCGATTACGCCGGTCGAAGGTACCGAAGAAACGGTACGTGTAGTCTCGATGGATAAAGATTTCCATGTGGATTGTTATATATGTGAGGATTGTGGTATGCAATTAACCGACGAACCGGATAAGCGATGTTATCCCTTTGAGGATCGTTTAATGTGCAGGTCATGCCATATTTTAAAGCTAGCTATGCAACCAAACGTTGGTGTGGTCGAACCAATTTGCGCAACGTATCAGTACATGGGTTAAAATTATTTTTTTAATTAAAATACAATGAGCAATTATCCTTCTAAACTTATAATCATAAATGTTTCATGCTTCTTAAAATTTATATTATATTTGCATCATAATGTGCGACTTGGATGCATGTTGTTGTATTGTGTAGTAGCGAGCGGCATAGTTTTAGAATAATGTGATAAATTTAAACAAACAAAAAACTACAATAAATGTTTTAGTGGCATATAATTATTAGATGGTACGGTATGAATGGAACATAATATACTCGTATTCTTTATCATGACATTTTAATATTTGGACTCATCATTAGCAACGAACAAGCACAATTTATTTTTAGTCCTTAAATAATATTGTAACTCTAACATGCGTGCATTCATTTCGAAATTTCTAATTCTGAAATCTGTGTGTATTCAAAATTTATGTAAGAAAACTAAAATGAAATCAAATTTACTAGCAGGATAGTAGTTTTAATAAAACAAACAGTTATATGCTTAAATACATGTAGTATTATTAAGTCTGTCTTATGAAGTCCTGAAAATTCCTGAGGGCGGCGACATACATGGTATTCTATAAGCAAAGTAATATTAAAGGTGTAACAGGATAATTCTGAGGAAAATTGCGGGACATATGTTTCCAAATAAATTCCTTATAATCCATCGATAAAAAAATATATTATCACTAAATATGCCGAAATGATATAAGCACAGCACATTTTTGGTGTTATTTCATTAAAAAACAATTCTTGAGTAAGGTGATCAGATTTTCCGAGGGTTTGCTAAGTACAAATGTGATGTCGATGAGTATCGGATGATGCCAAAGAGCAATTATGGCAGCAACGGTTGATTAAGATAATGGTACGTAACAAGGATGAAGGCTGGCCTGGATTAATTAAAATTGATGGAATGGTCCACTTAGGGTCGGAAAAGGGCCCGTTGGTTGGGGCTTTGACATGTATTTGGAGGAGTTACCAGAAAATGGCAGTGGAAATTGCGGATCAGATATGATATCTATGACAGCAAGAGTAATCGGAAACGATGATTGGCTATTCACAGGAAGAGAAATTAGATTGGTTGACTCTTTACGGACGTAGTTTAAACGCGAGGCGGTAGTTTGAAGTTATAGGGCTAAACGCCAATTAAGCCTATTTTTTATCATATGGTTCATAAAAATAGTACCAGAACCTTTACGAACGTAAAGCGCGAAAATAAAGAGTCAGAAAATTATTTGTGGTGAATAAAGTGAAATTATGTTTTGTATGATTTAAAGGACCTAATTGTTTTCTGTGTAGAGTGAAATGATAAATAATTATGAAAAGTATATAGTTTAATTAATTTTGTAAATAATTGATCGACTCTCTATTTCAAACAAGAATTCGAGCTGTAGGCGACAGCTTATTTTCTCATTCGTCTCGGTTCTGCAGTAGATGAATACATTTTGAGGACCCAGGATTTCGTCCTTCCCGATAATTTTCCAGTTTGCAGTTCTCCATGTCTATGTGGCCTTGAACTGCTAGCAGTTGAGTCATCTCTAGAAAGATCTCGGGAGAATTTTGGTCGATGATAATCAACCTGATAGCTTTCTAGGTGCCACTGTAACGGAGTGATTGGCCCTTCAGCCATTGTTAAGGGAGTATATGATTTTTTATGTCGTTTGGATGCGATTTTAGGGTTGGAGTCCTTTCGGCTTCGTTTGCCATTTGTTTGGCCGGTCCCACCTTTGATTTTAATTTGGTATACGCCAAGACTTCGTCATAAGAAAGGCCCGATGGTTTTACAAACGCCAAGCATTTCTTTTCGGCCCGTCTTAGAAGGAGGACTTCTTTTCTTCTTATCCTCCACTGTCAGTTCATCTTTGAATCAGGTGGTGGGTAGATGTTCGGTGGTTGGACTTGGGTTCTGGATTTCCGAAATTAGTGTGCTTGTAACAGCACCGCGTTGAAGGACACCAAGTATCCCGAATTTTATACTAGCAAAGTGCTCTTCTACCTGACATCTCTCAGCGCACGTGTCTCATCTTTGGCTGAAAATTGTTGTATCGAGGTTTTCTATTCTAGATCTGTTAAATTCTGCTAGAAAGGGTCACCATGGACCGCTAACATCTATGTTATCTCTAATATGATAGCTGTTATCACATCACTTTGTCATCTGTCCTTACTTCATCTGAAACTGATTCGTTAATGGTCCTTGCTCGTTCGGCGGTTTTCGAGGAACGATAACACTTTATACCGGTTGGAGCGGCTGTGAGGCACATGCTCCCTGGATATCACTAAGATCAATCAGGCACACTGGGCAGGGTAGTGTAATCGTACTGCTCTGATAACCGATCAGGCTTAGTAGGGTCCAGTATAAAACTAGCTCAGTATCTAACAGTGTGTTCGGGTAGTCTTTGCCGACTACCGGTCACTGTCACTCTTCAAAAAGATTGCGGACAGTTTATACTAGGTTTGGTCTGCACCCACACTGAAAGGTCATTGTTAGAGAGGATGTTCTCTTTTCCCAAAGCGCGGACTTGGATTCCAAAGGAACCTAATGATCCAGACATTTATTTGAAATGCTGTAAATCGGTAATTATTACCTACTAACTTTCCTTTAGGAGATTGCCAAGCCGGAAGAGCCAAGAATGATCACATTTCAGCTACTGTAGTAATCCAGGATTTGTAAACCTCCCAAACCCACCTGCAACTCTGGGCAGCGTATTAACAGAGACATAAAATAAGAAAGTTGGAGTCTCTTATGAATTGATACAAATTCACATCACACAACAATTTGGAAAATTGCTTATAGGAACGAGAGAGATGAGTCACTCCTCCGTTCTTAGTATTAATCAAAGCATATGCAACATTAATTATCTGTAAGCTGCCATTAGACCAGCCAGCAATAGACCAGAAGTCTTAGACATCACACTAGTCTCAGTTTTCATTGGGGATCATGTAGGGCATAGTAAAGTGTTCGATGCAATTAATGTCCATCCTCTGAACACCGTTACCTCCATTACAAAGTGAATACAAAACCCACCAGAAAACCCTCTTTCAGGAACGCGAGGAAAACCAACTGAGATATCATTTAAACAATTGTATAGGGAATTTACTACCGGTATTAGTAGTTAATTCGAAACCCCCTGTATCAATCAAGAGCTTGATGATCTATTGGACAAGCTGTCAGCTGTACATTGACTCGTCAAAAATTGCAATTCGCTTTTCATAAAAGACCAGAAAACCAAAGCTGTTGTAGATTGTAACTGCCATAAGGAAGTCCTGAAATCGTTAAAATTTGAACTATAAGGAGCATCAGAACAAACGCTGGGACCTGATGAGGTAAAATCCAGTAGTTTTCAAAGATTCAAAGGGTAGGCTGTTCATCTACCAGTCCTATCACTCCGAGTTATCGTCAACTATCGGATGAGGCTGAACCATTATTAGCGTGCAATCGCCGGTGCTACTACTGGCAAATCACATTCTCGGTAGCTTCGGACTTGTGATACAAAGGCTAAGGGTAAATATGGCCAGGAAATATGGTAATCATGTGGGAAATAATAGCTGTAATGTACTTAAGAGCTGTTCCTTGGGCTTAGGGTTATTTTTAAGAATAGTCTATAGAACATTGTTTTATTCCTTGTAAATGGACTGTAGTAACTGTAATATTTAAGTCTAAGGCGAATATCTCGCTTCAATCCCAAAGGCCTGGCAGCCTTAAATGAGTATCCTTTTTCTTGTAAAATTCTCGTGGCGGTTAGCCTCTCAATGGCTCTCCTATTTTTTGCAGATGTGTGAATAGACTAACACCGCAAAATGAGATGATTTTCCGGAACTTGGTGATACATGACTATAGTTACTGAATCTGGCGTAGGTTGTCGATTCCGAGTGGTTGCTTATGCGATGCTGTTATTGGGGTCTTTGGTAAATAACCTAGCAGTCTGAATGAGTTCATGAGAAGCACGCTCAACATTCTTTCCTATTCGGCACACAGGTGCAGTTTAAGCGTCAATTCACACAGGGATGAATATTGATCCTCTTTTATAGGAGGTACTATCATCCTCAGGTTGAGACCTTGAATTTAAATAGTATGTGGAGGAGTAGCTGCACTCGCAATCATGCTCTGATGATTCTCTTCACATCCTGATTACCCTTAGCACAGCCATAATGTTCAACTCAATCTTCATGTGGTCATGTAATAACACACAGGATGTACTCATCTATTCTAGTCAATGGAAACGTTCCTAAAACTTCCGGTTTTCCCAACGAGACATTTTGAAACAATGTGGTGGGAGAAACAAGAATGGATGAAGCGCTGAAACTATTGAGCGCTATTGAGCTATTGCAGTGCTCGGTTGAGAATGGGGCATCACTTAAAGAATAGCTGGCATATTCCTAGAATAACATGAATGTCACCTGGCATCTCTTCATTCACAATTCATACAAAACTTTGTGATCATTTCTGAGTGTTTAGTATAGCAAATTGCGAAGGATCTTCTTAAGCCAAGGAATTTTCGATTCGCCCGAATGAGTGTGTTGCAGTGACTTATTCTTTAAGTACAAAAAACGCGTACGAACCCTTATCACGTGTAGTTAAATTCACAAATTTGTCATGTGAACTGTGTGTGAAAAAATTAGCGAAAAATTAGATAATATTAGAGGGATTATTGCCTTAGTCTTAGACTAGAATCTGGTACATCTGGTACTATTATGGAGTATAGACTGTACAGTAAAAAAGGAAAGTAATCGCTTAGCAATCCGATCCAACGATAACATATACACCACAAACACTAACGATTTGATATTTTCTGTAATAGTTCTATGAACAGTATTGCATGTTCACAAAATTAACGACCAACGTCATGTAAAATTTAAAAATGGTAAACACAAGAAAAAATTGTACTAGATTTTATATTTTGATTTGCTGGAAATGTCTTTGCTCTCTCTGTCTCGGGCTCTCTTCCGATTTTGACGTTTACACATATTTTTAATGGCGTAACAAAAATAAAAATAAACCCCAAATGTCAATATTTTCATCACAACACAAATTCAGTTTTTTATTTTTTCGTATTCTGCCAACTTGTCTTTTAATTGTCAATAAATAAATTGTGTGTGTTTGTTGTGAAGTAAAAAAATCGTAATCACAAATTTAAATTATTTATTGCATATAACGGTTACGTGGTTCTAATAAGAGAAACTAATATTTATGGGGACAGTTTTAGTGACAAGAAATTTTCAAACAAATAAATAATGTCGTGGCTTAAATTGAATGAAGGTTTAAATGCGATTAAAGGCCAAATCGCAACATTTGCCCAAGAAGTTCTGGCTGAAGATCAAATACCGGAGGGTGCCGAGGAAGAAGTGCATGATCCTGTAAAAATAATTGAGGAGGCCAACACTAAAATCGATGAATTATCGAATATTTGTGTTGCACGGGAAAACGAAGTAAGTTTCACATTTTTCTTAGTGCTAGATTTGTTCAGGATTGGCCACTTACTTTTGAAATCAAGAATCTAAAATTATTTTACATTAATACGATGTTGCGAAATCAAAACCAGACACTACTAAAGTGTGGGTCAATACATGAATTTATAATAAGCAATAATAAGGTAATCGTCTAAAATTACGTCACTACTGAATAGCGTCTGGATTGATTGATGTTGGTGATTTGTTTATAAATACAACGACAAAGAAATCGATTATTTAAAGGTGCCGGTTCACACAACTCCTCGATGGAAGTGGTATCGCCTCGTTCCATAATTGAATTAAACCCACATTTGATCAAACTAATTTGGCTTCATTGACGGGCTATTTATAGATTTGTGAGTTTTTGCGCACTGGATTTGGTTATATCTTTCTTCTTTCTAGATACAGTACAAACAAGTATAAAGAATCGGTTCGTTAGCTTTTGATAAGGCTTTATACGGTTCATAAATTTTGATTTTTTGGTAACGTGAAATAGTTAAATTCTAATTTGCTTAACTAACGTTTGTTTTATAATTGTAGGCTGATCTGCTTGTTGAAACGATTTAAAGTAGCTAAATAATGATTGTGAACTTTGATTGTACATCTCACGAAAAGTTCAATATTACTAAAATGGAATGGATGTTTGGCTTCTAATTAGGATGTTGATTACTCAATTAGTAACTCTGTTGAGATAAGCAAACTTTCCTTTATATTTTAATGTGCTCTTCTTAGAAGTTTGGTTTCCTAATATGCTCGGACATCTGCAGCGGGCACAAAACATCACCTTTCCCTAGGAAACAAACTGTATTGAGTATATCTTTTTACAACTTAAATACCAAAATAATAACCTTAACGATTACCTAGTTCCATAAACCATTTGTCCGGATAAAAACTGATAATTGGAACCAAATTGGTTATTTATAAATTTATATTAATCCTGAGTGTAAATGTTTCTCTTCATGTTCGTTTTGCCTCGTGTGTCTGCCTAAATATGGTAGTTTTGGGCTGATGTAAGCTAAAAAAATTTTAGAAAGTATTTCGTAAACCACTAGCTTCTACTTCAGAATGATAAATTCTCAATCCAAACAATCAGTATAGTGGGAATCATTATTGCACACAGGTAAAGAAAATCTTGTACCATACGGTTATCGAATGCCTTCTAAATTTGGATAGCAATTCACCAAAATATTTAATACACGCGATGTTCTTCTTTTATATTGCTGAATTTATCCGATCTCTCTTTCAATGAACGGAGCTAAGTTAATAAATTCGTTTCAGATAAGTATTGACGATGAGCTTGAGCCCTTGCTTCGAATACCGTTGTCATTTTACATTACATTTTTGAAATTTTGGGTTTTAGAGAAATTTGATCGATTGAAGTTTGCTGTAATTGTTATAAAACATCGACAAAATTAACGATGGCAATAATATCATCTCGTTGGGGTTTGAGCCGTAAATCACAAGTATGTAAGGCTTTTATCTACAATACCAATCACTACATGTATGCGAATGTAAATGTTGGAACGCTAATGATTTGTAGATGGAATTTAATTTCTTCCAAACAAAAAATTATAGACTATTGACACAAATTCAAAAAAGCCCTTGCTTCGAGTGTCTTGCTTTGTAACACGTGATAACTAAATTATAATAATTGAAATTCAGTTCGGTAAGTGCCGAATACCTACTTATATTGTGTATTATAAGGGCTGACTCATACTAATTTAGGATTTACCTTAATGTGTGAAGCGCGCAAGTAATACCATCCGGCACCACTGGCTTAGAAATTTTCAATCCAATAACCAACTTATTTCTGAATCAAATTGCTCGCATCCCCACTTTACAAGTTTTATTCGTACCGTTTGCTATCGAACTCCTTCTAAATGTCTGAACTCGAAATCCATAATAATTATAAGAGTATAACATATGAGCGATGTCTTTATCGCATGTTCCAAACGAAAATTATAGGTTGTCTCTAGTACATTGAAAGAAGGCAACCGAACGTTAATTTAAAAGATGGGATTTGTTGCCCGTCTTTAGTAACAAGATTGGTCATTTTCTAGATAGAAGAGAAGGATATATTGAGTAATGTTTGAGAAAACAGAATATTTTCGAACCTTTCGTATTGGGCCAGGGATTATGAGGTTTCTTGGGTTTAGAGTCTGAATGAAGTGAAGTTTAATAAATGAAAATATTATCAAAGTTGTTCATTAACTTTCTGATTAAATAATTCATTTATTTAATCAGAATTTCTTTCTTCTGATTAAATAATTTTTGACCAATTAACACTTAACAAAATATTTTTTTGTGTATTTGTTGTAAACTGGTAATGTTTTCTTAAGTCTTCGCTTTTCGAAATAAAATATATTTAAAGAAACACAACCACATTATAGTTATAAAGTTTCCAAGTATGCAAGTTAAAAAATATTCATATTTGATACAAATTTCGCGAAATATTGGAAGTTGTTTCATTAATAATCTTCTGATTTATCTTAGCGTTCTCCACTCAAGCGGTTAATTCGCGCTTCATGAGAAAAAAAAATTAAAAGAAGTTCATCCATTTCCAATCTTTTAGCTTTGATAACAAAAAGTTTGAATTTCTCTGTATATATTGTACGTTTAAATCAATGATCTACAAGATCGCCAATATAATCATTTTTACCTTTCATTTTTTCATGGACATCAAATTTACTCCTGCTACTTTCCGCTCTTTAGCTGAAGTTGTAATATCCAGGAGGTATTTTTGAAAGCGGTATCATTCCTTTACCCCCGTTGGAGAAACAAACCACTGGTCAATGAATTCCATAACAACGGAACAATGAATTAGGAAATTTCACAAACCCACTTCCACCTGGAAGTGGGAATATGGTTTAGCATAGAACATTGTATTTTGACCTAAAGGTATAAACAGAACTAGAGATACAGCGGCAAGATACATCGACAAAATACATTTGCCTGCTGGCGATGCCGCTTTGGTAAACACAACCAGCACGTCAGCGCTGAAGCGACGAAACAAGAAAAATAATAACAAATTAACCCTAAAATAGTCCATTTTAGTTTAGCCAAGTTGTTGATAGATTTCTCTAATGTTCATTAATCAAAATGTAATAGACAAATGGTACGGAAAAAAAATTATTGAACTAACCGCTTTAATTTTGATATTTTGTATGGATATTTTATTGAGTTTGCTTGTAGTTCTCATAATATTTCAAAAAATATGTTTATCTTTAAAATTTAAATTAAAAATTTCAAAACTAATACTGCGTAATTAAAAAAGTAAACGTAAGTAAATTAAATTTTCCACCAAATGTTAAATACAGAAGATAATTAAAGAAAATATGATGAGAGATTTGAATTTGTTGAGGAATTTATGAAGAGAAATAAGCAGTTATTTTAATTAATTCTACTAGAATTTTCTATTTTGAACAAAATCAAACTCAACTTTGGCATTCATATTCATTCTAAACTGCAAACTTAGTTTATTTATCAAAAGTGGGTCAGAAAATTTGTGAATAATAATAAATCTTACTTTATTTAGGAAATTTTATCGACACAGTTTGTTTGGTGCTATCTATTAATGACTGGTGTGGACTAAACATCAATTTAGTTACAAAAAAATACGTGCCAAAATACTGGGGCCTATTATGAAATTTTTTCGATTTCGTGATCCGCCGCGAAAATTCCTATTATGAATTTTTTTTCCTTTCGTAAAATTCGAAAATCGTATAATCCGCCCTATTATGAACCAAAAAAACGAAATCGAATTTTACGAAAATCAAATGTCAAAACTCGACTGCTCTATAGGTGACGAATATCGTATTTACGAAAACAATAGAGAGTATACGTATTATTTTTTAATTAAAATAAAATACTTCAATTCCTTTTTAAAACGTAAGTTACTCAATTATTTTATAAAAATTGACTATTTTAATTTATTACAATATATTTGAAACATTTTTTATTGTGTTTTTGTAGGTCATTTGCCAATGGTGACCAATTTGACTTTTTAATTTCTTTTATGAAAAAAAAATGCTGGCATAGCCAAATATTTTTTAAATGCGCCCCAATACAAAGAGACTACCCAACATTTGTGAAGTGAAATTACAAACCAATTACATTCAGTCGGTCCACCTGAAAAACATGTTGATGGTTGGAATTTAAGCTATAACAACAGAAACTAGCAAATTTCATGGTTTTAAATTTTACGACTAAAAACAAGTTTCATAATAGGAATATTCGCGGCGGATCATGAATTTTTGATGATCGTCTCACTAAGGCGGTATCAATGCACCTGAAGTACTAGGCAGTATTGCTTTATACGTCATAAAATGTAGGTCTACAGTTTCTTTTCTAAACTGTAGATGGCAGTAATGCCCGTAAAAAGGTCGCTAGATTTAAACGTTTCTAATTTTGAATTTATAATATTGTAGAATGAAAATAATATTAGACAAAAAACCATATGGTGTATTTGAGCATACTGCCATGTATAGTCAAAGATTGGAACCGTTGACTTAAAATGACGTCTTGTAGCAAAAATTTTTAAAGCAGTGAGGCCAATAGGTGCACTGGCGGTATTCACACCAAACGTGAATTGTGAACGCGAGTAACTTTATTCACGAAAATAAAAATTATCGAGACCTTAAATAAACATATACTTGACCAGTAAAAGAGGAACAAATGTTTATCTACCTTTCACAATAAATATTCTCGAAAAATTACCTTTCAAGCAAAACATTATCCCAAATTCGCAGTATTATAAATTAATATTAAACCGTAGATAAATGGTACTAGTGGCATATACGGTTAGTTCGGTCCTGGCGAGGTAAACTATCCTTGAGAATCCTATTTTCATATCATGAGGATAAATAATACAAAGTTTGAATTATATTTCCGTATGAGCGGCATTAACGTGAGATTTATGTGTTATCTCAAGATTATATCAAACTTAGGAGATAGTTTGCTCTAATTCAATGTGTGTAAGCGGGCTTATGATTTATCCAGGGACACTTTTTGACCTCAGTCCTAGATGTAAATCCAAGTAGTACCGTATATCACCAGATACTTTCTTATATCATAATTATTTGTGTAATATAATACTAGATCGGCACAAGCACGGGATATCTGGTGGTGTATGAATAGAAAGTTCAAAAGCGAGACACTTTCTGGTGAACTACCTAATTTATTCATAATTAGCTAAAAAATGACACACTTAATATCAACATTACATGCTTTTTATAATATTTTACGGGATTTTAAAATACGTGAATTCAACCCCAACCCCATTACTAAAAGCTTCCATATTAAATATTTTTGTAAATAAAAATTGATGTCCCGTCGTTCGTGAAAGGAGAGTTAACAAACACAAGGACACTGGAAATCGAGACTGTTAAATGAGAAATGAATACGTAAACATCTTTTTTGTCATAAAGGAACTTGCAGATTAAGTTATTATGACACTGGTAACATTAACTATAAACTATTTTGTGATGTTCTCTTAATCTGTCCTGTTCCGTATCATATACTTTAGTGTACTATGTACTGTTTTGTGATGTACTGTTGGTTCTCTTTCATATCATGTACTGTTTTGTTATATCTTGTTTCGAAATGTGCTATAGTGGGCTTCGGAGTATATCACTGATATACAGAATAAATAAGATTGGACCAATAATTGTCCCATATATAATTTGAGTAGGTTGAATTAATTTGAACAAACCGTTCTCAACTATTTTCGAAAAGGCACATTGGGAATATTATCACAACCTTTTAAATTAACCGCGCTAAAATTGTTAATCAAGGAGTTTTTTTCATCCGTAGTTCTTTTAAATTAACTGAGGATGTCTGTGTTATTTTCTTTCATAGGAATACAAAATGTTTAAACCTAAAGTTAATCCTCTACCAATATAGCAGAAGTGCCGAGAAAATGCTTCAGCTGCTTAAGTCACTCGAGTAAAATTTTTATTTGCTGGTTCTAATTTAGATATCAACTAGATTTTTCAGTTCTTTAAACTGACTTTGACAGAACTTATTATTGGAACATTTAAAACGGACGATAATACTTAAGCAAAATTCATCAATACATAAATCCAGAATGTGGCCCGAAAAATTTGTCAAAAAATGATTTTAATGACTTAAAAAACTTGATCCAAAAAATTCAATCACGCTCAGCTATTATTTATTTTGCCTTAATCATCAACCAGTTGCCATTTTTTTACAAATTACATATTAGAAACTAGAAACTAATCTTTGCAAGCAGGAATATAGAAAAATATTTTTTTTGTTTCACATTTTATATTCTTAAAATTCCCTAAATGTTTCCTATTTTGCGTGTATGCAACAAATAGGGACCCAAAGTATTTTGTTTGCTTATGTACCATTTGTTTCATGCACCATTATGTACTGACAAACATTTTTTTAAAAATATTTTCTCTGTTTTTACTTCATAATAAAAAATTCGTTTTCAAGATTAGGTTGTTTAAATGCGAAGGTCGTTGAAAGTTCCATTAAAGTAATTATCGACACACCACCTCCGGCATGATGACCTTGCATGACGTGTAATGCACCATACGCATTCGAGTTCTTAGATAACACTTTTCTAAGAGGATAATATTCTGAATTATAATATTGGAGCTTCTCAGAACAGGTTAAAATTTTTCTATACCAATATGTCTTAATCCATCTTCACATTTTTCAAAGTTTACCACCAATTCATTACCATTTGCACCACCTGTATTTGTTTTATACATTAGAATTGGAGTAAAAGTGATCTAAGTGAAATCATTCAGAAAATACGTATGAGAATAAAATTTGCTTGGGCCAGGATTTAAAATAGAAATATATTCTGTGGATCATAATCAAGATGCTGCCAAAACGATATGGATAGTAGAGAGTCATTGCGAGATTTGGCTGCAGCCTATAGTGAATACAGAAAAAATGTAGAATGGTAGACACTAAACAGAAGCGGCGTTTAAATGCGGTTCAGAACGGACAACCTTAGTTGGGATAGTCTTATGATTGCACCTGTCGGAAAAATAAGTTACTAAAAAAGGTTGGCTTGTCTAACCTTTAATGTATTTTACACGTAAGTAGTGAAATCTAGCTGTGTACATTTTAGTGCAGAAATATCTAGAACGAAGAAAATAAAAAATTAGTAGTTGTTAAAAATAGTTAAAATCTAAAATTAAATTCTTAGAATTAGAGTAAATTTGACTATTTTTAACACAATCTTCTGGGACCGTAATTTGCTTGGATAATTTAAAATCAGTGGTCTGTGCTAACTTTCGAATAAGACCTGTGCTAACTTTAGGATATGAGAGTTGGATCTTGACCACCAATGATAATAGATTACTATCTACTTTTGAAAGAAAGGTCATTCGATCTATTTTTGGTCCCGGTAAGGTTGCGAACAACGAGTAACGAACTCGATTGAATCACGAAATTTAGCGTCTCCATGGAGACTATGATATTATTGGACTCACTAAATCGAATCGATTTAGATGGCTGGGCCACGTTGAAAGATCCCAATCAAAACGAATGATACGCAAAGCGTTCCATCAACAACCAGTTGGCATACGCCATAGGATAAGACTAGACCACACTGGCGCGACGTAATCGAAAAAGGGGAGGGAGCATGCGATGAACCGAGATAGTTGTAGGAAAATCGTGCAGGCGGAAAAATCTTCATGGGATATGAAAGCAAGTGAGAGAGAAAGATTTTTATTAGTTTTGGAGGTCATTTGAATTTGTACAATTTAAAATGTTGGTTCCATGAAATAATAAATTACATTTATAATATCAATTTCCCAATGGATTTTGTGTCCTTTTAAGGGAAGTTAACATAAATAAAAATTCAAGTTTGATACAAAAATAATACTTGATTTATGTAATAAGAAAAATAAAATTATAATATAAAATAGCAGTAAGTTTACTCAGAATTAATTAATCAATATAATAATTTATAAGTGTTTCATAGTATGCTTTACAATTTTTCAATGATAAAAATTCATTGAATTTTTTAATGATTCTGGCAGTTTATTATATATTGCTGGGCGAGAGAACCTTATTGACTTCCGCCCGTATTCATTTGTGATAGGTTCATCGCATATGTTATTGCCAGTTCAGGTATGGTAATTATGACTAGAGCTACATTCCAAATTAAATAGATAGAAGATACTTTTGATGTCTTGTACATGAAAAGCGTAACCTGATAATCATGCAACGCACCTATGGGCAAAATACCTTTGCATTCCGTTTCTTATAGACGGAACGAAAAAAAATGAAGGAAGTTTTAGAAAAGCTTTGACAGTTTTCGTTACCATAAACAATAAATCCGTAAGAAATACGAGAGTGAATAAATGCACAATACATTATTCTCAATACATATTTGGGCATGTAATAAGAAAGTCTTTTGACAAGGCCTACCAAAGGAGCCATTTTACTACTTATTGTTTTTATGTGTTTGTCCCAAGACATACGAGCATCAAATGTTACCCCTAAGTATTTAAAATATTCCACTCGCTCAACAACAATATTATTTATATTAAAAGATAATGCATTAACTGGGCTTTTGCGAGGATAAATTTTGTTTTGGTTAAATTTAACGAAATAACATTTAATTTAAAGTATTCAAGTAAAATATTCATGTCTTGTTCCATACTATTAATTATTGAGAGTGGGTCGCTAGTCTCATAGAAGACGGCAGTATCATTAGCAAAGATACGTACATAGCCAATTTTGAGATATCATTAATAAAAATGAGGAACAATAATGGTACCAAAACGCTGCCTCTAGGAACTCCACAGGTCACAGTCAGAGTGTTACTAGTCGTATCCTTCAAATTTGACATATTGCTGACGGTTATTTAAGTAATTTTCAATTAATTTGTAGGACTCCGCCCGATATCGGTAGCGTAACTTATAGTATCAAATGCTGATACTGATTTTAAGATCAAGAAATAATCCTCCTACATATTTTTGACTATCAAATAGCGCTATGTGTTATAGATCATGTTTGAAATTTCCACAAGAGCTTGTTCAGTGCCAGAGCCTTCCCTAAAACTATACTACAGATAATGTTGAGATGGGCCTGTAATTAGAAATTAAATCTTTATCTCCGCTTTTAAAAACTGTAACGACCTTGGCAATTTTTTAAATATCCGGATATACACCAGTCTCAAATACTTTATTAATTATTCTAGCAAGAAGGCTCGAAAAGAAGGAAACATTACGTTTTAAAACCGTATTTCGAATATTATCCGGACCGCCACCTTTACTACTGCTCAGACCGCAGATAATATTGAAAATTTCTACAAGAGTAGTGTATGCTAGGAATATTGAATTCGGATTATAATGTATTGAATTAAATTCGTTAATGTCCCTATCACTTCCAATTGCATTTCCCAGAGAATTTCCTATATTAACAAAATAATTGTTTAATACATTAACTATATCAGTGGCATTAGTATCGGATTTAAAATTATTTCTGTTTAATATTTGATTAATATTTTTCCACAAGTTTTGCTGGCTTACATTGCTAAACATATTCTCAAAGTATCGTTTCTTGGCGAAATGGTTCTCAGACGATATTTTGTTGTTAACAACACTTTTCTTAACCGTATGCATTTCTATTAAATAATTGTTTTTTTTTCAATAGAGAAACTACACGCTAAATGGTTCAGAATATTTGTACTGGCATATCTTGTTGCAAATGTATTAGTGACAATCATCGCAGAACTCTTTAAACTATTTTTGTAATGAATAAATATGTCCAAATTTTTATTTACAGGGATATTTATGTCACCGACAACAATTGTGTCAGTATTATTTAAATCTAAGCCGTCCAAAAAATAAGTCGACATCTGAATTTGGTGGTCTGTAAAAGGCCCAAATTTTGGTTGAAGAATATTCAGGAAGTTCACTGTTTATAAAATGAAAAGGAAAAACCCCATTATCGCACTCTAAAACGTTGAAGTTTAGGTTTAGATAAAACACTAAACCTCCACCCATTCTTTCATCACGACATGAGAATAATACACTTCGAAAATTTTCTATCTGAAACGAAATGGTGTTAATACTCTGAAACCAGGTTTCTTCAAGCACAATCACATCTATATCCTTCTTCAATCGTTCACTAAAGGCAATAACATCATCAAACGTATCAATGTTATTCATGCCTCCGTCATAGAAAATTATTTGTGTATCAAGTTGTTTTTATTGGGTTCTATTTGTACCAACTGTGTTTTACTTAAAACCAATTTGTATGTATACGATTTTGAATCTAAATTTACAGATGGAGGATTTTATAATTTTATAATTAATTAATTTGGTGGTAGATGTCACTTCGATTTGTGAATATTAGCTCCGCTCTTCCGCTAGGTGGGCTATTATACATAAAAGAGTCAAGGATTTAAAATTAATTAAATGACTTCTGCGTTCTAGGCTCGAGATATTTCTAGAATGTTTTGTGTTCCTAAATTAAATTCGTTTCTTACTTTAAATAATTCTATAAATTGAAATTTTGTCGAAAGTCCTGACTTAAAACAATAAAGTTGTCAAATTAAATTACATTTATTTTTATTATTATTAAAGTTTTTTTTTAACATACCGGAAGGTCAGGGAAGATTGTGATTGCAACATTCTTGATCAGGGGGTCTATTTAATTACTCACGCTTTGAGGATAAACTCAATGCAATGCAATCAAATATGTTTACGATTCAAAGACTTTTTGTTATGGAATGTTGTTTTTCGACGATCTTTCTGGTTGAATTCAGGTTATGTTTTAGTGAAGTTGTGTGAATGTTAGATATAAATCAACTATTTACAATATCAACGGAAGATTTAGGTCATCATATATATGATAATGCTGTCGAGTCATTACGAATGTGAAGTCCCTCGGTTAGATGGTGTTGGATGGGAAGATAAGGCAAACTAAGGTTACAAGCAGCATATGATGAGATGACCCGTAGATGTAAATTAAATAACCTAACCAGCCTATTATGACTGATGCCGAATGCATATGATGAATATTAGTATCCTTTACCTCAACCATAACTAACCCAAATTAATAAACTAACAAAATCTAATCTAGAGTGTGAATCTAATTGAGACTAACATTTTAATATGTTTAAGTAGTTAGAAAATGATTTTGCTGCGGTTCGCCCTAGTTGTTTCTGTGATTAACATCCTTTCCTAAGTAACCTTATCTGTTAAGGATGCAGGAAGGGCCTGGGCCTGCATGATACTGAAATATTATTCGCATTCAGATATAATTTGTTATTTTATTGTTGATATTTCAGTATTATGGTAACGTACCTAGGATCACCATTATGGTTGGCCTGTACTTGGATGTACAATTTTGTTGTAGTTATCCGGTTTTGGAGAGCTAGTTATTTTAGTAAAAGGATTAAAAATGAAGGCTAGATCGGGATAATTAAACGCCTAAGTCATCAGTTTTATATTCACGTAAACGGATTAAAATATCTTTATTTACATTTTAATTAATTATTCGTTTCGATAATATGCGAGTTTGGAGTGTATTCGGTGAATTATCGTTTCCGATCATTTGGTTTTTTGATTAGTTGAAATTTTTTGGTGAATTTTCGTTCTCGGGGAATTGGATTTCAATAGATTGTCGTGGAATGACTTTTGCATCCAGATTATCTTGTAATTAAATTTTAATTAATAATTAATTTGTTAAATATTTTAATTTAGAAGCGAAGTTAATTCACGCAGAGGTAATTCGAGCAAGCAGTTAACTCTTTTAACAACACTAACATCCTGCACAGAAATTTGCTAAATGTTTTGATAAGCGTAGACCTGTGCTATTCATTAGATTGTGTGTGATATGTAAACAAATTTAATTACTATTTCATTACCAAGTGTGTAGAGGAGCCAGAGAAATTAAAAATGATGTTTACAGGTTATTAGTACATAGTTTTTGATATAGTGAAGAGGAAGGCGAAAAATCAGCTCACAAATTGCCAAGGTAAGCCACGATAAACTAACGCTACAATGCTTCAATGATTTTGTGTCTATTGGAGCCCACTACCTCCTAATTAAAAATAAATATTTCAGCCTTGTTTTTACATAATTATATGCATGCTGTTTTATGCAATTTGTATTGTACTATTGCATGTATGCCATGATCAAGCACAGTGGAACCAAAACAATATACTTTAGGTTATGCATGCACATTGCACACGCTTAGCTATACATTATTACAAACATTGAATTAAATCGACGATAAACCTCTACAATTGTCGCGCTAAACCATTTCAAAACCGAGATGTAATCTACATATAAATCAACATCGATATTAAACAAACAAATAGATAGTGGCGATATTTAAACACAAGAACATTCGACTATTAGTGTACGTAGATTGTAGAGGTATATAATTCTTTCCTTTTGGTAGCAACGATTCTGAACAAAATTAGATTCCACGTATTATAGCTGCCAATAAATATATTAAGTATTTGTGTAACTTGGATAGTATATAATATAAAATTTACTGATAAAACTTCTAGATAACACATTATATGATATACGTATGTACATAATATGCACATTAGTATAAAAAACTAATATAGTTTTTGAACTCGTTCTCTACTATATCGAGCTACAATACTTAGCCTCAAACAATGAGACTTTGCGAACGATTTTTTTATTATTTGTTATCAATTTCCCATACATACAACTAACTAAATAAAATAACACATGGTTTTCAATATTCCATGTGAACTGAGCGAGTACCTTATGTATTGTTTAAAAAAAATTAACATAATTATCAACAAAATAAAATTCGCATTTCGTCTTAATTATTGTTTTATGTTCAGTAGTTATTGTGTTTGTTGATAATTTTATTGTTTCTAAAACTATCCAAACTATACACAGAACATAAGCAACACTAAAAACTGTTAGGGTTTTTATCAAAAACACAAGAAACGAAACCATTACAATTACTAAAAAATTTGGGTTATAATTTGATTGTGTGTGGCCTTAGTCAGATTATTTTTATAACGGAATAGTGCCTACTTTTATACAATTTTATAATCACAGATGCAGAAGGCTTAATAAATAAGTACATAGTTAGATTAATTAGAAACCACAACCAGATAAATTTTTAACAGCGGTTTATATACATCATAGACGGCGAACATTGTGGTGGGATCGGGCAGCGTAACTCATAACGATATAGTATAATTTACGCATAACAGCTTTATAAATAGTTGGAGTTATTTTATTGTCTAATACTTCGGTGAAATTGGGGTAATATAAAAACACATTTCGCGAAATTCTGAAATGTAGCCAATCTAAAAAAAGTTCGAATAATATTGGAATAAGTGGATTATTTATTTTGTCACAAATTGATTATAGAATTGGAATTCTTCTTATTCTATTTCTTAAAATAAATAAAAATTACGGCATAACTGGGGAACTTGGATTTTACTTAAACTTGCTAAAATAATAGTATCGATGCGCCCGTTTAACTTTTCAAAAATCGTTGTTTTAATAAATAATATTCATTGTAGTGTATATATAGTGTATTAATATGTAGATTACCTTGGCACTGATAGCCTTGTGTAGAGATATCTGTGCTTCAATTCAAGGTGAATAAACAGTAAAGGGCAACAGTCCGCCAACTATAGAGGATGGGAGGTAGCGGTACAACTATAAAGACTAAGAAATAAAACGCGTGAATCGACGCCGAACTTTAACGTTACAAGATAAAGGATACCAACTACAACTGTGGTGGCGTCACAATTACGGTTCATAGGAGCAGAGAAGAGAAGCTACTCGCAAAGAACGAGGAAATTAACTAACGTTACTAAAGCAAATCCACTCGAAAGGATATTTCGAGCATAGAAACCATAAATGCACGCTTAGCAAAGCTAGAACGTCTGAACGTTTGAAAACCTTTCAAAAAATAATTGCTTTTAATTGAAGGAAATGTTGTCTTCTTTTCGATACTGGAATCCGTTTTATTTTATTTTGGTTTTTTATGACTTTCGAGTAAAATAAAAACTGTCTAAAAGAAAAAAATAATAATGCAACGCATCGAAAAATGAGACACGCATATCAGGAGTAATTTTGGTGGTTCAGTATCAAGGAGAAAATAAGCTTTTAAGTTGCTTAATATGTGATTTATTTCAAAAGGTATATTGCAACAAAAATCCTATTAAAATTTATTCAGACGTAATAAATCTAAAATCTACCTCCTCTAGCCCGTATTACTTCATAAATACGCCGTGGCATATTTAAAACGTGTATTTGTTGCATGGTGATTTTTGTTGCCATTCTTCTTGTAAAGATTCTTTACTCCCACAAGAAGTTCCCTCAAATTTATTAGTTGTCCTGTCCGTTTTCTTACACGCCATTGCATCTGGACTTCGCAGAGGATGATTTATTAAATTAATGCGGTGCTGTTGCCGAAAATAGCGTGTATTTAGAGCTGTGTGTGGTCGGGTATTATCATGCATACAAAAAATCCACGCCCAATTTGCCTTTTCATGGAAAGCATATGAAGTCTTGAAATATCTTCAACATATCGTGTTTATGTTAAAGCTGGATGTGGTATTACTACCAAACCTTCCTTGTAGTTCCACGAAATACCCGCCCAAACCATCACCAAACTTCCATGAAATGCTACGACTGGCAGCACGCAATTAGGGTTTAATTTTTGCCGTGGTGATCGCCAAACTCTGCTTCGGCCGTCTGCAATATAATGCATACAAATTGAACCGCGATTCATTCGCAAAAAAAAAACATTACACCAGTCGCTCTGAGTCCAATTTCTATACTGCAACGCATAATTTCTTCGTTGCTGACGATGATTATCAGTCAGATACGGGACTCAAACAGGTCAACGTAATCTTTGTCGATAAGCTTTCAACCGATCAACAACCTGGTAGATTACTTTTAATTTCTTGACCACTGCTTGTCCTGTTTTTTGTAGCAGTTCACAACACACACTGATATCATAGATTTGCTCAATTTCACGATAAGTTCAACTAAAGCCACAGTTTTTGTAGCGGGAACGAGTAATTGTTCTTTTCGATTCATCTCGCTTGAATCTTCAAGTAAATATGCCATAATTAAATTATTTTCTCTAAAATGTTATAAAATTTAAAGAAACTTAAAATTTTATCGTAGAGTTAGAGAGCTTAGATGTTTTTTTTTTAAATAAAACATGGAAATACTTAGATTTTTCTGATGTGGCACGTCTATACGAAAATCAAAACTTTTTCATACATTGCCGCATTAAGTTCATCAATTTCGGTCCGAATGTTGTTTTTCAGCTGTGCAATTATTGTTGGTTTTTTCACATAAACTTTACTTTTCAAAAATCCCCAAAGCAAGTGCCCACTTAGACCGCAATAGCTGGATGTTTTCACGTGCTGTATGACTTCTAGCTCCATCCTGTTGTTGTAAGGATGCAAATGCAAATCCTTATGTAAAATTCGCCAAACAGTCGATGGATGAATGCCTAATTCTTGAGAACGTCGTGATATCGATGTTGAAGGTTCCTCCGCGACAGTTTCGGCCACAGCAGCAATGTTCTCACTAGAACGTCCACTTTTTGGTCTGGCCCCCCTTTTTCGATCCTCGACAGAACCAGTCTCTTCAAATTTTTTCACTAATCTTTGGATTGTTGACTTATTTGGACGATCGATGATTTTCATAATAAGTTTGAATAACTTTAATGCGTTCTTCTAGCGTGTGCCCATCGTTAAAATTGTACATCTGTTTACTTCACAAATGTCAAAGATGACATAAAAAATTAGGTTGCGTTTAAAAATTATTTACTACTGACATCTAGGCGTGACTTTTGAAAGACCCTTCGAACAGCAACTTCGTTTATTAAAATACTTGACCACGAATGCTACCATACTATTGATCAAGAAAAATAGCTAGAGGTGGATCTACCGTAATTGTTAAAAATAATATTAAACATTACGAAGAGCTTGGTATCGAAACAGAAATAACTCGGCAAGTACCTCGGCATGACACTGTACCCTAAGCTCAGGTGGAAAGCGCATGTTAAAAAGAAAAGGCAAGCACTGAATTTAAATGCACTGGCTTATTGGAAGAAACTACAAACTGACAACGCACAACAAACTGCTTTTATATAAAGAAATCCTGAAACCTATCTGGACGTATGGTATTCAGCTTTGGGGCTGCGCAAAGAAAACTACAGTTAAGATCATAAAAGGTGTTTTTTTAAGCCCGATAGAACTTGAAATTGTAAAAAATAACAACAAATTAAATTCTAATCAAAAATTTTGTTTTAATCGAAAGATCAATACATGGCATTAATATTTGAAAATGATTTCGGGTAGATGGACACCGCGGCTGTTTTTGACGAAACGCATTCTGGACGTCCAATTTTGGGGCACTTTTTCGAGCACTGCTGGCCGTATGGCACGAATAACACAAACAATGCTGGCCTCCAAGGCGTCAATTGTTGCTGGTTTATCAACATAAACCAGTGACTTCACGTAGCCCTACATAAAATAATCGAGAGGTGTGAAATCACACGACCTTGGAGGCCAATTGATAGGTCCATTTCTCGAAATCAACATCGCCAAATTTTGATTTTAATAAGTCGATGGTTGCGGTCGCCGTATGGCACGTAGCGCCATCTTGTTGAAACCACATCTCGTCCGGATCAATGCCATCCATATTTTCAAACAAAAAATTATTGATCATGGTGCGGTAACGAACTCCATTGACCGTAACGCGATCCCCGGCCTGATTTTCAAAGTAAAATTTAATAATTTCGTAGCGTTGTTCACGCGTGAGTCTGTTCAAGCTTGAGATCTGCCAGAGTATATTTTTCAATTAAATTTTTTGTTTTATTTTTTACAATTTCAAGTTCTAAGAGGCTTAAAAAAACACCCGTTACAAACATTTAAAAAAAGTACAACTTAGCATTGTGAATGCTCCATGGTACATTAGAAATGACAACCTCCATCGTGACTTAAACATGGAAAACGTCAGCGATGAAATACAAAAATTTACAAGGAGTCATGTATTACGACTGCAACAGAGAACAAATTTGTACCGTATTATGGCAACTTCTATTTTTCTAGTATTTTCTGGTAAACTCGGTTCGAAAGCGGTTCAAAATTCACCAACGCCAAAAAATGCTTCTTTGGAAACTTTTCAATTTTTCATATAGAAAATGTTAACGTTAAAAAATGTAGGTCATAATCTTATCAAAGCAGTTAACTCTTAAATTACCTGCAAGACATCCATCAAATAAATTTTTTTAGAATTATTCTGTATTCTCCCATTTTCCCCCTCGAGGCCAAACAGCTTTTGTATGGAACATGGGTCGAAAATTTTTAATGGATCACACTGCATATGTTCAGTTCGAGAAAACACACACGGGGTTAATTTCAGAAGACACACAGTTACAGAAAGAGAGTAAATATCTGGGATCGGTACGTTCTACGATCACAAAACCTCGAAAGTAATCGTTTAGCTTGTGTTGCGTCCTCTTGTCACGGACCGAATTATTTGGGCAACTATTGTTGAGTCAATTTTAAAATATCGAATTTTTTTTCCATATGTTAAAGATAACTCAAAAAATTTTCCATTGCGCCCATATTATAAAATCGGCTTGATAACAATTAAATGGTACAAATATTTATTTGGAAGTAAAAGTAATTGAGCTCGCACAAGATATCATCGTATAAATTTGTTGTAAATTCATATCTGGAACATACGAGTAATAATATATTTCACGATAGTTTGATCGTTTTTGTGTTATGTGCCATTTAAAATATACTCGGGAACGTCAGTTAGTTATCCATTCAATGATAATAACGCGACAAGCATTTTCAATTATCAAAAGCATGTAGTAATTTCATTTCTGTCTACATTGCAGTTACGGAGGACGGTTACATTTACAACTCATTAAATACAAGTAGGGGTTCTAGCAATTTTTTGAAAAGTTCATCTCTGGATATGTTCTATATATGTATTATAAATAATGTCTATAATAGAGAGAGGTAGATAGGATCGCGGTTTTATTTACATACCACTCAAATACACCGTGTACATAGAGACATATCAGTTGTACACCCATACTCTTTTAATTTCTTATCAATTATTATAATTATTATTATTTATATTATAATATCGATTCGATCCATATGTTCAATTATTTATTATTTGCAACGTTTATTTTATTATACATACACGCTGAGTGTATATTTATAGTTCTAGAATATATGTATAATAAAATCAATCAATAAAAGTGAAATAAGTACGATATTAGAATTTCTTGGGTAATATATCAACGTCAAAACTATTTTATGTTACTTTTTTACGGTTTTTTTTATTTCTTTAAATTAAAATAATTTACTGTTCATTGCAATGCATATAATATTGCATATTTTATTTGAATGTGCACGATATTCGATAGGAAACTGTTTTATGGATTAGTTAGACCGGCATCCGTTTAGGGTAGGTTTGTCCGTTGCGCTGAACTTAAGAAACGAACAATACTTTGAATGCAGCAATACAAATTTCAGTAATTATATTTACAAGAGGAGCGTGATTTTCAAAAAAAAAAAAATCAAAAGACAAATCAAAATGTAATAAATTCGACCCGGTAGGTTTTTAAACTCACCGAGAACTTTCTCTTACCAATTATCCTTTCGTCTCCATTTCACGCTTAAGTAGTAACACCATAGCAACCGAAATTTACTGGAATATATCAAACCTGCTTTCTGCAGCATCCCTCGAGCGATACGTATTAGTGTCGCCTACTACTTATAAAACGAATTATAGTCCCTACAGCTAGCAGAACTCATACAGCAGAACATTACAAGATAGTATGGATAATTATAGGCTCTATTAAAAAATGTATGGCTCCACACACCTTCCAACTAAAACAATGGGTTCTAATAGCTTTAGAAAAAGTTAACAGAACCCATACCAAAAATGATTTAAAAACAATTGGTTAATTTTAGGCTAATGCCCTATTAAAATTTTTTTGTTCTGCTCGTTCTAGAAAAAGCATTAGTCTTTATCACTCCAAAGCTAGAACCTAAATCAAAAATCGGTACAAACTCGAAATTATAACGTAAACCAAGATCCATTAACAAACCAATGGATTTAGGCTTATTTCGATTCCCCGGTAAAAATGTTGGGCTCCACTCTTTCTTGACTAAAACTTCGGGTCATTTAATTTAAAGCTAGCAGAATCCAAATCGAAAATCAGACCAAAACCGAAATTAGAACGAACAACAAGATCAATCGACATATAAATAATTTTAGGCTAAAAAAAATTAAATCACTTTACGAGGGCGGATTGAAAATGAAGCTACCTAAGTAGGAAAATAAAATTTTTGTTTGCCAAAAACCATTTATTTCTCAACATAGTCTCCATTTAGTTCGACACACTTAGTAAGACGATATTCCAACTTTTTTATACCATCTGAATAATACGATTTCGGGAACCCCTCAAAATACGCGTTAGTTTCGATAATCACTTCTTCGTCTGAGATGAATCTTTGTCCTGCGAGCCATTTTTTCAAGTTTGGAAACAGGAAAAAGTCACTAGGAGCTAAATCTGTGTGTATTTCACGTAATTTTAGCATCCTATCTAATGCTGTGTGAACCGGTGGGTTGTCTTGAAGAAAGAGCATTTTTTATTCTTCTTTAAATGTGGTCGTTTTTCCTTGATTACATCAACCAATTGATCCAATAATGCACGATAATACTTTCCTGTGATTGTGGATCCATTTTTAAGATAATCGATGAGCAATATTCCGTGTGCATTCCAAAATATAGTGGCCATAACCTTGCCAGCTGATTTCACTGACTGCCTTCTTCGGAGCACTTCCACCACCTTCCAGTCATTGTTTCGATTGATTTTTGGTTTCATGTGTGTAGTGGACCCACGTTTCATCAACAGTAATTAATCGACGCCAAAAATCAACAGGATTGCGCTTTACATGTCCAAATACCGCTGTGAAGTGGTCTGTCGAACTCGTTTTTGTTCGACACTGAGCAAACGCGGCACCCATCTTGCCGATAGCTTTTTCATATGCAAATGTTCATGCAAAATGTTGAACACACGTTCATATGATATGTTTACCATTTCAACAATCTCACGCAACTTGACTCGGCGATCATTCATAACGATATCGAGGATTTTCTTGATATTTTCTTCAGTAACCACCTCTTTTGGCCTTCCTGTTGATGGTATTGTTGCAGTGTTTCTTCGGCCGCGTTTAAATTCAGCAATCCAATATTTTACCATGTAATCTGACGGAGCAGACTCACCGTAATGTTTATCGAGCTTTTCTCTTGTCTCTTTCGCCGTTTTCCCTTTCAAATAATAGTGTTTAATCACTGCACGAAATTAGTTTTTTTCCATTTTTCAAGAAACCTAAAAGTTGCTTACTTCAAATGACTACAACAAATAAACTAATCGATGAATTTGGGTGAAATTTTAACAGCTGACGTTTGACAGATCGCAATTTCTAAAAACAAAAATTTTGTGTTTGTGCTGCCATCTAGCGCTAGGTAGTTTCATTTTCAATCCGCCCTCGTATATCAACAACTTTTTCTAAAGCTAGCAGAACTCGTCGTTTTAGTTAGAAAGGATCTAGCCCAATTTTTTTAATATTTATTTATTTATTTATATTGAAAATACAAAATAAAATAAATCCGCGTTGGGTTTGAAAATTTGAAATATAAAGGGTGATCCAATAAGAGCTTCCGGAAGTTTTTTTTTTAAATAAAACACATTAAAATCAATTTAATAATCAACAATTGTATTTGTGACGTAAGTTCGGTTTATGACATTTAATGTTTGAAAATAATTTCTTTTAAATGTTGTCGGCGACTGACTCTTAGATGATCCATTCTATAGGTCCAATTTTCGAACACTCTTTCGAGCATATCGGCCGATATTTCGTTGTGGTTTATCGATATAAACAAGTGATTTCAGATACCCCATAAAAGTAATCTAACGGTGTTAGATCACAAGATCTTGAAGGTCGATTCGCAGGTCCGTTTCTTGATTTGATGTTCTCATTAAAATTTTCTTTCAATAAATTGATGGTTTGGGCTGCTGTGTGGCACGTTGCACCATCCTGTCAATAAAAATTCATTGATCATTGCTCTGTAGTTTGCGCCATTGACGTTTACACGCTGTCCTTCCGCATTTTTAAAGAAATACGGTCCGATGAGGCCACTTGTCCATAAACCGCACCAAACAGTGCATTTTTCAGAATGCATTTGAAGCTCTTGAATCTCTTTTGGCTGTTCATCAGCCCAAATACGACAATTTTGTTTGTTGACGTATATCCATTCACCCAAAAATGAGCTTCATCGCTGAACGATGTAGCACGAAAACAATTTTTACTGAACACTGATTGTTGAAATAAATTTCCACAATTTGTAAACGTTGTTCTCGTGTAAGTCTATTCATGGTGAAATGTCAATGAATACTGAACACAAATGTCATATGAACATGTTGTGATGCATGAATTCCAATGAAAATCCCAATTGGAAAAAGTAACTCCTATTGGATCACTCTTTAAAAGTAAAGTAACAAGATAAATCTCTGAGGGGCATAAAATTGCCTTAACCTACTTTTAAAATTATCTTTAGTTAAACAAAAATTAATTAAATAGTTAATTCTATTGAAACTTTTACACATCATCATCACAGGTTCATTATTGCCATATTTGGTTCTGTGTGGAGGAAGTCATGATCTCTTAGTTGTCTACCAGGAACCTTGATGTCAAGTTGTATGTCTTGCCGCTGTTTGTTTATGTGGTTTGGTATATAATGATCATAAACCCATCCGTCTTTCCAGGTCAAGTAGCGTATAAACTTCTTTTGAATTCTCTCACATTTACAGCATATTCCAGCTGGGATCGCACGTAAGCACAATACAGGATCTTATTTGTTTCCACTTCAAAAATGTCACCCGTCCAATGTTTGACAAAACCGAGCATGGAGTTCACTCTAGCGATACACATCGAAATGTACTTAGTAAAGCTCAGTTTTTCAACGAAAGTAACCCCTATAGGTCTTTACTTTTAATTACTACCTGAAGGAGTACACCATTTATCTTGTAGCCTTGTGTAACAAGGTTGGCTTTTCGGTGAAATGATAGAAATTTGCACTTTCCAATATTAAGCCTCAGAGAATTAAACTCGCACCATAACGCTAGGTCGTCAATATCTTCCTGTAGTTTATTGGCGTCATCGACTGACTCGATGGCTTTGTAGATTTTGAGGTCATCTGCGAACATCAGGATGTTGGAATGCTTTATTAATTCAGTAATACCATTAATGAAGATTGTGAAAATCCATGGGCTAACGTGAGAGCCTTGTGGTACACCAGAGGTTGCTTGTATTCTATTCGACGTTTTACTTCCTATTTCGATATATTGGATTCGATTTCTCAAATAATATTTGAACCAGGTTACAAACTGGCTGGAAAATCCGAACTTGAAAATGTGTTCCAAAGTTTTACAATGGCTGATGGAGTCGAAAGCTTTTGATATTGTGATAAATACCGCGGAAGCACTGCTTTCAATGAGTTGCATATTACTATTTCATATAATTTAGGTATAGCTGATATAGATGTAATACCTCTGTAGGAAGAAATATCATTTCTAGATCCAGTTTTGAAAATAGGCGTCACTCTAGTTATTTTCCACTTTTGTGGGAAAGTTGCCAATTTTAATGACTGATTGAACAAATTGCTTAGAGGAATTGCCAAATTTTTAGAATTTTTTAAAAATGAAGCCGGAATACCATTAGGACCATATCCTTCTTCGAATCTACCAATGCTCGCTGGATGTCTTCTGGCTCAATGTGTGGAGTAAATATGAATGGATCTTTATAATTATCAATGTCCTCTGCTTTATAAACAGATTGGAAAAACTCAGCAAGCATGTTGGTTCTGATCGTGGGATCACAAAACTTTTGATCAGTAAATTCCATCCAGGCTGGGTAACAATCAGTTTATATAGCTTCTGTATCTCGGTTCAAAGTAAGATTCAAAATTTCGGTTATATGCAGTAAATTTCTGTTTACTACCCTGGGAACATAATTTGAGGTTTTCTTTATAAGCCTTGCCTTTTATGTTTTTAAGACTGATAAGTTGATCGTTATACCATGGAGGATATTTGTTCGGTTTACTCATAGTCACGGGAATGAATAAATCAATTCCTTTAAATCGATGTGTGTAAATTTTTTCCACATCTACATCTATGTCATTGCTGTTAAACTCGGCATTCCAATTTATTTGATCAACATATTGTTGGAAGTTATTCGAAGTGGCCTTTCTGAAGTTGTAATATGGTTTCCGGTTTTGGTAATTTTCAAATTCACATTGGTTTCCAATATTATTTTTATTGCTTTGGGGTGAGTGTCATTAATTACGAAAGGTGTTCGTGATTCTTCTGTTTTGAATAAAACTGGTTCATTAGTAAAAATAAGGTCCAAGGTTCGGTCTCGTCCGTTTTTTAATTCGCAGATTTGGCTCAAATTTGAGTCAAATATGGTGTCGACGAATAGATACTCATTGTCCGAATTCACGTTCACAGGCATAATCTCGTTGGTTTCTTCATCATAGGTCCAGTTAATATTTGAGAGATTAAAATCCCCAGTTATTAAAATTATGTCTGATTGATCGGTCGTATAGGTAATTTCCATAATTGTGTCGCAGCACTTGGTATACGATGATGTAGGCGAATCAGGTGGAATATACGTCACGTAAATTCGTAGACTTATTATTGATGACAATTTTAACACATAACTGCTCGATCGATGGATTCATTAGATCTACCAATTCATTAGGTAGTGATGTTTCGACGACTATGAGTACTCCGCCACCGGATTTTTTTTATGCTTGTTTGGGGTGAGCGATCACATCTATAAACCACATATTGACTAGGGAAGAATTCCGAACTCAAGATTTTATCGTTGACTGCTGTTTCACAGATTATATAAACCGGAAAGGGTGTTTTTAAAACAAAATTATGAAATTGAGCTGCCTTTGAAGACATTTTATTTACATTTTGAAAGTAAAAAGTCTGTTTTATAGTTTTTTGTGGATGTGACAAGGTTGGGGTGCCATGATTACGTTTGTTGTGATAGTTATAATGTCGAGCTTTCATTAAAAGTGAGTGTCGTCTATCCTTAGCTACTGGTGAACAATATTTAAATGGCTGTGTGTGTCTTGAAATAGCAACTAAGGCATGCGGTACACTATCGAACAGCTCAAGCGGCTGTGAATTAATTCTAATACATATTACATTTGGTGAGGTTATTCCTTGCGCTTCGTGGATCGTCATGACTTTACTAGATTCTGGTTATCTTAAACTGGGAGATTGTTTATCAGCTTTTGTAAAAGTTAAATAGAATACGTTATCTAACATAGGTATCGACGACAATGTTGACGACAGGTTTATAAATTTGGTTGAGATTTGCACGGCGTTCATACTACTAATGTTAGAGTAGTATTCACTTAGGGCGGAAGTAACATCAGCTGGGCATCTATACGCCACATTCAATTATTCCGTCTTTGTTACGAATGCGCTTCCAACGGAAAATTGCATGTTGACATGATGTATTCTGTCAATATATGGTATTTGGTTTTTTTCACCCAGAAGATATACTTTAGAACATTTACTAAGTATAACCACGAGTCCTATATATCCTGCATGCACCATCATCTACTCATCCATAAAAATGAGGCAACCGTTTTGTAATTTAATTTGATTTGATTGAAGTCTATGTTTTCGTGTTTGCAACGAGATGTTACCTTTGATTTAATATCAGCAACTCCTTCTTTTGTAGCACGCAAAACAAGATCACTGCCCAGTTTATGCTTACTTACACTATCTTGTAATGTTCTACTGTATGGGTTCTGGTAGCTTTAGGAACGTGAATTATATTACGAATCATATCTTTATTCTAAGCGAAAATTAAAAATAAAATACTTACAAAATATGGAGGAGTCATTATCAATTTTAGAGAAAGATAGCACGACTAAACTACAATACATCAATCCATTGGATCTCCATTTCCAAACAACAAAGCGCAAAAGTAGGCAAGTACACACTGAAAGTGATGAACAGGCAACGCACAATAGTGCCCAAACATTAAAAGAGCTCCACATTGGAGAGTGAGGTACGAGCTCTTAGCAAAATAACTGTTGCATACAGAAAGAAGATTTTTGAGTGCTTGAGCTCAATTCGTAATGCTGGCCGCACAATGTGCCTAGACCTAGCCGATCTTTAAGGTGATCTAGCCGAACGAAAATAGATAATTGACTCGCTATCAAATTGCACACAAAGAGAAAGTAGAGCTACATTCGCGCATACACTGGTTGCAAGAAAACCACAGTCACCTGTAATCAAAATAGGTGTTAAAAACATCCCAAATCCTCAGTGGCAACCGTCAAGCGTTGTTACTTTAAAACCAGCAGCTGACATGGAGTCTACCTTTACCAGCAGTAGCCAAATGAGAAGTAAGTTGCTTGAAATAGTAAATCCAGTGGAAAGCAATATTGCAGTAAAAAACTGCGGAAACAACGAAGTCAGAAGACAGAGTGCAAGATTTTATTAGGGTCACAAGGTGCTTTATATGTCATGCGTTTGGGCACATTGCAAAATCTTGCAAAGAGAAAGATACAATTTATCGACACTGCTGTGATTCTTGACATGACCAAGAGGGCTGTTCAAAGAAGATAGAGTACCAAAGTGTGTCTACTGCAAAAATGTTAAAAACGCATTTAACCACTCATCACGAACCTAATGAGTGGAAAGAAAGTTTTCGCCAACCAACTCATCAAGCATTGCATTTAAGGATTATACTCTAGAAATCCAAAATGTTGAAGTGGTCGAACACGAGATCAGGCACTGTTCAGAACACACAGTTGGCCCGGTGATCTGGAGGTGCTCAAAATATCACAGTACTGCGACTCGCATTGCATATCCGTTGAAGTTAGATCAAAAATTGGTACATTTTACCTAATAAGCATCTACTTCTAATATCCAGTGATATATTTAAACAAACTACAAAACCATTTGAATAATCTAGAAAAACTATCCAATAATAATCTCGGGTGATTTTAATGCAAAGTCACGATTATGGCACAATAGGTGATTCCAATGATAGGAGAACCGTCATTGAAGAATTTATTGCTCGATTCATTTTGAATGAAGTTTGACAACCAAGTACAACATATAGTCATAATGGGGAGTCGAATATCGACAATAGCAACGGGTCGATTGTTGAGAAGGTGGAGAAGAGTAACCAACTGGTCAGTGACAGACCACAAGTGATCACAGAATAATTATATTCACTGTTGGGGCGGCTTTCTTATCATACACAGGTGAGATAAGCGATAAGATTCCGAGAAAGATAACTGGGATAGGTTGTCCAGTCTGATGGGAATAAAATGGCGAGGGACAGCCAACCAATTAAACATATCATCTGATGATGATATTGACAGAACAGAGTGGGTTATTACCAAAACAATAACTAATGTTTTTGCACAAATGTTTGCCTGGAACTGGCTAGAACATCTAAACAGCCGTGGTGGTCAAACGATTTTACCATCAAACGTACGAAATTTCATAAACTCCGAAAGTTTTATCAGTGGGAATCAAATTCTTTGTTGCGTGCGCAGAAGAAACGACACTGCGTCGTGCCGTAATGAATACATTAAAAGCATGAATTTGTCAATATGCTGTGCTCAACGCTACATCGCACCAAACACGAATCGGGTGGAACACTAACAGTGGAAGAGGCCGCTATTGCCATCATGTCCATGAAAATAGGTAAAGCGCCAGGCCTAAACAACATCGAGGTCGAGGTAATACAAAGATCTTGGCCAATAATTGTACCTAGTATTATTTGCTTCCTGAATGCTTGTCTGCATAAAAACTGCAAAGTAATAATCATCAAAAAGAGCGGTCATAAAGACCACACCAATCCCAAAGCATACAGACCAATCACGCTGCTGCTGCTCGTAGGTACAATAGATTACTAGAGAAGTTGATTACCGGTAGATTGTTGATCATATTCCAGAGTAGCGGAAGATACAGCGATAAACAGTTCGGGTTCAGGCAAAATAGGCCCAAAGCGGACGCTATAGTGAAAATGGTTAACATAGTAAAGGAGTCAGAGCAAAAATATGTTTCAGGAGTATTTCTGGATATAACTTAAGCTTTGGATTGTCTGTGGTGGCCTATTATAATGAAAGAGTTGATAAGAATGGACTTATCAGCTAGTTAGTTCTCTGACAGTTCGCGCTTTCCAAAAGCGCAAACAAAGGTTGTCCACAGGGCTCAATCTTGGGCCCACACATTTGGAATATAGTTTGCAGGACGAAATAGTAGTTTGCAGGATGGTGTCCAAGATGTAGCATTAGCGGACGACATGGTCATGCTTTTTGCCGGCAATTCAAGACTGAGGATTCAGAAGAAAGCACAGAACGCCTTAGACAGGAGGGTAAATTGGTACAATAGCAAAAAATGGAGTTACCGTAATGATCCAACTCAAGTTTTCATTTAACATGAGGGGACCACCTTTGGTGGCTGTTGGTGGAAGGAGAATACATATGAAGTCGATTTTGATAAAAGGCTCGGTAATTTCGCACGCCAAATAGTTGCAGAGAGTAGTAAAAAAGTTTTCTTTGTGCTGAAAAGATTAACTAAAGAAACGTGGGAAATGAACGTAATGTTGAATGAACGATTGACTATTTGCAAAATAATGAAAAAACTAGATGTTACGGTAATCAAATAAGGCCTATATCCTTACTAAGCTCAAAAGGGATATTCGAAAAGCATCCATAGCAACTTGGCAAGATATGTAAAATCAATCGAGTCACGGCAGAACTACTTATTGAACGCAAACCGCTGAGCATATACTATTCGATTGTGATCTTGCCGACAGTGCAAGAAATCTTTTATGTAGAGAAACAAATTAGTCTGGCCAACTAGCAAGCTAGTACTTATGTTGCCTATTTACGTCAGTGGGTTCATGAAATTATGTGACAATATTGTAAGCGCGAGGCGGACGAACACGTTACCCATTTTAAGATAAACTCAATCCCGGAAATTTTAATAAATTATATTTTATAACGCCAGGTTTATAACCAACAATTTAATATTTTAACATTTTAAAATTCGTCGAAAGTAGTTTATTCTACAACATTTTAAAGAGGCTGGGAGGATGAAAAGCTTGGATTAAATAGCAAACCCTTAATTTTATTAGTTTAATTTACGTGACGCTACGTGTGTATATAAGAATATACGAGTATGTGTTCAATTAAACATAAAACGATTATGAAGGTAGTAAACGAGTATGTGTTTCCAAACTGCAGGGGCGGAAAAAGGGTTTAACCTTTCTAAACTTCTGAATCGCTTCCTCTAATATTTCAGAAGCTCCAAATTGAATTGTAACATGGTGATAAAGCGGTGATAAAATATTTATTTTTGAATGGGTTAAACTCTACTGTTTATATAATTTAAATGGGTTCCACATTGTGAGTTTCACCATCAGTAACTATCAAACGTTGAAATTCTGATTTTAAACGGGGTCAGGAGGTTAGAAACAGCCTCGTTCAAAATCAGCAATCACTTCAGAAATCTTCCAAAAGTCCATAAAATTTTATGATCAACTTAAGATGGCATGCGATCACGCCATAAACATATAAATAACAATATTCATAAAATTTTAGTTTAAGAATTTACTATGATAAAATTGTTTGCAATAAGGGTGCCACGTTTACTCACTGCAGCTTTGTTTAGTTAAATTCGAAATTTGTAGTCAACCAACAGAATTTTATTGTCGCTTTATAACTGCTGCTGAAACCACCATTATGCTCAGGATACCAATCACAGGCTAAAAAGTGTATAGAATGTATGTTCTTTTGTCCGTTCTTCGTGAAGTTTGCGACAAGAATGAATGTTGGCTACCAGTTGATGAAGGAAATGCTCCGTTGATGATAACGAACCGATTCAGAAATGCACAATTGCGATGGCTCCATTTCGCGAATTGAAAATGGAATAAAGTTAGTAATACAAAATTAGTGAGATCATTGCTGTTGCAGACGAGCATTTTAAAGAGCTTGATATTTCGATGTAAAAACTTGGGAACAACAGTATGAAATGCATGCATCAAGTAGTTAGGAGATTAAATTAAAAAATAAAAATATTTATGAACTCGTAAGATATAAAATCGGACTTGTAAGATATAAAATTATAACACTTACAACTTTTCAGTATTGAATTTAAATCTAGGTAAAACTTTGTGCCTGACGAACATTTTTTTGTGTACATTTCCGACTAATTAAAATGATGATTACTTCATACTAGTCGTTAATAGATGGCACTAAACAATCACCTCTGATGTTTAATTAAGATTTGCTTGATAAAGTAAAAACTATCAACCACCAAATAATTTCGAACGACTATTGATAAATTTGAATTAAGTTTACCGGTTCGAATTTATATCAGACACGTTAGCGACATCTATCAATAACTGGACACAACTAACCATAAATTTAGTTAGTCGGAAATTTAAACAAATAAATCGGTGTCAGGCCCACATCATGAGTTACTAAATGGCTAACATTGTTTCCATTATGTTTGTCATTTAGTAACTTATGCTGTGTGCCTGACGTATCGGTCATTCCATATTCCTGAACTGAAACCGGCCTAAGAATGTAATGGTTGCATAATTCATCATTTGTTTTTATGGTTTTGGTGTAAACAAACTTTCATATTTCCCTGTACATATAAACTTAGTTCAGAGGGTTCTGGTAGGTCAATGAATTGAAGCATTCTTTCCTATCTATATAATTATTTGGATAGTAGACTATTAAATACTATGAACTGAATGTCGGCTATTTTTAATTTTACTACTTCCTATATTTTTCTTTTGTGTACATATTCTTTTTTTCTCAATTTTTTGGTCTTTTGATGTAAAGTGCAAACATCATTAGATCAGTTTGTCCAAAGTTACAGTTTGTTGCTGGAGGCAGCTCAAATGATTGCACGTTTGTACCTAATAATTCCTGATGATGAAGGTACAATGATTCTTAATTTTATGGACTTTATTATGTTTATTATTTTAAATAAAGACTCAACTATGAATTTGATTTTAAAATCTAATAGTTTTCGTTTGTCGAGGAATAACTGCTGTACTTTTACTGATCAGAAGAGAAAATTGTTACAATATTGAAACTACAAAATTTATTAAATCGATTGCATTAATGCGTAGATCTGTAAAAACTATGGCATAGGTGGAAATATTGGTTAACAATTTTAAGGTAACGATAATGTAAAAATTATAAACTGCAACCACTTACATCTTATTAAGTTGAAGAGCTTACCGGAATGTACCAAGGAATTATCCCCAAACCCCGGGCAGTTTTTTTCTTAACAAAATCGTTGACTTCGGTTTACGACCGTTGTATCTTATGTACTAAAGCCACAAATAGTACGATAAATTTTTGGTATTCCCAATTTCCATCAAATTCGGTTTGCTCTCCTGTTTGAGCCAATAATGATGTAAAGCTGTATTGGCAGTACAATAAAATAAAATCTTGAATTTTGCTTTACGAATTAATCATTTAATTTATTTTATTTATTGCAGATATTTACACTAAGGAGACAAATTGCGGAACTGCAACAAAAGCATATTGAAACAACTAGTAAACAGGTAAGTAGTTTGAAAGATATATTTAAACATCTGTAATTTGTAATAATGTCGCCTCTTTGTTAACGGTTCCTGCCAAATAAACTTCTAAAAGCTTGGATGATTGATTATCTATTAGTGCCATTTAAATAATTTCAATTTTTTTTTGCTAAAAATAGATTTTATTTTAAATTGGATACCTCGAGTTAAAACTTTTAATTAAGTGGCACGAAGTTCGACTCTGATTTTTAATATTCATAAATGTTATATAAAATTTATTATGTATTTATTTATAAGTTAGGTATGTAATTATGTGTTTGATATATTTTAAGGGGAACAGTTATATTCGGAAAACTATGTAGAAACATACAGCTATGTACATTTGTATATAAGTAGAATACGATAAACTGCAGATTGGGAATTATCCATTAGATAAGAAACAAATGGAATCGTCGAATCAAAAGCCGCTCCTAAGCAAATATTTATAGTTTGATAACAGAACGACCGAATGAACGAAAAAAATATTAGTTTTTGTACCAAATGCTAACTCATATACATCGTCGTTTTTTATGTATTACATACATACATTTTATTTAACTTATTTTGAAGAAGTAACACATTTAATTCTCGGAATTAGGTGGTATTTATTCAAACTATTTATATTAACGGATTTTAATTTTTTTTTATTAAATATCACTAGCGAAGGTACATATTATTTCATTGAGGCCCGCCGTGTTGTTTTACAAAGTCTTTTTTACGATATTTTGCGTATCGTCAATCAGAAACTGATGTGCTTAATAAATCTGTATTCGAAGAACAGGAGCCAAGCTTTCGATATCAAATTGCAACACGTGGTCAAGCAAGAAGATCATATACCGAGCTTAATATTTATATGTTTTGCCTGGTATCAATTTGCCATTTTACATCAATTTCATTGTCTTTCGAAGCCAATGATAAAACTAACTGTCTACCGAGTAAGGTACAAAAACATCGTAAAACATCGTGGTTTTGAAATTGATGATTTAGCAGATTATTCAGTAATTCCAAACTTGGAGCGACCACTCACCAGTTATCTATTTTCATTTATAAAGGGTTATCCAATTCGAGGTTGATAAAGTAGAAATCTGTATACCGACATCTGTCAAAGATAAACGTCAAGTACGCTGTCATTTATTTAGTTGACATTCTGCCATTTAAGAATATGGAGCATTTAACATACGCAAATTGGGTGTTGGAAAAACAGGCCGTCGATGCTGATTTTTCGAACAAAATTTTCTTCAGTGATGAAGCTCATTTTTCGCTTGGTGGATACGTTAATAAGCAAAACTGTAGAATTTGGGGCTCAGAAAATCCACAATTGATTGTAGAGAAGCCATTACACCCGGAAAAAGTCACTGTTTGGTGCGCATTGTGGTCTGGTGGTGTGATTGGGCCGTATTTTTTTGAGAACAACCATGGACGAACCGTTACCGTCAATTCTGGGCGCTATGGCCGCATGTTAACCGATTATTTTTTTACGATAATCGAAGATTATGATCTTGACGATATGTGGTTCCAGCAGGATGGAGCAATCAGTCACGTAACACGAGCAAATCGAGATCTTTTGCAAGAGAAATTTCCTGGACGTTTGATTTCGCGATTGGCTGATGTCAATTGGCCTCCAAGATCCTGTGATTTAACGCCTTTGGATTTCTTTTTGTGGGGCTACGCGAAAGCTCGTGTTTACGCAAACAATCCTCAAACTCTTGACGAATTGAAAACTAATATTCGTAAGGTAATGGCCGAGATACCGCCCGAAATGTGCCGAAAAGTCATTGAAAATTACCGCAAAAGAATCAAGGCCTGTAAGAAGTCCCGTGGAGGACATTTGAATGATATCTTGTTTAACTAAAAATGGGAAGGATCAATCTGTAAAATGAAATAAAAATTACAATACATTCCGAATACTTTGTGTGTTTTTTTTAAGTTTACTTTATCAAGCTTGAATTGGATAACCCTTTAAATTGAGGTAAAAATATTTACCCTAAATGATACTAAATTGACGATTGCACCAATTGAACCAATTTTTAAAATTGCTGTTATTCAATATTTAAATTTTTTTCGATCTATAAAAACAATTTCTGATGTTATGTAAATTTTTCAATTTAACATCGGATTAGTTAATTGAAATATTTAATATTTTCGACATTTTGTTGTAACTCTACCTCATGTAATATTCTTTCCGCAACGCTTATCGTTCTTTTACAAATCTCAGTTGAAAGCAAAATAAGTTTAAGTTGTATTTTATTTGATACAACAACACTTGCATTCCTCGTAAATATTCAACGAATTCCAGCTATGTTGATGAAGTGGGGCATGGTTATAATTTTAATGGCAGCACCTTCGTTTCAAGGATATAATTAAAATGATATTTATGTTGAGTATCGAAATATATGGTGAACATTAATAAAATATAAAACACTAATATTAATTAATAACATAATTAAATGTGTTTTAATAAAACCTTTATAGTTTTTTGAATTCATATCTATTTAAAATAGTTTAACTGAACCATAAAATCACATATGTTTTATTGCTCTGTTTTACAGCATAAACAGATTAAACAGAAAAATGTCAAATATATATTTATCTAAAATTAATTAGAAGCAACGATGAGCAAAACCATTTAATACTAATTTCTGGTTAATTGAAAAATTAAATTTTCACTCAAAGTTGTACCTGCGACCTAACAGCAACCAGTTACAGTTATTAACAAGCAGTACTAAGAACTTGGAATAAATTAGAAAACATTAAAGTGAAATTTTCAGGAAAATTTACTGTCTAAGAACAACATCAGGTTGTTTGACGATATTCGATCCGATGATTGTAAACACGACATCTCCACGACATCTCCATATCTTAAACGGAAACGTTCAGTCCCGCGTAGCTCTAAATAATAAGGTCAGGTTGATGTAGATTAGGAAGTAATTTTAAATGAATCTACTAGCAGAACCCTTCCTGAAAAATATTACAAGACAATATGAAAAATTAAATGCTAATTATAGTTTTTTAAATATTTTTTCAATATTGAGGCTCTAGGCATTTGAAATGAACAAAATAATGTTCAAACGATTATAATGGAATTCTGTTTGTATCTTCAAAATTGGTTCACAAGGGCACGTTTTTCTGCAAAATTTGTAGTTTTAATACTAGACCATTTCTCTAACGATTGTGATGAAACTCATTATATGAAAATATTTTATTTGATTGAAATAAAGTAGTGGGTTCTACAAAATGTCCATTACGAAAGAATGAAGGCATCGAGGATGAAACTTTACAGAAATACGTCCAGAAATAAAATAATATTTCAAACAAAATCAAACTGATACTTGTTTCCCTGCTTTATATTGGGAATACAAATTAATTCGGTCCGTTTTCAAAAGGTGGCTCTGACTATAATAATTTTTTTATGGTGACAGTTGATTTCCGTTGTTTCAGACAGATTAGACATCTGTAGTTAACATTCAGTTTCCATTGCTTTGAGTTTCATACAAAACGTGTTTTTTACGGTGTTGTATAGTCGGATTTTTTGATAACTAAACCGCATTTGCAGGAAGTGTTAATTTTTTGTTTTAATTGGAAAAAAAGTGCAGCTGAAGCACATCGAATGACAATCATTATGGTAACAATGCTCCAACCGATAAATCATGTAGAGAATGGTTTCGACGTTTCAAAAATGATGATTTTAGCGTTGAAGATAAGCCTTGCTTGGGACAGCCAAACAAATTCGTGGACGATTAATTAAAGACATTGATCCAACAAGATCCGAATCAAACGCAAGAGGAGCTTGCCGAAACATTGGCGATGATCCAACAAACAGTTTCCGTACGATTGAAGTCTATGGGGATGATTCAAAAGCAAGGCAATTGGGTACCTTATGAATTGAAACCAAGAGACGTGGAAAGGCGATTTCTTTCTTACGAGCAGCTGCTTCAAAGGCAAACAAAACAAGAAAGAGTTTTTTTTACATCGGATGGTGACTGGTGACGAGAAGTGGATCTTCTACGATAACCTCAAGAGGAAAAATACTACGCTTTGCCCTGCCAATCGTTGCCATCGACCTCAACATCAACACCAAAGACGAACATTCATGGTTCGAAGGTTATGCTGTGTATCTGGTGGGACCAAAGAGTCGTTGTGTACTACGAGGTGCTACAACCTGGCGATTACATTACGGTCGAGCGGTACAGACTACAATTAATTCATTTGAGCCGTGCATTACGAGAAAAACGACCGGAATATTAGGAAAGGCATGATAAAGTGGCTCCTTCTGATTACTGGTTGTTTCGACCGATGTCACTTCTTTCGAAGAAATTGAAAATTGGCTTCAAACTTGGATCGACTCAAAAGACGAAACGTTTTTCCGAGATGGGATTCGAAAATTGTTTTAGAGGTGGGAAAAGGCGTAAACAGCGATGTGCAATATTTTAATTAATTTATTCATTCATTTTAAAATAAATGCATCATTAAAATTAAAAAAACGGACCGAATTAATTTGTACTCCAAATTTATATTGATAACAATTATAAGAAAAGCGTGTAAAATGTTTATATTGTTGTGAATTACGGTTACAACACTACTTCCGAAAAATTCTCAAATATATCGGAAATAATTACTCACACACTTACACCACTATCATAATTCTTGCACCACTGGAATATTCGAGAAATATTCTCACAATTTTCAAAAATCCACTAATACTAAAACACCACAACAAATACTTTCCACAATTATTTATTAATTCACTTAATACACCATTTACAATTTTTAATTACACCACTTATTATTTTCTCGCTACTCACTTACTTTTTTAATTTTTCGCGTTCCGATTCTCCCGAATGATGGAACCGATGGAACACTCTAGACTCGCCTCGAGTTATACAGAAGTAATATTCTCGACAGTTTTTTAGACTACTATAATCTGCTATACAACAAAATCTCATGAACCTAGATCGCTAATCTCATAAAAAAGTTAATAAAGTTCTTAACCATAATGACTTTATTCCATCAAAAAATAATCACTGTCAGTAAAAACGAAACGAGATAAAAACTAGATGTCCTACTTAATAGAATGAAGTAAAAAATTAAATCAGCTCACAGCATCACAGACAAAATATTTGTATATGGGGTCGTGTTGTTGCCATAAAAAATTGAAAAAATATTTAACCAAAGTACATTTTATGGCAACATTACAATACATCTAAAGAAATACCGTGTAGTGATGGGAAATATTTTTCTCACACATATATATACTCGTACTTTTTATAGTAAAGTTTTTTCCTATCAATTTGTATGCGAAAAGAAAGAATACACAAATGGTGCAATACACAAATTATCAATAAGAAATTATCGAAAATAATTACTAACACAATCTTAACAGCTGTGTATGCTGTGAACGAAATAAATACTAAAATTTGTTTGGTTATGTTTTTTGTAGCTGTCAAAATTTAACTATACAATTTTGTTATTATAATAAAAAAATTTGTTTTGCTCACTCTAATGCAATTTTATATAATTTTTCTTTTTCTGATTTTTCAGTATTTTTTACTGACAGTAAATTTGTGGAATAAAGACATTAATCAAACCAATAGGCCAATAGAGATCGTAACATTATCGTGACGCTCTCGCCTATTGGGTTGATGTACAATTAATTCGGCATTAAAAAAGAGAGATTTATTCAACAAAAATTGCTCATTAGGGCTTAGAGCTTTACTAATTTTTTTTCTAAAATTGGTGACATCTTGGGTTTAGTAGTGGTAACAGGAATATTCTGGAAGCGGTGTAACTTACCATAAACCGTCAAATTCTATAATGTCTAACTTTATAGAACTTTGGCTAACGAAACCTCGGTGTACCAAGGAGTAATAATACGTAATTTGTTCCAACTCGAGATACGTGATTTCAATAACCGTTTTATTAAAGGTTTTAAAGTATTCCGGAAGAAAAATTCAATTAATCCGTTAGTCAGTAGGCCGACACATAGATGGCGCATCTAATACAAAAATCAATGATTTTTTAGTAAGTATCAAATTCAATTTTCACCGCCCAAGTAGCGCAGGGGTAAAGCTTTGGCGTTTGGGTCGGGAGGTACCGGGTTCGAATTCCGATAGGGGCAAGATGCAAAAGGAAATTTTTATCAATAGATTACGATCTGTGATTAAAAGAAACAAAATTAAACCCTCCCTATCGGTGTGCAAAACTCATATGCCGACCAATCTTCCATGTCCAGTACTATAGGCTGTCATGGAGCAAGGCAATGCACAGATGGTGATACTTGAATTGGTCATATAGCCGTACTTCTTCGATTTGGCAGTAATTGCGTAAAGTAGGACGGGAAGAATTAACCGCAAAAGAGCAGGGAGTGCTTCTGCTCCAGAAAAGATGGCATGGATTAAAAGAAAAAACAAAAAACTTGCAATTTGTGTCAAATGCGATGGTGACATATTTCCGAAAGACAAAATCTGCGGAACAAAAGCCCGAGAGTCGATGTCGATGGTGTAAAATCCCAAGGGTACAAAACCCCGAAGTTACATTATCCCGAGGGACAAAATCTCAAAAGTACAAAATCCTGAAATGACAAAATTCCGCAATCCCGAGAAAATCCCGAACAAAAATGAATTCTGCGCAGAAATCAATTTTATTCGGAATTTTCTCGAGATTAACAGAAAATAAAAGGTTTCCGAAGAAGGTTTGTTTCATTTAGTTAATGATTTTTATATAAAATGGGTTGGTGATATATTCCCGAAAGACAAAATCACGCGGAACAAAACCCGAGTCATAATCCCGAGGATACAAAATCCCGATGGTACAAAATCCCAAGGGTGTAAAATCCCGAAGTTACATAATTTCGAGGGATATAATCCCGAAAGTACAAAATCCCGAGGGACCAAATCCTGAAAGGATAAAATGGCTTCATAAGTGTTGTAGGGACTCTGCTCCTTCGAAAGCAACCGTCGAACGATGAACAAGTAAAAAGTGCACAAAATCGTTTTTATAGACCCTAAAATGAAGTTGCGTGAGATAGCTGACACCTTTAAAATACACTATTTTGCATAAACATATGTCCATGAAAAATTTCTATTCAAAGTGGGTGCCGCGCTTGTTCACATTGGATCAAAAACAGCAACGCGTCGATGATTCAGAGCGTTGCTTGGAACTGTGTAATAAACAGGATTGTTTGCGTCAGTATATGACAATGAATGAATCATGGATTCATCACTACACTCCGGAATCAAATCGTCAGTCAACTGTGTGGACACTAGCCGATGAAAGGCTTTCTTGAGAAAAGAAGGACCATCATCAGCAAATATTATATGCCGTTATTGGTATGTTTGAAGAAATAAGTTGCGAAAAACGGCCCCAAAAGGAAAATAAAAAAGGGCCATTTCACCAAGACAATTCACCGTGTCACAAGTCGTTGACACCGTATTATTCGGATCTGGCTCTCAGCGATTACTACCTGTTCACAGACCTAAAAAAAATGATCGTGTCAAAGAGATTTTGCCGAAACAAACGAATACGTTGAGGCAAATGGTAAATCGTTCGAAGCGTTGGAATGAATGTATCACTCTCAAAGGAAACTATGTTGATGAATAATCAAATTTTGCCAAAAAAAATGTTTTTTTTAGTACTTAACTTCGGGACTAATTGACCGACGAGTTCCTAAAACTCATTTAAGAGAAATAATCATGAAAATTTACGACAGGAAGGATCTACTAAGGATTTTGATCACGATTATCTTTGGTCAAGGTCGCTTCATGAATCGCTTCATAACTCCTTGCTTGCTTAAAGTGCCAAATGTTTATGTTGACTTTCCACTTCCTTGAATCAAGAAATTAAATTGAACAATTTTATTGTTTTTTTCGTAACTTTTCTGCACATTAGTATTCTGTTTGTTTTGTACCAGAAGTGGTGCAAATAAAATAATTTCAAGAAACCTAAAAGTCGTTATGTAAGTACATTCATGCGGGTTTACCGCATATACACGAATAATTATTTCTGATTGTCATTCTGTAAATTATATTTTTTATGTATAAATACAAATTTTAATTACGATTATAGTAAAAAAAATGTAATGATTTCACCTTTTGCTTATATTATGTAGTGTTACATTAAAGGGTTACGTTATCACCATCGCATAAACGTTGATTTTATAGAGCCTTATCTATAAATCAATAACTGCCTGTACACAGTGATAAGACACGATCATGATAAATGCTGGGGTGTACGCATTGAAAATAGTTTTGTGCACAAAAATCATTCCGCATCGTTATTGCAATTTATAAATGTTGATTTTTAAGTTTAAAGAATATTTTTGATACAAGGGGAGAGTGACACAGCCAACAGTCATATGCAGCGAATAAATTAGATATGCGATTCCCACGCTTCAGCTTATACAATATATATTTTGAGTTGCTGTGCACAACTTTTATTAGTTTTCGATTGTGATATATAGAAAAGCGTCGAAATTATATTATCTCTGTTTCTATGGATTTCGCTATTATCTAATGAGGGTGGTAAAATTCTAATTATGAGGGTATAAAAGAGCTTCCACCTGCTTAAATTATTCATTGTTACGTTTCGAGTTCGGTCTAATTGGTTCAGAGGTAAATTACCATAAGTGTAAAATAGTTTTTGATGGAGTTAAGTGCGTTAAAGATATTTTTGTGTTAAAAGTGCCTTCAAAATTATGTTGTTATGAGAATGTAAGTAAATATTTCAAATTGGTTGTTTTGAGTGAACACTTTGTGAAATGTGTCTGCGCCAATCCCGTATATATACATAATAACGTCACATATAAATATATATATGAGATTTTTTTAGTTTGCATACATTTTAAAAGAATTGCGGATTATGCAGTTTCTTGTATGTACGAATATAGTCACACAAAAAAAAGAAACAGAAATATGAAGATTATCTTATGCGAAATCAGCAATTTATAATTAACCACATCATAAAGTATCATTCAACATATTAATACAAACATATTTATGTTGCATTTATGTATATTACATTAAGAATGTTTATAATAATATTCATTTTTTTTATATAAATGTACAGTGGATGTATGTATTTAAATGCATTATTATATTTGCATGCGATCTAAGACGTTCTTTTTGTGATTTGAAATGGCCTTACCTGATTTTGATCTTAGGTATCGTTAGAGATTTACTGATGTGAATATTGTTGTTCAAACGCTGTTTTGGTGTATTTGTACTTATTTATATGTAATTGTCAGCCAGTTATTATCCAATTGTGCTGTAAATCATTTTAACTTTACTAGTTCAAGGTTTTTCTTATTTATAAGATATTTAAAATATTGGTTTGCAACAAAAGTCGTAAAGTGATAGTCGATTTTCGTGTGATATTGCAATTTAAATTTAATGCATAATTATAAAAAAATAATTAATATATTTCCTGTGGACCCAATAATATATAATACTGGCCTCCTGGGGGCTTGGTTTGAATTTACTTTTCCATAAAAACGAGCTTCGTTTACAACGCATTTCAAAATGCAGTATTGTCCCAAATTTTTATTTTAAATAGCACGGTTATCTAAGTTTATTTGCACGGATTAGATTGTAATAAATTATTAATAAAATAATTTGAATTAAAATTATCAGGATGTTAACCTCTACTTTTGGTTGAATATATTTCGTATTATAATTCAATTGGGCGGTTTCGAGTGATATTGGGAATTAATTGGAATATGAGTATTTAGTTCATAACCAACATTTTTTTTCCTTTATTAATTACAACTGAGACTGCTCATCTAGCAATTTATCTTTCAAATTTTTACAAATTTTACATTTCTTAAGCAATTCGGATTTGTTGGGATGAAACCCAATGGTTAGTCCTAAAATTAATTAAACCTATTTAAAATACTAATTTTAATTTGGTATGTTTACTAGGTCAAGTGGTCTCGTTCTTTAAAGTTTTAAACGACAGGGTTACCTATAATATGGCGAATATAGGGGTTTATATGTTCCTGGAGCCTTATTTCGTGTTTGTATTTCATCTGTAAGACCCTGTGAATGTTTTCATTTCTTGTGTACCACGGAGCATTTACAATGCTACGGAGAACCTTGTTTTGAAACGTCTGTATCATTTTGGCGTTTGTTTGCTTAGTATGGCTTCAGTATTTGCCGATATAGCAGCAGCTTGTTATGTATTCTAAGCTCAGAGCTTCTCCCTATGAGCCAATACATTTTTCTAAACTTAATATTAAGTTCTTCTTTTTTATCTTTGACATGCTGTCTCCACTTGAGCTTGGCATCGAGGGTCGTCATGCCAAGATATTTATTTAGATTTGTTTGCATATGGCACTGGTCGTGAGTTTATTTCTATCGGTAGATGGGAAGCCTTTTGATATGTAAAGTTAATAAGCGTGGATTTCGTCTCATAAAAGTGATTTACCTGTTGCAACAAACGGAAACAGGTATCATGAAAGTTTTCGAACTCGAAATTTTTACCATTTTACTCGTTATATTAGCGAAGTCCGTAAAGTCGTTTTTAAAATTCGTCTGTGTTTGTATGAGGTTCAGTATACTTCTTGCTTGAGTCTCTTCCTACTCCGTAGGGAATAGGAATTGTTGAGGTCATGGGCCTCTATTTAAGCTGCTACACATTATTTTCAACACTTCAACAATTTTGTTACCACTTACGGTAGCCGATGATACAGTGCGATCCATAACTATATAACCACGCGATTTTCCGGATTATTTTTGAAATAAAAAATTAAATAATAAAAATAATAATGCAAAATGGAGGACGGTCACGAAATACACTTAAATAATAATAAAAACATTCATTTCGATTTGTCCTCGTATAAAAAATTCATACATTAAAAATTTATTATGTGCTTTAACTATACTCGTATAAACACATTTTGTTAGACGTTCAAACTTAAATAAAATAAATAAACATTAAAAAAATTAATATGCTGTCGGCTACTCTTTGTTCTCGGTCAACACCAGAATCCTGTTAGGTACACCTCCAATCAATGAATCAATGATTTCGGATAATTCTTTCCATGCCTAATTGGTCGTCTGAAATAGTCTGTTATCCTCGCAAACCTTTCTAACTAATAATCCCCAAACATTTTCTATGGAATTCAGGTCTGAAGAACAAGCGAACTAATCTAAAATTGGTTTATAATGCTCCATAACTCAAGATGGAGCTTTATATTTCTGGAAAATTCAACTTTTCTCTTGATGAATGTACAGAACTGGTAAGAGGTAGTCTTCTAAGATACCAAGATACTCCGCACTGTTCATTCTAGTTGATGGAAAGGCTAAAGAGAGCGTATCAGCAGAAGAGGAAGCCCCATACCATTACACTCCACCACCAATCCAGACTGACCCATCCGATTTCAATTTTATTTTCAACGGAAAAAATCACCTATGGTTAAAAAAAATAAATGTATAACATTTTTGTTACAATTAGCAAAAGAACGAAAACACTAAAATATACATAAAAATAAGTATAGGGTTTTCCAATACGAATGATATGATTTCTTTAAAAAAACACACTAATTGTTAAGGAAATTGAAATGTTTTTTATTTAATGTGAAGTACAATCGATACAATTAAGTTCTGAATAAAACGTCATTCAAATGGCTTCCACGACTTTTTCTGCAGGAACGAATTCGAGAACCCAATTTTCGAGCACTTTTTCCACTAAATCAAGTCGTATGTCATGAATAGCACGTTCAATATTGACTTGTAAAGCTTGAAGAGAGTTTGGTTTATTGCTAAAGACCAATGACTTCAAATAACCCCACAATAAATAGTCTAATGGTGTTAAATCACAACTTCTTGGAGGCCATTCAATATCACAATTTCTTGAAATAATCGAATCTCCAAACTTTTCTCGCAATAATTCAATTGTTGCACTTGCTGTGTGGCACGTAGCTCCGTCTTGTTGGAACCAAATGTTGTCAAGATCAACTTCTTCCAATTTCGGCCATACAAAGTTGGTTATCATCGATCTATACCGATCCCCATTGACAGTAACGGTGTTACCAGCTTCATTTCGAAAAAAATACGGACCGTTGATTCCACCAGACCAAAAAACACACCAAACTGTCAATTTAGGTGAATGTAAATCGACAGTTTTGTTTATTTACCGCACCACTCAGATTTCAAGTTGTTCCAAAGCAAAATCAGCAAATTCACGACGTTTACGGTGGTTCAATGGCTTCAGTTCTTAAGTGAGAACAATTTTATACGGATGCAAACCCAAATCCTTTCTCAAAATCCGCCAGGTTGTGGTTTGAGACAGTCCCAATTCTTGAGAAAGTCTTGGAATCGACAAATTGCGGTCTTCAGCAACATTTGCCTGAACGGCAGCAATATTTGCATTACTTCGAGCGAATCTTTGTCTTATTGGCACTTCAACATTATGTAAAAAAAATGTACGCTCAAAATTTTCAACAATTCGACGAATAGCAAGCACACTTGGACGATTATTACGATTACGACTATAAAATGGCAAAAGCGCACGAAAAGTTGCAATTGGAGAACGATTATTTTTTTATAATAGAACTGAATAATTTGTAAACGTTGTTCTTGCGTATAACTCACCATGGTGAAATTGTAAACATTACTGAATCGTCACTTAAAAATCATTTCATTCCTATTGGAAAACCCTATACTTCAATCACTAAGCTGTCTTTTGATAAGTTAAAATCCAATTTATGTTCTGCAGTGTTAAAAGATTTAGCCAAACTGTTCATTGGGTTGTCGGTGATTACGTAGTCTCCTTCTCGGAACATGAAGTGAAAGATTTTTAGAGATGTATGGTGAATCTATAAGGCCAAGTAGCACGTCGCGTCCAAGTAGTCGCACCACTTTTTCATAGAAAGGAATGTTGTTGTCATACTTCCAATCCGTTTCCTTTAATAAAAACAAGAGAAACCATTTCTGCAATCTTTTGATTGCTCCAGACGATTACTGCAAATTCTATTTGGGATCTACATAACATACGCGGAGTATAGCCGTAACTAATGTAGATAAATCGTTGAAGTCACCCGTTCATTGTTTACAAAGCCAAACATTGAATTGGCTGTAGCAATAGTATTTTCAATGTGTCTGTTGAACGTCATATTTGGAATGAACGTGACCCCTAAATCTGTTGTTTCATAGACTCTCTGCAATTGGATGTTGTTGATGTTGTAAGTATTGATTGTAGAATTTTTTTTTCTGTTCGTTGTCTTGTTAATGTCCTGTTGTAATCGTTCAGTATCTCGCGTTTCTTTGATGGTTTGAAATATTTTAATAACATCGGCGGTTAGTATTAGTATTTATTATTTTCGGCCAATGAAAACAAGAAATATCCAGCGTCCAATGTAAGATCCTTGGGGAACTCCCGAGGTGACTTTAATTACTTTGGATTTTTATCTTCAATTATCACATGTATTGTATGCGATCTGTTAAATGTGAGCTGAACCATTCAACGAATTCAACTGAGAATCCGAATGTACAAAGGCTTTCAAGCGCCGTTTGATGAAAAATTGAATCAAACACTTCGCTAAAGTTTGTATAGGCTACGTCTATTTGACGATACTAAATTAGTACTAGTAAATCTCTCTGGTATAAACCCGTGTTGTGCAATATATAAATGGCGTGCTAATCTAGCTTTGAAGGTGTTACAAACAACTAACTCAAACAATTAAGGGTTCCCTTGGCATTATCGCTGCTGATGTTATTAAATCACATAGTGGCGCGGTATCCTTCAATTTAGCGCGATTTGATTTTTTGCTGGATACCAGTTAGATACGAACTGTATTTTGTTTCGAAGTAGTCGTTGAATTCGTTACTGTAACGTAGAAATATTTGTTTATCCGAATTAAAACCGCGATTAATCATTTTAGCATTCGCCTTGGTTTTACGATTTTTTAAATTTATAAGGGATCGTCAAACCAGGGAAGATGACTACTGGTTTCTACGTAGTGGGATGTGATTCTCAAACCCACGCAATAATATCTCATAAAACTGGTGTACATTAACTTTTACATCGTTCGAATTTAAAATATGATCCCATATAATTGCTCCGAAGTACAGTTGCAGACCTAAATGGTCGTCTTTATTGTGGTTTTATGTTGTTTCTTGGTTTTGCACTGATTTAATTGGCGATAACTCTTCATAGTCAACTATAAATTCCATCGCTCTGTGGTAAATGTCTTTAACTACGTAAGGCGGTAATGATTCAATTACACCAACACTGGTAGGCGCATTAGTGAAAAACAAATCTAAGAATGATCCGCCTCCATTGAACACATTATTAGTTTGAACTAGATTTGCACCCAGAATGGTATCAATAAATGTCCATTCCGTAATGCTGTACGGCAGTAGGAAATTAATTTCATCGTCTAGTTTCCATGTGACGTTTGGTAGATTGAAGTCGCCGGTTGCAAGTATTATATCCGAACTATTATAGTTTTAATTAATAGTTCACCAATAGCATCGCTATACATCTAGCATATATTTTAAGGCTGGAATGAGTTGATATTGATTCTCACGCAGGAGATTTTCTCTTACTGGTAGTTGGGGAGCGATCATATCTATACACGACATAGTCTTATGCATAAATTCCGTACTGCATCCTGGATTGAAGTTGGTCTCCCAAATGACATAGATGAAGTAATTTTATTTTATTACAAAGTTGTAAAAACTGGATGCTTTTGAAGCCATTCTACTTACATTGTGGAGTATATTGAACATTTTTTTAATGATGTAACGTTTAGCTTTCTACGCGGTTATTCTCTTAGTTTAGGGTTAAATGTAATTTTTACCTGGCTAGGAAACTGTGGAATTTGTACTGAGGTTAAGGAAGGTTGTTGATTGGACTCCCAAGCCGAAAATTTCGTCATCTTCGTTTCCATTCGAATTCTTTTCCCAGTAGTAGATAGCCACAACGTAAAATGCAATGCAGTTGCAAATTGATTTGCTAGTAAACTGACACGAAATGAGGTATAGTCATAAATACGACCGTTTTCTTGGTTATGCGAAATTTTGGTATATACGGCGTTATCCAGTTTCATTTTTAGTTTTATAAAGTCTTCGAATTTTTCTTTCGTCATGGAATTTTCAATTCTACTGACAACGAGCCATCTTCAGGGTTCTGTAGCTTTTATTTCATAAGATGATGACTGACATGGCTGTTCATTATTGAGTTGAGAGTTAAGTGATGCAGTTAGCGATACAATTGCTGTTAATGTGGTTTGTGATGATGGAAGTGTTGATAACGGATTTCAAGTTTGTGGTTTTCTACACAGACGGTATTAGGATATCAGAGTGTATAAAAGACATCGAAGGGGCAGTTGATTGTATTGTGTCAATTTCATGTTGATTTTTGGATTGCGATTGTATTACTCTACGCGCGATTTTATTTGACGAGATGAACGATTTAGAATGTAATTCTTTCATGTTAATTATGCATTCAGGACAAAACCAACGGCAATCCGTCAAATATAAATTTCATGGCTTTCGTGACGTCGTTAGGAAATTTTGTCATAAGCTTTTTGGCCTTTGATATTGCCCAGGTGTAACTAATGATTTTATCACACATGAATCCTTTATACGTAAGAAGCCATTCATCTATATGTTGAAGCACTTAACACATAATATTCTACCGACATTTCACTGTTCCAGTTATTTTAATTTTTAAACATTTATCTTACGACCGTACACACACAGGTTATAATAAATATAGAACCAAATTGTTTCAATTGCATTTGACCAGTCCCGTCTCATATTTGCCTTACCAAATTCACGTGTTTCAGCTTTGTGGCATGCCAATAATTTTTGCGTAATTCAAGTACCCCACATATTTTAAAGCTCGACGGATCGTGTTTTGGGACACATTTAACTGGAAATCGCTTTTCAGGCCCTTAATCATTTTCGTGGAATTACTGGCAGCTATAACCAGCCCTCGTATTTGTCCGCAAGTCATCTTGTTTGTAGGTCTTGCGGTTTTTCTTGTCCCATAAGTCTCTTCTGCCTATTTTTTGTAAAGAAAACCTTTCTCCGAAAAGGGCTAGAATATTGCCTTTTTAAGTATTTTCCACGTGGCATTACTTATTAGGCTTAGCGAGAAAAATATAATCAAAGGCTACTGTGGTTATATAGTTGCGGAATTAAGCAATTTTGCGGAAACTGTTTTTTCTCAAAATAATTGAATCTTGAAACGGGTTTTCCATGCCGAACCACTTACATACTTTCGTTTATTTTTGGCATTAATTTCTTGAAATTTTCTAAATCAGTCCTTTAAAAAAACGGAAAAAACGAGTGGTTATATAGTTATGGATTGCACTGTATACTAGGTGCGCAACTAAATTTCCGTTTTTTTTTTTTGAAAAATGGAAAATTCCAATAGAAATATAAGAAAATGGTTTATTCAAAGTATATATTCTTCGCTATCTACACATTTTTGCCATCTCTTTAGCAATACATGAATACCACGACGATAAAAACACGCACGCGTCTTTGGACCGAAACCATTCATCCAACCAATTTTACAGATTTTCGAAACTGGCTCTGGTAGCCCTGCCAAGCCATGAACCATCGACCGGAACAAGAGATAATCCGAGGGAGCCAGGTCTGCCGAATAAGGCGGGTGCGGTAGCAGATACCATCTCAGCGTTTTGATGGTATCCTAGGCGATGGGAGTGCGATGGCATGGAGCGTTGTCGTGCATGGAGCGTTGCCCATTGATAGTTTTGCCCTGTATGAGGAGCTCAGTCTTCTTTCCGAAGCGACTTGGCTGTGCTGTCGATATTGATACTTCGCACTTTTTGCGTTTGCGATTCTTAAAAAGGATCCACTTCTCATCTTCCGTAACATTTCGATGCAGGAATTCTTTTCTCTCATGCCGTGAAAGCAAAATTTCGCAAGTGACTCTTCGATTTTCTATCTGTCTCTCAGTCAACTCATGCGGCACCGATTTCCCCTCCTTTTAAATTTTTCGCATAGCATGTAAACGTTTGGAAATATCCAAATCATCTTCATCCAATAACGCTTGCAGCATGGTGTCTTCAAATGTTTTTGGTCTTCCGGAGCGCTTCTTGTCCTGCATGTTGAAATCGCACTTCTAAAGCATTTAAACCAATGTTCACAGGTAGTTTTCTATGGTATATATTCGCCGTAGGCCTCCTCAAGCAAATTACATGCTTCAGCTGCATTTGTTGTCAAGTTAAAGCAAAAAAGCAAAGCTTCCCGCAAATGCTGTTTGTTTGGAACAAAACTCGTCATTTTCGTTCTTAGAGAAAATGTTTTTCCGTTGTGATATGTGCTGGTATTACAACTGGTTATCGTTAACAACTGTCCACGCTAATAACTCAATACAATTTCTGATATAAATGACAACTAGATGTGTCTCTAGCACCACTAGATATGTGTGAAACCCGGAAATTTGGTTGCGTAATATCAGGCCAAATTTTTTGCTAGACGCCGTTCATACAGGTTCGTTTAACTTCTGTCCAAGACTATTCAATATTTTTATTGGCTTTTAAAATATTATATGCATTCCAAAAGTCTTTAATTGTCGTTTTTTCATCTTCATCTGTGGCACTTAAAAGTTGCGTGAAACTACTTCGAAGATAATATATTTTAAAACATACTTTGAGTTATCGAGTGAAACTAATATTTTAAAACCAAATTTTCTGTTTCGCAGTACTTTTTAAGTTCCGGTATTGCACATTTGGTCATCCAATCCAAAAACAAAACTCCAGTAAGTCTCGTTTTGTCAATTCCTTTGAAAGCTCTTGGAGTGTCTGACTGGTATACCAGAAGGGATTTCTGTTTACAATCGCCATTCGCATTTCCACTCAAAAGTAGAGTTAACCGATCTTTATTTACTTTGTAGCAGCAGATTCTTCTTTTTGAAATATTTGTCCTCTTTGGAAGACGCTTCCAGAACAAGCCTGTTTCGTCAACATTAGAAATTTGTTAGGAAGTGTAACCACCTTCTTGCACTATATCTTTGAATATTGCATTGGCTGCTTCCCCTTTAAAATAGATATTGTGAAGATTCGCGCGGGATTTAAATCGCTCGAACCAACGGCCACTAGCGTTAAAGTTTTCATTGAACGATTCACTTCGTAATGGTACGGTATCTTGTAAATAGTTAAAAATAGGGAATTCCCTATTTGATTTTAAAATTTTGATAGGTTTCTACAAAATATTTTTTACAACTTTAAATATTGATGCAGATGTAACCAAAATATTTCGAGTCAAATGCGATGCAAATAGAAATTATGATATTTAATTTTTTTGCGACGCAAGCTGAAACCGCGCAAGTTAAATCAACGCAATTCCAGGATCTAGTGCATACATATTTTGGTTTCGCCGCTATTGCTAACATGTCACTCTTTTAATTGTATAGATCGAAATGTAATAGACGAACGGGAGAACGTCAAAACCATTGCGGGCGGCTTACAGATTGTGATGAATTCAAAATCTCACGATTTTATTTGATCTGTTATTATTGCCTTAAGTTCATCACGGTCTGACTCTATTAACCATCTCGGTTGCTAACTGAATGCTGATGCTTGCTTAACTGATGATATGTCACTGGTTGGTGCTATTAATATATCGAAAAGAAGTTGACCATCATTGTTTTCCCGTCTTTCGACTTTCTTGTTGTGTATCTCGTTCTGTGTTGCATTCTGGGCCTGGCTTGAACAAGTCCAACTTGTTTCGAATTTTTCGTCCCAAAACTACTATGCAAATGATTTAGACTGTTGAGCTCGTCGATTAGATGTTGAACGGTGGAATTTTGTTAACGGAGCCTTGCCCCACTGATTTATTGAGTGTCCTTTTTAATGTATGTAAGAATCGTTCTACGGCCATTCGACATTTGGAGTTTTGATTTGATTTATTTCTCATGACTTAGAAAATGATTTGAATTTCTCACTAACGAATTGGGTGCCGTTATCCGTCATTAGATTTTCCGGATTTCCAAACAACGCGAATCATACTCATGTATTTTGATGTAAATAGACTGAGAGTCCGCACTAACGAGGAAGTCCTTATCGTCAATCGGGGTGGCAATATCGGTGTGTATCCGCTCCATAGGACGCATCGTTAGTGGCTACGATTGTAGTAGTGTTTTAATTGGAGATTTAGCGTTTTCTGTGCAGTGAGTAGTACATGGTCGCGCTAGAGTCGTGATACCATCGTCGATCCCTGGCCAGTATACATGTGATCTCGCCAGCATTTTCATTGCATCAGCTTCTTTATGTGTAATATGCAGCTGACGGAAAATGAGTTTGAAAAATCTGTATGGCGCCACTATTCTACTACCACACATGATACTTACAATGTATGTGAAGTTAGCCCAGAGGGCCATCCCAGAAAAAATAAATTATTGCATCAGGCAACATTAAAATTATATGTTCATACCAGCCCAGGGATTCTTAAAAATTAATTTAATTGAGGTTAATGCAACTCAAGGAATATTAAAACCTCGTAATAAAACTCCAGAAAGAAATTTTCAAATAATTATATTAAACTAAATACATGTGAGTTTATAGCGCTAGTCACACCGCAGTTCTGGGAACCATAAAGTATAACATTTCATATATTGGGCCAAACATATGTGGTACGATTGACTTGAAATTTGTATGGTGCGTACGCAGTATAAATAGGATTCGTTACTATTAGTTTTGGTTTCTGGAACTTTTTGTTTCGAGGAGTTATTACAGCAAATCCCTGTCAAATATATTGGCCCATTCAAATATGACCCTGTAGCGACAATCACAATGGTAAGATTATCTTGAAGTTTTTATGGTCATTAACGGGCATTAAGTTATTAATGCTAATTGTAGTTTTTGAGATTTTAGATAAATTTTATTTGTCTAAGATTTTTTGATTTTCTTAAATACGCCTAAGTGTTGATTATGAAATGGATATACGTACAGTCGAAACAAACAGTTTGTCAACGATATACACAGAAAAATATTGTTTTTAAGGTCTACAAACGAATGCCGCCAACTGTAGTAATATGTTGTTTGACACCTGTACAAAACATTCTTATTTTTATTTACTTCTTAATTAGTTTACTAATTCAATTTTTTTATGATATATCGCCATTGAATTTGATACAGCGGCGAATTCAGTATGTCTTGATTTACAGCGGCAAAAAGTCTACAGTTTGCGAATATCATTTTGTAGAACACTGTATCTTTTTCTCTGTTAGCAATTTCTATAAAGTTGCAGCTATAGAATGTTTACATTTTAGTCCAGGTAAGCCCTGGCGGAATTTGGAGCAAGTCTGAAGAGGAAAGAGGGGTGTAATGTACTATTTAGAAAATCCGAAATTTTCGAAACTAAATTAATAAAATGTTTGGTAACTTTTATGTTACTTACTTGCCCATCGTTCCTACTATGGCCATAAGAAATGATACAATCTTAATTAAACACAGGCGGAGTTTGGGGCAGGTCTGAAGGAGTTAGGGGTGTAATGTGGTGTAATATATTAGAAAATTCGAATTTTTCGAAATTAAATTAATAAAATGTTCTTTACCTTTTGAGTAACCCACTTGCCCATTAATCCTACAGATTAATCCTACAGTTGGCCATCAGATAAATTATAATCCTCAGGTGGGGTATGTGCTGTAACATTTGAGCTTGGACCCAGTTAAAGTTAGCTAAACCGAAAAATGGTGATGCAGATAGTGTCTTTGCTATCACAGCCGAAAATAGGCGAAAACTCGATACATTGGGAGTATAACTTATTTTTTGGATTTTTTTTTTTGCAGAAAATCTCGTTTATTTCTAAGAAATGGTAAATTTTATTTTAATCAAAATATTTTCCATCGTTATCTATGACTTTCGACAATCTTTCTGGCAATTTATGAATTCCATCGAAAAAAAATTATTTGTGTTTTGATTTCTTCGTGGTTTCTGAAGTGCTGGTCCTGAAGATCGCTTTGCATTGGTCGGAACAAATATTAATCTGATGAGGCACAATCTGGTGAATAGGGAGCATGCAGTAGAATTTCCCATTTAAGTACTTCCAGCGTATTTTTTACTTGTTTTGGGACGTGTGGTCAAGCATTGTCGTACAACAAAATGACTTTACGCTGTTTGTTGGCTGGAATCGGACGGTTTTCGCTCAATGCATGGTTCAAATCTATCATTTGTTGTTGGTAACGTTCACCAGTAATAGTTTCGCTCGGTTTTAGCAGCTCATAGTACACCACTCCTTTCTGATCCCACCAAATACACAACATAACCTTACTTCCATGAATGTTTCGTTTTGCTGTTGATGTGGATGGTTCGCCTCGATGAATCCATGATTTTTTGCGTTTATTGTAGTAAATTCATTTTTCATCGCCAGTCACAATTTGAGTCCAAAAATGCCATCTTCGGTGTCTTGTAAGCAAGGAATTGCAAACCATTAAACGATTTTCAATGTTGGCTTTTTTTTAATCATTTTCATGGCGTGTAAACGTTTGCTTATGGCTGCTTCAGTGACATTTAACTGTTCTGCAAGTTCTTTTTCTGTTTCAGCTGAGTTTTCCTTCAATAATGCTTCCAATTCTTCATCTTCGAATTTTTTGGTTGACCAGAACGTTCTTTGTCACTGACATCAAAATCACCACTTTTGAACCGTTTAAACCAGTTTTCGCAACAGGCTTGCGAGTTGGTGCATGTTCACCATACGTTTCTTGAAGCAAACGAAAACTTTCAGCAGCTTTCATCGGTTCTAATATGGCTATCATATAGGTAATAATCCTAGATAAGGCCAGATGCAGCTTGGGACAAGTCTGAAGGGAATAGGGAGTGTAATAAGTAATATATTTTAATTTATAAGTCATAGATTATTTGTTATTTTATTACCAATTTTGTAAAATTATATAGCTCCGGAAAGATTTTTGGGGTAGTGGTTTGTTTCTACGTTAAAAATGAAATTACGCCCCAAATCGCCACAAAATGCCTCAAAATTTAAATGAAAATTTATCCCCAAAATATCTCCATAACAAATCATCATCACCATAACATATTTGGGCCATTTTTCCGATTTATGTAGTTCTGCGTACTCTGACAGGGAGTAATAGTTGTGTTTATTTACATCACATTGCTCCCCAAACGCAAAAGCATCAACTACTGTATCATTTGGTCGATAATTTTTCATTTTTTGGGTAACTTTTTTATTGGGGCGTAATTGCGCAACCTGTAAACCTTGGATAATTACATAATGTTACAACTTTTGGGGTGTTTTCATTTTATTTTTAGGACATTTGACATTCAAGTCTACCAGTAACGTTGTTTTAGTTCTTCGACTACTAGCTGCAAACAAATTGGGCCTCGTCTTTATCCCCTCCCCAGAGCTATAAATGAAGTGAAATAATGTTCAATGAGCAAGTAAATTTATTAAGGCCAACGATCTAAATTAGAAGCGCGCATCTAAAGAATTTTAGGCAAGCGTGAAATATTTAATATTTTTGTGTATAATACGCGAGATAAACGTTTCCGGTTATATTTAACAAAAAAATTCGCCGTACCTATGTATTATGTATAATGTTGGAAAGTCCATTAAAATTACACTTTATGTATTAAAAATTTTGTCAAATTTTTTTTTATACTTTCTTCAAATATTGAACACAGATAACACCCAACTGGGCGAGCATCAATATACCATTCATTCATATACAGAAGTGTAATAAATTTGTGTATCCAAAACTCATTGATAGTTTACAAAAAAAAAATCATAAAATTTATGTAAATCACATTTCTTCACATCACACCAATTATAAATCATTTTGCCATGTATCAAATACTGGGCGACCAATTTCGAAATCACGCGGTTCACAAACTTTTGTGCTTAATGATTTTTTTTTGTTATTGCTATATGGATATGAATGGTGGTCGGTGTTGTGGTCAATTTAATTTCTAATTTTCAAAACACAAAAATTATTCTCGCGCCTCGTCAGCGTAGTAAACACAGGGCGCATTTATTATGTGATGCGCGATATATTGGGTTATAAAATTAGCAATTGAGAACGTGGTTAACGTAAACGTTATATGCAATGCCGCGACGTGTTAATTACCATATTGCCACATCGTGCATATATATCATCGTGTTGGTAACACAACATAAAATGTAATATTGTAATATATGCAAGCGACAGATCTGTATTAATTCTGTTTACATAAAACATAATTGTATTTTTCTGTTAATAATTCATAAATAGGTAAATGACATGCTTTTTCCCCCCGATGTGCTCGTCGTCGTCAACGTCAATTTTTTTATTAATATTTGTAGTAATACATATCTTTTATTGTTTATTTTAGTTTTGTGTTATTTTAACAATATTTTTTTTTATTATTTAAGTTTAACATATTTCTTTTATCCGGTACAATTTGCAATTGGCGTTTATATAAGCGAAGTTAGAGTTTACAGTTTAACTTTGCGTGGGTGGCATGGCTTTTCCTTAGTAATGAGGTCAGATGAGGCGCATACCGCGCTTTTGACGCGGTTTAATATTATGCATGCTTAATTAATTTCGTAACACCTTTTTATACTTCTACAGTATACTCCAAAGATAGGTAGTCAGTTGCTATAAATATAGTCTTGTGTTGCATTAAGATTAACTCGACAATTTATTAACGGGAAGTGACTAAAACATGCTGATTAGCACCAGGCAATTGTTTACAGTACGAGCGATAGGGCGATTGCATATTTCAGATACAGTACAATCTCGATAATTGCAACCAATTAAAGTCGACGGGCATTTAAAAAATCGAAAATGAAAATTGTTGAGTTTTCAATAAAGATATGTTTCTTTAAAATAAAAATCACAGAATATTATAACTGCCTATAAAATTCAATTTAATTCAGAGCCATTCAGAAAACAAGTATTAAATCAGTCTTGATCAGACTCCTCTCATCTCAATCAGACGCCTTGTTCATGCTTAACTCCACCATTTTCCAAAATTTTGACTTCTTCCTCGGATTATTTTCTTTCGGCCAAGAGTTTTCGATTATCCACTCGTTAACTTCATGTTCGAAAAATACTGAAATTTTATATAGTAAAGTCAATATTGAATTAAAACTTGCTGTTCTCTCTTCTCTCGCTCTAATACGGATTACAATTAATGGGATCTAATCTTCAGAGCCATAATCATCAATCGCCGGTATTATTGGTTTCCAGCACTTAGCATTTTTGGCTGACTAGAGGCACTAGAGGCATTAGAGAGAAAACTAACCGCATCCCGAAAGCTAACCCGTTTTAATGCAGTTTCAAAATCGTGACCACTTGATTTCTTGTGCAAATGATTTAACCAATTTTTGTTACAAGTCAATTTGGTTAAATTGATTACGTTTTAGTACATTGGCTGAATCATGGCGGTATAGTTTAGCGAAAGGCACATTATAAGCATAAGTCAATCGAAACTACTTAAATCGCCATCGTATGGGTGACAGGGAGCGCTATCTAACAATAAGAGTGCGTTTTCTTCCAGACCCTTTTGTTTGAAAAAGGAGCGAACCTAAAACAAAAAAATTGTTTTGTTAACTGTAGCAAGTAAATCAATTTACTGAATTTCTTGCCTCCCTAATGAAATGCTTTACAAACTATTCTTTGATCCATGCATTTTTTTGCCCGATATATAACCGAATTGCCTATAAAATTTTTAAAAGCTCTTGGTTGTTTAGCTTTTCCAATTATGAAAGGTAACTTGCGACTGCCCGATGCATGCCAAAACAGAAATCCGTTCTTTAGAAACTTTTCGGCCTGATGCACATATAAACCAGATTCATTCGCATTGTATACCTTGTTGAACGATAAATTCAAGTGTTTCATTTTATGATCAACACCACCTGCTGTATTTGATATTTTTTCTCAACAGATTTTCAGTAAACGAATTTCATGTCGTTTCGTATGACAATGGAATGTGGCGACCTCGCTGAATCAAAAACCATTTTTATAAAGCTCTAGGAAATTCACACGATTTGAAAGCCTTAAGCTTCGATAGTGGTTTGCTTGTCTTCCTCGATACTGTCTTATATATAGGTATTTTACCACCATCCTTTCTCTTTTTTTAACGATATTGAACAGAAAAATTTATCGAATAATGTTTATTCGCTAAAATTGCAATTTTCGAGGTAAAATATTACTCGGTTGCAATTCTAAAGTTTTATTGATTGATTGATTGATTGATTTTGAATGTACGACCAAGTTCTTAGGCTTGAGTTCCCGGATGACGCCGGGTCCACCGTACACCCTTTTTTACACATAACAAAACCGAAGGATTGGATAGGTTAGTTAAGTGGGACAGAATCGGCCCGGTTACAGACACCTAGGTATAGCCGATAGTTAGTAACACAAAGACAATACAAATCTAATCTACTAGATGAAGGATAATGGCTTAATAGGCTAATGGATAACGATGGTATTGGTCTTCAACAATTGCTTCTTTAAAACGGCAACCTAAGAAAAAATATTATTATTTCACATGCATCTGGAATTTTCCTGAAATTTAATTCTATTAATACTTTTCGGCTTCCTAACCAAAATTGGTTGACTCGACCCGTTACAGACACCTATGTAAAGTCGTTAGTAATAAAATGACAACACAATTCTAAACTACACAATCAGCAATTACAATGAAGCATTAATTCACAAGCATCCGTAAATTTCCTGAAATTTAATTCTAAATTCATATTTTCCGGCTTCCTAAATAATTGAAACATTTATTAATTTAATCATTCTGCAACTCCGCAACTTACAGTAGAATTTCCTGAAACCAAAGTTATTTGAACTATATTCAAAATAACTCTAAAATTCATTAGTCTTTAACCGTTGAATTGGGCGAACACGAAATAGCAAAAAAAAAAAAAAAAAATCCATTAAAATATCCTAAATAATTTAGAATTCGCAAAAATTTCGTATGTTTACTAAATTTTTTTTATAAAACTGATGAATTTTTCCCGACGCCCATCCTTTTTCACAAGGAAACAAATACTTTTATCACTACTTTTGCACTAGTTATGGAACTTCTTCTACGTTTGCTGGGGATATATCCCCATACAATTAATCTCAGACATGACACATGCTACTCGTCTATGACTTGTCACCTCGTATTAGATTTGTCATAAACGATTCATCTCAGACTGGTAACAAACGTAAATTATTAATTAGTATGTCGTCAATGGCTTTCCTGCTGGAAGGTAAATTTGAAAAAATTATTCTAAAATGAATGATAAATAAGTTTATTTTATAATTTTATAATTAAATATAAATCGTACCAGTATCTTAAAAGAGGGATAATATGTACTCGTATATTAAATATATTTGAATGAGATTTCCTGAGAACCGAATAGTTTTAATATAATAGCTCGGCACTGTACATGTAGATTAATATTTAGGGTTGCAATTCTAAAGTTTTATAATAGAAAATTTACCTTGTTGCAAGTTTCGAGTTGCAATAATTTTCAAGTGTTGCTATCATCGAGTTGTACTGTATAATGAAAACGATTCGATCAATGGCCATTTGGTGTAATAAAGACTCAAAACTTTATCAAAATGCATGCTAAGCTTCTTTTGAAGATGCCTGGAGGTTACACCAAATTTTCTTGATAACAAATGTGTTCTTTATAAACTTAGTTTTGCAGGGGACAAGTTATTGAAATCCTGATAAAAATGACCTGAATCGGAAACCAATTTTCTCAACGTTTTGAACGCCTCTGAGCCCAAAAGCACAAAATGCTAGGGACTGAAACCTCATGGGGTAATCGGAACTTCGATCTGAAAATTGGCAACTCTAAAAAATTACGTAAAATTTGGGATCATTGCAAATTTCCACTAAGAAAGTTGATCTCAAAACCACTCAGGAAAATTGCTGATAAAATATTGTATTTCGTGGTTAGGAAAATCAGACAAGTTTTATATTTATTCTTGAAAATCAATGGAGCAGAAAATTAAAACTATCCCGATTTGTTGAAATTTGGTGAGAAGTGTAATCATCCTTCTTTGATTTTCTAAACATTTGTTTTTTAACATCCGCGATGTTCTGCATTCCCGCGAACACATTTCGCGAAAAATTTCAGGAAAATTTGCCCAAATTTATTTTTTATTCATCACGTTGTCTTTAAATATGGCTTTTGTATATAAGGCCAAGGGATAATGAAATTTCATAACCTTTTGAGTTACTAATTATTGTACTGTACCAAAGAGTGTAAGAGGGTGCTGCTAAACAGGGCAGCGAGTTCTAGTAAATTAATTAACTCAGCCAATGGTGAAAGGAGTTGTGACTTATTATAATATCCCGCGAGGTCATGTCCACTCCTGTTCCATCCAAAGTCACGCTTATTCTTCGTCGTCTCTTTCATCTTCCTGTTTAGTTACCCCCCTCTAAACATTAAACAAAAAATGGTAAATAATGTAGTAGGTTTTAGTTCGTTCCAAGTAGGTTTTGACCTGTAGGTTTTAACATGGAAGGAGTGGGCACGTTTTCCGTGAGTGCTCGGCTCAATCAATTGTGTTCGATAGAGAGCCCCAGTAATGGTTTACATCGTTCTTAAGCTTTTGAAACCACTCTCGACAACTCCCACTTAAGGTAGCCTCACCATATACTTCTCGAAGCAATCGATATGCCTCAGCTGCAGATTTCTTCAAATTAAAGAAGTAGATCAAAAGTTCCCGCATAAGTCGCTTATTCGGCTCAAAACTCGAGATTTTCACAAGAAAAAAAATATATGATGCTATCAAAATCACTGGTCACTATCAAAATTACTGGTTGCATCATGTTTTGTCGAACGGCGCAGATTTATTTGAAAGACTTCTTTGTAAGCTATGTTGCGTCTGAATTGTCGGTCATCTCCAAGCAATTGTCCTTGTTGCCGATTTTCCGTGATGCGAACCTTTACATTACTTGCGTTATTGCGTTATTGAGAGAATATGACGTAAAACTCACCGTGTGAGAAGACTACCGCCTCCAGTTCGATGCCAACGCAGTTGAACGTTTGGCGGTCGCTTGAAAATTTATTCGCGAAATGAAAACGTCGCCACGATTGCATTTGGAGACGATTTCAACAGTGACGAAATTTTGCCGATGATGGTGCCTTGCTTCAGGTACTCAACCGAAAAAAAAAATTTGTGCGTCATTTTGATCTTCAAAAATGATCGAATCCGCACTGTAGCAAACTTTGATTGGTTGGTGTAACAATGATTCGCTTCAATAGGTTGTCGGAAGTCAATAGATTAATCTATCTGCCGAAAAATGTTTCGATGACATTTTCCGTCGCTATCATGTTCTGTGGGATTTGAAACGAAACGCCATCGAGTGTTAAATGTTCACCTATGCCAATTTGAAGAAGTCATCGTTGTGTTGCCTTGGCTTGCTAGTCTCCTCCAATTGATGCAATATCGAGCACGAATACCTTTTCACCGAAGGTTTGTCGCTGTTCATTACTTCACGCAAGCGTCGCTCAATGTACCGCAATCCGTCTTTGGTAAGCATTGTGATTGCATCGATGATGATGAATGAAGCCTTTCAAAGAGTTCAAGCGCATGCCACTGATGTATCAAGAATTGGCATATGCAGTTTAAATTCACTGTGAACTATTTCACCACCTTTTAGCAATGTTTCAGCAATTCCTGTCTTGGCAAACGAAAGCGTTGTTTAATCTTTAACGATTTCCGGGTCATCTATTGCCATGATGATTTTTCCAAATGCATCGATTTGCTTGTCGTTCAACATCGTTATTCGCTCTTTAGCTACGGCGCGTTCTTAAGCTTCATTGTAAAACCTAATTTGTGGTACATTTCCGGTTGGATTTAGAAGATCAAACAAAGCGTACGAACGTGAATGCTGTTTGAGGACCGCTTCTTTGTCGTTGGCAAATATTTGGCATTTTCGAACTTCTTCCACAGATTTAGTGGACTCGATGGAAACAGCAGAAACAGCCGGTGTAAGCGAATGTGTATCGAATTTATTTTAGCATCTGAAAAATGAGCAGAAGCGCAGTTTGTCCTTGACATCTCACAAATGCCAGCAATGTGGTGTAGAGGAATGTCTTTACTGAACCACCAGGACCGTCGATTATTTATTTTTTCTGGGATGAAATCCTGGCACAAAATAAGATAGATGTTCGCCATTTCGTACACGATAGTGTTGATAGTGTTTAGTTCGTACCGAAGTAAACTAACGTAAAGTGTAGCTACACAATTCAATGAAAAGTGTAGCTACACAACTTAACGAAAAGTGTCATTACTAAAAAGTGTAGCAATGAAAAAGTGTAAATAGCAAACATTTACTAAAACAGGGTTTGGGATCAAGTTTTATCATAATACTTCTAGTCTAAAGTTTGGGTTTGTTAAAAAATTAATTCTTTATAAGTTTGAAATGATATATGCGACACTATGGCCAATTAAACAATCTTAGAGAAGTCACTACGTGTGAGCATATGCCATCTAATAGTGGACGACTTGAGCTGTTCAAAGCGGTTAACCAAATTAAAATAAATAGTTTTGTGGTGGCTCCACACAATTTTTACGACATAAAATTGAATACAAAATCAAATATTCTTCAAACTACGTACTATGACCGATTCCAAGAATCTCAGAGATGTTACCAAGTGTGGACATATGTCGTGTAATAGTGGAGGAATTAGACTATTTAAAACAGTTAACCACATTAAAATAAAAAGATTTTGGGTGGCTCCACACAAGTCTCAAAGTACAAAATTTAAAAAAAATTCAAATACGTAATACTTGCTACTCTATGGCCGATTCTAGGAAACTCAAAGACGATACCAAGTCTGGGCATACGTCTTCCAATAGCAGACAAATTGAGCTTAAAACAATTATTCACATTAAAATAAAAATATTTTGGCTGGCTCCACACAAGTTTTAAAGGGCATAATTTTCAAAATTTGAAATCTTCGTCAAAATACCTGCTACACTAAGGCCGATTCCAGGAATCTCAGATATGTTACCAAGTGTGAACATGTGTCATCAAATAACAGACTAGATAAATTGAGCTCTTCAAAACAGTTAACCACATTAAAATAAAAATATTTTGGGTGGCTCCACAGAAGTTTTAAAGCGCAAATTTTAGAAAAATGTAAATCTTCGTCAAAATATCAGCTACACTAAGGTCGATTCCAGGAATCTCAGAGACGTTACCAAGTGTGAACATGTGTCGTCAAATAACAGACTAGATAAATTGAGCCCTTCAAAACAGTTAACCACATTAAAGTAAAAACATTTTGGGTGGCTCCACAGAAGTTTTAAAGTACAAAATTGAAAAAAAATTCAAATCTTCGTCAAAATATCAGCTAAACTAAGGTCGATTTCAGGAATCTCAGAGACGTTACCAAGTGTGGACATATGTTGTCCAATAGCAGACAAATTGTTTTTTAAAATATTTTGCACTTTAAAACTTAATCTTTTTATTTCAATTTGGTTAACCGCTCTGAACAACTAAAGTCGTCCACTATTTTATGGCATATGGCCACACTTGGTGTCATCTCTGAGATTGTTTAGTCGACCATAGTGTCGCATATGTCATTTCAAACTTATAAAGAATTAAGTTTTTACCAACCCAAAACTTTAACATTTTCATTGCTACACTTCTAAGTAGTTACACTTTTCGTTAATTTGTGTAGCTACACTTTTCATTAATTTGTGTAGCTACACTTTTCGTTACAGAGTTCACTTCGATTTAGTTCGTCAGTTTTGCCACTAGGCTAAACGCTATCTAGTTTATGTTTCTCCTTCTGAATGCTGTACGCATTACGCGAGTATTACGTGTAAGGTCATCCATCCATTTCTACTTCACACTGTAGACAGCTATAGACCGATATATACTAATTGTTAACTCAGGAAGGAAGTGTTGTGTTTGACCGCTTTTGTTAATTATGTTTAAATAAGTTTTTAGTTTTTTTTTATATTTCATTATAGTTTTTTTGTGTAATTTAAAAATATCATTTTCTTATCTACAGAACAAAATAAATTTTAAGCTAAACTCCACAAAGAAATATTTTTTAACTACATAACTAAACTACTAAATGAAATTATGAACCGAAAAATAATGTGTCGCTTGCGGTATTTACGCGTATATTTGAGTAACCTAACAATAAAGTATAACGTTGAATTTTAAGAAAATTAACAAATTTTAGCCTTTTGGCTCGACTCGTTTTCCGTTTGGTGTGGTTTAACGATTTGGAAATTAAAATTTTGCTGATAACTATGGTAAATAAATATACTTATTTATGTGTGTGTGTGTATGTGTGATAAGCGTGGCCGATTAAATCGAGTTTGACGATTATTATTTGATTGCGGTAACTAACACGTTTTTTTGGTTAATTTCACTTCAAAATTTTTAATTAGCTGATCGATAACTGATTTTATGTTTGATAATTTAAGATTAACTTTTTAGTATAAAGCTAATACGACTCTAATTAGAACCGTTTTTTCATATTATTCTAAAGTGTCAGCTCAATCCTAGTATATATTTGGGAATTCAGGAGTTAGATTTTCTGTTGGAACAGAAATTCCAGAATTTTTATCTAAACTTGACTTCAACAACAAAATGCATGGGAAATATTATAAAGGTTTTTTCCAAAAGCGATATTTAAATTTGAAATGTAACTTAGGGGCTCCATCCCGAGACATTTTGGGCCTAAACCGCTTGGCATGCAGAGCCTTTTTTCCCAAGTATAATAATTTTATGTTAATTTTGACTTGGACTTGGAAAAAAGATACGTCAGCCGGTTTATGATATAACATACTTTGGGCTAAAGCTACTCCCAACACTTCGAAGAAAAACTAACAATTAATATTCTAATCCTCCATTTTTCTATTTATTTTCAGGTACGTTGTGATATCCAGAACAATATTTCTCTGAAGCATCATGTGAGTAAATATTAAAATATTTTTATTGCGATCATTTCTGAAATTTCAGCGGGCATCAAATATTTTGATTTTTTTTAATCTCTCTTACAATGTATACTTCTATAAAATACCCAAAGCTCTGAACAGTCTGAGTATTGGGTTGTAATTTATTCTGATAGCACGGTAATAATTTTAATCCTTTGATGGAGTTACCGGACGATCCATCCCAGATCTGACTCAACTTAAAGGATTTTCTGTATATTGAGGAATCCGAAAACTTTTAAAGCCAATTTCACCAATGCGAAACGTGTTCGGTTCATAAATTACTTTCTGATTTGAACTCCAAGCAGTTAGTTTATGTTCTAGTTCATCAAAAAAATAATTGAATTTCGCGCTTTCCATAAAATTTACTATTTTTTCATCCTTTGCAAATATTGTGTTTAAAACATAATTAAGTAAAAAAATTAAATTAAAGATCGGCCCTTAAACTGAAAACTAATTCCCTTTGTGTTGTGATGATCTCCCGCCCATTTCGGGAGGTACGAATCTTCCTGACATGGAAAAAGCTTTGTTGAACGAATGAAACTCTTTCTTTAACTATTGTTTCAGAGTACTTTGGCTTTTATCTGTTCCATAACTGTTTTACCAACCATTTTGAAATCATTTTCAATAGTGATTTATTTTTTGACATATTGCCTCGGAGTACGGGATTGACAGCCTCCACGAAGTATTCATAAATGGATACGGGCGTACTCTGGGCAATGTTATGTAGAACGACTGGTTGTGGTACTCAATCCCTTCGTAGCAGTGAAGCAGAATAGCTAATTAGTCAATCAAAACTATGCAATGATACAAAAAAAGGAAATAATACCCCAGGTGGTACACCAATATCATTCGTTCCAGAGAAGATGAAATTTACAAGGATCACCGATAAAGAAAAATAGAAGCAACTCTGCAGCTGATCAAGCCGATGCTTTTTCTAACGTTTTAACTAGATGTACCGGACAAACATTACATGAAATAAGTGATGCCGCCGGAAATTCTACTTTGCAAATAGCCGAATCTAGTAAAACAACTATTGACCTAGAAAAAGAGAACATGGATCTCTTCTCGAGACTAGAGCATATGGAGCAATTATGTGCCAAGCTAAGTGAAGAAATTGAGTATCTAAAACGAGAAAATGAAAACCTAAAAATGAATCGGGATTCAAAAGAAGATTGCGATATAGGAAGCATTGAATCAGACAAACTCATCTATTCCACTGATGAAGATGAATTATAAAGAGAGACGGACTGGATCATAAAGAAGAAAAAACAGTCCAAGACTGTCCAAGAGTACAAGACAATCTAATCCAGATTCAAAAGATGTTCTACCCAAAGCCAACCAGCCAAAAGGTAGTAAATGTACCAAGAACATTACACCAAATTTGGTGCAACCGAAAGAAAAGACACCCCCACCAATAAATATTGTGGGTGTAACCAGTTACTGAGAAATTCAGTCACTGATGAAATCGGTTACTGACAATGACTATAAGGTAACCGCACTAAACAATGACGTTTGGAAAACGAAAATTAATACTCTGGACTCAGATACTTCAAAGGCTCACTTACGGGAACAAACAGGCCCGACCTATAAAAGTCCTGGCAAGAAGTTTGCATCACACTTGCTCAAGCAAAGGAATAATGGAAGACTTGCAAAATAAAGGTCTTAAAATACTAGATGCTGTGAATATTGTTAAAAAGAGAGAACAGAAATATCCAAATTATCAGTAAAAGGGGCTTTCAGGGGCTGAACAACATGATACTTGATAAACTGAAGCAAATGCAACTCCCTCAATGCAATCCAACAAAAAATGTTAAGTAAGAACACAACTTTCAAAATAGCAATCTGTAATGCGAATGGCATTATGCAACATATTCCAGAAATATTTTTAAATTCAGAAAAAATCGACATTTTTTTAATATCTGAAAGCCATCTAGTTAAATCTTGGTTTGTTAAAATACGGGGTTATAACTTATATCACTTCATTCATCCAGCGGAAAGAGCAAGAGGTGGTTCGGCATTTAAAATAAAATATAAAACATCATTTAGAATTAAATATCGAAGAAGAAACGATGTAAGCCCCTACTGTAAGGATTCAAATTAAACACAGACAGCTTACTGTCTCTGCAATATATTGTCCTCCCCGGCATAACGTGAAAAGGGAGGACTACCTTAAACTATTTAAATCACTTGAACGTGATTTTATTGTTGGAGGTGAATTTAATGCGAAAAACACCTATTGGGGATCTAGACTTACGACGGCAAAAGTTTATGTAGTAAGAGGTATATTCCAGAACTACATTCACATTGAAGGCAGTAATTCTCTAGTATCGGATCATTCCCCGGTTATCATGACAGTCAGTGAAATGGTAATTCAATGGGAGAGTGCACCCAGATTAACAAAACAAAAGTTTGTTCAAAAACAAACTGGGATCTCTTTCGTGAAGTATTGGAGGAAAAAATCAATCTTCAGGTACCGATAAGAAATTCTCACCAGTTGGAAGATGAATTAGATTAACTCAATGAAACAATTCACTGTGCTGCTTTGGCAAGCACCACCATTATACAAAATAAGTAGAAGCTTAACATATCCCTACCCAATGGAAGTTAGAAAGTTGGTAAGACAAAAACGACGGACATGTAAAACCTGTCAAATCACTAGAATTCCAGAGAACAAAACAATTTCTTAACAATTTAGGTAACAGTCTCAAATCTCTTCTTAAACAAGTTAAAAATACATCAATCAACAGATATATAGTTAGCCTAACCGATGAAAAAAATTCTGATTATTCACTGTGGAAGACGACGAAGGGACTCAAAAGTCTCAAAATGCAAGTATCTCCATTTAAAAAGGAGGATGGAATCTGGACTAGAGGTCCTAAAGAGAAGGCTGATCTGTTTGCGTAGTATCTCGAGGATACCTTCCAACCATTACCAAGAAGTAAAAAGCAACATGAATGTTATAAAAGCCCCAGGGTACGACTTGATTACTTGTCAAATAATCAAGGCTCTACCAAGTAAAGGATTTCGTAAGCTATTACACATAATCAATGCAAGCTTGCGGTTAAAATATGTTCCGTGGCAATGGAAAGTAGCAGAAGTAACCATGATAGCAAAACCTGATAAACCACCTAACGATAAAAAATCATACAGGCCAATTTCATTGCTGCCAATTATGTCAAAACTCTTTGAAAAATTATTACTAAAAGACTTAAACCAATAATTGTGGACCGACAACTAATTCCTCCGCATCAATTTGGATTCAGAGAAAGGCACTCCATAATTGAACAGGTGTATAGAATTACCAACATTATTGAAAGAACGTTAGAACGCAAAAACGTATGCTCCAGCATATTTCTGGACGTCCCCCAAACATTCGATAAAGTCTGGCACAGTGGACTGGAATTCAAGCTGCATCGAGATCTGCCGAGGCAATTCTATGCCATACTAACACCTTATATATCCAATAGACATTTTCGTGTGAAATATGAGGATGAATACTCCGAACTAAAGAAAATCTCTGCAGGTGTTCCACAGCGGAGTGTCAGGACCAATCCTGTATTTATTATATACAAGGGATATTCCAACAACAGATGAAGGAACCATAGCCACCTTTGCAGATGACACAGCAGATTACCAATGCGGTTTGTAACTGGACTAAGCGTTGGAGAATCAAGCTTAATGAAACGAAATCCACGCATATTAACTTTAAATATCAAAAGGCTTTCCAACTACCGATAGTAATTAACTGACGACCGGTGCCATATGCAAACAAAGCTAAATATCTGGGCATGTCGATGCCAAGCTCAAGTGGAGAGGGCATGTGAAAAAGAAAAACGAAGAACTTAATATTAAGTTCAGAAAAATGTATTGGATCAAAGGTAGAGGCTCTGAGAGGCTTACAATACACAACAAGCTACTGCTATATCGGCAAATACTGAAGCCGATAAGGACCTACGGTATTCAACTCTGGGGATGTACTAAGCAAACAAACGCCAAAATTGTACACACGCTTCAACACAAGGTTCTCCTTAGCATCGTAAATGCTCCGTGATACACAAGAAATGAAGACATTTACAGGGACTTACAGATGGAATACATCAAAGATGAAATAAAAAAGCATGCCACCATACACGAAATAAGGCTTCAGGAACATGGGAACACCTATATTGGTCATATGATAGAAAACCCTGTCGTTGAAAGAAGACTTCAAAGAACAAGGCCACTTGACCTAGGTTTAATTAATTTTAGGACTAATCATTGGGTTTTACCCCAACGAATCAGAATTGTTTAAGAAATGTAAAATTTGTAAACATTTGAAAGATAGATTGGTAGATGAGCACAGTTTCAGTTGTAATATAGCAAAAAAAACATATTGCCTCCCCTGGTTGCCTGGATTGGATGTTTTAGGCAAAGCAATCGGTTTCGGAATAGTCGAGTTCGATGGCAGTAAGCTCCATTGGAATTTGGTGTGCATTTAAGTTTACAGGCTCCTTCAGACCATCGTCAATCATGTTTTGAACTCGTTCATCGTATAATAGACGTCTTATTCATTTAGAACTCTTATTATTGAATGGATCTATCGGTTTTGTGGATTATTTATTTATTATATTTGTTGTTGTATTTATTTCTCGATCTTGTCGTTTGGAATTATTCTTGGTTGTTTGCTGAAATTGAATCCTTTGTTAAGGAGATCTTCCTGTTTCTTTGGCAGCTATTTACAAATTTCTTGGTTAGAATCCTAAATTTCTCCTTCCTTTCTGAATACTCCATCGCATTGACTTTCCAATTCGCCAAATTTCATCTTTGATGTTTTTGGTTTTTCCTGTCACTTTTAGATGTAGCTGAGAAGTTCTTATCTCTAATTTTGACAAGCAAGAATAATATCGATTCTTTTCTAACTTTCTTGTGTTGCACTTTTTGAACTAATTGGTTGTTTTGTTACTTTCTGATATCATAAAAATAATAGTTGTTGTAATTTTGACCATTTGGCCTTTCTCTTTACGGAACTAGGTAGATGCCAGCTTTTATTGTTCTAATTTTGATTTGTTTAAATTTTTTAAATTTGTGAAATATATTGCAGGATCCTTCAGACTACACAATATTTGTAACTAAAGGTTTCGGAAGAACTAGTATGTTATGCTAACTGGATGGGGGTGCGAGCTTTGCACCATCAACGTTGTGTTCGAAAGTGTATGATTCAGTAAATCAAATTTTAAAATGTAGTAATTTTTTAACTTTAAATCACCTAAAATTGTCTTGGAGACTTCTAGTTCAGTATCCCAAGTCTCAACTTTCTGAACAATGATTTTCTGTTATAATTTGAGCTAACATCCTTTTGTCGTTTGTATATGAGTGGGTTCACGGCAATACGTCGATGTGTAGTATGCGCTGTGGTATAGTGTTCTAAAAATAAATCAGTGATAGCATGACAATGAGTGCGTTCACGGGCAACATAATTATGTATGAGCCTACGTGTAAAATTTTGATAGTTTGTCATTAGTTAGTTTGATGGGCAATCGTTGTGCTTTGTTGTCAAAATAACGTATATTGTTAAATATAACGTTTAAACAAGGAGTAAATTTTGAAAATTAGCGTATTTAGAGATTCTGCAGTTTCTACTCAAACAGATAAACCTAACTAGGATTCAAGATTAATTTATATTACTAGTCTGTCATGTAAATTTGCGTCTGTTATAAATAAACATTTCTTCCTGATTTTTTGTGCCATTTCAATAATATATGACTTAAACAAAATCTTATTATCGAAAAAATGTGTTAATCACAAAATTACTGCACTGGTTAATGTCCAGTGCAGTAATTTTGTGGTTAACACATTTTTAAAAATACAAAGCATCGAACACAAAGGTTTCGTAAAATGTAACATTTTCTCCCATTCTGCGTTAAACAAGTTTTCGCGAACACGCTCTATAGATAGCTGCAGATGAGTGCATTTTGTGACTAATCTGCCATACATTTGCGCTTGTCATAAATAAATAAACCGTTTTCCTGGTTTTATGTGCCATTTCAATGATTTATGACTCAATCTAAAACTTATTATCGATGTATATTTTTTTATGTTCGCAATCGTAGTATAAAAATGTGTTAACAATAAAATAGCTGAACTGGACATGAAAGTGCGTTGTTAAAAATATAAATAATGAACGAAAAGACATGGTAAAATGTCACATTTTCGTGAATACACTCTGTATATAGAAGCAGATGAGTGCGTTTTGTGACTAACCTGTCATAAGGGACGTTTGTTCTACGTGTAAAAATAAATAAATTGTAATTTAAATGTGAGCTTAAATAGCTGAAATTCGGAAAAAGAGACGAATATAATGCGTGCTTCGCATAATTCATTAAATAATTCAAAATCAAAACTTTTCGAATTACTGATATTTTTACCGACATGAAAATATATCCGCTTCCATTCGAATCCCTACAAATAATTGTGCAATATTCAGATCAGATTAGTTGTCGTTTGGATTTGTATATCGAAGAAACACACTTTTTGCTTTCAAATGCCATATATGGATGTATTTAGATGAGTGCATTTTGGGACTGACCTGTCATAATGAAATTTTTATGTTTGTAACCAAACCGATATTAATTCTATTTTTGTAATCAATGTTACTAAATTGTTAGTTTAATTTTGTATTTATTGGTTTGCAGCTGTAGAAAGACAGTTATGAATAGTTAATATCGGTTGCTTATGAGAAACCTAATTCCGGTCTGCTCTTTTTACCAAGCAATTCCTAATAGCGCTGACACTTTTCGAAAATAAAGTAGATATAAGCCTTTGTACGGTGCGAGAATCGAGTTTTATGCATCATCCAGGTTTTCATTATAATTTTTGACAAACAACTGTCATATACATGTGTCCCGAGCATAGAGGTTCAAATATATTTAGATTTTGAGTTTTACAAGTTCAAAAACAACATAATAAAACTGCGGCTATATACACCTTCGACACATACTAAACACCAGATTAGTTTCTACGTACATTATGAATAAAACAAAATTTATAAAAATTATGAAAATTAAACAAAAAAAAAAAATGTTATAAATTCCAGTCCTCTCATATTTTTATAACAACAGAAACCGAGAGACCAACAACAAAGTAAAGTAAACAAACAGTCGCTCGTTTTGTTTGGGCTTACTTTTTATATATAAAAAGTATAACACCGTATACCATCTAAGACATCGTTCTCGAGATATTTTTAGTAGTATTCCGCTAATTGATCGTAAGAATTTGGTGTAACATACGAGTATAAGCAGATAACTCTATGTGGTTCAATGATTTTCTTTTTTAATATCGTCGACTTTTGATATCTCAATCTCTTGTATATCCGTATAATGCGATTTTTTTAAGTGTTCGCTTAGCACCTAATATAATATTGTGAATTGGTGTAGTAGGTGTATTCCTCCATTATTGATATACACTCACAGGTGGTAAGTGTTTCTTATTAAGAGTTGCACAATTCATCGTTACATCAATAAATTTTTCTTAATCATAAACATAAGCAGGTTAACGGTGGAATGAATAATTCTTAATAATATTAATTTTATCAGCCTAATTAAGGTATCTTGTGTTGATGAAATCGTTAAATTAATTTGATGAAGTTAATTTTGGGCTATGTACACTAACTATGTGAATTCTTGGAATTCGAAACAATATTAATTTATCTCACTTCATTTAAAAGTGTGCTGTTTACTTAATTTCGGGTAATTCCAAATAGTTGTTTAAGTCGGAAAGTCCACATATCTTCAATTTTATCTTAAAAATGTTTTATGCACATGAGATTTTTGATTTTTATTCTTAGTAGGGCTGTGACTGGGTGGTTCGGGACCTAACTCTAGAGGTCTAAAATTTTGACGGAAACTCATGCAAATAATTTTTTAGATCGATCCTGGTTTATGGACTTCTGTTAATGTTCTTTGTACCTCAATTTAGAATACAGCTTCCACCATACATAATGAATCTCATCATACTCAGTTTGAATTTTATCACGATCAGTTGAAAAATCGGCAAAATTCCGCGAAGCATGGTCACAATCCTAAACTCTATTCAAAAATCCCATTTAGAATTTTATTTTCCACCATAAATGCTTACTTTCGTTAAAATCCGTTAAAAAATATTTGAAGACCATTTTCCAGAACTCGATAAAAAATTTAATTAAAAATCTCAATTGTATCCTAACATACTGGATTTCATCACCATTAGAAAAATGAATGGAGTTATATCACATAGCAAGTTTTGTTACAGTTCGTTGAACAATTACCAAGTTTTCTACAGTATTGCCTTACTATTTTACTATTTTTACTATTTTTTTTACTATTTTTTACTATTTCTACTATTCTACTATTACCTTTAATGAATTTTCACAAAACGTCGAAATCGATTCCTGACCTTTGATTCCTTGGTATTCCCTTCATAAATTTTTATAAAAATCGTGCTAGCCGCAAAAAACTGGAATAATACGGGGCATTCTACTTATTGCGTTTTTGGCTTTGGTGAGGAGACCGGCGTCATGTTCCCAGACTTCCTTCATCGCTTTGATCAATTTTGATTGGGTGCGCGGGCACTTTTCTGCTACTTTTTCTTTAAGAATAGGCCAGATATTTTCGATGGGATTCATATCTGGGCTATTTGGTTGGTCCTTAATTATTCGATGACTTTTTTCGCCGTATGACACAGAGCCTTGTCTTGGCAACTCTGCCCCCATTGAATTTTTCATTCATAGTCGGTACCAGTTGTGATTGCAGAACAGTTAAATATTGATTCTCGTTCATTATCCCGTTTACTACATAAAGTGGGAAGAGATCTTTAGATAATATTGCTGACCAAACCATGACTAATTGGTGGTTTGACCTGCTGTTGGACGCAGGAAGGTAAATATTCTTCTCCTTTTGATCTATGAATGGTTCTGGACATTGGTAGTGTCAAAGTCATCATAATCTCGTCACTGAATACAACCTAATCAAGAAATAGAAAAAGATAAAGTTGAAAGAGACATTTATTGAAAAATGTAACTTTAAAACATTATTAAAAGAAGGACTTTTATTATTTGTACCTTTTCCCAGTCCTCTCTAGACCATGTAAAATGTCAATTTGCCCATGTTTTTCTTTGTTATATCATCCTAGCGTTTACCCTTTGCTTCTAGCGAGGTCGTCTCGTAAATAGCCCATATTGAAAAAGTCTACGTCTCACTGTTCTCTTCGATATTTTTGCACCAACGTTACGCATTGTACCCCTCAGAAACTTTCGTACGTTCGTACTTCTTTAGCTTTCCGCATTAAAGATCTATCCTGGCTGACTGTTGCTTTACAATTGCGACCACATTTTCCTCTTCTTCTGGGATTGAAGACTGGCTCACTCCTGTTTTCTAGGCTATTTGCGCATGCGTAACCTGGCTTCCAAATACGTCGAAATTTTGGTTACAGTACTGATGTCCTTTGCTTTTTGCACTTTCATTTTTCAAAGTCACAAATTCTTAAATACTACCTAGTTACCATAAAATCAAACCAATTCGGAGATCAAACAAATTAACAGGACAATAAATACTCGGAATTCATATTTTGTCGAAAAGGGTTCTCAGGTATTAATGATACATAAAAGTCGTATTTTTAGGGAATATTAAATTTTTATTGCACGAATTCCTTGGACCTTAATGACGTGTGAACTATACAAAAGGTTGCAGTTCTGTATTGTAACCGTAACGAAACCAACATAACATGGTCAACAAGTAACATGACATTACATAGTACAAAATCGCGGAACATGGTGTAACATCATGCAACATGGTACTCATAAAGCAGCAAGTCACAAGATCTAGCAACATCCCACAACATGATGCAACATGGTGTAATATGACGCAACATGATGCAATATCCCACAACATGGTGAACCACCCCACAACATGGTGCAACATAACACATCATTGTGCAACATAACGCAACACCGCGCAACATCATGCAACATGGTATAATTTGACGCAACATGATGCACCATAAAGCAACATGGTGTAACATTATATAACATGGCGCAACATAATGTAACTTCTTGCAATATCGTGAAGTATCACACTACATGGTGCAAGGTGACGGCCCATCATTCCAAGCTAAATAAAACGGTCAAAAAAGGCAGCTTGAATTTTTTGGCTAACACCAAGCGGTAATAATCCATGATAACAAAGGCCCATATCACCTGCAAAGGCAACAATAGAACCTGACAATTTAACATTAAAAATTGAATTAACGTAGATTAAAAACAAAAGAGGTCCCAAAACGGAGCTCTGTGGAATCCGTATATTTAAAATGAAAGGCTTGCTTCTAGTTTCATTTGCTTCGACGATATGATTTAAACCATAATTATTCATGTTACCTGTGAACCCAATATTGATAAACTTGTGTAATAGAAGACTGTTATTGACCATGTCGGCTAGGCCTTTTTTACATCAACAAAGAGTCCAGCACAAGAATGAGAATTATTTATTGATGTACATTATTAAGAAATTCAAAGCCGACTCGGCATATCCTTTAACAGAGCTGTTTCGTAGAAAATAACATTATAATATTCAGCGATTAGTTCGAATTGTTTAAATAACCAATGGTCCAGGGCATCAGTTAATACCTTTTATCGGTGCACTTCAATGCGACTATCGATAAAAACGACTGAAGAGCGGCCAATTGCAGTTAAAGTAAGCCCCCATCAGAAAAGTAGGTTATTGACGAGTAACTCGGTTGCCAAAAAATATCGCCTTCAATCACTTATGAGGCCACCGCTTCAGTTTTGGTTCGTTTTTTAGCGTGCGTCACGTACTGTGGGATGGTGGCTATGGTAGGAGTCGAAGAAAGCAAAATAGAACCATACGTTGGCTTTATGAGTGTTTCCAGTTGAGGACAAACATAGTACACAAGTGGTAACAGGGAGTGAATTGTAGATTTACTGCCAGTTTATCGTGAACAATTTATCGTGAACAATTTACCGTAGAACAATTTATCGTAGATCAGTTTATCGTAGAACAATTTATCGTAGAACAGAATTTTCCAATATGTATTTCGTATAAGAATTCGGTTATTACTTAACCATCGTGATGAAGTTGGGTATATTGTATGAAAATGATTTTTGAACCAAGTTGTGCAATATGGCCACCTGTGACGGAACTCAATGATTTCTTAACCGATTATGATGAGATTTTGTACATTGGATGGAAATGAGATTCTTAAATGATTTTTAGAATAAGTTCTGGAATATGGCCACCTGCGATATAATTCGGTCATTTCTTAACCGATTATGATGGGATTGGGTATGTTGGATGTAAATAGGATTCTTGAATGATTTTTGGACTAAGTTCTGGAATATGGCTATCTGGGACGGAACTCAGGCATTTTCCAGCCGATTTTGTTGGGTTTGGATATGTCTTACATGGTTTATGGAATAAATTTTGGAATATGGCCACCTGGGACGGAACTCAGACAGTTTTAACCGATTACAATGGGATTCCATTTATTTAATGGAAATAAGATTCATTAATTATTTTTAGAAGAAGTTTTTTAATATGGCCACCTAGAACGAGACACGCCTATTATTTAAAATGATAAACTGCTGTAGTCACCGGAGGATGAAAATCTGATTTTCCTCTTTTCTGATTATTGCTGTAGTGGAGAGTATAATTATTGGTTGTTTTATGGAATTAACTCCCAGACCAGAGCATAAATTCTTATTTGCAATTACCACAAAAGTGTAAATTTCCGCTTGGTTCGAAAGGTTCTGGAGATCTCAAGGTTTTAAAAGACTTAGCATATTCCAAGTTCCCGTAAACAGTTTTCCAGGTCAACCCACTAATTATATGTGTGGGTCGCGTACTGGTGATAAATTTTAAGATTGGGTCGCGTACTGATGATAAATGTTAAGATATGCAAGAAAGACGCCTGCTTATTACCGAGTTCCGTCCCAGTTTAAATTACAGAGTTCCGTCCCAGGTGATGATATTCCAGAATTCTTCCAAAAATTATTTAAGAATCAAATTTCCATCCACCATATCCAATTTCAGCATAATCGGTTAAGAAATTACCGAGTTCCGTCTCAGATTGCCATATTCCAGAACTTCTTCCAAAAACTGTTTATGAATCTCATTTCCATCCAACAAACAAAATCCCATCATAATCGGTTAATAATTGGGCGAGTTCTGTTCCGAATCTTATTTCCATCTAACATATCCAATCCCATCTTAGCCGATTAATAAAAGACCGAATTCAATAAAATTTTATAAACCGAAGACACTTAAATTTGTTTTAATTTACACATAATTTAGTTATACGGTCAATTTTACGAACTATACGATAAACTGGCATACGATAAATTGTGTCCACGGTAAATTGTGTCCATGATAAACTGTTCTACGGTTAAATGTCCTACAATGTAACTCAGACGATGATGTCGGTGTTTGTTTCAAAAGTAGAATTTACGTTTTGCAATCCTGATGCCTAAACATTTGTTTACTGGTTTCGAAATGCTTAAAATAATTGGATCTTCAATAATTGAATCCACATATATGGTAAGTGTCCTTGGGTGTGCAATCGTACGTCCCTTCCGATGTTTTCAATATTAATGCTACATAGCGTAAAAGTATGAATTTCAAGGTCCTTTCGAGTCTGGTTATACATTATTTCCTATTTATCAATCAAATCATTGTCATCGAATTTGACATACGAAGAAGTCACGTTCCGGTACCTAGAAAATTTGTTAGTAAAACTTAATGATGAAATGTTTGAAGGTTAATATGCACACGACCTCTCCCTGATCATGATTCTCTCCAATTAAAAAAACATGCTAGTTTGTTTTGAATCTACATGGCCAGATTATTGACTGAAACAGTGGCACAACTTAACATTTTTATATTACGGTTATGCAGCAAACATTTGTTAATAATGAGACAAATGATTCATAAAGTCATAAATGTTTTGTGTAATTACGAAGCAAAGTGTGCAGTATAAAGCTGCACAATTAGCAAATAAATTTGGAATATTCTGTTGAAGTTACGCATGGGTGTTCTCCTAGGAAACGAATTTCCGAAAATATAATCAAAAAAAAAAAGTTATAAATATTGACATGAGCTAAAAAGTAAAGTGAATCTTTGCTTTTAAAATTATAAAACCGCCAAGTCTGTTGTATCCTCTGGTTTTATTTTTATTACTGGTTCAACTTATAATTCGATCGGGTCTTTTCTGTAATTATGGTTTTCTATCAGTGTTTAATGTACACGCATAGATTAATCTTCCTAAACATTATTTTTATAGATTTGGTTTCGTTAGCGTTGCCCAATTCCAATTCGGTCCTCCCATCAGACTGACGTGACCGTAAACTACACCAGTTGACTTAACGAATTTTTATTGAATTCATTAGTTAAACACTTCGTAATTTCAGGTTATTAAATTTGTCAGAAACATATAATTCCTTTAAGAAATATTGGTTCTTCTGGATGATAGCCAGATAAATGAAATGGTTTGAGATTACCAAGTGTTTGTTATTTTTTGTGTCAGTGAGACATAAGAACTAAATTTTACCAGTTGGTCATCGATCTCACTTAGTCTCCCACTATAATTTAAGCAAGCCTGAATAGGTTCAAGATTTTTTGAAAATTTTACTAGATGGTCATGGATATCAATATGGCTATTTCAAGTATCATGGCTTCCGCAGTTCACTTCGTGGGTTGCAATATTAACTTGGACTTCTAAGAAAACGAACACGAATGTTGACGATCCTGATTACTCGGTAGCTTGTAGGCTAATTAACCTCGAAGTTCTGCACTGCAATTTGTTTTCCTTTGTATCATGTAAAGCCTCATGGGCTTTTCCCCACTGGACTCTGGTAAGTTCTGTGAAACTACTCATTATATGTCCTCTGGTGCTTTTGACAGTATTTCGTTTTCTACGATTACAAATGCTTGTTCCAAATTTGGCATTTGAGTAAACTATCATTATATGGATTGAGTGCATGCCAAAGCCTGGCATTGTTATGATTAAACTGAATAGCTGTCTTTAGGGAGTATACTTCTCCTCTCCTGTGGCCAGGATTGTTACTCAGAGGAAAACACTTAACTGTTGTATACGGCCTATTGGAATTTGGCTGCATGTTGTAGGATGACCAAAAATTTACTTGCGATTCCTTCCAAGACCCGTGTGCTGAACTTCTCGAGGTGTAGAAATAATAAACAATTGACTGTTCCTTCTTTATTTGGAGAGATAGTCACTAGATCAAACTAAGCCAAACAACAGCTTAAGAAATAAACTTTTGTTGTAATGCGAGTACTCACACAGGTAGAGAAAGAAGCGCCACTCTGAGTACAGACAGTAGAACTATGACCTTATTTGTTCCATGAGATCGAGTCATGTTCCTGTGGGGCGCTTCTTATTGTGGTATTGATTGTAAGAAGACTGTTTACTTCTTGCTCAGAGATGGTGGTACAGTGGAAAATTTTGAATGCGAATCTGCTTTGGTCTGGTCGTATTTTTCACCGGTCACTTCTGCCTTAAATGATCATTTACGTAGGATTGGGCTAGCATGCAGTCTATGAGGATCAGGATGCCCTATGTTGAAGATGAGGACAGTCAAATTCACTTTGCTTCTACGTGTTCGGGTTTCTACCGCATACGATCGCATCTATTGGACTTCAGATCCCTTACTGCAATCGAACCCTCATCAAAAAATATTTTTTACTATAGTTTACAGTAGAAGGAGCGGTTATGTTAATGAGTTGGTTTAAACCAAATTGTATTAAGTACGTCAAAATTGTCCAAGCAAATTTACCGACCTTTGAACAGTTACTGACTGTTATCACGACAATCGCCAGATGAGTAGTTTGTGATTTCCAGAAAAGATATCAAGTCGCCGAGTTCTAGATTCTCCTAAATATTCTGGTTCCATCTATAGTAGATGTAACCTGAAACCTGGTTGACAGCGTCTTTATCTGTAAATGCAACGATAAAACATTTATTTGTGAATAAATCACTAAAATTTAGAAAATTTGGTGACGTTGTCAAAATAGTGTCGCCGATCCTCTAAAACCACTGTTATTACACACCAGGGTTCTTAGTCTGTTGGAGAATCTTTGAGTTGTTTTAACCAATTTAGTTGTGATTAATCTAATTATTTCAAGGTCTTGCCGTCCACCTTACCTATATATGACACCTATATATAAATATGTTGTGGCCAACGCCCGATTACCTTTTACGACAAATGTACGTTGATGTCGAATTCGCCACACTTAATTTGTAAATCGAAAAATTACATCCGACCTTCCGGATTTTTGATAAAAACTGCCTTCATTATTCTTGCTTAAATTTCATAAAGCGAAGAAGGTTAACTCTTGTTGAAAATTTAATCTTCACTACAAAATTGAAAAGCTCCTACGGAAGCTGCCACTTCCAGTACCCAGATGTTCACCATATTTCGCATGCATCTCACAATTTATGGAAGCTGTAAGAATTTTGATTCCGAATAGCCAATTTGCTCTTGGAAGAGATGCCGCATTTAGGTGAAATAATGGTGTTTTTTTATATCAAAACCTGACATTTCCGGTAAAATTTAAAAAAATTATCTGATCAAATTTTATTTGACATTTAATCTAACTTGTTTTTGTTTTGATCGTTTTTTTGTAAACGCTGTAGATTTTTCAAAATATGTATTTGCAAAACACGAGCAGCTTCTATATGAGCCACTTTTGGTAGGCCTGGATTTTGGTCAAAAATCACAGGGATATCTCAGTTTGTGGGAAAAGCTTAAATTATGAAGTTTCACCCCGATAAGTCGATTCGTCTGGGCTGTAGGGAACCACCAACTTTTAGTCTGCACGATACCACACATGCACGAGGGAAAAATATTTCATAATTACGTAATAATTCATATTTTAATTATTATTAAGCTACAATGCGTAGGAACGAGTTAACCATTTGTGAGTATGCTGACTTTCTCGCTTGGTGGATAGATATAGGTTTCCAGTTTTGCCACCCTCTCTGCTAAATGACCAAGTGACTGTTGAATTTGGCTAAGCATTTCGATAATTTCAGTGCTATTTGACTCGTTGGCGATTTGCGCATAGGATAATTTAACTGTGGATGGTGTGATTGTTGTTTGTGGTTTAGCAACTTTGGTTTGTAATCGCTGCACTGCGCTTGTTCTGTTATTCTGTTGACTTTTAATTTTGTTCTGATATACACGGCATCCTTTATAATTTGCAGTATGCCCTTGTTGTTGACAAAGAGCACAAGAAGGTGCGATATCTGGTGTTTTCTTGCATTTTGTCGTGCATTTTGTCGCGATTTTCCGCGCATTTAACGCATTTGGTTTGACGATATCAAAAGCTATTGGTATGTCCAAGTTTTTGACAATTCGTACATTGTGGAATTCCCCTTGTCTTGTTAGGTGGCTCAATTTTAACTATACAGTACGCAACTTGCTTCGTATTGTATACTTGTTTATTGTTGTCTTTTTGTTTTAAGTCGATGTAAAACAATGGAAAGTGTTTCCTGACTTTTACACCATCAATTGTGACCATTTTGTATATGTTGGTAATACCTGCAACTTCATGTCCCATTTTTTCTAAGTCTGCTTTAATTTCATCGTGACTAATAGAAGAAGGTAAGCCTCTGATAACCACTCTATAGGCCTTTTCACTCTTCAGCTGGTAGGTGTGATATTGAATATTTTCTAGTTGGTTGCTAGATTCATTTTTTAATTCTTCCAGTAATTTTTTGACATTTCTGTAATCATTTTCATTTTGAAAGGTAATTCTAGTGTCACTATTTGAGAGCGCCTTAAAATTAGTTGATTCACTAGTGGTTTTTGTTATTTTTTGTCGAAAAAGTTCGAAATTGTTGATATTGCTCACATTAATGGGTGGAGGCAGTGGTATTTTTGGGTTTTTCTGTTCAGTCTTATTGTTCACACTTTGTGTATTATTTTTTTAGGTAGTTTTCGTTTTTGTGCGCCTACGTTTCTTAGGATTTCTGTTATTAGCTCTGGAAAGTTCTTCTTCAAGTTCTTCCTCATCTGTGAAATAATCCTCTATACTCAGAGCATTAAATCTATTATTCTGTTGTGAGACTGGAAATTGCTGCAGCAACCAGTTGGAATTATTTGAATGATGTTGACTTGTTGATGGCTGAATATGGTTGACAGGCAGGTTATTAGCTCGTGCTGAATTCTCAGCTTTACTATTTTTAAACTTTTCTTTTAGTGTTTCTCTCTTAAGTTCAGTAACTTCATTACTCAGCTGTGCGATTAGTTTCTCCATTTTCTGAAACTTGGATAACAGATCCTCGCTGTTTATAATGTTTGTTGATGCACTCGGCATTTGTAATGAAGTTCCTTTTTCAGTAGAAACCGCGTCTTTTGCAGTTACTGTGGACGCAGTCGCTGTTGACACAGTTATCTTTAATTGTAGTGTACGTCTACTTCCATTTGGAGGTGGTGATCTCAACATTTTCATGCTCTTAGGAAAGTTGTTCCCTTTATTTCCCAAGGGTTGGTTCCTCCCAGAATCTATGGTACTAGAATCCGAAGAGTATATGGAGCGGCCCGGTTGATTTGATGCTTCTATAGACGCATCCGACTCGTCTCCTAATATTATTAGGCTATTGTTTTCATCACAAATTTTTTTTTTATTCCCACGAGTAGCACGAGAAGTTACCGGTCGCCTATGACAGAGCTCTGCGTTATCATAAGAAGGCTATGGGTTTAAACCGAATGACGCCAAATTCGGAGTTCACATACTAACGACTAAGCACCCTCTTAGCCACGCAGCCATCGGCGTATGTAGTACCACCTTAGCTTTAGTGTGCTATTTTTTGGTCCGCCCCGAGTATTTAATTACCCCGGTACCTACCATATCTGGCAAGCATTCCCCTATCCGCCACCCGGGGAGGCGCCTGATGGGGGTAATAGCAAACCCCACACAGGAGCCCTGAAATGACGTAGAAAATTTTGTAGTTTTTCGTTTTTACTATGGCTATTGCGGCGCAGTTGGCGGAACTGATAGAGCCCAATTTTTTCGGTCTAACTCTAAAGTGAAAGTTGGAACTAAATGGTGTTTGCAAGCTTTACTTAGGTCCAAGCAACTATGTACAACGACGTAAAAACGAACTTAACCGACACTTGAAATATTAATGTTGCCGCGTTATAGTCACACTTTACTTTTATTACAATTGTTACAAATCGCGCACCTAATATAAGCTCATTAGAATACACGGCTTGCTTATTTAGTATAATACATTCATAAAATAATAAAGAAACACTTTTGTATAAACGATATTCATTTAAAAATATAAAATTAAAGCCGAATGTCAACATTAGGTTTACTCGTACACATGTATAATAGCGTAAATTGTATGTGAGAATTTTTTTTTTTTTTTTTGTAAACTTTAGATTTTTTTTTGTACTTTTTTATATTAGTCGGTCGAGTTTAGTTGTATCCTAAACTTAAGTTTGTACGGTTGGCGGTTGTGCTCTGTATACAAAAAAAAATTATTTTCGTTTCATTTATTTATTTTATATATTCATAATTAAACATTAAAAGAAAAAAATTGTAATAATAATAAAAATTAAAATACCGCGAAATTATTGTGTCGATATGCACATTTCTTTCTCTTCTTATATATGGTATACTTGTATGTTATGTACATACATTCTGGTTTGATAAGAAATTTATATATTTTTACAAATAAAACGGAAAAGAATGAAATAAAATAAAAAAATTTTAAGTCGTTAACGATACGATAAAATTTTATATTTAGTTTTAGTTAGAATATTTAAAGTGTTAGTAACTTAATACTTTTTTAATAAATAATTATTTGTATTTTTTTTGTTAAACTTAAATGTGATAAAAAATATTAATTTAAAACAATTTAAATTTTGAGTAACATTTTAAATTAAAAAAAAAATGTTTAAATTAATGCATGAATTAACAAAAGTTTAAAAAAAGTTTTTTGAGTTATTGATCAATATACTCGTAAGGATACTTGTGAGATTTGTAAAAAATTTACAAAGTTTTATATGTGGAATAATTATCACTTGGCATAAACATAATGAACAGGTAAAATGCATTTTAAGTTCTCACCTTATTTTTTGTCTAGATATATATTTTCCATTATTATACAAAGTTGTCGTTCTGGTTTTATAAAAGGCAATATTATTTTATGATTTGCTGTATATAAAAATAATTAAAAAGTGTTTGTTTAAATAATTTATTTGCAATAATTTTATTTATTGTATATACAGTTGGAGGTTGTGAATTTATTCTTATTCAAATTTTATCTATTTATGATCGATGATGCCTAATTGTTATCTTGCGTGCCCGATTTATGTGGTATAAAAAGGCACGTTGATCGATTAGGTAAAAAATGCGATCGAACGATAAATTTAATTAAATTTGATTTAATGTATCGATGACTGTACTTTATATATCGACATAAAATAATATAATGTACACACAGTATTTGCGGGAAGTGCAAACTAATAATAATTATTATTTATATTATTTTATGTCAGCTTAAGGTCAAGCATATTTCACAAAATTTCGTAATGTACACATCTGAATGTTAGTCATTTAATATCGTATTCAAATATAACACAAAACGGATAGTGTATTTTTAATACGACAATACGATTTCTAATAAGTGTAGTTTTTGCTGAACATGCAAAAAATGTCGGCACCTAAATCACCTATTTTGATATTTTGCAACAAGTGTGCGATTATAAAGCAGTTTTAGTTACTCGTAACTGTACATCTTTCGGTACCACACCTTTAATCTCGCCTATCACAATTTACGATAATTTTTGGAATCGTATCCTCTATAATCTTCTTAATCAATAGTTTTTTCAATAGTAATCGACAACAAATTGATTCTTAGTAAGTTATATTATGAGTAGATTACATAACCTGTCTTAAGCGAAAAATTGTTTCGAAAAATTATATAATAATATTTAATATTACTCGCTGTTTTAAGGTTTAACAAGTCTTGAATTAAGCTAATTATTACATTAATATTTAACTTACACTAATTATTTCTCTGTGTATTATACATTTCCTAACCTCAAAAGAGCGAACACAAAATCCTCTTATTGCCACCATTCCAATCCTATATCATCTCTATGTTTTAACCATAAAATAGACAACGGGATTTGAGAAAAAACAAATACCAAAATATTGAAAAAACACATTCAATCGTCAAAAGTTTACGCGAAAATAATAAACCGAGACATTGCCACGTGAAAAAAAAATTATATAGTGCGCCGTCTTTAGTGCCATATTATTTAGTCCATTTTTGGAATTGTGGAAACCCCTAAACTGATTAAAAATAACTTTTTCAAATTATAAAATTTTGATATTCATTGTAAAACACAAAACCTGCTAGTAATTTATCCTGAGCAGATTACATAACCTGTGTTAAGCGAACACATTTCATAATCAATGAATATCAATCCATAAGATTTCATATAATTTGAAATGTAACGTAGTAGTCAGTTCAAAGTTGAAATAGAAGAGAAAATCGTCATATCTGTCACCAATCCATACATATAACGTCTTAATGTTTTTTAATTTTAAATGTACAAATTACTAAACAATTGAAAACATCGTATCGAGACATTATTTTTGCGTGAAAAAAAAGTATTGGAGAGTTTATTGGTGCATTGAAGTTCTTGAATTTTATGCTCTAAAATTTCCCTAATAAATAATCAAAAATGAGTTTTTCTTGACCTTAATTACAAAACACAATCAACAAATGACTAAATTGATAAACTTAATCCTATAGGTACTACCCCGTTCAAAAATGGTCTCCAAAAATCTACTTAAATATTCGCGTGAAATAGAACAGAAATTTCTAGAAATAACCCGAGATATTATAGCCACGTGAAAAAAATTTAGATAGCGCGCCATCTTTGGTGTCATATTCTTTAGTCCATTTCTGGAATTGTGTTTTTTAAGATCCTACTATTCAATGATTGAAAATAATTGTTTCAAAATATAATTTTTCGACATTCATTGTAAAACAATAAGACTGCCAGTAAGTTATCCTGAGTAAATTACATAACCTGTATTAAGCGAAACCAAGCAATGTTATCTAATGTGCGGTCTATTTAATTTTTAGCGCTGTTTCAAGGTTTAACAAGTCTTAAATTATGCTAATTAAATTAATTATTAAAGTAATGTTTAAGTTTAGCGAAAAAAAGTATTTCTCTCAGTGACCTATATAGAGGTGGTGCAAAATTGCATATCTCCAGAGATATGATATCTGATACTCTTGTAATATCGGATTTCCATTTTTATCATTTTTCATAACATGAATATCAATGCATAAGATTTCACAACATCTCCATACTCTCTCTTCACATTTGAAACTTAACCCTAGAAGTCAGTTCAAAGTTGAAATAGAATTAAAATGTTATTTTAAGATTATTCATATACATGAGTTATGACATTATATATTTCCAAATCCTCAAACTAACCTAGTGAAGAGGAAATCGTGTTATTGCCACCAACCTGTACATATAACGTCTCAATGTTTTTTAACCATTAAGTTTACATTAAGATTTTAAATGTAAAAAATACCAACAATTAAAAAACAGAGACAAACCAAAGAGTACTTGTAAGTTATTCTGAGTAAATTACATAACCTGTATTAAGCGAAAATAAAGCAATTTTATCTAATATGCCGGATATTAAATTTTCTACAAGTTTAACCGGTTTAACAACTGCAGTACAAGGTCGTAGTTGTGTTCCCTTCTTGTTGATGAAAAGTTCCTTTTACCTGCGCTCCTTCCGGGATTTGAACCCGGTACCTCCCAATCCAAACGCCAAAGCTTTAACCACTGTGCCATTTGCTCAGTAATCTATAAGATTTCATAACATTTGCAACTTAATGCTAGTAGTCAGTTCAAAGTTGAAATTTCGTCTTAGTGTTGTGTTTTGTTAAATGTAAAACATACTGAACAATTCAAAAACAGACAATGGTCCCAATTCGACGTGAAAATAACATATCAAGCCATTATTTTTCGAGACTGTGTTCTCTAAACTTGTCCTAATCAATAATTAAAAAGAATTCGTTCAACATGTCAAAGTTGATCTTAATTACGAAACACAAATGTCAAAATTGTTTGTAACATTTTATGCGCGCCATCTTTGGTGCATTGAATACGCTTTTTTCACTGATTAATACAGAAGTGGATTTTTCAGTTTTGATTTCACTTTGGTAAAACCATGTGGATATTTCACATTTTAATTTGTAAATCTCATTCATTAAATATGTTGGTATTCTACACGATGATGAAACTTAATTTTTCGCGACCCAGTATATTGTGGCAGGACCATATATTGTATTTAGATTTTCGCATAAAGACCGCTTGCTTAAAATTTACTTATCTTTTATAAAATATGGTTCCATTCTCTGATTATTTTGAAGCAAAAAACAAGGATCATAAAACAGCCCCTTCATGAAAAAAAATCATGATTATGTAAAAACTATCAAGCTCTACAAAAATGGGTTACGCAACTAACAGAAAATTTTATAAGCCGATTACAAAGAAAGATTACAATAATTTGTGCTTATTATGAGGTTGTACGTCTTTTAAAAGCATTTCACTGACTATAAATTAAAAATTTAATTTTTAATTGGATAAATGTTCTTGTTCTTGTAAATTTTTTTGAAGCAGACGGGTTAAGCCATCCTTTAACTCTTGTGGGATATTGTTAATATAAGTTGTAATAGGCGGAAGATACTATGATCGTCGCCATTTTTTGACATTTCTCTACAAGTGCTATCATTAAAAGACTTCTTTTTAGTTTTCATCCGACATCACGAAGCACACTTCACCATCCAATTGAAAGGACTGTGAATTCAACCAACGTTTATGTCGGACGTAACTTGGTAAAAATCCTTCGAAGCTTCAGTGAGGGGCCTGTTGGAGTCCCTGGATTTCGTCTTGTTTATTTGTACGTCTTTTGGATATGTTGCATTTCGTGATTTAGCTATAAATAATTAAAAATATTTATTTACAGAACTAATTACGATGATAAACTTAGAATTATTCAAATTATCAAAAAATTCAGGATGACAAAATTGATAATTAAAATGAGTGTAAAAAAAGCTGAAGCCCCAAAATTTTGTAAAAGTATTTTCTTTTAGTTACGGGTTACCCCACGTTTTGTAGAGCTTAAGCAATTTCATTTATCCTTGTTTTCTGTCACGACTATTTTTGTAATTGAAAACCAGGTTTTGTAGTTTTTTTTTGATATTTTTTGATATTGAGAACATTTTCCCTGAGATAAGCGGAGAGGCGAGGATCGATTTCTTGTGGAATCGCTGTAAAATGAAACATCCCAATATTTTTTAGAAACGAGTAGCCCTCAAAACTTTTAATTAGGCTTTTAATAAACCTGTTTTTTTTCTTAATACACTATAAATTAGCTAATTTCATATCACCCATTTTGTAATATTCTGCGGAATCAGTTCTGCTAACTTTAAAGGTGTTATAATATTGATTGTTCATTTCGGCAACATTTTTTTCCGATTAATGGTTTAATCAATTTCTTAAATCTTAACCAGTCCATTTGGACCGTATAAGAAGTTCTTCACTAAGTAACCCAATTTAACGGTATGAATTTCAATGTCAAAACCATATAGTCTCAATCCGATAAATTTATTCTTTTACATGCCAAATTAACGTATAATTTTAATTCAAAAATGAGTTATTTGGATGCGAGTATATCTGGCTCAAGACACTCGTACTATAAGTAATTTTTAATAAATTCCCGGGCTGGGCTAACTTCTCAACTAACTATTAATTTCGGTTCTATTAAAACAAATCCTGGGCTGGGCTAACTTCACACAAGAGCAAAACGGTTAATTATTGGCTAATGCAGATAAAATCTTGGGATGACTTTTTCGTCCATTCCACATATTCTTCTTTGTGTTCCAATGCGGTGACTTAAATTGATACCTATGGTTGCTTGACGTTGTTTTTTCGCTCTTTTCTCGACCTCCATAGTAATCGAATTCCAGAACGATGAAATTTGTTGAGCAACATTAAACATTTATCGGTGGTGAAGGTTTATTCCTCCGCTGATTCTTAGAATAAATCAAACCTATTTTCGAAGAAGGTTTTGAGGGACTATGCACTCTAATGTCTTTAATATCCAACATGCGATTGGTGTACTAACTCGGATTTGGTATACCAGCATCACGGAATGCCGCGGTATATTGGCAAAAATCTAATAGTTGGGCTAAGGCCGCAATTAACCGAAGTGGTGCAGTACCCGGGCCTCCTATACAATTGATGGAAGGATATATGGGTATTGGCCTTACGGATCGTTGACAACGTAGTTTGGTGACACTTTAAAAATAACGCTGTAACGGTTGAAAAATTTGGGGCGAATTCGAAATTCGAGAATTATCGCGATGTATCTTGTCTTGTCCACCGGGAAGATATTGCTCGGTCCGGGATATTTTTTAGTTTCGCTGGAATGCGTATTCCCGAACAAGAGAACGCGTCTCTTAATTTGGGTAAAATTCATTCATAAATCTCTCTAAATTTAGTGAAAGAATCACATAAGCGATATTTGTGGGGATGCTCCTGTCATAGGTTATTATGTTCGTTACATTTTCTTCAAAGAGTTTAGGTTTGGTTGAACATTTAAAGTACCAGACCTGTATCCATAGAATGAGCCGTATGATGATGAATTAAAGATAATCTCATTCCGTCTCTCGGACTAGTGCAGTGTTTTCTCAAATTGAGAAAATTGCATTAATGAAAGCCATACAGCCTTAAGTCAGTTCATCCACCCAAAGTTCATAGTAAGGTATTTCAATTGTACGGGCAGTATAGGTGGTTTGATGCCTCAGTTAAATGGAGAAAATGTTGAAATACCCCTCGCTACGTTAAACCTATTTTGATTTAGGAGGAAATTTCGCTTTGAGTTACTAACGAACGACAGATGGCAATAGCAACCCATGTGTATTTTTCAGCCAAATTTTGTAAAAACAAGATCAAACAAATATTTAACTGACATTGGGCTCAATCTCGGTTTGTTTATTAACGGTAAAAATCAAAATTTTACCGGTGTGCAATTTCTAACAGAAAATGGAGAAGGGTAGAATTTTTACCGGTCAGTTTTATCGTTGGTAGAAAATAAGAATTTTTCAGTTATTTAATTACCGGTCGACAACAATGTAGAAAATTGCGTTTCTTGTTGTATTTCAGCACGAGGTCAGCATCTTACAGCGAACTTATCTGCTGTCTGGTATTTGTTTATGACTACCTTGATATTATAAGCGAGGCACTTAGAGAAGAGGAGATACATTTTTAAGCTTCTGAATTTACATAATTCGGAAAAAGGTGCCATTATGATAAAATACTGAAATGAACCTTGCGGTATATTAAAAATTGGATATTTCATTACAAATTTTATGGTGTAGAAGCATGAGACATGTGGTTAAGGTTCAAAAAGGACTAAGGTTCCAAATTTCTAAGTTTTTTTTTTTGAATTTTAGCGAAATTCTTCATCCGACTCTTAACGGCGATTGTTCGATAAACCATTTCTGCATAAACAAAACTTTTCTTTATAACAATACCACCTCTTTAAAGTGTAGCTTATTCGTGCAAATTCATGTAAAGTCCTATTAGTTTTACAGATGGTCGAAAGTTACTGTCAAAAATCTGTTACTGTTAAATATAAGTGCACGCAGTGGCCGCTCTTTGGAGCTTGCCTAGGAGAAATACTGCTCTGCCACTCTATACAGACAATTTGGTTTTCTTTAAATGACATAGAGCTGATTCTCTACCCTTCATTCGATTCGGTATTGATAATAAAATCAGAATAAAGGAATATTCCTTTTGAAGTGGTTTTGAAAGAACTGAATATGTACTAAATAAATTTATTGTTGAACATAACCTAAACAATTAATTTAATGCATCTACAGCCCAGACGGATTGACTAATCGGGATGAAATTTCATACTTAAGCTTTTCTCATAAATTGGCAGACCCCAATGATTTTTAACTGAAATCGGCACACCGAATGTGGCAGCCATATTTTGAAAACTATAACATTTACGAGAAAAATAATTATGAACTAAAAGATTCTAAATTAATTTTGAAACAATACCCGTTTAAATCAGTTTTCCAAAATTTGAGCGGAAATGACGTATTTTGAGAATAAACTGTTTTTAACAAAAATTCGGTCCTATACAGTCCGGAATTTCATACAGCCTAGGCGGATTGACCATTCGGAATAAAACTTAATACTAAAACTAAATTTTGGGGCTGACCTTGTTGGTTTTCTGAATTTTAAGCAGGGATAATGTTTTTTGATTATACAAGACAGTTTTAATTTTCCGCCTTAGAAATCAAGTGTGGTATATTCGAGATTTATGTAGATTTGTCGTAAAAGAAAGTCGAGGCCACAACATACCTTCCATTTTTCAACTATGAATAAACTGTTCTTATTTAAATTTTTCTATAATATAAAACTAAAATATTTCAGAACAAACAAGACTACCACGAGATTATGAATTAAAATTTATTATTGTGAAATAAATTTGTGTCAGAAGTTACACAACTTGTACCAGGTTGAGTGCTGATAACAAAATATTAAAAGAAAGGCGGTTCTCCCTGCTTATCGTGCCTGCACAACCTACCCGTGCTTCAGTAAACAATGCACTATTAAGCTTTTAAAACTTCTGTTAAAATTTTGTAAAATTTGTTTTTCGTCATCAGAAATTTTTTTTCATAATACACAGCGACGTTAAAACTGTTCTGAATTTCTTGAAATTTTTGGTACATGTATCCGTCGCAAAACGATTCAGAAAATATGTTTTTCTAGAGTGGTGTGAATCTTTTGTGTCTCGTTCAGTATTTTTCGTCATCCGTAACAAAATTTCAGGAAATTTGGTCGAGGACTTTTCAACTGTTATTATGAATATAATAAAAAAAATGTATCTGCCTGTAGCGCTATTGCGACATTTTTAAGTACTAAAGTGTTACAGAAAAATTTCGGTCATACTTGAAGTACCTATAAGTACCGTATGTACCTTTTCTATAACCACGTGATTATATCCGACACGTATAAATTCAATAATAATCGAATAATAGCTCCAGAACGGTAGATTTGTGAACTAAAAAGGCATTATCAAAATTGTAAGGACTGCAGGATAACATTCCGTGGAGTTAAATTTTCAAGCATTTCGTTATGCCAGGTCCCCGATATTGACTACAGGTTTCGAAACGTTTTCAATTTTACGAATTGACAATAGAAGAAGTGTGGCCCAAAAAAATTAATTTAGGTATTGAGTTATTGTATTGTTACGTAGTTTTAATTGGGTCATTTCGTATCGGCCGTGACGTACAGGTTCAAACGAATTCTCCAAATTGAAGTAGAATAAAACTGACGAAACAAAAATTCAAATCGCACTAGATCTTGTTTAGGCACGGGCGAACATTTTTTTTGCGGATGACAAAAACGTCCCATGTCAAAAGTTCGCGAGAAGTAATTTTAATTAATAAGTTTTAAATGTTTGTTCATGACAATTTTTAATTTTTTTTTTCAATTATCAACACAAAATCGCGTGTGACAGTACGTTTCCTCTTACAATGTTATTTAATGTAAAAAAGCAGAACATAATTTATTAGTTTATTCAAGTAAAATATAATTGTTGATACATTTTTAACCACAAATAAATATTTATTTTTAAAATATAATTAATTGTTTGGTTTTAAGTATAAATTGCAATACAAATCTCAATGAAATTTATATATGAAATAAAACTACTGCGAACGTACCAATTTTTGAATGTACCATCATGTGAATCTGTCAAATACCTAAAATGGAAGCAGCTTTGTTTCAATTGGAAGATAGATTTTTCTACCTGTTTCTTCTTGGATTGGAGGTTTACAGTTTTTAACATTCGGCGGATATGAAGGCTACGTTCTATATTTGGATCAACTCCACCGATGAACTCGGACAATTTTTCAACTATCCTGACAATTTTTGTTAGTTGTTCCAAGCTCAATGTTTGTGGAGGAACTTCAACACAGTCTTCCTTGTCTTGATTATTCTCCCGTTCTTCATAGGCTCGGTGTTTCATAGGCGTTGGTGTGTGATCCAATGCCATTGGCGGAATCCAGCCCCTTGAAACCCAATTCTTGTCCACTTTTCACTATCGTATTAGTGACTGCTGTAAAATGTATTCTACCGCTGTCATATTGCTCGCCGTAATATTGTAGTTCTTCCAACATTTGGATAAAGTAGGCGCATTTTCTCCGTCTGAAGCTTTTATGGGTTGCGAAAATGTGCGTCGTAAGTAGTTTGCCTTTATTATGGCAGTGACGGAAGAAAAGATATTGGGACATGTTTATTTAAATGACAAACACATTTAAATTCCCTTTCTTTGCAATAATCTTCTGTTGTAGGGCCAAATAAATGGTAAACCAATCCTCCTTTAAATAAAGATTTTGTAACCCACGCTTTTTTATTTGAACGTTTGAAGATCATTTTTGGAAACATTTTTAAGGGCTCGAGGATTTTCTGCACGGTACACAAGCATCGGTTTTAATTTGAAATCTCCTGCTGCTTTTCCACCTAATAACAGTGTAAGACGGTCGTTTGAAATTTTATAACCAGGGCATGACCTTTCATTTGCTGCAATAAAAGTGCGTGACGGTAACTTTTTCCAAAATAATGCCATTGCATCAACGTTGAAAATTTATTCGTTCGATACCAGTTCGTTGTTTAAAACGAAAAATTCACCCACGGCTTGCCATAAAATTTTCACTAGTTTTGTCACCTTCATTTTCTGATACAGCATCATCATCACTACAATCAGCATCTCCATCAATATTCTCCAAGTCATTGTAAAGACTTACAGCCTTAGCCTGAATTTTCATTTGACTAAGCGAACTAATTTGTTTTATCCAAATCTTCAATCCATATGGATAATAGCCGCTCCATATTAACCATTCGCGTGCTTCTGGTTTTACTCACAATTTTTGATAAGTAAGAATCCGTAGCCATACCTTCCGATTTGTATTGATCTTTTTTTATAATTTTTCTAACTGATGACTCGTCCATTCCCTTATCATGGCCTATTTTAGCAAATGATGTAACTTCTTCATAAACCTTTGTGGTGCTTAATTTTTGCTGTAAAGTGTGCCATTTTAGTTTTTTGCTTACAGAATCACTTAGATATTTTCTTTTTGTACTCATACTGCACTTTCAATTGCGATTAATTTTATTTCATAAAGGACTTTACGATTTCACTGCATAACTGATATAGATCATAAATGCAAGTGCTTACATATTTTATTCGGGGGTACCGGGTTTTTAAAATCCCGGTTTTCAAAATCCCGGGTTTTCTTAAAGTATGGATTTTGAAGACGTCCGGACTAATACTATTTTAACATAAAAATAAGGTATCTTGTCCAAAAATTGACTAGAAAAAACCAAGGCTGCGAAGTCAGAGGCGGGAGTCGGTGCTATTTTATCGGAGTAGGAGTCGGAAAAAATTGAACTCCCATTTTTGTTTGTCAAATTACAACAACAATGACATATATTGACACCTCTAGAATTAGCCGAATTCGTAGTTTTTGATGGTTTTCGAGAATTGAAATTGCAATTCCAATTTCTTGAAAAATAAAAACGACTACAACAAAACTAAAACAGTAAAACCCATACACAGTAAAAAAGCAAAGGATGGGATATACAAATCGGGTTGCGGTGCTCCGTAGCTTCTTTCTCTAATTAGACAAAAATTTTTGTTTATAGAAATTTAAAAACCGATTAGTGCGGGCGTATAGGTTCGGATTATATAAGGGTCGCGGCGCTCCCGTCGCTTCGCTCCCTAGTTAGAAAAAAAAATCAGTTTAGAGGAATTTAAAAATCGATAGGAGCGCGAGTATAGGATCGGCTAATATCAGCCGGGTCGCTGCGCTCCCTAGTTAGACTAGCAGGGAATGGGAACGATGGGCCGAATTTCAAAGGGCCGAATGAATCCAAGAGCCGAATGTGACAAGATCAAAGGGACTAGCCGAAGTGCCGAATGTGCCGAAGGGCCGAAAGTGTCAAAGGGGGGGTCATTTGACCGTTTCCGAAAACATCAAAACAAAATAATCGAATGATAAAATATCGAAAAATTATTGATTTAAAATAAAAATGTCGAAAAAATATAGTCGAAAGAAAAAACATCGACCTTCTTTTAATCGAATTTGTGGTTGAATTTCGACTTTAACATTTTAAAATATTTTATTATATTTAAAGCAATATTTTGTTAATGCAACATTTGGAAATGCAATAATTGTAGAGGCTGACGGCTTCGATAACTCTCACGAGCAAGCGGGAGGTCGCTGCGCTCCCTCTCGCTTAGCTCTCCGAGGAGCTTTAGATTTGAACTTCGGGGGGCGTAGGAGCCGGGCTCAGCAAACATGTCGCACTGCGTGCCGCACGTAGGGGCGGATTATATAGAATCTATTAATGACACCTACTAAAAAGAAAAATAATTGCACCATTTTGTTATGCAAGATTTTGTAATTGCAACATTTTGTAGTTGCAAAATTAATGAAAAATGCAACATTTTATTAATGTAACATTTTGAAATGCAATATTTTATATCGATCCCAGAAAAACTATTTCACTAAATTTCAACTAAATCGGTCAAAAAATGGCCTAGTTCCATAGCGATGGCCATATTTCAGAACTTTATCAAAAAATCATTTTAGAAATCCAATTCCATCGCACGTGCAGAATGTCAACAAAATATGTTAAGAAATGGCCAAATTCCATCCATATTAGCCATTTTCTAGAACAACTCGTTTTGTGAATTTTGTCAAAAAATCATGTAGGAGTCCCATTTACCCACATGTCAAATTTTAAAAATTCAAACCGGGATTTCCTAAAAATCGGGATTTTATTTTCAAACCGGGATTTCGTTACACACCCATTTTATTCGTGCATATTGTGGAATCCCCGAAAAATATAACTTCACCGCAAAAACAACCGAGAAATGGGAAAAACCGAGATTTTTGATACAGAAACATTTTTTGGCTGTAAAATAAACCGGATAAAAAGTCCGGTTTAAAACCGGACTGTATCCGGGCTAATCGAAGTAGGACTATACGAGGTACTGCTGTACCATAAACGAGAAATGACACATCTGTATTATTTATATTTTTTTACCGCTTGTATCGATTTGACGCTTGTGTTTTAATTATAAATCTCGCCACTAGATGCCACTATACCGAATGTATTTCATAGTTGCATCACATTTTTATTGGTGACGTATTTTTTTTGTTTTCAATGATTTTGGTGAAATAAAGTTCTGTACAATGTTCAACGATCAATTAAATTCAGTGTGTTTTCCAACCAAGTAGTTGACTCACCGTTGATTTACATATTTCATTAATCATGTTAATTTTGTTTTGCAACATTACATATATAAATTAATTAATTAAATCAGAAAGTTGGATTGTTACTGACTGTTGTACTCGATTATTTATGATCATGTTTTGTTAACAGTTAGCAATAAATCGGTAATTGTATAATTAAACTGAGGTGAGTGTGGTAATTCATAATTTAAGATGTTTAAAAGTGGTGCTGTCGCCGTTTCCGATGAAACCCGAACCTGCTGTACTTCATTCAACCAAATTTGGTGTACATATTAGATCACCACTGTATATTAAAATAAGTAGATATGAAATTAACGACACATACAAATTTTATATTCATTTATCGAATCACTAAAATAAAGCAAATACAAACCGATCAATTGTCTGTTTCAGTAAAGTACATAATAAAAAATTATAGTACATGGTTACATATTTTAAAACACCAAACCGCTTGTACAAACAACATATGTCTCATGCTATAACACAAAACACTTTTTGTTATCTTAAAATAAAAAAAAAACGTATAAAATTATTTTATTCTAAACATAATTACATTTTACACGGTGATAAGACGACGACGGCGAAGCGATCCCTGTATTTTTATATAAAAATGTAAAATGTAAAGTAAAGTTGATTGGTTAACACGGCGGCGGCGGCGCTGCGACCGTTCTAATGCACACTGCTTATATTATGTTCCTTGAAATATTGTGGTTTTATGCATTATTTAAATAAAATTATTATTATATGTAGTTATAATATTTTATTTGTATCATAGTTTAAACAACATACATTTATATATCTTCGATAAATATTTGAATCGTGATAAAAAAAAGTTTTTGTTTATTTTAACATTTTCATGGTATTATAATTTGTACAGCATTTAAAATTGTATAGTTGAACCTTGGTAATTCATTCCGCATGAAATAGTGTTTTTTTATGAATGAATGCGATGTCAACACGTGGTATAATTTGCAGAATACTAATTAATCTGCGGCAGCGTAAATCGTCAAGTCTATAAGATTATACATTTTTAATGATTTCAAAACATTAAATCTATAACGTTACGCATCGAATCTATAAATAATGTATCGCGTTTAATACAGGATTATGAATTGAGAATTTTTTAATCCTCTATATTTTATTTTTGATTTGTCGTTCTAACGAGGTTAAAAAAATTGTTACGCAATTGTTACAAGACCAAAAAACATTAAAATCGTTATTGGTTACGTTTTTGGGTATGTAAATTTTGAGTGCAAATTAATTGGAATGATGCTACGTGTATAATATAGCTCATGATGAGGTACTGTCTAGTCTAGACTTATAGCTTGGTGATTAGTTTATAAAATTTAAATAAATGTTAATTTAAATAAAATAAAAACGAAAATTATATAATTTCGTACACTATTAGAGACTCGTGAATTAGAATTCACTCGTCTAAATAATTTTCAATGTTATTTAATTTGTGAGTCAATTTTCTTGTTGTTGACGTGATTTGATGTCATTTTTGACGGGTGTGTTTGTCAAACAAAATTATTGGGTTGGTGCATAGGATGTGAGGTAAATGCGTCAATTTGCTTGGTGTATTATCTTTATGGAGTAAATAAAACGAAATATTGCCCGTATCATGAATATTAGTTTTTGAAGAATGGAATTACTTAATGAATAGAAAACGGCATTGTTCAGTAGATCTCATATCGTATGCAGCCGCCCTAAAGTATTTTGATACTTTAGTGATTGTTACGATTGTCCGAAATTGGCAGCAGGCACAGTTTTGTGACCGATCGTTTGAACACACCATTTTTACATTTTAGTGTGTCGACTCGCCTATCAGATCCTGGATGCGTATGGATATTCCTGCCGTGTAACCATTTCAAAAATGGTTTGCTTTCCTCTTTGATGAGCACCAATTGGCCGATAGCGAGGTTGTCGTTGGCTGGTAACGGTTGAGACGGTTTGTTTTCACATCGAGTAGAGTTGGTTCAGGTGTTATGACTGGTGCCTCTCTGATTAAGAAATGCCTGGATTGGGGATCATACAGTCATTAAGGTCGTTAGACTTGGGCCACGTTTCGATTTAGCATATCAGTGTCATAAATTCCTCGAAGTTCCATCTGGTACCAGCCTGAGTCAATAATGCAGAGATCTTAGGATCTACGTCAGTGCCACGGTTTTATTACAATTTTATGGGTATTGGGCCTGCATAGTCCACGCCACTGTGCGGAAGTGGTCTCGATGCGATGGAAGATTGGCCATCAGTTGCTGGCTCGTCGTTTGGCAATGGTGAAAACAACCGTGTAACGTTGTACGATGTGATTCATTCGATTAGTTGGACCGCCCTCCGATCTATAGTATACCGTCACTGCTAACGAATGGGTTCAGCAAACGAAGTGGGCTGTTGCCCAATATATGATACTTCGGATCTGCATCTTTCTGCATGCGCTGCAATCATTGACTTTATTTTTCGTTCGTCGACATTAGATATTAGTATAGGCCACTTCTTTGGTGTGGCCATTGACTTGGATTGTCTCGTAGCCAAACAAGATTTGTCCACCACAACGGATGGCTGTTTGGTAAGGAAGGGTTCAACTGAGTCGGTCCAACCTTGGCCTTTAATGCCAGTATTATGATTTTGACAAGAAGTTGTATTGCTGCGATTTGTCGAATGGGTTATAGCCACGGATCGATTATAAGCGTATTCAGTCATTCCAAACTATCTCGGTCAGTGCATCATCTTTGGGTTGTTGATTTTCGGACCGCTTGCCGAGTACTCACAATTCTTGAAGTACGATTTTGGTGATAATTGTGGTAGGAGATACCCAGCCGAGAGAATCGTTTGTTTGGTTGATGCACGAACATCCGATGTTGAGCTTTTATTAAATCCGAAACAATCGGCCGAAGAAGACTAATGTAGTCCAAGTGTTTTGACTGAATAGTCCCAATCCAGCTCAAGTTGGCTCTGATGTTTGCGGAATTCGATTCGTATCTCATTGAGAAGCTGTTGGCTGTTTGAGGACCACTTCCGCAGTTCGAAGCCACCACTTCGTAGCAGTTCCACCATTTTTCTTTCAACTTGATTAAATTTAGGATGTCGTCTGAGCCGATCTTCAAGTCGAAGGTACCGTAAATTATGAGTGATACCATAAATGACTGTATCCAAACTATAATCTCGAACTGGTTTATCTGGAGAAGGTCGCGATACGATTCGCCGGTAATTTCTGTAGGGTGCCATCAAAATCTGCCGATACGTCTGCTTGATATCTGTAACGAAAACGAATTTATATTTCTGAAAACTTGATAGTTTTCGAAGATGTTCTGCTGAAGCTTCGGACCAATGCGAAGCTTTTGATTGAGCGATGGGCCAGTTGATGTTTTGTGTGATGCATCGAATAACACACGAGACCATCTTATTGTACTCAGAACGAAGTTGATCTTTCTTCCAAAACCGACATTATATATGTAATCGTAGAATTGCGTCCTCTCGTGACCTTGCAAGAAGTGATAATTGTCATTGAATGGCAGGAAGACTGTGTATCTTCCGTCCTTGTTGCGATAGTGTGTCGATTGGTAGCGCCATGCACATTCTGACTCATCGTGCGTTAATTCTCGAAATAAATAAACATCCTCGATTTCCCAAAATGACCTGAGTGTTGTCGATGATGTCATAATCTTAGATAGTTGCCGTTAAACTAAACAGTTGATTGGTTGTATGGCGCCCCATCTTGCCAAAGAGAATGTAACCAAGTTTAATATTTTGGGTGAAAGGTGAATAGCTAATACCGATGAAGCAACCATCATTTTGAAGCCAATGACATCAACTTCGAGTAAGATTTATATCTGTATATGTAACCATGGTAAAAAATGATGATTCACAAATAGTAGCAATTGAACGCGACGTCGACGCGTTCGTGGAGATACCACTTATTGTGACTGCGATTTGCTGTACTCTCAGATATGAAGTTGACCTAGGATCTCGAATCCAACAGACCCCGAACGCTGAAGTCTTGATTTGAGTTCAATACGATAGCGATTGCTGTGGCGAGCAGTACATCTGTGAGTGGCGATGCTGCGGCATGGGTCGTAGTGACGAGCGATTCGGTATTCAGGTGCGAATTGAGTATTAGCGTGTGGTGTCTGTTATTGCAAACCCGGCACAGACTGCTGGAAGACTGGATTTGCAATTCGAACTAGCGGTAACTGGTAAGACTGGTAAGATAATATCCAAATCGAAGATCGGACCAAAAATGAAATTAAAACAAAAAACTTGTTCTACTGACAAACAAATAATTTTAGCCTCATTATGGCCTAATCAAATACTTCATTACAAAATTTTGGACTCCACTCGTTCTTGACCAAACTTCATGTCATCTAATCTAAAGCTAGCAGAGTCCAAATTGAAGATCGGACCAAAAGCGAAGTTAGAATGAAAAACTTGTTCTACTGACAAACAAATAATTTTAGGCTCATTGTGACCTAATCAAATACCTCATTACAAAATTTTGGGTTCCACTCGTTCTTGACCAAACTTCAGGCCATCTAATCTAAAGCTAGCAGAACCCGAATCGAAAATCGAACCAAAAACGGAATTAGAACGAAAAACTTGATCTAATGACAAACAAATAGTTTTAGGCTCATTGTGGCTTAATCAAATGCCTCATTAAACATTTTGCGCTCTGCTCGTTCTTGACCATAATTTAAATCATCTAATCTAAAGCTAGCAGAACTCAAATCGAAGATCGGACCAAAAACGAAATTAGAACGCAAAACAAGATCAATCGACATACAAATAAATTCAGGCTCATTATGGCCTAATTAAATACCTCATTACAAAATTTTGGGTTCCACTCGTTCTTGACCAAACTTCAGGCCAAAATCGAAGATCGGGCCAAAACCGAAATTAGAACGCAAAACAAGATCAATCGACATACAAATAAATTCAGGCTCATTATGGCCTAATTAAATACCTCATTTAAAAATTTTGGGTTCCACTCGTTCGTGACCAAACTTTAGGTCATTTAATCTAAAGCTAGCAGAACCCAAATCGAAGATCGGGCCTTCGCCTTTGGCCTTTGTTAGAATGAAAAACTTGATCTACTGAACAAACGTATAATTTTAGGCTCGTTCTGGCCTAACCAAATGCCTTATTTAGCAATTTTGGGCTCTGCTCGCTCTTGACCAAACTGTAGGTCATCTAATCTAAAGCTAGCACAACCCAAATTGAAGGTCGGACCAAAAACGAAATTAGAACGCAAAACAAGAACAATTGACATATAAATAATTTTAGGCTCATTATGGCCTAGTCAAATACCTCATTAAACAATTTTGGACTCCACTCGTTCTTGAGTAAACTTCAGGTCATCTAATCTAAAGCTAGAAGAACCCAAATCGATGATCGGGCCAAAAGCGAAGTTAGAACGAAAAACTTGATCTACTGAACAAACGCATAATTTTATCCTCGTTCTGGCCTAACCAAATGCCTTATTTAAAATTTTTGGCTCTACTCCTTCTTGACCAAACTTCAGGTCATCTAATCTAAAGCTAGCAGAACCCAAATCGAAAATCGAACCAATAACGAAATTAGAGCACAAAACAAGATCAATTGACATACAAATAATTTTAGGCTCATGGGCCATAATGAGCCCATCAGATACCCCATTAAACACTTTTTGGGCTCCACTAGAGCTAGCCCAACGCAAATCGAAGATTGAGCCAAAAATGAAATTAGAACGAATAACTTGATCTACTGACAAACAAATAATTTTAGGCTCGAATGGATCCCAAATTTTTTTAATGGGGCATTTAATTAGGCCATAATGAGCCTAAAATTATTTGTATGACAATTGATCTTGTTTTGCGCTCTAATTTGGTTATTGGTTCGCCTTATGCCTAATTTTTTCTAAAGCTAGCAGAACCTGTCGTTTTTAGGTCGAAGGGATGGAGCCCAACATTTTTTAATAGAGCATTTAATTAGCCTATAATTATTCATACATCTTGTAATGTTCTGCTGTATGGGTTCTGATAGCTTAAGGGACGTGTTGTATATTCCTATCGAGCAAATAGGGAGAAAGGAAAAGGTTAGGGACACATTTTCAATAATAGCTATTGAATATCAAAATACTCGAAAAAAATATTCTGACAAATGCTTATCCAGCCTGCAGAACTTACCATTGCTTTAGTAAAGAACATTCTTAATAAAAGATTTCGTCCACATCGGGAACCTGTTGTTTCTCCTTCAATTTCTTCTACTCATTGTTTATACTGTAATATAAACTATATCAGGTGATCGTTTAACACACGTTTCATGATCAACAATGAGATGTATATAATTAAATTAATTATGAATAATTTATTATTAAAGATCCATTTATCGAACGCAGCTAGCACAAATGTATCTCAAGTCTTGATGTAAATATAAAGCACGCTACGCCTTTACGACTAACTTAAATTCAATTAATTTACCGCGATTAAAAATTTTAACTCACTATTTCAAAATAAAAAATAACGAGTGTACAAATGTATTTATAAATTACAAGGTGAAATTTAATTTCACAACCTATATGCAAATCCATATTACATTAACAATTAACAAATGAAATAAAGTAAAAACTGCTAGTAACAGTCAACCATCGGATGTAAGAAAGCCATAGGGGCGAACCATCAATATACTCTTATGTCATGGATACATTAAAATAAAACATTAAGTTTACGGTTTGCTAAGCTTGCATCCACGTGACATGGCTTGTATATTAACACAATTGTTCATTGGGATTTTTAATTAAAACATTTCAACGATAAAAAAATGTCATGTTAAATTAGAAATTAGCCCTCGTCGTCCTAAACTAAGATCAATATTGTAAATTTGCCATAATTACAGTAAGTTCCACATAAACACACATTGCCTGCATAATTCGTATGTATAACATTAGGGAATTAATTATAAGATTATTATTCATTAAAAATATTTTTCGTATCTACATATGAGTCAATATAACAAATTTGAGTCATGCATATTTACATATAGACAAGAAAATATATATGTCATGATAAGAGATTGATGATAAAAAAAAATCACAACTGTTCGCTTTTCCGTATGGCATATATACTAAATTGGGTGGTGTGCTTACGCTGAGTGATGTTTACATTAACAGCTTTAAATATAAAACAATTTTTTTATAATAAATAATACGTACAGTGTTAATTTTCCCACAGGGTTTCAAATGCGATAACAATTCTGTGAGAAAATACAAGCTTGAACTAAATGTCGAAACAAGCATGTAGCGATAATATAGAAACGATTGCTCATATGCTAAATACAAAAAAACGTGCTAAATTTGACGCGCAGTTCTAAATTTATGTTAAATCAATATTTTTGGTGTATTTCTTGGAGACATGATCTGATCCGATTCAGTTATTGTTTCATGGAACAACAAAAATTCCATATACAATTTGGACTGATCCAGATTAATGGATGTCATGAAATGCAGCAAATGTTACCCTATATCACTCGGTGGGGCTGCTAAAACCTCACGAGCGCCAAAGCGGTGAATTTGTAAACTAAAATTTTCAAACGATATGCCACATTCAACTAATTTTGTAATATTTTTCAACGCCTTTTCAATGATATGCGACACGTATATATTCTATACCAACGAATTTATCACCAGTGCCAAAACAGTGAATTTGTGAAATAAATTGGTGATAAAGAAATGTTTGCTTCACCAAAACCTTTAAAACGATATGCTACTTGATTATATCAGATTGAGAAAAATATACGAAGGGGGAGAGCTACTAGCGCCAAAACGGTGGATTTATCAACTAACAAAATTGATGTTATTTCGAAGACCTTTCGAACGATATACAACACGAATATTTTTTTTTCCAATTTTATTTATTTATTGAATATTTAAAACATGAAAATAATAAGTTGTCAAATCTTAATCACTACGGTAATTATGTAAATTTGCGGGAGCAGAATCTACTTCTTATCAATAAATAAACTTTGTAATTTTATAATTCATGTTGTTACAGCCATCGTGACGACATAGGTCTGTCTTTTAGGTTTCGCGCCACCAAATTCAGATGCTAAGGTCCTTATGTATATTTTTCTTTTTTACGAAGCAGAGTGCTCCTGTAATCATTCTCATAATTTTTGACTGTGTTCGTTGGACAATGTCAATATTCGAATTTCAGGTTGATTACCATAATTGACACCCATTCGACCAAATTGGTTTAATCATTGTGTTATGCAGGAGAAGTTTGTATTCAAGATCAATGGTTGAATATTTCCCCATAGGAGAGGGATTTGTGGGTCGATTTCTCTTCATTGACCTTTATCTTCCATATCTTTAGCCATATTTCGATGTCATAAATATGTCGTTGCAGAGTTTCGGTCGCCGTTTGTGGATTTTTATGGCTACATTCGATTGCCGTATCAACTGCGAAAGTAGACGTCATAGTTTGTGGTAGTGAAAGAAGAAAACGGCGGAGTAGTATTTTTTCTCTTCGTATGCTAACCTTATTTCGGTAGCTACTCGGTACACTTGCTCAATGGTTTCGTGCTCGACTCTGAAACCAAATTGATGATTAGGGATGATATTTCGTAGTTCCAGTTTAATATTTTCGATTTCGAGATGATTGGTAGTAGGCTTATTGGTCTATATGACGAGCCTTTGGTAGGATCTTTGCCAAGCTTCGAGATAATTTTTATAGTTGACAATTTTCAGAATTGAATATTTGAGCCAGTCGTCCAAAGGCACACTCAGGCAGTTGCTTAAGCATTCCACAAGTAATTTGATCATACCCAGGGGCTTTCTTTAATTTGATTTGATGTGCAATAATAAATTTTACTAGTGGTTTCATTATCTTAAATTTCCTCTCAGGTCCGATGATAGCTGCATTTTCTGTTTGAAGTGTGAATACACTTTCAAGGTGATCAGCAAAGGCCTTAGCTTTGATTTGGTTGCTGAGGCCGTTTAAGGTATTTAGTGGCCTTCCATAATGAATAGTTTGTGTCCGAATGGGGAGATAATTCCTTAAGACAGTTTTGCATATAATCCAGCTTGTGTAGTACGCTTTGCAGTTTTCTTCTTGTTTTGATTAATTTGCCAGATGCGTCTTGCTCTTTGGTTTACGCGAGGCTGAAATAGCTGCGTTGACCAGTAAATCATTAAAGTTTTCTATAGCAATGTTTATATTGTTAGCCGTCTGCAGTGTAGACGTCAGGTCGATATGTGAACAGATGTACATCTTGAATTTCAACCAATTAGTGAAGGTATTCGTTAGATAGTTGTTTGTAGAACATGGCTTTTGGTCCGCCCAGTAATGTAGTAAAACCGGAGAGTGGTCAGAAGATAATTCTAAAACTGGCTGCAATATCAAAGACGTCGGGGATTTTTCCACGATCAGTAAGCTAATAAGTTGGATGGCCACATGAAGCGACATCATAGTGGTTTTCTTGAATAGCATTCATTAATTGATGTCCCAGTGGAGTATTCAATTTTGAACTCCAGTTGTTATGTTTGGCATTAAAGTCGCTGGCGATCATAAAACGTTGACCCAGGGTTGCAAAAATATTTTTGTAGATATCTGCCGAAACGTTATTATTTGGAGGGCAATATATTGAAGCGATGACTAAGCTTTCTTTGTCGAGGTCCACACATACAGAGGTTGCTTGAATTTCCTCAGTGCTATATTCATTTAGAATATAATGGCAAATCCGCCGAAGGGATGTTTTGTATCATAAACTTCGTAACCGCATTTATTCCGAAATTGTGTTTATCGATTAATCGGGTTTCAGAAACTCGCATAAGATCAATTTCATGTTTTACTAGGAAATGTTCTAATTCGAGTTTGTGTTGGCTTATACCGTTTGCGTTCCAGTGGCATATCTTCAGATAATTTATCGGAGACCTTCTAGTTTTTGGATGATAATGGTTTTGGAGGATTGCTTTTAGCATATTTTGCATTGTTGTTATTAACTGCATCAGCAGTTGCGTGCAATTATTCAGGATAGGATCGGCATTTGAGGATTCACCTTGGAGATCGCTTGCGTATGTTGTTTGCTGGTTGGTGTTCTGGGCGAACGAGAGTCATTTGGCGTAGGCGAAGGTCTGTTCTGTTCAATTATTCTGCAGATGCTCAGAACGTAACAATTGACTAATATTTCTGTAGACTGGGCATTCTCAATACTTTGCAGTGTGGTTTCCACCGCAATTGCTGCATTTCTTTTCTGTTGAGGAGTTCTTTGGTCTTGGGAAACTTTTTGTTTGGTGTAGTTCCCCGTATACAATGCACACTGAAATCAGCTTGGAATAAGTCCTTGAGTGACAATTTTCTTGGTAACACTGTACTGGTCCGTACCTGTTCTTTGGTTCTTCAACATTTATGCATATGTGTATGAGGTATTTTAGTTTATATATTGGACGAACTTCTCCTTTTTTCAAAATGCTTTCGGATGGATCTAGTTGAACTTTGACCATTAATTGTGGTTGCTTCAAGCGGTTGATGATCCTATATACATTCCGTATCTTAAATCCATCTTCAACAAGCGCAGCCTGGATTTCGGTTGTTTCAACATGGACATCGATGCCTTTAATAACGACAGAAAGACCCGTTGAAGACTTCAATCGGTATGTATAATAGTTTATATTGTACGCATCTTCTCTGTAGTCGTTGACCTCATGTATTTGAATTCGATCAAGTTTTGAATTTGCTTTAGTTCGTGTGGTAGATATGTAGGGAAATAAATAATGGATTTTGCAATCGTCCGCGTCTATGAGGGACGATGTTTCATAAGCGGCGTTTTCGTATTCATCTACGTGTGAGTTTGAAGTTTAGTCTGACCTGTGTGTATGGATATAATTAACGAGTTGCTGAAGTCTAGTAATTGGATCCCTGCATTTATGAAACTAATAATGTGTCTGGAATGGAATTTTCTAAGGTTTTGAACTAGTTTCGGATGTTGATTTTATGGGCTGTTCTGCCTGATTGGGTAATACCGACTGAATTTTTATTTACTTTAACAACTCTCTCTTGTAAATATCGGACCATTAATTTAGATCCTAATCTTTTGTTCAGTTTGACGTATATTATGTCACGGGGCAAGTACTGTTTAACCGGCTTCCTTGTACGATTATGATATGCCACGTCTTTTACTTGTTTTTTTTTGTAGCTTTTATATGTTACTTAAACGGACCTTTTCAAATTGTTCGGGATTAATGTGAGAGATGCGACCAAAACACAATGCCACTGGTTTCTTTCTAGTCGTGGAATGAATAGTGTCTTTGTATTCATTGGCAGCCCTGTGTAATAATTGGTCAAAAGAATGGTCTCATCGCTCATCATGGAGTTTAAACATGCTGGGTTCAGCGATGTTTCGTTGTCTATTACAACGACGACAACAGGGACACAGAAATATAATTTTAGCTTGTGCAAATTTTGTGAATTTATCTAGAGCGGTTAGAACTAAATGTTTTTCGGTCAAGAATATGTTTATGTGAATGGTATGGCCGGGGTATGTGGAATGGGTGTAACGTGTATCACTTGATTATTTGGATGTCGTTCGTATTAATTTTCCTTGCACAGATGATACAGGGTTTGACAAGCTTTAAAATTTTAGCTGCCAGCTATACAAAACAATAATTTTGAAGGATTTGTAACCGGTTTTCACAACAGGTCCTGTGACCCCGTTTATATTCTTTAAGAATTATCTCTTTGGGACGTGTTTCGTCTTCGATATCTTCCACTATTTTCTGTGTGAACCGGCTTCTATAATTTTTAAAGTGTAAATCTACCCTCTGATTTTTAGAATCTTCTCCAGTAAAGCTTCTGATGAGAAGAGTCCACCTACAATGTTAGGGTTTAAGTATCGTTTAAAGATACTTATGAGTTCGGCCTCTGTGAAATCTGGTTGTGTGAATATGTGCCTAGTGTGGCAGGATGAGACAAAGGTTTCGCTTGATAGCTGTTTTCGAATTTATCGGTCCTGAAGACCACCAATGGTATTAGGTCATGGAAGGAACTCTCATCACTGTGTTGGGTGATTGACCTTCTGATTGCCTCGATTCTAATGGGCAATCACGCCGACGGCATCGGCGTCTACATTGGTTTTTCTGACCTTATACTTAAGCTCGTAATTATACTCTTCCAATATAGATTATTGCTCTTGTTGCTGAGTGCGTGCGTTAATGTTTGGTGGTCTGTAAAGATGTTCACTCGTCTAGAATCATATAAATAATTTCTCAAAGAATTAAGGGACCATATTATTGCTCACATCTCTTTTTCATTTGTAGCGTAGTTTTCTTCGGCTTTGCTTAACGTGAGCCGTAATGAGCCAACATTACTGTTTTAGATACTATGATGGATTTTAGCCTGTTAAAGGCATCTAAGCGTTCCAATTTCGCATAATCAGCACGAATGAACCACAACCTGAGACACTTCAGCTATAGCTTGAATTTTTTTCTCGTTTGGTTTAATTCCGTTGGTACCCACGATGAAGCCCAAAAATTCTACTTGTTCCTGCAGAAATTCGAGATGTTAGTGGTTTGGGTTGAAAATTTAGGGGAAAGTTGATTAAAATGCGCTGCATTTACTAAAACTCAAAAATTTCCTTACAGTTCTATTTTTTATACTTGAACAAATAATTTTTCGACATTAATCCATCACCTACATACCGGTTGTTTTTATATTCCTATGAACTATTTGATACTTTAAGCCGGGTTTACCTAATTTTATTTACGGATTATCTGAGGAATAGACTTCTTTATTTTTCGAACAGATTTGTAGAGGGAAGTCTATCGTCTAAAAATTCCACATGGAGCTTATCGGAATCCGATAATCCAGTGCAAACATTTTTGGACAGCAATAGCCAGAAAAGTAGTTCGAAAAATTCATACTAAAAACGACAATTTACCATAACGCAGGTAATAGTAAAACAGTTGATCGCGTATTTAAGGTACACGAATTTGTTTTAAATCTTAGATTATCCCAAACAATTTCCGTGCTTTCATTTTCCTGGTTGTATTGAGCATTTTTGTACTTCATATATTGACATTATATGACTTTTGGAGGATCGTCTGAAACATGGCCAACTTAAATGGAATAAGGACGCCATTTCTTCCCCGAGTATTAAGAATTCAGGTTGGACGAAGTTATGAATTAAGGTCAACAGAAATAGGCCTTTGGTTATCTAACATGATGATAAAATTGGATAAGAGAAAATTAAGTATTTCCGTCTAATGGAACAGAACTATTGGTGCCGTTGGCTAATCGATTTTGATTCAATTCGAAATTCCGTAAGATTTCATGTAGAAAAATGCAAATGTGTACTAAATGCAGTTGCTAGCTGGTCGCGTTTATAAAATCAAAATGAATGCCAAGGGTTGGGGCTATTCCACATTAAATGGGAATCTTCTATAACTCACGTGATTAACTATGCAACTCAACCAACCACATTTTCGACAACTATCGTGCGTCTAGTAAGCATAACCACAAGTTGGAAACTAATACTACTTCGTGTTCTTGTTTTTTCATTGCGGAAAGCGAAGAGTATTAGGGATAATATAAATAAGCTTGTAAAATTTTGGTGAGGTTTTAAGGAGTCCAGAAAGGTTAATTAATTTGTTAATCCCTAAATATCGAGCGTTAGATTTCTTTGTTGGGAATCTGTTCGGTTTAAGATCTAATTTCTGTTTATTTAAAAAGTTTGGCACAAAGCAAAAAACAAGTTTCGCCTTCCATTTAAGAAGTTTCAAAACAAAAACACTTTGGTGGTAATAATGAACAATGGGCAACAGCCAAGTGCCAATAGGTGTGCTTTGTCTTTTAGTCCAAACAATTTGTTTTGGACTTCCAAATAGATGCTATCTACCACCGAAATTGAAGGGTAGAAAGTCTTTAAGAATTAGATGGTCTCTCGATAGTTAAGTGATATTGAATTCGTTTCCTTAGTAAGCAATTCCTTTTACTTTAAAGCGATTTCTTTCACAGTTTTTTCGTAACCGAAAAATGATCAAAAAAAATTATTTCATAGTTTCTGCGAGATCGTTGGGAGAATTCCTCTATAGAGTTCAAAATCTTTAAAATTTCGAAGATCTAGAAATTGATCGCTAGTAGTCGACAACTTATGAAAGGACGTTCATTTAATTTCATCTCATTATCATTATAACCATAAAAGCAAGCGATCTGCGAAACAATACTAAAGCGTCGATCACACGATCTGGAATGATCTCCGAACGTAAGGTATAAGCGAAATGCGAGAAACATTTAATAAAATCGCGTGATCATGACTGATCATACATTAAGCAATGTAAATTTGTGCTCTATGGTCGTTACACTTGATAGTTTCATGTTGGAATTTTTATTTTTATTTTTCAATCACATCAGATACAACTCTAATTTTAATTATATAATAATGATAATTTAATAACCGTACGTAATGAATAAAACAATCACTAAAACATTTTTTACAATTTTGCAATATTTTTTTATGCTATTATCATGACAATAAATAATTAAATGTATTGTATGTGTAATGCAATTCATATATGACCTGTTTTTACAGACGATCGCATTTTTATGCAACCATTTTTTTTTAGTAGAATTAGTAAACCCCATTATTTTATATTGTCGGAATGGTGATATTATTAAAACGTGTTAATTTATCAATTGACCCAATCACTAAACCGTTTACCTGTTTTGTTTATTTTTAGGATCAAAATTTGGCCGATAGCTGGTTTTGGGAGCCGGAGAATAATACATCGTCGTCTTCATCGAAAAATGACAACGAAATCATATCGAAATCAACATCCGGTGGTGATCTGACAATTATTCCGCTTGATGCACCAATTGGTGCAGGACAACATGAAATTGTTGATGATTTGCGGAAGCAATTGGAAAGTGCAACAATCGAGAATGCGGTTCTGAACGAGAAGTTGGTACAAACGGCACAAGAAAATCGGGAACTGAACGCAAATATCGAGGAACTGGATAAACAGCACAGTCTAGCTATCGAAGAAATATTGAATATGAAGAATCAGTTACAGATCAAATTGGACGCGTTAAATGCCGAACTGGCCGCCACTAAATCGCAAAGTGAAGAAATTTTAGATGAATTTAGTAGAAAGTATGAAGCTAACATATCTAATTTAAAACTAGAACTAGAAAATTCAATAAAACAAAATATAGAATTATCCGATTTGCTGGAATCGAAAAGTGAAATTTTAAAAAGTTTAGAAAATCTGAAAAATGAGAATCGTACAAGTGAAGCACAATTTCTTGAGCTCCAGCAAAATAATTTGCATTTACAGAATGAAATGCTTGAGCTGAAAACTCAGCTTGAAAATAACGATGTGGCCGATAAACTGCACGACCTCGAGAAATTGACGAACGAGCTACGGGATCGTAATTTAGATTTAACACAAAAATTAGAAAAAAGTGATTTGAGCTACAAAGAATTGCTATTGGAGAAAGAGACGGAAGCCGAGGAACTAAAAAATTTGCTGGAAAAGTCTGAGAAAGTAGAAAAAAATTTACAAGCTGAAATTATTGATTTGCAATCGAATTTAAATAATAAATCGATAAATGTGGCTTCGGGGCCGACCAATTTCGTTCGGAATTTGGTGAAACGGTATTCAGATTTTGAGTCAAATGTCGACGATGAAAAATTATTTTTGGAGGAGTTTTTAAAGGGTACACGTGATTTGCAGTCGAAAATGTCTGCACTTGAAAAGCAATTGGGGGCAGCTTGCGAGGAAAAGGACGCGTTACTACACGATAAGGAAACGTTACAAGCGGATATGATGCATTATGAGATTGAGTGTGCCGAATTGATGAAGAATAATGAAATACTGTTGAACGAGATTGATATATTGAAATCGGGTAAGTTATTTTCTATTTGTACTGGTACTGTCTTATCTTTTCTTATTTTCATGTTTTGTTTCTTGACGTCTCTGTGGAAATATAAATTGCAAGTTTTGTTTTATCACTATTGACCTAATTTTCGCTATGCGTTATATTGCTTTTAATTTTATATTAAAACAGCAGGCATACCCATTTATATGTCATAAATAAGTCATAATCATGACATTTAACGCTTCTGCGTTTTTCTTTGTCATTTTCAATTCATTTCATCTAACCCTGTAATTTACGTTTCAAATCTTATACAGGCAAACTCGAAACCATCCATGAAAATAACGAAGACAGTCTAATAATCTTAGAACAGCAGCTAGAAGATTGTAGTAATTTAAATCGTTCGCTCGAAGATGAATACATGGAGGTGCAAAAGAAATTGGAAACGTTAGATGTTGAGAAAATGGATCTAACCGCAAAAATCGTGCAGCTAGAGTTGGAGGTCGAGAAGAAAACGCAGCGGATTCGACAGCTTCAAGAAACCGTCGATGCGCTCGAAACGGAAAAATCGAATTTAGTATTCGAAATTAACGAACTTAAAACGGACGATTATAAAGCGATGCACGAATGTGAACTAAACGAATTCAAATATAAAATTAAAGAGCTTGAGTCTGAGAATCATACGCTGGTCGAAGAAAAATTATCGTTGGAGAATAAGTTAAATAATCTGGAATCGAATGTACGCGAAGAGAAAACTAAATGTGCAGCAACGATCGAAAAGCAGCAACAAGAAATTGATGAACGGGCACAAGAATTAAATCGGGAGCATGAAACGGTTTCGAAATTATCACAAGAAATTGAAGCTATGAAGGTAAGGTTGGATGAGATTTCAAAAAACGCGGATGGAAAACAAGAGTTGGAGAAACTGAGTAAAAAGTATGAGTCGCAAATAGATGAATTGAACCAGACGAATCAGAATCGGAATGAAGAAATCTTTAAACTCAACAGCACTCTTAAGGAGAAAGAGGAAATTTATGTTGCATCTTTGGAAGAGATTAAACAATTAAACCAAACTATTGCCAATCTGCAAAAGAGTTTACTCGACTCTAATGAACACGATCAAATCACAAATGAAAATCAAGAGTTAAAACAGATGTGCGAGACGCTAGTTAAAGAGAAAAATGATTTGATTGGTTTGGTGACCGTTAAGCATAATGAGAGTTTACAGTATCACGGTGAAATTCAAAGATTATCGCAAGTTTTACAACAGTCTGAAGAAAACACGAAGCAGCTAGTGGGTGAATTTAATCGTGTAAAAGCGGAGGCGGTAAATAACACGGATTTTGAAAAACTTCAGGATCAAGTACAATTTTTACAAGAAAAGTCCGATATTATGACAAAAAATCTACTCGCCGAGCAGGCCAATCAAAAATTGTTGCAGCAAGAAAAATTGGAAGCAATCGAACAGAATAATAATTTGGTAAAAGATTTGGATCGACTACGCGAGCATTTGATAGAGATAGAAGATGCACATACCCAGGAAACAATCGATCTACAGAAAATTATTCACGAGAGTAAAAATAAATTGGCGTTTTTAGAAGGAGAAGTACAAAAGTCTAGTAGTGCATTCACATCTGCCAAGTAAGTAGCATAACTCAAATTTAATTTAATCAGGTGAGGCAAAATAAATTTACCAATTTGCAGTATTCGAGCAAATCAACAAACTGAAACGCTGCAGGCACAGTACCTGATTTTGCAGCAGCAAAAAGATGAGATTGCTGCTAAGCTGAGTGTGGCGGAGGATCGTGATTCTAAAAATCAGGCGGCCCTAATAAATTTACAGTGTGCGCTAGAACAGTTTCAAAAAGACAAAAGTAAAGACATTGAAACAGCAACGCTTCGACTCAAAAACGAGTTGCAAAATGAGCGGCAGAAAGTGAAGCAGCTCGAAAGTGATATACAAACCTACCAGCAGCAGTTGAGTGAGGCAAAAACGGGTTTATTGGCGGCATCACGAATATCAGATCAACTTGAGATTAGCCAGATTACGATCACAACCCTCAAAAATGAATGTAAGTGAGCATGATAGTTGATTTTTGTAATTTATTTCCGAATTTCTTTTATTTTTCTGCAAGCACGTTTTTTGAATCACTTATACGTGAAGTTATTTGCATTTGGAATAATTTTAATTTAAAAACTATAAAACTGTGTTAAGTAAAATTTATAAATTGGAATGATTTTCAATTGTATATAGGACGAAGTTACCATGTTAAGGAAACATTTGCTTGAAACTTGAAAGGTAGTAATCATAAATCTGATAACTTTGGTTTAAAAATAAAGTTCGAGTCAATTGCAATAGCCTTAACGAGGTCAGCTTCGTTAATTAGTTTAATCTTAATTTGATCGTAGCGTGGTAACAGTTCATAAAGAATGTTAAGATCGACCATTAATAAAATCCTTCAGAATGACTGACGTCTAATAAAAACGGTTTAGAAACCGGTTAAAATCGAATATTGCATTCGACATATAGTCACGTCGAAAAGCAACAGATTTAAAGCTTTTGTGGGCGACACACAGTTCGTATGATTTGTAATTATCCAAGTTATTGCAATCGAAAAGCAAACCAAAGTCTGGTCTTTTAGTCAAAATATACAAAATTCAAATGTTTTTGTAAGAGTTGTTCAGCCCAACTACTTGCCTGAAAAGGCTTTGAAGTTAAACTCTTTTCTGACTGAAAACCCTTCTTGCCATAGCCATAAAGCAGATCTAGCGGAGCTGGCTAGGATTCATTGGATTGATCCGAACTAATCCGTAGTAAAAACTGGTAAGCGAAAGCTGGTAGCGCCAGGGAATAAAAACCAAGCTACAAATATAATTTTTAACCACTTTTATCGTAACCTTAAATATCAATTGTGTTCTGTTCGATTTAAAATGTTAATAGAGGAAATGTGAGTAACGAATATTAGAGAGAAGGTTTACAGAATATTAATGAATTCGTAATTAATATTTTTTTTTTTAAATAGAGACTTTATCTTGCTGATGATCATACATTTTGGAAAAATTTTCAGCTCAGATTAGTTTAAAGATTAGGCTATTTCCTCATCATCCCATGATTATTTCTTGCTATTTACTTGGCAAGCGTATTTAGTATGGTAAGGCTGCCTTAAGTGGGAGAAGTTGTCGAGAGTTGTTTCAAATGTTTAAGAACGGTTAATTTGATGTCGAAGACAAAGAACGTAGCAGGAGGCCGAAAGTATACGAAAACGCGGAATTGGAAGCATTATTGGATGAAGATTCGTGTCAAACGCAATAAGAACTTGCATTTATGTTATGAGTGATTCAGCGACCACCTGGCCATACTTTAACATCGACAACCAAGCCGAATATTCATGGAAAAAATTAATATTGTGTATTTGGGGGAATCAGCTTGTCGTCGTGTATTATGATGAGTTACTCAATTCGAACGAAACCATTACTGGGGCTCTCTACCGAACACAATTGATGAGATTGAGCTGACCACTCAATGAAAAACGCGTCAAAACCAACTTGAAAACACTCAATTGGAAAGTTTTACCCCACCCGCCGTATTCACCGGACATTGCCCGTCTGATTACCACTTGTCTCGATCGATGGCGCATGGTCTATCTGAGGAACACTTCACATCATATGAAGATACCAAAAATTGGGTTGATTCATGGATAGGCTCAAAAGATGAAGCGTGTTTCCGACGTGGTATTCGTATGCTGCCAGAAAGATAGGAAAAAATAGTGGCTAGCGATGGACAATACTTTGAATAAAACATAATCTATCGTCCTTTCACGATAAATGCCCAATTTTAATGAGACTTATTTGTATGTCCAATATTATTTTGTAGATCGAAATGTGTTACTACCTATGAACAATGAATTTGTGATACAGAAATTGACGAGTTCATTGGTTTCCCAAGTGGTATTACCGGATAATTTAATTTTATTTAATTAATTTCCATTAAATTTCACACGTAATATTATTTTTGGTTAGGAATTAAAATTACTCGTACTTAGGCTGTTGTGTGCCAAACTTAAGGGAAATCGTTTACTACGGGAAAAACCGAGTTGATGACAGATTTTTGCGATCAGTTTGCCATAGAGTTTTTGAAAAATAATGGAATTTATCGCAAAATTGACTTAAAATTGACTTTTGCCTTAAGTTCGGCACACAGCCGTAATTGACGATTGAAGAAATACGGATATCCAGAGGTTGTACGAATCAAAAATGCGATTTTTGGATAATAAATTATGAATTTGTGAATATCTGGTGGTGTCTTGCTTAAAACTCGGGGAATGTTGATTTTTAGATGTTGCTCCAAAGTTTCGAGATTGACAAAAAAAAAAACTCTTAGCCTAACTGGCGGCCAGATTACATAAAAATACCGTTTTTAAATAAGACATCTAATATTTCACTCCAGGAGCGGCAAATTTCACCGTCTAGTTGAAACCACATGCTATCCTTCAATATCGGTCACTCCACCATTGTTTTTTACTGTCGTGCTTTCGAAATTTCCATAAATAAAGCTCAGTACGCCGCCTGATCGCAATGTGGTCAATACAGCCATTTTGGACATGTAATGATGACTTGTCAATGTAGTTCATTCTTTTCGAATTTATTCCAAGCGGCAATTTTGGTTATTAACATGTTCAGAAAGGTGGAAATGTGCCGCATCAAAATCTTCAACAATTACAATTCAAAAATTTAACAATTTTAACGCATTGAACAATGTTTAATCGATTCGTTTCTTAAATGTGTTATAGAAAATGCGGTCTTTGTCAGTTGCTTGAAATACAGTGCTGGAAACTCAAATTGGATCATCGTTTATTTTGTTATTAAAAAGTGCTTCATTTCGACGCGTAGATTCAAGTTCTTAAATAAAACACAAAAAAATAATTTTAATGACCACGAATGTGACTTTATTTGAAAGATAATTTTATGTCGTTAATAGAATTTCTGTCATTTCAGTAAATTAATTGTATCGCGCGCTGTATGTGGCCCGTCTTGTGGGAACCATATGCCTCTGACGTAAATACCATCCTACTGAGGCACACACAATTTAATAATCATGTCTCTATACCGGTATCCGTAGACTGTAACGTTTTCATTCAGCATAATTTTTGTAAACCTATGGTCTGATAATTCCTTCGGGGCTCATAAAGCACACCAAATGCGACAATTCTGCTTGTTGGCATAGCCATTCGCTGACAATATTGGCTTAGTCCAGTTCACTGAATTGGCGGTGCGAATGATAGCCATATGGTTTTAATTCCTGCACAAGTTGAACCTTGTAAGCATGTAAATGAAGATTATATTCTCCATAAAGATTTTAGATTATCCTCAATACTACGCATTACTGCTGCTACCGCCTTTCGGTGCGCGCTATTTGAGGTCTTACGAGATGCATATTATCATAGAGTAAACGTGGTGCGAAAGCGATCCAAAGTTAATCGAATCAGCTGCTCTGATGGACGATTATGTCAACCATAAAATGGCTGTAGCGCGCGATGATTTTCACGAACTGAACCATTATTTTCAAAGCAAATTTGAACAATTTGCAAACGTTACTTTGGCGTGTAAGCTATCAAATCGGCTGTCCCTGAAAAAGAGTTGCCAACTTAAATTTCTATACCTCGAAATGGAACACCCTTTATAAGTCATAAGTAAATTTAATTTTAATGATAAAATTTATGTATGAGTACTGTCGTCTTGCGATCTCCATTGCGATCGTTCACTACGGATCTTTCATTTGTTTTTTCGCGTGTCATTTCAAAGACGTTTTTTGTAGGATTAGCGATACTCGTCGCTTAGCGTGCTACGCGTTCAAGCAAAGCAGTAGCTTGATAAGTGTTATCCGGAATCTGCACCAAGAAAATCAACCACCATTGACTGGTATGCTGAATTTAAATGTGGCCGAACAAACACCGATGATGCACCACGCTCTGGATGCCTAAATGATGCTGTGACTCATGAAAACATAAAAAAATCCACGAAATTGTTTTGAAAGACCGTAAAGTGAAGTTGCGTGAGGTAGCTGACATTGTAAGATATCAATGGGACGTGTTGGTCATATTTTGTACGAACATTTGTCCATGAAAAATTGCTCTTTCACCAAGAAAATGCACCATGGCATAAGTCGGACGCAACAATGGCACAATTGCAAGAATTGCACATTGGATTATTAATTGTTTGCATACCTAATAAAAAGCTCCAGGGAAAGAGATTTGGCTCCAAAGAAGAAGTGATTGCCGAAAATGAAGCTTATTTTGAAGACAAAGATAAATCGTTCTACAAAAAAGGCATCGAAATGTTAGAGAGGCGTTGGCCTGATTGTATCGCTCTAGAAGGAAATGATGTTGATGAATGAAATGTATTTTTCCCAAAAACATTGTGTGTTCTTTGTTAGAACGGGAACTTTTCAGGCGATGTATTAAGTTATTACACACGGTCGTTATGTCGATTTCTGAATTTTAATTTTCCTTTTCGTTTGTAGGATTAAAATTATTTTGTAATAATTTTAACACACATAATGGACGTAAATTCAAAACTGCATCGGTTTGAGTTGCTATGGTGCTGAGCTCTGAGATTTGAAACAACTTCAATATGAACGGCTTTGGTTACCATGCAAACGCCGTATATCTTCCTCAGTTGCAATGGTCCTGCGTGGTCGACACGAATTTTTAAAAAAGGAATCTCGTAACGGACGCGATCGATCTGTAGATTTCCCATCAACTGGTAGTTTAATTTCGTATTAAATCTCTGGCATCGCTAATCTATTGCATCACTTAATCACGTCCTTCACAAGACGTCTGCAATTCAATATGTGATATCGTTGTCATATGATACTGGCTAGCAATGAAGCTTCGGCATGCTGGTATCTTCCGTGTAAATCTCGTATCATTAATTTGATGAAACCGCAGTTCGGTAATATTATAGGATGCACGGTATCATAGTTGGTAGTTCGCAACTGCGTCTTCGATGCGACCTCCTACCTTCAATAAATTTTGGTTGCCGATCAAAGATGGTATCGACGTAAACATTTTTGTTTAACTTCCTTTCAGTTCATTTATTGTCAGCAGGATTCACTCAGGCTTTTCGAGTCAGATATTGATTTTAATTTCTTTAAATATTTGTAGACCCGAGCTAGTACTCGTATAATTTTGTGGCTAGAGGATATATAGTCGACCAGAATTTGAGGTATAATGTTGTTATTAGTTGGTATTGTAGTCAGCACTGACGTCTTAGCTTTCCTTTCTTCTTTTATCAGTTCGAACTCATCTTGCTTTAAATCTTGCTTTGGCCAGTGTTCTATCCCGCGCGATGCTCAGTCGACTGGGTTGTTCTGAGAATCAACGTGATTCCACGGTTCTCAATGTTTTAGTTACTATGTCCGCTGTTCGATTTGCTATAAAGGTTTCCTATCTTCTTGGTGGTGCAGATAACCATCCAGTTGGTGGAATAGAAATTTGATTTATCGGTGCCACTTTAGTTTTAGATGTCACTAGTCTAACCCTTACACTAATGAGTCGCAAAAACCGTGTTGCTCAAATTGGCCCTCTCTCGTTCCTTACACTTCCGCCACTTCTTTGTTTCAACTATTGGTAATGGATCATCCCAGTTCAGGTTTAATAACCACAAGCTTTGAAACATGGTCTTAATGGTCACGACAATTGGAGCCAGCCAATCTATTGGATTAAAAATTTGTGCCGATTAGGAGAGTACTTCTCGCTTCGTTCCGACAGATCGGAATGATCTCTTTATCTTCTGGTGGGATTTTTTCTAATAAAGAGGTGAAGTTTGACGACCATTTACGCAAATGAAATTCATAGGACTTGAGGTAGGTCTACGTAAAAGTCGTACAATAATTTCTTTACGATCATCGGCTTCTTGGTTATTAAACTGTTTTCAATCTCTTGTAAACACTGTGTTACAAGATATGGTGCTGATGTTGTTCCATAGATAACCGTTGTAAGTCGGTAATGTGTTTGTGGCTGATTTGGATCACACCGCCATGGTATCCTGTGAATGTCTATTGCCCCGAGTGTAATACTATTTGTCGAAACATTTTTTCGTCATCTGCTGTGAATGCGAATTCATATATGCGGAATCACATGAAAATAGATGTAAGTGGCTCGTATTCAGTAGGGCTGACCCTCAACAAATAGTTAAGTGAAGTTCCATCTGATGACTTGAATGATGTGTCAAAAACTTAATTTTGTTTTCTGGCATACTGAGGTAAAAAATTAGTGTTAATTTTTTTGAAAGCAAAATTAATTCGGGAATAATTTTCCCTGCCAATTTAGGTATGGAAAAATTATTCCCAATTTATAAATATTTACATCAAACTTTATTCCTCAGTAGACCGGGAACAAATATTTGAACAGAAATAAAATATAAATTCTTTCCCCAGTTCCCTATTCCCGCGGAATTACCAGAATAGTGCCACATAAAATATAAGACAGTTACATTGTTATTGGAATTTTGTCCGGATATATTTTAGATAGGATATTTCTGTTTTAGTGCAAAAGTTCCAGATGAGTTTTTTAGCAATTTATTTTGTAACTGATCAGTTTCAGATTAACAGATTCCATTGAATCGTAGGCAGTGTTGTGCAATTACGCGTAAAAATAATTGTTTACATTTTTTACGTAAATAATCTAAAAAATTATTAATTACGGTAAGAAATTGTAATTAATGTAAAAAATGTAATTAATTGGCGGCATCTACCTGAAATAATTAAATTAGTAAAAAATTTAAAATGCATTATTTTTTATTCGATAATACAACCATTACATGCAACTACATCTATTGAAATTTTTTAAATGAATATATTACAGATTATTTTGTAAGCCTGACATCTGCTAATTAATGGCGCTACTACAATAATTTAAGTTCGTGTTGTAATGGTTAAAATCCATTTCTAGCATTTCTGATAACTTTCGTCACTATTGGAATATCGATTTCGAAATTCATTAATTCAGACTCCGTTAAGCTCGATACATTTAGTCCAGCGTTTTTCCAATTTTTCGTTCTTCCAAATCATAGGTTTTCTCAAGGCCCTCAAAATAGGAGTAAGTGTCAACGATGACCCCTTCGTTAGACCCAAATATCTTACTGCCCAACCATTTCTTCAGGTTTGGAAACAAAAAATAATCGCAGGGGGTTAAATCTGGAGAATCTGCTGGATGAAGTAGAGTTCGTGTTTTGGTATTCCATTGTAAATAGGCAATACTTAATGCATATATGCATTTTTCAATCCGCATTCGATTGGCCCCCGCGGATTTTATAATCGTCGTGAATAATATAGTATGCACCGTATATAATTTGCACTCTAAATTATTGTTGTAGCGCCATTAATTAGCAGATGTCAGGCTTACAAAATAATCTGTAATATTTATATTCATTTAAGAAATTTCAATAGATGTAGTTGCATGTAATGGTTGTATTATCGAATAGAAAATAATGCATTTTACATTTTTAACTAATTTAATTATTAATTAGTTACATTTTTTACATTAATTACATTACATGACGTAAAAAATTTCGCGTAATTAATTCAATTATTTACGTGTAATAGCGTAAATAATGTAACGTAATTAACCTGCACAACACTGATCCTAGACAATGCTACCGGCTAAAGTATTTTGCCTTACCGGGGAACTTGTCATCCCATCCTCATGTAGTTTTTCTAAATGTTCTTAAATCTTCCTATTCAGATGAGTACGTACATTAGCAAATGTTTCTTAACATGGTTCATGAAATTATTGTAGGTAGGTATACATGTGAACAGAGGGCTGTTAAAACATCGTTGATTATAAATTTTTTTAACACAGTTTTAACTAACCCATATCATTTACATTTTGGAATAAGCTCATATTTTCTCTCACGGTGTTGGGGGGTGAAATGAGTTTTTTTTTATATAATTTATTAAAAATTATTTATTTAATTTAGGGATACAAAACATAAAATTTAAAATTTATAAAATTCACCACACACATACAATTGAAAGGCAAATATCAGCTGGTAATTCTGGGCTTAAAATTTTATGGCTTCCCGGAATTTCAACTGGTATAAGCTTTTTGGTTGTTTTAAAAAATTCGAGAACTCATCATTACTTATTTATATATAACAAAAACGCTAAAAGTATTTAACAATATTATTATTAAATATAAATTACATAATTAATTAAATTTATGTTTTGGACGAAATTGGAATGAATGAATGTTGGATGCGGTATTTTAATAAGTACATAATCACGCGCACAGCACATTTAATAATTATTAATTATTATTTATGTTTATGTAAAATAGATTTTGGTTTTATGTGTGCACTTTTTTATTTATTTAATTTAATGTGTTTATAAATAATTGATTAAAATTTTATAATGTATTATTACGTGAGTTTACGCTAAATTTTTGCTGTAGCCTTGTGTTTTATAGTTTATATACAATAAAAATTATAGATTTGATGGGAAAAGTTTTATATGTGCCATTTTGTTGATCGTTCCACTATTTAACAAAAGGTTTCTAATTATAATTATATTCCGCGAAAATGCATGATGAAGAAAACAATAAGTTTTTTTTAATATTTATTTTCTTATTGTAATAATGTGTCATGATTGTTTAACGAGTTGCATGTACATACACATAATATATAAAATATGGTACGCGGTCATAAGTAAATATACATAATTATGAAACTGTGATTTACAATTATGTATTGTGTACAAAGTCGCGAACAAAAATTATGTGATGGTCAACTCACGGGTGATTGATCTTATTTACAGCTTCACACTAAAAAAATCGTTTCCAAACTATACTCTAAAATTGTCCATCGTTTTCGAACCATCCGATCCATTGAAATTTGCAAATTGTAAAATTCTATTCGAAAGATTAATTTATTGACTTCTATGAAGAGCATATCGCTCCGCGCTTTATCGCCATCCGTGCAATAAAACGATAACTAAACACTTTTTCAGGGAAACAGTTTTTCTCTCACAATTTTAGTGTAAGCTCATAGTAAAATTTAATTTTAAACCTTAATAATTTCTGGAGAGGGATTCGTGAGAAAATAACCGAATGGACACATTCGTAGAGGCTATTGCCCATTTTCTAAAAATCTAATAACGCGATAGATTTATTAACGATTAATTATTTTGTAACTTGCATGTAAATGAAGTGATCCCAGCATTCTATCTCAGAAAATATTTTTTTTAATCTGGCAACACTAACATATCAATAACTAATTTGCTCTTGCGTGACGTTATCCCAACCCAGATTCATTTCGCTCAAACATATTATACACTCCGCGAAATTCAATTAAAGCCATTTTCTAATAAGTGACATTATACTTGGCATTTTCTAAAATTTTGATAAAAACGAGAGAGAGAAAAAAATCAGATCACGAGACCCCAGACTGTGGGTATATGAATAACTGTGAGGCCCAACTGTTGTGCACAGAGCAGGGATGATATTGGCAAGAAATCAAAAGTACTCAAAAATTTTGAGAAACAAAGTACTGAATCCAGTTTGAAAGTACACTGGACTCACATCAAAATAGGATTTTGCAGGACCTTACATAGCAGAGATAGGCATACAGCGAGTTAAATCAATATTAATAACCTTGACCATGTTCATGTCAACCAATTCTTGCAAATGTAAACCACGAACAACCAACAACTTCCTTTGAAATGAAATATTTAACATCCCACCATTTTTTGCTTGGCAAGCAGTGGGATGTTAACTGTTGACTGTCTCTGGTGCTGTTTTTGAAAAAAGTTCAGGAAAAACAGGAATGAGGAATTCAATCATTTAATTAAATGCGTTTGTTGTTGTAGACAGAGTGCATTGTTCATTAAACCTTTTATTGCTTCACGTTACAGATCCTACCGTCATTTCAGCAATTATAATTCCCAATCCTTCAACTTGGGACTGGAAATAGCGACGTTAAATAAGTCGAAAGAATTTATTGGATCTCCTGCAATACTCTCTACATATAGCTCAAACTCCCATTGTGGAGTGCTTATTTTAATGACTAATCATAAATCAGCTATCGCAATGGAATATAACCTCTTCTAAGACCTTAATCCACAAATCACCATCGTTGTTAAAAGCGAAGCACAAATATTGATTTTCTGCATTCATAATTAGGTATATGACCTAGAGCTGGTAATTCTCGTCTCATAAAATTATTTTTATCTTTGAATTTTCCGAAAAATAACGATACAAAAGTTTTCGGGATTTCAGTTTGTTTAGGGATTACTGAGTGAACATTTTATGATCTTTTTATGTCAGAAAATAAAATTTTGGCTAGAGCAGATCTTTAAGAATGCAAACCTCCGCGCCCCGACAACAACAATTTTAATCGAAAGTAACAAATTTAGTGATCGTTCAGACCAATGTCAGGAGAGCCAAATTTGAATGTCAATATCTCTCTCTAAGTATACGCTGTCCTATTTCCAAAATTAAACATTTAATTTTTTATGGACGAAATGGGAATTAAACTAATCGAGACCATTTATAAGAACTTCTTTAATAACCTTTCATTACCTCTAACGTGGTTTTATATAGGCGTTACAAGTATTTAATTAATCGAGAAGAAAATTTGCCGCACATTAATAAATTTGAATTTTAAATTTATTATCTGGATTTTGGACCTATCATTTAAACCAATAAAAGACTAAAGCTTTGTTATGGCAGGGAGTTCCATTGCATTTTCGCACAATTTTACAGTTCGCCCAAAATATTAAACTACGTTAGTAACTTTAATCACAAAACTGATAAAATATCTTAGTCATAGGAGTCAGAGTTGTTATACATCCTGATCTCTAGATGGTATTCAGTGGATTTGCGTTATTGTTATTATTTTATTGTACAAAAGTTGTCTCGAATCGAATTACAAGTGACATTTCCAGAATTTTCTCAAAAGTACTAAAAATCACTCGGACGTATCGAAGTACCTTTCATAAAGCAAAAGTATCGACAATATAATCCCTGGTACAGAGGATATTCTGAATAGACGGGAGATAAAATGGGCTATTAAACGTTTTAAGCCCTTTAAGTCAGCTGGTCCGGATGGGATTGTACCAGGAAAAATTCAGAAGAACTCGGAGGTGTTGTTCCCCTGGCTAGAGATTATCTTCAAAGGGTGTCTGATGCTGGGGTACGTCCCGAAGAAATGGAGGGAGGCTAGGGTGATCTTCATTCCGAAAGCGGGTAGAAGCTTGCACAGCAACTCTAAGGACTTAAGTCCAATATCTCTGTCATTCTTTCTACTGGAAAATCATTGAAAGGCTGCTGAATGTCCATATTCGTTCGAGAATTGTACCCAGAGGCTGCAAGCACCGTAGACACGGCATGACATGCCTTGATTCGGGAAATTGACAAGTCACTCGTTGGTGGCGTTTCTCGATATCGAGGCCGCTTTTAACAACATGAAGGTGGAGGCAATTAGGGAAGGATTGTTGCCACTTAAAATTTAATACTCAGTGACCAGGCTAATTCCAAAGGAGGGGAAAGAGGTGTCCACTCTCCCGTTCTTTGGAATGTAATGATCAATAGACTACTATTGGAACTTGAGGGGGAGGAATAAGTGTGGTTGCTTATGCCGATGACGTAACGATAGTTGTCTCGGCAAAGCACCTGAGTACAATCAGGGATGTGATGCAGAATGCGTTATGAATCACTGCGGGTTGGGGCAGCAGATGTGGATTGGGGATCAACCCATCTAAAACAGAGTTGGTCCTTTTCACTAAGAGGTATAAAATTCCGGTAATGGTTCCACCAATTTTGAATGGTACCATACTGGCTTTGTACAGTAAGTTCAGTTGGAAACCAAATACGATAGAAAAAGTGAAGAAGGCATCTGTTGCACTCTACTCTTGCAAAAATGTCATCTGAAGGAAATGGGGTCTGAAACCGGAGCTGGTGCACTGGCTTTACACAGTAGTAGTAAGGCCCGTACTGTTGTATGGTGTGAGTGTATGGTAGCCTGCTATGGAGAAATTATCATACAGGCACATGTTGAGGAAGGTGCAGAATGCAGCCTGTTTACTTATTAGTGGGGCGTTGAAAACGACACCCACTAGTGTCTAGAGGTCACGCTGTTACTTCTCCCGTTGGATATTATCGGTAAGCAAATGGCGGTCAATACGGTCGCCCGGCTATCAGTGGTTTCGGGGTGGAATTTTCTGCAAAAAGAGCACTCAACTATATTCAAATCTGTGAGGCATGACCCGGTGAATTTGGGTTATGTAACACCCCTGCTGTGCATTTGCAAGCGTGATAAGTTGGTTCTCTCCTCTAGGGAGGATTGGAAGAGTGGTCTCATCGTGGAGACCGGGACAGTTAAATTCTTCACCAACGGCTCCAAGCTCGATGGTAGAGTTGGAGCTGGTGTATTCTGTGCGATTGAAGAATGTAGTGTAATATCGTTGACTGATATCACTATTTATGTGGACAGTTGGGTGACCATTCTTTCACTGAATTAGTTTCCCCAGACTTGGTCTGGGTTCCGGGCCATTCTGATGTTGAGGGAAATTGTAGGGCAGACAAATTAGCAAGGTACAGTACGACCCTCTATCTGGAACCTGGGAGAGAATGTGTAGAAAGGCCTATGTCTGTGCTGAAAGCACTAAGCCATAGAAGAGCAGTTGTGTTGGCAAATGCTAGGTGGCTCGCCAGTCCGTATGGTAGGGTAGCGAAGCAAGTACTGAGTACTGGTCTGAGCTGAATTTGAAGCGCTCCAAGATCTTAATCACACTAAGGAAGCGTGATTTAGGTAGAATTGTAAGAGTACTTAACGGACACTGCCTTTTCGGAGATCATGCGAGAAGGCTGGGTCTGGATGCAAATGACTTCTGCAGAGCTGGAAGGACGAGGAGGAGGAGGAGACGTTTGTTCACTTCCTATGTTCATGCCCTGCGCTAGCTGGCAGAAGACATGATCACTTGGGCAAATACACTATGGATAGCCTCTCTGATATCGAAAGCTATAATGTGCGAGATCTTTTACGCTACGTGAAGAGTACTAGATGGTTTTAAAGAGACTTTAATGATGTCTTATCCTGTGGCATCACAATGGGTCAAAATTGGCCTAAGTGTGCGATAACAACCACTAAACCTAACCTCACCTCGGCAGATTACGAACGGTTATCAACTATTTTAAGAATGAAAACGAGAATTATGGAAAAAAAATCGAAAAAATAAAATAATCAGAAGCTTTCGCCGCGCCAGACATCACAAATCCTAAGAATTGCGATAAATAATTGTTTCGGAACTAGATCTGCCAGTTGGTACCCGACTCATACAATAAATTTTGCATCAGAGCTACCGTACACAGCTCATGTCTAAATAAAAGTGACATGGGCTTATAAAATTTTATTGAACTAGGCCATTTATTAATCGATTAAGATGAGATTGGGTACGTCGGATGGAAACGGGATTCTTAAATAAATTTTGTATGAAGTTCTGGAACTTGCACATCTGGAAACTCGGCCATTTCTTAACCGATTATGATGAGATTGGCTATGTTTAATGGAAATGAGACTCTAAAATGATTTTCAGAAGAAGTTCTGGAATATGACCAGCTGGGTCGGAACTCTGCCATTTCTTATCCGATTTTCATGGGATTGGGTATATTGAATGGAAATGGGATTCTAAAATGATTTTTGTAAGAAGTTCTGGAATACAGTCACCTGGGACGGAACTCGGTTATTTCTTAATCTGCTATATGATGGGATGTCACGGGGTGTGAGCATCTAAAACTATTAACCAAAATTAATGGCTGGTCGTATCAGCGCCTTATAAATTTACAAAATAATTTTAAGCGATGTTTGGCGAAAGATGTCTTCATAAACTGCATTTGTTCAGTTACTCCCGATCCATGACATTTGGAAAAACCTCTGCCTTTTACCTCATTGCAGTAACCATATATTTGGTTTTTGCTTCCTTGATCTGAAGCCCAAATATGTTGAGCTGATAATTCTGATGGAAGGAGAACTATACATATATTCTTAATGTAAGCTAATAGCTTACTCTATTTATGATATAAACAACTGCGCTGAGCTATGTTTAGATGTGGGTTAAACGAAATAACGTGGTACATTGAGAAGTGTTGAAAATTAATTTCGCCATATTTTGAGGACGGTATCCATCGGTGGTTCTCTAGAGTCGTTGCGAATTACGCTCTACGTGGGTGGCAGCCTAAGGCTATTTTACGATACAATGATATCAATTTCTAATGTTCACCTTTTCGATGTTAAGCGCTTGTGGCTTGCACTATTTATAATTTTTCCGCCTGTACAATAGGTTATTGTGTGATTGTAGTGGATTCAATTCTAAAAGAGACACCGAAGCATCTGTTACTTGATGATGAAACGTTTATTGTAGGAAGGAAGATGGAAGAGATTGTAGATGGAAGGAATATTTCGCATTTATTTGACTCGCTGTTTTGTATTGATATCCATAATAATAGTGAAATGTCATGCATTTATGGATGCGTTTTTATAGGAAATATGTGCGGAAATTGTAGAACATGGCTAGCTCAATGGTTTATGTCTCTTTGTTTTTTAAAAACAGAACTGATGGTGCCGAGATATACCCCGTGAACGCCTCTGATCTGAATAAATCACAAGATTTCATTCCAAGATCAACAGTTGATTGCTGCAATCACGGATAGAGAACTAAGAACAAACGCGGCTGTTGTTCTCTCAGTATAACAAATCTTCATTCAAAATCTACCAAATCGGACTAACGATGCGATCCCTATTCGATCTGTTGCTTTACCAGGCGAAGAGGTCCCAGTCCACAGTAGATAGAGAAGACGCAGCTATACTAACAGCTAGATTAAAAAATGGAAAAATACTCAGTCATGAAGGAATCTCCGCAGAATTATTAAAACACGGAGGGACTATTCTTGCATATTATCTTTATGATCTCATTTTGATGTTCTAGAACCAGGAGGAGCTACTCGAAGAACAGAAGACTGCACCCATTTGTCCCATATATAAGCAAAGTGACCGCCTCAAGTGTGAAAACTACATTGTGTGAATTCCACAGAAGCTTGTCCCTATGTAAGCTAACAAAATCTGGCTCAATGTGTAGAATCGTAGTGGAAGGGGCAGTATCTGACCTCGTCGATATCGTGCTTCTTGGCCGGAGACCAAATAATATCAAAGACAGTTTAATACGGCTTGATTGTGCTTTCGATAAATCTCGGAGTAAATGACCACAACTTTGATAACGTGGAAGATTTTGAAGATCTCGGGTCAATTATAACGTCAACGAACGACATCCAGACAAATATAAAAGTCCGGATATTTGATCTATGTGTCGATCAAAATACCTTTTGTAGTTGTGTAAACCCGCACTTTTCAAAGCGCTAACAAGACCTGTGGTAAGTTTCGAATGTGAGTGTTGAACTTTTACCACCAATGATTGTAGATTACTCTACTTTTAGCAGAAAGATCATTCGTTTTCTTTATGGTCCAATTCAGTTCGCGAATAACACCGAACAACAACGACACCGATTTAAAATAAAATGAAATTAATCGTCTTAGAGACTGCTAAATCGAAGCGAGTTAGATGGTTGGGCCACGTTGAAAGATCTCCATCAGAACGAATGATACGAAAAGCGTTCCATCAACAACCAGACGACATACGCCGTAGGAGAAGACCTAGAATGTGCAAATGAACATATAAACACATAAACATATTAATAGTCTACGCGGATCGTTTAATTCATGGATTATCAAAAAACGTGGATTTATTTTGTGCCCCTTTATTGTCTACAATAAATTTACTGTCGAGGAGGCTTATTATAGTAATGTTTGGGATCGCGAGAGAAGACGTAGTTTAGATTTTCAAATAAGTTACAAAATATAAGACATGAATTAGACCACTTTATCATTACGTTAGTATAGTTATTCGACATTGCTGTTACTTAAGTCGAATGCAGTTAAATTGAAATTAAATAATATGCTAACCTATAGTCTAAACTGACCTTCTCTAACTATATTTTGGAATTAAACCACAACCCAGAAAGCCAAAATGAAATTTAGTTTTCTTGTGGTAAATGAGTGCGTTTTATGCCAAATGTTGACATTGAAGGTGAGCTGTGCATGGGAAAAAATCACTGTTCCAGTGTTTTATTAGTCGAAATAGGCTCCCTGCTCCATTCTCTAAGTACTGTAATATGCGCCACTTTCATTCGATGAGTACTTGAAATTTTAGCACTAACTGACTTGATGTTTGGTGGAGTGAAACGTACATATATACATAATTTGATATACCTTGCATGTTGTCTGACGATTGATTTTAAGTTAGCAAAAAATTGCATTCGTCACCAAAATTTGCAATCATTATATTCGCCCATAAATCGCCAGTGATCGTGACCTACATAAATATAAAATACATGCATTTTAATCTGACCGGAAATCATGACGTGTATCTAACTCTTCGCGTTTATGATCAACAAACGATAACTAAAAAACGTGGTTAGTTTAACTGCGATTACAAAAAATATTATGCATGGATATGATTTTAATTAAAATTATCATAATTTTAATTATAAAATTTAAATCAATGAGTGTTCTTCATATTTCTAATACACATAATAAATTATTTTATTGTCGTGCATCTCGCATAACTTTATTAATTTGCTAATCATAGTTTATTTTTATGCAAAGCATTGTTAAATGTTGCAATAATTTTGTTTTATTTTGTGTTTTTCCATTCAATTCATGTTTTTATGATTTACGCTGTTAATTATTATATTTTAATACATGATTTATTTTTATTTGATTTTCAGTTTGTGTTATGTTTTTTTTTAAATATATATTGTTTATGATATTTTTGAACACCTCATAATTATATTATGTTATGGTATGTTGCGTGCTCTAGGGAAATCTCAAATTGTAATTGTGGGCTGTTTTTATACTAAATAGTTGTGATCCCACATTACAGATTGGGATTACCCGATTGAACGTTGTAATCGTCAAGTTTTTATATTTATTTATATTTATATTATTGATTGTGATTTTGCTTAATGTTTTTTTAAATAATTTTTTATTTTTAGTGTTATATGATTTTATATATTTTATATATGATATATGAGTATTCTACGGTGAGTAATGTACTGTAATGCTTGAGAAATTTAGAAATTCGGTATTTCATAATACAAGGACCTTATTTAACTCTTCTATTTCATGATGTATGCTCTCTGGGTCTACCTGCTATAGATTATTGCGTATCAAGATTTTGGTTATTATGACGTTCTCTAACATTTACTCTGAACCGCAAAATTAATGCACACTCAAGAGCCAAAATTTACCTAAAGCTCAAACCCATATTTCTTCTCGTTATTTAATCCCAGTTGAATGTTGTTTTGGGTAGTAAAGGTAGTAAGTAAAACGAGTGACCATAGAGAAATAAATATATAAGAGATCTCAAGTTGTGTAAATTTTGTATGCCAATTTCTCTATCGAGGTTAGGCTTAGTAACATTCTTGCGAGGGTAATCTACTTTTCCAATAATAAAATAGATTAACTTTGCAAAATAAATTTTTGTATACCACATGAGCCCTCCTATATATATTGACCTCCATGTGGGTGGCCATAACTTCAATTATTTTTTTTGAAAATAACTTTTTTATTATTTCTTTTTTAATTACAATCTAGTCGAATATTAATAAGCAATTTTATTCTAACTTAAATTAATACATTTTACTTAGCTTTGATATTTATTATTTGTTCGCGCTTTTGTTGTGCACTAGATAGATATTTACTTTAGCTGATTTTACCCAAACTCAAAAGGTTCTCTTTTCGGCCTTCTAACTAAAACCATATTATCCAGTAGCTGTGAAGTAGCCGTTGTTCATGACTTCTAGCAAATTTCATAATTTCGATTTTGATGAGTCTTTGTGGATGTCGCTATTTCCGACAAACGATGGTGTGTTGACAACGTTGATTAATATCCATGTTACTTTGCTTGGTACATCTCCACAGTTTATCAAAGTTCAGACAGGCTTCAATACTTACTTATAAAGCAGAAGCTTATTAGGGATTGATAGTAGATGAGAGTTTCTTCCCAGTAACCAATACGTTTTGTTGTATTTTAATACCAACTCGTCTCGTTTCTTCTTTACATGAGCTTTCCAGCGAAGCTTAGTATTTCTTGATTATTTAAATACGAGTATTCTGGTTTGTGTACTAATCTCTTGTTTGCAAAATCGACATGTACAGATTTGGTTTCATTTAATTTTATGCGCCATTTTTTTGTCAGTTGTGTACATGCTCTATGGCGGTTTGTAATTTCTCTGTTGTATCTGAGTTGTTATCACCTACTGCCATGATGGCTGTGTCATCGGCGAAAGTGGCTATCGTGTTGTTTTGTAGAATTGGAACATCTCGAATGTATAGTAAATACAGAAGTGGCCCAAGTACACTTCCTTGTGAAACTCCCGCTCTTATTTCCTTAAGCTCAGAATATTAATCTTCTTGCTTAAGCCTAAAATATCTTTCCGTTATATACGATACCAGTATTATGCTGTTCTGTTTAGGTAGGATTAATTTAAGTTTGTAGGTTAAACCTTGTCAAAGGGCTGAGCACATCAAGGAATACTGCGGAACAAACTTTTTTCTCTTCTAAAGTCTTCTCAATGATATTGGTGCCAAACCAAATTGGTGATTCGGAATTAGGTTATTTTGTTCAATTATTAGTTTGAGTCTTTTTAATAGTAACTTTTCAAAGAGTTTAGACATTATTGGCAGCAACGATATAGGTCTGTATGTTGTTATTAGATGTGGCGGGTTTTCTGGTTTGGGAATCATGATAACGTCAGCCACTTTCCAAAGTTTTGGCACATATTTTAACCTGGATGCAGCGTTTATGATATTAGTTAACTTTACCATATCTTTTCTCGGTAGCTGCTTTATTATTTCTCCGGTAATCAGATCACACATCTTCGAGAATTTGTATTATGTTTTCATTCAACGTTTCTCGTAATTGACATTCTGGTTGAAATATATTTTCAAGATGATTAGCAAATCCTTCAACTTTTTCTTTGTTTCTTCTTGCCCATGTCCATTCATTTTCCTGATAGGATGGATCGGCATTATCGACCTTTTCAGAGTTTTAGTTGCTTTCCAGAGCGAATAATCCGTATTACTGTCATTTGTCAATTCACTTAAGTAGAAATTAACTGACTCATTTTTGAGTAAGATTGTTTAGTTTTTTTTGTCTTGTGGAGCTCAAGTTTGGTGCCACTTTTTTCTGGATTTTCTTTTATCCCTAAGGAGATTTCTAATTTCTATTGGATAGTTATTTCCTTTTAGCCTTGATTTAATTTCTGGACTACTTTCCCATGCTAATTGTTGAATATCCATAACGAACTTTTCTAATTCTTTGTCCAGTTGATCCATAGTTTTTAAAGAAACTTTCAAAAGCATTCTTTGTTCAAGGTGTACTTTGAAACGTTCCCAGTCCGTATGGTTGTTTGGTTAGTACTGGATTATTGCCTTTTTGGATGATATACTCGCTTAGGGTTAGGACATATCTTGGCTTTCTTTGACTTTCATAAAATTATTAGAAATATATTTGGTTATAAAAAATCGATCAGGTTAGGTATTTTTTCTGGGTCATTTGGCCAATATGTTAGTTTTCCCGTTGAAATGGATTCATCCAGACGCTTGAATAACTCTGAGTATTGTTTGTTTTTAATAGAATGTCTTTGTGGTCAGTACAATCCTGTCACAACAATAGGAAAGTTGTTGGTTTTTATATAAACCACTGTGTCCTGAATTTTTGCTTTTTCGTACTTTGCTTCTTCAAAATGTTGGATATTTTTCTATGATGACTGCCCTTCCTCCTCTGGCTGAATTATCTGGATGAGTAGTGTGATATACGCAATAGCCAATTTTTTCAATTTTTGTAGCCTTTCGTCAAATTTTGTTAGTTTCATGAGAATATCTTCTAATATTTGACTGATGTCTACATCTATCGAATTTTGCTGTAGTTTTTTGACTACGCCTCCCATTGCTTCATATGTTACACCTTCAGTTCTTAGATGGCGACCAAATGGTTGCCTATTGTCTTGTTTTGTCTGCCGCTCGTATCGATTTGCCTGACCATACATTTGAGTTTTATTCAATTTTTTGAATTTCGTTTGCAACAATACACACTTTAGATGTGCTTGCGGATTGTCGCATTCTCCAGTTAGGTGGTGCCGGGCACATTTAACACACCTTGGAAGTTTGCCACAATATTTTTGCGTGTGTCCATATGCTTGACATCTTTTGTTAGTTTAGACTTTCTAAGTGGATGAATTTTCATTTTGCAGCCCAATAAACTAGTGATCTTATAAATTTTAGTTATACGAGTATGTTCGTCACAGCGGAATGTTAGTACAAACATGTCTAGCTTCTTTTTATTTCTCCAGCTAATGTAAGTTCCTATACATCTCCGCTATTTACGTTGCTGCTTATTTTATTTTGATTCATCAATTTCGGGATGAATCAATCTTCTGAAACACTCGCCTTAACTGGTGACCATAACTTCAATAACAATAAAGCTATCGATGCAACTCAAAAACGAGAATGATCAGAAAAGATAGTTCTACCACTGGGTTTCGTCAAAAAAGTAGCGGCAGTTTTTGCTAAAATTCACTAGTTCTTCAAAACACCCGTTAATTTAGCAGAATTCAGGTGAAACTCAAAACAACAAACTAAATTCCAAAATGTTCTGTAATATGCAGGCTCATAAGACCCGAATTTAATAGCAATCAGATCGGAAATATTCAATTTCCATTCAGCATAACAAGTTAGAATTCAAATGACGTCTTAATCAAATTTCACGTAATTCGTCCAAGAAACCCAATTTCATCGAGTTGCCAGTAGCTTTAACCAGATTTGCTAGTTTAAATTCGTCCATACTCATTTTAGACTCATGGCCGATTTCAAGGTCGCAACGGTTTGCTATAGTCACCACCGGGAATTGAATCCAGAATAAAGGAACAGAGGAAATTAGTGCTCGTAAATTAGTTTACCGACGTGGAAGAAATGTAGTCAGGGAAGAAATATTCAAATTCCATGTCAAAATCCATATTCCATCCTGCAAATTGAATTCCATTGGAATCGTACACGAAATAATCGAATTCTATTCTATTTCAATCACGTTTTACGAACCGCATTTGAACAACTTTTAACACTCGTCTAAAACTCGTCTTAGAGCCAGAATTTTCCCGAATTTCATTAATCATCGCCTAATTTTATAATTTCTTCATAACTCCCAAGTCCTAAGACCATGGAATAGGCGAATTCAATTCTAGATATATCATTTCTAGACCTACAAAAGGAGATAACAAAATTCCAATCAATAAGCTATTTAGCAAGAGTCAAATCCTGAACCGGATTTGACCAAAATCGTTTAAGAAGAGGCCGATTCAAAATACATGTCAGTTCCAGGCTAGAAAACGAGTTTAATCGTAATCGGATAGGAAAAGTCGAATTCCAGTCACCATGGTAAAGCTCGCTTTAGATTTCCCAATTCACCCTATAAACTATATTCCAACTATGTGATGAAATCGTCACCATATCTTCACCCAAAAATTCATGTTAGAATTTCAATCTAACAGATCAAATTTGATCAAAGTCGGTTAAAAATTGTCCTTGAAATATTTACATTTCAAGGTATCGTAATTCAAGTCGCATAGACCTGACGGAACCCGTATTTTTTGCTCTTCTTACCCGAAGAGACCTCCAATGCCATTATGTAGATGAAACAAATTTTTATTAATTTTGCCAGTACTTCAATAACCTAGGCCGAAGGCCGATTACTATGTAGTCCAGTTTTTCATTTAAGTGGGCCGAATATCGAATACATAATCGTAAGCTCGGTCCAGATTTTCCCGCTTGTCTCCACAGCTCGAAGGCAAATAAAATCATGATGAAAGTTCCAATCAGTAGTTCGACGAAATCGACGGTTATCCGATACGAACTTCAGAAGTCTTTTGAACATATTACTGCATTCTAGCAAACTTAAGTTCCCGCTTGTTGCAATGCATGCAGATTTATGTCTAATTCATCAATTATATCTTCTTGATGATATTTGTGGAGAGCCGGATTTAACAATTATCTTTAGTGGCAGCCAGCGACTCTAAAGCTCATCGCACATGATTGAGTAGGTCACAATTATGAATAAAAACTTAATGGGGTTCGAGTGGGGGGAGGAAGGGGAGTTGTAAAGTAAGTTTATGTAGTAAATATTAAATCATCACTTGCCACTTGTTCGATTTTTGCTGGTAATATCTCAAACCTCCTAATTGAATTAAAAAGTATAAATTTTAATTTCTTCTAAGCAATTAAGTCATATTTTTGAGAATCAGGAAGCGGAGTACTCTGGTTCCTCCTAGTTTATGTGTAAAGCTTACATATAAATTTCTGTCGTTACAGTTAAGCCATATATTGGTAACGATTTCCTAAATGCCCGCCCTACAAAAATTGAAAAAACCAATTATGTGCCATTTCCGATCTCGATTTATGGCGTAAAGCTATATAAACTGTATTTAATGTAAAAACCTTAGCAGCTAATTTTCGATTCATTCCGCCACAAAAAAATTTTAAAGCTACCTAAAATTAGGACATTAAATTTTTTTGTTCTAAAAACTTTGATCTATTTACTAAATCCACAAACACTTATTTGTTGAATTTGATCATCTTTTGCTCTAATAGACGGGTTGTAGATCGAATCCCGGTTGGGGGAGGATGCAAAAGATAATTTTCAATAGCTGTATGTCCTCCAATTGGTTGGCAATGGCGTAAAAGTAAAAAACGGAAAAAGCGAAACGCAAGAGAGTTGGGAGGGTCTAGGCCCCAGAACAGATTGCAAAGATAATAAAAAAAACTTGGAGATTCCAATTTACGTGTAAGCCTTAACTATGTTTTTTTATCCCGATCAATTTAGCCAGATGTGTGGTAATTTGGTCAACTCCAACGGAAACCAAAACTTCATGTTAACCGATTTCCGCACAAAATGCTTTGACCCATAGTTAAGTAAAAAAATTTATTTTCCATCTGTTATTCGCGACTACGTGGTTAGCGAAAATAATATTGTAACCTAGCTACATCTTTTCAGCACTTCAAGTTAGGGCACTTGCAAGAAATGCTTTCTTTAGACGGGCATTTATACACAAGCATATGATCATAAAGGTGCTTACCTTTCGTTGAAGGAATCTGGTACCCGTTGCTAGTTCACATATCTAGATGTTGGGGTGGTCTTGTTTTATTTAAGTTCGGAGAGTTCGAACCTAAGTTGGCAAATGAAACCATCACCTCAAAAAGAGTGGCAAATTTATAAATAAAATGCGGAACTTGTAATATTGCCATATAAATAAACAAATTTCATTCACAGCATGCCCAAAATACTTAAAACCGGTTGATTATGTTTATTTTTATCTAATGTAAAGATCGAGCGAATTGTCTCTCCATCCTTGACACGCTATAACTCACAACTGAAACGATCAATCAAAACAATGACAAAATAATTTTTTAACACCTGAATCCCCCTTTCCAATGAGTATAAATATGGCCTACTGCGACAAATCCATCACGAGGTATATGTCACTAAAGCCATCTAGCGAACAATTAATGGATTTCTTTTGCCCAACCCATTCCTTCCCAAATATTTTGTAATTTGATTAGAAGCAGCAGCATCAATTTACTGCTCTTTGCAGCTACTCATATCATCTCGATAAAACTGACAAAATTCGATTTTACTTCTAAAATAAAACAAACTGCTGCGCTGCTTGGTGTGCACGCCCATCCACAGCCGATAGTGTGGATCGCTTGGAGCACCTTGCGATGCTCTTCCTCGATAATATTACTCATATTTGGAAATAGGCCCGAGTATCTTTTTGGTAATTCTCATTTTTGTATGTTAGTAGCAAAATTTCTCAATTTCTCATATTTGCCTTATATCCACACAAAATGCTGTGAAATTTAGAAGTCTACATGTCTGTAGCTTTTGTGTTCTAGCAAAAGTTTATGTTATTTTTTTTTTTACAGACCCCTAAATGATGATTGTGAGTAGTTTAAGGTACAGTTGAAACAACCGGTTTGTATACGCTAGATATTGAACAAAATCGGTTATTGCCGTTTACAAACGAGGGTCTTGATTGTAATCGTTCCACAACTAAACTCGATCTTCACTTAAATAGTTTTTTTTCAAGTAATGTCTGATATTTAAACAGCCACAACTATTAATCCTTAATCATTTATAAAATGAAAAATTTCCTTCCTAAAATAAAATGAAGGATTTAGCCCAATTTGAGCAATCCCAAGAAGCTGAATCCTTTAAGAAAAACATTTAGATTGGAACTGAACATTAGCAACGTCGGGAGGTAACACAAATAGAAGGTGTTTACCTTACATTCACAAAAGTTTTTGTGGGTGGAAGTAAAAATGTTAGCTTGTGAAATTATTGACTGAGAGGTGTGATGTGCCACATTTCGGATGGTATTCGGTCTCCGATGTCGTGCCCTTGATCAGTGCCTCTAACTTTTGTTTTTATGACAGTGCGATTGTTCTGATGCCGTTTGTTTAATGAACTGATATGCATGCACTGTTGAATAACTATCTATCTTAAATGTGTACATTAATTTGCATGTGTTCTGTTGGCCAGTTTTTTTTATAAATGATTGGAACAAGAGACAAAGTCGTACTAGAAGTCTGTTCGGCCATTCTTATCCATTAACCGCTTTATATCCATTTATGTTACAAATTAGGTTTGTAATTTAAGGTAGTCCCGTCGTCAAATTTATATTTATGGTACTATTCTAAAATATATACGTACACATGCTAGTTGAGCTGCAGTTGAACTGAGTTTGCTGAATTTTTACTATTCTACACCGTTCCATTATTTTTACTCAGCATTTCACCTATCTGTTCCGTCTACTCCCTAACGACGCAGCTCTCCCGCTCCATCCACCTTAGTGCACTTTATAGTCTTCTGATCATCATCCCATTTCATTGAAAACGTCTTTTTATTTTGTGATTGAGTGGTTTGGGAAGAGGCTAATCCCAGCCAGAAATGTAGTAATAGGATTTTATTACCATTATAGCCTATAGACTTCAGTCATGGTGAGTGTGCATAATTTAATTGTAGTTTTCGGATCTAAATTCACTCAGCATTACATTACAAGCATCGAAATCATTTTATCAAGCATGTCCAAAAATATTTATTGGTTTTTAAAAAATATATTTTTTTATTTATTTTAACAGCATCCATCACCAACTCCCCAATATTACTGGTAGCGTGAGTATTACATCAGGTACTGGTGTTCTTAATGATTTCAAATCAAACCAGTGCTTATGTTATGCTCTCTCTAACCGTAATCCAATCTGCATGATGATTGTTTTTAAACTAATTTTGAAGTGCATTTTCAGTTTTTATGATTCGATTTGGTAACAATCTTATTTTATTTGCATTTTTAATTATCTATTTATATTTTATTTAATTATATTATATTCATCTCATCTTATTATGATTTCAAATTAATAAAAAATTCTATTTTATATTTTGGTTGCAGTACAAAAGGCCCAAGACAAGTATATCGCACTTGATAATAAACTACACGACATGACCACAAATCAAGCTGATAAAGTCGAAAAAAGTTTGGTAAAAAATTTACTTATCGGATACATTGTGTCATCAAATGGAACGGATAAACTGCAAATACTCAAATTAATATCGTCCGTGCTTGATTTCAATCAAACCGAATCAGATCGTGTCGGTCTCACGAAATCCAATTCGGGTTGGTTAAATAATATAATTTCGGCACGAAATCCAGATGAATACAACAAAGAGAGTTTGGCGCAGGCATTTGTAAAATTTTTGGAAAAGGAATCCCAACCACCCACAAAACAATCGGATATGCCAACCCTATTAAATATACGGCGGCCATCGCAAACAGTCAGTCCAAGCGCCACAAATTTATCGCTGCTGAATAGCGTGACAATTCAACAAGTGCCATCCATTTCATCGTCTAGCGATCAAGCAACAGTTGCAACTGAACCTGTTCAACAAGTTGCTGTACAGCCAATCCTGTTAAACGAGAATATGCTTCCGACTTTTGCCCCGACACGAAATTCAAGTACAATTTTAAAAGATATTCTGAGTGATTCTTGATATTAGAGAGTGGAATCTTTAAATCTACTTGGATCTGCTTGATTTTAAAATGTTCCAAAACTTCTTTAAACATTTAACTTATTTTTATTCTTTGTTGATTTTCCTTTTTTTATTATTAAATTTAATTATGTAATAAAATATAAAAAACAAAAATAATTTGTACATAATTCCTATTTGTTGATATAAAATTTAAATAAACGATATTTGTAAAAGTTTAAAGAGATTTTTTTAAAACGTTATTATTGCCTAAATCATACAAAATCATTATTCCAACATTAAATATAAACTTGGTTATCAACCAGAGTTAGTAATTGTGCGCATTTTAAGCAATTTAATTGAACTGCAAAACTTAAACAAATTTTCTGCTGCTCCAAACAGGTAAGACAAAATTGAGAAATTCCATTAAAAAGTTAAAATGATTTCGCACAGCAGAATTACGTAGAATATATTCCACAATACTTAAAACATCACGATGGTCCAAAAATAACGAGCAAATCACTTGTTAGAAAGACATTAGCTCAAAATTGCTCCGATTTGATATTGAACTACGTCAGTAATTCAAACGCCGATAAATGCAAAATTAAGCCATGGATTAATTCAATCGCAGCATTTTCTCGTTCAGAATTAGTCTCCATATCGAAAGCGACCAAAAATGACAAATTTGTTGGCGCTCAAAACAGGCAAGGATTTGGAGCTCTCTCTTTCTATAACCAATTTCATTTTTTTGCAAAAATCCCTGATGGTGCCTTACTGTTTCTGGACGGATAAAATTTATTGTCCCAGATTCCGTATGTTTCGTTTATTACGGATTATTGACGTAATTATGAGTAGATTAACGTTTAATTTGCTGCAATATGTCGCCTCATACGCTTGCAGTCCATGGTCGATTACACAAAGTGGCCGAATTTCAAAATTCGAAACTATCCACAACCACGCTTTACTACCGGTATTTTATCGGTAATTTCATGCTCAACGTGCTATATACAATACCTATAATCATTTTTAACCGGAATTTCAACAAAAAAAAATTTTCATAAATCCCTGATGGTTAGCCTTACTGTTTTTGGACGGATAAAATTTATTGTCCCAGATTCCGTATGTTTCGTTTATTACGGATTATTGACGTAATTATGAGTAGATTAACGTTTAATTTGCTGCAATATGTCGCCTCATACGCTTGCAGTCCATGGTCGATTACACAAAGTGGCCGAATTTCAAAATTCGAAACTATCCACAACCACGCTTTACTACCGGTATTTTATCGGTAATTTCATGCTCAACGTGCTATATACAATACCTATAATCATTTTTAACCGGAATTTCAACAAAAAAAAATTTTCATAAATCCCTGATGGTTAGCCTTACTGTTTTTGGACGGATAAAATTTATTGTCCCAGATTCCGTATGTTTCGTTTATTACGGATTATTGACGTAATTATGAGTAGATTAACGTTTAATTTGCTGCAATATGTCGCCTCATACGCTTGCAGTCCATGGTCGATTACACAAAGTGGCCGAATTTCAAAAATCGAAACTATCCACAACCACGCTTTACTACCGGTATTTTATCGGTAATTTCATGCTCAATGTGCTATATACAATACCTATAATCATTTTGAACCGGAATTTCAACAAATTTTTTTTTTCGTTTTTTTGCAAAAATCCCTGATGTTAGCCTTACTGTTTTTGGACGGATAAAATTTATTGTCCCAGATTCCGTATGTTTCGTTTATTACGGATTATTGACGTAATTATGAGTAGATTAACGTTTAATTTGCTGCAATATGTCGCCTCATACGCTTGCAGTCCATGGTCGATTACACAAAGTGGCCGAATTTCAAAAATCGAAACTATCCACAACCACGCTTTACTACCGGTATTTTATCGGTAATTTCATGCTCAACGTGCTATATACAATACCTATAATCATTTTGAACCGGAATTTCAACAAAAAAAAATTTTCATTTTTTTACAAAAATCCCTGATGGTTAAACGCCTTACTGTTTTTGGACGGATAAAATTTATTGTCCCAGATTCCGTATGTTTCGTTTATTACGGATTATTGACGTAATTATGAGTAGATTAACGTTTAATTTGCTGCAATATGTCGCCTCATACGCTTGCAGTCCATGGTCGATTACACAAAGTGGCCGAATTTCAAAAATCGAAACTATCCACAACCACGCTTTACTACCGGTATTTTATCGGTAATTTCATGCTCAACGTGCTATATACAATACCTATAATCATTTTGAACCGGAATTTCAACAAAAAAAAAATTTCATTTTTTTACAAAAATCCCTGATGGTTAAACGCCTTACTGTTTTTGGACGGATAAAATTTATTGTCCCAGATTCCGTATGTTTCGTTTATTACGGATTATTGACGTAATTATGAGTAGATTAACGTTTAATTTGCTGCAATATGTCGCCTCATACGCTTGCAGTCCATGGTCGATTACACAAAGTGGCCGAATTTCAAAAATCGAAACTATCTACAACCACGCTTTACTACCGGTATTTTATCGGTAATTTCATGCTCAACGTGCTATATACAATACCTATAATCATTTTGAACCGGAATTTCAACAAAAAAAAATTTTCATTTTTTTACAAAAATCCCTGATGGTTAGCCTTACTGTTTTTGGACGGATAAAATTTATTGTCCTAGATTCCGTATGTTTCGTTTATTACGGATTATTGACGTAATTATGAGTAGATTAACGTTTAATTTGCTGCAATATGTCGCCTCATACGCTTGCAGTCCATGGTCGATTACACAAAGTGGCCGAATTTCAAAATTCGAAACTATCCACAACCACGCTTTACTACCGGTATTTTATCGGTAATTTCATGCTCAACGTGCTATATACAATACCTATAACCATTTTGAACCGGAATTTCAACAAAAAAAAATTTTCATTTTTTTACAAAAATCCCTGATGGTTAGCCTTACTGTTTTTGGACGGATAAAATTTATTGTCCCAGATTCCGTATGTTTCGTTTATTACGGATTATTGACGTAATTATGAGTAGATTAACGTTTAATTTGCTGCAATATGTCGCCTCATACGCTTGCAGTCCATGGTCGATTACACAAAGTGGCCGAATTTCAAAAATCGAAACTATCCACAACCACGCTTTACTACCGGTATTTTATCGGTAATTTCATGCTCAACGTGCTATATACAATACCTATAATCATTTTGAACCGGAATTTCAACAAAAAAAAAATTTCATTTTTTTACAAAAATCCCTGATGGTTAAACGCCTTACTGTTTTTGGACGGATAAAATTTATTGTCCCAGATTCCGTATGTTTCGTTTATTACGGATTATTGACGTAATTATGAGTAGATTAACGTTTAATTTGCTGCAATATGTCGCCTCATACGCTTGCAGTCCATGGTCGATTACACAAAGTGGCCGAATTTCAAAAATCGAAACTATCTACAACCACGCTTTACTACCGGTATTTTATCGGTAATTTCATGCTCAACGTGCTATATACAATACCTATAATCATTTTGAACCGGAATTTCAACAAAAAAAAATTTTCATTTTTTTACAAAAATCCCTGATGGTTAGCCTTACTGTTTTTGGACGGATAAAATTTATTGTCCTAGATTCCGTATGTTTCGTTTATTACGGATTATTGACGTAATTATGAGTAGATTAACGTTTAATTTGCTGCAATATGTCGCCTCATACGCTTGCAGTCCATGGTCGATTACACAAAGTGGCCGAATTTCAAAATTCGAAACTATCCACAACCACGCTTTACTACCGGTATTTTATCGGTAATTTCATGCTCAACGTGCTATATACAATACCTATAATCATTTTTAACCGGAATTTCAACAAAAAAAAATTTTCATAAATCCCTGATGGTTAGCCTTACTGTTTTTGGACGGATAAAATTTATTGTCCCAGATTCCGTATGTTTCGTTTATTACGGATTATTGACGTAATTATGAGTAGATTAACGTTTAATTTGCTGCAATATGTCGCCTCATACGCTTGCAGTCCATGGTCGATTACACAAAGTGGCCGAATTTCAAAATTCGAAACTATCCACAACCACGCTTTACTACCGGTATTTTATCGGTAATTTCATGCTCAACGTGCTATATACAATACCTATAATCATTTTTAACCGGAATTTCAACAAAAAAAAATTTTCATTTTTTTACAAAAATCCCTGATGGTTAGCCTTACTGTTTTTGGACGGATAAAATTTATTGTCCCAGATTCCGTATGTTTCGTTTATTACGGATTATTGACGTAATTATGAGTAGATTAACGTTTAATTTGCTGCAATATGTCGCCTCATACGCTTGCAGTCCATGGTCGATTACACAAAGTGGCCGAATTTCAAAAATCGAAACTATCCACAACCACGCTTTACTACCGGTATTTTATCGGTAATTTCATGCTCAATGTGCTATATACAATACCTATAATCATTTTGAACCGGAATTTCAACAAATTTTTTTTTTCGTTTTTTTGCAAAAATCCCTGATGTTAGCCTTACTGTTTTTGGACGGATAAAATTTATTGTCCCAGATTCCGTATGTTTCGTTTATTACGGATTATTGACGTAATTATGAGTAGATTAACGTTTAATTTGCTGCAATATGTCGCCTCATACGCTTGCAGTCCATGGTCGATTACACAAAGTGGCCGAATTTCAAAAATCGAAACTATCCACAACCACGCTTTACTACCGGTATTTTATCGGTAATTTCATGCTCAACGTGCTATATACAATACCTATAATCATTTTGAACCGGAATTTCAACAAAAAAAAATTTTCATTTTTTTACAAAAATCCCTGATGGTTAAACGCCTTACTGTTTTTGGACGGATAAAATTTATTGTCCCAGATTCCGTATGTTTCGTTTATTACGGATTATTGACGTAATTATGAGTAGATTAACGTTTAATTTGCTGCAATATGTCGCCTCATACGCTTGCAGTCCATGGTCGATTACACAAAGTGGCCGAATTTCAAAAATCGAAACTATCCACAACCACGCTTTACTACCGGTATTTTATCGGTAATTTCATGCTCAACGTGCTATATACAATACCTATAATCATTTTGAACCGGAATTTCAACAAAAAAAAAATTTCATTTTTTTACAAAAATCCCTGATGGTTAAACGCCTTACTGTTTTTGGACGGATAAAATTTATTGTCCCAGATTCCGTATGTTTCGTTTATTACGGATTATTGACGTAATTATGAGTAGATTAACGTTTAATTTGCTGCAATATGTCGCCTCATACGCTTGCAGTCCATGGTCGATTACACAAAGTGGCCGAATTTCAAAAATCGAAACTATCTACAACCACGCTTTACTACCGGTATTTTATCGGTAATTTCATGCTCAACGTGCTATATACAATACCTATAATCATTTTGAACCGGAATTTCAACAAAAAAAAATTTTCATTTTTTTACAAAAATCCCTGATGGTTAGCCTTACTGTTTTTGGACGGATAAAATTTATTGTCCTAGATTCCGTATGTTTCGTTTATTACGGATTATTGACGTAATTATGAGTAGATTAACGTTTAATTTGCTGCAATATGTCGCCTCATACGCTTGCAGTCCATGGTCGATTACACAAAGTGGCCGAATTTCAAAATTCGAAACTATCCACAACCACGCTTTACTACCGGTATTTTATCGGTAATTTCATGCTCAACGTGCTATATACAATACCTATAACCATTTTGAACCGGAATTTCAACAAAAAAAAATTTTCATTTTTTTACAAAAATCCCTGATGGTTAGCCTTACTGTTTTTGGACGGATAAAATTTATTGTCCCAGATTCCGTATGTTTCGTTTATTACGGATTATTGACGTAATTATGAGTAGATTAACGTTTAATTTGCTGCAATATGTCGCCTCATACGCTTGCAGTCCATGGTCGATTACACAAAGTGGCCGAATTTCAAAAATCGAAACTATCCACAACCACGCTTTACTACCGGTATTTTATCGGTAATTTCATGCTCAACGTGCTATATACAATACCTATAATCATTTTGAACCGGAATTTCAACAAAAAAAAAATTTCATTTTTTTACAAAAATCCCTGATGGTTAAACGCCTTACTGTTTTTGGACGGATAAAATTTATTGTCCCAGATTCCGTATGTTTCGTTTATTACGGATTATTGACGTAATTATGAGTAGATTAACGTTTAATTTGCTGCAATATGTCGCCTCATACGCTTGCAGTCCATGGTCGATTACACAAAGTGGCCGAATTTCAAAAATCGAAACTATCTACAACCACGCTTTACTACCGGTATTTTATCGGTAATTTCATGCTCAACGTGCTATATACAATACCTATAATCATTTTGAACCGGAATTTCAACAAAAAAAAATTTTCATTTTTTTACAAAAATCCCTGATGGTTAGCCTTACTGTTTTTGGACGGATAAAATTTATTGTCCTAGATTCCGTATGTTTCGTTTATTACGGATTATTGACGTAATTATGAGTAGATTAACGTTTAATTTGCTGCAATATGTCGCCTCATACGCTTGCAGTCCATGGTCGATTACACAAAGTGGCCGAATTTCAAAATTCGAAACTATCCACAACCACGCTTTACTACCGGTATTTTATCGGTAATTTCATGCTCAACGTGCTATATACAATACCTATAACCATTTTGAACCGGAATTTCAACAAAAAAAAATTTTCATTTTTTTACAAAAATCCCTGATGGTTAGCCTTACTGTTTTTGGACGGATAAAATTTATTGTCCCAGATTCCGTATGTTTCGATTATTACGGATTATTGACGTAATTATGAGTAGATTAACGTTTAATTTGCTGCAATATGTCGCCTCATACGCTTGCAGTCCATGGTCGATTACACAAAGTGGCCGAATTTCAAAAATCGAAACTATCCACAACCACGCTTTACTACCGGTATTTTATCGGTAATTTCATGCTCAACGTGCTATATACAATACCTATAATCATTTTGAACCGGAATTTCAACAAAAAAAAATTTTCATTTTTTTACAAAAATCCCTGATGGTTAGCCTTACTGTTTTTGGACGGATAAAATTTATTGTCCCAGATTCCGTATGTTTCGTTTATTACGGATTATTGACGTAATTATGAGTAGATTAACGTTTAATTTGCTGCAATATGTCGCCTCATACGCTTGCAGTCCATGGTCGATTACACAAAGTGGCCGAATTTCAAAAATCGAAACTATCCACAACCACGCTTTACTACCGGTATTTTATCGGTAATTTCATGCTCAACGTGCTATATACAATACCTATAATCATTTTGAACCGGAATTTCAACAAAAAAAAATTTTCATTTTTTTACAAAAATCCCTGATGGTTAGCCTTACTGTTTTTGGACGGATAAAATTTATTGTCCCAGATTCCGTATGTTTCGTTTATTACGGATTATTGACGTAATTATGAGTAGATTAACGTTTAATTTGCTGCAATATGTCGCCTCATACGCTTGCAGTCCATGGTCGATTACACAAAGTGGCCGAATTTCAAAAATCGAAACTATCCACAACCACGCTTTACTACCGGTATTTTATCGGTAATTTCATGCTCAACGTGCTATATACAATACCTATAATCATTTTGAACCGGAATTTCAACAAAAAAAAATTTTCATTTTTTTACAAAAATCCCTGATGGTTAGCCTTACTGTTTTTGGACGGATAAAATTTATTGTCCCAGATTCCGTATGTTTCGTTTATTACGGATTATTGACGTAATTATGAGTAGATTAACGTTTAATTTGCTGCAATATGTCGCCTCATACGCTTGCAGTCCATGGTCGATTACACAAAGTGGCCGAATTTCAAAAATCGAAACTATCCACAACCACGCTTTACTACCGGTATTTTATCGGTAATTTCATGCTCAACGTGCTATATACAATACCTATAATCATTTTGAACCGGAATTTCAACAAAAAAAAATTTTCATTTTTTTACAAAAATCCCTGATGGTTAGCCTTACTGTTTTTGGACGGATAAAATTTATTGTCCCAGATTCCGTATGTTTCGTTTATTACGGATTATTGACGTAATTATGAGTAGATTCACGTTTAATTTGCTGCAATATGTCGCCTCATTCGCTTGCAGTCCATGGTCGATTACACAAAGTGGCCGAATTTCAAAAATCGAAACTATCCACAACCACGCTTTACTATCGGTATTTTATCGGTAATTTCATGCTCAATGTGCTATATACAATACCTATAATCATTTTGAACCGGAATTTCAACAAATTTTTTTTTTCGTTTTTTTGCAAAAATCCCTGATGGTTAGCCTTACTGTTTTTGGACGGATAAAATTTATTGTCCCAGATTCCGTATGTTTCGTTTATTACGGATTATTGACGTAATTATGAGTAGATTAACGTTTAATTTGCTGCAATATGTCGCCTCATTCGCTTGCAGTCCATGGTCGATTACACAAAGTGGCCGAATTTCAAAAATCGAAACTATCCACAACCACGCTTTACTATCGGTATTTTATCGGTAATTTCATGCTCAATGTGCTATATACAATACCTATAATCATTTTGAACCGGAATTTCAACAAATTTTTTTTTCGTTTTTTTGCAAAAATCCCTGATGGTTAGCCTTACTGTTTTTGGACGGATAAAATTTATTGTCCCAGATTCCGTATGTTTCGTTTATTACGGATTATTGACGTAATTATGAGTAGATTAACGTTTAATTTGCTGCAATATGTCGCCTCATTCGCTTGCAGTCCATGGTCGATTACACAAAGTGGCCGAATTTCAAAAATCGAAACTATCCACAACCACGCTTTACTACCGGTATTTTATCGGTAATTTCATGCTCAACGTGCTATATGCAATACCTATAATCATTTTGAACCGGAATTTCAACAAAAAAAAATTTTCATTTTTTTACAAAAATCCCTGATGGCTAGCCTTACTGTTTTTGGACGAATAAAATTTATTGTCCCAGATTCCGTATGTTTCGTTTATTACGGATTATTGACGTAATTATGAGTAGATTAACGTTTAATTTGCTGCAATATGTCGCCTCATTCGCTTGCAGTCCATGGTCGATTACACAAAGTGGCCGAATTTCAAAAATCGAAACTATCCACAACCACGCTTTACTACCGGTATTTTATCGGTAATTTCATGCTCAACGTGCTATATACAATACCTATAATCATTTTGAACCGGAATTTCAACAAAAATTTTTTTTCGTTTTTTTGCAAAAATCCCTGATGGTTAGCCTTACTGTTTTTGGACGGATAAAATTTATTGTCCCAGATTCCGTATGTTTCGTTTATTACGGATTATTGACGTAATTATGAGTAGATTAACGTTTAATTTGCTGCGATATGTCGCCTCATTCGCTTGCAGTCCATGGTCGATTACACAAAGTGGCCGAATTTCAAAAATCGAAACTATCCACAACCACGCTTTACTACCGGTATTTTATCGGTAATTTCATGCTCAACGTGCTATATACAATACCTATAATCATTTTGAACCGGAATTTCAACAAAAAAAAATTTTCATTTTTTTACAAAAATCCCTGATGGTTAGCCTTACTGTTTTTGGACGGATAAAATTTATTGTCCCAGATTCCGTATGTTTCGTTTATTACGGATTATTGACGTAATTATGAGTAGATTAACGTTTAATTTGCTGCAATATGTCGCCTCATTCGCTTGCAGTCCATGGTCGATTACACAAAGTGGCCGAATTTCAAAAATCGAAACTATCCACAACCACGCTTTACTACCGGTATTTTATCGGTAATTTCATGCTCAACGTGCTATATACAATACCTATAATCATTTTGAACCGGAATTTCAACAAAAAAAAATTTTCATTTTTTTACAAAAATCCCTGATGGTTAGCCTTACTGTTTTTGGACGGATAAAATTTATTGTCCCAGATTCCGTATGTTTCGTTTATTACGGATTATTGACGTAATTATGAGTAGATTAACGTTTAATTTGCTGCAATATGTCGCCTCATACGCTTGCAGTCCATGGTCGATTACACAAAGTGGCCGAATTTCAAAAATCGAAACTATCCACAACCACGCTTTACTACCGGTATTTTATCGGTAATTTCATGCTCAACGTGCTATATACAATACCTATAATCATTTTGAACCGGAATTTCAACAAAAAAAAATTTTCATTTTTTTACAAAAATCCCTGATGGTTAGCCTTACTGTTTTTGGACGGATAAAATTTATTGTCCCAGATTCCGTATGTTTCGTTTATTACGGATTATTGACGTAATTATGAGTAGATTAACGTTTAATTTGCTGCAATATGTCGCCTCATACGCTTGCAGTCCATGGTCGATTACACAAAGTGGCCGAATTTCAAAAATCGAAACTATCCACAACCACGCTTTACTACCGGTATTTTATCGGTAATTTCATGCTCAACGTGCTATATACAATACCTATAATCATTTTGAACCGGAATTTCAACAAAAAAAAAATTTCATTTTTTACAAAAATCCCTGATGGTTAGCCTTACTGTTTTTGGACGGATAAAATTTATTGTCCCAGATTCCGTATGTTTCGTTTATTACGGATTATTGACGTAATTATGAGCAGATTAACGTTTAATTTGCTGCAATATGTCGCCTCATTCGCTTGCAGTCCATGGTCGATTACACAAAGTGGCCGAATTTCAAAAATCGAAACTATCCACAACCACGCTTTACTACCGGTATTTTATCGGTAATTTCATGCTCAACGTGCTATATACAATACCTATAATCATTTTGAACCGGAATTTCAACAAAAAAAAATTTTCATTTTTTTACAAAAATCCCTGATGGTTAGCCTTACTGTTTTTGGACGGATAAAATTTATTGTCCCAGATTCCGTATGTTTCGTTTATTACGGATTATTGACGTAATTATGAGTAGATTAACGTTTAATTTGCTGCGATATGTCGCCTCATTCGCTTGCAGTCCATGGTCGATTACACAAAGTGGCCGAATTTCAAAAATCGAAACTATCCACAACCACGCTTTACTACCGGTATTTTATCGGTAATTTCATGCTCAACGTGCTATATACAATACCTATAATCATTTTGAACCGGAATTTCAACAAAAAAAAATTTTCATTTTTTTACAAAAATCCCTGATGGTTAGCCTTACTGTTTTTGGACGGATAAAATTTATTGTCCCAGATTCCGTATGTTTCGTTTATTACGGATTATTGACGTAATTATGAGTAGATTAACGTTTAATTTGCTGCGATATGTCGCCTCATTCGCTTGCAGTCCATGGTCGATTACACAAAGTGGCCGAATTTCAAAAATCGAAAACTATCCACAACCACGCTTTACTACCGGTATTTTATCGGTAATTTCATGCTCAACGTGCTATATACAATACCTATAATCATTTTGAACCGGAATTTCAACAAAAAAAAATTTTCATTTTTTTACAAAAATCCCTGATGGTTAGCCTTACTGTTTTTGGACGGATAAAATTTATTGTCCCAGATTCCGTATGTTTCGTTTATTACGGATTATTGACGTAATTATGAGTAGATTAACGTTTAATTTGCTGCGATATGTCGCCTCATTCGCTTGCAGTCCATGGTCGATTACACAAAGTGGCCGAATTTCAAAAATCGAAACTATCCACAACCACGCTTTACTACCGGTATTTTATCGGTAATTTCATGCTCAACGTGCTATATACAATACCTATAATCATTTTGAACCGGAATTTCAACAAAATTTTTTTTTCATTTTTTTACAAAAATCCCTGATGGTGAGCCTTACTGTTTTTGGACGGATAAAATTTATTGTCCCAGATTCCGTATGTTTCGTTTATTACGGATTATTGACGTAATTATGAGCAGATTAACGTTTAATTTGCTGCAATATGTCGCCTCATTCGCTTGCAGTCCATGGTCGATTACACAAAGTGGCCGAATTTCAAAAATCGGAACTTTCCACAACCACGCTTTACTACCGGTATTTTATCGGTAATTTCATGCTCAACGTGCTATATACAATACCTATAATCATTTTGAACCGGAATTTCAACAAAAAAAAATTTTCATTTTTTTACAAAAATCCCTGATGGTTAGCCTTACTGTTTTTGGACGGATAAAATTTATTGTCCCAGATTCCGTATGTTTCGTTTATTGACGTAATCATGAGTAGATTAACGTTTAATTTGCTGCAATATGTCGCCTCATTCGCTTGCAGTCCATGGTCGATTACACAAAGTGGCCGAATTTCAAAAATCGAAACTATCCACAACCACGCTTTACTACCGGTATTTTATCGGTAATTTCATGCTCAACGTGCTATATACAATACCTATAATCATTTTGAAAGGGAATTTTAACAAAAAAAAATTTTCATTTTTTTACAAAAATCCCTGATGGTTAGCCTTACTGTTTTTGGACGGATAAAATTTATTGTCCCAGATTCCGTATGTTTCGTTTATTACGGATTATTGACGTAATTATGAGTAGATTAACGTTTAATTTGCTGCGATATGTCGCCTCATTCGCTTGCAGTCCATGGTCGATTACACAAAGTGGCCGAATTTCAAAAATCGAAACTATCCACAACCACGCTTTACTACCGGTATTTTATCGGTAATTTCATGCTCAACGTGCTATATACAATACCTATAATCATTTTGAACCGGAATTTCAACAAAAAAATTTTTTCATTTTTTTACAAAAATCCCTGATGGTTAGCCTTACTGTTTTTGGACGGATAAAATTTATTGTCCCAGATTCCGTATGTTTCGTTTATTACGGATTATTGACGTAATTATGAGTAGATTAACGTTTAATTTGCTGCGATATGTCGCCTCATTCGCTTGCAGTCCATGGTCGATTACACAAAGTGGCCGAATTTCAAAAATCGAAACTATCCACAACCACGCTTTACTACCGGTATTTTATCGGTAATTTCATGCTCAACGTGCTATATACAATACCTATAATCATTTTGAACCGGAATTTCAACAAAAAAAAATTTTCATTTTTTTACAAAAATCCCTGATGGTTAGCCTTACTGTTTTTGGACGGATAAAATTTATTGTCCCAGATTCCGTATGTTTCGTTTATTACGGATTATTGACGTAATTATGAGTAGATTAACGTTTAATTTGCTGCGATATGTCGCCTCATTCGCTTGCAGTCCATGGTCGATTACACAAAGTGGCCGAATTTCAAAAATCGAAACTATCCACAACCACGCTTTACTACCGGTATTTTATCGGTAATTTCATGCTCAACGTGCTATATACAATACCTATAATCATTTTGAACCGGAATTTCAACAAAAAAAAATTTTCATTTGTTTACAAAAATCCCTGATGGTTAGCCTTACTGTTTTTGGACGGATAAAATTTATTGTCCCAGATTCCGTATGTTTCGTTTATTACGGATTATTGACGTAATTATGAGTAGATTAACGTTTAATTTGCTGCAATATGTCGCCTCATTCGCTTGCAGTCCATGGTCGATTACACAAAGTGGCCGAATTTCAAAAATCGAAACTATCCACAACCACGCTTTACTACCGGTATTTTATCGGTAATTTCATGCTCAACGTGCTATATACAATACCTATAATCATTTTGAACCGGAATTTCAACAAAAAAAAATTTTCATTTTTTTACAAAAATCCCTGATGGTTAGCCTTACTGTTTTTGGACGGATAAAATTTATTGTCCCAGATTCCGTATGTTTCGTTTATTACGGATTATTGACGTAATCATGAGTAGATTAACGTTTAATTTGCTGCAATATGTCGCCTCATTCGCTTGCAGTCCATGGTCGATTACACAAAGTGGCCGAATTTCAAAAATCGAAACTATCCACAACCACGCTTTACTACCGGTATTTTATCGGTAATTTCATGCTCAACGTGCTATATACAATACCTATAATCATTTTGAACCGGAATTTCAACAAAAAAAAATTTTCATTTTTTTACAAAAATCCCTGATGGTTAGCCTTACTGTTTTTGGACGGATAAAATTTATTGTCCCAGATTCCGTATGTTTCGTTTATTACGGATTATTGACGTAATTATGAGCAGATTAACGTTTAATTTGCTGCAATATGTCGCCTCATTCGCTTGCAGTCCATGGTCGATTACACAAAGTGGCCGAATTTCAAAAATCGAAACTATCCACAACCACGCTTTACTACCGGTATTTTATCGGTAATTTCATGCTCAACGTGCTATATACAATACCTATAATCATTTTGAACCGGAATTTCAACAAAAAAAAATTTTCATTTTTTTACAAAAATCCCTGATGGTTAGCCTTACTGTTTTTGGACGGATAAAATTTATTGTCCCAGATTCCGTATGTTTCGTTTATTACGGATTATTGACGTAATTATGAGTAGATTAACGTTTAATTTGCTGCGATATGTCGCCTCATTCGCTTGCAGTCCATGGTCGATTACACAAAGTGGCCGAATTTCAAAAATCGAAACTATCCACAACCACGCTTTACTACCGGTATTTTATCGGTAATTTCATGCTCAACGTGCTATATACAATACCTATAATCATTTTGAACCGGAATTTCAACAAAATTTTTTTTTCGTTTTTTTGCAAAAATCCCTGATGGTTAGCCTTACTGTTTTTGGACGGATAAAATTTATTGTCCCAGATTCCGTATGTTTCGTTTATTACGGATTATTGACGTAATTATGAGTAGATTAACGTTTAATTTGCTGCAATATGTCGCCTCATTCGCTTGCAGTCCATGGTCGATTACACAAAGTGGCCGAATTTCAAAAATCGAAACTATCCACAACCACGCTTTACTACCGGTATTTTATCGGTAATTTCATGCTCAACGTGCTATATACAATACCTATAATCATTTTGAACCGGAATTTCAACAAAATTTTTTTTTCATTTTTTTGCAAAAATCCCTGATGGTGAGCCTTACTGTTTTTGGACGGATAAAATTTATTGTCCCAGATTCTGTATGTTTCGTTTATTACGGATTATTGACGTAATTATGAGTAGATTAACGTTTAATTTGCTGCGATATGTCGCCTCATTCGCTTGCAGTCCATGGTCGATTACACAAAGTGGCCGAATTTCAAAAATCGAAACTATCCACAACCACGCTTTACTACCGGTATTTTATCGGTAATTTCATGCTCAACGTGCTATATACAATACCTATAATCATTTTGAACCGGAATTTCAACAAAAAAAAATTTTCATTTTTTTACAAAAATCCCTGATGGTTAGCCTTACTGTTTTTGGACGGATAAAATGTATTGTCCCAGATTCCGTATGTTTCGTTTATTACGGATTATTGACGTAATTATGAGTAGATTAACGTTTAATTTGCTGCGATATGTCGCCTCATTCGCTTGCAGTCCATGGTCGATTACACAAAGTGGCCGAATTTCAAAAATCGAAACTATCCACAACCACGCTTTACTACCGGTATTTTATCGGTAATTTCATGCTCAACGTGCTATATACAATACCTATAATCATTTTGAACCGGAATTTCAACAAAAAAAAAATTTCATTTTTTACAAAAATCCCTGATGGTTAGCCTTACTGTTTTTGGACGGATAAAATTTATTGTCCCAGATTCCGTATGTTTCGTTTATTACGGATTATTGACGTAATTATGAGCAGATTAACGTTTAATTTGCTGCAATATGTCGCCTCATTCGCTTGCAGTCCATGGTCGATTACACAAAGTGGCCGAATTTCAAAAATCGAAACTATCCACAACCACGCTTTACTACCGGTATTTTATCGGTAATTTCATGCTCAACGTGCTATATACAATACCTATAATCATTTTGAACCGGAATTTCAACAAAAAAAAATTTTCATTTTTTTACAAAAATCCCTGATGGTTAGCCTTACTGTTTTTGGACGGATAAAATTTATTGTCCCAGATTCCGTATGTTTCGTTTATTACGGATTATTGACGTAATTATGAGTAGATTAACGTTTAATTTGCTGCAATATGTCGCCTCATTCGCTTGCAGTCCATGGTCGATTACACAAAGTGGCCGAATTTCAAAAATCGAAACTATCCACAACCACGCTTTACTACCGGTATTTTATCGGTAATTTCATGCTCAACGTGCTATATGCAATACCTATAATCATTTTGAACCGGAATTTCAACAAAAAAAAATTTTCATTTTTTTACAAAAATCCCTGATGGTTAGCCTTACTGTTTTTGGACGGATAAAATTTATTGTCCCAGATTCCGTATGTTTCGTTTATTACGGATTATTGACGTAATTATGAGTAGATTAACGTTTAATTTGCTGCAATATGTCGCCTCATTCGCTTGCAGTCCATGGTCGATTACACAAAGTGGCCGAATTTCAAAAATCGAAACTATCCACAACCACGCTTTACTACCGGTATTTTATCGGTAATTTCATGCTCAACGTGCTATATACAATACCTATAATCATTTTGAACCGGAATTTCAACAAAAAAAATTTTTTCATTTTTTTACAAAAATCCCTGATGGTTAGCCTTACTGTTTTTGGACGGATAAAATTTATTGTCCCAGATTCCGTATGTTTCGTTTATTACGGATTATTGACGTAATTATGAGTAGACTAACGTTTAATTTGCTGCAATATGTCGCCTCATTCGCTTGCAGTCCATGGTCGATTACACAAAGTGGCCGAATTTCAAAAATCGAAACTATCCACAACCACGCTTTACTACCGGTATTTTATCGGTAATTTCATGCTCAACGTGCTATATACAATACCTATAATCATTTTGAACCGGAATTTCAACAAAAAATTTTTTTCGTTTTTTTGCAAAAATCCCTGATGGTTAGCCTTACTGTTTTTGGACGGATAAAATTTATTGTCCCAGATTCCGTATGTTTCGTTTATTACGGATTATTGACGTAATTATGAGTAGATTAACGTTTAATTTGCTGCAATATGTCGCCTCATTCGCTTGCAGTCCATGGTCGATTACACAAAGTGGCCGAATTTCAAAAATCGAAACTATCCACAACCACGCTTTACTACCGGTATTTTATCGGTAATTTCATGCTCAACGTGCTATATACAATACCTATAATCATTTTGAACCGGAATTTCAACAAAAAATTTTTTTCGTTTTTTTGCAAAAATCCCTGATGGTTAGCCTTACTGTTTTTGGACGGATAAAATTTATTGTCCCAGATTCCGTATGTTTCGTTTATTACGGATTATTGACGTAATTATGAGTAGATTAACGTTTAATTTGCTGCAATATGTCGCCTCATACGCTTGCAGTCCATGGTCGATTACACAAAGTGGCCGAATTTCAAAAATCGAAACTATCCACAACCACGCTTTACTACCGGTATTTTATCGGTAATTTCATGCTCAACGTGCTATATACAATACCTATAATCATTTTGAACCGGAATTTCAACAAAAAAAAATTTTCATTTTTTTACAAAAATCCCTGATGGTTAGCCTTACTGTTTTTGGACGGATAAAATTTATTGTCCCAGATTCCGTATGTTTCGTTTATTACGGATTATTGACGTGATTATGAGTAGATTAACGTTTAATTTGCTGCGATATGTCGCCTCATTCGCTTGCAGTCCATGGTCGATTACACAAAGTGGCCGAATTTCAAAAATCGAAACTATCCACAACCACGCTTTACTACCGGTATTTTATCGGTAATTTCATGCTCAACGTGCTATATACAATACCTATAATCATTTTGAACCGGAATTTCAACAAAATTTTTTTTTCATTTTTTTGCAAAAATCCCTGATGGTTAGCCTTACTGTTTTTGGACGGATAAAATTTATTGTCCCAGATTCCGTATGTTTCGTTTATTACGGATTATTGACGTAATTATGAGTAGATTAACGTTTAATTTGCTGCGATATGTCGCCTCATTCGCTTGCAGTCCATGGTCGATTACACAAAGTGGCCGAATTTCAAAAATCGAAACTATCCACAACCACGCTTTACTACCGGTATTTTATCGGTAATTTCATGCTCAACGTGCTATATACAATACCTATAATCATTTTGAACCGGAATTTCAACAAAATTTTTTTTTCATTTTTTTGCAAAAATCCCTGATGGTTAGCCTTACTGTTTTTGGACGGATAAAATTTATTGTCCCAGATTCCGTATGTTTCGTTTATTACGGATTATTGACGTAATTATGAGTAGATTAACGTTTAATTTGCTGCGATATGTCGCCTCATTCGCTTGCAGTCCATGGTCGATTACACAAAGTGGCCGAATTTCAAAAATCGAAACTATCCACAACCACGCTTTACTACCGGTATTTTATCGGTAATTTCATGCTCAACGTGCTATATACAATACCTATAATCATTTTGAACCGGAATTTCAACAAAAATTTTTTTTCGTTTTTTTGCAAAAATCCCTGATGGTTAGCCTTACTGTTTTTGGACGGATAAAATTTATTGTCCCAGATTCCGTATGTTTCGTTTATTACGGATTATTGACGTAATTATGAGTAGATTAACGTTTAATTTGCTGCAATATGTCGCCTCATTCGCTTGCAGTCCATGGTCGATTACACAAAGTGGCCGAATTTCAAAAATCGAAACTATCCACAACCACGCTTTACTACCGGTATTTTATCGGTAATTTCATGCTCAACGTGCTATATACAATACCTATAATCATTTTGAACCGGAATTTCAACAAAAAAAAATTTTCATTTTTTTACAAAAATCCCTGATGGTTAGCCTTACTGTTTTTGGACGGATAAAATTTATTGTCCCAGATTCCGTATGTTTCGTTTATTACGGAATTGACGTAATCATGAGTAGATTAACGTTTAATTTGCTGCAATATGTCGCCTCATTCGCTTGCAGTCCATGGTCGATTACACAAAGTGGCCGAATTTCAAAAATCGAAACTATCCACAACCACGCTTTACTACCGGTATTTTATCGGTAATTTCATGCTCAACGTGCTATATACAATACCTATAATCATTTTGAACCGGAATTTCAACAAAAAAAAATTTTCATTTTTTTACAAAAATCCCTGATGGTTAGCCTTACTGTTTTTGGACGGATAAAATTTATTGTCCCAGATTCCGTATGTTTCGTTTATTACGGATTATTGACGTAATTATGAGCAGATTAACGTTTAATTTGCTGCGATATGTCGCCTCATTCGCTTGCAGTCCATGGTCGATTACACAAAGTGGCCGAATTTCAAAAATCGAAACTATCCACAACCACGCTTTACTACCGGTATTTTATCGGTAATTTCATGCTCAACGTGCTATATACAATACCTATAATCATTTTGAACCGGAATTTCAACAAAAAAAAATTTTCATTTTTTTACAAAAATCCCTGATGGTTAGCCTTACTGTTTTTGGACGGATAAAATTTATTGTCCCAGATTCCGTATGTTTCGTTTATTACGGATTATTGACGTAATTATGAGTAGATTAACGTTTAATTTGCTGCGATATGTCGCCTCATTCGCTTGCAGTCCATGGTCGATTACACAAAGTGGCCGAATTTCAAAAATCGAAACTATCCACAACCACGCTTTACTACCGGTATTTTATCGGTAATTTCATGCTCAACGTGCTATATACAATACCTATAATCATTTTGAACCGGAATTTCAACAAAAAAAAATTTTCATTTTTTTACAAAAATCCCTGATGGTTAGCCTTACTGTTTTTGGACGGATAAAATTTATTGTCCCAGATTCCGTATGTTTCGTTTATTACGGATTATTGACGTAATTATGAGTAGATTAACGTTTAATTTGCTGCAATATGTCGCCTCATTCGCTTGCAGTCCATGGTCGATTACACAAAGTGGCCGAATTTCAAAAATCGAAACTATCCACAACCACGCTTTACTACCGGTATTTTATCGGTAATTTCATGCTCAACGTGCTATATACAATACCTATAATCATTTTGAACCGGAATTTCAACAAAAAAAAATTTTCATTTTTTTACAAAAATCCCTGATGGTTAGCCTTACTGTTTTTGGACGGATAAAATTTATTGTCCCAGATTCCGTATGTTTCGTTTATTACGGATTATTGACGTAATCATGAGTAGATTAACGTTTAATTTGCTGCAATATGTCGCCTCATTCGCTTGCAGTCCATGGTCGATTACACAAAGTGGCCGAATTTCAAAAATCGAAACTATCCACAACCACGCTTTACTACCGGTATTTTATCGGTAATTTCATGCTCAACGTGCTATATACAATACCTATAATCATTTTGAACCGGAATTTCAACAAAAAAAAATTTTCATTTTTTTACAAAAATCCCTGATGGTTAGCCTTACTGTTTTTGGACGGATAAAATTTATTGTCCCAGATTCCGTATGTTTCGTTTATTACGGATTATTGACGTAATTATGAGCAGATTAACGTTTAATTTGCTGCAATATGTCGCCTCATTCGCTTGCAGTCCATGGTCGATTACACAAAGTGGCCGAATTTCAAAAATCGAAACTATCCACAACCACGCTTTACTATCGGTATTTTATCGGTAATTTCATGCTCAACGTGCTATATACAATACCTATAATCATTTTGAACCGGAATTTCAACAAAAAAAAATTTTCATTTTTTTACAAAAATCCCTGATGGTTAGCCTTACTGTTTTTGGACGGATAAAATTTATTGTCCCAGATTCCGTATGTTTCGTTTATTACGGATTATTGACGTAATTATGAGTAGATTAACGTTTAATTTGCTGCAATATGTCGCCTCATTCGCTTGCAGTCCATGGTCGATTACACAAAGTGGCCGAATTTCAAAAATCGAAACTATCCACAACCACGCTTTACTACCGGTATTTTATCGGTAATTTCATGCTCAACGTGCTATATACAATACCTATAATCATTTTGAACCGGAATTTCAACAAAAAAAAATTTTCATTTTTTTACAAAAATCCCTGATGGTTAGCCTTACTGTTTTTGGACGGATAAAATTTATTGTCCCAGATTCCGTATGTTTCGTTTATTACGGATTATTGACGTAATTATGAGTAGATTAACGTTTAATTTGCTGCGATATGTCGCCTCATTCGCTTGCAGTCCATGGTCGATTACACAAAGTGGCCGAATTTCAAAAATCGAAACTATCCACAACCACGCTTTACTACCGGTATTTTATCGGTAATTTCATGCTCAACGTGCTATATACAATACCTATAATCATTTTGAACCGGAATTTCAACAAAAAAAAATTTTCATTTTTTTACAAAAATCCCTGATGGTTAGCCTTACTGTTTTTGGACGGATAAAATTTATTGTCCCAGATTCCGTATGTTTCGTTTATTACGGATTATTGACGTAATTATGAGTAGATTAACGTTTAATTTGCTGCGATATGTCGCCTCATTCGCTTGCAGTCCATGGTCGATTACACAAAGTGGCCGAATTTCAAAAATCGAAACTATCCACAACCACGCTTTACTACCGGTATTTTATCGGTAATTTCATGCTCAACGTGCTATATACAATACCTATAATCATTTTGAACCGGAATTTCAACAAAAAAAAATTTTCATTTTTTTACAAAAATCCCTGATGGTTAGCCTTACTGTTTTTGGACGGATAAAATTTATTGTCCCAGATTCCGTATGTTTCGTTTATTACGGATTATTGACGTAATTATGAGTAGATTAACGTTTAATTTGCTGCGATATGTCGCCTCATTCGCTTGCAGTCCATGGTCGATTACACAAAGTGGCCGAATTTCAAAAATCGAAACTATCCACAACCACGCTTTACTACCGGTATTTTATCGGTAATTTCATGCTCAACGTGCTATATACAATACCTATAATCATTTTGAACCGGAATTTCAACAAAAAAAAATTTTCATTTTTTTACAAAAATCCCTGATGGTTAGCCTTACTGTTTTTGGACGGATAAAATTTATTGTCCCAGATTCCGTATGTTTCGTTAATTACGAATTATTGACGTAATTATGAGTAGATTAACGTTTAATTTGCTGCAATATGTCGCCTCATTCGCTTGCAGTCCATGGTCGATTACACAAAGTGGCCGAATTTCAAAAATCGAAACTATCCACAACCACGCTTTACTACCGGTATTTTATCGGTAATTTCATGCTCAACGTGCTATATACAATACCTATAATCATTTTGAACCGGAATTTCAACAAAAAAATTTTTTCATTTTTTTACAAAAATCCCTGATGGTTAGCCTTACTGTTTTTGGACGGATAAAATTTATTGTCCCAGATTCTGTATGTTTCGTTTATTACGGATTATTGACGTAATTATGAGTAGATTAACGTTTAATTTGCTGCAATATGTCGCCTCATTCGCTTGCAGTCCATGGTCGATTACACAAAGTGGCCGAATTTCAAAAATCGAAACTATCCACAACCACGCTTTACTACCGGTATTTTATCGGTAATTTCATGCTCAACGTGCTATATACAATACCTATAATCATTTTGAACCGGAATTTCAACAAAAAAAAATTTTCATTTTTTTACAAAAATCCCTGATGGTTAGCCTTACTGTTTTTGGACGGATAAAATTTATTGTCCCAGATTCTGTATGTTTCGTTTATTACGGATTATTGACGTAATTATGAGTAGATTAACGTTTAATTTGCTGCGATATGTCGCCTCATTCGCTTGCAGTCCATGGTCGATTACACAAAGTGGCCGAATTTCAAAAATCGAAACTATCCACAACCACGCTTTACTACCGGTATTTTATCGGTAATTTCATGCTCAACGTGCTATATACAATACCTATAATCATTTTGAACCGGAATTTCAACAAAAAAAAATTTTCATTTTTTTACAAAAATCCCTGATGGTTAGCCTTACTGTTTTTGGACGGATAAAATTTATTGTCCCAGATTCCGTATGTTTCGTTTATTACGGATTATTGACGTAATCATGAGTAGATTAACGTTTAATTTGCTGCAATATGTCGCCTCATTCGCTTGCAGTCCATGGTCGATTACACAAAGTGGCCGAATTTCAAAAATCGAAACTATCCACAACCACGCTTTACTACCGGTATTTTATCGGTAATTTCATGCTCAACGTGCTATATACAATACCTATAATCATTTTGAACCGGAATTTCAACAAAAAAAAAAATTTCATTTTTTTACAAAAATCCCTGATGGTTAGCCTTACTGTTTTTGGACGGATAAAATTTATTGTCCCAGATTCTGTATGTTTCGTTTATTACGGATTATTGACGTAATTATGAGTAGATTAACGTTTAATTTGCTGCAATATGTCGCCTCATTCGCTTGCAGTCCATGGTCGATTACACAAAGTGGCCGAATTTCAAAAATCGAAACTATCCACAACCACGCTTTACTACCGGTATTTTATCGGTAATTTCATGCTCAACGTGCTATATACAATACCTATAATCATTTTGAACCGGAATTTCAACAAAAAAAAATTTTCATTTTTTTACAAAAATCCCTGATGGGCCTTACTGTTTTTGGACGGATAAAATTTATTGTCCCAGATTCTGTATGTTTCGTTTATTACGGATTATTGACGTAATCATGAGTAGATTAACGTTTAATTTGCTGCAATATGTCGCCTCATTCGCTTGCAGTCCATGGTCGATTACACAAAGTGGCCGAATTTCAAAAATCGAAACTATCCACAACCACGCTTTACTACCGGTATTTTATCGGTAATTTCATGCTCAACGTGCTATATACAATACCTATAATCATTTTGAACCGGAATTTCAACAAAAAAAAAATTTCATTTTTTTACAAAAATCCCTGATGGTTAGCCTTACTGTTTTTGGACGGATAAAATTTATTGTCCCAGATTCTGTATGTTTCGTTTATTACGGATTATTGACGTAATTATGAGTAGATTAACGTTTAATTTGCTGCAATATGTCGCCTCATTCGCTTGCAGTCCATGGTCGATTACACAAAGTGGCCGAATTTCAAAAATCGAAACTATCCACAACCACGCTTTACTACCGGTATTTTATCGGTAATTTCATGCTCAACGTGCTATATACAATACCTATAATCATTTTGAACCGGAATTTCAACAAAAAAAAATTTTCATTTTTTTACAAAAATCCCTGATGGTTAGCCTTACTGTTTTTGGACGGATAAAATTTATTGTCCCAGATTCCGTATGTTTCGTTTATTACGGATTATTGACGTAATTATGAGTAGATTAACGTTTAATTTGCTGCGATATGTCGCCTCATTCGCTTGCAGTCCATGGTCGATTACACAAAGTGGCCGAATTTCAAAAATCGAAACTATCCACAACCACGCTTTACTACCGGTATTTTATCGGTAATTTCATGCTCAACGTGCTATATACAATACCTATAATCATTTTGAACCGGAATTTCAACAAAAAAAAAAATTTCATTTGTTTACAAAAATCCCTGATGGTTAGCCTTACTGTTTTTGGACGGATAAAATTTATTGTCCCAGATTCCGTATGTTTCGTTTATTACGGATTATTGACGTAATTATGAGCAGATTAACGTTTAATTTGCTGCGATATGTCGCCTCATTCGCTTGCAGTCCATGGTCGATTACACAAAGTGGCCGAATTTCAAAAATCGAAACTATCCACAACCACGCTTTACTACCGGTATTTTATCGGTAATTTCATGCTCAACGTGCTATATACAATACCTATAATCATTTTGAACCGGAATTTCAACAAAAAAAAAAATTTCATTTTTTTACAAAAATCCCTGATGGTTAGCCTTACTGTTTTTGGACGGATAAAATTTATTGTCCCAGATTCCGTATGTTTCGTTTATTACGGATTATTGACGTAATTATGAATAGATTAACGTTTAATTTGCTGCAATATGTCGCCTCATTCGCTTGCAGTCCATGGTCGATTACACAAAGTGGCCGAATTTCAAAAATCGAAACTATCCACAACCACGCTTTACTACTGGTATTTTATCGGTAATTTCATGCTCAACGTGCTATATACAATACCTATAATCATTTTGAACCGGAATTTCAACAAAAAAAAATTTTCATTTTTTTACAAAAATCCCTGATGGTTAGCCTTACTGTTTTTGGACGGATAAAATTTATTGTCCCAGATTCCGTATGTTTCGTTTATTACGGATTATTGACGTAATTATGAGTAGATTAACGTTTAATTTGCTGCGATATGTCGCCTCATTCGCTTGCAGTCCATGGTCGATTACACAAAGTGGCCGAATTTCAAAAATCGAAACTATCCACAACCACGCTTTACTACCGGTATTTTATCGGTAATTTCATGCTCAACGTGCTATATACAATACCTATAATCATTTTGAACCGGAATTTCAACAAAAAAAAAAATTTCATTTTTTTACAAAAATCCCTGATGGTTAGCCTTACTGTTTTTGGACGGATAAAATTTATTGTCCCAGATTCCGTATGTTTCGTTTATTACGGATTATTGACGTAATCATGAGTAGATTAACGTTTAATTTGCTGCAATATGTCGCCTCATTCGCTTGCAGTCCATGGTCGATTACACAAAGTGGCCGAATTTCAAAAATCGAAACTATCCACAACCACGCTTTACTACCGGTATTTTATCGGTAATTTCATGCTCAACGTGATATATACAATACCTATAATCATTTTGAACCGGAATTTCAACAAAAAAAAATTTTCATTTTTTTACAAAAATCCCTGATGGTTAGCCTTACTGTTTTTGGACGGATAAAATTTATTGTCCCAGATTCCGTATGTTTCGTTTATTACGGATTATTGACGTAATTATGAGTAGATTAACGTTTAATTTGCTGCGATATGTCGCCTCATTCGCTTGCAGTCCATGGTCGATTACACAAAGTGGCCGAATTTCAAAAATCGAAACTATCCACAACCACGCTTTACTACCGGTATTTTATCGGTAATTTCATGCTCAACGTGCTATATACAATACCTATAATCATTTTGAACCGGAATTTCAACAAAAAAAAATTTTCATTTTTTTACAAAAATCCCTGATGGTTAGCCTTACTGTTTTTGGACGGATAAAATTTATTGTCCCAGATTCCGTATGTTTCGTTTATTACGGATTATTGACGTAATTATGAGCAGATTAACGTTTAATTTGCTGCAATATGTCGCCTCATTCGCTTGCAGTCCATGGTCGATTACACAAAGTGGCCGAATTTCAAAAATCGAAACTATCCACAACCACGCTTTACTACCGGTATTTTATCGGTAATTTCATGCTCAACGTGCTATATACAATACCTATAATCATTTTGAACCGGAATTTCAACAAAAAAAAAAATTTCATTTTTTTACAAAAATCCCTGATGGTTAGCCTTACTGTTTTTGGACGGATAAAATTTATTGTCCCAGATTCTGTATGTTTCGTTTATTACGGATTATTGACGTAATTATGAGTAGATTAACGTTTAATTTGCTGCAATATGTCGCCTCATTCGCTTGCAGTCCATGGTCGATTACACAAAGTGGCCGAATTTCAAAAATCGAAACTATCCACAACCACGCTTTACTACCGGTATTTTATCGGTAATTTCATGCTCAACGTGCTATATACAATACCTATAATCATTTTGAACCGGAATTTCAACAAAAAAAAATTTTCATTTTTTTACAAAAATCCCTGATGGTTAGCCTTACTGTTTTTGGACGGATAAAATTTATTGTCCCAGATTCCGTATGTTTCGTTTATTACGGATTATTGACGTAATCATGAGTAGATTAACGTTTAATTTGCTGCAATATGTCGCCTCATTCGCTTGCAGTCCATGGTCGATTACACAAAGTGGCCGAATTTCAAAAATCGAAACTATCCACAACCACGCTTTACTACCGGTATTTTATCGGTAATTTCATGCTCAACGTGCTATATACAATACCTATAATCATTTTGAACCGGAATTTCAACAAAAAAAAAAATTTCATTTTTTTACAAAAATCCCTGATGGTTAGCCTTACTGTTTTTGGACGGATAAAATTTATTGTCCCAGATTCTGTATGTTTCGTTTATTACGGATTATTGACGTAATTATGAGTAGATTAACGTTTAATTTGCTGCAATATGTCGCCTCATTCGCTTGCAGTCCATGGTCGATTACACAAAGTGGCCGAATTTCAAAAATCGAAACTATCCACAACCACGCTTTACTACCGGTATTTTATCGGTAATTTCATGCTCAACGTGCTATATACAATACCTATAATCATTTTGAACCGGAATTTCAACAAAAAAAAATTTTCATTTTTTTACAAAAATCCCTGATGGGCCTTACTGTTTTTGGACGGATAAAATTTATTGTCCCAGATTCTGTATGTTTCGTTTATTACGGATTATTGACGTAATCATGAGTAGATTAACGTTTAATTTGCTGCAATATGTCGCCTCATTCGCTTGCAGTCCATGGTCGATTACACAAAGTGGCCGAATTTCAAAAATCGAAACTATCCACAACCACGCTTTACTACCGGTATTTTATCGGTAATTTCATGCTCAACGTGCTATATACAATACCTATAATCATTTTGAACCGGAATTTCAACAAAAAAAAAATTTCATTTTTTTACAAAAATCCCTGATGGTTAGCCTTACTGTTTTTGGACGGATAAAATTTATTGTCCCAGATTCTGTATGTTTCGTTTATTACGGATTATTGACGTAATTATGAGTAGATTAACGTTTAATTTGCTGCAATATGTCGCCTCATTCGCTTGCAGTCCATGGTCGATTACACAAAGTGGCCGAATTTCAAAAATCGAAACTATCCACAACCACGCTTTACTACCGGTATTTTATCGGTAATTTCATGCTCAACGTGCTATATACAATACCTATAATCATTTTGAACCGGAATTTCAACAAAAAAAAATTTTCATTTTTTTACAAAAATCCCTGATGGTTAGCCTTACTGTTTTTGGACGGATAAAATTTATTGTCCCAGATTCCGTATGTTTCGTTTATTACGGATTATTGACGTAATTATGAGCAGATTAACGTTTAATTTGCTGCGATATGTCGCCTCATTCGCTTGCAGTCCATGGTCGATTACACAAAGTGGCCGAATTTCAAAAATCGAAACTATCCACAACCACGCTTTACTACCGGTATTTTATCGGTAATTTCATGCTCAACGTGCTATATACAATACCTATAATCATTTTGAACCGGAATTTCAACAAAAAAAAAAATTTCATTTTTTTACAAAAATCCCTGATGGTTAGCCTTACTGTTTTTGGACGGATAAAATTTATTGTCCCAGATTCCGTATGTTTCGTTTATTACGGATTATTGACGTAATTATGAATAGATTAACGTTTAATTTGCTGCAATATGTCGCCTCATTCGCTTGCAGTCCATGGTCGATTACACAAAGTGGCCGAATTTCAAAAATCGAAACTATCCACAACCACGCTTTACTACTGGTATTTTATCGGTAATTTCATGCTCAACGTGCTATATACAATACCTATAATCATTTTGAACCGGAATTTCAACAAAAAAAAATTTTCATTTTTTTACAAAAATCCCTGATGGTTAGCCTTACTGTTTTTGGACGGATAAAATTTATTGTCCCAGATTCCGTATGTTTCGTTTATTACGGATTATTGACGTAATTATGAGTAGATTAACGTTTAATTTGCTGCGATATGTCGCCTCATTCGCTTGCAGTCCATGGTCGATTACACAAAGTGGCCGAATTTCAAAAATCGAAACTATCCACAACCACGCTTTACTACCGGTATTTTATCGGTAATTTCATGCTCAACGTGCTATATACAATACCTATAATCATTTTGAACCGGAATTTCAACAAAAAAAAAAATTTCATTTTTTTACAAAAATCCCTGATGGTTAGCCTTACTGTTTTTGGACGGATAAAATTTATTGTCCCAGATTCCGTATGTTTCGTTTATTACGGATTATTGACGTAATCATGAGTAGATTAACGTTTAATTTGCTGCAATATGTCGCCTCATTCGCTTGCAGTCCATGGTCGATTACACAAAGTGGCCGAATTTCAAAAATCGAAACTATCCACAACCACGCTTTACTACCGGTATTTTATCGGTAATTTCATGCTCAACGTGATATATACAATACCTATAATCATTTTGAACCGGAATTTCAACAAAAAAAAATTTTCATTTTTTTACAAAAATCCCTGATGGTTAGCCTTACTGTTTTTGGACGGATAAAATTTATTGTCCCAGATTCCGTATGTTTCGTTTATTACGGATTATTGACGTAATTATGAGTAGATTAACGTTTAATTTGCTGCGATATGTCGCCTCATTCGCTTGCAGTCCATGGTCGATTACACAAAGTGGCCGAATTTCAAAAATCGAAACTATCCACAACCACGCTTTACTACCGGTATTTTATCGGTAATTTCATGCTCAACGTGCTATATACAATACCTATAATCATTTTGAACCGGAATTTCAACAAAAAAAAATTTTCATTTTTTTACAAAAATCCCTGATGGTTAGCCTTACTGTTTTTGGACGGATAAAATTTATTGTCCCAGATTCCGTATGTTTCGTTTATTACGGATTATTGACGTAATTATGAGCAGATTAACGTTTAATTTGCTGCAATATGTCGCCTCATTCGCTTGCAGTCCATGGTCGATTACACAAAGTGGCCGAATTTCAAAAATCGAAACTATCCACAACCACGCTTTACTACCGGTATTTTATCGGTAATTTCATGCTCAACGTGCTATATACAATACCTATAATCATTTTGAACCGGAATTTCAACAAAAAAAAAAATTTCATTTTTTTACAAAAATCCCTGATGGTTAGCCTTACTGTTTTTGGACGGATAAAATTTATTGTCCCAGATTCTGTATGTTTCGTTTATTACGGATTATTGACGTAATTATGAGTAGATTAACGTTTAATTTGCTGCAATATGTCGCCTCATTCGCTTGCAGTCCATGGTCGATTACACAAAGTGGCCGAATTTCAAAAATCGAAACTATCCACAACCACGCTTTACTACCGGTATTTTATCGGTAATTTCATGCTCAACGTGCTATATACAATACCTATAATCATTTTGAACCGGAATTTCAACAAAAAAAAATTTTCATTTTTTTACAAAAATCCCTGATGGTTAGCCTTACTGTTTTTGGACGGATAAAATTTATTGTCCCAGATTCTGTATGTTTCGTTTATTACGGATTATTGACGTAATCATGAGCAGATTAACGTTTAATTTGCTGCAATATGTCGCCTCATTCGCTTGCAGTATATGGTCGATTACACAAAGTGGCCGAATTTCAAAAATCGAAACTATCCACAACCACGCTTTACTACCGGTATTTTATCGGTAATTTCATGCTCAACGTGCTATATACAATACCTATAATCATTTTGAACCGGAATTTCAACAAAAAAAAAAATTTCATTTTTTTACAAAAATCCCTGATGGTTAGCCTTACTGTTTTTGGACGGATAAAATTTATTGTCCCAGATTCTGTATGTTTCGTTTATTACGGATTATTGACGTAATTATGAGTAGATTAACGTTTAATTTGCTGCAATATGTCGCCTCATTCGCTTGCAGTCCATGGTCGATTACACAAAGTGGCCGAATTTCAAAAATCGAAACTATCCACAACCACGCTTTACTACCGGTATTTTATCGGTAATTTCATGCTCAACGTGCTATATACAATACCTATAATCATTTTGAACCGGAATTTCAACAAAAAAAAATTTTCATTTTTTTACAAAAATCCCTGATGGTTAGCCTTACTGTTTTTGGACGGATAAAATTTATTGTCCCAGATTCCGTATGTTTCGTTTATTACGGATTATTGACGTAATCATGAGTAGATTAACGTTTAATTTGCTGCAATATGTCGCCTCATTCGCTTGCAGTCCATGGTCGATTACACAAAGTGGCCGAATTTCAAAAATCGAAACTATCCACAACCACGCTTTACTACCGGTATTTTATCGGTAATTTCATGCTCAACGTGCTATATACAATACCTATAATCATTTTGAACCGGAATTTCAACAAAAAAAATTTTTCATTTTTTTACAAAAATCCCTGATGGTTAGCCTTACTGTTTTTGGACGGATAAAATTTATTGTCCCAGATTCTGTATGTTTCGTTTATTACGGATTATTGACGTAATCATGAGTAGATTAACGTTTAATTTGCTGCAATATGTCGCCTCATTCGCTTGCAGTCCATGGTCGATTACACAAAGTGGCCGAATTTCAAAAATCGAAACTATCCACAACCACGCTTTACTACCGGTATTTTATCGGTAATTTCATGCTCAACGTGCTATATACAATACCTATAATCATTTTGAACCGGAATTTCAACAAAAAAAAATTTTCATTTTTTTACAAAAATCCCTGATGGTTAGCCTTACTGTTTTTGGACGGATAAAATTTATTGTCCCAGATTCCGTATGTTTCGTTTATTACGGATTATTGACGTAATTATGAGTAGATTAACGTTTAATTTGCTGCGGTATGTCGCCTCATTCGCTTGCAGTCCATGGTCGATTACACAAAGTGGCCGAATTTCAAAAATCGAAACTATCCACAACCACGCTTTACTACCGGTATTTTATCGGTAATTTCATGCTCAACGTGCTATATACAATACCTATAATCATTTTGAACCGGAATTTCAACAAAAAAAAAATTTCATTTTTTTACAAAAATCCCTGATGGTTAGCCTTACTGTTTTTGGACGGATAAAATTTATTGTCCCAGATTCCGTATGTTTCGTTTATTACGGATTATTGACGTAATTATGAGTAGATTAACGTTTAATTTGCTGCAATATGTCGCCTCATTCGCTTGCAGTCCATGGTCGATTACACAAAGTGGCCGAATTTCAAAAATCGAAACTATCCACAACCACGCTTTACTACCGGTATTTTATCGGTAATTTCATGCTCAACGTGCTATATACAATACCTATAATCATTTTGAACCGGAATTTCAACAAAAAAAAATTTTCATTTTTTTACAAAAATCCCTGATGGTTAGCCTTACTGTTTTTGGACGGATAAAATTTATTGTCCCAGATTCCGTATGTTTCGTTTATTACGGATTATTGACGTAATCATGAGTAGATTAACGTTTAATTTGCTGCAATATGTCGCCTCATTCGCTTGCAGTCCATGGTCGATTACACAAAGTGGCCGAATTTCAAAAATCGAAACTATCCACAACCACGCTTTACTACCGGTATTTTATCGGTAATTTCATGCTCAACGTGCTATATACAATACCTATAATCATTTTGAACCGGAATTTCAACAAAAAAAAATTTTCATTTTTTTACAAAAATCCCTGATGGTTAGCCTTACTGTTTTTGGACGGATAAAATTTATTGTCCCAGATTCCGTATGTTTCGTTTATTACGGATTATTGACGTAATCATGAGTAGATTAACGTTTAATTTGCTGCGATATGTCGCCTCATTCGCTTGCAGTCCATGGTCGATTACACAAAGTGGCCGAATTTCAAAAATCGAAACTATCCACAACCACGCTTTACTACCGGTATTTTATCGGTAATTTCATGCTCAACGTGCTATATACAATACCTATAATCATTTTGAACCGGAATTTCAACAAAAAAAAATTTTCATTTTTTTACAAAAATCCCTGATGGTTAGCCTTACTGTTTTTGGACGGATAAAATTTATTGTCCCAGATTCCGTATGTTTCGTTTATTACGGATTATTGACGTAATTATGAGTAGATTAACGTTTAATTTGCTGCAATATGTCGCCTCATTCGCTTGCAGTCCATGGTCGATTACACAAAGTGGCCGAATTTCAAAAATCGAAACTATCCACAACCACGCTTTACTACCGGTATTTTATCGGTAATTTCATGCTCAACGTGCTATATACAATACCTATAATCATTTTGAACCGGAATTTCAACAAAAAAAAATTTTCATTTTTTTACAAAAATCCCTGATGGTTAGCCTTACTGTTTTTGGACGGATAAAATTTATTGTCCCAGATTCCGTATGTTTCGTTTATTACGGATTATTGACGTAATTATGAGTAGATTAACGTTTAATTTGCTGCAATATGTCGCCTCATTCGCTTGCAGTCCATGGTCGATTACACAAAGTGGCCGAATTTCAAAAATCGAAACTATCCACAACCACGCTTTACTACCGGTATTTTATCGGTAATTTCATGCTCAACGTGCTATATACAATACCTATAATCATTTTGAACCGGAATTTCAACAAAAAAAAATTTTCATTTTTTTACAAAAATCCCTGATGGTTGTTAGCCTTACTGTTTTTGGACGGATAAAATTTATTGTCCCAGATTCCGTATGTTTCGTTTATTACGGATTATTGACGTAATTATGAGTAGATTAACGTTTAATTTGCTGCGATATGTCGCCTCATTCGCTTGCAGTCCATGGTCGATTACACAAAGTGGCCGAATTTCAAAAATCGAAACTATCCACAACCACGCTTTACTACCGGTATTTTATCGGTAATTTCATGCTCAACGTGCTATATACAATACCTATAATCATTTTGAACCGGAATTTCAACAAAATTTTTTTTTCATTTTTTTACAAAAATCCCTGATGGTTAGTTAGCCTTACTGTTTTTGGACGGATAAAATTTATTGTCCCAGATTCTGTATGTTTCGTTTATTACGGATTATTGACGTAATCATGAGTAGATTAACGTTTAATTTGCTGCAATATGTCGCCTCATTCGCTTGCAGTCCATGGTCGATTACACAAAGTGGCCGAATTTCAAAAATCGAAACTATCCACAACCACGCTTTACTACCGGTATTTTATCGGTAATTTCATGCTCAACGTGCTATATACAATACCTATAATCATTTTGAACCGGAATTTCAACAAAAAAAATTTTTCATTTTTTTACAAAAATCCCTGATGGTTAGCCTTACTGTTTTTGGACGGATAAAATTTATTGTCCCAGATTCCGTATGTTTCGTTTATTACGGATTATTGACGTAATTATGAGTAGATTAACGTTTAATTTGCTGCAATATGTCGCCTCATTCGCTTGCAGTCCATGGTCGATTACACAAAGTGGCCGAATTTCAAAAATCGAAACTATCCACAACCACGCTTTACTACCGGTATTTTATCGGTAATTTCATGCTCAACGTGCTATATACAATACCTATAATCATTTTGAACCGGAATTTCAACAAAAAAAAATTTTCATTTTTTTACAAAAATCCCTGATGGTTAGCCTTACTGTTTTTGGACGGATAAAATTTATTGTCCCAGATTCTGTATGTTTCGTTTATTACGGATTATTGACGTAATTATGAGTAGATTAACGTTTAATTTGCTGCAATATGTCGCCTCATTCGCTTGCAGTCCATGGTCGATTACACAAAGTGGCCGAATTTCAAAAATCGAAACTATCCACAACCACGCTTTACTACCGGTATTTTATCGGTAATTTCATGCTCAACGTGCTATATACAATACCTATAATCATTTTGAACCGGAATTTCAACAAAAAAAAATTTTCATTTTTTTACAAAAATCCCTGATGGTTAGCCTTACTGTTTTTGGACGGATAAAATTTATTGTCCCAGATTCCGTATGTTTCGTTTATTACGGATTATTGACGTAATTATGAGTAGATTAACGTTTAATTTGCTGCAATATGTCGCCTCATTCGCTTGCAGTCCATGGTCGATTACACAAAGTGGCCGAATTTCAAAAATCGAAACTATCCACAACCACGCTTTACTACCGGTATTTTATCGGTAATTTCATGCTCAACGTGCTATATACAATACCTATAATCATTTTGAACCGGAATTTCAACAAAAAAAAATTTTCATTTTTTTACAAAAATCCCTGATGGTTAGCCTTACTGTTTTTGGACGGATAAAATTTATTGTCCCAGATTCTGTATGTTTCGTTTATTACGGATTATTGACGTAATTATGAGTAGATTAACGTTTAATTTGCTGCAATATGTCGCCTCATTCGCTTGCAGTCCATGGTCGATTACACAAAGTGGCCGAATTTCAAAAATCGAAACTATCCACAACCACGCTTTACTACCGGTATTTTACCGGTAATTTCATGCTCAACGTGCTATATACAATACCTATAATCATTTTGAACCGGAATTTCAACAAAAAAAAATTTTCATTTTTTTACAAAAATCCCTGATGGTTAGCCTTACTGTTTTTGGACGGATAAAATTTATTGTCCCAGATTCCGTATGTTTCGTTTATTACGGATTATTGACGTAATTATGAGTAGATTAACGTTTAATTTGCTGCAATATGTCGCCTCATTCGCTTGCAGTCCATGGTCGATTACACAAAGTGGCCGAATTTCAAAAATCGAAACTATCCACAACCACGCTTTACTACCGGTATTTTATCGGTAATTTCATGCTCAACGTGCTATATACAATACCTATAATCATTTTGAACCGGAATTTCAACAAAAAAAATTTTTCATTTTTTTACAAAAATCCCTGATGGGTTAGCCTTACTGTTTTTGGACGGATAAAATTTATTGTCCCAGATTCCGTATGTTTCGTTTATTACGGATTATTGACGTAATTATGAGTAGATTAACGTTTAATTTGCTGCAATATGTCGCCTCATTCGCTTGCAGTCCATGGTCGATTACACAAAGTGGCCGAATTTCAAAAATCGAAACTATCCACAACCACGCTTTACTACCGGTATTTTATCGGTAATTTCATGCTCAACGTGCTATATACAATACCTATAATCATTTTGAACCGGAATTTCAACAAAAAAAAATTTTCATTTTTTTACAAAAATCCCTGATGGTTAGCCTTACTGTTTTTGGACGGATAAAATTTATTGTCCCAGATTCTGTATGTTTCGTTTATTACGGATTATTGACGTAATTATGAGTAGATTAACGTTTAATTTGCTGCAATATGTCGCCTCATTCGCTTGCAGTCCATGGTCGATTACACAAAGTGGCCGAATTTCAAAAATCGAAACTATCCACAACCACGCTTTACTACCGGTATTTTATCGGTAATTTCATGCTCAACGTGCTATATACAATACCTATAATCATTTTGAACCGGAATTTCAACAAAAAAAAATTTTCATTTTTTTACAAAAATCCCTGATGGTTAGCCTTACTGTTTTTGGACGGATAAAATTTATTGTCCCAGATTCCGTATGTTTCGTTTATTACGGATTATTGACGTAATTATGAGTAGATTAACGTTTAATTTGCTGCGGTATGTCGCCTCATTCGCTTGCAGTCCATGGTCGATTACACAAAGTGGCCGAATTTCAAAAATCGAAACTATCCACAACCACGCTTTACTACCGGTATTTTATCGGTAATTTCATGCTCAACGTGCTATATACAATACCTATAATCATTTTGAACCGGAATTTCAACAAAAAAAAAATTTCATTTTTTTACAAAAATCCCTGATGGTTAGCCTTACTGTTTTTGGACGGATAAAATTTATTGTCCCAGATTCCGTATGTTTCGTTTATTACGGATTATTGACGTAATTATGAGTAGATTAACGTTTAATTTGCTGCAATATGTCGCCTCATTCGCTTGCAGTCCATGGTCGATTACACAAAGTGGCCGAATTTCAAAAATCGAAACTATCCACAACCACGCTTTACTACCGGTATTTTACCGGTAATTTCATGCTCAACGTGCTATATACAATACCTATAATCATTTTGAACCGGAATTTCAACAAAAAAAAATTTTCATTTTTTTACAAAAATCCCTGATGGTTAGCCTTACTGTTTTTGGACGGATAAAATTTATTGTCCCAGATTCCGTATGTTTCGTTTATTACGGATTATTGACGTAATTATGAGTAGATTAACGTTTAATTTGCTGCAATATGTCGCCTCATTCGCTTGCAGTCCATGGTCGATTACACAAAGTGGCCGAATTTCAAAAATCGAAACTATCCACAACCACGCTTTACTACCGGTATTTTACCGGTAATTTCATTTTCAACGTGCTATATACAATACCTATAATCATTTTGAACCGGAATTTCAACAAAAAAAATTTTTCATTTTTTTACAAAAATCCCTGATGGTTAGCCTTACTGTTTTTGGACGGATAAAATTTATTGTCCCAGATTCCGTATGTTTCGTTTATTACGGATTATTGACGTAATTATGAGTAGATTAACGTTTAATTTGCTGCAATATGTCGCCTCATTCGCTTGCAGTCCATGGTCGATTACACAAAGTGGCCGAATTTCAAAAATCGAAACTATCCACAACCACGCTTTACTACCGGTATTTTATCGGTAATTTCATGCTCAACGTGCTATATACAATACCTATAATCATTTTGAACCGGAATTTCAACAAAAAAAATTTTTCATTTTTTTACAAAAATCCCTGATGGTTAGCCTTACTGTTTTTGGACGGATAAAATTTATTGTCCCAGATTCTGTATGTTTCGTTTATTACGGATTATTGACGTAATTATGAGTAGATTAACGTTTAATTTGCTGCAATATGTCGCCTCATTCGCTTGCAGTCCATGGTCGATTACACAAAGTGGCCGAATTTCAAAAATCGAAACTATCCACAACCACGCTTTACTACCGGTATTTTACCGGTAATTTCATGCTCAACGTGCTATATACAATACCTATAATCATTTTGAACCGGAATTTCAACAAAAAAAAATTTTCATTTTTTTACAAAAATCCCTGATGGTTAGCCTTACTGTTTTTGGACGGATAAAATTTATTGTCCCAGATTCCGTATGTTTCGTTTATTACGGATTATTGGCGTAATTATGAGTAGATTAACGTTTAATTTGCTGCAATATGTCGCCTCATTCGCTTGCAGTCCATGGTCGATTACACAAAGTGGCCGAATTTCAAAAATCGAAACTATCCACAACCACGCTTTACTACCGGTATTTTATCGGTAATTTCATGCTCAACGTGCTATATACAATACCTATAATTATTTTGAACCGGAATTTCAACAAAAAAAAATTTTCATTTTTTTACAAAAATCCCTGATGGTTAGCCTTACTGTTTTTGGACGGATAAAATTTATTGTCCCAGATTCCGTATGTTTCGTTTATTACGGATTATTGACGTAATTATGAGTAGATTAACGTTTAATTTGCTGCAATATGTCGCCTCATTCGCTTGCAGTCCATGGTCGATTACACAAAGTGGCCGAATTTCAAAAATCGAAACTATCCACAACCACGCTTTACTACCGGTATTTTATCGGTAATTTCATGCTCAACGTGCTATATACAATACCTATAATCATTTTGAACCGGAATTTCAACAAAAAAAATTTTTCATTTTTTTACAAAAATCCCTGATGGTTAGCCTTACTGTTTTTGGAGGGATAAAATTTATTGTCCCAGATTCCGTATGTTTCGTTTATTACGGATTATTGACGTAATTATGAGTAGATTAACGTTTAATTTGCTGCGATATGTCGCCTCATTCGCTTGCAGTCCATGGTCGATTACACAAAGTGGCCGAATTTCAAAAATCGAAACTATCCACAACCACGCTTTACTACCGGTATTTTATCGGTAATTTCATGCTCAACGTGCTATATACAATACCTATAATCATTTTGAACCGGAATTTCAACAAAAAAAAAATTTTCATTTTTTTACAAAAATCCCTGATGGTTAGCCTTACTGTTTTTGGACGGATAAAATTTATTGTCCCAGATTCCGTATGTTTCGTTTATTACGGATTATTGACGTAATTATGAGTAGATTAACGTTTAATTTGCTGCAATATGTCGCCTCATTCGCTTGCAGTCCATGGTCGATTACACAAAGTGGCCGAATTTCAAAAATCGAAACTATCCACAACCACGCTTTACTACCGGTATTTTATCGGTAATTTCATGCTCAACGTGCTATATACAATACCTATAATCATTTTGAACCGGAATTTCAACAAAAAAAAATTTTCATTTTTTTACAAAAATCCCTGATGGTTAGCCTTACTGTTTTTGGACGGATAAAATTTATTGTCCCAGATTCCGTATGTTTCGTTTATTACGGATTATTGACGTAATTATGAGTAGATTAACGTTTAATTTGCTGCAATATGTCGCCTCATTCGCTTGCAGTCCATGGTCGATTACACAAAGTGGCCGAATTTCAAAAATCGAAACTATCCACAACCACGCTTTACTACCGGTATTTTATCGGTAATTTCATGCTCAACGTGCTATATACAATACCTATAATCATTTTGAACCGGAATTTCAACAAAAAAAAATTTTCATTTTTTTACAAAAATCCCTGATGGTTAGCCTTACTGTTTTTGGACGGATAAAATTTATTGTCCCAGATTCTGTATGTTTCGTTTATTACGGATTATTGACGTAATTATGAGTAGATTAACGTTTAATTTGCTGCAATATGTCGCCTCATTCGCTTGCAGTCCATGGTCGATTACACAAAGTGGCCGAATTTCAAAAATCGAAACTATCCACAACCACGCTTTACTACCGGTATTTTATCGGTAATTTCATGCTCAACGTGCTATATACAATACCTATAATCATTTTGAACCGGAATTTCAACAAAAATTTTTTTTCATTTTTTTTACAAAAATCCCTGATGGTTAGCCTTACTGTTTTTGGACGGATAAAATTTATTGTCCCAGATTCCGTATGTTTCGTTTATTACGGATTATTGACGTAATCATGAGTAGATTAACGTTTAATTTGCTGCAATATGTCGCCTCATTCGCTTGCAGTCCATGGTCGATTACACGAAGTGGCCGAATTTCAAAAATCGAAACTATCCACAACCACGCTTTACTACCGGTATTTTATCGGTAATTTCATGCTCAACGTGCTATATACAATACCTATAATCATTTTGAACCGGAATTTCAACAAAAAAATTTTTTCATTTTTTTACAAAAATCCCTGATGGTTAGCCTTACTGTTTTTGGACGGATAAAATTTATTGTCCCAGATTCCGTATGTTTCGTTTATTACGGATTATTGACGTAATATGAGTAGATTAACGTTTAATTTGCTGCAATATGTCGCCTCATTCGCTTGCAGTCCATGGTCGATTACACAAAGTGGCCGAATTTCAAAAATCGAAACTATCCACAACCACGCTTTACTACCGGTATTTTATCGGTAATTTCATGCTCAACGTGCTATATACAATACCTATAATCATTTTGAACCGGAATTTCAACAAAAAAAATTTTCATTTTTTTACAAAAATCCCTGATGGTTAGCCTTACTGTTTTTGGACGGATAAAATTTATTGTCCCAGATTCCGTATGTTTCGTTTATTACGGATTATTGACGTAATTATGAGTAGATTAACGTTTAATTTGCTGCGATATGTCGCCTCATTCGCTTGCAGTCCATGGTCGATTACACAAAGTGGCCGAATTTCAAAATCGAAACTATCCACAACCACGCTTTACTACCGGTATTTTATCGGTAATTTCATGCTCAACGTGCTATATACAATACCTATAATCATTTTGAACCGGAATTTCAACAAAAAATTTTTTTCATTTTTTTACAAAAATCCCTGATGGTTAGCCTTACTGTTTTTGGACGGATAAAATTTATTGTCCCAGATTCCGTATGTTTCGTTTATTACGGATTATTGACGTAATCATGAGTAGATTAACGTTTAATTTGCTGCAATATGTCGCCTCATTCGCTTGCAGTCCATGGTCGATTACACAAAGTGGCCGAATTTCAAAAATCGAAACTATCCACAACCACGCTTTACTACCGGTATTTTATCGGTAATTTCATGCTCAACGTGCTATATACAATACCTATAATCATTTTGAACCGGAATTTCAACAAAAAAAATTTTTCATTTTTTTACAAAAATCCCTGATGGTTAGCCTTACTGTTTTTGGACGGATAAAATTTATTGTCCCAGATTCCGTATGTTTCGTTTATTACGGATTATTGACGTAATATGAGTAGATTAACGTTTAATTTGCTGCAATATGTCGCCTCATTCGCTTGCAGTCCATGGTCGATTACACAAAGTGGCCGAATTTCAAAAATCGAAACTATCCACAACCACGCTTTACTACCGGTATTTTATCGGTAATTTCATGCTCAACGTGCTATATACAATACCTATAATCATTTTGAACCGGAATTTCAAACAAAAAAAAATTTTCATTTTTTTACAAAAATCCCTGATGGTTAGCCTTACTGTTTTTGGACGGATAAAATTTATTGTCCCAGATTCCGTATGTTTCGTTTATTACGGATTATTGACGTAATTATGAGTAGATTAACGTTTAATTTGCTGCAATATGTCGCCTCATTCGCTTGCAGTCCATGGTCGATTACACAAAGTGGCCGAATTTCAAAAATCGAAACTATCCACAACCACGCTTTACTACCGGTATTTTATCGGTAATTTCATGCTCAACGTGCTATATACAATACCTATAATCATTTTGAACCGGAATTTCAACAAAAAAAATTTTCATTTTTTTACAAAAATCCCTGATGGTTAGAGCTTACTGTTTTTGGACGGATAAAATTTATTGTCCCAGATTCCGTATGTTTCGTTTATTACGATTATTGACGTAATTATGAGTAGATTAACGTTTAATTTGCTGCAATATGTCGCCTCATTCGCTTGCAGTCCATGGTCGATTACACAAAGTGGCCGAATTTCAAAAATCGAAACTATCCACAACCACGCTTTACTACCGGTATTTTATCGGTAATTTCATGCTCAACGTGCTATATACAATACCTATAATCATTTTGAACCGGAATTTCAACAAAAAAAATTTTTCATTTTTTTACAAAAATCCCTGATGGTTAGCCTTACTGTTTTTGGACGGATAAAATTTATTGTCCCAGATTCTGTATGTTTCGTTTATTACGGATTATTGACGTAATTATGAGTAGATTAACGTTTAATTTGCTGCAATATGTCGCCTCATTCGCTTGCAGTCCATGGTCGATTACACAAAGTGGCCGAATTTCAAAAATCGAAACTATCCACAACCACGCTTTACTACCGGTATTTTATCGGTAATTTCATGCTCAACGTGCTATATACAATACCTATAATCATTTTGAACCGGAATTTCAACAAAAAAAAATTTTCATTTTTTTACAAAAATCCCTGATGGTTAGCCTTACTGTTTTTGGACGGATAAAATTTATTGTCCCAGATTCCGTATGTTTCGTTTATTACGGATTATTGACGTAATTATGAGTAGATTAACGTTTAATTTGCTGCAATATGTCGCCTCATTCGCTTGCAGTCCATGGTCGATTACACAAAGTGGCCGAATTTCAAAAATCGAAACTATCCACAACCACGCTTTACTACCGGTATTTTATCGGTAATTTCATGCTCAACGTGCTATATACAATACCTATAATCATTTTGAACCGGAATTTCAACAAAAAAATTTTTCATTTTTTTACAAAAATCCCTGATGGTTAGCCTTACTGTTTTTGGACGGATAAAATTTATTGTCCCAGATTCCGTATGTTTCGTTTATTACGGATTATTGACGTAATCATGAGTAGATTAACGTTTAATTTGCTGCAATATGTCGCCTCATTCGCTTGCAGTCCATGGTCGATTACACAAAGTGGCCGAATTTCAAAAATCGAAACTATCCACAACCACGCTTTACTACCGGTATTTTATCGGTAATTTCATGCTCAACGTGCTATATACAATACCTATAATCATTTTGAACCGGAATTTCAACAAAAAATTTTTTTCATTTTTTTACAAAAATCCCTGATGGTTAGCCTTACTGTTTTTGGACGGATAAAATTTATTGTCCCAGATTCCGTATGTTTCGTTTATTACGGATTATTGACGTAATCATGAGTAGATTAACGTTTAATTTGCTGCAATATGTCGCCTCATTCGCTTGCAGTCCATGGTCGATTACACAAAGTGGCCGAATTTCAAAAATCGAAACTATCCACAACCACGCTTTACTACCGGTATTTTATCGGTAATTTCATGCTCAACGTGCTATATACAATACCTATAATCATTTTGAACCGGAATTTCAACAAAAAAATTTTTTCATTTTTTTACAAAAATCCCTGATGGTTAGCCTTACTGTTTTTGGACGGATAAAATTTATTGTCCCAGATTCCGTATGTTTCGTTTATTACGGATTATTGACGTAATTATGAGTAGATTAACGTTTAATTTGCTGCAATATGTCGCCTCATTCGCTTGCAGTCCATGGTCGATTACACAAAGTGGCCGAATTTCAAAAATCGAAACTATCCACAACCACGCTTTACTACCGGTATTTTATCGGTAATTTCATGCTCAACGTGCTATATACAATACCTATAATCATTTTGAACCGGAATTTCAACAAAAAAAAATTTTCATTTTTTTACAAAATCCTGATGGTTAGCCTTACTGTTTTTGGACGGATAAAATTTATTGTCCCAGATTCCTGTATGTTTCGTTTATTACGGATTATTGACGTAATTATGAGTAGATTAACGTTTAATTTGCTGCAATATGTCGCCTCATTCGCTTGCAGTCCATGGTCGATTACACAAAGTGGCCGAATTTCAAAAATCGAAACTATCCACAACCACGCTTTACTACCGGTATTTTATCGGTAATTTCATGCTCAACGTGCTATATACAATACCTATAATCATTTTGAACCGGAATTTCAACAAAAAAATTTTTCATTTTTTTACAAAAATCCCTGATGGTTAGCCTTACTGTTTTTGGACGGATAAAATTTATTGTCCCAGATTCCGTATGTTTCGTTTATTACGGATTATTGACGTAATTATGAGTAGATTAACGTTTAATTTGCTGCGATATGTCGCCTCATTCGCTTGCAGTCCATGGTCGATTACACAAAGTGGCCGAATTTCAAAAATCGAAACTATCCACAACCACGCTTTACTACCGGTATTTTATCGGTAATTTCATGCTCAACGTGCTATATACAATACCTATAATCATTTTGAACCGGAATTTCAACAAAAAATTTTTTCATTTTTTTACAAAAATCCCTGATGGTTAGCCTTACTGTTTTTGGACGGATAAAATTTATTGTCCCAGATTCCGTATGTTTCGTTTATTACGGATTATTGACGTAATCATGAGTAGATTAACGTTTAATTTGCTGCAATATGTCGCCTCATTCGCTTGCAGTCCATGGTCGATTACACAAAGTGGCCGAATTTCAAAAATCGAAACTATCCACAACACGCTTTACTACCGGTATTTTATCGGTAATTTCATGCTCAACGTGCTATATACAATACCTATAATCATTTTGAACCGGAATTTCAACAAAAAAATTTTTTTCATTTTTTTACAAAAATCCCTGATGGTTAGCCTTACTGTTTTTGGACGGATAAAATTTATTGTCCCAGATTCTGTATGTTT